>JAGIQG010000018.1:47475250-49875250 GCA_024679065.1 Sphyrna mokarran
CTCTCTCTTCTTTTTCTCTCTTCTCCTCGATTGCCATCACTCTCTCTCTCTCTCTCTCTCTGCTTGCCATACCCTCTCTCTCTCTCGTCTCTGTCTCTCACTCTGACATCTATCTCTCTCTCCCTGCCTCTCTGTATCTCTCTATCTTCTCTATCTACCTAGCTGTCAACAGGTAGGAGTCTATCTTTCTTGATATTGTGATGGATGTGGTAACAGAGAGAGTGTTTGGACCACCCTGTGCGTTATTATGCAATTCAAACACTAACTTTGCAAACATTATTGATGTTGAAATGATAACGTCCACAAGAGAGAAACCACAAAGTGAATTCCTTTCACCTTATAATGTTGACACCAAAAATTGCCAGCCTGTGCAAATTTCTTTAATTTATACCCTTGAACTGGGTGACTTTCTCAATCCTTTCAGAGGGCAGTTGAGAGTCAACCACATTGCTGTGTTTCTGGAGTCACATGTAGGCCAAACTGGATAAGGACGGCAGATTTCCTTCCTGAAAAGCTATTAGTCAATCAGACGCATTTTCCCAACAATCGACAATTCCAGTAGATTCTTAATTCTAGATTTTTGTTTTATTAAACTCAAATTCCACCAACTGCTATGGTTAGTTTGAAACCCGGGTCCCCTGAATATTAGCTGAGTTTTGGGTTAATAGTCTAGTGATAATACCACTGGGCCTATTGTTTTGTTTTAATTGCTGCTGTGCTACAATCCACCAAACCTACCAGATCTCTTTCCACTTTTCATCAAGGATGTAAGAAATTTTATTTGCTCTAAGGTGTGAGCATAAATCTTTGGCCTCGTGATTTTACTCGGTTACTCCATGCCTTGCTGTCCCTCGCTGGAATATTCCAAAAACATTGCCAGTTAAAGATTGTTGAGGTAACAGTTGGCAGTGTGATTTATCTGTCAGAAGCCCGAATGAACTTTTAACACTGAGTTTTCCAATCTTGCCTGTGCCGTGGGTTTTCCCACACTGGATCCATTAAAGGCTGGACTTTGCTGGTCATTCAAGCTCCAGCGAGGCTGGAGAATTTGGTGATCTCAGTAAGAGTCTGGCAACACCAATTTGGTGTTCAGCAGCAGGACTGGAGAATCTCGCCGGCATGAACGACTGGAAAATTCCAGCCAATACTTCTGTCCACACCAGTGGAACTGGAAGATTGGCCAACAAGAAGGGCTGGAACGTTAAACCTAATTAATCAAAAGCAGCTACTGATAGCGCACTTTTAAATTCTATGCACAGGAAAGTGGGTGTAGTTGTTTCAAATCACCTGAACCAGGTGAGCCACAAACTATGTCTCTCTTCTTTAGAAAGAAGCTTTGATTTGGTGCCCAGATTCCTGTTCAAACATTGCCTCCTGTGTGACTGTATTTTCCATTTGATAATTCCCCAATCCTCATCAGCCTTCAAAAAATTCCAAAACCTTCCCCGCTGTTCAGATCCAATAAATAGACAACACAGAATTCTTGCCCAGTTAGCTAGTTACTGGGAGTAACTGCTCTGAAGATGCATCAGAAACCAAGAAACTTGCTCAATGTCTTTGATTTGATTTATTATTGTCACATGCATGCAGTGAAAAGTGTTTCTTGCACGCTATACAGACAAAGCATAGAGAAGGAAAGGAGAGAGTGCAGAATGTAATGTTACAGGCATAGTTAGGGTGTAGAGAAAGATCAACTTAATACAAGATAGGTCCATTCAAAAGTCTGATGGCAGCAGGGAAGAAGCTGTTCTTGAGTCGGTTGGATTTTTGTATCTTTTTCCCAAAGGAAGAAGGTGAAGGAGAGAATGACCAAGGTGCGGGGGAGGGGGGGGTCCTTAATTACGCTGGCTGTTTTTCCAAGATAGCAGAAAGTGTAGATAGAGTCAATGGACAGGAGGCTGGTTTGCCTGATGGATTGGGCTACATTCATGACCCATTAAACACTTACAGTGCTTTTCAATTTTGATTATGCGTGGATGTAATTTTAGACAGTTTGAGAATTATGGCTAAATTGGAAAGTTATCAGCCAGCGATCAGTGTAATTGGAATTGCATTGGTCAGGATTGTGACTCTAAGATTTAGTGCAAAGTACCACCCAGCGCTGTATTTATAGGAGAAAAAGACTGGTATTTAAATCAAGTCTTTCGCAACCCCCAGATGTCCAAAAACACTTTACAGCCAATGAAATACTTTTGACATGTAGTCACTGTGGTAATGTAGGGAATGAGGCAAATTGTACACAGCAAGATCTCACACAAAGAAACGTGATAATGAGTAGGTACTCTGCTTTTGAGATGTTAACTGAGGGATAACTATACTATCCAACTGATGTTGGCTAGGATACCAATCCATCCTGTCTGCGCCAATGGGGATGAAATAGAAATGATCAAGAGTTCCAAGTTTCCAGATCACCAACAACCTGTCCTGGTGCTATAGTTAATAAAACCCACCAACACCTCTACTTTCTACTCCTCAGAGGATGGTGAGTGAGTGGAATCGTTTGCTGTCGGTGGTGGTGGAGGCAAACTCGGGGTCTTTTAAGAGACTTCTGGACAAGTACATGGGATTGAGGGTTACACATAAGCCTGGTAGGTAGGGATATGATCGGCGCAACTTGTGGGCTGAAGGGCCTGTTTGTGCTGTAGTGTTCTATGTTCTCACGAGGCTAAAGAAATTTAGCATGTCGGCTGCGAGCCTGTCTAATTTTTACAGATGCACCATTGAAAGCATCCTTTCCAGCTGTATCAGAGCTTGGCATGTCTTCTGCTTTGCCCAAGACCACAAGAAACTACAAAGTGTTGTGAATGTAGCCCAGTCCATATGCAACCCAGCCTCCCATCCATCTGTCTACACTTCCTGCTGCCCCAGAAAAGCCGTCAGCATCATCAACAGTGCAGAAGAGGCCCATTGAGTCAGCACCAACACACAAAAGGCTCTGACCTGCCCATCTAATCCCACTTATCAGCACTTAGCCCCCATAGCCTTCAATGTTATGGCGTGCCAAGTACTCACCCCGGCACCTTTTAAAGGATCTGAGGCATCCGCCTCCACCTCCCTCCCAGGCAACGCATTCCAGACCCTCACCAACCCTCTGGGTAAAAACATTGTTCCTCAAATCCCCCCAAACCTCCCACCCCTCACTTTTAACTTGTGTCCCCTCGTAACGCACCCTTCAACTAAATGCCCCTCATTTAATGAATAGCATGACAGAGGAACAAGGGGACCTCGGTGAGCTTGTCCAAAGGTCTCTGAAAAGGAAAAGATGCCCCCAGCACACCCTCCAGTCCCATCCTTTACTCTCATTCTATGCTCTTAAAACTTAACTTTAAACGGTTTAATAATGTTCTTTTCACCCCACTGTAACTGCAATGCTCCATTCTGCAAAACCCCTATTTTCCCGTATGTACTCTATGAATGGTATGCTTTGGCTGTGTGGCATGCAAGAAACAATATATTTCACTGTGTCCCAAAATATGGCAGCACGGTGATTAGCACTGCAGTGTCAGGGAGCCGGGTGGCTGTGTCCGCATGAAGTTTGCGTGTTCTTGCCGTGTCTGCTGTGGTTTCCTCCCACGGTCTGAAAGACATGACGAGATAGACAAGGTTAGAGTGCATCGGCCATGCTAAATTCCCCTTCGGTGTACCTGAACAGGTATTGGAATATGGGGATTTTCACAGTAACTTCATTGCAGCGTTAATGTTAGCCTACTTGTGGCACTAATAAATAAACTTTAATTTTAAAAGATAGATTGCAGGCTTGGGCAGGGAAGTGGCAGATGGAGTTTAATCTGGATAAATGTGGGGAAGTGCATTTTGGAAGATCAAAGTCAGCTGTGAAATGACATACAGAGGGATCTGGGCGTACAGATCTACAGATCCCTGAAAGTGGCGACGCAGGTGGATAAGGTGGTCAAGAAGGCGTACAGCATGTTTGCCATCATCGGCTGGGACATCGAGTGTATAAGTTAGGAAGTTATGTCACAGCTGTACAAAACCCAACTTAGGCCACATTTGGAATATTGTGGGCAGTTCGGGTTACCAGAAGAATATGGAAGCTTTGGAGAGGTTGCAGAAAGATTCACCCCAGGGTGTTGCCTGAATCTGGAGGATTTTAGGAATGAGGAGAGGTTGGATAAACTGGAGTTGTTTTCACTGGAAAGATGGAGGGAGACCCAATAGAGATCGACAAAATTTTACGAGCGGTGCAGAGAGGGTGGATAGAGGCTTTTTCTTGTCAATTACAAGGGAGGGCACAGGTTCAGGGTAAAAGGGACAAGAGAGTGATAGGTGCCTGGAATGCACTGCTGGTGGAGATGGCAGAAAGAGGCACGTTAGCAACATTCAAGATGTATCGTGATAAACACATGAACATGAGGCAATCAGAGGGATAGAAACTGTTGTATGGGCAATAGGAGTGGGTCTAAATAAGGATGAGGAATTGATGGGCTGAATAGCCTGTTCCTGTTCTGTGTTATCTTTGTTCTTTGAACAATACTTTAGAAATGCACCATAAGCAGATGTCTAACACTGTGCCTGGGAAAGTGTTCACATCTGCTGCTTCTCCTTAACGAAAACGTTCTCTTCCTCTTTCACAGAAAGGTGCCTTCGAAGCTCACACAGCTGATCGAGCGACTGCAGCAGAATGCGGATAACGTGGAGAAGAATATCTACAAGGTGGAGGAATGTCTGCTTCAAGTGAGTCTCGACAGGTTGCAATTGGCAGCCGTTTGACGGAGGATTCCTGGCTTGCTTCCCGAATCCCATTTTTCCCTGTCTACAGTTTGCAGAGTTGCACCCAGTTTAAAAGTCTTGTATTGGTTGGCAATGTGAGTGCGTGTGCCTGTGAGTGCGTGTGCCTGTGAGTGCGTGTGCCTCTTTTGCTCATTATTTCATTGTAGATTTGAAGCCCCACTCTAACACTATGTGAGGCATTCAGAGGGGACAGGAGTTACTGATTTAAAAGGCTTAGCTCTTTTCAACCAATTGCCTGCCCTGATCAAGATCATTTAAACCTGAATCAGCTGTTACACTGTAAGTAATTCATGTGCTGATTTCAAGTGAACTCCAACTTAATTTCAATAATTCCTTGATGAGTATCTGAACAGCACGGTGGCACAGTGGTTCAATTCCCAGTTTGGGTCAATGTCTATGCTGAGTTTGTACATTCTCCCTCTGTCCATATGGGTTTTCTCCGGGTGTTCTGGTTTCCTCCCACTGCAAAGACCTGTTGGTTAGGTGCATTGGCCGTGCTAAATTCTCGTTCAGTGTACCCGAACGGATGCTGGACTGTGGCGACTGGGGGATTTTCACAGTAACTTCATTGCAGTGTTAATGTCAGCCAACCATTTCGCAATGATGAGATTCTCCACGACATGGGTGGTGACTCATTCTCTTCAGATGTATGTTCGGGGACAATTGTGTCTCCTTTTTAATACTATTGTCCGTTTGCTGTGTTTGAATAGATTTGGGAATCTTAGGTACATCAATACAAACAAATGTAGCGTAATGGCTTCAACAAGAACACAAAATGCTGGAACATCTTAGCAGGTCTGACAGCATCTGTGGAGAGAGAATAGAGCCAACCTTTCAAGTCTGGATGAACCTTTGTCAGAGATCAAGCTCATATTTTGGGTGGTTGGGAGGGGTAGTGCCCACCTGGGCATTGGCACCTTGGCAGTGCTAGCTTGTGCCCCTGACACTGCCCAAGTGGGCAATGTACCAATGTCCAGAGGGCATCTTGGCAGTGTCCATTGGGCATGGGGGAACTGCCAAGGGGATGGGGCTCCTATGGTGGGGAGGCAGCTGGGATGGTTGCAGGCCTGAGGAGGTGGGACCTCAGGCATTCGGTGGGGGTGGGGGGGAGGTCTCGTTGCCACTCTACACTCGCGATCGGTGGGAGTAGGGGGAGGCGATGGGGCCAGAGGTTCGGGACTGTGGGACAGGGCGATTACTATCAGGGGCTGGAGATCACGGCGGGCTGGATGGAGGACGGAATTGTGACTGGGCCCGGGAATGGTCAAGGAACCAGCAATGGGGTTGTGGGGGGAGGAACGGAGGGTGGTTATTGTGGGGGCTACGGGGCTGGCCAGCGAACGGGAGACCATCTGTACAGGGCCACTGCACACGCACCAACCTGGGCACTGACAGATTGGCGCAATGGGCTGATTTCAGCCTTTCCAGTGGGAATAGGCCCTACTGCCAGTAATTTAATAATATTCATGCGCACAGAGTGTGGAAAATTCTTCTCTGAACTCCCACTGAGAAAAACAGCATAAATTACTTTAGGTTTCACGCGGATGCGACACTTAAGAATTTTTATGGGGAGAATTTTGCCCATGGGTCAGAGGCCGGGGAATCCAATTTATTCAGTCATCTTCACTCAACTTGCTGAAGAACGGAATAACAAATTCTGATGAAAAGCTATTTTGTGGAAACAAGTTCCTTCCACATAGAAGAAAATGGCGGACTCCGGTGCTCTTGACTGAAGGATATTCCCATACGTGATTCACTTCTCTCCCCTCAATCAGTTGTGATGCTTGAGCTTGGCATGGTGGCACAGTGGGTAGCACTGCTGCCTCACAGCGCCAGGGATCCGGGTTCAATTCCAGCCCTCGGGTCACTGTCTGTGTGGAGTTTGCACATTCTCCTCATGTCTGCGTGAGTTTCTTCCGGTTTCCTCCCACAATTCAAAGATGTGCGGGTTAGGTGGATTGGCCATGCTAGAATTGCCCCTTAGTGTCAGGGGGACTAGCTAGGGTAAATGCCTGGGGTTATGGGGATAAGATCTGGGTGGAATTGTGGTCAGTACAGACTCGATGGGTCGAATGTCCTCCTTCTGCATTGTAGGGATTCTATGATTCTATTCTCTGAGTCAGTTTAGCGTAGTGAGAAGTCTCACAACACCAGGTTAAAGTCCAACAGGTATATTTGGTAGCAAAAGCCGTTACTAGCTTTTGGAATGCTGCTCCTTCATTAGGTAAGTGCCGAAGGAGCAGCGCTCTGAAAGCTAGTGCTTTTGCTACCAAATAAACCTGTTGGACTTTAACTTGGTGTTGCGAGACTTCTTACCGTGTTGACCCCAGTCCAACACCAGCATCTCCACATCAATTTCGCATGGCCAATCCATCTAATGTACACATCTTTGGAGTGCGGGAGGAAACCAGAGCACCCGGAGGAAACCCACGCAGGCACAGGGAGAATGCGCAGACTCCACACTCCGATGAAAGGGATTTCGGAAGATTTAAAGCCTTGGATTTATTTCCTTCAATTCATCCTTCTAGGATGTCAGGCGGATGGAGGAAGGGCAAAACTTCATATTCCGTGAGGAAACGCTGAAGTTAATGGATGATTCCGATGCGATACTGGTGAACCTTCGGAATGATGCAGAAACGGCCTCTGCCGAGAAGCATCCACAGTCGGATATGATCGTGGAAGAGTAAGTGTCTCCATTTTTGTAAAGGTCATTTGACACTGGAGCTAAACAGAAAGATTGGTCACACAGATAAAAGAGGACGGAGAACGTTGTTCCTTATGTTTGATTCTTCACTAATTTAACAGAATTACATCAAAGTTACAGCATAGAAACAGGCCAATCTGCCTGAAATATAGAAGAAAGGAGCAGAAAGAGGCCATTCAGTCCTTCGAGCCTGCTCCACCATTCATCCCAATCATGGCTGATTGTCCAATTCCATAGCCTAATCCTGTTTTCTCCCCATAACCTCTGATCCCATTTTCCCCAAGTGCTAAAGTTCATGTGCCGCAATTTATGCTCCATACCAGCCTGCTCCCAATCTCAAACAGGAAATGCTGGAAAACCTCAGCAGGTCTGACAGCACCTGTGGGGGGAGAGTAGAATCGGTGGCTACAATCTTACAGAAGGCTCATAAAATGGAATTCCCCGCTGGACTCGGGCGGGATTTCATCTGAGCAAGGTCAAAAAATTCCGCTGAACGTTTCTGATTGAGGGTTATCCAGACTCGGAACGTTGGCTCTATTCTCTCCCCACAGGTGGTGCCAGACCTGCTGAGGTTTTCCAGCAGTTTTCCGTTCTTGTTTCAGATTCCAGCATCCGCCCTATATTTTGCCTTTATCTCCTTCCAATCTGTTTCATCTTCCCCTCCTGTTTCTTTCTCCCTGGCATATTCATCCAGTTACCCCTGCGCTGTTTACCTTAACCACTCCATGAAGTGAAGTCACCCCTGATTCCCTTTGACCACAAGACTGTAGGGGATAGGAGCAGAAGCGGGCCATTCGGCCCATCGAGTCTGCTCCACCATTCAATGAGATCGTGACATTACCCTCAACTCCATTTTCTCTAGTGGCACAGTGGTTAGCCTTGCAATGCCAGCGACCTGGGTTCAATTCCCAGCTTGGGTCACTGTCTGCGCGCTCTCCCCGTACCTGTGTGGGTTTCCTCCGGGTGCTCCGGTTTCTTCCCACAGTCCGAAGATGTGCGGGTTGGGTGGATTGGTCATGATAAATTGACCGTTAGTTTCGGGAAGGCCAGCAGGGTAAATATATGGGGTTACGAGGATAGAGTCTGGGAGGATTGCGTAGACTCGATGGGCTGAATGGCTTCCTTCTGCACTGTAGAGATTCTATGATACCTAAATAGTTTTCAATTATTGAGGAATTAGATATGGATCACAGAGGACAATCAATCCGTTGCAGACTCACAGTAACAGAGGCTTTTTTTTCCCCACAGTATTAAGCAGTTGAAAGAACGAATACGCAAGTTGCGAGTCGAGCATAACAAGGTTTACAATCTAACCCGGACGGATGGAATTCCTACCATTGACTGGTCCAAAATGATCGACGAAAAACAGGTAGGCCCAAAACCCATCTCTCGGCACGGCGGCGCAGTGTTTGGCACGGCTGCCTCACAGTGCCAGGGACCCGGGTTCAATTCCGACCTCGGGTCACCGTCTGTGCGGAGTCTGCACATTCTCCCCGTGCAAAAACCTGTAGACGTCCATAGGGTCTCCCGAACCTGCCAGTAATGGACACGTTAATATATACGATTGGCTAGCGGCCATAAAATCCCGCATTGGAAGTTGTTTCTCCGATGTCTGTCAAAAGATTTCATCTGTGAAGCTTCACAGACTAGAGAAATCTGTGTTGTTATTGAAATCCAATGGATTCCCTTCAAACTTCTGCTCAAACCTCAGCGGAAAAGCATCAATAGGGCTTCCCCAGGGGAATATTTCCCCATTGGGGAACAGTTATATTCTCTCCCTATCTCTCTATTCTGTGCTGGTTTCAGTTTTTCCAAAGCAAACTGAATTTCAAAGTACAAAGCCAAAGTTTATATATCCACGAGAATCAGCTCATTGACCCGCTGAGAGGATGCACGGTTTAATATTACTGCCTCACAGTGCCAGGGACCCAAGTTCAAATCCTGGGTTAACATACAACATAGAAAAACTACAGCACAAACAGGCCCTTCGGCCCATGAGTTGCACCAAATATATTCCTGCCTATTAGGCTTAACTATAACCCTCAATCCTACTAAGTCCCATGTAGTCATCCAGAACTCTCTTAAAAGTCCCTATTGAATCCGCCTCCACCACCGATTCTACTCACCCACCACCCTCGGAGTGAAAAATTTACCCCTGATATTTCCACTTACCTCTGACATCTCCTGCTATCCGTGTGGGGTTTGCACATTCTCTCCATGTCTGTGTGGGTTTCCTCTGGCTGCTCTGGTTTCCTCCAATGATGTGTGGGTTAGCTGGATTGGCCGTGCTAAATTATCCATTAGTGTCAGGGAAATTTGTAGGGTAAATACGTTATTTATGGTTATGGGAATAGGGTCTGGGTAAGATTGTTGTCAGTGCAGACCTAATGGGCTGAATGGCCTCCTTCTGCACTGTAAGGATTTTATGATCTGTTTTATCTATTCATGAGAGATGGGCATTGCTTATGACTCAATTGTTCACACATTTATTCTTCAAATAAGTAAAATACCATGTTGTGAATTTAATACGCTCCATCTAATTTTTGACTCGGCACATCAAAGCATTCAGTTTCAGTATTCCTAGTCACAGAAATGGACAGAAAAGTCCCTTTAATTGTAACATTTGCACCCACAATTTGGGTGAACTTTCAATCCAGCCAGTGATTTATTCTGTCTGTTGTCCAATTCCATGGAGCCATCACTCTATTTTGATTTGATTTATTTATTGTTGTCACATGTATTAGTATACAGTGGAAAGTATTGTTTCTTATGCGCTATAGAGGCAAAGCATACCATTCATAGAGAAGGAAAGAAGAGAATGCAGAATGTAGTGTTACAGTCATAGCTAGCGTGTAGAGAAATTTAAATCAAGGTAGGTCTGACAGCAGCGGGAAAGAAGCTGTTCTTGAGTCGGTTGGTACGTGACCTCGGACTTTTGTATCTTTTTCCCGACGGACAAAGGTGGAAGAGAGAATGTATGGGCATGCATGGGGTCCTTAATTATGCTGGCTGCTTTTCCGAGGCAGCGGGAAGTGTAGACAGAGTCAATGGATGGGAGGCTGGTTTGTGTAATGGATTGGGCTACATTCACGACCTTTTGTAGTTTCTTGTGATTTTGGGCAGAGCAGGAGCCATACCCAAGCTGTGATACAACCAGAAAGAACTTTTTCCATGGTGCAAATGTAAAAATTGGTGAGAGTCATAGCGGACGTGCCAAATTTTCTTAATGTTCTGAGAAAGTAGAGACATTGGTGGGCTTTCTTAACTGGGCTTTCTTTGCAACTCTGTGATTTCTTGCAGTCTTGAGCAGAGACATTCTACATTAATAGGGATATTCTATAAAGAGCAAAGCTCCAGTTCCTCCCACGCAGCTTACCAATGTCCGCTTCCTCCTTTAGGCCGAACTGAACAACCAAGGTTTCGGCAATGAGCTGCCATTTGTCGACCAGCAACTGGAACATCACAAACTCTTCACCAAAGAGGTCGAAACCATCGGGGATCACATCAACAAGAATGAAGATAAGGTAAAGCTGGTAGTCGGCAGGCGAGAGGTGCCAACATGGTGAAAAACCACTTACTGTGTGCTGTTACAGGACATTGCGCATATTTAATAATCCATAAAGTCTCACAAATATTCATGTGGATAGCAGCATAAAGAGTGGGAACACAACTGGATGGGTAGCCCAGAGGTCCGAATGAGAGATACGCATCAAAATTGTGCCCGTTCCTCCCGCCACGGAATGTGAGCCAGTGAGGGATGGACAATAGAAACGTCCGTTGACCCTGGGTGTGGTTTTTTTTTCAATTCATGAGTTCAAATCCCAGCACAGAAGCTGTGGTAATTTAAATTAATAAATATAATTTAACGTAATAAATCTGGAATAGAACATTCACCTCATTAATCCTGACCACAAACTCCCCAATTCATCCAGACTCCAAATGTTGGCTCTATTCTCTCCTCACTGATGCTGTCAGACCTGCTGAGATTTTCCAGCATTTTCGTGTTTTTGTGTCATAAATTATCATTTAGTTACTTAATATCCTTCAGAATGTTGTAATCTCCCACAATCTATATCCTCGAGGTTATCATCAACCACAAATTGAACTGGACTAGCCATATAAATACTGCGGCTACAACAGCAGGTCAGAGGCTGGGAATCTTGGGGTGAGTAACTCACCTTCTCAGACTCCCCAAAGTTCATCTACAAGGTACAAGTCAGGGGTGTGATGGAATACTCCCCACACTGCGTGGATGGGTGTAGCTCCAACACTACAGGAGAAGCTCGACACTATCCAGGACAAAGCAGCCCTGCAAACATTCACTCCCTCCATCATTGACAACCGTGTGACCCATCTACAAGATGCAACGCAGAAACTAAGCAAGCCTCCTTTGACAGCACCTTCCAAACTCATGACTGCTACAATTTAGATAGAAAAGGACAGCAGACACATGGGAACACCACCAAGTGGAAGTTTCCCTCCAAGTCTCTCACCATCCTGGCTTGGAAATATATTGCCGTTCCTTCGCTGTTGCTGGAACTCCCTGACAGCGATGGAGGTGTACCTACACCTCAATGACTGCAGCGATTCAAGAAGGCAGCTCATCACCACCTTCTCAAGGGGCACAGCCAGCGATGCTCACATCGCTAGTACAAATAAAAATTTCTTCCAGATAATCAGCACTGCTGCCTGATGATGTACCTGGGTTCAATTCCTGGTTTAGGTCACTAACTATGTGGAGTTTGCACATTCTCCCCGTGTCTGCGTGGGTTTCCTCTGGTGCTTCGGTTTCCTCCCACAGTCCAAAGATGTGTAGGAGATTGGCCATGGTAAATTGCCCCTTAGGGTAAATAAGTGGGGTATGGGGATAGGACCTGGATGGGATTGTGGTCAGTGCAGACATGGTGAATTGAATGGCCTCCTTCTGCACTGTAGGGATTCTATGAAATCAAGCAGTCACACTCCCATAATCAGGTACAACCAGAATGAGTCTTTAGGGTTTTTTGTAATGTTCTTTAAAATAGCATTATATTACATTTAAAATAGGAACAAAACAGTGCAAAATCTGAGATAAAAACTGAGATTATAGGGAGCACAGAGCTGGTCAGGGAGGGAAGAACTGAGCTACTATCCAGATTAATCTCACTCAAACTGACCCTGGTGGTCAGCTGGTGGCTCTGGGTGGGACTCTCCAGAGATGGGACCTGTTGTGAACAAGAATAGAAAGGTTAGCATTCCAGCCAAAACTCTCAGCAGCTCTGGAGAATCCCAGCCACCAACAAGGATGGAGAATCTCGGCCACTGCTTGTTATTTTCTATATTAATTCATGAGATGTGGGCATGACCAGCTAGGTCAACATTTACTGCCCATCCTTCAGAGCTATAAGGATGGAACTTTCCCATCCTGGGTATCATAGCAGGGCGGGACACAAGTAAACGTCTGTTGACTGGAGCAGGATTTTCCAGCCTTGGAGCAAGCGTGGTCAGAAAATCCCATTCTATTCATTTGTAGGACATGTGCGTCACTGGCTGGGCCAGCACTTATTGCCCATCCCTAGTTGCTCTTGGAAGGCAGTTGAGAGTCAACCACATTGCTGAGGCTCTGGAATCTCATGTAGGCCAGACCAGGTAAAGACAGCAGATTTCCTCCCCTAAATGAACCAGATAAGATTTTCCAACAATGGTTTCATGGTCACTTTTAATTCCGGATTTTTATTAAGTTCACGTTTGAGTTCAAACTAGGGTATTTTCATAGTAACTTCATTGCAGTGTTAATGTAAGCCTTACTTGTGATGAATAAATAAATCACCTGCCAGGGTGAGATTTGAACTCAGAGCATTACCCTTGGTCTCTGGATTGCCACCATGCCATTGCCTTCCCATGAGTTTGTGTTAGCTTTATCCATACCCAATATTCAGAGACACTTTCCTTCTTCAAACTGTGTAATTATAGATTGCCGTCCTGTTTAAAACTTTTAATTGGGGAAATGGCATATTTCCCAATAAAATCCCACACTTCCTTATCTTTAAAAATGCTTTCCTTTCTAATTCCAACAGGAATACGTCAGTAACGTTGAACTGAAATACAACAAACTGCTGGTGAGTATGAGAGTGACTGCTGTATTCCAAATTCATACATCCTTTAATCTTTATAACTGGGTGAGATTGCAGATTAGTACAAAACATCTGAGCTGCGAATTTTTCATCCAAAGAGACTTTATTTCTTTCCTATAAAGGATGGCACAGTGGTTAGCACTGCTGCTAACCTACAGTGCCAGCGACCTGGATTCGATTCCCGGTTTGGGTGCAGAGTTTGCACATTGTGTGGGTTTGCTCCAGTTTCCTCCCCCACCCCAAAGATGTGTGGTTTAGGTTGATTGGCTATATTAAATTGACCCTGCTGTCAGGGGGATTAGCAGGGTAAATGGGCAGGGTTACGGGAATAGTGGGGGGATGATTGTGGTCAGTACAGACTTGATGGGCTGAACGATCTCCTTCTGTAGTATGGAATTCTATGAAAAGAGTTTTTTTTTAACTAAATGACACCGATAGCGTGCACAATTGCTCACCATTATTCGAGCCTGCTCATGAGAAATCCCTCGCTCCACAGAAAGGGTCGCAGCAGAGGCAGAAAGACTTAGCAAGTCTCCGTGACTATATGCAGAACTGCACCAACGAGCTGTATTGGATGGACACCCAGGAGGAAGATCGTATTCGTTACGACTGGAGTGACCAGAACTTAGACTACAAGAGCCGCCATCGCCAGTATGAGGTAACCGTGAGTCCCAAGCACCTCTCTTGTGTCATTCTCCGGGACGTGGACATTGCTGGAAAGGCCCAGTACTTGTTGCCTCTTAGTATTTATTGCAAAAGGCCTGCATTTTAAAATTATAAAAGTGTTACAATTCTCTGAGGCATTGGTGAGACCACAGTATTAAGGATTCCAGGTTTGGAAGGAAGGATGTGGTGGCGCTGGAAGCAGTCCTGGCCCAGTGGTTAGCACGGCTACCTCACAGCACCAGGGACCCGGGTTCGATTCCCAGCTTGGGTCACTGTCTGTGTGCACGTTCTCCCCGTGTCTGCGTGGGTTTCCTCCGGTTTCCTTCCCTGCTCTGAAAGACACGCTGGTTAGGTGCACTGACTGGAACAGGAGTGTGGCGGCTAGGGGAATTTCACAGTAACTTCATTGCAGTGTTGACGTAAGATCACTCGTGACAAAGAAATAAAGGTTCACCAGGGATGAAGGGGCTGTCGTACGAGGAGTGGTTGAATAACTTGGGCTTTTCATTTTTCATCATTGATGAAAATTTTCATTCTCCACGGCCACCGAGGTAGTTGAGAATCAACCACATTGCTATGGCTCCGGAGTCACGTGTAGGCCAGACTGGTTAAGGACAGCAGATTTCCTTCCCTAAAGGACATTAGTGAATGAGTTGAATTTTTCCGAGGATGGTTTCATGTCATCTCTAGGTATTTTTTAATGAATTCAAATTCAATAAATTTGGCGGGATTCGAACCCAGGTCCCTGGAACTTTAGCTGAGTTTCTGGATTAATAGTCTAGCGATAATACCACAAGGCCATCGCCTCCCCTGATCTCAATAGATATGTGTGTTGATGTGGAAACAAGCTCAATTTGCAGCCTTAAATAGCTTCAGAACTCAAGAGTGTAGGGTCTGACATGAAGTATGAGCAATTGCACTGAGGTAGCAGATCATTGCCAGCATTCTGGGATCTGGCACTGTGGTCACCCATCCCTCGGCCTGGCCCTCCCTGCAATAGTTCTCGGCAGCTAATTGCAGACTGGTAGCCGCTCTTTCGGCTCAGCAGCGCGCCTGGTGGCCGCGGCTGGAACTGAAGGCACTCCCAATGGGAGATCAGGATGATGGGGCCCAGACTACGTGGTGAGTGTGTGGAGGGTGGGGGTTGCTGCAGGCAGGTCCTGGTGAGGCAGGTGGAGGGCAGGCCTCCTCGGATTGGAGAGGAGGGGAAACACAGGAGGCTGGAGGTCACGTGGGTGTGACTGACCTGTGAAGGGGATGGGGGAATCCAATGGGCACAGGATGCCCAAGAAAGAGACTCTTAGCTTTGCCAGGTCATCAGTCTGCCAGATTGTACTGGCGGATGAATAGTGTCTGGACCAACCCCACAGGGGTAATATCCCAATGGAGTTGCGAGGTGGTCTCTATGTGGCCATTTGGGACTCTTAATAGCGTTGATGAACAGAGGGATCTGGGTGTATATGTGCATAGATCCTTGAAAGTTGGCAATCAAGTCAATAAGGTTGTTAAGAAGGCGTACGGAGTCTTGGCTTTTATTGGTAGGGGGATTGAATTTCGGAGCCACAACATCATGTTGCAACTGTACAAAACTCTGGTGCGGCCGCACTTGGAGTATTGTGTGCAGTTCTGGTCCCCACATTATAAGAAAGATGTGGAGGCATTGGAGAGGGTACAGAGGAGTTTACCAGGATGTTGCCTGGTATGGAGGGCAGGTCTTATGAAGAGAGGCTGAGGGATTTGAGGTTGTTTTCATTAGAAAGAAGGCGGCTAAGAGGAGACCTTATTGAAATATACAAGATGATCAGAGGTTTAGATAGGGTGGACAGTGATAGTCTTTTTCCTCGGGTGGAGAAAGCTAGCACGAGGGGACATGGCTTTAAATTAAGGGGTGGTAGTTATAGGACGGATGTCAAAAGTAGGTTCTTTACCCAGAGGGTGGTAAGGGTATGGAATGCCCTGCCTGGTGCAGTTGTAGATGTGTCAAGTTTGGTGGCGTTTAAGAGGTTAGTAGATAGGTTTATGGATGAAAAGGGAATGGTTTAGGTTAGAGGATCATTGCTTTTTCTTAATTGGTCGGTGCAACATCGAGGGCCGAAGGGCCTGTTCTGTGCTGTAATGTTCTATGTTCTATTAATAGGCCATTTAAGGGCCTCAATTGGCCAAAGGGCAAGGAGATCATCCGATGCCTCCTATGCTTCATTTAATTTATTTTTATTTATTAGCCACTAGTAGGCTTATACTAACACCACGTTGAAGTTACTGTGATATTCCCCTAGTCGCCACATTCTGGCGCCTGTTCGGGCACACTGAGGGAGAATTTAGCACAGCCAATGTGCCCAACCAGCATGATATGTTTCAGGCTGTGGGAGGAAACTGGAGCACCCGCAGGAAACCCACGCAGGCAAGGTACAGACTCAGTGACCCAAGCTGCGAATCGAACCCGGATCCCTGACGCTACGGGGCAACAGTGCTAATCACTGTGCCAGCGTGCTGCCCTGGAGGGAGTATTTAGCCTGGCCAATGCACCTGACCCAACGTGATGTGTTTTGGATGGCAGGAGGGAACCGGAGCACCCGCCTGGAAAAGTTCCAGAGGCGGGTGGGATGGGGAAGGAGCCAGGCAGGCGGTGGGCACGATGTCCAATTTTAAACCCCGGCCATTGCATTCACGGGAGGCCATCGTATTTCGTGCCACTGAAATAATAGCGCTGTGCTCCTGGTAGTGTGGAATGTAAGGATCAGTGCCCCCCTGGAGGGTGAGAGAGAAGTTTGAGATGAAAGTTAATCGGCCTGAGCCTTTGCTGCTGTCTTACAGAGCTTCGTGAATCGACACTTGGAGGCAAAGGAAACTGCCATTAACAAACTCCACGATGATGGCACCAAACTGTTACAGGCCAATCACCCCGGACGGAATGCAATCGAGGTAATGGAGGGGAACAGGGATGCTCTTAAAACGATGGGGACGATTCTCCCATCCTGCCGCGCTAATTTCTTTTAGCTGCTTTTGAGTCGGTTGGTACGTGACCTCAGACTTTTGTACCTTCTTCCCGATGGAAGACGGAGAATGTCTGGGGTCCATGACGATGCCGGCTGCTTTCCCGAGGCAGTGGGAAGCTTGGCCAGAGTCAATGGATGGGGGGCTGGTTTGTGTGATGGTTGGACTTTTTGTAGTTTCCAAAAGGAAACTTTTGGACCCCCAAAAGGGTCAGGAGAAACTAAGATTGAATTTTGAGGTTTCGTTCATCGGTTATATAAGAGCTGATCGCATAATTTTACCTCCTTGACAGGCACACATGGAAGCAGTACATGCTGACTGGAAAGAATACCTCAACTTGCTGATCTGTGAGGAAAACCATCTGAAAAACATGGATGACTACCACAAGGTAAACGAGATTTCCAGCGCCGAAGGTAAACCTTGCAAGAGTTGAGCCTCCATAAACATTATTCTACCTCAGAAGGCAGGATATTGGCGCAGATTTTTCTCTCAAAACACGAGTCGGGCCTGTTGCAGCTTCTGCAAAGCAAAGCCTGCCTCCATTCCCTCTCCTGTCCAAGGGATCTGTGTGGACAGGGGCTAGGGATCCACACTGGCGTGTGAGATCATTGCAGGCACTGATTTGAAGACCTGTCTCGGTTCTTGAGGATAACAGTTCAGCTCCTAAAATTATTTATATACACACTAAACTGCATTTCTCACCCCTCAACCCCTTCACCACCCCTTCACAGCCTCATTCACCTCACGTCCCCATGCCTCCTGTCAAACTTGCTGATTCCAGAATATCTTCTCAAATCGGGTAGCTCATCACAAAGAGCATTCAAATTAAAATCAAGAGCCTTTCTTGAGTTATCTCTGTGAAGTTAAGGGTGGCACAGTGGCACAAAAGGGTTAGCACTGCTGCCTCATGGCACCAGGGATCGAGGTTTGATTCCTGGCTTAAATCACTGTCTGTGTGGAGTCCGCATGTTGTTCTCCCCGTGTCTGCGTGGGTTTCCTCTGTGTGCTCCGGTTTCCTCCCACAGTCCGAAACTCGTGCTGCATCGGCCGTTCTAAATTCTCACTCTGTGTACCCAAGCGTGACGACTAAGAGGTTGTCACAGTAACTTCATTGTAGTGTTAATGTAAGCCTACTTGTGACACTAATAAATAAATGCTAAACTCCCCCCACTTCCCTGTCCCAAGGAGCTCTGCACAACCCCAAACCAGCAGGGGATTTCCTCCTCCCTCCCCCCCCCCCAGTCTCAATCCCACGACTAAACCCCCTCCTGCCTACCACCACTGCCTCCTGCCCCCTCACAACCCCCCCCCCCAAAAAAAACATTTCCAAAGCTACTTGCATCAACTTTGATAAAATCTTTCAACCGATATCAGAAATCAAAGGATCTGGGATTACAGAATCCCTACAGTGGAGAAAGTCATTCAGCCCATTGACTCTGCACCAACAACGAGCCCACCCAGATCCAATCCCCTATAACGCTACCAATTTACCCTATTAGTCGCCCAGACCCTAAGGGGCAATTTAGCACGGCCAATCCACCTAACCTGCACGTCTTTGGAGTGTGGGAGGAAACCTGGGGAAAAACGCGCAAACTCCACACAGACAGTGACCCAAGCCGGGAATCGAACCCAGGTCCCAGGCACTGTGAGACAGCAGTGCTAACCATTGTGCCACCGTGAAATTGTGAATCGCTGAGGTTGCACAGGAAGTCACTTTTACCATGAAGCAAACAAAGAGAGTTGATGCAGAATTACTCCCGTGCAGTAAGACATCACAATGAAGAGATGCTGGGTGCACTGAGTTAACCTTTTATATCCACTGGCAGATGAATGCTCGCTGCTAAATTGTATGGGGATCAGCTCTTTGTACTTTGGGAGCTGTGCAGTAATCTTACTCCCTGGACCTGGTACATTCAATGCCGTGCAACTTTGTACCTTGAACTTGTACCCTTTAGGGTTGAGACAATACGCAATGCTATTGGAATCAGGATTACTCTCCCTGTCAGAATGAAGGCTCTTTTATCTCATTTGTCTGGGCTTCAATTTAGCTCGGGTCCCGGAAGTAAAAATAACGACTGTGATACGGTCTAAATCTGATCGTAACAACTCAGCCCAAAGAGGGAATGGAAGTATTCCGGATCAACAGTTAATACAACACAGGGGGCTCCCCCATTGCCAGGGTCACGTTACATACCTGGCAACACTCCAGCAGGAACAGGAGTCTGACAGACAAAGAGAGAGCTATCAGGCCCCTGCTGCTGCAGACAGCCTGAGGCAGCTCCTCGCACCCTGATCGCGGGGATCTGCTCTCAGTTGCCAACGCTGAGGTGTCAGGTTTAGAGAAGTAACTGGGATTAAACTGGAGCGGGTTTCGACGCTAAGAATTGACCAGCCTTGTTTAATGTTTGCCCACTTCCAAATTAGTTTTTGTAGTTCATTTCCTCTGATTCCTTCACAGCAGGGTTGTTCAGCCTCCTGGAAACCAGTGAAATATTGACACAAAAGCAATTCAAAATACAAGCAGGTCAAACAGCATCTGTGGAGCTAGATGATGTGGTGATACTGGCGTTGAACTGATTTTGGACCACTTAGAAAGGAAACTAGAACTAGAGGGCACAGCCTCAAAATAAACGGGGTAGCAGTTTAGAACAAAGTTGAGGAGAAACTTCTTCACTCAGTGAATCTCTGGAATTCTCTGCCCATTGAAGTGGCAGAGGTTGCCTCGTTAAATGTATTTAAGTCACGGATAGATAGATTTCTGATCAATAAGGAAATTAAGGGTTATGGGGAGCAGGCGGGTGAGTGGAATTAATCCACTTCGGATCAGCCATGATCTTATTGAATGGCGGGACAGGTTCGAAGGGCAAGACGGTCTATTCCCGCTCCTATTTCTTGTGCGGGCAAAACAAGAAGTCTCACAACACTGGGTTAAATTTCACCAGGTTTATTTGGAATCACGCGCTTTCGGAGGACTGCTCCTTCATCAGGGGAATCTGGGTTCACAAATATGGCTTATATATTTGTAGGCAGATGATTCCACCTCTTCACTCACCTGATGAAGGAGCAGTGCTCCGAAAGTTCGTGATTCCAAATAAACCTGTTGGACTTTAACCTGGTGTTGTGAGGCTTTGATCGTAGAGAGAGAGAGAGGCAACATTTGCATTATCAGGTCAACGACCTGACTAACACAAGAGATCCCCACACTGCAAACAGAGTAGGAAGCTACAAGAACATAAGAACCAGGAGCAGGTCTAGGCCATCTAGCCCCTCAGGCCTGCTCCACCATTCAATAAGATCATTTTCGTGGACTCAGCGCCACTTACCCGCCAACTGATCAAAATCCTTAGTTCCTTTACTGTTCAAAACTCTATCTTTGCCTTAAAAACATTCAATGAGGTAGCCGCGATGGCTTCATCCTTGACAAGAGGGTGAATTTCTTCAATCAAAGGGTGGTGAATTTTTGGAATTTGGTACCCAAGCAGAAGTTCACTCATTGAGCATGTTCCAGAAGAAAGGTAATGGGTTTCTGGATATTGAGGACATTAGGGATAATGTGTTAGCATGGGAAACTGGTAGATGATCATCCATGATTAATAAGGAGATCAGGGGCTTTGGGAAAAAGGCATGAGAATGGGTATGAGAAAAATATCATCAGCCGTAATTAATAGTAGATTCGACGGGCCGAGTGGCCTAATTCTGTTGCTATGTCTTATGGTGATTGTATTGAATGGCAGAGCAGGCTTGATAGGCTGAATGAACTCCTGTTCCTATCTTCCTGTGTACAAATTATTAGTGCCGCTCTCTATGTGGTTTATAGACCACATGCCCAATTTATATTCAGCAGAGAAAATATGCCTTCTTTATTGCTGCTTTAACCCACAAGCTGTGCGTCTCCTCTGTGCGCTCACTAGTGGAAGGAAAGAAAACTTTCCCATTCAGAGTCCTGAGAACAGATCCCCGTGATCAGGATGTGAGGAGCTGCTTCAGGCTGTCTGCAGCAGCAGAGGCCTGACAGCTATGTTACTGCTAACATGCTTGTGCAGCATCAGAGGCCTGCACGTGCGCACTAGCTCCCTCTGTGGGTTTTTGGGCATGTTAAGGCACTCAGGCTTCTACAGTGAGCTACAGACTCATTCAGAATGTTGCAGGCAGAAACACCCCCAAAAAATGGATCTGAAACACTCTTAGTCCCGAGCTTGCCTGGCATTTAGATTAAAAAATTTAAAATACTAGAGTGCTAGTATTCTAACAGAGGAAGAACACCAACGTTAACTGAAACACTGCAAATTATTATCTTATATATTAATAACACCCAAAATCACGAGATTTTTCAGCAAAAAGATGGTCAAGGTGTAATGTCTGAATCTAACTCAAAAAACTGTGCAAATTAACATATTTTTCCTCCAATCTGTTAGTTTTACAAAGATTCCAAGGATATGCAAGAGCTTCTGAAGAAAGTGGATGATGATCTGGATCATAAATACAATCCAGAGTTCAAGGATGAGTTCCAGCTTCAGACCATGTTGCGTGATCTTGAGGTAAGTAGGAGCTTGTTTATCATCGCAATGGCTCTGGACCCGAGTGAGAACGGGTGACCCACAATTTATCAACTACACATTACCACTGGAGACACATTAAGGCTGTTCAGTATAGTTGTTTCTGCTCTGGAACTCACTAGGAACCTCCAGTTGTTTAGTTCTGTACAGTGCTGTAATGGAGGTAACTCCATTGATTTTGGGAATGACCTGGGGCTTTTATTTAGTCATGGGATGTGGGCTAGCCAAGGTCAGCACTGGTTGCCATTCCTCAACATGGTGGTACAATGGCTCAAGGAGCACCCGGAGGAAACCCACACAGACACAGGGAGAATGTGCAAACTTCTCACAGGCAGTGACCCAAGGTCCCTGGCACTGTTAGGAAGTAGCGTTAACCACTGTGCCACCCATACCCCTGTCAGCTGAAAACAGAAGCCACTTCACAGTAATGATAAGGGTATTTCTTTTTCCAGTTCATTCGTGGTGTTGCTGGGCAGGCTAACAATTATTGCCCGTCCCTAATTGCCCAAGGGTAGTTGAGAGTCAACCACATTGCTGTGGCTCTGGAGTCACACGTAGGCCAGACTGGGCAAGGATGGCAGATTTCCCTCCCTAAACCAGATGGGTTTTTATGACAATTGACAATGGTTTCGTGGTCATCAGTAGATTCTTAATTCCAGATTTTTTATTGAATTCAAATTTCACCATCTGCCGTGGCGGGATTCAAACCCCAGAACGTTATCCTGGATCTCTGGATTACTAGTCTAGTGACAATATTAGCAGGGCGGCACAGTAGCACAGTGGTTAGCACTACTGGGCAGGTCATGCCTTACGAGCCTAGTTGAGTTCTTCGAAAATGTGACTGAACACATTTACGAAGGAAGAGCGGTGGACGTAGTGTACGTGGACTTTAGTAAGGTGTTTGATAAGGTCCTCCATGCAAGGCTTCTGGAGAAGATGAGAGGGCATAGGATCCAAGGGGCTTTGGCCTCGTGGATCCAGAACTGGCTTGTCAGCAGAAGGCAGAGAGTGGTTGCGGATGGGTCTTGTTCTGCATGGAGTGCCCCAGTAACCAGTGGAGTGCCCCAGGGGTCTGTTCTGGGACCCCTGCTGTTTGTCATTTTCATAAATGACCTGGATGAGGAAGTGGAGGGATGGGTTAGCAAATTCGCCGATAATACAAAGGTCGGTGGTGTTGTGGATGGTCTGGAGGGATGCCAAAAGTTGCAGCGGGACATAGACACGATGCAAGACTGGGTGGAGAAGTGGCAGATGGACTTCAATGCAGATAAATGTGTAGTGGTCCATTTTGGCAGGAATAATGGGATGAAGGAATACAATATAAGGGGTAGGAGTCTTAGCTGTGTTGTAGAGCAGAAGGATCTCGGGGTCCTGGTCCATAGGACTCTTAAATCGGCCTCGCAGGTGGAGGAAGTGGTCAAGAAGGCGTACGGTGTACTGGCCTTCATTAATCGAGGAATAGAGTTCAGGAGTCAGGAGGTAATGATGCAGCTCTATAAGACTCTTGTCAGACTCCAGTTGGAGTATTGTGCACAGTTCTGGTCGCCTCATTATAGGAAGGACGTAGAGGCTATTGAGAGGGTTCAGAGGAGATTTACAAGAATGCTGCCTGGATTGGGAGGCAGGCCTTCTGAAGATAGGTTGAGGGAGCTGGGACTCTTCTCACTGGAACGACATAGGTTGCGAGGCGACCTGATAGAGGTTTATAAAATGTTGAGAGGAATAGATAGGGTGGACTCTCAGAGACTATTTCCCCGAGCTGAAATGGTCACTACGAGAGGACACAGATTTAAGGTGCAGGGAAGCAAATACAAAGGAGATGTCACAAAGAACAAAGAACAACACAGCATGGGAAACATTCGGCCCAACGAGCCCGCGCCGCCATCCTAACGTCTTAATGACATACAGAGACCAATATAGGGACAATTTGTTACCCAATCAGCCTAAGAGCACATTTTTGGGATGTGGGAGGAAACCGGAGCACCCGGAGAAAACCCACGCAACCACAGGGAGAACGCGCAAACTCCCGCAGACACAGGCCCAAATCCATGTGTCTGCACAGCACAGCGATAGTCTCTGAGCTGTCATGTTGCCCATCTGATGGTCCAGTTTAAGCATACACTAACGACATGAAGCACTAGGCCACTCCTGAAGTAACATCCAGGAGCAGCGCTCGCACGACCTGCCGAATGCATGCACCTTGTTGGTCAACAAGGTGGACCGAATAGCCTGTGGAAACAAATAAAGTATTTAAACAGTCCTCCTATATCCCTCTATCTGCAGACCGCTCATGTGGCTGTCCAAGAGACCCTTAAACAACCCTAGTGTGCCTGCTCCCACCACCTTACTCGGTAGTGCATTCCACACCCCCACTACCCTTTGTGTGAAAAAATGCCCTCTAATATTAGTCTTATACATAGCCCCCCTCACCCTGAGCCCGTGACCCCTCGTTCTATCAGAATCTAATGGTGGAAAAAGCTTACCACCATTTACTCTATCTATACCCCTCATAATCTTATATACCTCTAATAGATCCCCTCTCAGGGGTAGGTTTTTCACTCAGAGGGTGGTGAGTGAATGGAACCGACTGCCGTCGGAGGTTGGTGAGGCAAACTCACTGGGGTCTTTTAAGAGACTTCCGGATGAGTATATGGAGAAGAATAGGATAGGGCGTTATAGATAGGTCTGTGGATTGGTAGATGTGATCGGCGCAACTTGTGGGCCGAAGGGCCTGTTTGTGCTGTATTGTTCTATGTTCTATGTACTGCTTCACAGCCCCAGGGTCCTGGGTTCGATTCGTGGCTCGGGACACTGTCTGCGTGGAGTTTGCACATTCTCCTCGTGTCTGCATGGGTTTCCTCACACACTCCAAAGATGTGCGGGTTAGGTTGATTGGACATTCTAAGAAATTGCCCCTTAGTGTCCAGGGTGGCGGAGGTTAGAGAGATTAGTGGGAATAGGGCCCGGGTGGGATTGTGGTCAGTGCAGACTCGATGGGCCGAAGGGCCTCTTTCTGCACTGTAGGGGTTCTATGATTCTATAAATATCACCAGGTTAGTCGCTGTCCTGGTGTTAGTGCAAGTACCTCAAAGGCTTACCAATGTCTGTGATGGTTTCTGCTTCATCTCGTACAGGACCAGGACCGAGCACTGGATAAGTACGACGACGCGGTGAAAACTCTGAGGAACCGCAGCTGCCAGGTGCTGCCTCTGAAATATCGCCGCGCAAACCCTACCAAGCCCGTGCCGGTGGAGGCACTGTGCGACTTCGATGCAGAAGAAGTAAGAGATTCCCCGCTCGGGTTTGTGTATCACTGGCAGTGTTTATCAGTTTATAAAATAAAGCAGCAGAATTCGGCCCATCGATCATTTGATCATGATCCTCATCCCCATTTTCCTGCCTTCTCCCCGTAACCCTTCAACCCATTAAAAACCCAACTCCTCCTTCAATTAACTCACTGTTCCAGCATCCACCACACTTTGGAATTCCACAGATCCACAATCCTTTGGAAGAAGTAGTTTCTCCTCAATTCTGGTTTAAATTTGCTCCCCCTTAACCTGTGACTTCTCATTCTAGAATGCCCTACAAGAGGAAGCATCTACTCCACGTCTACTTTATCCATACCGTTTATCATCCTCAGTACCTCAATTTGATCTCCCCTCATTCTCCTAAATTTCAGGGAATATAGGCCCAAACTGTCTTCAAACCCCCTCGTCTCTGGAATCAACCTAATGGACTTCCTCTGAACTGCCTCCAATACCATTACACCTTTCCTCAAATAAGGGGACCAAAACTGTGCACAATACTCCGGGTGTGGCCTCACCAATACCTTTGTATAGTTTCAACAATACTTCCTTACATTTGTATTTCTATTCCTTTAGCTGTAACATTCTATTTGCTTTTTTATTATCTGCTGCATGCCAGTTTTCTATGATTCATCAACAAGGACGCCCAGATCCCTCTGCATCGGAGCAACCCAAAGTCTCTCCCCATTCAGATAATAAGTCGCCTTCTGTTTTTTCTGATCAAAATGCATGGCCTCCTATTTGTCCATGTTAAACTCTACCTGCCACATTTTGGCCCGCTCTCCTAATCTATCTATATCTATTTATAAGGTTCTTATTTCCTCATTGCTACTTACTGGGTCCGTGTAATTTTGTGTACGTTAATGCTGATTGGCAAAGTGAAGTCAGGGGAGTGATATCCCACACACTTAGTCCAGCTCATCCCCATTCAAACCCCCCAGTGCTCGCTGCCCTCGCTTTTAAACCAGACATTTAATCGTATCCAACCCAACTTGTGGTGGTGGGTGGCATTGTACCACTAAGCCAGAAACTCTGGGTTCAAGTCCCACCCCAGAACTCAATGGCCAAGGAATGTGATTTGATTTATTATTGTCACATAATGTAAGAGAAGTATTGTTTCTTGCACGGTATACAGACAAAGCATAGTGTTCATAGAGAATGATGTAGGGATGCCAACGTTGGACTGGGGTGGGCGCAGTAAAAAGTCTCGCAACACCAGGTTAAAGTCCAACAGGTTTATTTGGAATCACAAGCTTTTGGAGCGCTGTTCCTTCATCAGGTGACTGGAGGGGTGAGTTCACCTGCCTATAAATTTATGCCGTGTTTGTGAACCCACCTCTCCACTCTCCTGATGAAGGAGCAGCACTCTGAAAGCTTGTAGTTCCAAATAAACCTGTTGGACTTTAACCTGGTGTTGTGAGACTTCTTACTGTGCCCATAGTAGCGAAGGAAAGGAGAGGGTGTAGAATGTAGTGTTACAGTCATAGCTAGGGTGTAGAAAAAGATCAACTTAATGCGAGGTAGGTCCATTCAAAAGTCTGATGGCAGCAGGGGAGAAGCTGTTCTTGAGTCGGTTGGTACATGACTTTTGTATCTTTATCCCAATGGAAGAAGGTGGAAGAGAGAATGTTTGGGGTTCTTGATTAAGCTGGCTGTTTTTCCAAGGAAGTGTAGACAGAGTCGATGGATGGGAGGCTGGTTTGCATGTTGGATTGGGCTACATTCATGGCGTTTTGTAGTTTCTTGTGGTCTTGGACAGAGCAGGAGCCCATACCGAGCTGTGATACAATACTTTCTACGATGCAAAATCTAGCAATCTCAGATTTAAAGATTGATTTAAAATTATTATTGAAAATTTATTTAAAGATAGATTTGGGACAAGCATTTTGATTGGTCAGTTCCATGGCAGAAGTGTGAAATGTCGGTCGATCTGGCGAGTGAATGTGTGTAAGCAAATCTTTTCTCTCTCTGGTGTGACAGACTCATATCCAGCGTGGCGAGAGGTACATACTGAATAAAAACATCAATGGAACCCACTGGGAGGTGATGGATACAGCTGGTCGCAAGCAGAAAGCCCCCGCTGTCTGTTTCATAATCCCTCCAACAGACCCGGAGGCAATCGCCATTGGAGACGAGTAAGTCTGCAATCCGTCACCTTGGCGCATATGTTTGGGAAATTGTTATCCGCAAAACGTGTTGGAATTTTTTTCCCTAAAGGACATTAGTGAACCAGATGGGATTTTTCGACGATGGTTCTTAATTTTCTTTTTAATTGATTTCAAATTCCACCATCTGCCATGGTGGGATTCGAACACAGATCCCCAGAACATTAGCTAACATTTCTACATTATTAGTCTAGTGACTATTACCACTAGGCCATCTCCCCCTGTCCCCCCCATGTTGTGGTTTTTTTTTGAGTGCCACGCTTTTTTTGGTATGTTCAGATGGTCAAAGATTATTGCTGAGGAGAACTGGATCTTCCAGGGGAGGATTCCACGAAACATTCCGGAGCAGCCTTGGTGGCGAGGCAGGGAGGGGTTGCAAGGGTGTGAGTGCCTGTACCACATTCCCGGAGTCAATTAAACAGTCCCCGAGAGTGACAAAAGGCCCAATGGAGGAATCCTGCCCTCTGATGGTGGCAAGGTCCTTTAAGGAGACATTTAGGGTAGGATCTTATGGCCTCCCTTGGATGAGATGTAAAGTCCTGCCCAAAGCCAACGGAGATTTCCTTTCTGGGAACCTCCGTTGGTCTTAGATGAGATTTTACGATCTGGGGGTGTTAGAGTTTTTGCCTTAGGGTGGGATTTGCCGACTACGCTCACCCCAAGGCAGGAAAATCCCGCCCAATGTCATTTGCATGGTCCATGTCCCCGCCCACTAGGATTCCCATGGCGGGCAGGATGGGAAAATTCCACCCTTAAGGTAAACCAAGGCCAATCAGAATTTAGTGCTGGAGTTAAGCAGGAGTCACATGGCTTTCCCGGGCTTTGCAATTGGACGCTCATGAAACCAGTGCCTCTGATTGGCTGGCAGCTGCATAGAGCAGGACATCCTGCCTCTGGGGTCAGTAATCCCAGGGATTCCCAAATCTGGCCAGTTAGTGGCTGATGGGTGCTCAGCCTCCTCCCCGCCCCCCCATGGGAGTGATACTGGGCTCCCAGGAGGGGAGGGGACACCCCTGGATTCAGTACAATGGTGGCTGAGCAGTAGTGAATGAAGATGGTGCCAACATGCACCTCCAGGTGGCGATCTTGGCAAGATTTCTCCCTCCTGTTGACAGTATTGATGTCTGACTGTGTCTACCTCACGTGGCACAGAGCAAAAAGAAAGGGATCGGCTAAATTAACCACCAGAGTGAAGCAGCAGCAAAAACTGGGATACAATACTCATCCAAACTGTTTTTTTTCCAATTGGGCAGTGAAGGAAAATTGACTAATTGCTCTTACCAGCATGATCCATTAACAATCTGCCATCAGTCAATCTTCTGATCAAACTTTGACTGGTCTGAACATTTCCATAGAATCCCTACAGTGCAGGAGGAGGCCATTCGGCCCATCAAATCTGCACCAAATCTTTGAAAGAGCATCTTTCCCCATAATCCTTCTATGTATCCTACTAATCCCCCACAAGTCTTTGGACACTAAGGGGTAATTTACAATGGCCAATCTGCCTAACCTACGCATCTTTGGACACTAAGGTGCAACTTAACCCACCCCCATCTAACCTGCACGTCTTTGAAGTGTGGGGGAGGAAACTGGAGCACCTGGAGGATACCCACGCAGACACAGGGAGAACATGCAGGCTCCACATAGACAGTGACCCGAGGCCGGAATTGAACACGGGTGGCTGGCGCTGTGAGGCAGCAGTGCTAACCATTGTGCCACCCAGAGAGTTGGCACTTCCTTCGAGACGGAATTGAACCAGCTGCCTTGGGATGTCAGTTTTGATTATCTACAATCCCCTTCCCCCTCTCTACCAGCTCAGCCATCCAAGGGGAATGCTTTAAGCATTTGGAGCCCAGTTGTGAGCAGTGCCAGTTCATTTCTCAACTTTAACTGTCGCTTTTCTTCAGGGTGTGCTTGCACTGAGCAATGTTCTTACCGGTGTCCCATGGCTCACGTGCTTGTCTGTGTTTCATCTTCCCCCTCCCTAGCATCACCAATCAGTACAATAGTGTAAAACAGAAGAGTGCGACTACAAAGAACGCTCTGCAGAAGCGATACACGGGGACAAAACAAAATGACAAACCAGGTGCGTGATTCAAGCTGTTGAGGGTATCGGACAACTAAACTATTTTTCCTCTTGGCCTTGCTGTTTGCGTCAAGTAATCTCCGATTTGTTAAGAAATAGGAACAGAAGTAGGCCATTTGGCTCCTCAAGCCTTATTCAATAGGATCGTGGCTGGTCCCATACATTCCACATATCCGTTTTCCTACATTTTCCCTTGATTTCCTCACTGATCAAAGATCCATCTCATCCTTAAATACACACAAGGACCCTGCCCCCGCAGCTCCCTGTGGCAAGGAGATCCAAAGACTCTGCGAGAAGAGATTCCTCCTCACAAATTGGTCTTAAATTGGTGCCTCTTTGTTCTGAGATTGTTTCTTCTGGTTCTAGAATCTCCCATGAGCATTTACCCTGACAACCCTCTTAAGGATCATAGAACATTACAGCGCAGTACAAGCCCTTTGGCCCTCAATGATGCGCTGACAAGTGGAACCAATCTAATGACCTTCTACCCTAAACTATTCCAATGTTATCCATATGCCTTTCCACTAACTATTGAACGCCCTTAAAGCTGGCGAGTCCACAACTGCTGCAGGCAGAGCATTTCATGTCCTTACTACTCTCTGAGTAAAGAACCCACCTCTGACATCCATCCTATATTTTTCACCCCTCAATTTGAAGCTATGTCCCCTCGTGTTAGCCATCTCCATCCGAGGAAAAAGACTCTCACTGTCCACCCTACCTAACCCTCTGATCATCTTGTATGCCTCCATTAGGTCAACCTTCTTCTCTCTAACGAAAATAACCTCAAGTCCCTCAGCCTTTCCTCATAAGGCCTTCCCACCATACCAGGCAACATTCTGGTAAACCTCCTCTGCACCCTTTCCAATGCCTCCACATCTTTCTTATAACGCGGCGACCAGAACTGTACGCAATACTCCAAGCGCGGCCACACAAGAGTTTTGTACAGTTGCAACGTGACCTCACGGCTCCGAAATTCAATCCCTCTACCAATAAAAGCGAACACACCGTACGTCTTGTTAACAATCAGAGGAACAACCTCTCACAGAGGGTGGTAAATTTATGGAACTCGCTGCCCTGTAGTGCCGTGGAGTCTGTGTTGTTAGATGGTTTCAAGAGGGAGATAGATACATCTCTAATGAAAAAAGGGAATGAGGGGATTTGGGGAACAGGTTGGGGAGGTGGATTGGGAGAAATCAGCCACAATCTGATTGAATGGCGGAGCAGACTCAAAGGGTTGTATTTGCCCATGTCTGCTCCTAATTCCCATGTTCCTAATCCAATAAGTTTTAGCGAGATCTCTCATTCTTCTAAATTCTAATGAGTAAAGTCCCAATCTGTTTACCTTTTCCTCAGAAGACAATCCCTCCATGTTGGGGATCATCTGAGTGAGCCTTCCCTGAACTGCCTGTGGTGAATTAATATACCCTTAAATAAGGAACCAAAACTGGTCACACTCCAGCTGTGGTCTCACCAGTATCTGTTGCAGCAAGACTCCCCCATTGTAATATTCCAACCTGCTTGAAATAATATTAGCTTTCATGATTAGCTGCTGCATCTGTGTGTTAGCTTTCTGCATTTTGTTTCCACACGTCCCTATGAATTGGCACTTTCTGCAGTTTTTCTCCATTTAAATAATACCCCGTTCCTTCCGTTCTTCAAATGACCCATTTTACTCGATCTCTCCCCCCGGGGCAGCCACCTCATCCCAGGGATCTACCCAGTGAATCCTCTCTTAGGCAATGATATCTTTCCCTGGATAAAGAAACTCATGATGTGGCGATGCCGGCGTTGGACTGGGGTAAACACCGCTAGAAGTCTTGTGAGACTTTCTTACTAAAGAAACTCAAACAGTCCTCCAGCTGGGGTCTCACCAAAGTCCTGTATAATTGCGGCAAAACATCATTGCTTGAACCCGGTGCAATAACATTTCATTTGCCTTCCTGACTGCTTGCTACATCTGCCTGTTAACTTGATATGACTGTTGTACCAGATATGCCAGCTCTTTCTGTACGTGCAAACCTTTGCTGGTTCTGAGTTGGCTCTTACATATTTTGAGGCCCTTAGTGATGGAGCACTCTTTAATTCAACTGATTTTGTTATTTTTCTTCTTCTTTCTTCACAGCAGTGACGACATCCTCTGTGCCCGTGTCAAGTAAGTAACATTTTCTTATTGTGCTGGGTAATAAATGGTGCAGTTTTTCTCTTTTTGTGCTTTAGATTTAGCTTAATATCAACAACTTACAATTATATGGCACCATTATCACAGGGAGCTATACTGCTTCACAGAAGCATTGATACCGAGGCAAAGAAGACATGTGTGTCACTGGCTGGCCAGCTTTTATTGCCCATCCCTTGTTGCCCTATGTTGAGAATCAACCATAGTGAATTTTCACAGAAGCTTCATCGCAGTGTTATTGTAAATCTACTTGTGCCACTAATAAATAAACTTCAAAGCATTGCTCTGGGTCTAGAATCACTTGTAGGCCAGGTGAGGATGGCAGATTTCCTTCCCTAAAGAACATTAGTGAACCAGATGGGTTTTTCCAACAACGGTTTCATAGTCATCAATAGATTATTAATTCCAGATATTTTTTATTGAATTCAAATTCCACCAGCTGCTGTGGCAGGATTCGAACCCCAGAACATTAGCACAGAGTCTGGATTAATACTTTAACAATAATACTACTAGGCTCTGAGTCTAGATGGATGAGAGTGTTGCTAACAAAGGCAAGGAGGAAGGAATGGAAAATGCACAAGAGGCCAGTATTTGAGGATTTCTGAGTTCTTGGAAGATTATTGAGATTGGGGATGGAAACAAAGTCACCGTAGTCTCAGATGACCATAGGGCTGCTCTCCTCTTGTGGTGGTGATTTAACCTCGAGGTTGCCATACCTCAGGAGATGGCACAGTGGTTAGCACTGCTGCTTCACAGTGCCAAGGACTCGGGTTCAATTCTGGCTTTGTGTGATTATCTGTACGGAGTTTGCACATTCTCTGCGTGGGTTTCCTCCGAGTGCTCCAGTTTCCTACCATACTCCAAGATGTGCAGGTTTGGTGGATTGGCCGTGCTAAATTGTCTCTTAGTGTCCAAAGATGTGTGGGTTAAGTGGATTGGCCGTGCTTGATTGTACCTTAGTGTCCCCAGATCAGTAGGTTGAATGGGATTAACCATGGGGAATGTATGGGATTACAGGGATAGGGGGAGGACCTAGGGTTAAGATGCTCTGTCAGAGAGTCAGTGCAGACTCGATGGGCTGAATGGCTCTTCTACACTTTAGGGATTCCAGGAAGCTGCACTGGTGTTTCTCTGCATCAGAAAGCAGTCATCCAGCCAACTGAGCGAGCCAAGAGCAACTGTGCAAAGCTGAGATTCAGGACGAACAGATCACCAGCATTTCAATTACCTTCCACTCATCTTAATTGCTTCGATGGATGGAATTGAAAAACTCTCGAGGTTTTTGCCACCAGGTTTTCTGGCAAAAACATTGGAATCCTCCCAGTCACAGTGACTTGCTGCAACATCCCATTGAGGTCAAAGACAGAGTGAAATTGGTGGAAATTTTATTTATTTAGAGTCAAAGTAGACTTGCATTAACACTGCAATGAAGTTACTGTGAAAATCCTCCAGTCACAACACTCCGGCACCTGTTTGGGTACACTGAATTTAGCGTGGCCGATGCACCTAACCAACACGTCTTTCAGACTGTGGGAGGAAAACGGAGCACCCGGAGGAAACCCACGCAGACACGGGGAGAATGTGCAGAGAGTGACCCAAGGCGGGTTCCTGGCACTGTGAGGCAGCAGTGCAAACCACTAACAAAGAGAAAAGTACTGTACAGCACAGGGACAGGCCCTTCGGCCCTCCAAGCCCGTGCTAATAATGATGGCCTAACTAAACTTAAAAAAAAACACTTCTGTCTTATCAGTCTGTATCCTCTATTCCCTCCTTATTCCTGTACCCATCCAGATGCCTGTTGAATGTCGTTAATGTTCCTGCTTCCATTACCCTATCTGGCAGCATTTTCCAGGCACCCAGCACTCTCTGTTTGAAAAAACCTCCCTGAACATCTCCCTTAAACTTTCCCCTTCTCACCTTGAACCTGTGTTCCCTTGACACTCCCATCCTGAGGACAAGTATCTGATGGTGCTGCCCCAGATCTTAACGGCCTAGATTATTAAGAAGAAACTATCGTTAATGAGCAGAACTGCTGGCCATTAACCAAATAGGATTGGCCCAACGAGAAGTGATTACGTATGAGGTGGTTTGAAAGAGATTGCATTATATTCTGAAGGGAAAAGGAGAAGTGGATTGGGTGAATCTCTATGAGTTTAACTGTATCTATTTCCTTCCACTCACTCAGATTCCCAGGATACCCAATGCCTGAAACTGCTGTCGGATTTGGATAAGATTCAGAACAATGTGGTCAAACAAGAGAGAGCGATTCAATCCTGCACCCGACCCCCACTGGAGCACAAGAAACCCATCCAGGATAGCAAAGATCGCATTCAAGACCTGAAGGTTAGCTCGGTTACTGAAAGGATTGAATTTGATTTATTATTGTTGCATGTATTTACAGCGAAAAGCATTGTTTCTTGCTCACTATAGAGGCGAAGCATACCGTTCACAGAGAAGGAAAGTACGGAATGTAATATTACAATTATAGCTAGGGTGTAAAGAAAGATCAATTTTAATAAATGGTAGGTCCATTTGAAAGTCTGATGGCAGCAGGGAAGAAGATGTTCTTGAGTCGGTTGGTACTTAACCTCAAATCTTTTCCAGTGAAAGAGAAAATGTCTGGGGCATTCTTAATCACGGTGGCTGCTTTTTCGAAGCAGCAGGAAGTATAGACAGAGTCAATGAATGGGAGGTTACAGAGAGAATTTCTATTTATATAGATAGCACTTTTTATACATAAACACAGTGGCACAATGGTTAGCGTTGCTGCCCCTCAGCTCCAGGGACCCAGATTCAATCCTTGCCTTGGATGATTGTCTGTGTGGAGTTTGTATGTTTGCCCTGTGCCTACGTGGGTTTCCTCCCACAGTCCAAAGCTGCCCAGGTTATGGGGATTGGCCATGCTACATTAACGTTGGTGTCAGGGTTGCAAGCAGGTAAATACGTGGGGCTACGGGGATAGGACCTGTGTGGAATTGTTTTTGGTGCAGTCTCGAATGGGCCCAATGACCTCATTCTGCACTGTAAGGATTCTATGATTCTAGGTCTGAAGAGAGAAACACAGTTAACGGTCAAGTCTGCACGACCCATCTACAGAACTAAAAAGGAAGAGAAATGGGATGAGTGAGATACTTGGAGAGGAGGGGATGGGACAGGATGGGAAGACCCTGGTAGGTCAGAACTAAGGAGGGATTGACAAGGGGGTTGTTAATGGTGCCGCTGGGGACTCAGGCGTGGCAACAGCAGCAAAGGTAGGATAGCAGTGTTAATAGAACAAGGAGCTGAGTGGGGACAAAACTGAACAACAAGGAGCAGTGACCATGTGGGGTAGGGGTGGGTCAGGTTGGGGCGAGGCAGGGAAACCTAGGAACAGAAAACAAAAGGAGTCGAAATTGGGGGTTTTCACAACCTGAATACAGCCCCCTCGCACTGTATAAAACTAACAGTCAATATGTTCCAACGATATTGAGATAATTGCCAGGATGTTTTGGTGGTGTTAGTTGCAGAATAACTGTTGCCTGGTGCACGAGGAGCACTGAAATAAACCAGTGACATTGTACATCCACTTGAGATAGCAGATATATCATTTCCAACAGTGTAACTGAATTATCACTTGGATCACGCACTTGAATCTGAGAGTGATACTTCATCTCACAACCTTCTGACTCAGAGGCAGGTCTGCAGCCACTGAGCCTGACTCTCTCTCACTCTGTTGGGATGTAGGTGTAAGTTGATGAGCATTTGTATGCAGTTGGCACATTCTCCCCATGTCTGCGTGGGTTTCCTCCAGATGCTCTGGTTTCCTCCCTCGATCTAAAGATGTGTTGGTTGCGTGGATTGGCCATGTTAAATTGCCCCTTAGTATCGGGGGAGGACTAGCTAGCGTAAATGCGTGGGGTTACGGGGATAGGTGGGATTGTGTCAGTGCTGGCTCGATATGCCATGTAAGAACTAGGAGCAGGAGTCGGCCATTTGGCCCCTCGAGCCTGCTCCGCCGTTCAATAAGATCATGGCTGACCTCTTTAAAGACTCAGCTCCACTTACCCACCCACTCACCATAGGAGAGGCTGAGGGATTTGAGGGTTGTTTTCATTAGAAAGAAGGCGGCTGAGAGGAGACCTTATTGAAGGATGTAAGATGATCAGAGGCTTAGATAGGGTGGACAGTGATAGCCTTTTTCCTCAGATGGAGAAAGCTAGCACGAGGGGACATAGCTTTGAATTAAGGGGTGGTGGTTATAGGATGGATGTCAGAGGTAGGTTCTTTACCCAGAGGGTGGTAAGGGTATGGAATACCCTGCCTGAAGCAGTTGTAGATGCGCCAAGTTTGGGGGCGTTTAAGTGGTCAGTGGATAGGTTTATGGATGAAAAGGGAATGGTTTAGGTTAGAGGGTCATTGCTTTTTCTTAATTGGTCGGCGCAACATCGAGGGCCGAAGGGCCTGTTCTGCGCTGTAATGTTCTATGTTCTATAACCCTTAATTCCTTCTACATCAAAAATCTATCTATTCTTACCTTAAAAACATTCAATGAGGTAGCCTCAACTGCGGCAAGGAATTCCACAGATTCACAACCTTTTGGATGAAGAAGTTCCTCCTCAACTCAGTCCTAGATCTGCCCCCCCTTATTTTGAGGCTTTGCCCCCTAGTTCTGGTTTCACCTTCCAGTGGAAACAACCTCAATGCTTCTATCTTATCTATTCCCTTCATAATCATGTATATTTCTATAAGATCCCCCTCCATTCTTCTGAATTCTGACTCATTCTTCAGAATGGCATCCTTCTGCACTGTAGAATTCTACTTTTATCATTCATTCATGGCAAATAGGCATTGCTTATGCTCCAGCTATTGACACATTTATTCTTCGCTAAACTACCATGTTTGTGAATTTAATGAGCTCAATTTAATTTCTGACACAATTGTTGGCGCAGGCTCGATGGGCTGAATGGTCGTCTCCCTCACAGAGTGGATCCTACAACTTCAGGAACTTGATTAGTTTTTGGTGTCGGGCCGTTCTAAACGGGGTGGACGTTCCTGAATGTGAGCCGACTCTTTTATAAATCTCCTTTCCGTCTTCCAGAACGTCAGCAATTCCATTGGCCAAATTGAGATCGCCAAGCTGTCGAAGGAAAGGGAGTGCCAGAACTTTCTCTCGCAGTACCCGCAGGTAGCGGGGGCACCCCAGCTCCGCAGCAAGCTCGACGACACAAACAACAAGTTCGAGCAGGTTAGCCTCCTGCTCAACTGCTCCGAAAAGAAGTGAGTAACATTCGTTTTACGCGGGGGGGGGGGTTTCCATAGCTTCTGGGGCAGGACTTGAACTCCAAAAGTTTGGATTATTCCCATTATGTCATCCGTTCAGGGAAATCTGAGGAGAGAGTTGGACGTTGAGTAGGAATCACGGAATCTTTTTGTTGCAGAAGGAGGCTGATCGGCCCATCGAGTCTGCACCGGCTCTCTCCGAAGGAACATCCTATCTAATCCCACTCGTCTGCCTTCAGATAGCAACCCAATTACTTTTTGAGTACCTTGATACAAACTTTCTCCACCTGAGAGGAGAGTTTTTCACTCAGAGGGTGGTAAGTGAGTGGAATCGGCTGCCCTCGGTGGTGGTAGAGGCGAACTCGCTGGGGTCTTTTAAGAGACTTCTGGATGAGACTTAATGGGATTGAGAGTTATAGACAGGCCTGGTAGGTACGGATATGATCGCAACTTGTGGGCCAAAGGGTCTGTTTGTGTTGTAATGTTCTATATTCCTTCCAGACCATCCTTTGGGTGAAGACATTCTTTCCCCCACATCAAGACTCTCTTTGCCCATTATTTTGACTCTCTGCTCTCTCATTCTTGATGCTCTCTTAAGTGGGTACGGTTTCTCACCACTTACCCCTGTCCAATATTTCTCATGATTTCCTTCACCTCTATCTAGTCTCCCCTCGGCCTTCGTTTCTCCAAGGAAAACAGTCCCAACTTCTCCAATCTATCCTCAAAGCCACAGGTCTTAATCTCTGGTGATAAAGTTCAGAACCTGCCAAATCTGGAATATATGTATTCCAGAAAAAGTTTAAAGTTTATCTATTAGTGTCTAACATTTAACACCGCAATGACGTTACTGTGAAAATCCCCCACTCGGGCACCTATTCGGGTATTCAGAGGGAGAATTTAGCAAGGCACCTAACCCGCACATCTGTGGGAGGAAACTGGAGCACCCGGAGGAAACCCCCACAGACATGGGGAGAATGTGCAGGCTCTGCACAGACAGTGACCCAAGCTGGGGAATCGAACTCGTGTCCCTGGTGCTATGAGGCAGCATTGCAGAGGCTGCCCACTAACAGTCATTAAACGGTTACTGTCTAATTAATCTTTTTTATTTTCCTCATAAGGAAACACTGAGTGTAAAACAGAAGCTGTCTACTGTCTACCTGCCCAGTTTCTTTACCATTTTATTCAGGCAACCCTCAAGTTGTATAATGTGAGTGGAGACAGCATTAGCATAGGCTAAAGAGATAGAACATAGAACATAGAACAGTACAGCACAGAACAGGCCCTTCGGCCTTCGATGTTGCGCCGACCAATATAAAAAGCAATGCCCCTCCAAACTAAACCGTTCCCTTCTCTTCCATATACTTATCAACTAACCTCTTAAACGCCACCAAACTTGGCGCATCTACAACTGCTGCCGGCAGGGCATTCCACTCCCGAACCACCCTTTGGGTAAAGAACCTACCTCTGATATCCGTCCTATAACTATCACCCCTTAATTTAAAGCTGTGCCCCTCGTGCTAGCTTTCTCCATCCTAGGAAAAAGGCTATCACTGTCCACCCTATCTAAACCTCTAATCATCTTATATGTTTCGATTAGGTCCCCTCTTAGCCGCATCCTTTCTAACGAAAATAACCTCAAATCCCTCAGCCTCTCTTCATAAGACCTGCCCTCCATACCAGGCAACATCCTGGTAAACCTCCTCTGTACCCTCTCCAATGCCTCCACATCTTTCTTATAATGTGGGGACCAGAACTGCAACAATACTCCAAGTGCGGCCGCACTAGAGTTTTGTACAGTTGCAACATGACGTTGCGGCTCCGAAATTCAATCCCCCTACCAATAAAAGCCAAGACTCCATATGCCTTCTTAACAACCGTCTCGACTTGACTGCCTACTTTCAGGGATCTATGCACATACACACCAAGATCCCTCTGTTCATCAAGACTACTAAGAATCCTACCATTAGCCCTATACTCTACACATTTATTATTTCTGCCATAGTGCATTATCTCACACTTTTCCACATTAAACTCCATTTGCCACCTCTTGGCCCAGCTCTGCAACTTGTCTAAGTCCCTCTGCAAACTATAACGCCCCTCTTCACTATCTAAATGTATATGTATCTAGATGTATATAGCCTCCAGACAGGATAGTTGTCTACATCTTTAAGACTTGAATTGCAGGTTAGCTGTAAAGACTTGCATTCTAATCAGTATTCCATAAACTGTGTGTGGGTTAACATAGAACATAGAACAATACAGCACAAACAGGCCCTTCGGCCCACGAGTTGCGCTGATCACATCTACCAATCTACAGACCTATCTATAACCCCCTACCCCATTCTTTTCCATGTACTCATCCAGAAGTCTCTTAAAAGACCCCAGTGAGTTTGCCTCACCAACCTCCGACAGCAGCTGATTCCATTCACTCACCACCCTCTAAGTGAAAAACTTACCCCTAACATCCCCTCTGCATTTGCTTCCCTACACCTTAAATCTGTGAACTCTCGTAGAGACCATTTCAGCTCGGGGAAATAGTCTCTGAGAGTCCACCCTATCTATTCCTCTCAACATTTTATAAACCTCTATCAGGTCGCCTCTCAACCTACGTCTCTCCAGTGAGAAGAGTCCCAGCTCCCTCAAACTATCTTCATAAGGCCTGCCTCCCAATCCAGGCAGCATCCTTGTAAATCTCCTCTGCACTCTCTCAATTGCCTCTACATCCTTCCTATAATGAGGCGACCAGAACTGCGCACAATACTCCAACTGGGGTCTGACAAGAGTCTTCTAGAGCTGCATCATTACCTCCTGACTCCTAAACTCTATTCCTCGATTAATGAAGGTCAGTACACCATACGCCTTCTTGACCACTTCCTCCACCTGTGAGGCCGATTTAAGAGTCCTATGGACCCGGACCCCGAGATCCTTCTGCTCTACAACACAGCTAAGACTCCTACCCCTTATAATAGAACATAGAACATAGAACAATACAGCACAGAACAGGCCCTTCGGCCTTCGATGTTGTGCCGACCAAAATAAAAAGCAATGCCCCTCCTAACTAAACCATTCCCTTCTCATCCATATACTTATCAACTAACCTCTTAAACGCCACCAAACTTGGCGCATCTACAACAGCTGCATATAAGAGTTTATATGCCTTTCTCTAAGGAACACCGTTTCCGAAAGCTTGTGAGATTACTATCAAATAAACTAGTTGAACTCTAACCCAGTGTTGCGAAACTTCTTACTATAGTTAGCAGGATCCCAGGCTACAGAGTCTGGGTGATGGTTCTCTATATCAAAACGTATGATGCCATTGCTCCTACTGGGCGTGTGAATTTATGCGGATGTGTACGCCGCATCTGTCTTTTCCCCATACTTCTGTACTTGATGCTGGTTGTGGCATGATTTGTAGAACCCCAACAGTACAGAAAGAGGCCGTTTGGCCCATCCACCGGCCCTCTGAAAGAGAGTCTTTGATCCTCTTCGCAAGAGACAATGAATGACAAGCACACTGCTTTACAACCTTCACAGGGCTCAGGCTGCAAACAAGTTGGAGAACACCCTCCAGAAAGGCAGAAACACCTTGTCTGAATTCGAGAGCAAGTTGGTGAAGGATCAGACTGTTCCTGATAGTATCTGGGCTTTGGATACCAAGAAGCAGGAGCTTGAGGTGAGCGTTATCTCCGAACGTATGATGTTCAGACATAACCTGGCCTGGGTGAACCGCTCGGAAATAGTATTTTGACCCAGGAAATATCCTTCCCAATCCGCCTTTTGTCACCTGCACTGGGGTCACTCCATTAGATAAGTCTTTTACTGCTCCTCATTGCATCTAAACTAAAATTCTTCTATTTGCGACCCATCTCAATTTAAATCATAGAATTAGAGACTCCCGACAGAAAGAGGCCATTCAGTCCATTGCGTCTGCATGGAGAACAATCCCACCCAGATTCTATCCCCATACATTTATCCTAGCCAGTCCCCCTGACACTAAGGGGCAATTTAGCATGGCCAATCCACCTAATCCGTACATCTTTGGACTTTGGGAGGAAATTGGAGCACCCGGAGGAAACCCACGCAGACATGGGGAGAACATGCAGATTCTGCACAGAGAATCAAGCCAAGAATCGAACCTGAGTCCCTGGAGCTGTGAGGCAATAATAGTAATCGCTGTCCCGCCGTGCCATATGTTATGTTTCAGTGCCCCTAATTAATGCTGTAATTCCTTTTCTTAAAAATTTTAAAGTTCACTTATTAGTGTCAGAAGTAGGCTTACATTAACGCTGCAATGAAGTTACTGTGAAAACCCCCCAGACGCCACTTGCTGACACCTGTCTGGGTACACTGAGGGAGAATTTAGCATAGGCCAATGCACCCAGCCAGCATGTCTTTCGGACTGTGGGGGGAAACCTGGAGAAAACCCACGCAGAGATGGGGAGAATGGGTTGTTTTCCCTTGAAAGACGTCGGCTGAGAGGGGATCTATTAGAGGTATATAAGATTATGAGGGGTATAGATGGAGTAAATGGTGGTAAGCTTTTTCCACCATTAGATTCTGATAGAACGAGGGGTCACGGCCTTAGGGTGAAGGGGGCTATGTATAAGACTAATATTAGAGGGCATTTTTTCACACAAAGGGTAGTGGGGGTGTGGAATGCACTACCGAGTAAGGTGGTGGGAGCAGGCACGCTAGGGTTATTTAAGGGTCTCCTGGACAGCCACATGAGCGGTCTGCAGATAGAGGGATATAGGAGGACTGTTTAAATACTTTAATTGTTTCCGCAGGCAATTCGGTCCACCTTGTTGACCAACAAGGTGCATGCATTCGGCAGGTCGTGCGAGGGCTGCTTCTGGATGTTACTTCAGGAGTGGCCTAGTGCTTCACGTCGTTAGTGTATGCTTAAACTGGACCATCAGATGGACAACATGACAGCTCAGAGACTATCGCTGTTGCTGTGCAGACACATGGATTTGGGCCTGTGTCTGCGGGAGTTTGCGCGTTCTCCCCGTGGTTGCGTGGGTTTTCTCCGGGTGCTCCGGTTTCCTCCCACATCCCAAAAATGTGCTCTTAGGCTGATTGGGTAACAAATTGTCCCTATATTGGTCTCTATATGTCATTAAGACGTTAGGACGGCGGCGCGGGCTCGTTGGGCTAAAGGGCCTGTTTCCCGTGCTGTGTTGTTCTTTGTCTTTGTTCTTTGAATGTGCAGACTCCACATAGACAGTGACCCGAGCTGGGAATCGAACCTGTGTCCCTGGCACTATGAGGCAACACTGTGCCACCCTTATCTTCAACTTAAGGCTAGCTTTTTAATTTGAATATCTTTGTGACAAGCTACCCGATTTGAGAAGATATTCTGGAATCAGTAACAGTTTGACTGGAGCCATGGGGGATAAGAGGGTGAGGATGTGCGTTGTGAGGCAGCAGTATTAGCCGCTGTGCCACCGCATAGGTAGGAAGAACATGTCTTCGCCCCTCGTTGTGTTGCATGTAATCCAATTTTTTTTCCAACAGGCCATGCGCTCAGAACTCAAGTCGAAGAAACCGGTCTTGCAAGAGGCTGAGCAAAACCTCAACACGGTGGAGAAAACCTGCAACGTGCTGACTGAGAACTTTCAGGAGCATTGTCCCGATGTCGAGCGACAGGCCACTGAGGTCAAGAAACTCAACCAGCGCTACAACAATCTCCACAAGCAGCTGGACATCCGGTTAGTTCTCGGTTTTCTCTTGATATCTCAATAATCAGGTTGGTTAGCAACTGACCAGAGGCTCAGAGAAAGACTAGATACATCTCCATTCACGGCCTTCGCACCAATTTACCAGCAGCAAAATATTTCTGTGGTGTAATCATACTGGTGTGTAACCCTCCAAGCCTGTGCCGATCACACTGTGCTATCTAATCCAAACTGCTTTGTATCCCTCTATTCCCCGTCTGTTCATGTGTCTATCAGAGAAGTTTTAAATGTCACTAACGTATCTGTCTCAACCACCTCACTTATCAGTGCATTCCAGGCCCCCACCACCCTCTGTGGAAAAACCTTCCCCCGCACACCTCCACTGAACCTATTCCTCCCCTTTCTTGAACATTTACCCCTTGTAATTGTTATTTTTGTCCCGGGGAAAATCTTCCAATAATCCACCCTATTTATACCTCTCGTAATTTTATAAAATTCTGTAAGTTTGCCCTTCAGCCTCTGTCTTTGAGGGAAAAGAATCCCAGTTTATTCAGTCTCTCCTCATAGCTAATAACCCCCCCTCCCTACCAGGTAACACCCTGGTAAACTTTTTCTGTACTCGCTCCAAAGCCTCCACATCCTTCTGGCAGTGTGGCGGCCAGAATTAGACGCAGTATTCCAAATGCGGCCTAACCAACGTTTTATATTTCTGCAACGCAATTTTCCAACTTTTATGCTCGATGCCCAGCCGATGAAGGCAAGCATGCCACAGGCTTTCTTCACCACCTTTTCCACCTGCGATGCCACTTGTAAGGACCTGCTCGCCCAGGTAGGAGATTCAGCTAAGTTGGCACAGTGATTAGCACCGCCTCTCGGCACCAGGAACCCGGGTTCAAACCTGGTCGAGTGGGGAAGTTTATAAAATTAGAATGGGTATAGATAGGGTGGATCATTGGAAGCTTTTTCCCAGGGGAGGGGTTAGTTGTTGTGGTAATGATTGTGGGAGAGTGTGGGGGTGGGGGAGTTGGTTATTGTGTGGGTGGGGTGTGGAAGAGGATGTGGGGGTTGGTTGTTGTGCGGGTGATGGTGGGGGGGGGTGTGGAAGAGGATGTGGGGGGTTGGTTGTTGCGTGATGGGGGGTGTGGAAGAGGATGTGGGGGGTTGGTTGTCGTGGTAATGATTGTGGGAGAGTGGGTGGGGGTGGGGGGGTGGTTGTGCGGGTGATGGTGGGGGTTGGGGTGTGGAAGAGTATGTGGGATGTGGGGGGTTGGTTGTTGTACGGGTGGAGTTGAGACCATGATCGTGTCGACTATGACCATATTGATTGGTTGGAGTAGGTTTGAGGGGCTCCATCAATTTCCTACGATCTGGTCGTAGATAGATCGGGTTTGAAAGCTTTATTTTGAGCGCTGTTTCCTCATTAGGTTTTGGATGAGTGAATTGAGAGGAAGGGAATGCAATGCAGCTCCTTTATCACTTTCTTCTGATTTAAACAGGTCTGAAAACTTACAGAAGGCAAAGGACTCCTACGCAGATTTCCGGAGTGGCAGTGACGCTTTGGACAGCTGGCTCTCTAATGTACCCAACTATGAACCACGCGAGACAGATAGCGCCAAATCGATTGACAACAAACTGAAGAATCAGATGGTACGGAGCTTAAAATCAACGTGTAACTGCACAGTACACCCGGTTAATCTTCAATGGTATTAAGGCTGGAGAGTGAATGTGTTTCACAATCTTCATTCACATCAGTCTCTGTGCCAATGGAAGAGAAACACAAAGGCAAATGGTCTTGAGAGTATTGGGTGCAACCAGAAAGAACACTTTCTAGGTGCATCTGTAACAGTTGGTGAGAGTCATCGCTTACAGCCAAATTTCCTTGATCTGCTGAGAAAGTGATGGGTTTTCTTAACTGTAATGTCAGCGTGGGGGGACCAGGGCATGTTGTTGGTGATCTGGACACTTGAAAACTTGAAGCTCTTGATCTTTTCTACCTTGAAAGAAAGTAGATCCTTTCTACTTTCCTGGTCGCCTCACTACAAGAAGGGTGTGGAAGCTATTGAAAGGGTGCAGAGGAGATTTACAAGGATGTTGCCTGGATTGGGGGGCATGCCTTATGAAGATAGGTTGAGAGAGCTAGGTCTCTTCTCCCTGGAGAGACGAAAGTTGAGAGGTGACCTGATAGAGGTTTATAAGATGTTGAGAGGAATAGATAGGGTGGATTCTCAGAGGCTATTTCCCAGGGCTGAAATGGTCGCTACAAGATGACACAGGTTTAAGGTGCTGGGGAGCAAGTACAGAGGAGATGTTAGGGGTAAGTTTTTCACTGAGAGGGTGGTGAATGAATGGAATTGGCTGCCGTCGGTGGTGGTGGAGGCGAATTCACTGGCGTCTGGATGAGTACATGGGATTTAATGGGATTGAGGGTTATAGGTAGGCCTGGTAGGTATGGATATGAACTTGTGGGCCGAAGGGCCTGTTTGTGCTGTAGTGTTCTATGTTCCCATTGATGTGGAGGATTAAGGTTCGATAATAGCTCAACAGTAAGAGGGAAGGCAGGTTAAACTGGAAGCTACTTGCTATATTCCCGACACAATCCAAGTTGCCCATTGCTTTTTTTATCATATCGTTTTGGATTCGGGAAAGGAACCTCTCACAGAGACTTCATTAATATGTAACCATCATTCCCAAGGTGCACACTGATGTGATTTTACCTTGTGCCTGTTGGCTCAGTCACGGAATCACTTGGTGAAACCAGTAAAGAGAGTAAGGCAATGGGCCTAGAGTGTTATCACTCAAGTATTAATCCAGAAACTCGGCTAATGTTCTGGGGACCCAGGTTCGAATCCCGCCAGGGCAGATGGTGGAATTTGAATTCAATAAAACATATCTGGAATTAAGAATCGACTGATGACCATGAAACCATTGTCAGAAAAACCCATCTGGTTCACTAATGTCCTTTAGGGAAGGAAATCTGCCGTCCTTACCCGGTCTGGCCTACATGTGACTCCAGAGCCACAGCAATATGGTTGACTCTCAACTGCCTACTAAGGGCAACTAGGGATGGGCAACAAATGCTGGCCCAGCCAGCGATGCCCATGTCCCACGAATTAATACAAGAAAAGTAATGGCTTCCTTTCAGCCTGGCCTCCATCGGCCTTCCCTCCAACCCCTTTGTATTAGGGATTGTTTCCACCTGAGCCCTCAGCAAACACCCTGTGCTCCCCGAAGTCCTGCTCCCTGTCCACTGACTGGATGGCGATGTCCACATCTGAAGCTGTCTATCAAGATCACTCATCATCAATTGGATGTTTCAGATCCCTGTGAGAGCTTTGACACAGTGTCTTAACATTGCCTCCTGCTCCAGTGCCAAGAGTAGGTGAGAGCCATTCATAGAATCTCTACACTGCAAAAGAGGCCATTCAGCCCACTGAGTCTGCACTAACTCTCTGACAGAGCATTTTACCCAATCCCTCTCCCCCACCCTATCCCTGTAACCCCACACATTTACATAGTAACATAGGAAGTAGAAGAGCCATTTGGCCCTTGAAGCCTGCTCCGCATTCATTTTAATCATGGTTGATTATTAAATTCAATTTCCCTCCTTCCTCCCATATCCAGTGATCCCTTTAGCCCCACGAGTTATATCTAATTTCTTCTTGAAATCACACAACATTTTGGCCTCGCCTACATTTTGTGGGAGTGAATTCCAAACATTCACCACTCTCTGGGTGAAGAAATTCTTCCTCACCTCAGTTCGAAAAGGTTTTCCCCCCTTTCCCCAAACTATGACCCCTAGTTCTGGACTTGCCCATCATTGGGAGCATTCTTTCTAAAACTACCCTGTCTAACCTTAAGAATAAAGAAAATTACAGCACAGGAACAGGCCCTTCAGCCCTCCAAGCCTGCACCCACAATGCTGCCCATCTGAACTAAAACCCCCTACCCTTCCCGGGATCATATCCCTCTATTCCCATCCTATTCATGTATTTGTCCAGATGACCCTTAAAAGTCACTATTGTATCCGCTTCCGCTTCCTCCCCGGCAGTGAGTTCCAGGTACCCACCACCCTCTATGTAAATATTTGCCTCGTACATCTCCTTTAAACTTTGCCCCTTGCACCATAAATCTATGCCCCCCATTAATTGACTCTTCCGCTCTGGGAAAAAGCTTCTGACAATCCACTTTGTCCATGCCCCTCATAATCTTGTAGGCTTCTGTTCTGTTAGAACTTTAAGTTTCTGACATCCCCTCTCACACTTCTAAACTCCATTTACCATGGCTAATCCATCTAACCTAGACACCTTGGGACACTAAGAGGCAATTCAGCATGGCCAACCTTAGGGGCAATTGGTCTCCACACAGACAGTGACCCAAGCCGGGAATCGAACCTGGGTCCCTGGCGCTGTGAGGCTGCAGGGCTGAGCACTGTGTCATCGCACTACCTCTATGCAATGAGACCTTGATTTGAAGAAGTTGTGTAATCTCCTTAAACCTATAGAATTGGATTCATAATGATTTCACAACATACGTTTTGGAAAAATCTATTTTGAAGATTTAATCAGGAAAGGTTTAACAGGAGGGTTTGGAAGATGGGAGGCTCTGATTTGAGATTTCCTCTGTGTACAAAGTTTATTTAATAAAAATAAATCCTTGTACCCAGCTGATTAAGTCCTTTAATGAACAAATGCAGTCATTCTCAGTTTGATGTCACATTGTCCCTGGTGTTAACCTTGGTGTTATTCTCCCTTTTGGAACAGCGTGTCGTAACTGATATTACCAACAAGGAACCCGAACTTGTGAAAGTATCCAGTAACGCCCAGAAATATCAGCAGGCAGCTAAGGTAAGAAAATAACTCAAGAATGTTTGAGAGCTGCTGTTGTATGTTAGCTCTGCTGCGCTGGAATGTTGTTTCACCCTCTGTAGATGATGCACACTCAGCATCACCTTTCCCCAAGCTGGAAGCCAGACAAGTGACAGAATATAGTCGAGGCGGTCGTGGGCTTAATCCTGATTTTCTATTTGATTTTACCAAAATATAGGACATAGGAGCAGGGGCTGGGGTGGGAAATGAATCCATCAGCCTAGAAATTTGTCCACACGCCTTCTTACTTTGGGTCACAAATTGTTTCAAAGTGGTGATTTGATTTGATTTATTATTGTCCCGTATGTTGGGACACAGTGAAAAGTATTGTTTCATACAGACAAAGCATACCGTTCATCACAGACTTCCTACAGTACAGAAGGAGGCCATTCAGCCCAGTGAACCTGTATGGACAACAACCCCACCGTAACGCCATGCATTTATCCAGTTTATCCCCCCAACAGTAAAAGGCAATTTAGCACGGCCAATCAATCTAACCCGCACATTTTTGGAGTGTGGGAGGAAACCGGAGCACCCGGAGAAAACCCACACTGACGTGGGGAGAACATGCAAACTCCGCACAGCCGGTGACCCAAGGCCGGACTTGAACCCAAGTTGCTAACCGCTGTGCCACCATCATAGAGTACACAGGGGAGAAGGGAAAGAGATGGAGCAAAATGTAGTGTTACAGTCATAGCTAGGGTGCAGAGAAAGGTCAACTCGATATAAGATAGGTCCATTCAAGTGTCTGACGGCAGCAGGGAAGAAGTTGTTTTAGAGTACGTGATCTCAGACTTTTGCTTCTTTATCCCGACAGAAGAAGGTGGAAGAGAGAACGTCCGGGGTACAGCGGGGTCCTTAATTATGCTGGCTGCTTTTCTGAAGCAGCGGGAAGCGTCAACGGATGGGAGGCTGGTTTACGTGATGGACTGAGCTTCATTCATGATGCTTTGTAGTTTCTTGATCTTTGGGGTCAAGGGCTTTGGGAACTGAAGGTCCCAGTTGCACCACGCTCCCGTAAGGAGTGATCTAATCACATGGCATTCTGGATTTCTAGACCATGGACACCTTAGGATGGGATTTTGTACCTGCGCTGACCCCAAGACCAGAAAACCCTACACAAGGTCTACAGATCTTTGCATTTCCACACCCCGATTCTCATGGGACGGGAAAACTCCTCCCTTTAATATCCGGCTTTAAAATTTTCTGGGTGGGTTGTTCAACTCTTGCGATGATGCAGGAAGGAACATCACTCACAGGCCTTCTTTCCTCCCCGCTTTTTAAAATTTCTGTCTCCGTCTCCGATCGCAGGATTATGAGCTTGAGGCCGAGATGTTTAAATCACTGGTCGCCCCGGACAACGCACAAGCATCCTCCAAAAAGCCAAAGTTCACAACGCCAGCTGACAAGATTAAAGATGAGGTAATGATCTGAGGATATCGACTGCGAAACAAAAATACGCTTTGTGCGTTGACATCCTGCTGAACCGTTCATGAATTGCTTAACTTATTTGTCTGAACAATTAGATATAGAAATGGGAAGGGTGATTAATTCTCAGGCGCAGCAACTCAAACTATTGGTTAGTGCTTAGGCAACATGCTGTGTTTAGTGCATCGCCTGATGAAGGAGCAGTGCTCCAAAAGCTTGTGATTCCAAATAAACCTGTTGGACCTTAACCTAGTGTTGTGGGATTTCTTACTGTTGGCCCAGATCAGGCCAACTCCACCTCAAGTCTTCTTCAAGAGTGGAGCCTGGATTATATCAGCAGGGTTGCTCTTAATAGTTAAGTATTTGCATCTTTTGGGTGGTGGGTGCCTAGAACTCGCTGCCTGTAGTGGTACAGATACGGTAGAGACTTTTAAGGGTCTCTTGGCAAATACATGAATAGGATGGGGATAGAGGGGTATGGTCCCCGGAAGGTTAAAGGGTTTCCGTTCAGATGGGTAGAATGCTCGGTGCAGGCTTGAAGGGCCGAAGGGCCTGTTCCTGTGCTGTAATCTTTTTTGTTATTTATCTCCTCGACTACTAAGGACACATTGTGTTGTAAATCCACAGGAAATGGCCTTGGCCACCAAATATACAGCAGTGAAAGCCATCAACGATCAGCGTTTGCGGAATCTAGAGTTCGCACAAGGCTTGCTGAAACAGGTAATGGGTCTTGTATTGTATGGAAAAGGTGAATGAAAATGGGCAATGCAAACTGCTTCCCACACTGAGTATTGAAAGTGGTATTAGGCTGAAGATTAATGGAGAGTTTGCCAAAAATGTCCTCAAGAATCATCACCCATCAAAAAGACACTAGTGTTTAATATTCAATGAAAGGCAACGTTGGAGTTAGTCCCATATACAGGCAGTCCTTGGCTTCACTACGTTCAAGTTACGATGCACGGCACTTTGCGACATTTGTGAATTGACACTCTGGGTGGAATTTTACCAGCACATCCATCCAACGTTCATACGATACTGCCCAAAGCCTACAGGGAATGCTGAACTCCGAGCCTTGCCTGTCCCCGGGATCAGGGAGGACGTGCCGGTAACATTCCGGAGTCTGAGTGGGTCTTTCCAGCCCCCCTCACACCCCAAGGCCGGAGGATCCCACCCAAAGTCGACAGATCCTTGCATGGTCCATGTTCCGCCCTCTACAATTCCTGTGGCAGTGGAGATGGGAAAATTCCAACCCCCTGTTTATGATGCTGGTTACAACTTTACGATGTTGCACCAGTGAACACTTTAGTCCATTTGTGGGACATGGACATTTCTGGCTGGGTCAGCATTTATTGCCCAACCCTAGTTGCCCAAGGGCAGTTGAGAGTCAACCACATTGCTGTATTTCTGGAGTCACACGTAGGCCAGACCAGGTAAGGATGGCAGATTTCTTTCCCTAAAGGACATCAGTGAACCAGATGGGATTTTCCGATAATGGTTCCATGGTCATCAGTAAATTCTTAATTCCAGATTTTTTTTTTCAAATTCTACTATCTGCCGTGGCAGGATTCGAACCTGTGTCCCCAAGACATTGGCTGAGTTTCTGGATTGATAGTCTCAGGATAATACCACTTGCCCGTTGCCTCAGTTGGTCTTTACTGATTGTTATGCGTCCTTTCACAATCTCAGTGAGGGCAAATTGCTTCTCAGGTATACAGGAACTCACAAACTTCAACGTGACAAAAGTTCCAGTTTAAAACTAACTGGCTCCATGGAAATGAGTGTCAGTGCCTGTTTTTACAAGGAATCTGAGTTTACTGAGTGGGTTTCTGGAACTGGCTGCCAGCGGGAGGTAGTGGATGCAGATACGATAGTGACTTTTAAGAGGCATCTTGACAAATATGTGAATGGGATGGGAATAGAGAGATACGGTCCCCGGAAGGGTAGTGTTCAGTCGGGTAGCCTGGTCAGGCTCGAAGGGCTCTTCCTGTGCTGTAATTTTATTTGTTCTTTGCTTATTTAAACTGGACTTCTCTTCAGAACTAATAAACATCAAATTCAAGCGATTCTATGCTGCTGTTCATATTGTCACAGCCACAGGTCGGTGGAAAATGAACATTGCTTTTCAAGGCAAATAAGATTCAGGAACTAATCCCCCATTTCTAACGTTGTTCCCATGGGAAAATCGGTTCCAAATTACGATGTCTGACTTATGATGCACTTTTCAAAGTAGGCAGTGGCCTAGTGCTATTATCACTAGACTTTTAATCCAGAAACTCAGCTAATGTTCTGTGGACCTGGGTTCGAATCCCACCACGGGGCTGGGGGAGTATGAATTCGATTAAATAATGTCTGGAATTAAGAATCTACTGAAACCATTGTTGATTGTTAGGAAAAAAAAAAACCATCTGGTTCACCGATATCATTCAGGGAAGGAAATCTGCCGTTCTAACTTGATGTGGCCTACATGTGACTCCAGAACCACAGCAATGCTGACTTTCGGGGACCCTCCAAGGGCAACTAAGAATGGTCAATAAATGCTGGCCCAGCCATGAATGAAGAATATATGGACTGGGAGCAGGAGTTGGCCATCTGACCCCTCCAGCCTGCTCCGCCATTGAATGGCTGACATTTTCATGGACTCAGCTCCACTTACCCGCCCGCTCACCATAACTCTTAATTCCTTTACTGTTCAAAAATCTATCTATCCTTGTCTTAAAAACATTCAATGAGGTAGCCTCAACTGGGTGGGGAATTCCATAGATTCACAACCCTTTGTGTGAAGAAGTTCCTCCTCAACTCAGTCTTAAATCTGCTCCTTCTTATTTTGAGGCTATGCCCCTTTGTTTTAGTTTCACCAGCCAGTGGAAATAGCCTTCCCTCTTCTACCTTATCTATTCTCTTCATAATCCTATATGAAATCCCCCCTCATTCTTCCGAATTCCGATGAGTATAGTCCCAGTCTACTCAGTCTCGTAAGCCAACCCTCTCAACTCCAGAATCGACTTAGCGAATCTCCTCTGCACCCCCTCCAGTGCCAGGATATCCATTCTCAAATACGGAGACCAAAACCGTACGCAAACCGATTGTGTCTCGAGTTTGAGGGCAGCCTCTTCAATGCGTTAAATTCGGACAATTGCTTCTTAATGTCCGTGCAGGAAAAAAACTGACCTTTTTTCTTTTCGCTGCAGCAACCAGAAACAGAACAGATTCAGCAACAGGTCCAATCGAGGAATTACGCTGCAGCCCCCAACACGTCCTTCAGTCAGGAGAAGCTCTTGAACGATGAGATACAGCACAGGCAAGAAGTGGAGAATGAAATAAAGAAAGTACAGCAAGAAATCTCCACCCTGGAGAATCAGAAGCTCCGGGGGTCGCTGGTCAAGAAAGAGGTGGTCAAAAAGATTGCTGACCCACAGCTGGACGAGGAGATGAACAGAGTCCAGGAAGCTTTGGCGGATGAACAGCTGCAGAATAAATCCTTGGAGAATGAGCTGGAGATCTTGCAACGCAAGCTACACGCTCTGGAACAAGGCAAGAAAGACCCTGCTAAGCAATACGTGGTGAAGGAGGTTCTCCGAATTGAGCAGGACAAAGATCAGGAGAATGAGATTCTGAGGCTCAAGGAGGAGCTAGAAGAGATCAAGCGGCAAAAGGCGACAAAGCTGAGTGACATCGCGCTGCTCCAGAAACGCCTCCACATTCTGACCGAGGAGAAAAGCAAGGAGCACGAGAAAATCACCGAGAAGGAGGTGTTCAAGGTGAAAAATGACCCGCAGCTGGAGGCCGAGTTCAAACAACTGCAGGACAGCAAGCAGCACGAGAGCCTCCTGCGGCAGCAGAAGGACGAGGAGCTGAAAGTGCTCCAGGACAAGCTGGCCCGGCTGGAGAGGGAGAAGGCCAAGGAGGAGGAGAAAGTGACAGTGAAGGAAGTGGTGAAGATGGAAAAGGATGCCGACCTGGAGAAAGAGATGAACAATCTTCGCCGCCAGCACGAGGATGAGCTGGCCAAAAAGCGGGCCCACGACCGAGAGATCAGCGACCTGGCAAAAAGGATCAAGGTTCTGGAGGAGGAAAAGGCCAGGCCAGTTATCCAAGAGAAGTTGCGGGAGATCGTGCGGCCTGACCCCAACGCCGAAAACCAGGTGGCCGGCCTGAGGAACGACCTGATCGAGCAGCAGAGGAAATACAAGGACGCGGAACAGCAGCTCAAGAGCGTCCAGGACGAAATCGCCCACCTGAAGGACAAAGGCCCAGAAGTAGAGATCAAAGACAACGTCAAAGAAATCATTAAGTACAAGCCGGACCCTGAAACCGAGCAAGAGCTGGAGAGGCTGAGGGACGAGATGGTGGACAAGTCCAGGCAAGTGAAAAGGGCTGACGTGGAAATCAGCCAACTCCAGAAGGAGATTGAGATGCTGAAGAGCAGCAAACCTCCTGTCCAAACCAAGGAAGTGGTGAACGAGGTCATTCAGTACCGCAAGAATCCAAACACCGAGCAGGAGGTGGCCTTCCTCAAGGATAAACTGATAGAGGAGCAGAAGAAGCAGCTAGAGCAGGAGAGGGAAAAGAGCGTCCACGAGGACAACATCCAGCTGAAGAAGAAGGAGCTGGCGCAGGTAAAAGAGAAGGTGGTGCACCAGGAGGTGGTGAAGGTCGAACAGGATCCGACCCTGAAGGCAGAGTGCGGGACGCTGGCCAACGAGATTGAGCAGGAGAGGAGGCAGAAGGAAAATCTCAAAGCCCAGATCCACACCCTGCAACTGCGGAAGGCCGATTTGGAGGAACAGCTGCTGGAGCTTGAGGCAGAGAGGCAGTCCCGACGTAACGCAGAGCAGGAGGTCAAGAGACTGAGGACAAAGCTCACCAGCCTGGAGGAGAAAGAGAAGGAGGTGCGGGATAAGGTGACGGTCAAACAGAAGGTGGTCTTGCAGCAAGATCCTGGGCAAGAGAAGGAGGTCTCGCTGCTCAAATTACACGTGGAAGATGAAACGCTAAACCGAAACGTCCTTGAGAAAGAACTCCAAGCCCTCAAACTGAAACAGATTGAGCTTGAAAGCCAGAAGGTCAAAGAGAAAAACATTGTGACGGAGAAAGTCCAAGTGGAGAGAGATCCTGAGACAGAACTGGACGTTGAACGTCTCCGCAATGGCCTGGAGGAAGAGGGCAAACTCAAACGCAACTTGCAGGACGAGTTGGACTACCTGATATCGAGACTGTCGGACACCGAGTTCAAGGACACCAAGGGGCAGAAGGGCTTGGATCACCTAAAAGAGGAGAACGCCAAACTGCAGCGGGAAAACCAGCAGTTGCTCCACGAATGCAACTTCCTGCGTTCTGACATCCAGGAAACCATTAAGCAAACCCAGGAGGTCAAATCGGAGAAGTCGGCCTCCCCAACTAGCAACACGAGTCTGATGGAGTCTCGGTTATCCTCGCTACAGCAGGAGCTGGACAATCTGAAAGAGGCCACGACTTCCAAGGACAACGAGATCACCAAGTTGGAAAAGGAATTGGCCGCGATGAAAGCAAAGAGAGAACAGAGGGAGAACAGTCTAAGGCGCCACATTGTGGTCATAGACCCAGATACGGGCAAGGAGATGACCCCCAAGGAAGCCTACAAGCTTGGCCTCATTGACAGGGGGATGTTTATCAATCTCCAAAGTCAGGAGTGCGACTGGGAAGAGATAACGGTGAAAGGTCCCTCGGGGACATCCTCCATTCTCCACGACCGCACCTCCGGGGAGAAGTATCCGGTGGAAGAGGCTTTGAAGAAGGGGAGGATTACCGAGAAACAGTACAACCAGTACATGAATAAGGAAATTCCCATCCAGGAATTTGCGGCGCTGGTGTCGGGAAAATCCGAGGAGCTGCGCTCGCCCAATCCGGCCATGTTCAACAACGCCACGGAGGCACCTCACCGCGAGCTGAACCTTTCCACCAGCTCCAGTCAAGACCCCTCCTTCCCCCCGGCTAAAGCCAAGCAGCAGCCGATCGGAGGCATATTTGACGTGGACACAGACCAGAAGATGTCGGTCACTAATGCGGCGAACCGCAATCTCATCAACAGGGACACCGCCCTGAGGCTGCTAGAAGCCCAGGCCGCCACCGGGGGCATCATCGCGGTCAGGGACGGGAGTCGGTACGACGTGAGGAAGGCGGCAGAGCTTGGCCTGATTGACGGAAAGATGGCGCAGAAGCTCACCAACGCCGAGAGCGCCTACAAGGGCATTGAAGATCCCACCACCAAGGCCCTGCTTCCCGCTGCCAAGGCTGCCGACCGCAGCTGGCTGTACCACGAGGCTGCAGAGTGGTACCTGGAGGCCCAGTATCTCACCGGGGGCTTGATTGACCCCAAAACCTCGGCCAAACATTCGCTCACCAAAGCGAAATCATCCGGCCTAATCGATGACAGCCTGGCCCAGAAGCTCAAAGATGAGGCCTCCTACCCCAAAGATCTGGTGGACCCGATTAGCAAGCATCGCATTAACTACAAGGAAGCTCTGGATATATCCGTTGTGGACCTGGAAACCGGGCTGTTGCTGCTCCCTGTCACCTCCAGGTCTCCCTAACTCATCCTCCTTCGTGCAAAGCTTATCCACCAACGGACCCTCTCCAACGCAGACGATTAGAACTGGCAGATAAAACAAATGGAATTTATTGGAGTTGGGGGTGGGGAGCGGGGAAGGGATTGGGGAATTATTGTAAACTGCTACTACACTATTTCAGAACTGTCTATTTTTTTAGATGCTTTTATATCTTAAAAGGACATATCTTTCTGGATTTTCACTATAGATGTGTTTAAAAAGCAGTTAACGTCTGTAAAGCCACTATAAATCGCCCCATGTCAAAATTGAATCTTGTGTGTAATCTTTGCCCATAAGTTGCTCCCTGTGCTACCCCCCGCCCCCGAAAACTTCAAATTCTGCATGTGCGTTTGGCAACGTGGATTCCCTACCCACGTGACCCAGCTCTTGAAAAGGAGGGATTACTCCATTTACGTAGCTGGGGTGGGCTTCTAGTTGCCTGTGTTATCAGCTGCACTCCCCTGGCCTGATCCAACATTGGGATTCTCTCTTTCCACCATTCGCCCCCCACCCACACCACCAAAGGAGCAACAGAAACCGAAGAAAGGACTTCTTCTTTAGAAGAAAGTTGCGCTGATCATACCTAGTAGGGATGGGTATGATCCACGCAACTTGTGGGCCGAAGGGTCTGTTTGTGCTGTAGTGTGCCATGACTTGTCCACAGTTTTCAGCTCCCAAAGGAATCACTCGGCCTTATTTGGAAATCAGTTAGTTTTAGCCCAGTAAAGTGTTGGGGCCTTTTGCAAGACCTTCGAGGGCCTGAGTTCCACTGAAGTTTCTTCATATAGGGAAGGGGAATTTCTCGAGGAACCCCTGGATCTCACGGGGACTGTCCAGGAGATTCATCCGTGATGCTGCCAAGGAGAATTTAAATGGCCAAGTCAGAATTTCATCGGATTTAGATTCCACCTTAATATCCAAATCCCCGCCCGCTCCATATGGCTTTCCAGCGTCTTAACATCTCCAGGACTTTGAGGCCTTTAACTTGTCCACTACGCATTATGAGGAAATTAAAGCAACTCAGGAAGAGGAGATTTATTACATGATGCTTGACATTTGAGCCACCACCATCCCCCCGCCCCCTCAACCTTTGTACAATTTGCCTTTCTTGGCCATCCAATACAACAGACAACTCAGTTGAAATTCTTCAGCCTCCCATCGTGTGTTTCCTGGTAGCAGGAGGGGGCACGCTGTTTGCCAGTGGCGGGATTCTCCAGTCCTGCTGCTGTCAATGGGAATTCCCACTGATATCACCCCATGCCGCCAGCAAACCTACAAGCTGAGGAGAGGTGGGGGATGGTGGTGTTGCACTGTCGGCGGGACTGGAGGATCCCGCCAGCGTGAATGGCCAGAGAATTCTAGCCCACCTTTCATGTCCAAAAGGAAGGGTTTATTTTTTTTTCCCCCTTTTGCCCAGAAGCAATTCAAGAATTTAATCTTTAGCATCGAGTCCATACATCCCCAAAAAACCCACATGATGGAAGGGGGAGGGAAATCGAGCAAATGTGTTCATTCTGTTTTAGGAATCAACGTTGCTTTTGTGTGGCGTGGAGGAGGGGTGGGGAGAGATGGAGTAGAACAAAACAACACACAAAAAGAACCAAAAGAGAAAACACTGGAAAATCTCAGCAGGTCTGGCAGCATCTGTAACAGAATCGGAGCCGGGCGACAGGTGGTCAAATGTCCATTGACCTTGAGCAGGATTTTCCAGTCTCGAGTGGCCAGCAAGTTTGGCTGGAAAGCCCGCATCCCAAACTTCATTTTCTGAGGAATGATGGATTTGCCTTCCTTAAGGCGCCAAACCCCTTTTTTTAAGTCCTTTTTGTAAGAACAAGCTTTGGCGACAACCTTTCAAAAAAAAAAACATTTAAGAAAATATATTCGGCATGTATCTGTCACATTTAGTCAGTGTGTTCTGTAATTTGACTGGAAGTTGCATTTATGGTATCTTTCTTTCAGGGAATAGAATAATTCTAAGGGGTCTGTTTATTTATATTAGAAAAATAATAAAATAAATCTATTCTACTGCCTGTCTCTATTAATGGAGTTTCTTGTTAAAAAATATTAATGAGTATTTGCAAATTTACAAACGTTACCTGTCTAATCCATAATGTCTGCCATATTTTTTATTTCATACAATTCCTACAGTGCAAAAGGAGACCCATTGAGTCTCCATCAAGCACAATCCAACCCCTGTATTTCCATGTATTTACCCTAGCAAGTCCCCCTGATACTAAGGGGCAATTTAGCATGGCCAATCTACCTCACCGCACCCATCTTTGGACTGTGGGAGGAGACCAGAGGAAACCCACGCAGACAGGGGGAGAATGTGCAGACTCCACGCAGATAGTGACCCAAGCTGGGAATTGAACCCAGGTCCCTGGTGCTGCGAGGCAGCAGTGCTAACCACTATGCCACTGTACCGTCCGACACAATCCATTTTTTTTTTAAGAATAATCTTGGGATGTGGGTGTCATTGGCTAGGCCAGCATTTATCGTCCATCCCTAATTGTTGTAGAATCCTGCACAACAGAAAGAGGCCATTTGGCCCATCAAGTTTGCGCCGACCACAATCCCACCCCATCCCCATAATCTCTACATATTTTACCCACTCATCCCTCTAACCTACACATCTTAGGACACTAAGGGTCAATTTAGCATAACCAATCAACCTAACCCGCACATGAATCTTTGGAAAACCAGAGTAACTGGAGAAAACCCACACAGACACAAGGAGAATGTGCAAACTCCACACAGACAGTGACCCAAGCAGGGGATCAAACCCAGGTTCCTGGCGTTGTGAGGCAGCAGTGCTAACCACTGTGCTACCACGCTGCCCCGTGTCCTTGACAAGGTGGTGGTGAATCGCTGCAGTTGGTGCGTCCGTAGAATGGAATTTTCCCATCCCACCTGCCACAGGAAGCGTAGCGGGCAAGGGGGCAGACCATACAAAGGTCCGCTGACCTCGGGGCTGGTGGGGGGGGATTCCTGGTTTTGGGTGAGCATGGCTGTAAAATCCCACCCATAGTGTTGTTAAGGAGGGAATTCCAGGATTTTGACCCTGAAGGAAGGTAGTGGTGTACTGGTATTGTCACTGGACCAGTAATCCAGAGCCCCTGCGTAAGACTCTGGGGACCCGGATTCGAATCCCACCATGGCAGATGGTGGAATTTAACAAATATCTGGGATTAAAAGATAATGATGAGCCAGTGTCAGAAAAACCCATCTGGTGTCCTAAGGGAAGGAAAACTGCCATCCTTACCTGGTCTGGCCTATCTGTGACTCCAGATTAGCAGCAATGTGGTTGACTCTTAAATGCCCTCTGAAATGGCCTGGCAAGCAACTCAGTTGCATTCAACCACTACAAAGGAAATAAAGAGCAATGAGACGAGACAGACCACCCAGCCTCAACCCAAAAACGACAAGGGCAAACACAGCCCTGGAATGTGCTCCTTATTAACATCTAAGGGCTTGTGACAAAATTGGGGGAACTCTATCACTAAGTGACATTCCTGGCTATGTCCACAGACGTAGCAAAGGTGACAGTGGCACAGAGCCGGGAGGGAGTTGCCCTGGCTGCCCTCAACATCAACTCTGAACCCCGTGAAGATGAGGAATGTATTAGGGAATGGTTGGGGACTCATTGGAATTTAGAAGGATGGGGGGGGGGGGGAAATCTCATCAAAACTTACAGGATACTGTAAGGCCCGGATAGAATGGATGTGGAGAGCATGTTTCCGTTGGTAGGAAAAACTAGAACCAGAGGGCACAACCTCAGGCTAAAGGGACGATCCTTTAAAACAGAGATGAGAAGGAATTTCTTCAGCCAGAGAGTGGTGCATCTGTGGAATTCTTTGCTGAAGGGCACTGTGGAAGCCAAGTCATTGAATAGTTTTGAGAGGTAGATAGGTTCTTGATTAATAAGGGGGTTAAGGGGAAAAGACAGGAGAACGGGGATGAGAAAAATATCAGCCATGATTGAATGGTGGAGCAGACTCAATAGGCTGAGTGGCTTAATTCTACTCCTATGTCTTTTGGTCTTAGAACTATTTTGGGAAAACTGCCCATGAATCAGAGAATCTCACTTACTCAGTCATCTTCACTTAATTTGTTTTATGAAGCCTCATTGCACCAGATCAAACATGGGCAAGGAAACCTCCTGCTGATGACCACATACCATCTTTCCCACCCCCCTCAGCTGATGAATCAGTACTCCTCTATGTTGAATACCCACTTGGAGGAAGCACTGAGGGTGGCAAGAGTGCAGAATGTACTCTGGGTGGGAGACTCCAATGTCCATCAGCAAGTGTTTCTTGGTAGCACCACTGAGCTGGCTGAGTCCGAAAGAATAGGACTGCTCGACTGGGGTCTGAAGCAGGTGGTGAATAGTCAAGAGTAGAGCATGAATGAGATTTACAACAGCTGAATCAGGTGATGTTAAGAGGATGTGGAATACTGTGTGCAGTTCTGGTCACACTATTATAGAAAATATATTATTAAACTAGAAAGACTGCAGAAAAGATTTACCAGAATGCTACTGGACTTAGTGGATTGAGTTATATATTGGATAGACTGGGACTTTTTTCTCTGAAGCATAAAAGGCTGAGGGGTGACCTTCTAGAGGTCTATAAAATAATAAAGGGCACCGATCAACTGGACAGTCAATATCTTTTCCCAAAGGTAGGGGAGTCTAAAACTAGAGTTTAAGGTGAGAGGGGAGAGATACAGAAGTGTCCAGAGGGGGCAACTGTTACACTCAGAGGGTGGTAAGTGTCTGGAATAAGCTTAAAGAGGTAGTAGTAGAGGCGGATACAATTTTGTCTTTTAAAAAGCATTTAGACAGTTACATGGATAAAATGGGTGTAGAGGGATATGGGCCAAATGCAGGAAATTGGGATTCGTTTAGGGATTTTAAAAAATGGGCAGCATGGACAAGTTGGGCCAAAAGATCTGTTTCCATGCTGTAAACCTTTATGACTTTGACGTAAAGGGTTTCAGTGTTGGCGTGAACAGAGGATGGAAGCTCATTTCTGCACCCAATGTGACAATAATGTTGTAGATAGACTGGCTTAATATCAGATTGCTTCCAAAGAGAGGGAGGGGGTCGATTTGTGCAGGGACTAAAATGAATGTCTTCAGTCTTCACAATATTTAATTGAGATTTTCTATCCCTCAATAATAAATACTAGCCACTTACTGGGAATATTAAAAGCAGGAGTGCCTTTCTGGGTTTTCTTCAATACTCCTTTATTCAGATTTGCACTCTCCACAATTACCTAGCTGCTGAAGATGGTTCTCGTGCCACGTACCTGCGATATTCCATTCTCACCAGCCTGCTGGTGTTTCTATTTGGGATCAGGTGAGACTGAAATGAAATGGTGATGGATGATAATGAGGCAATGGCCATTAACCTGTGCTAATTAGAAACATGGGTCACCTTCCAATGACTAGTTGACATTTAGTTTCTATCTTTCAACTTATTGCAGCTGCTACCAGTAATATTTTCACTAAAAGCATTAAGTACTCCAATGATATTTGCATCAACTTTGATAAATTCTTTCCACTGATTTAAGAAATCAAAGGATCGAGAATCGTGGAATCCCTACAGTACAGCAGGAGGCCATTCAGCCCAGCCAGCCTGCACTAAACAAGCCCATCCACGCCCAATCTCCATAACTCTACTTATTTACCCTCCTAGTGCCCCTGAACTTAAGGGACAATTTAGCATGGCCAATTCACCTAACCTGCACATCTTTGGAGCGTCGGAGAAAACCCACGCATACATGGGGAGAACGTGCAAGCTCCACAGTCACTCAAGGCTGGAATTGAACCCAGGCCCCTTGTGCTGTGAGGTAGCAGTGCAGTGATACAATGCTAGAAATGTCAAAAACTGAATTTAACCATTTTGTCTGAGTTTAAAAAGGTTTATATGGAAATAATTGGATTTGGACGAAATGCGTTCTTTAAACTATAAGCAGACCTTGAATCATTGAATCCTTCAGTAGAGGAGACCATTCAGCCCATTGTGATCAGTACAGACTCAATCTCACTCATGCCCTATTCCCATAACCCCACATATTTACCCTGCTAATCCCCCTGACACTAGGGTCAACTTAGTGTGGCCAATCCAACTAACCTGCACATCTTAGGACTATGGGAGGAAACTGAAGCACCTGGAGGGAGAATATGCAAACTCCATGCAGACAGTGATCCGAAGCCAAAATTGAACCCAGGTCCCTTGCACTATAAGGCAGCAGTGTTAACCCTACTGTGCTGCTGAATTAAGTAGTCATCCAGTTGTTGTTGGCTTGATTACAATCAAGACTATGACACTAAGAGTAATCAAACTTCCCAGCTTTATCGCTTGCGCGCAAAGAGGGGCGCGTGAATAATCAGAGACTTTTTCCTAGGGTGGAAGTGTCAATTACAAGGGGGCACAAGTTCAAGGTGAGAGGGAGAGAGTTTAAGGGAGACGTGCAGGGGGAATTTTTCACGCACAGGATAGTGGGTGCCTGGAACATGCTGGCAGAAGAGCTGGAAGCAGCAAATATTTAAGAGGCACCTGAACGGGTACACAAATAGGGAGGGAGGAGAGAGATAGGCAACAAGTAAGATAGAAGGTTTTGTTTTTAAGTTTAGCTAGGGCATCATGAGCTTGGAGAGTTGATGGGCCTCTTCCTGTGTTATACATTTCTTAAAGAAGTCTCACAATACCAGGTTAAAGTCTAACAGGTTTATTTGATACCATGAGATTTTAGACCAGTGGTCCTTCATCAGCTGAGTGATAACAAATAAATCTGTTGTTGTGACACTTCTTACTGTGCCAATCCCAGTCCAACACCACCATCTCCACATCACGGCTGCCACCGATACTTTTCTTAGTTCTTTTACCTTCATGTGAACATTTGGTTATAACAAAATTGGTGCCATTTTTATTAGAAAGGGAATTAGAAGTAGGGTACAAAGTGAAATGGCTATTAATGATTGCTTCAAGCTGGTTCAAATAAACCATTTTCAATTGCACTGATGGGAACGGCCTGACAAAAAAGATGCAAGCCCAATTTTCTCCAAAATGTTCTAGTTTATTGACATGTCAGTGTGCAACAGGAACAACCACTTCTTGTTCTGCAGCAAATACATACACAAGTCTCAAATAAAACAATGTACAATGAAAGCACCATCATTCAAATTAATGTCTATTTTAATTCAAACAAATTGAACTTGCTAACACATCACAATATACAGAGTTCGAGAATTGATTATACAATTTCAAGTAGAGCTAAACTTCATTAACACAAAATCAGATCCAGCAATTTTCAAGTCCTGAGTTTCTGTAGAACATCATCATACCTGTGAGTCACCCAATAGTATCAAACGTGACTGGAACACTCCAGAGATGAAATGTCATTTTTGTTTAAAAATCTTCTGAAAATGTCAGAGAAAAAAAAACAACACACTCTTCCAAACCATCAGTCCACGGTTGCGTCATCTTGCATGAAAAAAATCTTTGGCTTCTTTGCCGACATGGTTCTCAATAATCAACTCCATTGTGCCAAATTATGGACTACAGGCGAATTCTCTCTTTTTAAAAAAAAGAAAAATCACTTCCCAAATCCTGCAGTTCATTTTCCTTTTTTTAAAAAATATAAATAAGGTTAGTGTCGTACAGGGATTAAGAATTCATGAAATCTCAGCACATACTTTCCATCTTCTCCGCAACAAGGAAAGGCACTGCAATTGTATTACTCCTACTGTCAGCGGTATCTGTTAAAGATACCGTATCGTCACAAACTAATTGATCATTTTTTCTTTGTGTCAGGGGCCAAACCCAAAGGCCATAAGCCCACCTTCATTTCTGGATTTACAGTAACACGAGGAGCTGTAAGAGTATATGACTGAGATTAATGGCTTTCTCTCTTTTTATTTAATTAAACTGCTGGACACCAGGCCAAGCTTCTTAGTTCTAGCCACTACTGAGGTGGTTGATACAGGTACCTAAAGCAAATTCTTTAATACTAGCCTTTTTTCCCCCTTGAATCGTTAATCAAAACCCATCACAGTTCTGATTTGTTTTAATTCACATTCTCTTGTGCTAGATACACATCTCTTTGAACGAGCACAAGAATGGTCACAATAGTGCCTCAGGAGTCGTGGTCCTGTTCACAGTGCACCAACAGAGCAAGAACACCACAATGTATAAATGCTCCTTAAACAATTCACCATTACAGGCAATAAATAGCAATTTAACTTATTTTTTTCTTTTTTTTTTAAATAATCGATCCAATGCATAGTGCTCTGAAGAACTCTACACTAATCGGAACTTGGGACATCATTAAAAGACAGAAAACTCTTAGCGGGTGTTTGGCTGTGCCAAACGAGAGGTGCACACACTTCTAACCTGCTTATCCTGAAAGCCGTATTGGCTTGAATTTACCCCATCTCCACATCAGAGTGTCAGAGAGTGCAACCTCACCGCCACCACGCGCCTACATTTCAGATAATGCTGCTCTGCACACATTCCAAGTTGTTGCCTGAAGAAAAGATAAAAGCTTTAATTAAGCCCACCGCTGAACACAGGATTATTTAGTTTAATGGTTAGGACGGCGTACAGAAACAAACCTAAACACTCCAGCTGCCTTAAATCTCAGGAATGCACTGCATGACATTTTGCTCTAATGACCATCGCTACTGTGTCAATATTAAAAGTGTTCTTGCATAGGCATTCAGTGGAAGATACTTTTCTATACACTTTTGAATCCAAGCATACACCAGACCAACTTAAAGTCCTCCAGCTATTCATTCACTTGGCCCCGATATCTTTGCCATCGAAGCAAAGCCCTTTCCGGTTGTCAGTCTCAAAAGGTACGCAGCAGATTTCGACTGGTGTACTCGCCCTCGGCATAAAAGGGCGCTAGTGATCCGTAAACAAGAGCAAATGCAGAGTTGGCCATCCAGCCTAGCAGCTCCTACAGCTTGGCTGCTCCCTCTGAGGTTGCTGCGGTACCATCGCAGCATTAGCTTCATTCAACTGTGCTTTGTAGCAGAGTTCACTGCATTTTGCGCTGCATGCTGGAAGTCTCCCCGTGGATTTTGTTGCTCTCTGGATTCGAAGGGAAGGGAGAGAAAGAGAAAAGAATCAGCAACGATAGGTGTTATGGATGGCTTTCCGGGACAGTAAAAAAGGGTAGGGAATAGATTGTCTTTGAAACACTGAGAAACAGTTTTTCAATCCAGTATCAGTTCGGAGCAAGCTTGCAAAACATAGCTCCTTCCAAGTAACCAAACGTGTCCTGAGCCAAACTTAGAACAGAACAGAATCCCTACAGGGCATTCGGCCATCGAGTCCGCACTGATCACAATCCCACCCAGGTCCTATTCCCATAACTCCATGTTTACCCTGTTAATCCCCCTGACACCAAGGGGCAATTTAGCATGCCCAATCCACTAAAACTGCACATCTTTGGGGCACCTGGAGGAAACCCACACAGACATTGGGAGAATGTGCAAACTCGGCACAGATAGTGATCCAAGCCAGGAATTGAACCTGAATCCCTGGCACTGAGGAGCAGCGGTGCTAACCACTGTACCGCCATGCTGCCCTTCAGAAGCAAATAAGAGTCACAGGGGTTTACAGCATGGAAACAGGTCCTTTGGCCCAACTTGTCAATGCTGCCCTTTTTTTTTAAACCCCTAAGCTAATCCCAATTGCCTGCATTTAGCCATATACTCATCTTACATAGATAACTATCTAAATGATTTTTAAAAGACAAAATTGTATCCGCTTCCAGTACTACCTCTGGCAGCTTGTTCCAGACACACATCACCATCTATGTGAAAACATTGCCCCTCTGGACACTTTTATATCTCTCCCGTTATCTTAAACTTATGCCCTTTAGTTTTAGACTCCTCTACTTTTGGTAGTAGCCTTCTATAAAACAAAGAATTTTTTTTATATACCAGTCATTCCTCATTAAGCCTCAATAAATAGGCAGTTACATGCTGTGGAGTAAGAGTAGGAACACAAGCTCATGACAAAGACCCTTCCTGCAACAGACGAGGGACATGCTTATCCTTCACTATTGGATGGAGAGATTTGAAAGGTGAAAAGACAAGCAGAGCTTCATTTGAATTGAACTTAAATCTCAAGATTTCATTCTCCCGAAATCAGCTGGCACTGCACAAGCACTGGTGCTTAGCTTTAAATGGAGAGGTAAAAAAATATAAAGTTTTTCTTCTAGAGCTAACTAGAAACACAAAATCCGTACAATGCAGGAGGCGTGTACCGATAACAATCCCACCAAAACCCTATCCCCGTAAATACATATTTATCCTGATCATCCTCTGGCATTGAGGGACAATTCAGCATGGCCAATCTACCTAATCTGCACATCTTTGCACTGTGGGAGGAAATCCATGCAGACACGGGGAGAATGTGCAAACTCCACACAGACAGTGATCCGAGGCTGGAATTGAACCCAGGTCCCTGGTCTGTAGTTATTTTTTGATAAATCTATTCATAGAAACCCTACAGTGCAGGGGGAGGCCAATAGGCACAGTGAGTCTGCACCGACCACAATCTCACCAAGGCCCTATCCTCATAACTGCATGTGTTTACTCTAGCTAGAGCCCCAACACTAAGGGGCAATTTTAGCATGGCCAATCCACCTAGCCCACACATCTTTGGTCTGTGGGAGAAAACTCAAGCACCCGGCAGACGAAACCCAAACAGTCGGGGGAGAATGTGCAGACTTCGCACAGATAGTGACCCAAACCGGTAATCGAGCCTGGGACCCTAGCACTGTGAGGCAGCAGTGCTAACCATCAGGCTGCTCTCAATCACACCTCTATTCCAGTACAATTCATGAGTAGCTACAATTTTGACTAATGCTATGGTGAACCTATTTTTCCTCCTTTACTCAGTAATTTTTGCTATGATTTCTCCCTCTTTCTCCTCTTCTGAAGCCACTGTCACTTTACTGGAGATGGTGATCCACAGACAGCAAATCCTTAACCAGGTGCCCAGCCAGACATTGAACACAAGCAGTTCTGTGGATGACGGAGTGCCATTAAATTGGCACCCTGCCTTCACCCAACCCAGCCATATTCTACTTCCTTCCAGCGGGGACAGGGACCAGGAATAAGAATGCCAAACAGCAGTATATCTATCATTCCCCATAGACAATGAAAGATGTTTGGATTGTAGGCGATTATGTATAACTGCAGTTTGCTCCCATTGAGACTGAAGGAGCTGTTGAGTAGACAGGGTTCTGCTCTGTTTTAAATTTTAACACAATCCCCCCTTCCCCGCCTCTCTTATCAAATCGACAGATTGAGATAGTGGAACATTAAAGTAACATTACCAGATACCAGTGAGCTACCACTTCCATAGAGCCTCACAGATATCCCTGAACATTTCTGTCAAAACTGGAATTTGGAGAATCTATAACCCAACAACATGAGGAGATTAGTAAACGCAGAGCGTGGAACGAACAAAATTAATGGCATCAGTAAAGCCTGCAAATCAAATGCCGCAATTACATTCTTTTAAAAGTACCTAACCTTCCCAAAAAAGCCACTATAAGGATATTGAAGCTAATCTTCCATTTTCAAAATCAGCACGTTGGGTTTTAATACTTTATCTGAAACATGCAAACAACAACTAGTTCTCAGTAAGAACAGACCAAACATGAAGCATGAGGACCAGCTCCTATGTAGTCCCAGTCCTTTTAGCCCTTGGCAACATCTTTAATAATATACAAGCACTAATTTAGAGGAAAATGTTGTTGTCAGAACAATGGTTTTAACTCTTTATAATACAGGCTAATTAAACCTAACTAGGACATATACAGTTAGGACATAGAACAGTACAGTCCCCACAGGAACAGGCCCTTCAGCCCACAAAGTTGTGCTGAACATGACACCAAATTAAACTAATACCTCTGCCTGCCCTTACTCCAAATTCCTCTATTCTTTGCATATTCAAGTACTTATCTAAAAGCCCCTTACTGTATCTGCCTCCTGGCAGCACATTTCAGATACCTACCACTCTGTGTAAAAAAAAAAAATTGCCCCTCACATTTTGTTTGAACTTTCCCCCTCTCACTTTAAGTGCATGACCTCTAGTATTAGGCATTTCATTGCTGAGAAAAAGATTCTGTCAACTTTATCTTGCCTCTCAATTTTATCAGGAGCACTATACCAAACGTCTAAAAAAAATTACTATTAAGTAGCTTTGGTAGTGATAGAAACTTAGTATTTTAGTTTTAACCCAGGTACTTGCAAAATAAGAAATACAGCTAGTTTTTGGAAACTGAATGTCGCTCCTAACAAATGTAATATAACATAAAGAGAAAGAGGAGATACAAAACATACTGTAGAGTATAATACAAGCATCTTGAAGCTGTAATTACAGGCTCCTATGCCCAACATTTCCCCTTAACATTCTGTCAGCATATCAAACTATCGTTAAAATAAGACAAAATGTAAAACATTTGAAAACAATAACTGGCAAAAAAACGTACACACAAAGTACAATATTTTAGCAATCTGCCATTACGTTGGGGTAGACACAGTGGATAGAGTCACATGCTTTATTACCTTGGAGAGACTGCTGTATGTGGGTGGGCAAAACTGCATGTGGAAGCTGCACTGCATGGTGAGGGGTTGTGTGTAAGCCAGCAAAAATACCTGGAGGATGGAAAGAGAGAGAGAAAGAGCTGATTGGCAAGAGTGGAAAGCCATAGCATGCAATTGAGTGATTAGCTATTTCAGCATAGCACATCTGCAATAACAAGCACATTCACTGCTTTATAAGGTGAGAAAGTGATTTGATGCCATCAGTATTACAGTGTCTCAGTAGCTATTTCGATGTCAAAGGTGCAGCTGAGGAACAATTGAGCAGTGAAGACAGCAGGAAGCAAGGACAATCAACCTACCAATCACCAAACAAAATACATTACTTTAAGAATGAAGTGTTTACCCGTGGATCTCCACTGCATTTCCGCAATAATTGCATAAAACAGTAAATTGATCAAGGAGTTACATTGCTCTATATTTTGAAAAAAATTCATATAGCACCTTTCACAACCTCAGAATATCCAAAGCCTTTAGTTAAGTACTTTCAGAACAGGAGACCATTTGGCTCTTCAAGCCTGTTGTGTTATTCATTATGGTTATGGCTAATCATCCAACGCAATAGTCTGATCCTGCCTCTCCCCCTCCCCCCAAATATCCTTTGATCCCCTGCACCCCTAGAGCTATATTTAACTGAGTCTTGAAAATATACAATTACTTTATGCAGTAATGAATGCCATATTCCAACTACTCTGGGTGAAGAAATTTGTCATTTCTGTACTAAATGATCTACCCTTGTCCTTAGACTGTGATCCCTGGTTCTGAATACCTTCACCATTGAGAACACCCTTCTGGCGTTAACAGTTTTAGCCCTGTTAGAATTTTATAAGCTCCAACAAAATCCTCCCTCATTCTTCTGAACTCCAGAGAACACAATGCTAACCAATTCAATCTCTTTTCATGTCAGTTCCATCATCCCAGGAATCAATCTGGTAAATCTTCTCTGCACTCAGCAAAGCATCCTTCCTCAAGAAAGGAGGCCAAAACTGTACACAATATTCCAAATGTCACCAAGGCCCTGTATAATTGCAGCAAGATATCCTTGCTCCTGCACCCTTTGCTATGAAGGCTTGACATATCATTGGCTTTTCTTTTAACTGCCTGCTGCACCTGAATGCTTACCTTCAATGATTAAGCAACTGGTGTAGTGCCTACTGCAATGTAGTCAATGCAGGAAACACTGAAACTAATTTGCACAAAGCAAGTTCCCCAAAGGAGCAATGTGATGATTATGACCAGATATACAAATTATCTGGTCATCATCATCACATTGCTGCTTTGGGGAACTTGCTTTTGTGATGTTGATCAAGGGCTAGATATTGGCCAGGTCTCCAGGGATAACCCACTCTGCTTGTCTTCAGTATGATGCCATGAGACACTTTACAATTACTCAAGTGTGTGAACAGAGCCTCAGTTTGACATCTCATCTAAAAGGCTGTACCTCCAACAGTTTAAAGTTTATTTATTAGTGTCACAAATAGGCTTACTGCAATCAAGTTATAACTATAACCTTTAGTCGCCACACACTGGCACCTGTGAACAGGTGCTGAGCTGTGGCCACTAGGAGATTTTCACAGTAATGTCATTGCAATGTTAACGTAAGCCTACTTGTGACAATAATAAATAAACTTTTTAAACACTGAAGGGGAAGTTAGCACATAGCCAATGCACTTAACCAGCATGTCTTTTGGACACTGAATCATAAGGTCCCTACAGTGCAGGAGGAGGCCATTTGGCCCATCGAGTCTGTACCAATCACAATTTCACCCAGGCCCTATTCCCATAACCCCATGCATTTATCCTGCTAATCTGCATTAAACTAGGGTGAATTTAGCATGGCCAATCAACCTAACCCGCATATCTTTGGAGTGGGGGAGGAAACCCACACCGACAGGGGGAGAACGCGCAAACTCCACAGACAGTGACCCGAGGCCGGAATTGAACGCAGGTCCCTGGTGCTGTGAGGCATCGCTGCTCACCACTGTGTCACCTCACTGTAGTAAAAGATACCATCAATGTGCAGTGGAGCAACAGCCTACATTTTCATGCTCAAGTTTGGAGTGGGACTAGAACTTACAACCTTCTGACTGCAAGGCCACAGTGTATTGACTAAATCACTGTCCCCACTCAATATAATAAGCAATACAGTAAATTAATTCAATTTTAACTTTAGTCCCCATACACATCAAATACCTTCTTGATAAAGTTCTTTTTGCCAGACTCAACAATTTCTAGTCACTTTTGCTCAAGAAATAAGGTGTCATTATAGAACATAGAACATTACAGCGCAGAACAGGCCCTTCGGCCTTCGATGTTGCGCCGACCAATTAGGAAAAAGCAATGACCCTCTAACCTAAACCATTCCCTTTTCGTCCATAAACTTATCTACTAACCTCTTAAACGCCACCAAACTTGGCGCATCTACAACTGCAGCAGGCAGGGCATTCCATACCCTTACCACCCTCTGGGTAAAGAACCTACCTCTGACATCAGTCCTATAACCACCACCCCTTAATTTAAAGCTATGTCCCCTCGTGCTAGCTTTCTCCACCCGAGGAAAAAGGCTATCACTGTCCACGCTATCTAAACCTCTAATCATCTTATATGTTTTATAGCACACATTAACATACATCACAAAAGGATTAAGCTTCTTACTAACTTTCAGTGAACGGTCCTTCTCTGAGAAACTCTGGATTAAAGTTCATGGCATGTGGGCACCGCTGGCTGGACCAACATTTATTGCCCACCTCTAACTGCCCTCTGAGAAGATGGCGGTGAGCTGCCTTATTGAACAACTGCAATCCATGTGATGCAGACACACCCAGTGCTGTTAGGAAAGGGGATCTAGGATTTTGACCCATTGACAGTGAAAAAACAGTGACTTATTTCCAAGTCAGGATGGATTGTGATTTGGAGGGAAACTTGAGAGGTGGTAACGTTCGAGTGCATTTGGTGCCCTTGTTTTAGGTGGCCGAGGTCATGCGTTTGGAAGGTGCAGTCAAAGATTGGAAGAGTTGCTACTGTGCAACTTGTAATTGAAACACACTGCTGCCACAATGGATCAGTGGTTCGGGGGGTGGGGTGGGGGGGTGAATGTTTAAGATTTAAATATTTAATTCCTAGTATTCATTGATGATGATACTTGCCAGAATTCTTTTTCACTGATTGATGGCACAACTAGCCAGTCATATAGTCAAGATCTGCTGTTTTGTAAACCCCAACCACTCCCTTAGGTCTATCAGGGAAGTAATTATTAGAGGCATATGTGCAAAATCATCAAAATAGATTCCCTAGAATTCCTACAATGCAGAAAGGGGCCTATTGAGCCTGCATTGACAACAACCCACCCAGGCCTTATCACTATAACCCCACCTAAAATATTCCTTCCCTCCACAACCAGTGTTTGATGGCAGGGGTACCATTTTACCAGATGACAGCAGAGACTCGCCAGGGCTCTCATGACAGCACCTTCCAAATCCACCACCTTCCAAATCCACCACCTAAAGAAACAGGGGAGTAAATGGATGGGCAGGCCATTATCTACAAATTCCCCTCCAAGTCACACTCCATCCTGACATGGAACCATACCATCATTCCTTCACAGTCACTGGATCAATTCTGGAACTTCCTAACCCACAATGTGGAAGTTGCTGCAAGGACTGCTCACCACGACCTTCTCAAAGGAAAATTATATAGGCAATCACTATCAGCCTTGCTAGCAATGCTTACATCTCCCAAACAAAATAAATGTCAAATATCTGCAGAGCAGAATTGAACCAGGCTGGGGGAGGAGGAAGTAGTAGTAGTAGCAGCAGTAGCCAAGGCAGGAAGAGAGCAGGGATAGCAAGGCACCAGGCTAAAGTGGGATTTGGAAAGAATGATGGCAATTTAAAAAGTTAGGTATTGCTTAATTCTGATGGCAAGCACAGGGGTACTAGATGCACAGGACTTGCTGTGAGTTACAATACAGGCAGTAGTGCCTTGGATGATCTCAAGTTTACGGACGGTAGACTCAGAGAGGCTGGTTAGAAGTACAGTGGAATAGTTGAGAAGTAACAAATGCAGGATGAGAGGGTTTCAGCACAGTTGGAGATTGGGCAACACAACGATGGCAGAAGTGACATGATGACGAGGTGGGAAACTCATCTTGGGATCAACTATGACTCGCAAAGTTGTGAACAATCTGTTCACACAGTGGTAGGAAACCAAAGCACAGACCTGGGGAGAATGTGCAGACTCTGCACAGGCAGTGACCTGAGCTGGGAGTTGAATCTAGGTCCTTGGCACTAAAAGGCAGCAGTGCTAACCACTGTGCCACCATGCAGCCCTTATTTGAATATGTCATGTAATACTATCAACTGAGAATACGTTTAGGAATAAATGGCTGGGAGTTACTGATTCCAACAGTTCACAACTGCTAAAGTGTGGTTTAACAGCAAACATTTGGGTTCAACCAAGCCAGTTTGTTCAATCGGGTCACCAGCATTTACTTTCAGTACATGAATATTCACAGAGAAACAATAACACATTTCAAACAGAAGAATAATCATATTATTATGTCTTGACATGTACTCTAAATTCTGAAGGGAACAGCACTCTGTATTTTCACTCCTATGAATGCTGCCACAGAATAGCATCACACGAGAGCTCAAGCAACAAGGTGGACTCGTGATTCACCCTATATAACGTAAAACTTACTATGTGCAAGGCCGTGGTGGAATGTCCCTGGGGCAGGTCCCGTGACTATCGCATCTGTCGATACGGCGGATTTTGGTGTAGAGTCTGAGCCTAACGTTAAAACCGTGGGAAAAGTAAAGTGCATAGGAACAATGCCTGGCATCATCCCGAGTGAGGCTTGGCTCAGGGTTGCTGAAGTTATTTTCTGGTTTGCTGTATTAAAGGAAGGTGACAGAAGACTCAAGGATGGAGAGCTGGCAAGTAGCGGTGCTCCTGTGGTAGCCTGGAGAGACTAAGACAGAAAATATCAACATAAATGTCAATCTTACATCAGTATTTAAAATCTTCATTTAATTAAAGTTTCTCTTCACCTTGATTGTATACTATTATTTTGACAGCTTGAAAACAATGCAATATAAGCATACTTGAATTTGCACAAAATTACCTGAAAGGAATTGCTGGTTAACAGATCGACATTTTCAGAAACTCAATAAATTAATGCCATTTCCTTTTAGTGCTGAAAACATTTAGATGGTCATCTTTCATACTGAGTTCTTAGGTAGCACAGGCTCATATTAGAGCTGTATATCTATACAATGCCTTGTCAATTCCTGAATGTGCTTTGGTCCAAATATGGAAAAAGAGTTTAAATAGAAAGGCGAGGCAAGAGTGACTGGCCTTGACATCAAGTTTGCAGTTGGCCAAGTGTGATATCAAGGAACCCTAGCAAAACTCAATGGGAATCAGAGGGAAAACTCTCCACTGTCAATTGTACTTAACACAAAGGAAGATGCTTGGGGTTGGAGGTCAATCAAATCAGTTCCAGGGAAATCATGGCAGGAGTACCTCAAAGCAGTGATCTTGGCCCAATCATTTTCAGCTTCTTCACCAATGACTTTTCTTCCATCAAATCAAAAGATATTGTTTTGGGGGAGGTGGGGGGGGTTACCATTGACAAGAAATGAACTGGACCAGCTATACAAATGTTGTGGCTACAAAAGCAGTTCAAGAGGTTAGAAATCTTGAGGTGAGTAATTCATCTCCTGGCTCCTCAAAGCCTGTCTACAATCCACAAGGCACAAGTCAGGAGTGTGGTGGAATACTCTCTCCTTGCCTGAATGGGTGCAGCTTCAACAACACTGGAGAAGCTCAATACCACCCATAAAGCAACCCGTTTGATTGGCAGCCCATCCACAAACATTCACTCCCTCCAGCAATGACACACAGTAGCAACAGTGTGTACTATCTACAGGATGCACTGCAAGTGCTCAGCAAGGCCCTCAGACCGCATCTTCCAAACCCACAATCACTACCATTCAGAAGGACAAGAGCAGCAGATATATAGGAACACCATCACCTGGTAGTTCCTCTCCAAATTCCTCATCATCCTGACTTGAAAATATATCATGATGTGGAGATGCCGGCGTTGGACTGGGGTAAACACAGTAAGAAGTCTGACAACACCAGGTTTATATCCAACCGATTTATCCGATAGTAAACTCGCAAGCTTTCGACTCTACGGTCTTCATCAGGTGAATGAGGTGTTCTGTCTCCAACAGCACACATACTAGCACAGACAGTTTACAGATTGTTTATATGTTTTACCAGGATGTTGCCTGGTATGGAGGGCAGGTCTTATGAAGGGAGGCTGAGGGATTTGAGGTTGTTTTCGTTAGAGAGGAGGCGGCTAAGAAGAGACCTTATCGAAGCATATAAGATGATTAGAGGTTTAGATAGGGTGGACAGTGATAGCCTTTTTCCTAGGATGGAGAAAGCTAGCACGAGGGGACACAGCTTTAAGTTAAGGGGTGATAGCTATAGGACGGATATCAGAGGTAGGTTCTTTACCCAGAGGGTGGTTAGGGAGTGGAATGCCTTGCCTGCGGCAGTTGTAGATGCGCCAAGTTTGGTGGCATTTAAGAGGTTAGTTGATAAGTTTATGGAAGAGAAGGGAATGGTTTAGTTTGGAGGGTCATTGCTTTTTTATAATGGTCGGCGTAACATCGAAGGCCGAAGGGCCTGTTCTGCGCTGTTATGTTCTATTGCTGATTAGAATGCGAATCTTTACACCTAACCTGCTATTCAAGTCTTAAAGTGGCTAACATTGTGAGTGGAAGGAGCACTGAGCACAGGTTAAAGAGATGTGTATTGTCTCCAGATAGCAGATAGTGTTAAGATCCCTGTTAAGACCGTGGCTTAAGATCTTGATTCATGGTGAAGATCTTGGCTTCATGTCACACTATCTGTAACCCCCATGACTTACCTGGATTAGCAAAAAACCTCACTTACTGTGCTGTCTGGAGACAATACATATCTCTTTAACCGGTGCTCAGTGCTCCTTCCACTCACATTGTTAGCCACTTTAAGACTTGAATAGCAGGTTAGGTGTAAAGATTCGCATTCTAATCAGCAATCTGTAAACTGTCTGTGCTGGTATGTGTGCTGTTGGAGACCAGAACACCTCATTCACCTGGTGTTGTCAGACTTCTTACGTTGAAAATATATTGCCATTCCTTCTCTGTCATCAGGTCAAAATGCTGGCCTAGCTGGCGAAGCCTATTTTCCTTAAATGAATAAAAGTGGGCATGTTTGCTGATGATTGCACAATGTTCAGCATTATTCACGACTCCTCAGATATTTGTCCACATATAGCCAGGCGTTGACAATATTCAGGTTTGGGCTGACAAGTGGCAAGAAATGTTTGTGCCACACAAGTGCCAGATAGTGACCACCTCCAACAGAGAGAATCTAACTATCTCTCCAAGATATTCAAAAGCATTACCATCATTGAATCTCCCACAATCATCATTCTGGGGTTACCACTGACTAAACACTGAACCAGCCATCTATATATTGTGGCTTTGAGAGCAGGCCAGAGGTTGGGAATTCTGCAGTGACTAGTTCATTGACATCATTACTAAGATTACCTTTGAAATTCATATTTTCCTTCTTTTTATCCATTTGAATTTCAATTCCACCAAATGGCCACGTGCCTAGGGCATTAGCCTGGACTCCTAGATTACTAGTCCATTAGGATTGCCACTATGAAACCATGGCCCAGAAGAGTGTCATTACTAAAAGAAAATTGAATGGAATTTGGGCGGGCGATTCTTGTAACAGTAACCTTGATGTTTTTGCACTTGTCTCAATCTAAAACCTGGCTAGAACACAGATTACATTGGAAAATATATTAGAAAGAAAACAAAATTATTGCCTTACACTTTCAATAGATTTACACATTTTGTGTATTTTAAGTTACATAACATGATTCAACAACAAGTCAAAGCCAACTGCTACATGTACATAAAAGAAATGCTAAATGTGCATTCAGGTGAATCAACAACACTGCACTTTTAACAAATTCCAGAACTTCGGGCCTTAGCAGCTGAAGATAAATCCACCAATGCCGAAGTAATCAAAATTGGAGCTGTGAAGGAGGTTAGGATTAGAGTTGCACAGATATCTCAAAAAGGATGTAAAGCTAGAGACCACAGTAGCATGGGGGAGAGAAGGAGGATTGTGGAGAGGGGGAGATCAGGGAGGGGTGGGTGGGAATAATGGACAACTTGAAAATAAGGACCAGAATTTTACAATTTAATTGACGCACTACGACCAAAGCTAGGCCACATTTTTTTTTACTTTACATGGAGTTAAATATCATGTCAGATGTATCACATAGAAGAGTGCATCAGCATATACACATATTACAAGCTAAGCAAAGCGAATCAGAATGGTAATCCCAATTCAGCTTTATATTGCGTACATGATTGGCAATCATAAAACCTACAGTGCAGAAGGAGGCCGTTAAGCCCATCTAGTCTGCACCAATCACAATCCCATCCAGGCTCAATCCCCATAACCCCATGCATTTACCCTAGCTAGGCCCCCTGACACTAAGGCACAATTTAGTATGGGCAATCGATCTAACCTGCACATCTCTGGACTGTGGGAGGAAACCGGAGCACCCAGAGGAAACCCAAGCAGACACAGGGAAAATGTGTAAACTACACACAGACAGTGACCCGAGGCTGGAAGCGAACCCCGGTCCCTGGCACCGTGAGTCAGCAATGCTAACTGCTATGTTACCGTGCTGCCAAATACTATAGCAACAAATTAGCAGATACAGGTGCAAAACCTCTTCAGGTCCACAGGCCAACCTTATCCAAACTGCTGAATATGATCATATAGAAAGGCAGTCTAACTATATAGAATAATTGCTTGATTCTTACAAGTTAGAGAAAGGACCCAAGTTAGGGAAGAAAATTAGTGTGTTAGGACTTTAATGTAAGAAAGAGACAACAAATTATTGACCACTCCCCGGTTTCTGAAAATAAAGAAAACCTTTCAGAAAAGTTAAATCTTAACGCACGTATATACGATCAAATGCACAAAATAACCAAACACAGAGAAGAGCCACAAACTCTAATTTGAATAAGTGGCAACAACTGGCCTAACCTAAAAACTGGAAAAGCAACAAACAACATTCAAAGAGCAAGAGATATTAAAATTAAAAGGGCATATTAAGCATAGATTTTTAATCCCTGTTCTCCAACAATGATGAAACTAAAGAAAGAAAGTGGTGGAAAATCTCAGCAGGTCTGGCAGCATCTTTGTCAAAGGGTCATCTTGATTTGAAACTTCAACTCTTTTCTCTCCATACAGATACTGCCGGGCCTGTTGAGATTTTCTTCAGGTTTCAGATTCCAGCATCCGCGGTAATTTGACTTTATCCATTGATGAAACCAATGTATATTTTTAAAATAAATCCGGATGTTTCTGTTTACACTCACCAGCATTGCTCCTGTGGCTGTGGAACTATTAACAGCTGAAGATTTAAGAGAAGAAGTTAGGAGTTTAGCTACACCCTGTGTCCCACTACTTGAGTCTCCATTACTGCCACCTGGAGGGGCCACTAGAGTAAGTTTCTGAGAAACTGAAGGCTTCTTTACACTGATACTAGGCGACTGCCGATTTAATGCTTGTCCTGGAGATGGAGACTGTCTATTTAAATGAGTGCTACTGGACACAGAGGTTTGAATACTTGCTATGTTCTGAATAGGGTTACTGGGAGGGGTAGAATGTTTTGTTGCTGTGACAACAGTCATCGGAGACTTGAAGGTCTGATTTGTGGAGCTCTGAGAGTTGGTATGTTTTGCCGTACAACTGACAGAAGCTACTGAAGTGCCAAGTGTTCTTTGAGGACTGGGAGAAGTCTGTAAATTACTTGCTAGAGATGAGGAGACAGAATGAAAACTCTGAGTCCTTGCTGAGGTTTTTAGGTGCTGGATTAATGGCCGCTGTTGCAACTGACTAGTAGCTTTAGTCTGAGAACTGCTTTGCAGTTTGCTTATGCTAAAGGATGGTGATGACATGAAGTTTTTCTGATGCGAGCTGGTCTGGTGGTACTGTTTCGCAGCCTGCGTGGACACCTGGTTTTGAACTTGAGTCTGCGATGTACGCTGCACACCAAGATGCTTCGGTTTGTTTTGGAGAGTCTCCGTGAAACCTTTGCTGTTCGCGGAAGAATGGTTTTTAAAAGCAGTGATAAGACTAGGGGTACTTTCTGAAGTCCTTTCCTGAGACAACTGTCCCAAAGCTAATGCCTGTTCAGCTAAAAGATTGAGGGGTGAATGTGACTGAGTAACAGGTGAGGGAGCAGAAGGGGGAGCCGGAACTTTTTGTATATGTTTCTTCTCTTCCGAAGACATGGCCACTGTCACTTTGTCACTCGGTGAATTTGATACTAAAGAACTGAAGTTCTTGGCGCCTCCTGCAGCATCATTGAGAGCAGCTAATGCGACAGACACATCTTCCAAAGATGGCTGGTTGTTGGGCAGATCTTCATCAAGGGAATCGTCTAAACTGAATGACTGAGGGGTTGTTGTATTACTGGAACTCTGAGCGGCACTGGAAGAAACGGATACATTAATTGGAGTGACAGGTGGAGTGCACGATCCTTGCACAATGGAACCAGCATTACTGCAATGAACTGGGATACTCGTTTGCTGCAGTTTTCGTTCAATCTTGAGAAACTGATCCTATAAAAGAAAAAAGTATTCATGTTAAACTTCCTTGAAGTCAAATTCATATTGCACTTCATTCCTCATTTGGTAATGTCCTTTGTCAAACTACTTTTCTTTTGTCATGGATCTGCTGAGCGACAACAGTAGTCAGTATTCAAATGGGATGATGAGATGTGATCTTTCCCAGTAACGAGATTAGCAGACAGAATCAGATATAAATAGCTGTCACTGGGAAATAGCTTACCTAGATGACTCAGAGATTCACGAAGGTGTGGAGATGCTAATTTTGTGAGTCACGCAAAGTAAGAGATGCAAATGGCCCAAATACAAAAAGGGGGAAAATCACAGAGGAACCAGGGTACAATTGCTAGCACCTGGAGAAGCAGGCAGGCTAAATTTAACATCTAATAGCCAAGATGACATTATAACGTCCAAGGACTGGTGTAGCTCAGAGGCTGAGAGATCATTTTAACATCTAAGAGGTCATAGAGCCAAAACAGTGCAAGTACATTCACAATGGCAGTTTAAATACCTTTGCTGTACGAAGAAAATGTTCCTATTAATTATCAATTATCTACCTTGCATTGAGTGGCAACTATAAACTGGATTTGACTAATAGATTTATTTAATTTGGATGTTGTTTAGAACGGGAAAATCTTGAGTTCAGGGATCTCATATATAAAATATAAATGTATATTGGAGCAAGAAATAATTGCTACATAAATGTGTGTTTAGTAATCCATATATTTAATTGTCTTTGAGTGTTATAGCTCTAGTCACGTGTATGTCTTTTCTTTAGTAACTGTTACACAATGACTGTCCTATTATCCTCACTGGGGATTTCACGTGACACCTACATGATTAAAAACACAAAAGCATGAACTGGTGTTTGAGACACCTTCACAGATACCATCTGCGCAGTCTGTGAAACTACTTTTAATTTTATTTATATCTAAAACAGAGTTGATTATTTCAACTCGTATACGAGAAATGGTACTTTGTTTGTTCTTCAATTGGACATTTCATTACAATTTAGCTTGCACTTTTGTGATAGATTAGTAACTAATATTTTGTATCTCTGTCTAAGTAGAACATTATCTAGTGATTTTTAACAGGCCTTTTGGATGTGCAGCAGTAAGTCTTTTCTTTGAAAATGTCTTTTGCATTGCACACTGAAGTAGTTCACAAAATTAATGTACAAACTCCTATATAAAAGATTACCAAGTGGACATGCCAAAAAGCCAATTTCATCATCATAACGTATCATCAAAAAGGTTATATTTAGCAAGAAGAGACAGCTGCTGAACAGAAAGCTGAATAAATAACTCAAAACGTGACTTGTGAAGAGCTTGGGTGTTATGTTGCATGGATGTGAGACTTGATCCTTATGGAAAGAGCAAATAAACTTGCTAAATAGTTCTGAAACGTCCTTTTGAAGAAAGGAAAGAATCAGCTGGACCATAAAAAGAGATAAATGATGAAATGAGTAAGTGATTGAACAAAGAAATTTGTTGAATGCAATCGGGAAAAGGCAGAAAAACTGGGTTTCTCTGAAAAACTGGGGCACATTCCAAAAAAAGCAGACCTCTTTCCCTTTGTTCTTTTGTGGGATGTGGGTGTCGCTGGCAAGGCCAATATTTGTTGTCCATCTCATCCTTAATTGCTCCTTGTTAATGTAAGTCTACTTGTGACAATAATAGATAAAAAACTGAGCTGAGAGGCTTGCCGTTTCAGAAGGTAGTTAAGAGTTAACTACACTGCAGTGGGTCTGAAGCACATGTGAGCTATACTAGGTAAGGTTGGCAGATCTTATTCACAAACGGATATTAGTGAACTAGATGTGTTTTTACAACAATCGATGGTCACCATTGTGGAGATTAGCTTTATATTCCTGGTTTATTGATTGAATGCAAATTCCTCCAGCTGTCATGATGCAATCTGAACCCATGTTAGCCTGGACGCTATACTATTAGTCCAGTGACATTACGACTGTCTCACTTGTAAAAGACATTATGGAGGAAAGATTTCAAGAAAAAAGAGTGACCAGGTGGAACAGAATGTTGGATGGCTTGAAAATTGGAGGACATTATTGTCAAATGTAAAGAATGACACAGGATAGAGAGACATGGAAAGACTGAGCCAAGATCCTGCCTTCACATGGAGTACACATGACAATAATGATGATAAATGCTTACTGGAGTGAAAGAACCTCAAAGCTACATTTAAGAATTCAGAAGTACTTCCTAAATAACCAATGCTCAAACTGGATTTTAATGTTTGCTAAAGTAAAGTATTCCAGTGCTGCGGGATACATTTCCAAATAGAGTCAAGATAAATTTCTCCCAACTCAGATACAACATGGAACAGGTCCAGAACTAAATGGCATAATTACTTGGTTTGTACATAAGAAGTTCAATTCTTTTAATCTGTCTTATCTTGGGAACTATCGTAACAAAAAAACTCAGACATTTGGGATATAAGGATTGAATGCCAGAGGATTGGTATTCCAGCAAAATGTTTTTCAAATGGATCTTGTCCTCGTTACTCTGGCTGCACTTACCTTTGTTTTAGTCTTTGGGGCAGCGATGACTTTCTTCTTTGTTCTAAATTAAAATGCAATCAATGTTAGTTTGCAGTTAATTATCTGTATCTTCCAATAACGCAATGTCAAATACCATGATCAATCTCATCTGGCGTTATTCAAAGTTAAAAAGCAATTTGAATAAAGTTGTGCACTGTCTATAATCCGATTAAATGGATACAGAGTGGCAGGGTTTGGCTTGCTTTCAACACTTCTGTGAGGAAGAGAGAAAAAGCGGAACATTGAGAATGTAAGTAACAGGCAGAATAGACAACGCTCAATGATGGAACATCCACAACCCACTGGGATAGAGATTTATAATCTTCTCAGGGAAGAAATTTCTCAAAAGCAAGTGAATGATGCCTTATCCTGAGGTTGTGCCTTCACATTCTAGACTCACCAAGGAAAAACAGCCTTTGCATTATCTATCAAGCCCCAATCTTGTATTCTTCAATGAGATCACCTTTCATTCTTCTGAACTCTGGGGAATAGAGGTCCAATTTACACAGCCTCTCAGCAGGCGGCATGGTGGCTAGCACTACTGCCTCACAGTGGCAAGTTCGAGTTCTGGCTTGGATCACTGACTTTGTGGAGTTTGCACATTCTCCTATATCTATATCAATTTCCACTGGGTGCTCCAGTTCCCTCCCACATTCCAAAAATGTGCAGGTTAGGTGGATTTACCATGCTAAATCACCCCTTAGTGTCAGAAGGATTTGGTAGGGAAAATACATGGGGTTGTGGTGACAGGCCTGGATGGGATTGTGGTTAGTGTAAATTAATGATCCAAATAGCCTCCTTCTGCATTATAGGATTCTATGACTCTCATTACAGGGAGCCGATTCTATGACTCTTATCCCAGGAACCATTCTAGTGAACTTGTGCTATACTACCTCCAAGAGATGAAGATACAAGTCCAGGATGGAGACAGTACAGCAGGTTCAAGGCTAAGCAGAATGGGTAAAATATCCAGGACGGAGGTCTCACAAAAGAAGGGTGAGAGAGAGGGGAAAGAGAGGGAAGGAAATAGAACAGCAACTAAAAATAGTCCAAATTCTTTTCCCCAAATGACTTATGATGTCACATTTCTGAGTAATATATGGTTCCAATTAGTAACAATATCAGATGGGTGAACAAAGCCATTTTCTGCAATAATGTGGCATTGCAATATTACACCCAAAATGGCAATTACTGCCTGAGTGGTAATTTGGTGAAGTGAACTTCAATGGAATGAAAATAAGGCAGTTCTATAAAGAGCTAGTAAGTCACTCCATCAGTTCACTGGCCAGACAGTTAACAGGAAAATCTCTCAGATGGTCTTCAGGAAAGACTGTGTGTCTTGGAATGCAAATACATTAAACTTTAATTCAGTAATGTTAGACATTATGTTAACACTATGTGAATGAGGTTCTCTCAGCTGACAAAACTAAAGTTGCTTATGTTGAAAAAAAAAGGACAGTAAATGCACAGGAACACAGAAGATGTAAATACTCACGGTATTGAGGTGACATGAGCATGTACCTTCCTACTTTCTTTGAATAACGTTCTGTCAAGGAAAAACAAATCCAAATATATTGTGCTTTTCTTCCTTTTTATACCACGTGGATTATGTAACAACCCTTTAAATAACTTATCCATGCCGTGTTGCAATCACTGTTAAAAGTTGTTTCAAGATATTTCTAGCCCATGCTGAAGATATTGGGAGATTCAGCTGATGATAAACTTGCAGAATCACTGATCTTAAAGATTTTATTCTGTAGTCTACCTGCGATCCTGGACAGGTGTTTATGTTGTTATAAAAATGACTTAATGAAATTATCTTTTTTTTTTAAGCACTGCTGCCTCACATGCCAGGGACTCAGGTTCGATCCCAGGCTTGGGTCACTATCTGTGTGAAGTCTTCACATTCTCTCCGTGTCTGCGTGGGTTTCCTCCGGGTGCTCCAGCTTCCTCCCACTGGTATATTTTAATACCAGTTTCTGCCGTTTAGGTGCAAGGAACCGAACAGGTGCCTGAGCATGGCAACTAGGGAAATTTCACAGCAACTTCATTACAATGTTAATGTAAGCCTTAATTGTGACTAATAAATAAAGAAACTAAATAAACCCTTTGCCACCGTCACTCTCTTCCCTTTCCAAGTCCAGTCTGAGTTTAGGATTCTACAGAGTACGAAAAGGACAACCTTCAAAAACACACACAGGCACTGCAGCTTAATTTTATAGGCACCAGCTGACTGAGAAGCCTGGTGCCTTATTAATGCTCATTCTCACTCAGAATGGACTGTTCATTTAACAACTCTGAACTTGGTAATATTCCACCTTAGTTGATTGCTTACAAACATTTGAATGATTTTATATTATGAAGCAAGGTCAGCTCATTTATCTGCAGATGTGCAGAACATCTGAACAGTACAGGAGGCATACTGCATGGAACTATGTAATCAAGCTCGAGAATTACTTCAGAGGATCAATAATAAAGAATGTAAACAAAAAATATATCTTTGCCACATACCTTGCTTGCATCCATCCTTTAGGCCAGAGTGGTTTCACCTCTGATTCAAGAAAAGCCTTTAGGTAGTCCTCCGCAGCTTGGGACTTGTTTCTCTCCTGCTCGTAGCAAGCCATTTTTGTCCTCACCACAGTACACAGCAAGTCTCTGTACCACAACACAATAAAGAAGAGTATAGAAGTGGCGGGACAAAATGCCAAAATCGCAAGGACATAGCATACCGCTAAACACCAACCACATTGCATTTTCTCTCAATGGTCAGGATTTGTGGTCCAAACATAACTTCAATACAAGATCCTGATCCATAGATAGAATTGTTCCTAACTGCTCGATACGCAATACTTGCATACTAAACATAGCGTATTTATTGCTAAATTTCATCTAAAGGCATATTAACATGTTTCAAAAATGCAACAAGGGTACGATAACTCTCTCATTCAGCCCATCAAGTCTGCACTGACCACAATCCCACCCAGCCTATCCCCATAACCCCATTAAAGGCCAAGTAAATTAGTTTCCATTGTCTTGGATAACATTACAATTTCTTACAGTCTAACACTCAACAAAAGTTCTCCCACTAAAGCTTGACTCATGGCACTGAGAAGCCTCTTAAGTCGCTCTCTGTATTGTAGTGAGCACACATCAGCAAACCTACTTCCATTAAAATGGAGATCCTTCATAGTTCTTCTCTTCCACTCTGATTAACTATCTTACTAACCACCAACCTCATTTACTCTTTCCTTAATGACATCAGCAATACAACATTGCTAACCACTGACCAAGTTGAATAACCTGACATGCAGTCCTGTCATCCAATATGCCCATAATCAGTTAGCAGGTGCTGCAAAGATGTAATCCGTAATGAACTGGATGAACTTAAAAGACATACTTGTTGATGCAAATGCCTTACAAGAACTGTTACAACAATCAACATATCCAACCTAATCTCATCATTCCAGTGAAACTTTTTACGAGGTCCCACAATTCTTCTTCCCAACTTGTCTTCATCATCATCATCGTCAGAGAACATCCTCTCCTTCTGGTCTTTATCTTCCCCCATCATCCTGTAATCAAAAATTTGAAATAAATTGAAAATTCACTAACTGATCAGTTTGAATCAACCATTGATCAGGATTCGTAAAACTCAAAATGTTAATCAGTGCTTCAATGCTTCTTATAAACATACAAATGAATTATTGGGCTGATCAGTAACAATATCATTTTTTCTAATTATCTGAAAAGGGATTTATTATCCACACTGAACAAAATTATTTGTCAGAGATGTTGGAGGAGCAGATTAAAATAAAGCTTTTTTGTTTGTAGGATTATTGGGAAAGTGACAAAATGCAAACATTGAAATACCAATTTATGTCAAAACAAGTATCTTTTACTTTAAATTTAGTTCTTTAGTAAAGGAACAAAATTTGTGTTCATAATTTGTACATAGTTGGTAAGTCAGTTTCTAAATCAATGCATTTTCAACCATCTTTCTTTATACTTCTTTATTAAAAAGTGCTTAGACAGTTACATGCGTTTTGAGAGATATGGGTCAAATGCAGGCAACTGGGACTAGCTTAGTGTTTAAAAGAAAAAGAGTGGCATTGACCAGTTGGGCTGAAGGGCCTGTTTCGATGCTGTAAATTTCTATGACTCAAACAAATGGAAAGATTTGGCTGACTCCCATTGACCTCAATTTTGATAAGAGGTTCTTGATGCCACACTGGGTCAAATGTTGTCTTGACATCCATCAGGGCAGTCCCTCTCACCTCACCTCTCAAATGCAGCTCTTTTGGCCACATTTAGACTAAAGGTATAATAAAATGTGGAGCTCATTGTGGAACTCATTGTGAAACTCAAAGCTGAGTATCGAGAAGCACGTTAATGCAAGTTTCACCTGATAACACTGACGATGACACCTCCATCACTTTGCTAATGTTTAAAGAGTAAACTGATGGTGCTGTAATTGGCCAGATTAGATTTGTCCAGCTTGGTTATAGATAAGATGAACCTGGGGAATTTTCCACAATATCAAGTTGACACCAGTGTTGCTTCTGCACTGGAACAGCTTAACTGGGATGGAAGTGGGTGGGGTTTTTTTTTGCCCTAAACAAGGGAAAATGAGAAATATAGATCTGGCCTGTGTGGGGTATTTAAATACAGAATACACACAAAAAAACTTGGACTGGTTTATGGATGAGAGTGGTGTGGAGGGATATGATCCAAGTGCAGGTCAGTGTGACTAGGCAAAAAATGGTTCAGCACAGACAAAAAGGGCCAAAAGGCCTGATTCTGAGCTGTAATTTTCTATGGTTCTATGAATGTCAGGAATTATTTATTTAAACAAAAGGCAAGGAAATCTATAATTCTTTTCCATCCCTTCTGGTTTCCCACATTTCCCAAAAAGATAGTGTTAAGCTCGATCAACAAATATCCCAAAACTGAGAACAATAGATTTTTATTAGGCAATCGCATTAAGGCATATGGAGCCAGGTTGAATGAGGGAGTAGAATCCAGCTAACAGGATGGAGGAGCTGTATGGCTCAGAATTCAAGTGCAATCCACTGTATTGCTATATGGCACATACTTAGCAATTTTGGCTTGGCTGTGAGCCTGACAGTCATCTTGATACTTTGCCATCTGATGTGGCATTGCTTTCCCGATTGCTTCTTTTAGTTTATGTATTGGTTCCTTCAGCCGGCCATCCTGCAAGAAAACAAATTCAAACGACATGCATTTTTCTTCTATACTAAACTTCAGCAACGTATCAATAAGGCCCAGGCAATATCACAGATTCAAAAATTTATAAATAATAGCATTGATCACCCCCAGCCCCTGAAAAAACATAAAACCATTAGTTTTACTAAGATTTTCAGCATTTTTATAATAGACAAGTGAATCTAGATTAACATTACCAACCAAACTCCTCTAATTAGATGCAGTGATGTAGAACTTTTCTTCTGCCACTAAAAGAAGCTCTTATACTTAGTGGCAGAAACTTGTTTTGAAGAAGAAATAGCAACGCAAGTGCAATTTCTGACAGAACTGTTTAAAATGAACATGCCTACAGTATAGGAATGGCTCCAAGGCTACTAAACACAAAAGTTTAAACATCATTTAAAGCTGTGTAGACTGCTGCAGATTATATATAGAAAAATGGTTTTCCGATCACACAACAGAAACATTATAAATCAATGTATATGTGACATTAAAGAGTTTTACACACAAATCCTTAAATTCATTTGTTATTTACTATACACAGTGAAACCTGTATAAATGCTCACCTGCATAAAGCATTCACCTGTCTTTACCAGCCATTTTGCCCCAGTCTGTAATAATTTTTTAAGAGGACAAAAAATTAGTTGCTTAACAGAGCTCCCAACATCAGAATTAAGGGAGTATAGAAATCCTTCCCCCCATCTCGCTCTTTACCTCTGTCCGAAAAATATTTAATGGAAAAAGCAACATAGGTGGTAAAACAGGACATAAGCTGGCCATGTATGAGAATCAGTTCTAACTTCACATGAAGTCAAATTCATTTGGAACAATAATGCATTTGACATGGTTTTATGCTGGTGTTTATGCTTCATGAATTCAAAAGTCTACTCCTTTTAATTCAAAATTACTCTATTCAAATTATATGATAATTCAGGATATTAAAACGCTAAAATCCTACTTTCCAGTCATTTACTCAATGCTTTATTCAAATTACTGAATAATTTGATATTTGAAGCATAGGAGTTGTCTTTGAATTATCAGGAGAAGACTATAAAAATGAATTGTGTATGATATTATCTCCTCGTGATCACTAAGGGTGGCACAATTAAACAAACCCAACATAATGCAATGCTTTGACTAAACAATAGAACAAACTTCAATACTAATATTTTAAATGTTCCATATTGAATTTAGTATTATGGATCATAGAATCTCCACAGCGCTGATGAAGGCCATTTGGCCCATCGAATCTGCATGACCACAATCCTACCCAGATCCCAACCCTACACATTTACCCTGCTAATCACCTGACACTAGGGTCAATTTAACATGGCCAATCAACCTCACCCACATATCTTTGGACTATGGAGGAAACCCATACAAACACGGGGAGAACGTGCAAACTCCACAAAGACAATAGCCTGAGGCTGGAATTGAATTCGGGTCCCTGGCACTGTGAGGCAGCAGGGCTAACCACTGTGCCACTTTGCCACTCATAGAAGCAATTTACAAAAATATTAAGTATCAATGTATTACAAACATTAACACGAAGTGCTGTGACAATCTCATTGTTCGCTTCTAGACCAAAATTTGTCACAGAACATTCTTTTCCCTCCAATAAGAATCAAACCTGGATTAAGCAACCAAGGGTTTCTGTTCTGAGTAACTACATGATGAAACTTGTCTTTTGTACAAAACTCAAGGATGACAACGAGTTTTCAATATTATTACAAACTTCGGTATATTTTCCAAACGAGGTTAAAGGTGATTATAAGATTAGTTCCAATATTTTGCTTTTGCTGCATAGGCTGCTGCCATTATCTTATATTTTACATTGGTATTGGCATGTCTGAACACAGTTAAAAATAGGTGGACAATATTTAAACATTTAGCTTTAAAACAAAATCTTAACCTTGTGACATCCAGCTGTCAGCTTAGCTGTGTAGTAGACTCTTGCCTTAAGTCGACAAGGGTATAATATCAAGGCAGATGAAATGCCACACGGTCAGAGATGACCCCTTTCGGATTATACATTAAATCCTGGTGCTAACATGGTGTCAACTTGCTGTTCAAGTGCACATATAAGATGCCATAATGCTATTCTAGGAAAAGTGGAGCAATCCTCCCCATGCCTTGGTCTACATTTATTTTTCAACCAAAACAGGCAATCTGGATCACTTGTCTCTTTTCTGTTTGACGACTCTCATTGCTGCTTGTGAAATCTTTCCAGGTGCTTTAGCTGCAATGGCCATCCACAAAACTATAACGACTAGTTTTCAAAGGTAAACAATTGGCTGTGAAGTGCCTTGGAACAGACCGAGGTTGTGCAAGTTGCTTTCCAAACCGAGCTTCTTCCTTCTAGTTTTGGTTTCCTCTCCCCAAAACGTTTCATACACATTTTCTGGAGAGCAATGAGCAATTCCAATTCTGTGCACAGTTGCCAAAGAACAATGAAATAGACAGAGCAGTTTTTTTTTTATGTTAACTGATGAGGGATATAGCCAAGGTAGCAAGAGTTCACTCATCCAGAGGATGGCTCTTCAAATAACCAAGCATTCCCTTAGCGCTGCTCTGCGAGTGGTAAACTAGGGCTTCACTTGGGCCTCAAGTCACAAAACCTTTTGATTCAGATGTAAATGTGCAAGTAAATGAGCAAAGCTCGTACTTGGAATCATGGAATAGAATCACAAAATTCTACAGTACAGAAGGAAGCCACTTGGCCCATTAGGTCTGCACTCTGACCACAATCCCACCCAGACCATATCCCCATAACCCCATGCTAGTCCCCCTAACACTAAGTATAAAAGCTAGCATGGCCAATCAATCTAACCCACACACCTTTGAACTGTGGGAGGAAACCAGAGCACCCGGAGGACATCCACGCAGACACAGGGAGAACATTCAAACTCCACCCAGTGGCCCAAGCTGGGAATCGAACCCGGGTCCTCTGGCACTGTGAGGAAGCAGTGCTAACTACTGTGCCATCCTTGGTATAGATAATACTTGATATTACCTAATCACAAATGTCTGTCTGGTCTCCCTTTCTAATCTTTGCAACCTCCATTATATCTTTCAAGTAGGTTTCTCAACACAACATTAAGGTAATTTTAGGTGGGCTTCAATCAAAAGCCTTTCAGTTCCAATTCAGGGTGCACTCAGCAATGGTTAAATCACCATGAGGGGACTGTACCACAACCATAAGAACCACGGACTGTGGGTAGGAAGAAAATTGCCTTCTGCCTACATGTAACCTTTCCAAATTTAATTTAAAAAGGTATGATTTATATATTGCAATGTGCAGCGCTGTGGTTTTGAGATACTCAAAAATAAGAGTTATGACTGGGAGAGGAAATGAAACAGAAAAATAAGCTTTAACTCCTGTAACTTTCCAAAAAGTAGGAAATAAAACACTTTGTATCAGATTACACTTAGATGAGAAGACAATAGCATTTAAAATGTATAAAAGTAGCCAGCCGGAATTCTCTGCTCTCACATACCCGCTACCACTGCCAGTAAGAACAGAGAATTTGGCCCTGAGACAAATCTTAGTTCATGGCAGCAGGACTTGATAATCTCAGCCTGAGGTCGGAGAATTCCGGCCACCATGTGCTAATAAAATTCGCAACTCCTGCACCAAAATATTCAATTGGAAATAAAATATTACATGGATAAAATATAATGAGGATTTGGTCACATACATATAAACATCTTCCATGAATACAATATATTTTAGTTTAAGTCATAGAATCCCTACAGCACAGAAAGAGGCCATTCGGTCAATCGAGTCTGCACCGACCACAATTCCACCCAGGTCCGACCCCCATAACTCTACATATCTACCCACTAATCCCTCTGATCCAAGTATCTCAGGACACTAAGGACAATTTTAGCATAGCCAATCAACCTAACGCGCGCATTTTTGGACTTTTGGAGGAAACCGGAGCACCCGGAGGAAACCCACACAGACTCAAGGAGAATGTGCAAACTCCACATAGACAGTGACCCAACGCAGGAACCGAACCCAGGTCTCTGGAGCTGTGAAGCAGAGTGCTAACCACTGTGCTACCAAGCTGCCCTTAGAACTTCATTACATTACAGAATGTGGTCATCCACATCTGCTAAGCATTTCCACATAGAATTTGATCAATGACGTGGAGATGCCGGCATTGGACTGAGATAAGCACAGTAAGAAGTCTCAACACCAGGTTAAAGTCCAACAGGTTTATTTGGTAGCACAAGCCACAAGCTTTCTGAGCATTGCCCCTTCATCAGGTGAGTGGGAGTTCTGTTCACAAATAGGGCATATAAAGACACAAACTCAATTTACAAAATAATTTACAAAACTATTTTGTAAATTGAATGTGATCAATGACATGAGAACTTCGACAAACACGGGACTATAGCTGTTGGCACTTGGCCTTTCTGCAAAAACTTATTAACAGAGCAATGTAAAATACAATAAAGTTTATTTGTAAGTCACAAGTAAAGCTTACGTTAACACTGCAATGAAGTTATTGTGAAATTCCCTGAGTTTTTTTTTTAGAGCAACACAGCACGGGAAACAGGCCCTTCAGCCCAACGAGCCCGCGCCGCCGTCATAACTATATAGTAGCAATTCCATTATCCTATTATAAATTTAGGTTATTCCTAATATGGAAGACTCTCACTATAGGGACAATTTGTTTCCCAATCAGCCTAAGAGCGAATTTTTGGGTTGTGGGAGGAAACCGGAGCGCCCGGAGAAAACCCACGCAACCACGGGGAGAACGCGCAAACTCCCGCAGACACCGGCCCAATTCCAAGTGTCTGCACAGCCACATCGATAGTCTCTGAGCTGTCATGGTGCCCTTCAGATGGTCCACATAAAGCACTCATTTACGACATGAAGTACCAGGCAACCCATGAATCAACATCCAAGAGCTGTCCTCGCACCACCTGCCGAATGCATGCTCATTGTTGGTCAAGTATGGACCGAATTACCTGTGGGAAAAAAAGCCGTAGTTAAACAGTCCTACTATATCCCTCTATCTGCATACCGCTCATGTGGCTGTCCAAGAGACCCTTAAACAGCCCCAGCGTGCCTGCTCCCACCACCTTACTCGGCAGTGCATTCCACACCCCCACTACCCTTTGTGTGAAAAACTGCCCTCTAATATTCGTCTTATACATAGCCCCCCTCACCCTAAGGCCATGACCCCTCGTCCTATCCATTTCTGAAGGTGGAAAAAGTTTACCTCCATTTACTCTATCTATACCCCTTATAATCTTATACACCTCTATGAGATCCCCTCTAAGCCGACGTCTTTCAAGGGAAAACAACCCCAGTCTATTTAATCGTTCCTCATAAGACAGTCCTTCCATACCAGGCAGCATCCTGGTAAACCTCCTCTGCACTCTCTCCAAGGACTCCACATCCTTCCGATAGTACGGCGACCAGAACTGGACGCAGTATTCCAAGTGAGGCCTAACCAACGTTCTATACAACTGCAACATCAAACTCCTACTCTTGTATTCTATACCCTTTTCTATGAAAGCTAACGTACTATACGCCTTCTTTATCACCTTCTCCACCTGTGAGGACACCTTCAGAGACTTGTGAACCTGCACCCCCAAGTCTCTCTGCGTCTCTATGCTCCGTATAGTTTTACCTTTTATCCTATAACTCTCTTCTACATTTTTCCGGCCAAAATGCATCACCTCGCATTTATCCGGATTAAATTCCATTTGCCATCTATCTGCCCAGTCTACCAACCTGTCTATGTCCTGTTGTATTGCCTGACACTGCTCTTCTGTACCCGCCAATCCAAGCATCTTGGTGTCATCAGCAAATTTGCTGATCTCACCACCTACCCCTACTTCCAAGTCGTTTATGTAGACCACAAATAGAAGAGGACCTAGTACTGAGCCTTGTGGCACTCCACTAGTGACAGGCTTCCAGCCGGAAAAAGAGCCTTCCACTAAGAGTTGCCACACTCCAGTGCCTGTTCAGGTCGATGCACCTAACCAGCGTGGGAGGAAACCCACTCCGATACAGGGAGAAGGTGCAGACTCCACACAGACAATGATCCAAGTCAGAAATCGAACCCAGATTCCTGGCATTGAGAGGCAGCAGTGCTAACTACTGTGCCACCGATGTGTGCCACAGTAGATGGGATGTGCCCTCCCATCTGCCGAGAAAGAGCAAAAGCTCTGCTACCACCATGCTGACCTCTTTCCCTATATTACGGAATTAACACTTACTTGGTCCTTGGGGATTTAATCAAACATAAACAGACAAATAGATTCCAAGTATTTTGTTTACTCAGTCCATAGGAACAGAGAGCTGTGGACTGACTAAGGGCAGAAGGTTTTTTTTTTAAAAAGTTTAGTTAGGAATCATGATTGGCACAAAGGGCCTGTACTTTTCTTTGTTCTTCTTGTCCACTAAGTCCATAATCAAAAACAGCTAAGGAAATTAGTCTTGTGCACTCAGAAGAGTGTTATTAAACTGGCGTAATAAATGATCGCCACTGCTAAACAACCCTCCCCATCTCAAAAAAATAATTTTACAATTCTGAAGACTCATCTTCTCAGAAGAAAATTAGGAACATTAGTACTGCAGATAAAAAAATTCTATTCTCTCTCCTGTATTTTTCCATCTTTATTTCACTTTCAAAACACCAATTAAAATGTATATTTCCCGTCTCATTCTTCCTTGTTTGGACACTGCATGTCTCAATAAGGATTCTCCAACCTAATATGTGAAGAATCTTGCTGCTGCTGGTTTGCTTTCAGAGCTTTAACTGTCCTGTAGAGGGCTCAGTATTGGGAAAGTTGCCAGATGAGAGGAAATTTCCATTAACAAGCCAATAAAATGCCTGCTAGCAGCTGTCAGCAAAGTGAATGCTGAATGATGCTCCACCACTAAGAGCAGAATCTAGACAAATATCTTTTAAGATTTTTCAGCCAAAAATCTATGTTATTTTAAAGTCTGCTAAAAAAAATCTTAATAAATCCCCACAATCTCCTCCTCCAATTTAGGCCACATCTCCTCTTGCACAACATTCATATCATACAGCACAACAGGAGTAACTTACAATTACAGGTTCTGTGTGCTACTGCTTCCAGTTTAAAAAGTGCTTGCAGAAGCACACTCTACTCAAAAGTCCACAGCTTAAGTACAGGCTGATAATATCAAAGGATTAAGCACCCTAAAATGTGCACAACAATATGGAATAAAAAAAATGCTGGAAAACCTCAGCAGATCTAGCAGCATCTGTAAGGAGAGAAAAGAGCTGACATTTTGAGTCCTGACAAAGGGTCAACTGGACTCAAAACGTCAGCTCTTTTCTCTCCTTACAGATGCTGCCAGACGTGCTGAGATTTTTCGGCATTTTCTTTTTGGTTTCAGACTCCAGCATCTTTTATTATTAATATGTTTGGAATATACTATTGCACAGGTCTGGAACATGGTCTATGAGATTCAATAGTAATTAATATGAAAGCTCAAGATACTGGAAGTTTGCAGGCTTGGAGAATGCCTTGTGGAAGGATTGAATTGAGACTTTTAACGAAATGCCATTTCTTGCTGGCATCTTATTAATTTTACCTGCATGACTATCACAGATACTGACCACTGGCTACAGCCTAAGAGGTTACCAATTAATTTGAGATGTTATGAATGCTCAATAAACCTGGTTAGCTTTTGAGTTGTGTGCTTACACTCATGAGATTGGTGAGCTGCTGCTTCCTATGCTGGAAATGCTTTATGCTGAATCAGTTTGTCATTGATTGCATTGTGAATATTGTATGTGGCTTGTTGCCCTGCCTTGACTGTATCTTGTCCATTGGTGATATTATGAGGAGGAGAAGCTGAAGCAATACAATTTTTTTCCTTTACGGTGGTGTTCCTGCCTTCATATTTGCACTGTGTGCTATTTTGTAACATCCTTGGAAATAAACTTTGGTTACACAATTAAAAAGTGCGCAACAATACCCCTGGGATTTAGCCAGCTTAAAGTGCGCAGTGAGATCTAACATCGCACTGTTACATTTCCCAACGCTTGCTCAATCAGGATTCCTCTGTGCAATACTGCACTCACTTCCAGTATTATATGAAACAGAGTATGAAGAACACCAAATCCAGAAATATGTTAATGAGCCAGCCTGGCTGTTTCAACCACAATTGGCTGAATTGATGAATACTAACTTAGTTCAGGTAGCCAAGAACAGAGATTGCTATGAAAAGTTGACTTGGTTCCAACATTCCACCCTAGTGACTCATTATGAATGCCCAAAAGATGGATGGTTTGTGCACCTCTACTTTCTTGTTTACAGATGATTCTGAAGTAAAATGCCAGTGACAAAACTATAGCGCTGAAGGCATTTAACAGGGATTACAAGCAGAAGTAGGTTAATTCAATCAGATCATGGCTGATCTTTCCCTGGTCTCAAACCCACCTCCCCACCTGTTCCCCATTTCCCTCTTTTAATTAGAAATATGTCTATTGCCCATAAGACATACGGAGCAAAATTAAGTCACTCGGCTCACAGTGTCTGCTCTGCCATTCAATCATGGCTGATATTTTTCTCATCCCATTCTTCTGCCTTTTCCTCCTAATCCCTGATCCCCTTATTAATCGAGTATCTGTCTATCTCTGTCTTAAGGACACTGAATGACCTGGCCTCCACAGCCTTCTGCGGTAAAGAGTTCCATAGATTCATCATTCTCTAGCTGAAGAAATTCCCCCTCACCTCTTTTAGCCTGAGGCTGTGCCCTCTGGTTTTAGTTTTTCCTACTAGTGGAAACATCCTCTCCACATCCACTATATCCAGGCCTCACAGCATTCTGTAAGTTTCAATAAGATCCCCCTCACTCCTTCTAAACTCCAACAAGAGATCCAGAGTCCTCAGCGTTTGTCACACAACAAACTCTTCATTCCAGAGACCATTCTTGTGAACCTCCTTGAAACCATTCAATGATTCAGACTCCATTGTGTGATGGGGCAGCAAGTTCCAACAGTTGGCCCTGTAAGAAGCAGTTCCTTCCTTATCTCAGTTTTAAGTACTGAGAAAGCTCTCCTCTTCTTCAAGAGGATCTTTTGCACCCACATGAATCACAAGTTAACAACCTGTGCCTGACTGTAACCATTCATGTAAATGTGAAACTGCAGTGCCAGTCTTGCTGATAAGTTCATACCAACGTACAAGCCACAAACACACAACTCATCAAAACAGGAGTTTCCCCAGCAAAAAAAAAGTTTCATTTAATAGCTAAGCAGCACAGCAGTGGCCATTATTAGATTGTCAATCAATTTTTCTCTGCTAATTATTGCAGTGAACTGTGCCAGCCTTACATGTGATATGAGCAGACAAAATAAAGACAACAAAGAAATCAGCTTGCAGAAGTTGACAAAGATGAAAGATTACATTGTGTAACATATACTAATGAAGACTCTATCCAGCAGTGTATCGGAGAAACATGAAATGCATGAGATCATGAATTAACTATACAAATTCTGGGGATGGATGACAATTCATTGTCTTAAACATAAAACCAGCAAATGATTTAATCAAATAAAACTTTGAAATGTGCTGTGCTCAGAACTTTCAAAATTCAAAGTTTTGCTCCTAAACCTCAATCAAAAAGGTAATTCATACAAAATATTTCGTACAGAAATATTTTGGATCAAATTTAAATGCTTCTAAGCAACAGTCTTAAAAATAAAATACTTCACATGCAAACTGAATTTGCAGCAAAAGAAAGGCTTGCTTTTACTACAAGGCCCCAGTGTAATAATGCTCAAATTTACAGTCAATAACTAAAATCAGTAACAGAAAATTCTTATGTATAAATATGTATCTCTTGGACAAGCTTACATCATAAATGTAGTTGGAATTATATGCTTTTAGCTATTACAGCTTTTAAAAGTAGGATTCAACGCTTCTGCAAATAGATTTTCTAATTTCAAGACAAAAGTTACAGCTGCAGAATGGATTTTATATCTAGAACACTAATTTTCACATCAGTTACCTGCTCATTCATGTGTAGTTTCTTTGCCCTTTTGACCAGTGTGTCTTTGCTGCACGGTAAGAAGGATGCCAGGTGTGCGTAGACCCCAGAGCGGGCCTGACTATTCAATTCACGGGACTGGAGTTCAATACTGAAAGCATAAACACATCAACATTGATTTGGACTGCACAGCAAGTCTTGTTGAAATTAAAAACACCCAAATTCTCTCTCTAATGCAGCCTCTTACCACGCTACACATAACCATCAAAAGCATGGCAGTTCAAACAGCATCAGTTTACTGATTGAACACTTTGCATTTCTGAATATGAAATTACCATTCCTCTGCACTAAGTAACTGGATGACATAGGGCTAGTTTTGCTATCCCATCAATAACATTTGTTATTTGCATTACCTAACATAAATATATATTAGAACCAGAGGACACTTACAAGCACAGGAGGCCATTTGGCTCATCTCATCTATGCCAGCCCAGGTGCCCTTTAGAATCCCACCTTTCTGCATCCGGCCCATATTCCTGTAGCTTACAGGACTTAAGGTATAGATCCAGGTACTTTTTAAAGACTTTAGAGTCTCTGTTTCCACCACCAACTCAGCCAGCGAATTCCAGACATGCACCACTCTTTGTGCAAAAAAAAAGTTCTTCCTCATGTCCCCTCTACACCTACTGCCACTTATCTTGAATGTACATCCCCTGCGCTACAATTCTGCGTCAAGAGAAACAATTTTATTCTGTCCACTCTTATCCTTTCTCCTCATAGTTTTGTCCACTTCTGTCAAGTCACCCCTACTCAGCTTTCTTTGTTCCAAGGAAAATAACACCAACCCATCCAATCCCTCCTCATAGTTACACTTTCCTAGCACTAACTGTACTGTGCTCTGTTGACACCATTTCTTTATGTGGCATGGGAAATGTGATAGGGAAGCAGAAACACGGGCAACTTAAAGATTTACAGTATGGAAACAGGCCCTTCAGCCCAACTTGTCCATGCCATCCTTATTTTTAAACCCCTAAGCTAGTCCCAATTGCCTGCATTTGGCCCAAATCCCTCTATACCCATCGTACCCATGTAACTGTCTAAATGTTTTTTAAAAGACAAAATTATACCCACCTCTACTACTATCTCTGGCAGCTCCTTCCAGACACTCACCACCACTCTCTGTGAAAAAATTGCCCTTCCTCAGACCTACTGAGATTTTCCAGCAAATTGCTCAAGTTAGCCCTCCTGGCACCAGACCTTCACAGGCCGGCAATGTGATTCAAGAATTCAGGTGACAAAGGTAGCTGACCCTGCACTATTCTAAGTCATATGGGCAGAAACTTGTATGGAACATGTTAATCTTCACACTGACATTCCTGATGGGAGAAGCTCTGTATTAATTCATAATAAATATCCCAGTTTCAAGATAACAACAACACAGGTTCATAGAATTAGAATTCCTAAAGAACAGAAGGAGGCCGTTCAGCCCAATGAGTCCACGCTAACCACAATATATAGTTATGTCAAGCTAACTTAGCCTGGTTATAGGAATAAAATTCAGTATTATTGAAACAAGAGACATGTCAGAAAGTTTTGTCATGCACTCATCGAGTCGCTTCTCTAGAATACCATATAAAGGGAAAATAACAATTTGAACTGAATAGAACAGAATACTGAGTGTACAGAAAGTGGACTTCGATTGGTAGAGGTGTTGTTGTGGAGTATACACCAGCTGATTTCACCAATCAAATAATTACCTATCATTGTTCAGATTTAAACCAGGCACTTGACTCTGACTGATCCAAGACATTGTCTTGGGGGAATGAATGAGTGAAAGGCTGTCCATTATTTTGTTTCGCTGAAACAGATGCAATCTGTGCACTTGCTCTTTCAAATAGTTGCCACAAACAGGATGCTGCTATCAAGCCAACAAGACATTCTTCCTATCACACAAATGAATAATGTGGTATTTGAATTTCAGTGCAAGTGTAATGCTAGATATGTGGGCCATCTGTCCCAAATATTAGAAGATTGCATTAAACAGCATATCACAGCATTTTGCTGTTCAGAATGGGCAAAGTACAGATCATACCCAACAGTCCATGCTTACAACTCAAAACATTGTCCAATATTCGATGTAATTCCATGTTTGGATAACAGCGGCTAAATAATATCAGTATGCGAAGAAATTTAAGAAGGTCACTCCAGCTCACAGTGTGGCAAGTGTGTACTGGAAGCTACGTATGTTAATATATACGACCTAGTTCTTTACAGACAGAAGATGAACACACATTATGCCTGTTTCAGTTAAACAAAATAATTGAAGCCATTCGCTGTTTTATTCCCTAACGCAATACCATGACCAAAGTAAAGCTGCTGGTTTAAATCTCAAACAATGCTTGGCAGTTATCTGGTCAATCACTTCAACTGGTATATTCTCTATGACAACATCTTTACCAGAGCCCACTTGCTGGCTTCTCTTCACAAATAGCATAAACTGTTATTTTCCCTTTATAATGATATTCTTGAGAAGTATCCTGATGAGTACAAAACAAAGCACTTTGACATGTCTCTTTTTCAACATTACTTGTGTTTGTACCACCAAACAACTATTTGGATATAAAATTATTAGACAGTTTGCTGTGTGCATCTACTTGAAGTAAAAACAATCCGAATGCTTCATTGAGTGATTACACATATTTTGACAGGCCAACTTTCATTCAGCAATTATTCCAGTTGGTCTATCCACAAATATATAATAAACAGATCAAATAGTCCAAGTACAATAAAATAGATTTGCCTTTAATAATTTAAGGTTAAAACAGCATTTTTACAAAATGCTACTTCTAATTATTAATTCAAAATTATCAGAAGGTTCTGACAAGGCTCAAGCTAAGCATTACTTCAAAATAGTTCAAAACTTTCGAGCTATTTATTTGTCTAAATCTTTTGCTCAATCAGATTCATTTTGCATAAGAATGATTTTAGCCTAATTTCTACAGAAGTTAGAACTTACAACACAGAAACAGGACAATCAATCCATGTTGGTACTTGTGCTCAATATAAACCCTCTCCCCATCCTACTTCACTGAATTCTATTTGCATATCCCATATGCACTTATCTGGTTTTCTCTTAAACACATTGGTGCTTTTCGCAACAGCTACTCAATAAAAAACTTTCTCTCCCCCACCCAATTACTTAATTACATTAAAAAGTAACAAATCTTTTACCGATACCTTCTAAATAAGAAGTCTCACAATGCTAGGTTAAAGTCCAACAGGTTTATTTGGAATCACGAACTTTCGGAGCGCTGCTCCATTATCAAGTGAGTGGAGCAGCACTGCAAAAGCTCATGATTCAAAATAAACCTGTTGGACTTTAACCTGTCGTGAAACTTCCTACTGTGTCCACCCCAGTCAAATTCCGGCATCTGCAGATCATGGCTATTCCCTCTAGTCTCGGACTCTTGAACATGAGGAGGTGATGGCCCAGTGGTGTTATCACCAAACTATCAATCCAGAAACCCGGCTAATGTTCTGGGGACCTGCATTCAAATCCTTCCACAGCAGATGGTCGAATTTGAATTCAATTTAAAAAAAATCTGGAATTCAGAATCCACTGATGACCATGAAATCATTGTTGATTGTCAGAAAAACCCATCCAGTTCACTAATTTAGGGAAGGAAATCTGCCATCCTGATTCCAGAACCACAGCAATGTGGTTGTCTTTCAAGGGCGACTAAGAATGGACAATAAATTCTGGCCACCCAATGACGTCCATGTCCCACGAATGATTTAAAAAAGTGGACACATCTTTTTAACATCTACCCTATCAAATCCCTGACCAATTTTAAGGGCCTTCATTAAGTCACCTCATTCTAATGTAAAAAGCTACATGTTTTTTGAAAGACAGTCAATGTTCAGTGGATTATACTTACTTCAGCAGAATATTATTGACATCTTGTGTGAAGAATTTCTGCTTCCCCTCTCCTTCTGAGGCTTTGGCAGCCTACAAGACAAGAATATCATCAGCTTTTTGTCGTAACTTCAGGTCCCTTTTAAAGCCTATTTTAATTGGATTAAAGAGCTGCAGTTCTTGATGATCTTCAGCACCAGTTTGTCCTAAGCAAAACTGAATGGCAACCAAGTACTACAGAAGAAGAAGAAAAAAGTTCAATTCAATAGCTTCCTGGCCACTCCACTTTCAAAAATAATCTGAAAAGATATCAACCAAATTTTAAAAAAAACCATAATAATCAAAACAACTAAAAGTTAACATCTTGGTATGTATGTTAACTTTTTTTTGGAGAGTCAGTCAATGCTTGCAGTTATAAAGAACCCATATTTAAGTATATAGTAATTGAATACAATAATTGTGAAGTAAAAAAGTAAAGTTTATTTATTAGTATCACAAGTCAGCTTACATTAACACTGCAATGAAGTTACTTTGAAAATCCCCTAATCGCCACACTCTGGCACCTGTTCAGGTACACTGAGGGAGAATTTAGCATGGCCAAAGCACCTAACCAATATGTCTTTCAGACTGAGAGGGGAAACTGGAACAACCAGAGGATACCCACCCAGATATGGGCAGAGTATACAGACTCTGCACAGTCACCCAAACCGGGCATTGAACCCACACCTCTAGTACTGTGAGGCAACAATGCTAACCACTGTGCTGCCTCACTGTACTCAGATAGTGGGCATTTAGTGAGGAAATTCACATGTTTTCTTATAAATAAGAACAGTGGTTGATTATTTAACTCAAAAAGTGTATAAATAGGAACAGGCTAAAACTGTAAATTTGGAGGTATATGTTTGTGGGTCTCTGTATATAAAACTTTGTAAATTGTGTAAAGACTGGCTCCAGTTCTAACCTTCACCGTCTAGTTTTCTGGATCAGAACATGGTTCATTCTGGATTAAATATTTGAACATTGCGTGCAATTGAGTTTCTGAATTTATAAAACATTGGTTATAACGTTATCGAAGTACACCTCATGCAGTCCTGCACAGTTGGATTCCTCAGTGTTCCAGGTAAAAAAAATATTCAGAGACTAGATTGTTAACATTCCCCATTTCAGTTCACTGGCTACAAACTTACACAAATTTAAAAGAATTCTTCACTCCAGATTTAAACTACTTTCCTCTGAGAAATAAACCAAAGCCAAGGCATTTTGAAAAAAAACACACAGAACATGTGCTAGCCAATTTTACATGTCTCTGTATAAGTGAAGTGACATTTCCATCCACTTAGACAATCTGAATACAAACATGGATTAAAACGTTGCACATCAATTTTGTTTCCTGCCCAGAAGGCATAGTTGATCTCATTACTGCGGTTTAGTTATCATTGGCAAAACTTTTGAGAAAAAAAATCTACTAAAGAAATTCTTAAGAACTTAGGACCTTCATTCTGCAATTTTCTTTATGTCTATTGTCTCCAGTCTTTTGTATGCATTACCAGATTGCAATGTTTATTGGGTCTTTGTTTAATTATAAAATACATTTTTTTTAAAGAGAAAGTTGTCAACTTGTTTTGTCAAGACACACTTAAATTTTTACGGTCAAGCAGAATTAAAAAATGGAAGACAAATGGAATCAGAGAGGGACTACGGAGAGCGCCATTTGAGAGTCAACCAAATTCAGCTGTAGCTCTGGAATCATATGTAGACTAGACCAGGTAAGGATAGCAGATTTCCTTCCCTAAAGGACATTAATGAACCAGGTAGGTTTTTCTGACAATGGTTTCACGATCGGAACCTTTTAGTTTCAGGTTTTTACTGAATTCAAATTTCAACATCTGGCAGGATTTGAATCCAGGTCCCCAGATCTTGCTCTGGCTCACCAGTCCAGTAACAATATCACTAGGCCACTACCTCCCCAAATGATGAATGGAATGTGGACAGAGGGGAGGATGAAGGGGGAAGAGAACTCAAATATTTTCATGGGGATAGTGGTGGAGCAAGGATTACTAGCTACAAGTTACTGAATTTTATTTCAGTTGGTTAGCTTGTATGACCATGGAGTTTCAGTCCAATTTAAGATACTGATGGATTAACTTTGGAACATCAAGACCACTCAGTTATACAACGGATTCACACAGTAGACTATACAATGCACAGTGAAATCATTAGAATACTCTCCCTGTGTTTTGCCTCATTAACTCTTACACAGAGATATTAGCCCAACTTATCACAGAAACGCTTGCCCTTGGCATTTGTTCCAGCATGAAATATACTTAAAGATGGGTTAGACTTCATACTAAAACAATTCAAAGTCGGTTTATTAGAAGTTTGGCCAGGTTTTCTATAACCAGTGACACAGTCTGATTACCACCTCGTTCTTACTATAACAAATTATAGCATTTCTCAATGTCTGAGCTATCTTGCTTGCAATCAGTGGAATAAAAAGAACTGCTCCTTCCTGGTTATGACTTTCTAAATTTCTTCAGATTTTAGAATGTTTCAAGTGGATTGAAAGTTAACAAATGGAGCAGTGCTACAGAAGAAAAGATGGAGCACGAAAACAAAGTATGACTGATCAGTTAGCCTGACGTCAATAATTGGAAAAACAGTGGAATTGTATTGTTAACAACGTCTCAACAATACACTAAGAAAATCAAAGTATGATCAGACACAATCTACATTATTTTACAAAAGAAAAATGTCTTTGACAAGATTATTTGTTTTTTGAGGATTTAACTGGGAAGGTAGATAAAGGGAAACAAGTAGACATAATATATCCAGATTTCCAAAAGGCATTTGATAAAGTGCCACTCAAAAGATGAATACATAAAATAATGATTCATGGAATTCGGGGGTAATGTATTAGCAGTGATAGAGGATTGATTAATAGATAGGAAGCAGAGGGTAGTGACAAATAGGCTGTGACTAGTGCAGCGCCGCAAGCATCAGTGCTGGGTGTTCAGTTATGCACAATTTATATCAAAGCTGCAAGGCGATATAGACAGGCAGCAAAGTGACAGATGGAGTATAATGTGCGGAAGTTGGTGGTTTATGCACTTTGGTTTTGAGAATAGGAAAGCAGGTTTTTTTTAAATGGTGTGAAACTTAAATGCTGTTGTTTAGAGAGTTGGGTGTAACTGTACAAGGAACAAAAAGCTAACATGCAAAAATAGCCAGCAACTTGGAAGGCAAGTAGCATGTTGGCCTTTACTGCAAGGGGATTGGAGGACAAGATTTTTTTTTAAATGCGACCAATGCACAGAACTTTGGTGGGGCCACATGTGGAATACCGTCATGGTCTTTGTGATTAAGGAGGAATATGGAGGTGGAACACCAAAGGTCCTGGGATCAGAGATTGTCCTATGCAGACAGGCTATATAACTTTTATTCCAGGGATTTAGAAGAGTGAAAGGTGATCTTACTGAAACTTACAAGGTTCTGAAAGGGCTAAACAAGACAGACATGGAGACCTACTGTATCTGAATGGGACTGTGGGGATGGCAGAGTCTCAGCTAAGGAATCATAGAATCCCTACAATTCAGAAGAGGCCACTCTGCCCATCAAATCTGCACCCATCCTCCAACAGAGTATATTACACGGGGTCCCTTCCCCATCTTATCCCTGTTACATGATACAAAACATTGGTAAAGCCACATTTGGAATACATTTGTGAACAGTTCTGCTCACCCTATTATAGAAAGGATATTAAACCAGAAAGAGTGCAGAAAAGATTTACTAGGATGCTATCAGGACTTGATGGTTTGAGTTATATAGAGAAGCTGGATATTTGGGTTTTTTTCTCTGGAGCGTGGAAGGCTGAGGGATGATTTCATAGAGGTCTATAAAATAATAAGGGCATAAATCAGCTAGATAGTCAGTATTTTTCCCCAAAGGTAGGGGAGTCTGAAACTACCTTTAAGATTTAAGGGGGGTGAGAGGAGAGATACGAAAGTGCCCAAAGGGGCAATTTTTTTTCACACAGTGCGTGGTGAGTGTCTGGAACAAGTTGCCAGAGATAGCTGCGGGTACAATTTTGTCTTTTAAAAAACATTTAGACAGTTACATGGGTAAGATGGGTATAGAGGGATATGGGCCAAATGTGGGCAATTGAGACTAAACTTAGGAGTTTAAAAAAGGGCAGTGTGAACAAGTTGGGCTGAAGAGCCTGTTCCCATGCTCTAAACTCTATGACTATTTATCACGGCAAATCCATCTAACTTACACATCTTTGTAGGAAGGAATCGGAGCACCCGAAGGAAATCCACGCAGACACAGGAAGAATATGTAAATTCGACACAAGCTGTCACCCAAGCTTGGAGTTAAACCTGTGTTCCAGGTGCTGTGTTTCAATCAATTGGGAGAAAGACAAAGAAAAATTTTTCAAAGGCTGGTGAATCTTTTGAAACTCTACACCAGAGGGTTGTTGGTGTTCCATTATTAATCATTTTTAAAGCTGAGATGGACAGATTGCTAACCTCTCAGGAAATGAAGCAGAAGAGGAGTCACACACTTGCTGAACATGGGGTTGAAGAGACCACACGGTCCATTTCTGTTCCTATTTCTTATGAAGTTGGATAGTCAAGGGAGCAAGAGGTGGGTCTCCTGGATCGTAGGAGCTCAGAAATGGGATGAGGTGGGTAGAAGAAAAACTAGAGAAAGATGTGAGTTCAGGGCTCGGACAGGGTGAACGTTTGGCCTGGTGTGCTAATAGAAAGGAACAATACAGAAGAAGCAGCCAACTGAATGGTCTTGACCCTAAACAAAGTTCACAAACTTCCTGCACTTATTGTTGGAGGCAAGGGTTGAGGAGACAGAGGAAAAGAGTGTAAAGATGATGATTTCCAACAGGGAGAGGAAGCCAGGAATATCTTTGTATTCCAGGATAAGTGAACAGTCTTAACCAAGGAGATGAAGACACAATAATGCTTTACGTGGTCCAGCCAGATCCAGTGATAGATGCTTAAACCAGATGTCGCTCAAGTTAGCAACTCTTGGAATACCTTCCATTTTAACCATGTGACCTATGTGCCTGGAAATCCAGCCCTCAAAACCTAGGTAACTCAATTCAATTTCTTACTCATTATTTTAGTCCTGTACAAATTTTGTGGACCTGGGGGTTTAGAGAGCAATATTTGTGCCTTACTGATGGTTAAATACTACTCAAAAGTACCAAATCTGTGAGAAGATACTGACAAGCTTAACTTGAATGTTACATGTCATTCGCAATGACAGAAAGCTTGACACTTTTTATTATGATCTTATACCTGTTGATTATTTTCCTGTGCTACTTGTTTCATTTGCATCTTACCTGTGTCAGCTCTTTAATACGTTTTTCTAGTAGTGCTGGAAGTCCTTCAGGCAATGTGGGAACCTGCTTAGGTGTTTGTCCTGCTGTTGAGTACTGTACTACAGGTAGAGGATCACTGCCATCATCAAAGTCATTAAGGGGACTCCCTGGGGGAGAGTCATTCAGAAGACGTTCTAAGTCTATTTCCAGCTCTACAGTGCTGGCCACTTTCAGAAGATCAGTCTCATTAGCAGATCCAATCAGTGAAAGCAGAGGATCTGAGACATTAACGTTTAGTGAACTGTTATCAGTTTCGTGAGGGGTGCTTGGCATAGTTTGAGAGATGGGCACGTTCTTCTGGTCCTCTCGCTTCTTCAAAGCTTCTTTCTCCTTCTCGAATTTTTTTAACATCTCTCTCACGCCCAAGGCTCCCATGTATTTTTTCTTTTTCTTTTTATCTTCTTTATGAATGTTCAGTGGCATAAACCTGATTTTAAAAACAGCAGACATCATGGATGAGCAAAAATAAAAGACAGTCTAAATACAATGTGTTTCAATTAAGGTCTCCATTTTTTTAACATGATCGATTGGAGGACTGGTGGACTTATGTTAATTAAAATTCTCATTACTTCAGGATCCATGAAGTTGTAAGAAGTAGAAAGTCTATATTTGCAGCACTTGCAGAAGTCCTTTTGAGTACACTTGTGTTTTCATTCAAGTAGAGTCATAGAAGTTTACACAGGCAAACAGACCCTTTGGCCAACTTGTCCACGCCACCCCCTTTTTAAAACCTGGAACTAATCCCAATTGCCTGCATTTGGCCTATATTCCTCTATACTCATTTTATCCATGTAACTGTCCAAATGCTTTTTAAAAGACAAAATTGTACCTGCCTCTACTACTACCTCTAGTAGCTTGTTCCAGGCACTCACCACCCTCTGTGTGAAAAAATTGCCCCTCAGGATACTTTTATATCTCTCCCTTCTCACTTTAAATCTATGCTCTCTAGTTTTGGATTCCCAACTGTTGGGAAAAGATATTAATTATTTAGCTGATCTGTGCCCCTCATTATTTTATAGACCGCTATAAGACCACCCCCCAGCCTTCTACGCTCCAGAGAAAAAGATCCCAGTCTATTCAGCCTCTCCTTATAACTCAATCCATCAACTCCCAGTAGCATCCAAATAAATGTTTTGGACATTTTCCAAAACTCGACAGCACGCTTTCTAGTTTAATAATATCCTTTCTATAATAGGGTGACCAGAACTGTACACAGTTATAATAGGGGGCTTGAATAATAGGTGCACAGTTATAATAATAGCTTGAAACTTTAAATACACTCTAGCTGCGATGGCGGGGCATGTGGCATTGGAGAATTCTGGCCAGTATTGTGTGTAATTGTTTTTGGACCAGCTTTTCAGTGTAAAATTGTTTGCATTACAGGGATGTTAACATCCTAGTATGGACAAAAATTCTAGTATGGAACTCTTCACAGTTACTTTCTTAAGACGATTGATAGGTGGACGAGTGTACTTGTGTTAATTAAAATATTCATTAGTTCAGGATCCATAAAGTTGTATGAAGCAGAAAGTCTACATTTGCAGCACGTGCAGGAGAAGGTACACTTGTGTTTTCCTTCATGTAACTTGAACACGTGGGGTCCAACCAGTCCATAGTAGTGCTCATGCTCAACTTGAACCTCGAATCCCTACAGTGCAGAAGGAGGCCATTCGGCCCATCGATTCTGCACCAACCACATCCCACCCAAGCCCCATTCCCGTAACCGCACGTACTTACCCTGCTAATCCCTTTGACACTCAGGGCAATTTAGCACGGTCAATCAACCTAACCTGTACATCTTTGGACTGTTAACCTCCTTCCACCTAAATCCACCATTGTAACCCCTGTCCCATTCCCCCTTATATGCTTGTCCAGATTGTCCCTATGTGCATCTGTAGGATTTGCATCAATTATTCCCCATTTACCAGGGGTTCTCTAATCTTGACATTGCGTTGTTAAGGGATGGACAGTAAAGGCCATTTATTATTGCTCCCCGGTCTCTCACTCAAATTATAGCCAGTTATCTGGAGAACCCAAAGGGAGTTTCAGGGTCATGCATCTTAAAATATGGAGAAGCAACAATTCCTAAAAATACTAAAATAAAAGATTCAATATTTGCATATCATCATTTTTAGAACACTTCAACATTCTTACTTGTATGAAATGCGGCCATTATTTTCTGCTGAAATCTGTCTAATAAAAATGCATTTTGGATGGCAAGAGGCTTTGAAAACTCTCACTTCTGAGTCCTGCCTCAAATACACTACACTGGAATAAAGTTTTTCATTTTTGTTTACTGAAAACTATACAAAATGTTACAAAAACAGCAAATCGCCATGGACACTGGAATCTGAAACAAAGTCAGAAAATGCTGGAAAACCTCAGCAAGTCTGACAGCATTGTGAGGAGAGGGAATAGAACAACTCGAAATGTTAAGTTTCTGTTGTTTCTGCACAGAGATTTTCCAGCATCTTCTGTTTTTGTTGTACAAAATACGAAATGGGCACTCAGAACTATGTACTTAACCGAATGCTATGCTTCACGGGTTAAAAGCAGAGACAGAATTCACCCCATCTCTTCCCAGTATCGTGTTAAATCTTAACCAATTGAGTTGGAATGGGGTGGTGGGATTATTGCAACAACAAACAAAACATCAGAGAACATATTGTTTTTTTTTGTTGCCACTGCAATATCCCCAGTTCTAACTCAATTGATTAAAATTCAACTTGAATTGGGAAGAGATGGAGTACTAAGTTTCAAGGACGCATCTTGTATTTTGTACAATAAAAACAGAAAATGCTAGGAAGTCTCAGCAGGTCTGACAGCATCTGTGGAGAAAGAACAGAATCTTAATATTTTGAGTTTGGTCGTTCTGACTCGAAACGTTGGCTCTATTCTCTTCTCCATAAATGCTGTCAAACGTGCTGAGATTTTTCAGCACTTTCTGTTTTTGTTTCAGATTCCAGCATCCACGGTGATTTGCTATTTTATACTATTTTGTATAGTTTTAAACGAGCACAACAATTCATACTACATACAGGAGAAAAGGCTGTTGCTTGCTTAGCAATTCGATTTTGATAGGCCAAGGCATTGCCATGAAGAAAGTAACAGGGAACTACAAGTGCCCAGGTAATTCAAAGAAGACACAAGGCTTCATCATATCGCTTATATGTTGCATATTGCATATATTGTTGCAAGATAAGTACGTGCCGGCCAAGAGGAAAGATGGGAAAGGTAGGATTAGAGAGTCGTGGATTACTAGGGATGTTGAGGACTTGGTTAGGAAGAAAAGAGAAGCATATGATAGCTGGGAACCGAGACAGCATTGAAGGAATATAGAGAGTAGGAGGGAGCTCAAACCGGGAGTAAGAAGGGCAAAAAGGGGGCATGAAATGATTTTGGCGAATAGGATTAAGGAAAACCCAAAGGCTTTTTACTCCTATGTTAGGAATAAAAGGGTGGTTAGAGGAAAAATCGGACCTCTTAGGGACAGAGAAGGGGAACTGTGCTTAGAGCCCGAGGGAATGGCGGAGATCCTGAATGAATACTTTGCGGTGGTATTCACGAAGGAGAGGAGCTTGTTGACAGCTCCTGTCTCTGAGGGAGCTGTGGACCAGTTGAGGGAAATATCCATACCGAGGGAGGAAGTGTTAGAGCTTCTAGGTAGCATTAAAACTGATAAATCTCCAGGGCTTGATGGCATTTATCCCAGACTGCTTAGGGAGGTGTGAGGTGAAATTGCTGGGCCTCTGACGCAAATCTTTGTCTCTTCCTTGGACACAGGTGAGGTCCCAGAGGACTGGAGAATAGCTAATGTTGTACCGTTGTTTAAGAAGAGTGGTAGAGATAACCCTGGAAATTATAGGCCGGTGAGTTTGACGTCAGTGGTAGGGAAGCTGTTGGAGGAGATTCTTAGAGATAGGATGTATGGGCACTTAGAGTGTTGCGATCTGATTAGGGATACGCAGCATGGATTTGTTAAGGGGAAGTCATGCCTTACAAATCTGGTAGAATTTTTTGAGGAGGCGATGAAAACGGTGGACGAAGGGCGAGCCGTTGATGTCGTCTATATGGATTTTAGTGAGGCATTTGACAAAGTCCTTCATGGGAGGTTAGTCGAGAAGGTCAAGGCAAATGGGATACAAGGACAGGTAGCTAGATGGATAAGCAACTGGCTTGGTAATAGGAGACAGAGAATAATAGCGGAAGGGTGTTTCTCTAACTGGAGGTCGGTCACTAGTGGTGTGCCGCTGGGCTCGGTACTGGGACCTCTTCTATTTATAATATATATAAATGACTTGGAAGAGGGAGTAAGTGGAGTGATCAGCAAGTTTGCAGACGATACAAAGATGGCTGGACTTGCGGATAGTGAGGAGCATTGTCAGGCGATGCAGCAGGACATAGATAGGCTGGTAGCTTGGGCAGACAGATGGCAGATGGAATTCAATCCTGATAAATGTGAGGTGATGCATTTCGGGAGAAAAAATGTAGGGGGGAGGTATATGATAAAGGGTAGACCTATTAAGAGTATAGAAACGCAGAGGGACCTGGGGGTGCAGGTGAACAAGTCTCTGAAGGTGGCAGAGCAAGTGGAGAAGGTTGTGAAGAAAGCATATAGTATGCTAGCCTTTATAGGAAGGGATATAGCGTACAAGAGCTGGCCTTTAATGTTGCAGTTGTATATAACGCTGGTTAGACCTCATTTGGAATACTGTGTCCAGTTCTGGTCGCCTTACTACCAGAAGGACGTGGAGACTCTGAAAAGAGTGCAGAGGAGGTTTACCAGGATGCTGCCTGGTATGGAAGGTCTGAGTTATGAGAAGAGATTAGGCAAATTGGGACTGTTTTCCTTAGAAAGACGTAGACTTAGATGAGATCTGATAGAGGTGTACAAGATTTTGAAGAGGATAGATAGAGTAAACAGAGCTAAGCTTTTTCCTAGGATGGACTCAAATACCACGAGGGGTCACAGGCTTAGGGTGAGGGGGGTAAGGTATAATTTGGATGCTAGAGGGAGTTTTTTCACACAGAGGGTGGTGGGGGTATGGAATGCGCTACCAAGTAAAGTGGCAGAGGCAGGTACTCTGGAGATATTTAAGAAATACTTAGATGGGCACATGAACAGGATGGGAATGGAGGGGTACAGAAAACTGATTTAAAATAGGGATCATGAACCTTGGGAGTCCCTGGGAAGTGTGTAAATAGACGATGATATTGATGTACTTGTTTTTATCCTACAGATGCTTTGGTCCACCTTGTTGTCTAACGAGGGGCATACACGCGATGGGTCGTGAGAGGACTGCTCTTGGATCTTTTTCGAGAGTATCCTAGTGCTTCACGTCGTTAGTGTACGCTTGACCTGGACCATTTGATGGGCAACACGACAACGCAGTGACTATCGCTGTGCTGTGCAGATACATGGATTTGGGCCTGTGTCTGTGGGAGTTTGAGCATTCTCCCCGTGCTTGCGTGGGTTTTCTCCGGGAGCTCCGGTTTCCTCCCACATCCCAAAGATGTGCTCTTAGGCTAATTGGCAAAACAAATTCTCCCTAAATTGTCTCAAATTTGGTTTTTAATCCATAGATCTATAAACATGGACAGGGATCGCGTGTTTAAGTGGGAACATTGAGGTGGCGGCACGGGCTCGTTGGGCCGAAGGGCCTGTTTCCTGTGCTGTTTTGTTCTTTGTTCTGTTTGCAAATAACGGATTCTTGGCCTATGTTGCTTCTCACAAATGAGCCACATAACGAGTTTGACTGACCATCTTAAATTGGTCGTTCCCTGTAGGTATTAGCACACTTAGGATTGCTCAGCAAGTGCTGCCAAATCATCGAATCATCTCAAACAGGGGACTTTTGTTTCACATTTAGCAAACACGAGCTGGCTGAGTGTGTTTAGGACTATCTGTATGAATACTTGAAGCAACATGTTATTTGTGGATTCTCTTTCAAATGTGGAAACTTAAGTTGCCACACGACTTACCCAGCCTGTTTGGAAATTTTGGATTTTTGAGATTTCTTCTCTTTCTCATGCCCATCTTCTTTTCTCCTTTTCTTTATCTTCTCATTACTTTCTTTTAATTTTCGTTTCTACTCAAAAAAGACAAATATTAGGACTAAAAACAAAGAGGTACTAGACAGAATTAACACAACTGAAATCTACCCAAATTTTTTTTAACAACAAATGCAGATTGCAACTGGAAAGTGATTTTAATTAGCTTTTCAAAGTTTACAGTATTCATCTGGTTTAGGTTAAATTGACTTTGAATTAGGCACCTCATAACATGAAAGCACAAATCTTACTGTGTTCTTTATACTGCTCACAGCTGTGATCTTTGACAAAATTGGTTCTTTAAGTTTTCAGCTTTTCAAAAAAAAATTGGCGACTTAACTTCTCAAATGTTTGCAGTACACGTGGTGTAGTACACCACAGTGCTGTTTAGGAACGAATAGCAAGCGAATTTTTATCCAACAATCGTGAAAGGGCAATGACACAATTGCAAGTCAGAATGGCGTGCAACTTGGGAGAGGAGTTTGCAGGTGGCAGTGCTCTCATGCGTCTGTTATCCTTATGCTTTTAGGTAGCAGAAGTCACTGGATTGTCAAAGGATCTGTGGCAATTTGCTACAATGCATCTTGCAGGTGGGTACGAACTGTGATGCACAGTGATGGTGGGAGTAAATGTTGAAGGTGGTGGATGGAGTGCCAATCATTTGTTCTGTTTGTCCTGGATGGTGAGAAACTGTCTATGAAGCTGTACTTTTTAAAATTAAAACAGCCAAGGTGCCAATGCCTAGGTAGCCTCCATTGTCCCCCTTCACTCCAGCTGAATCGAGCTGCAAGTTCCCTGTTAGTAGGAAGCTACTGTATTTTCCACTGGAGTGAACCCCTCCAGCAGGTGGCAGCAACGGCGGGGGTGGGAGTTTGGGGGGGGGGGGGGCATCAACGCACGTGTGAAACTCACAAATTGATCAATGTGACAATCTGCACTGAAACATTAACAGAACAGGATTGGAGACTTGCGGCCCACATTTATAATGGTTTTAAATTTCACCATCTGCCATGCTGATATCTGAACCTGCAGCCTCACAGCACTACCGTGAGTCTCTGGATTGCCAGTCCCGTGACAATACCACTACGTCACTACCTCCACTGCAGCAGCTATACATGGTTGGGCCTAGGGTACGCCAAGCACCCTGCGTAACCCTTGCAGCAATGTAATGATAATGAAAAAAAATGCTAAAACCTATAATTACAGAAACAAAGCATCTAACGAGAAGTAGCCGTATTGCTGTAATATAATCATTCCACAATAAAACAAGCACAATTTACACACTTAAATATAATACAGTAATACAATATATTATGGTCACACTGTTATTTATTTCACTTTTCTGTCTTTTTCATATATTTTAAACATTCTTGTCACTATTTCTACTTCAGTTGATGCATGGTATTGTTTTTAAAGATTTTCCACAAGTTAAAACCATATAAGTTTCACTGTGGGCAGCACAGTGACACAGTAGTTAGCATTGCTGCCCCACAGTGCCAGAAACATTGGTTCAATTCCAGCCTCAGGTGACTGTGCGCAGTTTGCGTGCTCTCCCCGTATCTGCATGGATTTGCTCCAGTTTCCACTTCTACAGTCCAAAGATATGCAGAATAGCTGCCTGGCCGTGTGAAATTGCACCTTGGTATCAGGGGCACTAGCAGGGTAAACACATGGGGATAGGGCCTGGATGGGATTGCTGTTAGTGCAGGCTCGGTGTGCTGAATGGTCTCCTTCTGCATTGTAGGGATTTCATTTCCTTCCCTACATTGGAGAACGGGTGTGGGAAAATAAACTCTTGGTGAAATTCATAGACAAATAATTTACTCAGTCAAAATAAACGAATGTCAGACAGGTTAAAATTACAAGAAACAAACAGGCAAAACAGTTGAGATCATGTGGAAGATCTCACTGGTCCCTCCCACTCTCCTGGGATGCAAGTCTGTTCTGGATAGCACACGACTCAAAGCCACCATTATCTCTAACTACTCTAATCTTGTTTGACTACTCTGAGATATAGCTTCATGTTTAACAAAGATTTCTGGCATGGCGACAACAAAAGTTCACATTACAGAAACAGGGGCAGTAAAGAAAGGGAACAGAAAATCAACCCATCGCTGAGATCAAAAGGAAAAAAAAAGAGAAAAGAAAAATTCAAAAACTCTTCTTAAGTTAACAAAACAGACCACAGTTTGCCAGAATACAGACAGGAAATTGATATTTTTGACAGACCAACCATATAATTTGAGGACTATGTCTTAGAGCGTATCCATAATACTGTGTGCAGTCTTGGCTGAGCAAGTGTTCATTATGAACAGGCAATTAAAGACATAGAAAGCTTATGACATGGATTCATCAGCATGATGCTGGGAATGATTAATTTTAAAGGGGGTGTCTTGGATTCATGCCTCATTTGAAAGACAGCACTTATGAGCAATATTCCTCAAGTGCTGCATTGGTGTTTCAGCCTGGTTAGCGTGCTCAAGTTTCTGGAATGAGACTTAAACCATGGCCATCTGATTCAGAAGTAATAGTGCTAACACAGGGCCAAACACAACTCTTAAAATATATTAAAGACATTTTAAAATATCTGAAACAGGAAAAAGAAACTCCAAGAGCATACACAGATGGTGGATTATTCTCGCAAAGAACCAAATAGACATAGTGGTTACAATGATTGCCATCTGTGCTCTAAACCTTTTAATAAATGCTTAAACAAGCATATTTTCAAAAGGAAGAACATCAAACAAGGAGGGGGAGGGGCAGAAAAATGTGTTTAAAGTAATTGGTTTCCAACTGAAGGCATAGCTTCTCCTTCCAGAGGTGAAGAGACAAAGAGTGCTGAGCCTGTGGAATTCGTTACCACAGGAAGTAGTTGATGCCAAAACATTGAAAAACAAAAAGGCTGCTGGATTTAGCACTTGGGGTGAATAGGACCAAAGGTTATAGGGAGAAAGCAGGATTAGGCTACTGAGTTGGACAATCATCCATGATCGTAATAAATCGTGGAGCAGGCTCAAGGGCCAAATGGCTTCCTGCTCCTACCTTCTACATTACATTGTAACTTGTACTCTTATGTCTAACATCAAAATTGATCAAATACAATCCTGCCAGAAAGTCTAGAAATTTTTCTCTTAAAGTGTCAGATTAGACTTAATGACATTGGAAATCCAAAGATGCGGATATATGAGAATAAATCATCTGCAGAGTATGCAGCACATAGCAACTCAGTTTTGTTCCCCCTCACCTTTGGAGACTTTGTCTTCTTCTTGTCCTTTATAAAATCTTCATCCCCGTCGGATTCAGATGCTTGACGGAATTGCAACGTTCCACTGTTGATGTAAAAGCCACCCAGCTTGGTGGTTAAGGAGGCTGGGACTAATTCATCGTACTAGAATACCACAAAAAGGAAGGAAAGTATTAGGTGCAATTGTAAATGACAAGACACACTACTGAAAGATGTCCTAATGATCTATTCCAAGAGAAAGGCATGACTTTTTAAATAGCATTTGGACTCAAAACACTGGTTAGGTCAAAACTGGAATTCTGTGTGCAGTTCTGGTCACCACATTATTGACAGGGTGTGACTGCACTGGAGTGGGTGCAGAGGAGATTTATCAGAATGCTGTCTGGGCTATGGGGAGAGATTGGATTGGCTGGAGCTGTTACCCACACTCCAGCGGAGATTGAGAGGGGACATGATAGAGGCACAGATACAGTGGATGGAAAAGCACATTTTCTATTAGTAAAGGGGTCACGGGGTTAGAGGGATTAGTGGATAATAATAAGTAGGGATATGGGGATAGGGCCTGGGGGGGGGATTGGGTTCGGTGCAGACTCGATGGGCCTCTTTCTGCACTGTAGGGTTCTATGATTTTATGACTCGGCTGACCAAGGAAAGATTACTTGCTGTCACTAACTTTCTTCAGGAGGCCGAATGTGTGCCATAAACTGCAGGGCTGCTGAAAAACCCTAATGAAATCATACACCATGACAATGAAACTATAGCTCATGAAAATGCTGAAATCCCTTAAATTGTTCTGCAGCAAACAACACATTTCCAGCCAACTGTTAAATAATACATAACCAACCGTAAAACATTTGTTTGGTTGTCTTATCCGTTCACATGATTTATTTTGCTGGATAATTTTGCTTTTTGTTTCTGCTCCACAAAACATTTTTTGATATCTCTCTCTGCCAACTGTTGGTATTCTAAGACTGAGGATGATGATAAATGCACTGGAATGGAAATCCTTCTCTTGCATTGTGGCTAGATGACAGCAAGACTCAGTGATAGAGGAAAATTTGTTTTATAACAAGGCACAGGGATAATTCCCATTTTATAATCTACTTTAATGCCAAAACTACTATCAAAAGCAACATTAGCATTTACAAATCAGGCACATTATGGCATTTTGTGGCAGAGTTGGAGTTTCGAAAATATTTAGAAATACTTTTGTAAAAAAACTTCCTTCCTGGTAAGAAAACTCAGATGTTTAGCTCCTGCTGAAGAAATCAGGCATTCAGTTCTGCACTTTTAAAAAAATTGAATAGAAATCATAGAATCCTACAGCTCAGAAGGAGGCTATTTGGCCCAGTGAGTCTACACCAACCACAATCCCAGCCACGCCCTATCCCCACAAACCCAATCATTTAGCATAGTTAATTCCCCTGACACTAAGGGTCAGTTTAAAATGGCCAATCCACCTAACCCACACATCTTTGGACTGTAGGAGGAAACTGGAGCACCAGGAGGAAACCCAAGCACACGGGAAGAAGGTGCAAACTCCACACAGGCAAGGGTCTAAGCCGGGAATCGAACCAGAGTCCCTGGCGGTGAGAGGCAGCAATGCTAACCACTGTGCCACCACGCTGTCCTAATGATAGCTTGATGCTAAATTATTGTTAATTTTGAAATTTAGTATGGAGTGATTACTGCTCTGAACTTTACCAGCCATGAACCTCAAATTGGCATCAAGACCCAGAAAAATACCAATTCATTTTTTTAAAGCAATGCCTGAAGGCATTAGCACCGCAGCTTCACAGTGCCAAGGACTCAGGTTCAATTCCAGCCTTGGGTCAGTGCGTGTGGACTTTGCACATTCTCCCCCCATCTGTGTGCTTTCCTCTGGGTGCACCAGTTTCCTCCCACAGTCCAAGGACGCATGGGTTAGATTGATTGGCCATGCAAGTGTCAGGAGGATTTGGAGGGTAAATACGTGGAATTATGGGAACAGAGCGTGGATGAGATTGTGGTTGGTATGGACACAATGGGCCGAGTGGCTTCCTTCTACACTGTAGGGTTTCTATGATTAACTCAGTACTAACTTTTCCAATTCTGATGTGGTAAATAGCAGATTAAAATCCAGTTTTATCCACAAAACTCTTAATTAATTTGTTGAACTTATTAGCAGAGGGAGAGGACAGAAATCAAGTCAAGCCAATCAATTCAAACATTAACATTTTGCATGACTGGTTCTGTTGAATTTAACAGATAGACAAATTTAACAGATAAATTATGGCTAATTATTTCGATGCTTTGTCTTTTCCAAATTCACGAGAATATCCCAAAAAGAGATTTAGATAGAAGCTACACAAGCTATTTGGCTGAGCTAAATGGAGGAAAACTAAACTACATTATGTTCTGTTACAATGACAAAAAAAAAAACACTTTATTAATTATTTCAGAAACTGTTATGCTACTATTCACCCAGGTAAATTTTTTGGCACTTGAAATTAAAGTTGAACGAAGTACAGAATAATCTTTGGAATTCAGTATTTGTGGAGAAAGTAAGTTTAGCATTTAAGCTTATTTATCAGTGTCCCAAGTAAGCTTACACAAATACTACAATGGAATTACTGCAAACGTCCCCATACTCAGGCACCGGTTCGTACACTAAAGGAGAATTTAGCACGGCCAATGCACATAACCAGCACATCTTGGAGTGACAGAGGAATACGGAACACCCGGAGGAAACCCACACAGACATGAGGAGAATGTGCAGACTCCGTATAGTCACCCAAGCCGGGAATCAAACCAGATCCCTGGTTCTGTGAGGCAACAGTGCTAAACACTTAGCATCCAAATCAAAATTTCAGGTCAGCAAGATGGACAGCACAATGGCACAGTGGTTAGCACTGTGCCTCACGGTGCCAGAGATCCGGGTTTGATTCCTGCTTGGGTCACTGTCTGTGTGGAGTTTGCACGTTCTCCCCAAGTCTGCATGGGTTTCCTCTGTTTGCTCCGGTTTCCTCCCACAGTCCAAAGCTGTGCGGGTTAGGGTGAGTGGCCGTGCTAAATTGACCCTCGTGTCAGGGGATTAGCATGGTAAATATGTGAGGTTACGGAAATAGGGCCCGGAGTTGTGGTTGGTGCAGGTTTGATGGGCTGAATGGCCTCCTTCTGCACTGTAAGATTCTATATATCATTTTGCTTCCTTGGAAAGATAAAGAGGATTCTGTGAAAGCACAGCATTACTAACACCATAAAAAGATAAGATTTTAAACTTAGTGAATGAGCAGAGACTCAAGTCACTATATAGAGATAGCAGCAAAAATAGAAATTGCCATAAAGTCAACTGGAGCTGCTTTTTGCAACATAAAAGGTGCAGGACCGATTCACGATAACATTACGGTACTGAATTACAATTTTGAAGAGAGAATGTTCTCCAAAAATAAGATTAAAGTTTGACCTGGATTGTGAATGAATGGCCATGCTAAGGTTAGAAAGTTCAATATAGTTAGATTGTTACTATCACACTGAACACGAGAAACAAAAATAAACAGAAAACCGACATAAGGATAATTAAAGGAAGATTTGACAAAATGCTGAGTGTGGCTGGAATCTAAAACTCCCTGCTGTTGAAGTAATGCCTCCTAAAAAAAAGATTCGAAGATTTCCTAGGATGGACTTGAACAGCATGAAGGGTCACGAGCTTAGGGTGAGGGGGGTAAAGTATAATTTGGATGCTAGAGGGAGTTTTTTCACACAGAGGGTGGTGGGGGTATGGAATGCGCTGCCAAGTAAAGTGGTGGAGGCAGGTACTCTGGAGTTATTTAAGAAATACTTAGATGGGCACATGAACAGAATGGGAATGGAGGGGTATAGAAAACTGATTTAAAATAGGGATCATGAACCTTGGGAGTCCCTGGGAAGTGTGTAAATAGATGATGATATTGATGTACTTGTTTTTATCCTACAGGTGCTTTGGTCCACCTTGTTGTCTAACAAGGGGCATATACGCGATGGGTCGTGAGAGGGCTGCTCTTGGATTTTTTTTCGAGAGTATCCTAGTGCTTCACGTCGTTAGTGTACGCTTGACCTGGACCATTTGATGGGCAACACGACAGCTCAGTGACTATCGCTGTGCTGTGCAGATACATGGATTTGGGCCTGTGTCTGTGGGAGTTTGCGCATTCTCCCCGTGCTTGCGTGGGTTTTCTCCGGGTGCTCCGGTTTCCTCCCACATCCCAAAGATGTGCTCTTAGGCTAATTGGCAAAACAAATTCTCCCTAAATTGTCTCAAATTTGGTTTTTAATCCATAGATCTATAAACATAGGCAGGGATCACGGGTAGAGGTGGGAACATCAGGGTGGCGGCGCAGGCTCGTTGGGCCTGTTTCCCGTGCCGTTTTGTTCTTTGTCCTATTATTAAAGAGAGTGCATATTTAAGCAAAGATTACGTTTTGACAAAATGGCTTATGAAAGGAAGAACACTAGCAAAGAGTGCAGTAGCCCAAAGGATTGAATCGCTAATGTTTTCATGCTTCCTTTTGCCCTCATTCCCTATTTCAGCTTAAAGGTTAGAGAGCTACCATGGGAACCATATATACTTGAATGATGTGTTGGAAGACTCTGTTCAATTATTTTCCCTGAAGTTGTCCTGGATGCTTACAAATGTTACATTACCCTCGAGGCTTCTTCGCAAAAAGTCACCATTCTGACTCTTCTCCATTAATGTCCTAAGATGCACTGTCTTTCTCAGTATCGATTTACATCTGCAATGCTCCAGGTTCAGGGATTAAAATTTATATATTGGTTTTTTTCTCTCAAAAACCTATTCATCTACTCCAATCTCTAGGAAGCTGGCTTCATAATCCAAGCATAACTAATGTACTCTCTTTCAGTTGAGGTTGGGAGCCAAGCTCTATTAATAACATAGAAACCAGAAGCAGGAGTAGGCCATTTGGCTCTTCAAGCCTGTTCCGCCATTCGTTTTGATCATGGCTGATCATTAAATTCAATATCCTGATCCCATCTTCCCCCATATGCCTTGATCCCTTTAGCCCTGAGAGCTATATCTAATTTCTCCTCAAAATCACACAATGTTTTGGCCCCAACTACTTCGGGTGGTTGTGAATAGCATCCATTTACCATTCATATTAACAAGCCCCAAAATCTCTTGGCAACTTAGATGATGACTTACACAAGCACAGCAGTATCTACAAACTATACATATCAAGCATAGACCTGCACGACCAGTGACCATGTATCAATAAAGTAGCAATTATATATACTTCAGGACAGGAGTGCCTTGAATATACGCTACATTATCTGTCACAAAGACAGAAGTTTTGACTTTTTACCTTGTTCCTTGGAACCAAACACGCCAATTTTTAAGCCAAATCACAATCACATTCTTACAGCTAATCTTATAAAAATAATCCCAGTGTAGTTTTGAATATTCTGTTCATTTACATTCAATGCTTTCCCAGCTCCCTGCCAGATGGGAGTATTATTTTTTGTTTAACTGAACATGAGAAGCAGCCAGTACAACATGTTCAATAATATCACCAAGGCAATGCAATATTTCAACTATAGAAACAGTTCTACAATTCAAATTTCACCATTTACTGCAATGCGATTTACCGATACATGCAATGGCATTGATATCAAAAAACAATTCTGATTCTCATTAGTTGGCCTTGAGCTGTTTTGTTTTACAATAATAAAGACTACCTGAGAGAACAGCTGAAATATTACCTCTGCTTTTCTGAGTACAGCTTCCTCAGTCTTAACTTCCTCTCAGTGTTGTTTTTACTTTGTATTTTCTACCTCAAAACTCAGCAAAAAGGAGAGAAGATCTGAGAGCATAGTTTATGGACACTAAGGCCTGAATTTTACCAGCACACCTGCCGTGATTCCGAGGACGGACGAGGCTTGGAGAACGGCATTCTCCGTTGGCCTTGGGCAGGATTGTACGAATCTCGGGCGGATGTGCTGGTAAAATTCCATCCGAAATGTGCGTTTTAAATTGTAGAATGGAAGTTCATCGTAAAAATGTCATTCATTAAATTCAATACACCTTAATAAGGTATGAACCATGAGTAAACACAGTTATTTCAGTCCAAAATAAATACAGCAATTAAGACAGTATTTTGGAATATTGTGATTGACTTCAACACAAATTGTTCATGGTTATTGGCCAATATAAATGATTTGCCCATTTTAATCATTGATGTTTTTAAGTGAACTAATAAACATGACCATGACATACCGATTACACCAACCAAGCTTTCTTTGCAGAACCATTTTTCTCTTTTGCCATCTGTGTCTTCTATCAAAATTTATATAAGTATCAATGTTCTCCCTCACCTAGGTAACTAACATTATGCATGGTTTTTTTTCCCCACACAACTTCAAAGCATCTAGGTTCAGCAAACTGGATGGTCTCAGGCTCTTTCCATAATAATGAGGGGGCTGTTTCCCTTTCATGCTCTGTGTTCACTATGCACAGAAAATGTCCAACTACCGACATAGAAAAAAAAAGTTAAAATGTTTCACACAGGTACAGAAAATACCTGATGGCACCAAGATTAATAACTCTTGCAAACAGCATCATTTCTTAATACACCTTAGCCTTGCTTTGTGCACAAAACACAAAAGCAAATGTCACACAATTATTGATACCTTGAAGCAAGAAGCAGAGAGCCTGGTACACATCATTAGAAATATTTATTTTCACAGAGCTGGGCAAACAAAGGCAGAACTGGTTTCTGCACATACATGTATGTATGTATTCCTGCCGATTGTTCAATGGAAGGGTTGAAACTGCATTTGTTGCCAGAGGAACAGAAAGGAAGAAGGGAAGAAAGGAAAGAATGAAAGACTTGCATTCATACAGTGCTTCTCATTTCCTCAGGATATCGTAAAGTTTTCACGGCCAATGAATTACCTTTGAAGAGTGGCCATTGTTATTTATGGGTAGTACATTGTAATTGTGTTTACTTACAGCTTCTGAGTTATCTATAAATGGGTCAGTTTCATCGTATCCATAACCCATGTCGATAAGATCTTGGATACGATCCTTCCTTCGCTTCTTTGGGCCCTAAAATGTAAAAACTATACATGAACAGACATCATTAATTGTACTGGTGCTATTTATTTACTCAGTCTCCTACTCCAGTTTCATGCAGCTAAGGCAAGAGCAGCCTTCCTACAGACTGCATGCTGGCAAATGTAACTCCCCACCGCCTTTTATGAAGGGAGTGAGAGAAAAAAGGGAGAGCTACAGGCCAGTTAGCCTGACATCAGCACAGTGGGAGATGCTAGAGTCTATTGTAAAAGAGATGGTAACAGAACATTTGGAAACACTAACAGGACTGGACAAAGCCAGCATGGGTTTATGGAAGGCAAACCATGCTTAACATACCTAATGCTGTTTTTTGAGGGCGTAATTAGTATAATAAGGGAATTTCACAGTAACTTCATTGCAGTGCTAATGTAAGCCTTACTTCTGACTAATAAGTAAGGTTTAGATAAGGGAGAAGCAGTCGATGTGGTGTTTTTGGACTTTTAAAAGGCTTGAGAAAGTAAGTCATAAAGGGTTAATGACAAAATTAAAGTACATGGGATGGGGGGGTGTACTGGCTTAGATTGAGAATTGGTTAATAGTCAGGATCAGAGGGCTTTATTTTACTACGTTGATTCTAAGTGTTGGGCTGACTTGAAATTGGAAGTGTTTCAAATCCAACTTTCAGACCCATTCTCAGGCACATTCTGCCTAAAAAAAATTAGCAATTCCGAATTGCGCTGCAGAAGCCTGTCGACAGGGCTTAACGCGCCCAAAATCCTGCAGCCCTGATCAGACCCTCCAACGCGCATGTGCAGAGAGAAAAAAATGATAGAAAGCTGCTCTCCTGCCACATCCCTCGCGGGCCGGATAATGCTGCCCCTTGGCTCCCACAGACACTGCCCACCCCCACAATATAACGACACCCAGATCAATCGCAGGCCCCTCTCCCCTTTCCCCCTCCATGATCTCAGGCAGAGTGGCAGCTGATGCACCTCTTTCTCCCCCCCCACGATATCAAGCACAGTGACAGTGACCCCTCCCTCTCCCTCCCACTCATCTCAGGTGGAGTGGCAGTGACCCCTCTTTCCCTCCCACTGATCTCAGGCAGAACAGCAGTGGACTCTCCTTTCCCCCTCACTGATCTTAGGCAGAGTGACAGCCGACTCGCCTCCCCCCCATCTCAGGCAGAGTGGCAGAAGATCCCCCTTTCCTCACAATGATATCAGGCAGAGTGAAGGAAAATTTTCTTCACTCAAAGAATAGTGAACCTGGGGAATTCTCTTCCGCAGAAGGCTCTGGAGGCCAAGTCACTGAATGCATTCAAGAAAAAGAGATAGATATTTTAAAAATTTTAATGGCATCAAGAAGTCAGGGGAGAAATCAGAAATATGGCATTGAGACAGAAGATCAGTCACAATCATACTGAATGGTGGAGTAAACTCTAAAGGCCAAATGGACTACTCCTGCTCCAATTTTAACCTTTCTCTACTAAGGTCTGAACGATCATCTTCGGCATCAAATTCAATCTCTTCAACCAGTAGATGAAGTGAACCTTTGGCTTAGGGTGGCACTCCCACTTGAGTCAGAAGATGCAGAGTTTGAAACGCATTCCAGTCCTGGTACATGGACACCAGAGGTTCTACCTCTGAATTATGGGTTGACATCTAGCTGAAGACTTGAGTTTAGTGAGGACGAGTGCTACCCTCCCCACCCCAACACTTGTGACAACCAGAAAGGCCTCAGGACTGACCACCAAACCATCTGGTATGATATGGTTACATCTACGAGAGAAGCAATCACATCACAAGCTGTTGAACCTTTCACAACCACTCGGTACTCTCCAAGAGAAGATTGAGAAAACATTAAAGTTTATTAGTCACAAGTAAGATACACTGCAATGAAGCTACTGTGAAACTTCCATAGTCATCACAGTCCAGCACCTGTTCAGGTCAATGCACTTAACCAACAGGCCTTTCAGGATGTTGAAGGAAACTGCAGTACCTGCAGGAAACCCATGCAGACATGGGCAGAATGTGCAAATTCCACACAGACAGTGGCCCAAGCTGGGAATCGAACCTGGTCTCTGGTGCAGTGAAACAACAGTGCTAATCACTGTGCCATCACGTTATTAAGTTGATTCAGAGTGATTAAAGAATAAATATTTTATGTCACCAAAAACACAATTGCTACAATTGCTGGGCACCACAACCATAGTTTGCTAAAAAGGTTACTGGCCAAAATTGACATTTCAAATATTTAAGCATTGAATATTTGAGCAATAAGCATTGAACTCCATGGGTGTTTAACATGATAAGATAGCCACTACATGCTCCAGAAAAGGAGTTGCTGTACTTTTGGTGCAGTAATGTGGCATTCAGTGAATTCAGAATAGAGGTAGATTGGCTGATGAATATGTTGGAAAGCGAAAGAAACATTCACCTTGTTATTGCAGTAACAGGAAGGTTCAAAAAGTAGACGTAGCAAGGATTAAATGAATGCATCAACCGTAGTATTGGGACGAGATGAGGCAGGCTAAAAAGGCTGTTGTGTGATTTTGAAAGTTAAACACAGCAGTTTCAAAAATAATCCATTGCAAATGAAGCATAAATAAGCATATTGTGTTGTATCAGCCCAGTTCAGTTCATCCATTGTGCTCTCCAATCATGGAATCTGCCACTTTGTGCTGTTTCAAACGTAGGGGAAGAAACCTATGAAATCGACTTACAATCTGAAGTTCTTCAATAGGAGTTTCGACTTCCATCGAGATGTATGTCAGGTATGAGATTTTGAGACCAATCCCATCGGATTTTTAAACTTTAAAACATGGTCAATGTTAAAAGACCATAAGATATGGCAACAGATTAGGGCATTCGGCCCATCGATTCTTCTCCGCCATTCAATCATGGCCAATAAGTTTCTCGATAGCCTTTTCCCCATAATTTTTGATTCCCCCACAATCAAGGACCTGTATATCTTGGTCTTAAATACACTCAAAGACTTGGCCCCCTCTGTGGCTATGAATTCTATAGATTCATCACCCTCTGGCTGAAGAAATGCCTCCTCATCTTGGTTCTAAAGGGCTATCCTTTGCTCTGAGACTGTGCTCTTGGATCCCAGCCTTTCCTATTATTGGAAAGATCTTCCCCACACCCGCTTTGCAAACAGGACTAGTTGTGCAACAAAATAACCATTTGTATGAAGTAGTTATTTGTTTAATGATGCAAATATCAAAAATGTGAGGTTTATGAATGAAAGAAATGAGCAGGACTCACATATTTCTCTTCAAACTTTTTAGCCAAAGCCTCAATTTCTTCTTCCCTTCTGTCATCATTAAACGGAGCATCAAAACGCTTAGCCACGTCTTTCTAAATAAAAAAAAGCCAAAATCAGTACCGTGTAATGTATGGAACACAAAAATAATTGAGGTATTCTTCAATTTCTGCTCCCCCCCCACCCCCCAAATTCTTCACCTTATTCCTTACTAAGAGGAGGATGCACAATACTGCTCTAGAATGGACCACTAGGTGATACATTTGGCTTTCAGGCATTGTAGGGCCCAACCTGCCAATAACCTGTAGGAAGGATGTTGCTCACACTAACCAATTGCATGAACTTCATCTAAAATCTTGTATAAGCACTGCATTGCGTATGCACTCTGGCTTTCTTAACTTTAGCATCGGCACAGAGGGACACAGATTTGGACACCTGAAATCCGGAAGCTTTCATCCATTTCTACTTTGTCCCCTTGGAGTAGACAGAGGCATGTTCTCCACTGTTAATTCCTGGAATCGATGAATATATCTTTCATTTTGTTGACATTGAGGAACAGATTGTTATTGCACCAGTTCACCAGATTCTCTATCTCATTCCTGTGTTGTAACTCATCATTGTTTGAGATCCACAACAATAGTGTCATCAGCAAACTTAAAAATCGAGTTGGAGGGGAATTTCCCACAATCATCGGTGTATAAGCACTGAGGACACATGCTTGTGGTGCATCGGTGTTGAGGTTGATCATGGAGATGTTGTTGCCAATCCTTACTGACTACTGTCCGTGGGTTAAGAACTCTGGGGTCCAGTTCAGAGAGAGAGGAGCTAAGCCCTAGACCACAAAGTTTGGAGAATTTCATAAGAATAATGGCGTTAAAGGCTGAACTGTGGTCTATGAATAGGAGTCTGGCATTGGTATCTTTGTTAATTGGGTGATTGTAGAACCAGGGAGATGGCATCCACTGTGAGCCTGTTGCAGTAATAGATGAACTGTAGTGGATCTAAATAGTCGAGGAGGCAGGAATTGATTCATGCCATGATTAACCTTTTGAAGCACTTCAGAACGACGAATGTCAGAGCCACCAGATGATGGTCATTAAGGCACCTGCCTGGCTTTTCTTTGGTCTCAGGATGATGATATTTGCGGAATTATACACAACGCTTGGGATAAAAGTTTTACTGCAACACGTCAACACATTCAGAACTACTGGAGAGGCATGGTGACATAGTAGTGTTGTTGCTGAACTACTATTTCCAAAGACCACAGGGTACTACTCTGGGGACCTGGATTCACATCTCACCATGGCAAATGGTGAAATGTGGAATTAAAAGTCTACTGATGACCATGAAACCATTGTTGATTGTTGTAAAAACCTATGTGGTTTACTAATGTCCTTTAGGGAAGGAAATCTGCTGTCCTTACTTGGATTGGCCTACATGTGACTCCAGAGCCACAGCAATGTAGTTGATTCTTAAATGAAGAGGTGAGGGTCTAGTAGAATCACCACCAGACTATTAAACTCAGAAATTCAGCCAATGTTCTGAGGACCTAGGTTCAAATCCCGCTGCGGCAGATAATGGAATTTGAGAATCTACTGTGACCATTATCAATTGTCGGGAAAACCCATCTGGTTGACTTATTTCCTTCAGTGAAGGAAACTTACTAGGTCTGGCGAACATGCAACTCCAGTCCCACAGCAATGTGGTTGACTCTCAACTGCCCTTGGGTAATTAGGGATGGGCAATAAATGCTGGCCCAGTCACAGATACCCACATCTCATGAATGAATCCCATGTGACTTACCTGATGAAGGAGCAGTGCTCCGAAAGCTCGTGATTGCAAGTAAACCTGTTGGACTTTAACCTGGTGCTGTGAAACTTCTTACTGTGCCTACCGCAGTACCTCTACATCATAATTAACTGTGACTAATAGTAGCAGTGCAATGTACATAGCCTACAAATCAAGGACAGTAGATTCAAGAGCCACAAAGTTTCCAGTTTACCTATAATCTGCAGAATTATTTGATGTGCAAAATAAGCACACTGAAGAATATAATCATTTTCCATTGTTCATCTGCAGTGTTCTTGTTTTTCTGCTGGGAACATTAATTTCCAACAGGCAAAGTTTACAATTTTACAATTAATCTTCTGAAAGTGTACAGCTGAGAGAGAATAAGGGACCTGGTACATCAAATGTACAATCATGCAACAGTTATGAAACTATCTGCAGTCTGGACAAGTGTTCTTTCTTCTATTATGCATGTATTAGCTTTCCTCCAGAATTGAAGAAACCATATTCAGCACTATCCGCACCACACAGTAAGCAAAGTAACCATTCTGTACCCGCAAGATTCTATAAACTAGCAAAAGTGACTAGGCACAAAGAGCAAAGCTTATTTTTATCCTTCTCTTCTATTTTAAGTATGTGTATGGCATGTCTGAATGAATTTTTTTTAATGATCAAAATAAGAAACAAATTGCATTCAAAACTCTAGAAATTCCATAAAGGAACATTTAGTCATTATCATAAGCACAAAAATTAAATATTTTGTCCTTCATATTTTCCGCACACGCGCACACACTGCAGCAACAGTAGAACAGTGTGCACAAACACCCAGGATCCAGATACCACATGAATCACTGCTTACCTCTTCCAGTATGGTATCTCAAGTGCCAAGAGCCAGAGAAACCAGGGAATTTATGCGCTGAGCACATATGCCAATTCATCACTTAGAGGAGAAATAATCACAAACTGGGACTGCTTCCAAAATGTTTTTAAGGCTAAACATTAAGGTCAAAAGACCAGTTCAGCAGTTTGCAAGAGTCACTGACCTGATAACCTGCTCTGTGAAAAGCGAGTACAGCTATATATATTCTTGACCGCAAAACGCAATGAGCTGTGTTAGTGTTAACAGTTGAGATCAATATGGCTTTATTTACAGGGTTCCATCTGAGGGATCAGCATTCAGCTCAAGACCTGAATGCTGCCAATCTCTCTCTCTCTATCAAAACAACCAGATAGAACCATGACTAGATTATATGTATAATATAAAACATATCTTAACATCTAAACACATGGGGGGGTTACCATTTCGCTCTGTCCTTGAAATGCTTTTAACGCTTTAGTATCAAATAACACACGGATCCAATAATGCACAAAACTCTACATACCAACAAAATAAGAAATAGCAGCATGTGAACTGAAGAAATTAATGCAATGCCAGAGTTCCAATGCCAAACAAATCAGACAGCTTCTTGCAACTGTGGCATCATCTGACTCCCTCAACTGGGTTGCTGGCTGTATTCACTCAAAAATTCCCATCTTCTTTCATGCATACCCCATCACTAATAGTTGCTTAAAAGTTTGCAATACATTCAAAGGTCTCCAGTGTAATAACTCGTATTAAACATCCAACAAATCAGGATACACAAAAGAACACTCATTATTCCCTGCTGCATTTTCTGACCTTGAAGTAACCTTGATAGGTTGTTGAGATAATAAGAGAAGCCAAGCAGCAAAAATCCAGACAAACTTTCAACAACAATCTCTTAATTAATCTCGAGACTTATTTTGACCACTTCTCCATTGAGACTACCTAATCTATGCTATTAAAGGGATAAACTGGGTTAACATGCAACAATAGCCTTTACATAATGCCTTGAATGTAAAAAATGCAGAACACATCTTCTGAAGTGTGCTCTCCATTCCCAGCTCGCTCCTGATGAAAGAACACAGGACGGCCCGCAAACATTTCAAAAATACTCTGATAGCCAATTTGAATACTAGTTTTGACCTCAACAGCTGGGAAGAATGTGCATTGTACCATCCATAATAGTAAGCTCTGCTTCAAGGTCTCGCTGGTTTTGAAACGGGATGGCAGAAGAAGGCAGAAGGCATGAGAAGAAAAAAGCTCAAGAATTTTAAAGTTTATTTATTTGTGTCACAAGTAGACTTACATTAACTCTGCAATGAAGTTACTATGAAAATCCATACCCTAGTCACCACACTCCAGTGCTGTTCGGGTACACTAAGGGAGAATTTGACGTGGTCAATGCACCCAACCAATATGTCTTTCAGACTGTGGAAGGAAATTGGAGCACCCAATCACATACAGCGAGAACATGCAGATTCCACACAGAGAGTGACCCAAGCCAATCGAATTTGGTCTGTGGTGCTGTGGGCAGTAGTGCCAACCACTGTACCACCATGCTGCCAAATATAACGAATGAATTTCCGTGATAATTAGAATATTGGCAACGAGTTTTAGATGAGCTCAGGTTTTTACAGAAGCTAGAAGGCCAATGAGAAAGCACTGAAGTAGTCAACTCCTAAGGTAACAAAATGTTGTGGTTGTCTCTTTAAGAATCCATCTGCAGTGTAAATGTCACATGATCTGGGGAACCAACCAGGGAACAGGTTTGGAGATCACCCTGGTGTGCTTGGGTTTCTGTTCCAGAACCTTCATAGAAGTTGATTGGAAACGAAGAGGCTGTAAGTCTCTGTACTATAGTTATACGTAAGTAAACATTGCAGTTGTTATTTACTGCTTACCAACTCACTGACAGACTAATGACTGATTGCTGAGGGGGAATGTGAGTTTTGGATTTTTTTTGTTTCTTATTCTTTCGCTTTTCCCTTTTCATTTCATTTACAGTCATAAAAGTTTACAGCATGCAAACAGACCCCTTGGCCAACTTGCCCTTTTTTTTAAAGCCCTAAGCTAAACCTAATTGCCCACATTTGGCCCATATCTCTTTATATCCATTCATGTAACTGTCTAAATGTTTTTTACAAGATAAATTGTATACGCTTCTATTACTACCTCTGGATGCTTGTTCCATACACTCACCACCTCTGGAACTTCAGTATCACTCCCGTGTCACTTTAAAGCTATGCCCTTAGCTTTGGACTCCTCTACCTTTGGGAAAAGATATTGACTGGATGATGTGTCCCTCACCATTTTATAGACCTCTATAAGATCATCCCTCAGCCTCCTATACTACAGAGAAAAGTCCCAGACTATCCAGCCTCTCCTTATAACTCAATTCATCAAGTTCCTGTAACATCCTAGTAAATCTTTTCTGCACTCTTTCTAGTTTAATAATATCTTTTCTATAATAGGGTGACCAGAACTGTACACAGTATTCCAAGCGTGGCTGTACCAACGTCTTGTACAACTTCAAGACACTCCAATTCCTTTATTCAATGTTCTGACCTATGAAATCATGCACGTCAAATGCTTTTTTCATCACTCTGTCCACCTGTGACCCCACTTTCAAGGATCTATGAACCTGTAGCCCTAGATCTCTTTGTTCTGTAACTCTCCACAATGCCTTACCATTAACTAAGTCCTTACCTTGCATGGACGTCAACCAAACCACCTTCCCACTGCAACCACCGTGTCTGTCTGCTCTCTTTCTCCCCCTCTACTCTAGGACAGCTTGGCAACTGTCTGTCCTTGCTGCAAAGGACCATCATTAGAGTAGAACATAGAAAGTCACAGTAAAATCTTCTTCAAATTGGAATTTTAAAAAATGTGGATGTCAAGCCAGAGGAAGGGAGACTAAGAAATCTGACCAATAGGCGGGTCTTAACAGAGAAAAATGGGATGAGGCCAAGGAACTTGGCAGAGAATTCTAGACCATGAAGTTGAGTAATTGAAGATGTGACTATCAACGATCATGTGAAGGAGGTTGAAACCGGAGACTAACAGAGACCCAAAGGAAGTTACAAATAGGACATGGTCTTGAAAGTATTCAAACATGGAGAATAATTTTAAATTTGACTAATTATCACACAAGCTGCTGTTGGTCTGCAAGAGGATGATGGGCAGAAAGAATTTGGTATGGTTGACATAAAGGAAAAGTTTGGCTAAGTTAGTTTTACAGACCATGGGATACACTAATTCATTCACTCTGTCTACTCTTTCCATTGCCTCAGAAAAGCCGCCAGCATTAAGGATTCCACATACTCCGGACATACTCTCTTCCACTTTCTTCTGTCAGAGAAAAAAATACAAGAGTCTGAGGTACCAACCAACTCAAGAAAAGCTCCTTCCCTGTTGTGATCAGACTTTTGAATGGATGTACTTAATATTAAGCTAATCTTTCTTTACAGCCTGTGGCTGCAAGACTATATCTGCACCATCTCCTTTCCTTCTTCCCATGTATTCTATGGACAGTATATTTTGTCTGTATATCATGCAAGGAACAATACTTTTCATTGCACCCCAGTGCATGTGACAATAAATAAAAATCAAAGCAAAGTATTGGATTATTTGAACTTGGGAGGTGATAAAGGCATGGATGAAATTTTCTGGCAGATGTGATGAACATTACATCTCTGCACTCCATTAGCAATGCCATTCAGATACAGCCAGTTAAAACTACTTGTATGATCACTTCATTTAGGGAGTAGTGAATGTATGTTAGCATAATTATCAAAGAACTAAAAAACAACTCAATATTACTTTAAACCACATTCATTATTCAGGGTTCATATGTTGGTTGCTACTATATTGGAGTTATCCAATTTTGTTTTGACTATCAATCACTAGTCTTAGAATAGATTCACAGGCCATTAATTTTTATAACACATTCTCCAGATCTGTGAAAGCTTCTATTTATAGTGGGCACCTTTTTTTGTCCTGCCAGTTAGAGCCCCAAACATTAACGTTGTTAATACTGTTAAAGAATACAATTAGCCTCATTCAGTCATTTTGTTTGACTTTGTTGGGAAACAATGTCCACACGGGATCTTCAGTATAAACTGTACAATTAAACTTTGAAGTTGTTGTTCATTGAGGTGTAATTATCTTACTGGGACTCAATGTAAATGCATACATTGATTTAATTCTGAGCAACACTGACTTAGTTAATCATACGCTAATTCCAAAGAGTAATCGGACAATGCTGCATCTCAAATAAATTCCCTATTAAAATGAACCCCTTACACAAATATGGTTCTAACAAAACTTACTAGAGAAAGCGAGGACACTGTTTTGTTTTAGCAAAATAAACCAATATTGGTAAACATAAATGTAGCTCTGTAAATGTATTTTTCCATGAAATGGTTATACTTGAATTGAAATACTAATTACTAATTCAGTGTAGTAAATTTATTTTGCATCTGTGTACTGCAATCATGGATATAAGTGTGATAATTGTGGTGAAAACAAATATGCTAAACAACCACAATCAATGAGAAACAATGGGAAAAGCTTAAAAAGGATGTCCTGGGGAAGGGAGAGAGAGGAAGGGGGAGGGGTGAGAGACAATAATAGAGGGAGTGTGAAGGTGAGAGGGAGGAAGTGAACGGGAACAATGAGCAAAGGGCAGATTGAGGTCTTAGAATTCAAGCAATGAGATGAGTTTAATTTCACATTCAAACTCAAGTCGTACTTCTGAGTTTATTGTTTTATTGTTTTTTTCATTCTTCTACTTGCATATGAGAAATAGTTGATTTTCAAAAATGTCATTAATCGAACGCAAAAACAGAGCATGCCTCACCACCATTGTGAAGGATGCAGCATTCTGCCACATTCCCCCAAAGAACATTTCTCTTCACAAACTTAAGAATAGTGACCGTAAACCACTTGGGGGAGGGGGATAGCGAAGACCTAATCTTGGCTTATAATGGAATGTTTATTTCACTTCCCTCAAAGCAAATTTAATGTCTCTTCACAACAAGGGGCTAAAGAGAAATCTATTAATCCATGTTTGCTACATTTCCTCCTGTTTTCCTAAGAGAGCAGTATTTATCAGGTTAGCACAATTTTTCTAACTCTCAGCTTGGTACCTGTGCTAAAAAATGTATGTAAAAATGATGGAAACAAGCCATTGTAAAAATCACTTCATGACACAGCATGTTAAAGCATTACTTGACATTAAAACAAATTAAGAACCAAGTTACTTGAACTCATGTAGTCTGTAAATTATGAAATATGAACTTTTATGAAGTCAAACATAGATCACATTCCTAATTTATTTAGTGTGCAAGAGTAGAGTGAAGAATAAAGCAAACTCTGTCCAAGAGTATTGGAAAATTAATTTTCAAAATTGATTTTGGCTATTTTAAATATTTCAAATTCAAGTGAACACTTGATGCTAAACTCAGGCAAAATTAGATACAATGCCACCCAGAATCAATTCACTAAACACCAAGTTTGCACTTTTCATGCAGCTCCATATCAGAAAATCAAAAATATACCAGGACTTTTGTCCACAAAATAATAAACTGAACATCTGACAATGCAAACAAGTTATATCTCTATCAAACACAAAGTTTTCAACTTATTACATGTAAATTAAGTGCAAAGAATTAATTTTGCACTTTAATAAGATCCAACTATTTATCTGCAGCAAGATGCTAGCATGAAGAAACTGTTTGATATTAATTCTAAGGGCAATCCATCAAGTGACCTTACATGAGACAACTTCTGTTAACATATCTGGATTCAGTATTACAGTAAATGACCTTGCAAAAGGAGGATTCAATGGCAATTGTGCCAACTGAATGTACCAATACTGGTCACTTACTTCAACGTTTGCCAGGATGATATTGATAAGACCAGGATTAATAGGTAAAACCCATCTCCCATCCCATCTATTCATAAGTTTGCTTGCCTTTATGTTTCTGGCAAATTAATTTCCAATATGAAAATAGATTTGCACTCTGAAAGAATAAGAGTTTTCAATTAAAATAATTTAGAGAGGCAGTTGAACTATATCTACAAAATGATTTGATTTGAAAAGCAACTTCAGTACATTATGTCCACCAAAACAATTTTGTTCTTGTTATATTCAAGGATCTTTTCATCAGACCACCAATGATACATTTTTCACTTCAGCAGTGTGTTTTACTTTTTGAACGGCAAATCACCTGCAGAATGCAAATGCATTAGGAATTGACAATGTCAGCAAATGTGAAATGATTGTGGTATACTTTGCTCAAAAAAGTCAAGTATACTTACGGTCTGAAGTAGGCTCAGTGCTACGGAGGGTGAGCATGTCTTTCTTTCATTAGAACAATGTATATTATTTATACTTTTATATATATATATATATTTTCCATATATGGTAACTTAGGGGAGCCAAATCTGATTGGGGTCCCTAATGCAGTCATGATTTGTGTTGTTCCTCAGAAAATTAATTTGAGAGGACATAAACGCTTGGCATATTTAGAGAGATTTTCTGAAGTAATTATATAGCTGGATTATGTTTTTGATCTTCCAGTCTGAAAATGAATTTTTGGGAAGTTACAGATTCACAAAGTATGAAATTCACATTTTATTGGCAAAAATGGTCATTTATTGGTTGAGGCCACTCACAGTAAGTGAGACATTGTTTAAAAATTGAAAATACTGTAAAATCTCAGCAGATCTGAAGCATCTGTGGAGAGAGAAGAGAGCCAGTGTTTCTAGTTTGAATGATCTGTCATCAACTCTAATGAAGAGTCACCCAGATACAAAACACTGGCTTGATTCTCTTTCCACAAGTGCTGTCAGACCGACAGATTTTCAATTTTTCTTTCAGATTCCAGCATCCGCAGTATTTTGACTTTACCGTTGCTTAAAAATTCACCTGTATCACTCACTTAAGAAACTGTCAAAAACTACATTTTTATGCAATGTATACAGCAGCTCATTTAAATCCAACATTCCTCCCCATTTGCAACACTACAAATTGCCAAAGAAAACTTATCAAATTTTAACAGATGAAAACTCTCCCAGCTGATTGTATACAAAAAAGATTGTATTTATCTTTTTTTGCTCAACAGTTCTTCATTTTTAAGAGTTTGTATGCAGAACAAGAACCAAAACTCAGGATGGGCTAACATTGTTTCATTCCCCCAATATTGCAACAAATCCTGAATTTTTATAATTAAATGTAATTTTCTACATCACTTTTGAGCTTCATACAGATAAACTACTATATTCGAAGACTGCACACTTTATGCTGCAAATAGCATTTTCCTGCTGCTCCACTTATAGCATTCATACACACACTAAAGTTCACCCTACTTCAGCCAAAGATGATAACTGGGTACCAAACTCAAGCTGCACATACATTACAAATATACTATTTGTGTGTTGCTTAGCAAGACTCATAGGGTAAAGTTTCTAAGCCAAGAGAATGCTCTTACGTTGCTTAACTCCAGTCAGACAAAACTTTATTCTAGATTCCCAGTCCAATTTTACCACTGACCCGCATCTGTGTGACATATTTTGTTCCCTCTGCTACTTTTGCCACCCAATACATTAGGAACTAGCTTCAGGTAAACAAAACTTTGGATTGTAGGAATTTTGAAACTCAATCTCACCTCATGAATTTGGGATGGAATTTGGATGAGTGTTGTAGTTTTTAATGATTAAAATTATATCTGTCACGTGCAAGCAAAAGTATTTGACACCCACGTCATTTTGAATTGATGGATTTCTCCAGTTTTCAAGATCAAACCACAGCATTTCAATTATTCATGACAACTTAAAAATCAAAGTGAGTGAAACTGTCATGCCTGTGTATCCAGGAAACGACCGCACTTTTATTTTAAAAAGCATCGTTAATGCAGAATATTAACGCTATCATTCAATCTATTTAAACAGTGCTTTCCGGGAAGAGACAGCTTTCAGCCTTGCTATAGAGGGAGTACAGTGTTGGTTTACCAGTTGATCCCTGGGTGACAGGTTTGTCATATGAGGAGAGACCAAATTGGTTAGGATTATGGTCACTAGAGTTTAATGTGAGGGGGGATCTCAGGGAAACTTATAAAACTCTTAACAGAATTAGACAGTGTAATTCAGAAAAAATGTTCCCGATGGTGGGGGTCATAGAATCTCTACAGTGCAGGAGGCCATTGAGCCCATCAAGTCTGCCACAATCCAACCCAATTATTTCCATAATAATCCATCATGTTTACTTGCTAATCCCCCTGACATTAGGGTTAATTTAATAAGCAAAAGTATTTAACATCCAGGTCATAGTTTGAGGATAAGGGGTAAATCTTTTAGAACCGAAGTGAGGAGAAATTTCTTCAGAGAGTGGCAAATCCATGAATTCACTACCACCAAAAGTAGTTGAGGCCAAAACGTTGTCTGATTTCAAGAAGAAATTAGATATAGGTCTTGGGGCTAAAGGGATCAAGGGATATGGGGGGAGGGGGCATTAAGATATTAAATTTGATGATCAGCCATGATCAAAATTAATGATGGAGCAGGCAAAGGCCGAATGGCCTCCTCCTGCTTCTAATTTCTAAAAAAAAGAATTAACGAGCAGTGCAAAGAAACTCACAGCGATAACAACTGTGTGGGGTTTCCAGATTACGTCAGTCAGATCGGACGTGTGTACGACCATCTGTCTAAAACACGACACTACTGGATTATGTTCGATGCAAGCTCGCAGCAACTAAGTAGAGGGAGCTCGTTTTGTTGCAAGGCCCGGAGAACTAGTGAGAGTTTACACCCTGTGTGAGTGACTGGCTTCTCAAACGAAACAGATTGCAGAGTTTGTCAGTTTGTCTCAAGGTAAAGCAGTTACTGTGCACTGGCGGGGAGGGAGGCTAGGGTCGGCTCTGTCGCCGTTAGTTTTGAGCCGCCGGGATGAGGAGAGAGGGCTCACCTTCCGCACTCGCATCAACTCGGGGTAAAAGAACTCGGGGCAACTCTTCTCGCTCGACTCGGTGAGAGCCAGCGTGTGGCGCGACGTGACGGCCGATATTTGCCCCTTCACCAGCAGCACGCCGCCGGCGGAGGCCCCCGCCGCCGCCGCCGCCTCCTCCTCCTCTTCCTCCTCCTCCTCTTCCTCCTGGTCCTCCTCTTTCTTCTTCTTGAGGAGAGGAGCCGAGACAGGCAGCGTAGTCAGGGACACTCGTCGCGGTTCGGCCATGTTGCGGCCGGAGCGGGACAGCAACCCCCCGCCTCCCCTCTTCCCCTCAGTCACTCCGTCCTGTCTTTTTTTTCTCTCTCTCTTCCCCACTCCTTCCCTTTTGCCTTGTCGCTGAGAGGGGGTGCGGGGGGGGCGGAAGCTGGTGGTGGCGGCGCCGCCGACAACAATCGCAAATCCCCTTTCAACAGCAACAAAAACAAACCCGACAAACTTCGGCCGCCGCCATCTTGCCGATCCGCCGCGCATGCGCGCGAACCCGCGGGCGGCCGGCCCGGGGGGAGGGGAGGCCCCTCCTCCAACCGCCGGAATTATTTTTTCCCCCTTCCAAAAAAATTCTTCCTACGTCCCCTCTAGAAGATAGTAAGATAGTAAGTCTATAAATAGGCATGAAATAGAAAATTTGTAACGCGAGGGGCGGGCGTTGACCTTTGCCCTGTGGCGGTCACGTGGGGCAGGGTGGGTGTTGGGCGGGGGGGGCGATGGACAAGTTGCTGTGAGCAAGATGGCGGCGGGCAGCTTGCGGGTGGGAGATCTGGTCTGGTAAGAACTGGTCGCCTGATTTCCCCTTCCCTCTCCCTCACTTATTACTGATCGTTATGCCATTGTCGCGCGAGTATCTTTCAATCCCTGCTCCTCGCCTCTAAACCTCATTTTGCTCTCTCTTGCTTTTTGTAAATATATGTATAATTTCGTTTTTTTTCCCCTTCTTTCCCTCCCCCGCCCCCCCCTCCTCTTCTCCAGGGGGAAGCTGGGTCGCTATCCACCTTGGCCCGGGAAGGTGAGTCACCAGCGTAACGTGTTGAAGAAAAGGACACCGTTTTTGACCTGTTGCCTGTCATCAGGAGTCAGTCGGTGTGGGTTTGTGGAAGATTAAATGGGTGTGGTGGCGAGGAGGAGAAGGTCGGAAGCTTTATTGTGGTGATTTTGTGTTGGGAGTTCAAACCCAAGATTTTGCAATTGACTGACCCTTACCACCTTCATTCTACGGAGGCTGAAGATGTTTTTGCGGTGGTTCCGTGTTGGAATTCATACCAAAGATCTCCTGACTGAGCATTTTGGAATTCATGCCAAAGATCTTACGATTGACTAACCCTGAGAGCCTTCTCCTGAGGAGCCCAAAACATTATTATAGTTGTTTTATATTTTGATTTGATTTAATTTATTTTCACATATATTGTGATAGTGAAAAGTATTGCTTCTTCTGTACTGTACAGATAATATATACTGCTCTTAGAATGCGTGGGGAAGAAGTTCAAATCAAAATATATCATGACTGACCGACCCCAAGAACCCTCGTTCCGAGGATGAAGAAGTTATGTTGTGCAGATATCTTGAATTTGAATCAATTTTATTGAACACCAGACCCCTCATGTTGCAGCAACCCCTTTTGGTGAAACTCAACTGCTTTCACTGTGATAAATATCCCTTGTTGACAAGAATTAAATATGAAAAATACCTTTAGTTTAAAGAGCAACAAACATTTAAGATGTACGTGCATTTTGAATGCACATTTTGCAAAAACGTCACACCCTTCTGTTGGAAACCTTTCTCTTTTCAAGTTGCATTTTCATGTATGGTGTTGTGCTTTCAGTAACTTAAGAGCAGATCTCTAACTTGCTTCTAAAGCTTAATTTCAGTAGCAAGGAGAAGAACAGCTGATTCTAAGAATTAATAGCCAAAGTGTGATGACTGAGCAGTTTTTGATGAGCTGCCACATTGAAGTGAGGCTAGTGAGAGACGTGAAAGCAATTGTAGTATTTCTCAGAAAAATTTGCAGTCCTTTTCAAAGTTGCTAAACCTGCAGCGTTATTTAGTTACACAAGTTGAGGAATATGGTTTAACTTCTGGTCTAGCTCCGGAATCTGCCAGAGGTAATTCTTCAAATTGCTTATCGATTGTTTAAGTTTGTTTATTTATTTGTGTCACAAATAGGTTTACATTAACACTGCAATGAAATTACTGTGAAAATTCCTGAGTCACCACACAGCATAGCCAATGCACCTAACCACCATGTCTTTGGACTGTGGGAGAAAACTGGAACGCCCAGGGGAAACACACAGATATGGGGAGAACATGCAAACACCACACAGACAAGTGACCCCAAGCTGGGAGTTGAATCTGTGTCCCTGGCACTGAGGCAGTAGTGCTAACCACTGTTCCATGATTTCAGATCTGAGGGAAAAGTTGTGCTGGCAAGGCAGCGTGTTAAGTAACTAGTGGATCAACACTAAAGTCAAATAACTATTTAAATCTGAAGTAATTCTAAAATGACTTTGAATGTTCTGCTTCTGGGGAATTGTGAATTTCATTTTATGCCTTATAACTGATTTACAATTAATTGGCTGTGTTTTCTTGTTTTAAGATTGTTAATCCGCCCAAAGATCTAAAGAAACCACGGGGCAAAAAATGCTTCTTTGTAAAATTCTTTGGAACTGAAGACCAGTAAGTCATCTTTTTTAAATGCACTCTTGGATAGGTGTAGTTTAATCCTCAAAAAAGCTGTTGCTGTGTTGACCAAACAAACTAGCTGTCATCTATCAAAGTTTATACCACTAATCTGTCACTTTGCACTTAGTTCCTTACCTTCCTTATTGCCACTTCCACTCCTCCCTTCCTTGAGTCTCCTCCTGCTGCTTGATATTCTGTCAACTAACTATTGATCAGATCCTGGCACCTATTATAGCTGAGAATGCAGAATAAACATAGGCACAGTACAAGTCGGCCATTCAGCCTCTTGGGCCTGTTCTGCCACTTGTTTAATCATGGCTGAATGGTGGCTTGACTTCATTCACCTGTCTTTATTCTATATCCTTTGGAACCCTTGCCTAACAAAGACCTGTCTCAGTTGTTTATTCAATTGACCTATTCTCAACAGCTTTTTGTGGGAGACTTCCAGATGTTTCCTGATATCACCCTGAATGGCTGAGTCCTAATTTAAGATTATGTCCCTCTTGTTCAGGGCTTTCTCCCGTGAGGAAATAATTTCTCTGTAGGCTTCTAAATCCTTTTAATAATCTTGAAAGCGTCTACATTTCCCTTTCATTGAGACCTCTCCGTAGCCCTTTTTAAACTGCTGCTGAAATCTGTTTCAAAAACCCTTCTGTCGCGATGAAAATATTGCTGCCCTCTGACTTTACGTTTAAAGATCCTGAAGCTGCATGTGTGGGTCTTTTCAGTTTTTTAGCGATTGTCAGATCGTTGCCATCGTGAATGACATCCAAAATCACTGACTGGGTTCAGTTTTTTCTTTGCTCCTCCAAACCTTTGACTTTTTATTATGATGCTGTCCTCCTCTGCCTCTAAATTTTCTAGTTATGTGGGATAGCATGTTTCTATCCTTGATAGAATAGGTCACAGCTAACACTTTTCCAACAATCACTTTGATTGTTTCCTGAACCACTCATTGAGAGTCTGTCCAAGGATCTATTCTTGGCCCAGATTTGCCAATCTATGTGGTATTTTCTTAACATCTGCCACTGGGCCGTTTTTCATCTCTGGTCAACATCCAATATCCATCATTTCCTCAACTTTTCTCAGAGTCAGATACAAGTAACAAATTCCTTTATCCAATTTCAGCAAGATCAGAGGCATAGCTCTTGTCAGTTGCTTTAAATTATTTCATGCCCATCCTTAGCCTTTTGCTTAGGTTGAGGAACACTGTACAAAACGTTGCATGTGTTGTTTAACACTGAGCTGGGTTTCCAATCTTGACCCTATTTGTTGTAGAAACTGTTGTTTCCATCTATGTAGGTTGCCTGCTTTGCGATAGAAGTCCTTATCATTTTTTACTTTCTCTAGCTTGTTATTCCAGCAGTCTGTATTTATATGACAGTGCTATGTTTTCAACTTGTGATGAGAGTAGCTAAGAAATATGTCACTTTTTATCCCAGTCACCACCAAGCATTCATGGGTCAGGTAAACCTACAGGTCCCACTGTGGGGCTGAGGAAGTACTCACAATTCTCCTTTTGTTTTCTAATTAAATTCATGTCCCCTCCAGCAGCTCATTGGAGGAAAGGCATGTTTCCATTTAAATTCAAAAGGCTATTGTTAAGGGATCTATAAATAAGAAGCTCTGTGTTGGTATAGATCAACTTCCTTCATGGTCCAAAAGGCCAGTTGGGATATGTTGTAAACTCTTAACATTTAGTATCTGATGCCACCAGACTATAAAATGATTAATCTTGTGTAAGAAAACAGATGGCTCACACTGAGACTTTGAGGGTATGATTGCTTCTTGAGGGTATGATTGCTTCTTACTGATATGAGCAATATAACAATATATTTAACAAGGCATGCTCTCTCTTATCCTTAAAACTGTGCAGATCCAGGCAACTGGTTTTGTCAGTTTTTAATTTGCATGCTGTGGTGAAACCTGTACTAGTACATTCATGTTATTCATTCAGTGTTAACTTTTACACTAATAACCACAAAATGTTGTAATTATTCTGCAAAGTGAGCAAATCTGGGCAAGGGGTGGCAGGTCGAGAAAGTAATAAATTACAAACAGTTTAACTGTGCAGAGTAATTGCAGATAAAATCATCAGGACATTTGAGTAGTTGTGTAACTAAATAGCGCAGTAGAATCTGTTTCATCCCTTTTGGTGGAAACCAATTTCTGTAAATTAGTTGATGGTGTATGTCGTAATTTCTGAAACTTCCTGCTTGTGCAAGACATAAGTCACCTTCAGAAGTTGATTGATTTTACTAAAGGAGTGGCAAAATTAATGAGGCACAGGATATTGTTGGAAATGCCATGAAGGTAGTTGGGCTGTTTAATCGAGACACGCACAATCTTAGGTTTGTATTTGAATTTAATAGCATAAATCATTGAACAATACCTATTAAGTCTTTGTATAAATGGTCTGTTTGAAAACAGAAATTCAGTTTAAGAAAGATAAAAATAGAGACCCACTACCTTATGTTTTGCAGTGCATGGATCAAAGTAGACCAGCTTAAATCCTATCACCTTCACAAGGAGGAAATGATCAAATCTACCAAAGGGAAACGGTTCCAACAGGCAGTGGATGCAGTTGAGGAATTTATTAAATCTAAGGTAAGCTCTAAGGTAATAGCTTAGATCAATTTGATCTAAGCTAAATCAAATTGATTTGATTTAATGGATCAAATCAAAGGTTTGATCCATCGCCTCATGGATCAAAAATGTTCACACAAATTAGTTTGAGGAAATTAAGTCAGGGTTTCACAATGTATCTTTAAACTGGTTTCTATATAAAATTCACTTATGTTCCAGGATCATGGACTTTTAAGAGTATGGTGTCAAATCTGAATATCCTTTGTGCTTCCTGAATAAATAGTATACCTTTCTGAAGACTACTAATGTTCCTGAATGTGTGTTCTGAACAGTAAATTCCATCTACTTTGTACAGGTGTAAGCACCTGTACAGTGTTTTTTTTTCCATGGGTGATGGAATTGAAGTTTGAGATGGACAGCTTGAGTGCATAACTAAAAAACAGAAAATGCCAGGAGTACTCAGAGGTGTAAATGATACCTGGGAAGAACATTGGAAAACGTTAGGCTTGAGAATTTTTGGACTATGCGTTGATTTGTTTTGCTTGTTGATCATGTTATATTTTGGGCAGTTTTCTCTGCACAACCATTGCTTTCCAGCACATTTCTAGCATTCGCAGTTATTTTACTGGTATAAATGTGTTGGTTGCCTGTTACTGATGCTACAGGTTTGGACTGGTTGATAATTCTTCATTGTAACAATCCGACAACAGATTAAATCCGACAACAGATTCAATTCCATAACTGCTTAAATATATCTAAACACAGCATACAAATAATTGTGTGAAATGAAAGCTATTGACATTATGGAGACCTGATCTGTGGGATTGATTTACCCCGAGAGATGCCATAAATGAAGTTTAGTTAGCAATATTTAACTGGAGAAATTTTTAAGACTGAAGTCACTTTACATTCTCCACTACCAACTCCTTCCCTTCAAATTCTATTTGCAATCTCAGATGTCACATTTCATCCTGCGATGAGCATATTTGTGCTATTACTAAGACCATCTATTTCCATCTCCATAGCATCCCTCATCTGCTGACATGTTTATCCAGGCCTTCATTCCCTCCAGACTTGACTATTCCACTGCACATCTGGCTGGTCTTCCATATTCAGTCTTCTGCAAAAAGAGGTCATCCAAAATTCTGTTGGCTGTCTTGCAGGATGTCCCATCCTCCTATCTGCCCCTGTGCTCATTGAACTACATTAAAATTTGTACGTTTTGTTTTCAGATTGCTCTCGCGCCCCCCCACCCAAATTGGCCTTGTCCCTCTTCCAATGAAATGATCTTTCCAGATATTTGTGCTCCTCTAATTCTGATCATAAATGTTGTATCATTGATATCTTACTTCAGTTGTCTCATAGAATCCTTACAGTGAAGAAATGAGTGATTCAGCCCATCAAGCCTGCACCGACAGCAATCCCACCCAGGCCCCAAGCCCCATATTTGCCTGCTAATTCCCTGACACTCGGCAATTTAGCACAGCCAATCCACCCAACCAGCACATACTTTGTGTGGGAGGAAACCCGCATAGACATGGGGAGAATGTACAAACTCTACACAGTCACCCAAGTTTGGAATTGAACCTGGGTCCTTGGTGCTGAGGCAGCACTGTACCACTGTTCCATCTCAGCTTCAACCCCCGGAATTCCTTCACTACATCTCTGCACCTCTCTAACTCGCTTTTCTCCTTGAAGACTTCTCTTTTAAACCATTCTCTTTGACCATCTGAACTAATCTTTCCTTTCACTTGATGTCAAATTTTGTTTTATAATGTTCCTGTGAAACACCTTGTAACGCTTTACATTTAGGTAGCATGTAACATATAAGTTGCTATTGTTATAGCTAGTACTGCCAATGGTGTATAAATCATAGAACACAAAAGGCCTGAGGGACTACCTGTATCATGCAGTGGTACCTTGGCTTCATTTTTAATGGGCAAATAAGTCAAAATGGATTTACTGCCATGCTGTTACCCAGTTAGTTTGGCTATTAAAGTGAAGAATGATTATTATGTGATATGTGTTTGGAATGTTTGAGCTTTAAAATTTGAAGAAAAATTAAATTTGGCACCTGAAAAAAATCATGGCATTTGCATCACCTATCAATGATTTTTCCCAACATGGATCTTGAATAATTAATAAGTAAAGGAATTCTAGATGTGGTCTTTGTAAGAAGTCTCTCAACATCTGGTTAAAATCCAACAGGTTTATTAGGTAGCAAAAGCCACTAGCTTTTGGAGCAGTTGCCCCTTTGTCAGGTGAATGGGAGTTCTCTTCACAAACAGGGCATGTAAAGACATAAACTCAATTTGCAAAATAATGATTGGAAAGCGAGTCTTCACAGGTAATCAAGTTTTAAAGGTACAGACAATGTGAGTGGAGAGAGCATTAAGCACAAGTTAGAGATATGTATTGTCGCATTGAAGGGGCAGCAAGTGCTCTGAAAGCTAGTGGCTTTTGCTACCAAATAAATATATTGGACTTTAACCTGATGTTGTGAACCTTCTTACTGTGTCTAGCCCCGTCCATCACTGGCATCGCCACATCATGGTCTTAATGACAGGTCCTGAAAATTGAATCTGGTCTCAAACAATGCAATTGAAGATGCTGTGTAATTGTACATGGACAGGCTGTTCACATTTTAAAATATGAGCAGAGATATTTATATTGGAAAGTGGATAGGAAGTCTGCACTGATGCAGACTTCTCATTCGTACTGATCCTTTGTGTGGTGTTGCACATGAAACTAGAGAGCTGTAGCCTTCAGATGAAATGAGATTAGAGAGCAGGAGGATCATGTTTGGGTGACCAGATGTTAGTATATTCAATCCCAATTTTCATTATATCCATTTATAAATTTTCTATATTTGTGTGTGTAAGTTTTGTCACAATAATTACATCCTTCTGCTATTGGTAGTGTGGTTACGCTGACACTAAATGGAGCATGTAATTACAGAATGACAAGTTTGGATGGACAATTTCCCTTAAATTAGTATGTGAGAATTTATAATGTGGAAATTTGACAGGAACTATGCCCAATGCATAATTTTAATATTACTAATTATATCTGGTAAATCAGGGCACATTATTCTCTATCTTTGATGTCTTTGTCCTACTATTTTTCACCTTTTATGTCTCCTGTCTCTTGCTGTTTCTCTCTCCTTCACTCCTCTATTTGCTTATACCCTTGTTTTTCTTTGTGGTCGGCTTTTTTCCTTTAGTTGATATAGCTTTGTTACATAAAATGTGCAAGTCCCAATGGCTGTTGGCTGCCTTTAGGATTGGGGCTGCAGGGAAGATTTGCCATTCTCCAATTCACTCATGTTCCACCCACCCTTTCCATTCATCATGATTTATTCCCCTTTGACTCGACCTCTTGTGTTATTTGTTCCCACTGCTGCTCAATTTACCAGCTTCCCTTTTCCCTTCCTGTTCGCTCTTTTTTTAAAAAAAAAGTGCAGGAAAAAGGAAACAGTTTTTCCAACTCTGTCCCAAGGGTATTAGAAATTAGTGGCTCTGTTTCACAGCTATACATGATCAGCATTGTCTTTCTGTCAGAATAACACCGATGGGGCCTCAGGCTGCAAGATTGCTGTCTGATAACTCTCTCACCTGCATGTCTGCTGACTGCTTTGTCAGATCGCATCCTTTTTTTGCAGATCTTGTAGATAAATCTTCCTGTAATGTTGAATATCCAAAGTGTTGATGCCTGTTTACTTAAATGTATACAATTCTGGCCCCTTGCCTGTTGATTTTAATTGTTTCACCATTGGCCTTGCCTTCAGCTGCCTGGGCTCTGGTACTCCCTCCCAAAATCCCTGCAATTATACCTTATTTTCTTACATAAGTGTACTCCCAACCAAGCTTTTGGTTGCCTTTTTTTTTGATATCTCCTTGTATGTACATCAAGTTTTTTGTTTTATGACTCTGGGAAGTACTTGGATGTGTTTCATAGTATCATTTAATTTCAGCTTTTTTAAACTTAAAAATAAGGATGGGGGGGGGGGGGGGAAATTGCTTGTTTAATTTCTTTCATTTTCTGGTTACTAATAATTTTAACTGCAATCTCTGAGCCAGGGATCCAGGTTCAGTTCTAGCCTCGGGTCACTGTCTGTGTGGAGTCTTGCACATCCTTCCTGTGTCTGCGTGGGTTTTCTCTCCGTCGTCCAGTTTTCTCCCACACTGTAAAGCTGCGCAAGTTAGGAGCATTGACCATGCTAAATTGACCCCAGTGTCAGGGGATTAGAAGGGTAAATATGTGGGGTTACAGGAATAGATGGAATTGCAGTTGGTACAGACTGAGCTGAATGGCCTCCTTCTGTACTGTTAGGACACCATGCTTCATTTTTAGTTGATTTCTTAAAGTGGAGGTTTTTCTGTTTACTTGCAATTATTCTCTTCTTTCCTTTTTCCTAGTATTAACATTTGTTACTAAAATTTAAGGCTTCTGCCAGACAGTTCTCTTGTGCTCAGCATCATGGAACCTGCCTGTATGTTAGCCCTTGCATCCCTGATGGACCAGAATGTGACTTGTGTATGTTGCCCAAAGATTGAACAGAATCATGTTACTGTAATTGGTTTATTAATATGAAATCAGGTGTATTAAATTCTCCTAGTTTTTTGGTGGGGGAAGAATGAACATTCTATTCATAATATAACTTCGGCTGTAAATGATAAAACGTGATTTTAGTGATGATTTCTTGGATAACCTGGGCACGTTCATTTATAAAGGCCTTAACTGACTAATAGCAGCAAAACATGCTGTTTGTATTTGATGCCTTTTACTTTGATTGTAATCAACATTTTTTTGTGTGGAGGAGTGGGGATTATCTAAGTGTGTGGCTCCTTTTAAAATTTTTTTACACAGTAAGTTAAAGACTTTAACTAGTGTGCAACTTGTGTGGGGAACATTAGGGTTATTGCGTAGCTATAATGGAAGTTGGTAACAAAATTCTATTTCCGAGCTGCCTTTTGAGGGTATGTCACAGGCCACAGATGTCATCTGCTAAACTCAGCTGCTTACTGTAGTTAAAATCTAGTGACCATGAAGCTCTACCAACTTGCGCTCAGGAATATGATTTATAATTTTGAATATTATTGATAGAATGGACCAATGAACAAAATCTATGAAGGCACTGTACTGAGAATTTGAAGATGAACAGAAATGTTGTAACCAGTATGAACATTTGTGCAATAGAACATTAAAATCATTTGAGTCGAACTTGATTTAATTTTTTAAACTCTTGCTTGTTGAGATCTTCAAGGTTGATGATAATATGGATTTGGTCATAATTGATTTCCTTGAAATAACATTTAACAATTGCGTCATTATTACACGTAAAGGCTTTTAACATGGCTTTTGGGCAGAAGCATATCAGTGACTTTACCTTTTGATTAAATTATTTTCAGGTATCTTCATTCACTTCAACAGAAGATAAAAACAGGCACATTTTGTCTGACGGTAAAAGACAAAATTCCTCTTCAGAAATTTCAGAGCACAGTGCAAGGAAAAGGGGGCGACCACCAAAGGAAGAAAAGGTTGGTCTCAGAGGGTAGACTTTAAATTCTTTTCCTGAGACTCCAGTACATTTGTGCATATGCTAGTTGCCAGTACTTGTCCAGGCATAGTGTAAGAACAATGTATTTTTTCTTCTTCATGTAACTCGCGTCACTGTGATATGGTGGTTAGGCTTCTAGTTGAGAAATTAAACTGTTCAGTTAACTAAAATGATTACTGCATGGTAATGCTGTGCACAGGAAATAATGTATAGTCTCTCTTTATACCATGTGACTTTTGTATTTTCTTTCTTCCACTTCAGGATGCCTTCCCTGAACCGTCCATGGTGAAAAGGTTGGTTACGGGTCCAGTTGCGGGATACAAATGGAAGGTGAGTCACAAGTTTCTTTAATTCGGAAAGCTGCAGGGGCTAGCCATTTTTTAAAGTTTTTATTGACACACTCAATACATTAAAGGACTGCTCTTAATCATATTGATGCCAATGAGGCTTATGACAGTAAATCTGGGGAACGTTCATCTGTTTGAAAAGTTGGCATGAAGCACTAATTGTTAACTATAGAATCCTGTTGAAAAAATCCAAATAACCAAAAAAGTGTAGTTATTCTGTACTTTAAGATTGTTGTGGCAGCTAATATAAATTGCATTGTTTGTGTTTCCCTTTTGAAATTCAACATACATCACCCATGCATGGCTCCCAAAGAGTAGTATTGCTGGCGGACTGGCCAAGTTGTTCCACTACAGTTACAACACTGGCAATATTGAGGTGAGAGTGATAGCCCTTGACATCAAGGCTGCATTTGACCGAGCGTGGCATCGCTGAACCTCAGTGAAACTAGAATCAGTCGGTATCAGGGGCAAACAGTCCGCTGGTTGGAGTCATATCTGGTACATAAGAAGATGGTTGTGGAGGATCAATCATCTTAACTGGAGTCAATGGGAATCTGGGAGAAAGCTCTTCGCTGGCTGGAGTCGTATTGTCACTTAAATGGTGATTGGAGGTCAGTCATTTCAGCTCCAGGACATCACTAAGTGTTCTTCGGGAGTGTCATCGGCTCAACTCCTCAGCTGCCTCATCAAAGAACTTCTTTTCATTGTAAGATCAAAAATGGGGAAGATCTCAGATTACACAATGTTCACGTTTCATCATATGTTGAAACAATCAATGTCTAAATGAAGTCCATGTCCAAATACAATATCCAGGCTTGGGTTGACAATTGGCAAGTAACATTCATGCAAGTCAAAATTCCCATTTCCAACAAGAGAATTTAAACATTGCCGCTTGATGCTATCTGGCATTGCCATCACTGAATCCCTCATTATCAACATCCTATATGTTACTATTGACTAGAAACTGAACTGGGTTAGCCATTTAAATACTGTAGCTACAGGGGCAGGTCAGAGGCTAAGAATTCTGTGGTGAGTAACTCCCCTCCTGACTCCCCAAAACCTGTCCATCTGCAAAGCACAAGTCAGGAGTGTGATGGAATATTCTCCCCTGGTCTGGATGACTGCAGTTCCAACAATCTTCAAATGATTGACACTATCCAGGATAAATCAGCCCACGTGATTGACATCCTTTCAACAAACATTCATTACCTCCACCCATTAGCAGCAGTGTATACTTTCTATGAGAGGCACTGCAAGATCTTACCAAGACTCTAAATAGCACTTTCCAAACTCATGACCACTACCATTTAGAAGGACAAGAGCAGCATATCCATGGGAGCACCACCATCTAGACTTCTCCTCCAAGCCACTCACCATTCTGTACAGCTCTTTGAGGGTTTGCAAAGTATATTTCTATGTTGTGTAATGAAAAATGTGCTTTCAACATCAATTTTTCTCTGGTCCACTGATGTAATCAACCTGCTCTTCTCTGAATCATTGGCATAAAAGGTTTAAAAATAGGACATACTAGTTGGCTTACTTGCTGTAATCTTTAGCTGCATTTTCTGCTGCTTTTGTTGAGGCTTGATATGGAAGATTAGAACAGCTTTACAGTTTTGGTTTGAAAAGACCAGGGATAAATGTTTTCAAATCGGAATTCCTTATGATCTTTAATTATAACGCGCACACTCAGAGTTGAAAATCTTCACAATACTAATCTCATTGGGTTTTTTATTGGCTGTCAGTCATTTTGCAATAGCAATTGGCTGTAGCGCCAGCTACAATTATGTGGTGATACCCTTCTTAGAACAATGATGTACTTGGACAGTAAATGATAAACTTCCACTCGGTATGACTTGTCATCTTCATCTATTGTGTACTGCTTCTATGGGAAGGAGAATTGTAACTACTTGATTGACTACTAAACAGGGTCCATATGGAAACTAGAAAGATCAGGGAAGTTAGTACGCTCAAACCTTACATGAATTCAGAAAACCTTTTAACTTCCAGGAAAACAGTGGCTGAATTTACCAACATTGTTTAAAATTTATTTATTAGTCACAACTAGGCTTACATTAGCACTGCAATGAAGTTACTTTGAAAATCCCCGAGTTGCCGCACTCGGATACAGCGAGAGAGAAGTTAGTATGGCCAGTGCACCTAAGCAGTATATCTTTTGGGAGGGAACTCACACAACCTCAGGGTGAATGTCCGTGACCCAAGCCAGGAATTGAACCCAGGTCCCTGGCACTGTGAGGCAGCAGTACTGAAAAGAGAACAGCAAAATATAGTATTTTGTTCATCGTTCTTTAGCTTTTAAAAATCAGGTTGCATTCTATCTAACTAGTTTCATCTCCTGTTTGACGCTAAAACCAGCAATGTTAACTATGCATGATTAAATTGGCATAATTTATAGCGTAGAGTATTACACTAGTTGGAACTTGCCTTGCATGTTAAATTGAATGATCGGTTGAATAACTTCAAGGGTTTTTGTTAATAGTAACTCTTAACTTGTGGGTGGACTGAGTGCTTGTCATGTTTAAATCACAACTGAGACATGAATATTTAAATGATGCATTTGTGTGTTCTTGTGTAGAAAAGTAGTGCAATGGATAGAAAATTTGGCTTTAGCGATACATGGAATAACAGAATGAGAGGCCCATTGTTTGTTTCATGTGTATATATGTATACATGCACAAGATTGTAATTGTCACTTTTAGATCTCAGATGGAAAAGCAGGTGTTTCAAATTTAGGTTCTTGAGAGATTCTTCAGAGGACAATTATGCTAGTCACTCCAATATAGAGAATCCCTACTGTGCAGAAGGAGGCCATTCAGCCCATCTAGCCTGCACCGACATAAGTTCCACCAAAAAATTATCCTCGTAACGTATTTACCGTGCTAACGCCCCACCCTTACACAAAGGGGCAATTTACCATGGGAGAAAATGCTGGAAGCCATGACCAATCAATTTAACCCCCATGTCTTTGGATTGTGGGAGGAAACCGGAGCACTGGAGAAAACCTACAGACGTAGGGAGAACATGCAGACTTCACAAGTTGCCCTCGGCTGGAATTGCACCTGAATCTATAGTGCTGAGAAGCAACAGTGTTAACCACTGTTACCAGCTTGCTTTATCTAAGCATCTTCAATTTCGAATGTAGATTATAATGTTCCCTAGAAACTTACCAAATGTGCCTTGTGACTTGAACTGGATATTTGAGGCTTTTTACCTTATGGGAGTCCTTCAGTCTGTTTGGAAGCTAGATACAGATCATTATACAGCAAATGAGTTTGCATAGCAACAGTTAATGATTGGACTCCATTCAGTTAGTACAATGTGACTTGTGTAACATTACAAAATAACAAACATGCTTCCCTTCCCCACATCCGGTTATCCTTCTAGATGTAAATTTAATATCCGAGTATTCTTTTTAACTATCTGGACCTAGTGAATGCTTTCTCTGGAATTTCCTCTTTAAAAGTTCAACGGCACATTTATTTTAATCCCTGTTCACAATCTATGATTTGACTCTGCCAAATAATCATTACCAAGCAACTGAGACGGGGGGGGGTCTCCCTAATGTGTGAAATCTTTGGAAAGCAACTTCAAAACTGAGCTTGCTGGTGTCTTAATCATGCTTTGTCGCAGTATTTCTATTTAGTTCAACTTTGTTTGAATGTATTCAATTCAGAAGCCTTAGATATAACCATCATCTGCCCCAATTTCCTCCTTAGGGTCAGAAAATCTTGATATACATACAAAATAGAAAATAGAGGTTACTTTATAAAAGCTTTGTTCGCATGAACCTAGATTAGGTCAACTGCCCTCACCAATGAATCTTGTGCAACCAGGATTTGAAGTTGGTTGTAGACTACAAGGGAGGTGGTGGCCTCCTATATTATCTCTCGACTATTAGTCCAGAAACTTAGCTAATGTTCTGGGGACTGGGATTCAAATCCTGCCATGGCAGATGGAGGCATTTGAATTCAGTAAAAAGAAAATATCTGGAATTAAGAATCTGCTGATGACCCATTGTCGATTGTTGGAAAAACCAATCTGGTTCACTAATGCCCTTCAGGGAGAGAAATCTGCTGTCCTTACCTGGTGTGGCCTCCACGTGATCCCAGAGCCACAGCAATGTGGTTGACTCTCAACTGCCCTTGCCCAACTAGGGATGGGCAATAAATGCTGGCCAGTCAGCGGTGCCCATGTCCCATGAATTTAAAAAGTGATTTTTATGCTCAGGTTATTGACTTTGATTGGGGACCCTAACCTAGAGAAATGAATTTAAGTTGGTGTGTTCATAATCAGAATCATTACAATACTAATTTATTAAAGCAGAACAGAGACCCCTCTGTCTCATTCCATGCTTACTTCAAATAAGTATACAGCTATGCAGTAATTGAATTACCCAAAAGATTTGAAAGGAAAAAGTCTTCAGTGGAAAACGGTGAGAGCTACTATTGACAGTTCTATTTATGGTAGCGGAAGCTGATCTGTTGGTAGCTTTCTGCCCAAAAGATAGGAGTGATAAATGGTTGTGAAAGTGTTGAACATCTTTTGGTCCCTTCTTTCCGAAACACTGAACCATTGCAAAGCTGCTGTGTTTTCTTGTTGATTAGATTTCTATTAATAAATCTCCAGGTCGTCAGGGAGGGTATTTCTGGTGCATTTCTCCCACTTGTCTTGAATAGAAATCTTCATTCAGTTCTGGTATTGGAGTATGATTACTCACCTTGCTCAGATTTGGTTTTTCTAATTGCAGCAAGTAAAGGACGACCCTCACTTCCATCACTTTCTGCTCAGTCAGTCTGAGAAGGTAAGATTGTGCATTTAGTGTGCAGTCCAGTAGCGCAGTTCATTCCAGTACTAAGCAAAATTCTAGGTAGCAGAAAACTTTGGTTTCCTTTCTTTTTAATTATGCTGAACCTTTTTACCCCATTTTACCCCCTTTTCCTAAATATGTTGCTGTTGTCTTTTGCCTTACTGGTGAGAAGATCTTGGTTGATTGCCAGTGTGTTCAGCTAACTTGAGTGTGCGCTTGCTGCAGACGGTCGACAAATGTGTTTCCTCCATTCAGGATACATTATCCCGAAGTATCCGGTGTCTGGTAACAATGGAAACTGATCCCTACAGGCAAAAAGCAGCTAAACTAACCTGTTACTGGGCCACAAAATATTAGTCCATCAAAACCTGGTATTCTCACTTTTACTTAAGTATCCTGTTATTTGAGTAAAGTATAGATTTGATTGATTTTTTTAAGTGGTTTAAAAGAATTAGTTTAAAATTGCATTATTTTATCAAGTAACTGTTTTAGGGTTATTCAGTTTGAGATTAACCACAAATTCAGTGTTTAGCACAGGTCAGATTAACCCAGAAATACACAAGTTGTGATCAGTCACTGTTGTTCCATCATAGACTATGCTGTGGGCCCCATCCAGAGATAACCTCACTATCCCCTTGACAAATAACTGAAATCAGTCCATTTGTCCAGAAATTCCCCTTTTTAGTGCTCTCATTGATGTCAGAAATAGGATTTAAGAAGTTGCACCCTCTCAATTGGGTGTAACCAGGATTTTAATAACCATCTCAGTATTAACTTGCTGAGCAAAAATCCAGTTCATAAAAGCATTGTTTTACATCTGTGAGGTGTTGGTTAAAAATCTCCATTTTGGATTAATTATTTTTCTTAATTTTTCAGAATATTTCTGCTTCTGCCCTCAGAGCATTTGTATATGCACATGTTTTATTCTCTATAAATTTAAGTGATTTGATTTTGATGCTTTTTGTTTCCTTGATAACAGAATTTTTTTATTATAATTGACTGCTTGGACAGCTTGATGACATAGCTAACTCGACACTTTTGAATCCCCGCTATATAACAAAGAACAAAACAGCACGGGAAACAGGCCCTTTGGCCCAACGAGCCCGCGCCACCACCCTGATGTTCCCACCTCTACCCGTGATCCCTGTCTATGTTTATAGATCTATGGATTAAAAACCAAATTTGAGACAATTTAGACGTTGCAATGCGTTGCATGGTGAGAGAATTCCGATTCTCGTTGCCGGATTGCTAGATCTCTCGGTATGAATTCCAAGCGCAGTATTCCTGCTTTCATACTAACAGCAAGTGCTGAGTCCAAATGTTCTTTGAAGATGTGAACCAAAACCGGAAATGTGGGCCAGAATTTTCCCCCCGTTCACATTCTGCCACCGCTGCAAGCGAGGATGGTGAATTTGATGCTCGGCCAGGTTTTCATCATTACAGCCTGGCCAGCGAATCCAGCTGGCATGAACAGGCAGCAAATTCCAGCCATAACTTCTCAGCTAAAACAGATGCTGATGAATGTTCGCTAAATTTTTTTTTGCATGTCGTCCGAGGAATTGGTAAAACAAAATCTTGTGTTTCTGTCAGTCTCTCCGGCTTCCTTCACCCAGTTAGTTGATGGCAACAATTGTGTTGCATGAACCATGCTGGCTTCATGACACAAAGCTATCAAGTTATTCAGTTTGCATGACCTTTTTTAAAGGTTGAAATTCCTCCTACTTCCCTTTCGCTCTTCGTTTCTGTGCACCCAGCACAGAATCACTGCAGTGCAGGAGGAGGTAGTTCAAGCAGACCTTCTCCCCATAACTCCACGTATTTAACCTGCTAGTTCTTCTGAAATTAAGGCGCAATTTAGCATAACCAATCAAACCAAACTCTCATCCTTGGACTGTGAAGGTTAAGAACTCAAGGAACCTCCTGTCAGGCAACATTGAAATGCACTGCAATAATTGAAGTCCTATCCACAACGCTGTGGCTGCAATCAGTGGTTCACCCTGTATATGGAGATGACATGAATGTTGGAGCATAGCACATTGAATTGTCATTGTACATTCAGTATCAATGTGTTAATTGTCCCTTCTGATTCTATATATTCAAAGATTTGACTGAACAAAGACCCATCTGAACTGTGGTTTTGAATATAGAATGGGTTACTTTGTAGTTTACAGAAGTAATTTAGCGTAAATGTAAGAAAAGTACTTGAGTGCTTTTGTATTTAGGGAACTGAAAATCTTTTTTGTGCTTCTTCCTCGTTGTAACAGTCAAATTAGCCCGTTAGAAAGACTAAGCTGTTATTCGTGTGCTTCCACGTTGGCTATTGGACCAAGTAACTAGATCAAAGTTAAACATTTTAAAAAGCCTGTGACTTTGAAACCTACTACTTTTAATTTCAGATTGTGGGTCCTGTATTTTTCTGCATTGAAATTTGCATGTGAATACTTAACACCTTGTGCTGTGTTCTTATAGTATTTGAAACTGGTGTTAGCCCATTTGAGATAGTATTGTTTATAAATCAAACAAAATCTAAAATTTACTAATTGTAAAGCAAATAAACTTGTCAGTTGCCTAGTGGTATTCTGTGAAAACAGTATTTTTGCAGTAAAATTGTTGCACTATATGCTTTAAAAAACACAAAGCAATTCTTAATGTGCAAACTGATTTAAGCTCGTGTTTAAATTAGTATCCAATGAAATTTATAAAATCTGATTAAGGAAAATTTCCCATTAAGAAAACTTTATAAATCCCTTTTAAGCTGTACTTGTTCATTTCCGTTCTTTAAACCTTATTTATTAGTCTGAAGTAAGGCTTATGTTAACGTTGAAGTGAAGTTACCGAAATTCTCCTAGTCGCCACATTCCAGCACCTGTTCGGATCAATGCGCCAGACCTGCATGTCTTTCAGAATGTGGGAGGAAACTGGAACACTTGGAGGAAACCCATGCAGACATGGGGAGAACGTGCAAACTCCACACAGTCACCTAAACCAGGAATCGAACCTGGATCCCTGGCACTGCGAGGTAGCAGTGCTAACCACTGTGCTACCTTGCTGCCAATTCTCTCTTCCGATTTGGGTGACCTTGCCAAATCGGGGTTTTTTTAAATTGTGCCTAGTATAAGTGACTTGAGTTTGAATTTCTACTGTTCAGTGCTACCCATTTCATTGCTATCTTAGTGCAGACTGAACATGTAGCTATCTAATCTACTAGTAAAACACTGGGCAGCAAAGAATCTTTAAAATGGCAAAACAGTAATTAGAATATAATTCATTTTGGAGGGGAGAGAGCTGGTGGTGGATTGAAAGAAATGTTCATAGAAAATGCTTTTTTTGCCTCTAATGGGTACAAAAGCTATTGTCTTCCAGCATTTCCGTGTTTATTTTCTGAGAGTCATGTTAGTTTAAGAGATCGTCTTTAAATACATCTTTATGATACCTGTGTTGTCAACTTAACGTGGAGACCTGAAATACCAACCATTATAAAGCTGTATGTTTCAGATTGTATCATCCAAGTACATGTTGAAGTTAAAGTACATGGCACCATATTATACAGCTTTATTTTCTATGGCACTAAAAAAAGTAATTGGATCCATTTTTATTCGTCAACAGTCAGAATCGTGTTCTGCTATCATTCAAAAACTGAAGAGTACAGCAGAAGAGGTTGGTAATACACTCATTCATTTCCATTTTTAAATGTCCTTTGGAATAAAGAAAAAGGATTAACTTGGTCAGTCTTAATTAAATTTCAATGTTACAGCACAAAAACATGTTTTTCACAAACTATGTAATAGTTCCCCTCTTGAGGTGATTTATTATTGTCACGTGTTAGTATCCAGTGAAAAGTGTTGTTTCTTGCACGCTATACAAAGCATACTATCCATAGAGAAGGAAAGGAGAGAGTGCAGAATGTAGTATTACAGTCATAGCTAGGGTGTAGAGAAAGATCAGCTTAGTGCAAGGTATGTCCATTCAAAAGCCTGACAGCAGCAGGGAAGAAGCCATTCTTGAGTTGCTTGTTATGTGACTTCAGACTTCTGCATCTTTTTCCTAGTGGAAGAGTGTCTGTGTGGGATGCGTGGGTCTTTAATTATGGGGGGAGAGAGGGAGCTACTTCTCCGAGGCAGCGGGAAATGTAGAAAGAGCCAATGGATGGTAGCCTAGCTTGCATGATGGACTGAGCTACGCTCATGACTTTTTGTAGTTCCTTGCAGTCTTGGGTAGAGCAGAAGCCATACTTAGCTGTTAAAGAACAGAAAGAATGCTTTCTATGACGTGTCTGTAAAAGTTGGTGAGAGTCGTAGCTGACATGTCATGTTTCCTTAGTCTTCTCAGAAAGTAAAGGCGTTGGTGGGCTTTCTTAACTATAGTGTCGGCATGGAATAACCTTGCATGGTTCTCCTTTTCAAGCATCTGTTTTCCCCTTGAGAAAAAAAGCTTATGGACTTCAACAGTTTTAGACACTTCTGACATTGATCAAAGTCAGTCTGGTTTCAAACTTGCAATAAAATTTGAATTCTTTGTTAATTCTTGTTGTGATTAACTAAAAAGATTCTCGAGCTTTCTTAGCTTGAGTAAAAATAACCATAACTTATCAGATCTCTGCATAGTCTGTTTACATAAGGGGTTACACTCAGCAAGCATGGTGGCCGAGTGGTTAGCACTGCTGCCTCACAGCACCAGGGACCTGGGTTTGATTCCTGGCTTGTGTTGCTGCGCGGAGCCTGCAAGCTCTCCCCTTGCCTGTGTGAGTTTTCTCTGGGTGCTCCGGTTTCCTTCCATACTCCAAAGATGTGCAGGTTAGGTGGATTAGCCATGCTAGATTGCTCTTTGGTATTGGAGATTAGCTGTGGTAAATGCATGGGACTGTTAGGGTAGGGTCTGGATGGGATTGAGGTCAGTGCAATTGATGGGCCAAATGGCTTCCTTCTGCACTGTAGTAGAATGCTATGAACCCACGTTGTGTACCTTTATTGTCTTTTTATTTTCTATCATGGAAAGTTGAATAGGCTAGGCCTGAATTTATTCAACTTTAGAAGATTGAGAGGTGATCGCATTGAAACATACAAACTCCTGAGGAGACTTGATAGCGTGGATGCTGAAAGAATGTTTCCCTTGTGGGAGAGGCAAAAACTAGGGGATTCTGTTTAAAATAAGGGGTCTCCTATTTCCCATGCAGATGAGAATTTTATCTGGAGGGTTGGGACTCTGTTTCCTCAGAGAGCAATGCAGGGCTGGGTCATCGGATATCTTTTAAGGCAGCGTGGGTAGATTTTTGGCTAACAAGGATAGCAAAGGTTATCAGGCAAAGGCAGAATATGGACTTGAGGCTACAATCAGCCATGGTCTTATTGAATTGGAGCAGGCTTGAGAGGCCCGATGGCCTATTCCAGCTCCTAATTTGTAATGTGTGTAGAATTTAATGAATGCCAACTGACATCTACATGACCTCTGTATTTTGTTGGATCAAAACCAAGAATTCTACGTTATCAACTTTCAATGACCTACAATACTGGTGTCTCTTTCTCCTGTAATTCACACACCAACCTTACATTGATGGTGTATTTCCTTTCTGTATTCCTCTTCAGTTGCTTATTTTGCTGCGTTGGAACTGCATCAGCCAGTTTATTTCAGGCCATCTGTGGTCTCTTTCAAAATTTGGTGTCATCAATATGTTTGATACAGTTTTGGAAAAGTGATTCAACATAGGGTTGTGAAATAGCATTTGCTTGGTCTTTGAGTGGTAAAACCGTCATTTGCAGTTGCCCAATGCCTTCAGCAATCTATCCATTTTCTATAATATGTCATTCTCTTTGCCATGAAGATCTTGTGTGGTACCTTACCAATTATTGAAAAAAAACTGCATTTTTTTCATCTCCTATTTCAGAATCCTTTTGCATTGGTTAAATACCACCTGACTTGGTTAGCACTGCTGCCCCACAGCTTTAGGGACTCGGGTTCGATTCCCAGCTTGGGTCAATGTTTGTGTGGAGTCTGCACATTCTCTCCATGTCTGCATGGGTTTCCTCCAGGTGCTTCGATTTCCTCCCATGGTCCGAAAGACATGCTGGTTAGATGCGTTGGCCACGCTAAATTCTCCCTCACTGTACCCAAACAGGCGCTGGAGTGGAGTGACTAAGGGATTTTCGCAGAAACTTCATTGCAGTGTTAACGTAAGCCTACTTGTGACAGTAATAATTTTTTTTTATCTATTTTGACTGGCCTTGATATAACTCCTGTTTCTTCAAGTTCTTAGTCATTTCATCCCATATTTGTAGAACAGTAGTTTATCAAGAACTTAATTAAGGTAACTGGCCTATAATTTCCATCTTTTATTAAGAGAAATGTCAGATTTATCGTCTTGCAGTCTCATACAATTTTTCTTGCTGTATAATTTTCAGCAGTCTTAATCTAACATCACTCTTTATAGATCCTTGAATATAAGTTGTTAGATTCTATTGATTTGTCTACTTTAAATTTGAAAAATTTCTTAAGTGCGTTTTATCTTCAAATAGCCCTTTCAATAATTGTTCCACATTCCACTGCTGGTTTAAAGTTTTAGTGTCACAAGCAGGAACACTGCAATGAAGTTACTGTGAAAATCCCCTCATTGCCACATTCCAGCGTCTGTTCGAGTGCACTGAGGGAGAATTTAACATTGTCAATGCACCTAACCAGCATGTCTTTCAGACTGTGGGAGAAAACAGGAGCATGCAGAGGAAACCCATGCAGGCACTGGGAGAGAGTGCAGACTCCACACGGACAGTGACTCAAGCCAGGAATTGAACCTGGGTCCCTGGTGCTGTGAGGTAGCAGTGCTAACCAGGATACAGCCCATAATGTTGTTCTAAGCATATACTTTCTATAACAAGCTTAACCCCTTGCCCAGATGGGGAAAATTCTTTGTCTATAATGTAATTTCAGTGCACGTGATCCTTCCTTTTTAAAATATTAAATAATGTGCCGTTATGATGGGCTAGCTAATGTCCTTATTCACACGTGACTTGAAGGATGGAAATTGAGGATGATCCTTTTAAGGGTTCTTTAAAATCTTGTCTTAATGTGAATGGACTGATTTTGTTTGATCTCCACAGGAAGCAGAATCAACATCCATCCAGGCTGCAGACAGTACAGCAACCAATGGCAGTGTGACTCCGACGGACAAAAGGTAAAGGCCTGAGAAAAAACATTAAATATCATGCTGTATTTGATAGTGATTTGGGGTTGGACTTTAATATCAAGATTGAACCTTTCCTAGCACGATGAAATCTCACATGCCTGAAATATGGTCGCTGAAAGTTGGTATTTGAAGGAATCTGCAAATGCTCACCTGGCCAACCTGTCAAATGTGTTCTGGCCACATTGCTGACCTGTGACTCCAAAGATGACCTTTGCGAATTTCACTGATCAACATAGCTGCAGAGGGAGGTACATTTGGTCTTTTCACCATAATAGATTTTCCAATAAAGAGCCCAGATAGTCATTACATTGTCCGATGTAATGATCAATTAATGTGATCAATGAGTTGTGCTTCATTGATCAGTAATAAACATCTGGTAATTAACCACCACTTTTTTTTAAAAAATCACAATTAAAATCCTGACAGAAGGATTCTTGTTTGAGTTTAGATTTATCTGCGGGGCTTTTATTACTGTATTAAACAGTATAGGAAACCACAGGATTTTATTCCTTTGTAGTTGCTCAGTATAACTTAATGTGTTGGACTTTGCTGAGGTCATGGCTTATTCACAGCATTGAACCCCTGTTGTGCAGAAGGCGACCATTCGGCCCATCAAGTCTGCACGATCACAATCGCACCCAGGCTCTATCCTCATAACCCCGTGCATTTACCCCAGCTAATCCCCAAACATTAAGAAGCAATTAAGCAAGGCCAATCCTCCTAACCTGCACATCTTTGGATTCAGTCTGGCATTTGATCTCCTTTCCATTTGTGCAATAATTGAAGTAAGCCTATTTTATACTAATCAAACTTTAATCAGATGTCATTGAATCATTGCTCAAAGTTAATAAAATTCAAAGGCTCAAACGAGCCATTCCTTTGATGCACTGTTTACATTCTTTGAGTAACTGGAGAGATTAGCAAGCTGCTCACCATGTTTACTGTGCACAGTTCTGGTCGCCTCATTACAAGAGAGGGGTGGAAGCTATTGAAAGGGTGCAGAGGAGATTTACAAGGATGTTGCCTGGATTGGGTGGCATGTTTTGAGGATAGGTTAAGGGAGCTAGGTCTTTTCTCCTTGGAGAGACGAAGGATGAGAGGTGACCTGATAGATTTATAAGATGTTGAGAGGTATAGATCGGGTGGATTCTCAGAGGCTATTTCTCAGGGCTGAAATGGTCGCTACAAGATGACACAGGTTTAAGATGCTGGGGAGTAGGTATAGAGGAGATGTCAGGATTAAGTTTTTCACTCAGCATGGTGAGTGAATGGAATCAGCTGCTGTTGGTGGTGGTGGAGGCAAACTCGTTGAGGTCTTTTAAGAGACTTCTGGGATTTAATGGGATTGAGCGTTATAGGTAGGCCTAGTAAGTAAGGATATGATCAGTACAATTTGTGGGTCAAAGGGTCTATTTTTTATGTTCTATGTTTCATGGGATAAAAAACCACTTGTTAGAATGTGCATTGGAAGATGTTTATAAGCAGAATTTTCCTACGGAAATCGTGGTGGGCAGGGCACAGACCATTCAGCTTAGGTGTGCTTTTTCAGTCTTGGGACAAGCATTAGGAAAATCCTACCCATGTTATGTTTTCCCTTTTTGGAGAAACCCCAGCTCTGGTCAGGCAACTTTTGAAGGCTTTACATTGCCCAAGACAGTATACCTTAACTTTAAAAAAAAAATAAACAGCAATATCAAAAGAAAATGATAAATACTATGTTTGCATATTGTTTAATGAGGTTAGAGAGATTAGGCTTGTACCTACTAGAATTTAGTAAGAGGAAACTTGATTGAAATCTGATCCTGTGGGGTATTAGCAGGGTGGATGTGGAAAGGATATTTCCTCTTGTCAGTGTAGAACTAGGAAGTCACTGTTTAAAAAATGAAGGGTCGCTCATTTAAAACAGATAAAGAGAATTTCTTTCTCTTGAGGTTGTGTCTCTGGAATACTCTTCCTCCAAATAGAAGCAGAATCTGTGAACATTTTCAAGACAGAACTAGATGGGGGCGAAAGGTTATCGGGGCAGGCGAGATGATCTTATTGAATGGTGGAGTGAGTTTGAGGGTCCAAGTGGCCTACTCCTAAATCGTATGCTCGTACGTTATCGAAAACGGGTAACTGGAGCACAGGTATAGATTAGCCATAATGTGGATTAAGTTACAGAACAGGCTTGAAGGGCCATGTAGCCTGCTTTTGGCCTTTGTTCCAACATAAGTTCATTCTAACTGGTGTTTAACAAGCCATTCAGCTGAAAAGCTGATTAGGTCCCAGAAGTGAGCTATAATAACCAAATGATTAGGTAACCCTAAGGAGTTAATTTACTACAAAATGTACTCTTGGCATATGTTCCCTGTAAGGAAGAGCTCTTTGAAGTCTTCCTCATGTTATGTGTAAGCAGATCTCAGAAGAGCAATGTCTTTTTAAATTTGTGATTCTTTTTGCAGCCCAGTAATCAATAAAATTTAGTAATATTACATAAAAATCTAGAACTTGGGATGTTCATGAATGCTTTGCCTTATTTCAGACTTTTGGTGGGAATCGCAGACCTTTTATCTGTTTATCTAAATATTTGTGCAAACTAATCTGGTAGCTGATGGGAAGATCTGGAAACAGTGGCTGAATTAATTAACATTGATTGAAATGATTTAAACATTGTGGGGTTTACGACTGGTTTAGGTGCCTTGTATTGGGCTTGATAATCAAGATGATCCTTTTTAATCATCAACCCAGAAGCAAAATCCATAATTAGCTAAGTTAAATGTTTGAGACCCCTTTAAGCTCCAGAGCAAAGTCTTAATTTCTTCATAGTATCTGTTTTCTGCAGCCATTTGAAATAAAGATTTATATCCATTCAGCAACTCTGTTTAATAGAAGTTGTCAACTCTTCGAACTACTTTGTGAAACAGTTTGCATTGCATTTTCACTACAATTGAATGTCATGACAGCATTGGGCTTTAAATAAAAGACGTAACTGTAATCGGGATAGATATAAATTTTGAGGGATGAAATGGTTTTATTCCTGTTTTGCAGGATAGGATTTCTTGGTCTAGGCTTAATGGGGAGTGGAATTGTTGCAAATCTCTTGAAGATGGGGCACACTGTCACAGTGTGGAATCGCACAGGAGAAAAGGTATGTCACCTCCAAACTTCTGATCTGTTGCTTGTCACACTTGCTCAGCCGTTACTGTTAGCTTCGCTTCAATGGTTAGCGCTCTTGCCCCTCGCGTTGAAATGTTGTGGGTCCCAGTCCCAGTCCCACTCCAGAGACAGACGATTCATACTGCGCTTCAGTGTATTGTCAGAAATGCAGTCTTGTGGATCTCAAACAGGAGATTTTTCCATGTGTCCTGGTCAACATTTATCTCAACAGATATCATTGAAAAACAGAATATCTTGTTCTGTATTTTTCTTGTGGATAAACATAGAGCAGGAGGAGACCTTTTGAGCCTGCACCATCATCCATCACAATCATGCTGATAGTCAAATTCAATAGCTTAATCCTGCTTTCCTTGCTGTACGTAAATTAGTTATGATATAGAGATGCCAGCGTTGGACTGGGGTAAACTCAGTAAGAGGTCTGACAACACCAATTTTAAATACAACCGATTTATTTGATAGTAAACTTGCAAGCTTTCGGCCTTTGTAGCCTTTCCTCATTGGCCTGACGAAGGCTACAAAGGCCTAAAGCTTGCAAGTTTACTATCAAATAAATCAGTTGGATTTAAAATTGGTGTTGTCAGACCTCTTACATAAGTTGTAATATTCCCTTAGCATAGGAGTATGGTGTTGAGGTAGAGGATCAGCCATGACAGCACTACATGGCTCAAAGGGCCAAATGACCTACTTTTCTGGGTTTACTTTATAACACTGACCAGACTTTAGAAGTCCTTCATTGGTTGTAAATGGCTTTGGCGTTGTAAAAAGTGCTATCGAAAGTAAGATTTCTGTCTGCCACTTCATGAGGTACCTCATTGGCTCTAAAGTGCTTTAGGTGTCCTGAGATGTTGTGTGAAAGTCCTTTCCTTTACTGCGTGCCAACATGCCTTGTAAGATGGAACTTGAGCCCACAAGGTCCTTGGGATGGCACAGTAGTTAGAGATGTCTGACAGCGCCAGGGACCCAGATTCAGTTTTGGTCGGGTTAGTGTCTGTTTGCACGTTTTCACTGTGACTGCAATGGGTTTCCTCTGGGTGCTTTGGTTTTTCCCATGGTCCAACCATGTGTAGGTTAGATGGATTGGCCACGCTAAATCAACCCTTAAATCAGCCAAATTAGCAGGATAAATATGAGGGGTTACAGGGGTAGGAGCCTGAGTGGGATTGTGTTGATGCAGACTTGATGAGCCAAATGGCCTCCTCCTGCACTATAGATTCTATGAACTGAATAAACTCTGGTTCTGCTGCCTCTGTGACAATTGGGATTGAAAAAAAATTGGGTGTGCAATACCATATAAATCAAACGTCTGTTTTGCTTTCAATACTGCTTCATTCCTGTTCAAAAAGTCTGACCCATTCCATTGGCATCAAGGCTGAACTCAAATGTATTAAGCCCACTCTTTGTAGCTCTGTGACACAGCAATTTGGAACCCCAGTTTCCTGTGAAAGTAATCTTTTGAAATGAGTGTATGTGGTTTGTTTCTGAACTGGAAAATTTATCACATGCCTCTTCGTTTTGTGGCAGTGTGACCTTTTTCTCCAGGAAGGGGCACGTTTAGGACGGACACCTGCGGAGGTGGTTTCTACATGTGATATTACACTCTCTTGCATTTCTGACCCAAAAGCAGCTAAAGACGTAAGTACATCTACTGTTTCTTAGCTTGATAGGCTGAGCAGCAATGAACCATAATGTTAGCTCTCTTAATGTTATTAAGTGATGGGGAGGAATGTTAATATTTACATCTTGGCGTGTTTTCAGTTAACCTTGTTTATATTAAAAAAAATTCTAACAATGAGTATTTTGAACAAGTTTTATTTGTGCTTTCAGCTGGTTCTGGGTCCCAGTGGGGTGCTGCAAGGGATTCGACCAGGCAAGTGTTATGTTGACATGTCTACAGTGGATCCTGAGACATCCACAGAAATCTCACAGGTAATAAGATGAGCAAATTTAACAGAGCATAAAACTTACTCTTGTCTTGTAAGTCGGGCTTGTACCAATTTTGAGTTGAGCCAGAGTGGACTTTACGCATCTGCATACCCTGGGTATTTCATGCAACACAGATTGTAAGATAGAAAATAGAAGCAAGAATGAAAATGTAACTATCCTGTACTGGGGGAACGGGAAACCAATGCCATTCAAAGCAAATTTGTGAAATGTGTCTCTTTCCATGATCTGACTGCATTGAAAATTACTGGCACTGCTGATCGAAGTCGAGATTTCTTTATAAATGTGGTGGGATGATTCAATCAATTGACAAACCCTGTAGTTAGATGATAATTACCTTCAATCTGAAACATAGAATCTCATTACAGCTTTGTTTCATTTGTGTGTCCTGGTCTGTGCTCCTCCTCTAATGTTTTACTTAAGCCATTTGTCTGAAAGCATTTGTGTTGGGGGTGGGTGGGGGAGCAGACATTGGCTAGACTGCCAGCATGTGGATCAGACTAATGTCAGGATTTGATCCCTGCTGCAGCTGAGATTGAGTTGACACCTATTTCCTCGCCCTGGCAGCAGTACTTCTTAAATTAGATGTGGGGATGTCGAGGACCTGCCGTTAAACAGAGAAATGAAGACTATCCGTCTGAAGTCATTTCTTTGCTATCCTTGTATTGATTCCTAGCCTGCTTTTCTGGAGCTTTTAGACATTAAGCCACAGGAGCAGAATTAAGTCACTTGATCTATCAAGTCTGCTGCATCATCCAATCATGGCTGATACTTTTCTCATCCCCATTGTCCTGCCTTTTCCCCAATCTCCTTATTAATCAAGAACTTATCTATCTCTGTCTTAAAACCACTCAATGACCTGGCCTCCATAGCCTTCTGTGGCAAGGAGTTCCACAGATTTACCACTCTGTCTGAAGAAATTCCTCCTCACCTCTGTTTTAAAGGATTGTTCCTCTAGCGTCAGGCTAAAGGTCTTCCTGTTTATTTCACTGTTAGCATCAACTTTTATTTCAGTATGGCCACCCCTGAAATATTGTTTGCCTTTCTGTTTTCTCACACAAGCCTTGTGCTTCTGGTCTGAATGTTTCTTTTTTTTTAACTCGTGTCAGTTCAATTTCTTGTGACAAATCATTGTATAGAAAACATAGAGTTTGGCTTCCCAATAGCTCAATGGGCAAATGTCATTAAAGTGTGATACTGAGCCATTGCAATGGGGACTGTTCAATATTTAGTCCTGATGTGTGAATTACCTGAGCTCAGTTGGTGCAAGTGGGACAGAAGGCCTTAATCTCCCTGCGATCAGGAGGCTGAACATAAAATACAATGGCCAATCCTGATTATTGCCTATCACTCTTCTTCAAAAGTGGAGTTTGGCAAAAAATAAGGATTGATGGGATGCAATGCTAAGCCCTTCAAGATGCAAAAAATGTGGAAGATTTTGCAATGATAGGATAGATATATTGAGTTTTTAACCCAAGAATTTAATAAATGATCTAATTTTAGTGTGTATTATTGGCATGGGGTAGGTGACTAGACCAGGCATTGGCACAAAATGGAAGTGTTTCTGAAAGAATTGAGTATTTTCAAAGTTTATTTATTAGTCACAAATAGGCTTGCATTAACACTGCAATGAAGGCCATGACGTGGAGATGCCAGCGTTGGACAGTAAAACAAAATCTCAACACGTTGAAGCCCAACTGGTTTACTTTGTATCATGAGTTTTTGGAGCCCTGCTCTCACCTGATGAAGGAGCATTGCTCCAAAAGCTCGTGATACCAAACAAGCTTATTGGACTTTAGCCTGGTGTTGAAAGATTTTTTCCTGTGCCCACTTCAGTGAAGTTACTTGAAAATCCCCTAGTTGCCACTCTCCGGCGCCTATTCTGGTAAACTGAGGGAGAATTTAGTATGGCCAATGCACCAGTCTTTCAGACTGGTGGGAGGAAACCCATGCAGACATGCAGTCTGCATAGACAGCAACCCAAGCTGGAAATTAAACCCTGGCACTGAGGCAGCACTGCTAACCACTGTGCTGCTCCCTGTTGTTTTAAAAATCTCGTGGGTTACCTTGGGTCTCATTGGTGATGGTTTTGAAGTTTTCCTGACTCGACCTAATACTCGAATTTGTGCCACGCTCGATGCCATGGGCCAGTTTTATGATTCCAGTGTTGTTTGTGGCTCTTTGTTAAGATCTTGAGGTTGGCGGACTTTATCTGGGCTGCTCTCTTTACAAACTCCACAGCCGATAGCTGGGACTGATCTGTAATTGTTACTCCATTGCACAGGTGATCACTTCCAGAGGGGGGCGCTTTCTCGAAGCACCAGTCTCTGGGAATCGGCAACTATCGGAAAATGGAATGCTGGTGATCCTTGCTGCTGGAGATGAAGCATTATTTGATGATTGTAGCAGCTGTTTCCAGGCCATGGGGAAGAAGTCTTTCTATTTGGGTAGGTTTGCAGAATCCTCCAACCTCTTTCTCCCCTGTATATGAATTGTCTTGATAAAATTATTCATGGTGCTGTAAAGCTCAGTGTCTTGAAGGTGTTATTTCAGGAGGAAAGGCCAAATCGTACTTTAAGCTTAAAATTAAAATCATAGTATTTCTACAGCACAGAAAGAGACCATTGGCCGATTGAGTCAGCACTGAATTTCACAAAGGATATGACCAGGCCTTTCCTCTAACCCTATGTATTTGCCCCACTAATTCCCCCAACCTACAAATTCTGGGATTCTGAGGGACAATTTAGCTTGGCCAATTCATCTAACCTCCACAAAAGATCATGAATATAGCCCAATCCATCATGCAAACCAGCCTTCATCCATTGACTTTGTCTACATTTCCTGCTGTCTTGGCAAAGCAGCCAGCATAATTAAGGGTTCCACACACCCCAGACATTCTGTCTTCCACCTTCTTCCATCGGGGGAAAAAGCCACAAAAGTCTGAGGTCATATAACAACCGACTCGAACAACTTCTTCCCTGTTGCTGTCAGATTTTTGAATGGACTTGTCTTGTATTAAGTAGATCTTTCTCTACACCCTACCTCTGTACCCTCTCTCCCTACGAACAGTATGCTTTGGCTGTATAGCACACAAAGCAATACTTTTCACTGTTAATACATGTGACAGTAATAAATCAAATCAAACATCTTTGGACTGTGGGAGGAAACCGGAGCACTCAGGAAACCCACACAGGCACACGGAGAACATGCAAACTCCACACAGATAGTGACCCAAGCCAGGAATTGAAGTGGGTCCTTGGTGCTAAGGCAGCAATGCTAACCGCTGTGCCACCCCTACAAAACATGAATTCTGCCACTTCGAAACTCTGTTCAAACGGATCCCTTATTTTATTATTGCTGTGTAAATTTTTTTTAATGTATATGTTCCTAAACTAATGGAACTGCATAAAAACAGAGCATGACTCTCTCCCCACAGAGGAGGTGACTTGCACACATGAAGCAACCTGATCAACAAAGCATTCTGACTGTATCCTCTCCTCTTTCAACCTTGCTAATGTATTCCCCACACTACTAAATAATAACCTGTGCTTTTTTTTTTTGAGTGATTAGATTTGATCCTTCTATGAGAACCCTAACGAGTGCTTAATTTGCGGAATTAATCTGTCTAATTGAAAGAAAAATCTTAAATAAAAGCTGATCTGGCAGCACAGGCAAGGTGGGGAGATGCAGTGGGGGGTTCAAGTTTCAGCTTGATGAGCTTTGCCCAAGGGTCATAAACCTGAAATGTGAATTCTGTTCCTCTCTCTGCCGATGCTGCCAGACAGGAGTATTTCCACATTTTCTGTTTACGTTGTATAATTGAGGATGTGAGGAAGGGCAACCTCTCAAGTCTGAGCATGTGGGAAGTTAATTTGCTATGCACTTTCTGCTTTCCAGACTAAATGAAGCACGTATGGGCATGCTTACATTACTGTTTCCTTTCCAGGTGAGGTGGGTAATGCGTCGAAGATGATGCTGATTGTAAATATGATCCTGGGCAGTTTCATGGCTTCTGTTGCGGAAGGATTCACTTTGGCTAAGATAGCCAGCCAGTCACAAGAAGTGCTGCTTTACATCCTGAGTCAGGGACCTTTGGCAAGTGCTTTCCTGGACCAGAAGTGCCAAAGTAACTATCTTTCTAATTTCTTTTGAATGAAACTGGTTGATGCCAAGGATGCTGATTGTCTGAATTTAGTTAATTAATCGCAGATTCATAGATTAATTTCCAGTTAGTCATCCAAATGCAAATACTGCCAGTAGAAACACATTGGGGATTAGTTTAAACGTGGGCCCATTTGTAAGCAACATAACCACGCGTTAATGTGGGCGCTAAATTTTTTAACAGGATCTGTAGTATTTGAGCTAATGGGTCTGCATCATTGATAACGGGTGTATTCTTTGCTTTCTGCAGTATTGTTCAGAGCCATTTTGCAAAGTTATTTCAAACTTGCTTCAAAAGGCCTTTGGTGCAGTAGGGATGCCATAAATTCATAGAATCCTATAGTTAGGAAGGAGGCCATTCGGCCCACTGAGTCTGCACCGACGACAACAATCCTGCCCTATCCCCGTATGTTTACCCCGCTAATCCCCTGAAACTAGGGTCAATTTAGCATGGCCAATCAACCTAACCTGCACATCTTTGGACTGTGGGAGGAAACCGGAGCATCCGGAGGAAAGCCATGCAGACGTGGGGAACGTGCAAACTCCACATTGTGCAGAAAATTGTTTGATAAACACCTTCATTGTTATTGCAGTGTACAGTTGCTTTCTGTCGAGATATGTATTTAATAGCCTGATTCAGTTGCAGTCCGTTACACGAGTGTTGGCAGTGGCATGGTGTTGTAGCTGGAGTGGCAATCCAGCATAATGGTCTGGGGATCTAGGTTCCAATCTCACCATGGCAGATAAAAATCAGGAATTAAATTTCCAATTGTAGAATGCCTACAGTGCAGAAAGAAGTCATTTGGCCCACCAAGTCTACACCACTGACAATCCTACCCAGGCCCACCCCTGTAACTCCACACATTTGCAGTATTTATCCTCCTGACATGAAGGGGCATTTAGTATGGCCAATCAATCTGACCTGCACATCTTTAGACAGTGGGAGGAAACCAGAGCACCCAGAGGAAGACTCTGCAGACATGGGATTGTCTTAAAGATGTATCTGGTTCTCTGAGGTCCTTTAGCAAGAAAATCTGCCAACTTTACCTAGTCTGGTCTACGTGAGATTCCAGTTCAACAGAAATGTGGTTGACTCTTTACACAACAAAAGCCCTCTGATTGCACTCGAGAGCAATATAAATTTGAAGGTGACTTCCGATTGACACATTAACTGTTCGTGCTTGAAGAGTAGGATTCTTGGTGTCAGGAATCCAGGCAGAACTTTAATTCCCCTTAGTGTCAAGAGACTCAACGGGGTAAACACGTGGTTTTCAGAGATTGAGTCTGGGTGGGATTGTCAGTGGGCCAAATGGCCACCTCCTGCACTGTATGGAGTCTACAATTGGAATTTTAATTGGGTGGACTGGGATATCACTTAGCTGTGTCACAAGCCAGATAAGCTTTTTGGTTGGCTGTAAGAATGAAGAGTATGTAAGTGGCTACATGCAAAAAAAAAAGTTTTTGTTTTAAATTCTGGCCAGAACATTCACAGATTTCTACAGAACTTTAATCTTAAAATTGTAATTATTAATTTAATGCTGTCTATTTTGCTGACGTTCTCAGATACGTAATGATGATTGATCAGCAAACCCATTAACTCTGATTCCATTTGTGATTCTCTATCAGATATTTTACAGGGAATCTTCAAGCCTGACTTCCTGTTAAAACACATACAGAAGGACATCAGGTTAGCCATTGCTATGGGCGATTCTGTCAACCATTCAACTCCAATGGCTGCTGCGGCCAATGAAGTAAGTTCTGAGGATGTTATGCTTCTGATAAATCACAAATATTGGACTAGCTCCTTATATCGGTGGGATGGCGTGGGGTACCTGTTTGCGGTCCTCATCTGTTGAACTGTCCAGAGTAGCACATGATGAAGAACAGTATTTCTAGAGGTTCCTGATTGTTGGGGGGATAGTGTGCAGATGGAATGATATTCGTCGTTTCAGTTGACAATGTAGCTTATTGTCCTAATCACACTGCTAGAAAACTGAGAGTGTGTTTGCTTGCCTATTTATACAAAGAAAATTACATCTCAGGAACAGGCCCTTGGCCCCTCTGCCAATCCGTACCAACCATGCTGCCCAACTGAACTAAAACCCCCTACTGTTTTGGGGCCGTATTGCTCTATTCCCATCCTATTCGTGTATTTGTCAAAATGCCCTTTAAAACTTCACTATCTCTCCGGCAGTGGGTTTCGCCACCACCCTCTGTATAAAAACACAAAAATTGCTAAATGTGTAAAGACACGTGTAATGTGTTAAAGCTGTCACCTGTTATGCACTACTTCAATCCAGCTATCAAAACTCGGTCTATTAGAGAAGCAGTACATTTAATAAATATCTAACAATATTTAAGCTTGCTTAATCCATGCATCTACTTTGACATGTTGGAACAAAGTAATTATTTAAAATAATTTCAGATCACTCATCAAACAGCAGGGTTTTTTAAATTGTTGCCAAGTCATTTAAAAGACTCTGAAATTTATGAATGTCATATCAGATGTTCAATATTTCTCATCTTCTACACTTCTTATTCAGTTTTCTCTTTGCTTTATCTTTCAAATTTTAACTCGGGTTTTATGATAAATTTACTTCATTGCTAGTTAAGCTGACAGTACTTTGATCAATCACGATGTAGAGATGCCAGCATTGGACTAGTTAGGCACAGTAAGAAGTCTCAACACCAGGTTAAAGTGCAGAGGTTTATTTGGATTCACGAACTTTCGGAGCACTGCTCCATCAGGTGAATGGATTCTCTCACTCCTCGCTCCTCCACTCACCTGATGAAGGAGCAATGCTCTGAAAGCTCGTGATTCCAAATAAACCTGTTGGTCTTTAACTTGGTGTTGTGAGACTTGAGCTATCATGTTTGAGGAATTCTGTTGTAGAAGTGTCTGGTTGCTTGTTAATTCTGTTTGTAGTTCAGGTTAAATTATTGTGCTCTTCATGTAAAAGTTCTCCAAAGGTTTTTTCATTCTACTTTTGATTTCTTGCTGATTTTAATAATTGAAGAGTTGAGAGCCCAAACGTACCTGCTTATAGTGCATTTATGGTTTGGCTGGTGATTATCCAGATGTATCACAGATAATATAGTTTTGAATGTTACTTTAAATTTTCTGTTAGTTAAGAGATACCCTGAGCACAGAAGGCTAGAGATGAAAAAAATAAACCTTTAGTGTCCATGATGGCAGTATTGTCCATGACAAGCATTACAAAATGTAATATTTGAAATGGCCACTTAAACTTAAATTAGTTGCATCGATAATTTGGCAAAAATCTGATTGGAAGCTATGTTCCTCTTCCCATTCCAAAGCTTTGCAGTATGAATACTGCAATATAAAATCTAGTAATGGTAAATCTACTTGATGTAGCTTAATTTGATTTATTATTGTCATGTGTATTAGTATACAATGAAAACTATTGTTTCTTGTGTGTGATACAGACAAAGCATATTCATAGAAAAGAAAAGGAGAGAGTGTAGAATGTAGTGTTACAGTCATAGCTATTGTGTAGAGAAAAATCAACTTAATGCGAGATAGATCCATTCAAAAGTCTGATGGCAGCAGGAAAGAAGCTGTTTTTTGAGTCAGTTGGCACTGACTCAAGAACAGGAAGGGAAGAAGGTGGAAGAGAGAATGTCCAGGGTGCTTGGGGTTCTTAATTATAGTGGCTGCTTTTCCGAGGCAGCAGGAAACGTGGACAGTGTTTGTGGATGGGAGGCTGGTTTGCGTGAAGGACTGGGCTACGTTCACAACCCTTTGTAGTTTCTTGCAGTCTTGGGCAGAGCAGATGCCATACCAACCTGTGATAGATCCGATAGGATGCTTTCAGTGGTGCATCCATTGCCTTCATATCTGATATTTGATTTTGAAACTGATTAACTGGATTTGTGAAAGCAGGATGATCCCACTCCATTTCCCCATCCTCTTTTAGTCTTCCAATGTCTTGCAATTTATACTCTTCAGTCCTAACCCCAGAGCTGGTAAATGGAGTTGAGGTAGGAGAACAGATGTTTCTCGCATGTTGGTGCAGGCTCGTAGGGCCTCTGCACAGTGTGATTTCTTTGAATTTTGACATTAATATCAATATTTTCTGATTTATTATTTTCCTGTAGGTGTTTAAGAAGGCAAAGGCGCTGGGCCAATCTGAAAACGATATGTCTGCAGTATACCTGGCCTGCAACCAGTGACCACAACAATGTTTTAATTGTTTCCTTTTAAATTTGGGGCCATTTACTTTGGGTTTTCTTTTATGTTTCCATTATCAGTAACTGCTCTAATCTGCCGCACTGGCCATTGTACGTTGATTCCTTTGGCGACTGAGAGTGATAATGGTCCAGACCCAGCCAAATCTCATTAATACACTGGCACGCGGCACCTCCTGAGACTGTGAAATAAGCATGTGCCGACCAGCTGCTGCTTTTCTTTTCGGTTGTAATTTTGTTAGGATGATATTTAAGAAGGTATGGAAAGATGAGATGTTGATAAAGATGGATGGCTAGTGTTAACCCTTTACAGTTGGTTTTGCTGGCTTTGTTATGTACCTCCTGATGTGGTAGCCGCTGATATACGGCCAGTCTTGGTATGGCCAGTCACCGGATACAGTATTATATCACCAAGTTATCAGTGACAAAAGTACAAAACTTGTGAAGCAATCTCCTGAATACTGCTGAGAAAAGTGAAGTACGTCAACAGTTTCAGGGCCTGTGCTGTGATTTTTTTTGCAATGAATTTTATTCTCTGGTTACTGTAGTGATGCCAAGTGTGGGTTGTGTATATAAGTCAGAATGTCTGTGTGGTATTGTTGCTCTGTACAAAATGAAACCTCTTCACCCAACTGGTGTCCTGCTTAATGTTTCCCACGTGGCATGTACTGGAGGTTGGGCGGGGGGTGGGGAGAAAATAAACCACAAATAGCACTGTAAAGTCTGCACGCTTCCTGAGCAAGTCCAGTTCCTACTAACGTTTATCTTGCGGTTGTCTTGGGAGTTTTAAAAACCTGTGATAATCTTTGTATCTTTTGGAAACTTTATTTTGCTGCCTTGAGTTAAAAGAAAGTTAGTTATTCACAATTTTTATGATCAACCTGACTCTTTTTTGTGTGATTCCAAATGTTTTGGGACCCTCGTAAAAATGTTGCAGTATTAAACCGATAGTATATGCTGGGGAGACGTGAGTAAATTTATTTTCCTGTGCATAACTTGCTCCCAGTGCCATCCTGTACATTATACCATTTATACAATTCTGTATTTAGTGCATGATTATATTTAACCTATGGTTATAGGTTTTTTCTTTAAATTTGTATTTATTTACCTTTCTCAGCTCAAAGTATTTTTGTTATGTTCACCCACGTACTTATTTAAGAATTATGCAAGACCTGTCAGTTGCGCTATGGACTCAACATCCTTGCGGGTCTTTTGTGCTGCTGATACACCGATGTAGATCCAAACTTGGGAATGTAAATTGAATGTGGCTCCAGTTTTTTTAAATTTGTTTTTAAGTTACTGCATGGAGTGGGTGTGGAATGTAACCTTGGTCACTTTACTTTGCGAGGCATGTGATCACTTTTGGCTACACCAAAGCATGATGGTCAGATGTTTAGCCTGACCATCCTTTTGGACCTGAAAGATGGGTCAAATTGAACAGCTTTTAATGATAATGTAAGAGTGGCCAAGTTTGATTGGGATTGGCCCTTGGATTTCTGACTGGAACAAGGGACACTAAAATTTGGAAAAGTTAGTCTAAAATGCATGCACACCTCTGATTTCCAGTAGCCCATTGAGGCTGTGCCTATATTACTATGGTTTTCTATTCCTGCTTGTGAAAACGTTTAGATACATCAGTTCCTCTGAAAAATGCTTTTTGCCTTTGCGTGAACTCTGTACCTTGCATGCTCTGAAATAAGGGTCTGCCTTTACATACACTGAGAATGGAATCTATTTGAAAGCTTTAGCTATGGTTCTATTCATAAATAAAATATTTTAAGTAAAAATGTACAGATGGTCTTTTCAGAGCTTGTCACCGTCTTGAATTTGAGAAGCCCTCAAGATAAATGGATTGGGCACAAATGTCAGGCAGATGGTGCACATGAAGGACTATGCTTAATTCAAGCCTGCAATAAACTGTCTCTTGGATGCTGCTGACCCTGCTCACCAAATATATAAAGAGATGTCTTTGGCTTGCTCGTCCTGTAAGATCGTCACGGAATATCTTTTATTTAAAGGAGAAACTGGTTTAAGGCACAGTTCATCATGGAACACTATACCAGCTCTTTCGTTCAAGCTAAATGTTTTATTGCAGAACGCTGAGGGTCACGAGGCTACTGTACATCTCTGCATTAGAGGTTATTGTGACTAGAACCACTTTTTTTTCTATGAGAAATCTGGGACTTTGAAGTCATTCCTAATTTCAAGATGCGTCAAAAAATGTTGGCTTACTAACAGCATTTTACATTTTCTACGCGTTGACTTAATTTTTGGAAGGAGAATTTATTTAATTACATGATTAATGAATAATTTTCTTGCACAACACCATTACTGTGCTTTCACTTTGCATCAAAAGTTTGTTTGCTGGAGTTATTGAACCATTGCCTGGCAGTGCACAGGGTTCTATGTTCCTGTCATCGGGAATGGTGCACATTCCCGGTGCTATCTTTTCACAAAAATAGCCTGTTCTGTTTTACTAATTAAGAAAGTCCATCTGTAAATGTTGGCTTCCACTGCTACATAACACCCCCCTGCCCCTCCACCACCAAAAAAAAGCACAGTAATGCCATCCATCCATATGCACCAGTTAATGTTCAGTTAAACCTTATCAGATAGGATTGGTATAGAGGTTACTTAATACAGATCTGGAATATCACCCTCTGGAAAAACACCAGTTAATGTGTAATATTGCACTGGCGAATCTTCTGCAAAAGTCTTGACTGCAGAAAGAACCTCCTGTAAAGAACACTTGTGTACACAAACTACTGTGGTATTTCTGTCAATTTATTGTACTTTCTTTTCTTGCTGCAATGTAGCCTGAATTTAAAGTTGCATCCAAACTGCACAATATTCTGTCACTGCATTTTTATATAGCTTACAGTATTTCATTTTAAGATCGATATTGCAGAAATTGGCTACTATTTTTATGGATCCACAATTATTTTGTTATGTACAAAATTGTATACAGTTTGTCAAATGAGTATTCGGAAGTGTAGTGAATATTTTTTTTAAATGTGTTAAGTTGAGTCTAGCTTGGTCAATAAATGCTGTTATTGTTCAGGAAATTGGTTTATAATTGTCTCTGCATTTTATTTTGGTGTGCAAATGAAAATAACATCATAGCTTCTTGCATAGTGATTCTAATAGAACGAATCAGTTGGGACACATACTAAGCTTAATGGAGTCATCACTTCCCTGGGGGGAGACCTGATCTAATGTAATGGACCAACAAGGTGGTTCTTTATGGGATTTGGGTGAATCCCTCCTTAGTTGCTGGTTGATTAGAGGTTAGCAGTACTCTAGTGACAGCAATGTCCCTGGCAGCAGTGGGGCTGCCAGTAATGCTGCTGAGCCCAAGAATCTCTTGACTGATCCCTTGTTTTAGAGCAATTGAGGCAGGTTTGAGCTGGTCAGAAACAGGAGCAAAGGTGGTTTTCATGGCCTGTCAATGAGTGACTCATTAATGAGCTGCTTTGGCATCCTGTTGCAGGGATGGGATTCTTGCATCAGATGCTTCTCACCTCCCAATTTAATGAGGGTCAATTTTTCTGATGGGAATCTCTACCCAGTTCCCCCCTTGCCACAGTGCCTGCTCTAGTTTCAATTAAATGTCACCCATTCTGTTCACGGGATGTGAGCTGAACAGCATTGGTTAGCCAGCATTTTTATTACCCTTTAATTGCACTTAAGTTGTTGAGTGAGCTACTTGATTTGCTGCAGTCTTTTTTTTTCATTCAGTCAAAGGATTTGGATTTTGCTGGCCAGGCCAGCATTTGTTGCCCACCCCTAATTGCCCCTCAAAGACAATGGTAAACTGCCTGCCTTGAACCAGCACTCTTAGAGGAAGCATTGAAGAAAGGCATGGTGCTTGCACAAGTTTGGGAAGATTGTCAGCCTGATTGGAGAGAGAATCAGTAATATAAACTGATTAATGATTAAAGCATAGGAAAAGACCATTTGGCTTGTGTCCAGACCAGCTCTCCACACCCACTACCACCCCTCATTTTTTTCAGAGACCTACAATTCTATTCAGATTGAATCTGCTTCCACTGCATTCTCATGATTTTGAACATCTATCCAATCTCAACTTTCTAAAGAGAGTGATCCCAGCTTTTCCAATCTATTCATGACAGAATAGTCTCCCCCTCCTGCCTAATTGCTGGAATCATTCTTCTGAAAACGTTTACCTTCACATCTTGAAAGATATTGAAATGAGATACATTCCAGTTCGTGTTTTATGCAGGTTTATCAGAACTTCCTTATAGTCAACCAATTTAGCAGGATATAAATAGTGAAACACAAAGTGCTTATTTTGGGACTCTGAAGAATTTGGCAAGTGGGGAAGGAAATGTAGCAGTGTTTATCACTGCTGCTGATCAGCACCAGAGATTTGGGTTCGGTTCCTGGCTTAGGTCACTGTCAGTGTGGAGTCTGCATGTTCTCCCCATATCTGCATAGGTTTCCTGCCACAGTCCAAAGACATGCAGGTTAGGTGCATTGGCCATGCTAGATTTTCCCTTGGTGTACCCGAACAGACATTCGAGTGTGGCAACTAGGGAATTTTCATATACAGTATAAAAAGTCACAAGTAGACTTTAAGAAAAGATGTGAGGAAATTAAGGTTAGACAAATGCATTTAACCAGATCCAGGCTTCATTATTTATATTTTAAAAAAACCTGGTGTTAACAATCCATGTGCGACTCATTTCTCTGGAAAATAAACCTGTAGTTTTAATTTTCATAACACTTTGCTAGTAGTTGTTTACAAGTAAACTCATCAGATAAATTGCTTTCAGAATAGTTCAAGGTGAAACGTCATGCATGATTTAGTGCAGTACTTATCTTGATAAGTGTGGTCTTAAATTCTGTGCAATAAAACTCTAGCTGCAGATTTGATAAGAACACCAAAGTACACAGCTGTTACAATATACTTCTGAACTGCAACTTACAACTTCACATACTAGGCTACATTATATTTTCTACTTTAATTCTGCTGCACTCTGATTTTTCTCCACACAAATGATTAATTTTCCATTTTGTCAGGTTTTATCATTTCATAGAATCACTACAGTGCAGAAAAGGCTATTTGGCTCATCAAGTCTGCACTGACCACAATCCCACCCAGGCCCCTTCCCCATTACCACATGTATTTACCCTAGCTAGTCCCCTGATACTCAGGAGCAATTTAGTATAACCAACCCCCCTAATCTGCACATCTTTGAACTTAAGAAATGGTCGAGCATTACCTTAAGCTTTCTGGTGTATTTGTGATTGTTTTTTTTGTCATTGTATCACTGACTTTATATTTTGGGTATAGATTATTCAATAACTTCAATAGTACTCCCATCTTTGAGTTATGATGTAGCAGCATCTGATTACATTAAGCTGCAGTCAGTATTAAAAATCCTGATTACACTATGCAAATTGTCATCTTTTGATTTTAGCTTTTATATATTATTCAAATGTTTGGTATTTTAGTTTTGTAGTTTATGCTGCTGTATGGTGCTCTGTAAGGTAGAGACATCAATGTCTATCACATGGCTGACATGATGTGGAGATGCTGGCGTTGAGCTGGGGTAAACACAGTAAGAAGTCTCTCAATACGAGTGAGACTCCTGTGACATTGAGGTAGATGGGAAAAACACGCAAATTGATACTCCGTCGAAGAGCCATGGAAATAGTAGAGCAAGAGGCCATTTCTCCACCTTGATCATCATATCTTGGGGTACAACTTGAACTTGGGAGTTAATGGGTCAGTCGGAATGCTCCAAAAATACACTTTATAAAATATTTGGAAGAACATAAAGTGACCATTGCAGAAAGAGCAATATCGATCATGTTATATTGTTGGGATGCTCAAGAAATGGGCAGCACAGTAGTTAGCACTGCTGCTTCACAGCTCCAGGGTCCTGGGTTCGATTCCCAGCTTGGGTCACTGTCTGAGCAGAGTTTGCACGTTTACCTAACGTCTGCATGCGTTTCCTCTAGGTACTCCTGTTTCCTCCCACAGTCCAAAGATATGCAGATTAGGTTGATTGGCTATGCTAAGAAATTGCCCCTTCGTGTCCAGGGATGTGTAGGTTAGAGGGATTATTGGGTATAATATGTAGGGATATTGGGGGTAGGGCATGGGTGGGATTGTGTTTGGTGCAGACTCTATGGGCTGAAGGGTGTCTTCCTGCACTGTAGGATTCTATGATCTATAAATATTAGAGACCTTTCAAAATGATCATTACAAAGAGTGCAATGCTACTCGAGTGGGTGGCTGCCTAAGACGTTTCAGCCACAGTGCATCAAGCAGAAGGGAGTTGTAGAGAACTCTTTGGGGTGTATCACGTTGGAAGTATATTGGCGATTTTCACAATTGTTTCTTCCCATTCCTCTTGCAGTCCAAACATGTTCAGATTGGGTGGATTGGCTATGCAAAATTATTCCTTAATGTTCAAAGATGTGTTAGAAGGGTTGGGGGTGGGGGAGTAGCAGGGTAAATGTGTGTGTTTTGGGGGGATTTGGGTTGGCAGAGTAAATATGGGGGACTTTGTGGAGGTCTGGCTGGGATGTTCTGTTAGGGTCAGTACAGACTCGATGGGCTGAATGGCCTCTGTAGGGATTGTGTTGAAGCAGCTGAGAATCCTCAGATGTTTAGGATCCAATTGCCTCCCTCAATCCCTGCCTCCTGCAGTCAGCAGCTGCCCGGCCTGGGCAGTGAGCAGCAGCGCTCTCGGAGCCGGGACGCTGCTGGGGGACAGAGGGGTAACAGCCGGGCTCCCGACACCCCGACCCGTCCCCGAGGTCCGCACCGGGAGGCTGAGCGGCCGGCGGGGGAAGGGGGGCCGCTTCGAGCGAGGCACAGCCGGAAATAGCGGAGTGGTTTTGCGGCGGACACCGGAAGTGGTGCTCTCGCCCTTCAGTCAGCGGGATGGCGGCGGCGAATGAGGCGGAGAGAGCTGTGCTGGTGAGAGACAGACACAGATAGAGAGAGAGAGACAGACCTGAGGGGAGGGGGGCTGCGGATGGTGGGGGTGGGGGTGGGGGGGCTGCTGCGGGAGGGCGGGTGAGGGAGATGATGGGAGGGGGCTGTGGGTGGGGTGGGGTGGGGTGGGGTGGGGGTGGGGAGGGGGCTGTGGGTGGGTGGGGAGAGGGGCTGGGGTGGGGTGGGGTGGGGAGGGGGCTGTGGGTGGGGTGGGGTGGGGGAGGGCGTGGGTGGTGGGTGGTGGGGAGGGGCTGGGGGTGGGGTGGGGTGGGGGTGGGGGGGGGGTGTGGGTGGGGTGGGGTGGGGAGGGGGCTGTGGGTGGGGTGGGGTGGGGAGGGGGGCTGTGGGTGGGGTGGGGAGGGGGGGCTGTGGGTGGGGTGGGGAGGGGGCTGTGGGTGGGGTGGGGAGGGGGGGCTGTGGGTGGGGAGGGGGCTGTGGTGGTGGGGTGGGGAGGGGGGCTGTGGGTGGGGGAGGGGGCTGTGGGTGGGGAGGGGGGCTGTGGGTGGGGAGGGGGCTGTGGGTGTGGTGGGGAAGGGGGCTGTGGGTGGGGTGGGGAGGGGGGCTGGGGTGGGGGAGGGGAGGGGGGGCTGTGGGTGGGGAGGGGAGGGGGGCTGTGGGTGGGGAGGGGAGGGGGCTGTGGGTGGGGTGGGGAGGGGGGCTGCGGTGGGGTGGGGGGGGGGTGGGGAGGGGGACGCCGGTGTGGGGGAGGGGACTGCGGATACGGAGGAGAGGAGGAGGAAGAGGGGGCCTGCGGATACGGAGGGGCGGAAGGAGGGTGCTGCAGGTGAAGGATTGACAGCAGATACTTGGAAGGGTTGAGGTCATCAGGTTCCCAAAGGGAGGCAGGTAAAGCAGTGGAGACAAAGTTGGGATGGTGGATACTGGTGACTTGGATACCTTGGGGACAGATATCCAGAGATGTGTATGCATTCTAAGTGATATCTGAGGAGGGGGAGGGGTGAGTGGAGGGAGTCCAAGTTCTGAGAAGTTGGATAACTGGGGGAGAGGAGGGTAATGGAATTTGGGTTCTTGAAGGCAGATGTGACAGCTGATTCCCAATGCATTGGATACCAAGGTTTTGGTACCTGTAAGTCAGATACCTAGCATGCTGTATACTTGAGGGTCATGTACAAGCGGGAGCAGCAGATAATGGGGGTCCTGGTAGTGAGGAGGATAGTCAGAGGGGCTGATACGATGCAAATACCGGCAGCATGATAGGAATGAGGTTGGTGGGTACTGAAGATGAGGGCAGATACTGCAGGAGTTGGGGGATCGGGAGCAATTGCACCTTCAGTTTCCCAGCAGCAAAACCCACATTCAGCTGCTAATCTTAGAAGGAGTGAAGAAATACATATTAACTTTTGAAGGTGTGCTCTAATATGTGAGAAACAGATGGTTAAAAGCATTTTGTTTTGTCATGTTTTCAACAGTGATATTTCTATATAGGTACACTTGTGCTGTGGAGCTTATTTTGATAGCACACAAAATAAAATTGTGTAGATATCATGGCTTAACTAACATTAGGAAACATCATGGGTCAAAATCCTGAAACTTCCTCCCTAACCATACCTTTGCTATATTAATTGCAGTGACTCAAGAAGGCTCATCACCACCTCTTCAACAACAATTAGGGATGGGCAATAAATGCTGGCCTCCCAAGAACGAATAAAAAATAATTTGACAATGTACCTTTAAAATGTGTTCCCCTCATAGTACTGGAGATGTTATTTCTGTTGCTGTATTTAAAAGATGTATGACATTGTCTATGAAGTTATCAGACATTGTGAAAAGCTTTCGGTTGTTAATTTGATTCCGTGTTTGGAGCTGGCCAGACTTGAAAACAAACTGTTTTGGAAAGGCAAATTCTTTTCAGCCCCCTTTATTGTGGCTCAATAGCTCATAAGGCTATTTAATATTGGCCTTGTTGATTCTCTGGAGAGCTCGTGCTGATGTGACAGGCCCAATAGCATCCTGTGCTATAATGATTGTGGTCTTCCTGTGAGTGTCTGAGCTCGTTTGATTGCAAGTTATTCATGAATTTTGGCATTTTACTTCCACAAGGATTCCCTGTTCTTCTAATTTGATTTGTAGAGGGGCTGATTTATCTCCGCTGCTCTCCCTGTGTGATATAAATAGTTGTAGGAAATCCATATAATTCCTTTATTTTCCACTGAAATGAATTGTAGATGAACTTTTGGGCTGAATTAGTAAATAGGCTTCAATAATAAAAGAAATGCAAGTAGTAAATACACTTTCACTCCAAGCAGAACAGTTTTTTTAATAAGTAGAATGAGAGTAAGGCAGTAATTTGTACAAATATTTTTAATCATAGAATTCCTACATTGCAGAAAGAGGCCATTTGGCCCACTGAGTCTGCACTGGCTCTCTGGAAAAATCATTCCACCAAGGCCTTCCCTTCTGCCCTATCCCTAGAACCTCACCTATTTATCACAGCTAATCCACCTAACCTGGACATCTTAGGAAAGCAAGAGATAATGTTACCATGGCCAATCCACTTAACTGCATATCTTTGGACTGTGGGAGGAAGCCCACGCAGGCATGGGAAGAACGTGCAAAACCCCTACTGACAGTCATCAGCTCAGTAGTGCTGTGAGGCAGCAATGCAAAACCATAGTACCATCCCAAAAGACATTCCAAAATCTTTTGTATCTTCAAAAGTCATTAAAGCCATTCCAGGCTTATAACATTGATTTAATGTTCATACTGTGGTTTGGAAATAATTCTGAGGAGAGAAATTCTATAGTTATTTCCACTGGCACAGAAAAGACTATAAAATGATTTTAACTTTTAAAAATTATTAATTGAGTTACAACCAGAGAAGGAAGGATAATGACATTAGAAGCAGAAATGTTAGAGATCCGTAAAAAGAATGTTTTATCAATTCCTTTATTTGCCTTTGAGATGTAGATTTTTGAACATTGTGACCTTCTGAAGTGAGTTAGGTTTCCTGTTGGTTTGGTTCAGATCTACACTTTGTTGAACTCACTCTTGCTTCAGAGTGACCGAGGTATCATTACTGCTGTCTTCCAACAATGTTTCAGTTGATGTGATGTTTCTTTTTCTTTCTGCCCCTGTCTGCTTGATTGAACCAGTTTTTTTAACTTGCCTGTCTGTATATTCTTTAAAATGAATTTGATTAGCATGTCTTATCATCATTGTTGGAGAGCAAGAAATTGTATTTTTAATCTCTGAAACTTTTGACACTTTTCAAAATAGAATACAGTAAGGGTGGGGTTATTTTGTCTTTAGGGTTTTGCATGTCTGAAAACTATCTTGTTGGTTAGTCGTTTCCATTGTATCAATAGAATGACCATTGAGGAAAGCACTGCACTTTGCATTTTTAATATTTTCCTGAGATAGTTCCTGTTTGAAGTGACCTTGATACCCCTTCTTGGTGTGAAATTCTATGCAACAGCCCTGCAGCACAGCTTGTGTAAAAACTTCCTAGAGAAGTCGTCAACTTGCAGAGTTAGATATCAGATGGCTTGTGGCAGCCATTTTTGATCGATATCTTGTTTTTTTTTTAAACAGGACATCTTTAAGTAGTCCATAAAATTATAGAGTTCATAGAATCCCTACAGTGCAGAAGGAGGCCATTCAGCCCATCAAGTCTGCACCAACTACAATCATATCTAGGCTCTATCCCTATAACCCTACTTAGTTATCCTACTAACCCCCTGACAGTAAGAGGCAATGTACTCTGCCCAATCAACCTAACTCTCATGTATTTGGATTGTGGGAGGAAACTGGAGCACCTGGAGGAAACCCACACAGACACAAGAACGTGCAGACTCCGCACAGACAGTGACCCAAACTGGAAATTGGACCCAAATCCCTGGCGCTGTGAGGCAACAATGCTAACCACTGTGCTGCCCATAAAAAACAGATTGTGTCTCTGGCGAGCTGGTGAGGTTATAGTTAAATTTCATTCTGTCACAGTTTCCTATTATCCTGACAACAGTTTTGGAAGAAGTGATTTGGGAGCGAACGTATTCTTTTGGGAAATTTCAATTTAACATAAACATTGAACACACAGAGAGAGAGAAATTAGAAGAAATGTCCTTGCATCGGTTTATTGTCTCACAGTCTGAATCACTCAGGCAGATACCGTTGCATCATTTTAGAGGGAAAATTGAATAAAAGACTATGGAGAAAGGGACAATAGGATTGATCTCAGATTCACCTATTAATAGGCAAGGTGACTTCATTCTGTGGTTACAACTTTATACAATTTAATTCTCACTTTGCTGCACGAAAGATCGGAGCTCCTCTGTCAGGAAATGCTGCAGATAATAAAATGCCAGAGGCACAAAGAGAACTTTTATTATCCTCTGGCAGAGTTACAGTTAGGATATTTGCATTAATTAAGCTGCCCTATAAGCTGTGTTGTTCTCAGTGCCTTACTGCATAGAAACACTGAACATGAATAATTTCTTGTACAGAGTGGCAGATATCTGAAAAGGGTTTTAAGAATGAATATTATGTAAATAAGTTTTGTTGAACTTCTTTCTTCAAATTTAAGTGCACCATTGCTCTCCAATTATAAGTTTCGGTCGGGGAAAGCAAGCAAAAGGTTATCACAGAAGAATGCAAGTGTGCAGAGCCTGACATGTTGTGGCAGAGATCTAGTTACTTTAACCACTGTAAAGAGAGAAGCTGGAAATCTGAGGTTGGGTGGGATTAAGCTGAGGATTACAACAGATTGCATTGCAATAATGGGCGTAATAATGAAGGAGGGCCCCACTCTTCCCCATTATGTAATGGGAGCAAATCTATTTTCTTTATCGTTGGAAAAGAGAATTTGGTTAAAATATCTTGATATGGATAGTTATGGACATGTACAGAAATAAGATAGAATCCTTAAAGTGCAGAACGAGGCCATTCAGTCCATCAAATGTCCACGGAGAACAATGCTACCCAGACCCTGTCCCTGTAACCTCACATATTTAGCCTGCTAATCCATCTAATCTATGCATTCTGGGACACTAAGAGGCAATTTAGCACGGTTAATCTACCTAACCTGCACATCTTTTGGACTGTGGGAGGAAACTGGAGCATCCAGAGGAAACCCACACGAACATGGGGAGAATGTGCAACTTCTACACTGACAGTGAGCCATGCTGGGAATTGAACCTGGCCTCTGGAGCTCTGAGGCCATGGTGCCACCCATATTTGTTCCAGGTCATTGTATCAATAATAATAAAATTAAGGTGTGGCATGTCTCATGTCAGAGCATAATATCTATGATAAAGGCAGCATTTATAGTGCAGAATTATAATTAACTTTGAGCCATTTATTGATGCAATGCTAAATTCAATGACATATTGTCTGTCCTCCATCTTAAAACTCTCCTTTTGTTTTATTAGTGTCACTAGTAGGCTTACCTTGAAACTTGAGTTTCAAGTAACTCAAATAGAGTTACTTGAAAATCCCCTAGTCGCACACTCTGGCACCAGTTCAGGTACACTGAGGGAGAATTTAGCGTGACCAATGCACCTAAACAACTATGGGAGGAAGCTGAAGTGCCCAGAGGAAACCCACGCAGACACCAGGAGAATGTGCAAACTCAACAAAGAGTGACCAAGTTGTGAGGCAGCAGTGCTAACCACCGTGTCACTGTTACTTCCCTACACACACGCTACCTTTAAAATTGCATTATAATATTATCTTATTTTTACCGTTTCAGGAGCAGGAATTTAAATGGTTATTGCAGGAAGAGGTTCACGCTGTCCTCAAACAGCTGAAGGATATTCTGAAGGTAATTTCCATTCCCTTTGGATCAGTGCACAGGAAACTATGAATTGTAATTTTTCCTCAAGTTGTTCTCAATCCAAATAGTCAAATGAATTTTCAGTTACTGTATATCCTTGCAGTGTTCTGCATTAGTATACGATTTTATTCACCATTTATCTTGTGTAAAAATTGAATTATTGCGACTAATTTGTTTTAGCCAGAATCCATGGGGTTTTCTTGACACGTGGGTATTGTTTTTGGGAATTGATGTTGATGCTTGAGTTAGGCTCCAAAAATTATTGTTATAATTACATAAAGTGAAAACTGACAACATTAAATAATTCCTACTAATTCTTTAGGGTAGCACAGTGCTTAGCACTGCTGCCTTACAGTGCCAGGGGCCCAGGTTCAATACTGTCCTCGCGTGACTGTTGACTCGGGTAACTGGCACTTAGCGTCAGGGTTATCTGAAAAGGGCCTGGGTGGGTTTGTGGTCGATGCAGACTTGATTGTCCAAATTGCTGCCTCCTGCACTGTAGGGGCTCTATAATACTCCAACGTTTATTTCATAACATCACAAATGATATAGATTTCATCCAACCCAATGTAAGAGTATTCCATAGTGAATTAACTGCAATGCTTCCTGTTGAAAATTAGTCTGACCATCCTCTGAATAATTTGTCCTAGTTGCCAGATTGAATAACATTAGAGTATTCCTCACCTTCAGCATCATCATTGGTTGTACCATGAGCTTTGGCACCATCGTTCCACAAGTAATTTTCCTCCGTACTATCACCCATCAGGCAGAACAAACCTGTAAGGCTGCCAGCAGCAACTGCCACGCCAGAGTTGGCCGATCGCACAGCTTGGGCTACAACGTCAAGAAGTTGGGGTTTAAATGTGTCCCAGATGGGCCAGTTTTCTCCCTTGAGACCATTACTGGTCTCAAATTGCAGACTTCTTTCACTCATTTCTTGCAACCGTCTCCACCCATCCGTCCTTTCCCATGGGTGACAACATCTTTCTGAAATTTCTCCGGGAAGAGCTTTGCACTTGAACAACGTCGTCGATTTTGTAATTTTGTGCCACCTGCCGTACAAGATGGAACTGTGTCTTCCCCCAGCCAGTCGCCCCCACAGAGAGGTGGTTTCTTCACCAATCTTGGTAATGTGCTTTTTTGCTGGCATGTTGAAATCCATTGACATTCATCAATGTTTCCAAGAAGGCTAATTGATATGCATCCGTCTGTTAATGTAGGATGACAAAATGATGGGACGCGGTCATTTTATTGTCGAGTCTAAATGGCAGACGCCGTAAAATGTAATTTCTGATGGAATACTAAATCCTGTTTGTGAATTTTGTGCACCACTTGGCACTGACCTTGAATTCTGAAATACCTCCCTTGGAGCGCGAAGCCAGATGGCTCTCTAGGTGATGTGGCCATTTTACCAATTCTACCATCTTTTTTCTCCACGTCAGGCCACTTGCTTGGTCCTCCTCACCTGGCACAATGATACTTCGGCATCTTTCCTAGTTTATTGGATACCTTTCTCCAGTCTCTGTTTTCTTGGAAACATTAAACATAGTGCACTGCAACATAGTGAAAACTGTAACTGTCACTTAAAAGTGTTATACAGCTTTAATTTAAACACCCTCCAAGCATTCCAGTTTAATGAGACAAACAAGGATAGCAATTCAATTATTTCTTAATTTAATTCTTATAGTACCAACTCAGACATAAACAGTTGCAACTCATTAACTCTTTATTGAACTTAACTCTAATTGAACATTAACTTTCAACTAAACTTTAACTCTTAAACTGCATATTAACTTGAACTGAACATCAGCTTTAACTAAACATCAATTTAACTTCTTAACTGAAAATCAATATTGCCAAGTTTAGAAAAACAGCAAGAAATATCCTTGCTGTAGATCTATCTTCTTCTCTGAAACATCTTACGTGCGAAGGTTGGTCTCTTTGAGTTATCACTGGCAAACAAAGACTCACGCGTCTCTTTATCCACTTGCTTCCAGAAGATTCTCTGTCATCCAACCAATGAATTGATCCGAACACCCAATTTCATCATTCGATCAGATCAATCAAATGCAAGCAGAATAGTGGCATTGGTCACCTCGGGCCTCATCCTACCTCGGCCTTTTGAGTGTACATTGTTTACATTCCAATGCCCAGATAAGGAACATTGGCCCCAAGAGTCTGTGCAAAGCTCATCCCTGCCAAGGACAGGCTTTTAAAATCTGACGCTTTCTGACCTTTGACAACTTCCAGGCCATTGGCCGCAAGAAATCCCAGCAGAGTGAAAAAAAAACCAACTTTAAAGCCGCTGTTGCCAATATTGTTGTTAAATGATTGTTGCAGCCGTTCTTTCTCCGTCCACAAGATTGAACTTTGTACTTGTTATTTTTTCTCAAATATATTGTAAACATGGGAACAGGATTAGGCCATTCAATGAGATCCTGGCTGATTTATAGCTTAACTCCATATGCTTGCTGTTGACTCATATCCCTTAATATCTTTGCTTCACAAAATATAATCGATCTCAGATTTAAAATTAGCAATGGATCTCACAGCTGGTATTAGTGGAAGAGAATTCCAAACTTCTACTGTTTTTGTGTAGAAATGCTTCCTAGTCTCTCTCGTAAACGGTTTGGTCCTAATTTCAGGTCTGTGCCTCCTATAATTCATCTATTCTATCTTTTTCTGTTAAAACCTTGAAGACTTTGATCAGATCAACCCTTAACTTTCTAATTTCGAGAGAAAATAGGCCTAATTTATGTAAGGCAGAATAATGCGGGTGCTGGAATCTGAAACAAAAACAGAAAATGCTGCAGAACTCAGCAGGTCTGACGGCATCTGTGGAGAGAGAGAATAGAGCCAACGATTCGAGACTGGATGTCCTTCGCCTGACAACATAGGGCCAGCCTGACTCGAAGCATTGGCTCTAATTTGTATAATCTTTTCTCATAACGTACAAGTTAGTCAAGCCTGCATCGACAATAATTCCACCCGGCCCCTATCCCTGTAACCCCACGTATTTACCCTGCTCATCCCCTGACACTAAGGAGCAATCAACCTAACCTGCATATCTTTGAATTGTGGGAGGAAACCCATGCCAACATGGGGAGAAGTTGCAAACTCCACACAGTCCCCCAAGGCTGGAATTGAACCTGGGTCTCTGGTGCTAATTGCAGTGCTGCAAATGTAACTAACAATGTAATCGTACACTATGTCTGTGAATGTATCACTGTGCAACACGAGCCCTGTTGGCAATGTGTTATGTGCACATTTTGGACCTGATTTTCAGTGTGAAATTTGAAAATTTCAGCATTTTAATCCCATCAATGGGAGTGATTCAGTCCTAACCACTGCATATCAAAACCTGGAATTTGCAGCGGAAGCCAGAAGAAATTAATTTTAATGATTGTCTGTAGAAAGCAATTTGTTGACAAGCTGTAGATAACGTAAACGTATTGCTGTTGCTTAACACCTACTCGGCTTGCGATTTTCCTTCTAACTAACAACGGACTTCTCTTGTACAGGAGGCCTCTCGACGTTTTACCCTGTCAGCCTCTGGACCTGAAGGTCAAACCCGGCAGGAGAACTTCAAACTGGGAAGCTCAGTGTAAGCAGTTGGCCTTGTGCCATGTTCAATAACAGATGATTTTCACGGGCAGCCATGCAATAAAGATAGCAGACTTCCTTTATCTACGCACGCACATCCTCTGAGTGCTCTCTTGAGGAAGAATCAAGTTGATGGAAAAGATCAGTTTTTTTAACAATATATTTAATTCTTTATCCATTCGTGGGACAAGGGCATCGCTGGCTGGGTCAGCATTTGTTGCCCTTGAACTGAGTGGCTTGCAAAGCTATTTCAGAGGGCAGCTAAGAGTGAACCACATTGCTCTGGCTCTGGAGTCACGTCTGAGGGTAGTGCAGTGGTTAGCACTGCACCACTGCCAGGGACCCAAGTTTGATTCCCAGCTTGGGTCACTGTGTGGAGTCTGCACGTTCTCCTGCATGGATTTCCTCTGGGTGCTGGTGTGTTCCACTCAGTCTGAAAGACATGCTAGTTAATGCATTGGCCATGCTAAATTCTCCTTTAATGTACCTGAACAGGTTCCAGAGTGTGGCGACTAGGGGAATTTCACAGTAACTTCATTGCAGTGTTAATATAAGCCTACTTGTGATAAACAATCTTTAATTTTAGTGTAGGCCAGACCAGGTAAAGGACACCAGATTTCCTTCCCAAAAGTATAAGCGAACCAGATGAATTATATAATTAGAAATGAGAAGGAGTACTGCTTTTGAAAGTTTTTTTTTGCATTTAAGACTTTGTAAGACTTTATTTATTTCTAAATGTGGCCAAGATGTCTGAACATTAAATATACTTCCTCTGATCACATGGAAAATATTGAATGTCTGTGTACAGTAGCACCAGATTGTGTGATGTGGCTGAGTTACTTTCTTTACATTTTGGCGTGTTTTGGAACTAATTTTAACCTTTTTATTTGCTTTGTTTTCTTTCCCCCTAAATCTCCAATTCTGTTTTCCTTTTTTTAGGATCCCTGTGTCATCCATTCCCTGAGCCAAGCAACCTGTTCCCAACCATCTTCCAGTGCTTCTCCTCTTAACTACTTTAGGATGATTGAGACTGATTTATAGTTTTCACTTTCGATTAGTTGCCTGCTTTCATGTAAGGAAGTGACTTGCTTTAGTTCTGAAATCTCTGAGATGGTCTGTCTTAACGTATCTCCCTTTATAAAAAGCTACCTGTCTTGGTACCGATGATTAGATACCTGAACAAAGGCGAACTGAGAGAAGTGAAATCTGAGAGGAAGTTTTATTCAGATTTTTGAGATCCTTAGGAGTGCTAACAAATTGGACCCTGAACAAACTTGTTACTGTGACCACTAGAATAAAGTTAAAGTTTAAAATTTATTTATTAGTCACGAGTAAGCCTTACATTAACAGTAAACATTGCAACAGGGCAGCACAATGGTTAGGGACTTTTGTTCGATCCCCGGCTTGGGTCACTGTCTATGTGGACACCTTTTCCCTGTGTCTGTGTGGGTTTCCTCTGGGTGCTCCGGTTTCCTCCCACAGTCTGAAAGACATGCAAGTTAGGTGCATTGGCCATGCTAAATTCTCCTTCAGCATGCCTAAACAGGTGCTGAAGTGTGGCGACTAAGGGAATTTCACAGTAACTTCATTGCAGTGGTAATGTAAGCCTTACTTGTGACTAATAAATAAACTTTACAATAAAGCTACTATGAAATTCCCCGAGTTGCCACACTCCAGCGCCAGTTCGGGTCAATGCACCTAACCAGCACGTCTTTCAGAACGTGGGAGGAAACTGGAGTACCCGGAGGAAACCCTCACAGACACAGGAAGAACGTGCAGACTCCATGGAGACATGACCCAAGCCGTGGATTGAACTTGGGTCCCTGGCACTGTGAGGTAGCAGTGCTAACCACTGTGCTGCCTCGATAAATAGATGAAGCTAAGGAGTAGGAATTGAATGGGTAGCATAATTATTTTTAATCTGGAGGGTGTTTGGAATATTTATATCAGACTACCCAGAGAGATGATTGAGACTTATGAATAATTTTAAGTTGGAAATTGTCTGGAAAATAAATTGGGCAATAAAAGCTTTGAACTGCGTGTTTAGTTCTGGAGCAGACTTAGATCAGTGTGAAATAGTTGTGCCAAGCCCAGTACATTGAGTTTTCTGACTTAAATTTGAATAATATTTAGGTATGCATCCTTTGATCATTGATCTTTAATTGTTTCTTGGCAGAACATAGAGGTGAACTTTACTAGAACAGTGCTTTAGAATTGCAAGTCATTAAGGCAACGTGATTATTTAGTGACTTAGTATGAACATACCTAAAATTAGTTTCAAAGTTGGCCATTGCCTGAGTGTGAATCACAGGACGAGAGCAACACAGAAGGCATCCCCTTGTTGGCTCTCAGCTACTGAAATATTCCTCCCCTTTCGGCACCTCCACCCATTGTCTTTCTCCCTGCATCTACTCACAGCTTCTATGCCATTGCTGAACAACACGGTGGCTTTGACCTGCTCCGTTTCTGACCTGGGCCAGTTGCACCCCTCCTTAGGGGTGAACCTGCTGCTCACAGAACCCTCTTGGAACACCATGAAGACACTTCTTCCTCTCTGCAGTGCTGCAAGTTTGTTTTTCTTTCAGTTATCCAATTTGGAAGCTATGATTGACCCTGTATCCTCCATACTCGTAAGCAGTGCATCCCAGGTCTTAACCACTTGTTGTGTAAAAAGGTTTTCCCTCATGTCGCCTCTGACTCCATTGCCAATCACCTTATGTTGTTGTGACCTGGTGCTTGACTCTTCTGCCAATTGAAGCAGTTTCCCTCTATCTACTCTGCCTAGATCCCTCCTCATACCTCTTATCAAATATTTTCCCAATTTCTCCTGTCTTTTCTATGTAACTGAAGTTTCTTATCGCTGGAACCATTCTCATAAACCTTTCCTTCATTCTCTCCAATGCCTTCACATATTTTCTGAACTTTTTATTCATTCATGGACAGGGGCGTCACTGGCTGGCCAGCATTTATTGCCTATCCCTAGTTTGCCCGTGAGAAGACAGTGGTGGCCTGCCTTATACTTGGTAGCTTTATTCCTAAATTCCAGGGACCTTATTAGCTGCTCTCGCGACCTGCCCTGTTACATTCAGTGATTTGTGTGCGTTCACCCCATAGTCTCTTTCCACTCTGCACATCTTTACCTCCTCCCCCCCACCCCGTCCTCTATTTTATATTGCCTGTCTTTGTTCTTCCTTTCAAAGCCTATCATTTCACTGTTCCCTACATTAAATTTCAACTAGCACGTATCTGCGCGTTCTGTCAGTCTGTCTATATCTTCTTGAAATCCCACTGTCTTTCTCACGGTTCACATACTTGCAAGTTTTGTATCATCTGTAAATTTTTGAGTTGGGTCCCTATGCACCCAGTCTAAGTCATTAATATAGATCCAGAGAAACAGTAGCCCTGATACTGATCCCTGGACAGCCCCAGTGCACACTTACCATCTGTCTGAAAAGTAACACTACTCTGTTACTCAGACTCAGCCACCTTCATATGCATATTGCCACTGTCCTTTTTATTCCATGTTATAAGTTATAAAATTTATTTATTAGTTTCGCAGGTAGGCTTACATTAACACTGCAATGAAATTACTGTGAAAATCCCCTAGTCTCCACGTTCCAGCACCTGTTTGGGTACACTGAGGGAGTATTTAGCATAGCCAATGCACCTAACCAGCACGTCTTTCAGATTGTGGGGAAACCAGAGCACACGGAGGAAACCCACATGAGCACGGGGAGAATGTAGACTCCGCACAGACAGTCAACCAAACTGGGAATCGAATCTGAGTCGCTGGTACTGTGAGGCAGCAGTGCTTGTTTCCACTTTGCTGATGAGCCTGTCATGTGACAGTTTATAACTGCCCTTTAGAAGTTTATGTACACTATATCAACCACATTACCTTAATCAATCCTTTGTTACTTCCATCAGAAAATTCAGTTCAAGTTGTGAGAAACAGCAGCAAATGTAACTTTGCTCTCTGGCTGAATTCCACGTAAGAAATAGCACTGTCCTCTATTAATACTGAGACATAGAATTAGGTTTTAGCAGCACTAGCAATCAGGCCTGCACCACGTACTGATCTGGCTGTGACAAGTCGAATCAAATGTTTCATTCCCCACTGAAGACTAATTGCCAAAGATATGTTGGTAGGGAAGGAAAGAGATGCCATTTATATCTGAATAATTGAGCTAGTTGATCAACATTTTCTTGCCTAGAAATCAGGAAGGAATAAAGTTAAGTGATTAAATTGTGTTATTACAAGTCTGTTGACAGAAGCTTTAAGTCACAATTTTTCATGGATATTTATAAAATTATTTATTTGTTGTGTATAGAAGTCCATACATACAAATTGTGTTTCTTTTTCCAAGTTAAATGTAAATCTAAAATCCAACCCAGTTGAGTTACATTCCATAGCATGAATGTTTTCTAAATTTCTTTTTTCCTTTTCCAGATCGGACCAGGTGAAGGGTGTCCTTACATTGCAGGGAGATGCATTGACTCAGGCTGTGAGTACATGTAAAATAGGATTGAAGATGCTGCTGTCATTGACTCAATTGGTATAATTTATTGGTTTTAATTGAAAATGTGGCGTAGTGGTAATGTCACTGCACTTGTAACCTAGTGGACCTGGGTTCAAATCCCAACACAGCAGCTGGTGGAGATTAAATTCAATAATATAAAGCTATTCTCAGTAACGGTGACCATAAGATGTAGGAGCAGAATTAGGCTACTCGGCCCATCTGCTCCGCCATTCAACCATGGCTGACTTTTTTTTCATCCCCGTTCCCCTGCCTTTTCCCCAAAACCCTGATTCCCTTATTAAGAAAGAACCTATCTACTTGGTCTTAAAGACACTCAATGATCTGGCCTCCACAGCCTTCTGCAGCAAAGGGTTCCACAGATTCACTACTCTCTGGTTGAAGCAATTCCTCCTCACCTCTGTTTTAAAAGGTTGTCCCTTTAGCCTAAGGTTGCCATTAAAAAGCCTAATGTTTGGAGTTGTACGGAACTTCGGTGAGGTCACTGCTGGTGCATTGTGTGCAGTTCTCGTTGCCGCATGATAGGAAGGACATGAATGCACTGTTGCACTGTACAGATTTACCAGGATGGTACCTGAGATGGAATATTTAAGTTATGAAGAGAGGTTGGGTAGGCTTGGGTTGTTTTCTCTGGAGCCGAGAAGACTGAGGGGCGACCTGATTGAGGTGCTCAAGATTATGAGGGACTTGGATAGGGTGGATTGGGAACAGCTGTTCCCCTTAGTTAAGAGTCAGCTGTGAGAAGATACAAGTTAAAAATGAGGGCTGGGAGGATTAGGGAGGATTTGAGGAAAAACCTTTTTTACCCAGAGGGTGGTGACGCTCTGGAATGTTCTGCCTGAGGGGTGGAGGCAGGATGCCTCACATCCTTTAAAAAGTACCGGGATGAATCCTTGGCATGCCATAACATTCAAGGCTATGGGCCAAGTGCTGGCCAGTGGGATTATGTGGGCAGGTCAGGTTCTTTTATGTGTCGGTGCAGATTCAATGAGGAAAAGGGCCCCATCTGTGATGTAACCGGATAATAAGAAAGTTCGGTTAAAATGGGAAAAGAACATATACATCAGTGTTTGGGTGTATGTATACAATGTATGTACACAATACATATGTGCACGTACTCACATAGATGTATGTTGCATGCTCTCTTTAAATGTATGGTGACCATCAGCCCTCTATAGATACAACAGCCATCAGCAAATGCAGCCTAAAAACAAAGGCTTCAACCTTGCCTTGATAATTGCTTTGTCTGAGAGGCTGATTCAGAGATTTAATCGAATATCCGTTTTCCAATATAGGATATTAACCTCAGACTGCCTAAACACAACCAGGTGCTGCATTGCACTTTCAGAGAGGACAAACAGTGGAAAATGCAGCAGGTAAGGACATTCATTACGACAGTTTTTCCTGTTAACGCTGCAGTGGAGTTACTATGAAAATCCTTTAGTCGCCACACTGTTCGGGTACACGGAGGGAGAATTTAAGCATGGCCAACGCACCTAACCAGTACGTCTTTCAGACTGTGGGAGAAAACCGGAGCATCTGGAGGAAACCCAGACTGATACACGGAGAATATGCAAACTCCGCACAGGCAGTTAACCCAAGCCGGGATCGAATCTGTGTCCCTGGCGGTAGTGCTAACCACTGTACCACCGTCCACGTGGCTAAATCTTTCCAATAAGCTGCACATCTGTGGCTGGTCAGTAATTCCCATTGGGTGACACTGCGTTGGAACTTGTGGTTTAATGAGCCATGTCTCTTTTTCTTCTTACAATCATTCTAGTTGCCTTGTATGGTCATATCTCTTTCATTTTGTTTTCAGTGCTTTCTTCTCCCTCCATCATCCAATTCCTCAGCTTTTGAATTCACTTTTTCTTTCTGGCTTAACAGATTCAGGATGCTAGGAATCATGTTGGACAAGCCTTATACCTTCTGAACAGCAGAGACCAGACTTACCAATTTAAAAGTGGGGCTGAGGTCAACAAGGTCAGTCAGATTTCAGTACTCAATAACAGATCAGCAGCAAATATCCTTGAATAATCAATGCCTAAACTAAATGTTAAATTCAGTTCTTTTTAAAACTAATTGTAACCTTTTGATTGTTTAACCATTGATTATTTTGCTCATATATAGAGAGAGTTACAGCTCATTCACTAGTTTATTACTGTCACGAGTTAGGCTTACATTAACACTGCAATAAAGTTGCTGTGAAAATCCTCTAGTTGCTGCATCCAGTGCCTGTTTGGGTACACTGAGGGAGAATTTAGCATGGCCAATGCACCGAACCAGCACGTCTTTCAGACTGTGGGAGGAAACTGGAGCACCTGGAGGAAACCCACTCAGACATGGGAAGAACATATAGACTCCGCACAGGCAGTCACTCAAGCTAGGAATCAAACCCGGGTCCCTGGAGCTATTGCCATCCCAAGATTTCTATTTACCGATAGTCTGCATGTACAAATAAAAAGTTAACTTTCATGCAGTGATTAGTAAAAGATGGCGGTTGCTTTCATGTTCTCTGACTCCTGTCTCCCCATGACATGTCCCACAGATTGGAATGGGTATGTTAAATGAGGAGATTTAGCAGTCCAGCCAAAAGCCCATTGACTCAGTGGGATTGGAAGAACTTGATGGCGACGGAGGCCAGATCCTGTCCCAAGCCACAGATGAGATCAGTTTCTTGTTCGGCTCTGCAATCTCTGCCAAATTGGCAATGGAAGTGCTGCAGTTTGGCAGAGGGTTGGTTTTTCTGTGATCCCATTCCAGCTGTCCTTGCTCGATGGGAAACATTGGACAATGTCGGGAATTTTAATAATCAAATGTCAGACTGATGCTATCTCGCCCGAACCACGATCTGTAGTCTTCTGGGTGAGACTGGAGGCTCACCAACCCCAGAAAGAGTCAAGAAAACTAAAATCTTTGACAAAAGAATCTTAATTGCCGACTGTCATTGTTGCAAGTTGAATCATAGAATCCCTGGCGTGCAGAAAGAGGCCATTTGGCCCATTGAATCTGCACTGAACACAATCCATTCAAGCCCTATTCCCATAACCCCACATATTTACCCTGCTAATCCCCCGATGCTGGGCCAATTTAGTGTGGCCAATTCACCTAATCCACATATATTCTGAATTGTGGGAAGAAGCCCACACAGACATTGGGAGAACACGCTAACTTCACAGACAGTGATCTGAAGCTAGAATTGAACCTGGATCCCTGGCACTGCGAGACAGCAGTGCTAATCACTGTGCCCAACGGAGTGATGGGTGCAGAGTAAATATTCGGTGTAAATTCGTAAGACTGAACTATTTTCTAGTGATAAATATAGAGGTTTTCTGTGAAGCATCTATGAAATAGCTGATAATTGCTGATGTGTCAAAGTAATAAAGCAGCATAGTATGTCCTTGGCTGCAAAGGATTTAAATTCATTGACTTTTCATTTGAAAAATGCTTCACGTGATGTGTACCTCAATTCATTTCCATCGTGGAGGCACTCGTGACCTGCTTGTGAGTTATCCGGTCTGTCTGTCTTGTGAGGATAATTATCTTTTTGTACAATTTACTGTGGCACATCCTCTCATTCATCCGCTGCCTAAAAAATACAGGAAAACAACTTAGCCTGAGACTCCCAAGAAACAGAAATCAGCTTAGCAAACACAATGAAGATAAACATCTGTGCAGGATGAATGGCAGCTTCTCCCCCCCCCCCCATTTGTTACGAGAATGAAGTTATAAATCTGTTGGACTTTAACCTGGTGTTGTGAGACTTCTTAGATTGAAGCTAATATTGTGTTTACCATAAATCCAAACGATTATCGATAATCATTAACCGGTCCTCAAGCCTCTCTGCGCCTGACTAACGGAACGTAGACGTTTTCTTTTTAAGCTCATGGATGCAGTAATGTTGCAGCTAACCCGTGCTCGCAATAGACTCACCACTCCTGCAGCAATGACGCTCCCGGAAGTTGCCTCGAGCAGTTTGATGGTGAGCACATATCCTATTTTGTGGCTGACCAGTGTCTTTTGCTGCTTTTCTTTCCCTCTCTATTTCCCCTCCCCCCTCCCTTTCTCTCTTTCCTTCCCCTCCCTTCTCTCTCTTTCCTTCCCCCTCCCTTCTCCTCTTCCCTCGCCCCCCCTCCCTTATCTCTCTTCCCTTCCCCCCCCCTTCTCTCTGTTCCCTCGCCCCCCTCCCTTCTCTCTCTCTTCCCTCGCCCCTCCCTTCTCTCTCTTCCTCGCCCCTCCCTTCTCTCTCTTCCCTCGCCCCCCCTCCCTTCTCTCTCTTCCCTCGCCCCCCCCTCCCTTCTCTCTCTTCCCTCGCCCCCCCTCCCTTCCTCTCTTCCCTCGCACCCCCCTCCCTTCTCTCTCTTCCCTCGCCCCCCCTCCCTTCTCTCTCTTCCCTCCCCCCCTCCTTCTCTCTCTTCCCTCGCCCCCCCCTTCTCTCTCTCTCCCTTGGCCCCCCCCTCCCTTCTCTCTCTCTTCCCTCGCCCCCCCTCCCTTCTCTCTCTCTTCCCTCGCCCCCCCTCTCTCTTCCCTCGCCCCCCCTTCTCCTCTTCCCTCGCCCCCCTCCCTTCTCTCTCTTCCCTCGCCCCCCCTCCCTTCTCTCTCTCTTCCCTCGCCCCCCTCCCTTCTCTCTCTCTCTTCCCTCGCCCCCCTCCCTTCTCTCTCTCTTCCCTCGCCCCCTCCCTTCTCTCTCTCTTCCTCGCCCCCCCCTCCCTTCTCTCTCTTCCCTCGCCCCCCCCTCCCTTCTCTCTCTTCCCTCGCCCCCCCCCTCCTTCTCTCTCTTCCCTCGCCCCTTCTCTCTCTTCCCTCGCCCCCCTCTCTCTCTTCCCTCGCCCCTTCTCTCTCTTCCCTCCCCCTTCTCTCTCTTCTCTCTTTCCCTCGCCCCTTCTCTCTCTTCCTGCCCCTTCTCTCTCCTTCCCTCGCCCCCCCCCCCCCCCCCCCCCCTCTCTTTTCCCTCCACTCATCTCGTTCTACATCTCTTCACCTATCAACCAAACCCAGTAATATATTACAGCTATGGTGATAGGGAAAAGCCTAAAATTATAGCCTAAATTGTCATGCCAGGACATAGAATCACACAGCGCAGAAAGGGCTCATTGAGTCAGCACTAACACATCTGGGATGTGAAAGATGTCACTCTTTGTCATTAGTTTCTGTGTTGTCTGAAAGCTAGCTTTAGGGAAAGATTGTGGATGATCTTTCTCCATCTGAAAGTAACACTGGACACGTCAAATGCAAGTCTGCTTAATTCATGTTCACAAGTCAATCATTTTTAAATGCACTGGCCCATATCGTGCTGCATAAATATATACGTGCACCCACGTGACTTTAATTAACATATTCCTAGGCAACATCAGCATCGTGTTCCCATGTGACTTTATATTTCATTCGGTTGGGATCCTGTTGGAATGGTAAACAAAGATATTGTTAAAGAATTTGCTTTTCATTTTATCAGCTTCAGCCAGTATTTGTGCTTATTTGTAACAACTAAATATCTCAATTCTTTCTCAGAAAATGTTCACGCCACCTCTTCCTGGTGATGTCTTTGCAAACTTCTACATTAATCTGAGTAAACTTTGTTTGATTGTCTATCAGCTCCACCTTCTGCAGCCCAATTTGAATAAGGTAAAGTTTATTTATTAGTCACAAGTAAGGCTTACATTAACGTTGTGGTGAAGTTACTGTGAAATTTCCCTAGCTGCCATGCTTTGGCAGCTATTTGGGTCAGTGCACCTAACTAGCACATTTTTCAGACTGTGGGAGGAAACTGGAGCACCTGGAAGAAACCCATGCAGGCACTAGGAGAATGTGCAAGCTCCACACAGACAGTGATCCAAGGCTGGAATTGAACTAGGGCCCCTGGTGCTGAGAGGCAGCAGTGCTAACCACTGTGCCACCATGCCGCTATGTATGGCCACAATAGTATTTTTATTATATTACTGTTACAGTTTATAAGATTATGTTTTGGGACAATCTTTAATTTAGGGGAAACTGAAGAAATGATCCGTTTGGAATTCTGCTGAGCAATTAGCTTGGGTGGCTTGAATGGTAAAAGCCGATTTACTGGAAATAAGATGCATGAAGTTCACCCCTGGGGACTATGACAAGAGCACCTGTGATGATTGTGGGTGAAATGTTACTCTCCACGTTTCCAGAGGGAGATGTCAAATGTTATAAACACTTGTACTATTTACTATCTATTTAGTGGATACAGACCCATGTGATTTACGTTGCCATGGAAGTGGACTTTAGGAGGGAATAATCGGAATGCCATTGCACAAATGCAGGTTTTCCCCAAAGATATTTCTGAACCTCTCAGATTTCACAGACGTGGTCAGTCTGCAAGAACCTGAGAGAGTACAGAGAAGTAGAGGCATCCAGTCTCTACTGTTCACCATGCAGAATGTGGGTTAGAGCTCAAATTCAGATTGAGGAGATCAAGTTTGTGAGGATTGGAAGATTTGCCTAAGTTTGACCAGAGGGAAGCACCTCCAAGATGACCTCACTGTGAAAGTCAGTTCAGGAATAGAAGTGATCTGGCTGGAAAAGGGAAAAAGAAGCAAGTGAGCAGGAGCTGAGAATATTTTTGAACTGATTTCTGGAGAATGAAGTGGCCTCTTCAGGGACAGAGCAAAGTATAACTTGGATATGCTGATGGAGGAGTCCAGTTCCACTGTGTCACTGCCTTCCCTATGACTGCATGTACATGTCATATTCAAATAGCATCATGCAAATTCATGCTGCCCTACTTGTAGATTAAGGAGTGGCAAGAGACACCCTTTTGTAATTTTAGTGTCTAAATGGGTTGATTTTGTGGGACCCTGAGATTGTCAATGTTAACCTGGCAGACAGTTACATTCCACACCTACAGCTTGTTTCTCCCTTGTTGTGTCATGTTAAATTATATTCCATTTAACCTCTGATATACAAAATAAGCAGGAAGTCTTGGGCTCGAGAATGGAAACTCCTTTCCCAGCATTGGTTATTCAGGTCCAATGTCAAGTGTAAAACTGTAAAGATGTCATATAGCTGTAGAGGAATGAGTATCTTACCAGCGGTGCTGACATTTTTCACAATAAGAGAGGAATCACTGAGGAGTGCTGTGATATAAGAAGTTTTCCTGTTGTTTTTGGACCATCTTCTCATCTATTTTATCCTTGATCTTACAGAACTTCAAACCGGCGGGAAGCTCTGTGTTACACAACCCAGGATCCATGTTGTAAGTTCCCTCTGCATTTCTTCATTTAGGAAATAGATACATCTGTTCAGTTTTGATCGAGCAACTCAGTTTAGTATGAAATTTCCTAGCTGGATGGTATGGAGTATCTCACAAGCAGCAACCTTCTCTGACCTATTACGTGTTTAAAATTGTTTTTTTTTTTCACATCTGCATATGTTGGATATGAAACATTTACATTTCAATAATTGGAGTAGTGGGAGCCAGAGTGTTTGTGCCTGTATTTTTTTTGCATGTTTTGCGTTTGCGTGTGGCACAGTTTGCAAAGAATGTTATTGCTTTTTAAATAATTTGCAACTTATTTGCTTATTCTCTCAGGGTATTTTGCAGTGATTCGCAATAGGTGCTTTCTGTTTTTTTTTAAGTCACAGTATTACAGATATCACAGAAAAAATACATTTGAAATATCTTATTAATAGGCTTTTAATTTAAACACTTTCCAAGAATTCCAATTTTATGAAACAAGAACAGTAATAGACTCTGTTTAAGTCTCTGCATTGCAGTTCAGTAAAGGAGACACGTGTTCTGCTTTTTCATAAATTACCTTTATTTCTTCAATCCAACTCCACATACAATTCTCCCCCAATGCCACCTGTAGCCCTGTTATATATCTGTGAACAATTAACATCAAATTAGGACTTAATTAAGAGGTCTGTTAACCCATTCCTAACAGATTCTTAAAAAATTGATGAATGAATTAATCACTTCAGGTACCAACTCAAACTTAAAACAGTTGCAACTTCTCAACTCTCAGCTGAACTTTACCTCTTAACCACACCTTAACTGAACATCAATTTTAAGTATTTAACTCAAAATAGATATTACAGAGTTTAGGAAAATCCTTGACCAAGAAATATCCCCGATGTAGAATCTATCTTCCCCTCTGAGGAAAATTCCTTCAAGGCACACATCTTACAATGGTTCGTCTTTATAGAATTGTTGACAAGCAAAGGATTGCAGTGACTTTTATCCAGAATCCTCCACGTTCAGATGATTCTCCATCATCCAGCCAACCGTGTAACGAGAAACCGATCACACAACTCAAACATCCAGTGAAATTACTTGTGAACGATGTCATTACACTTAGTTCAGACTAAATGTCCCCCACACAACAGCAATAAAATTCAAGAGCTGTATGTCTGTTCAAATGTAAACAACTTTTCTTATTTGGTCAACACAGGAAGCTTCAGACCACACTTTCCAGAGCAGAGTAACTTTACAACCTGCATCTGGTTTTAATTATAAGTTGACCAGAAATCCCAAATGCTTAATTCTCAGCCAGAATAGCCATTTTAAAGCCACAATAATTGCTATTATTGTTGTTAAATCATTGCTGTGGCTGTTCTTTCTCAATCTACAATCCTTTCCAGAAATTTGGGCAAAGGGCAAAAAACAGTATTGTTTGAAATAGATCCGAATATATTGTGACTTGTCTAACAAAATGAAAAATGGTGTTTTAAAAGCCTTGCTGCAATAATCGTTGTTATTCTGTAGGTTTGTGAGATCTCCATCAGTATTCCCACATGTCTTCGTAACAGTTTCAAGACAAGATTAAAATGTTAGAACATAATATAAAGATGTCATCATATCTGATTGACATTAGCTAATTTGCATCTTCACATCACTGTTCAGCCTCTCCACCAGTGCTTCATTAATGTGGTTGATTCAGTTTAGAAAAAGATGTACCTATAACAGACAATGCCACAATTTGTAAGTTGATGGAATTGCAAAATTCAGTCCCCAGCAAGATTGCAAAATCCTAGATTCATGTAAAAGTATTCAACTACCAGTGCCCCATGGCAGGGATACTGCCTCTGGGTTGTGCCGACTGAATAAATAAAAATAAAATTGCATTATCCCTCTTGGATTAGTCCTGGGATTGAATTGCACAGATCTATCTATTCTTCTGAGTACTGTTACTAACATTATTGGGATAATTTAGTACACTACAAAGGTACATTTTGATTGTTGCACTCAGTGCGATATTGCTGCTATGACGGCCTTATCCCATCAGCGCATCCTATCCAACCTTCATTCATAGTGGTTCATTCACAGCTAGGCTTTGAGTTGAAATTCCAAGGTGGCCTGTCAATCTAATGTGGAATGGGAGCTGTCACGTCAAAGGGCTTCCTTGATAGTAGCACTGAAACATGTGGCGCAAGCCTAATTCCATCTGGACTGCATGTTAACAGGAATTCATTTCAAAGTGCATTTTGTGTTACAGTGAGCTTAATAACCAGAAGCTTGAAGTTAGCCATGTGCACAAAGTGGAATGTGTGGTCCCCTGGCTAAATGACACACTGGTTTTCTTTACTATCGCACTACAGCTTTGTCAGCAACTGAAGGATAAGGTACAGTCTATTTTCCTTCATTTGATTTGATTTATGATTGTCACATACATTAGTATACAGTGAGTGTTACAATCATAGCTACAGTGTAGAGAAAAATCAACTTCGTGTGAAGTAGGTCCATTCAAAAGTCTGACAGCAACACAGAAGAAGTTGTTCTTGAGTTAGTTGGTACATGACCTTAGACTTTTGTATCTTTTTCCTTTCTGGAAGAAGATGGAAGAGAGAATTCCAAGGTATGTGGAATCCTTAATTATTCTGGCTGCTTTGCCAAGGCAGTAGGAAGTGTAAACAGAGTCCCTGAATGGGAGGCTGGTTTACATGATGGATTGGGTTATCTTCACCATCTTTTGTAGTTTCTTACAGTCTTGAGCAGAGCAGGAGCCATACCAAGCTATGATATAACCAGAAAGAATGCTTTCTATGATGCGTCTGTAAAAGTTAGTGAGATTTATAGTGGATGTGCCAAATTTAACCAGTAGTGTTTTTAATGTTGTGTGATGGCTTCTTCACAATTGACTACTTTATGTTCATAACAAGCCAGTGATATGACTGCCAGGGCAGATATTTAGTTATTCTGATTAAATGCTTTTTTTTGGTCTTTGGTTACAATGGCCAACAACATGGGGTGAATTTTACTGGATTATTTTGGGGCTGCCGAACTTAGGAGCTGGGTTCTTCCTGATGCTAACATAAAGACTTCTCCCTCACCTGCCTTTTGATCCCTCTTTAAAATCTTCCCACTTGCCAGCGCTCCAAACCAGGGCAGACAGCAAGCAGCTGCTTTTGCTAATTCTGTCCTGTAATAGTGTCTGAGCTGCTTTGCTGTCTGCAATAAATCCCTAAAAATTATCACCACGGCATTACAAATTGCATTAACAGCTGCATGGTTAGCACTGCTACCTCACAGCACCAGGGACCTGGCTTAGGTAGCCATCTGTGTGGAGTTTGCATGTTCTCCCCATATCTGCCTGGGTTTCTCTGGGTACTGCGGTTTCCTCCCACAATCCAAAGATGTGTAGGTTAGGTGGATTGGCCATGCTAAATTGCCCTTTAGTGTCGGGGGATTAGCAGTATAAATATGTGGAGATAGGGGCTGGGTAGAATTGTTGGTGCAGACTCGATGAGTCAAATGGTCTCCTCTGCAATGTAAGGAATCTATGAATCTGCCTCAACCACTTTCTCTGGTAGCTCATTCCGTGGAAGAAGTCTCACAACGCCAGGCTAAAGTCCAGCATGTTTATTTGGTAGCACAAGCTACTAGCTTTCGAAGTGCTGCCTCTTCCGCTCCAAAAGCTAGTGGCTTTGGATTTTGGATTTTCGCCTGATGTTGTGAAACTTCTTATTGTGTTTACCCCAGTCCAATGCCAGCATCTCCACATCACAGCTCATTCCATATACATACCATGTACACTCTCTGTGAGGAAGTTGCCCCTCAGATCCCTTTTAAATCTTCCTTCTCTCACCAAAAAGCCATACCCCTTGAGTTATCAGTGGTAAAACTTGCATCTTTGAGAATCTGGATGAACTGGAAGTGTTTTATTTTCTCTACTCGCTGCTGCAATGTTGTTTCTTATTTATTGGTCTTTTACAGATTTCTGTGTTTTCCAGTTACTGGAACTTCAAACCTTACTGATCCTGAGCCACAAATGAAGATCAGTCTGCACTTTGTACCCACCTCCTGCCCTAGTTCCCAGTCTATCTCCTGTAAAAGCTGCCCCAGAATATTTTGGGCAGTTTGTTTATAATTCGATAAGCTGCACACAGCGCACTTTGCTCACCTGCCCTCCATATACGTGTCATAATTCCTTGTGGAGCCTGATCTGGCAACATTTGGAAAGGAAATCAGTCATCAAAAAAAACATGCAGTCTAAATTTTTTAACCTGCAATCAACTTTTAGTAAATGTTTGTGTCCAAATGTCAGGCTTTACTGGATGAAGGTGTAGTTTAGAACCACTGAATGAGAGATGGTAGCAAATATGTGGGCGAACTATAGCATTAAACAGATTTTGTGCACTTTTGATGAAATTGCAGGCTGTGGGGAATGAAGTGGGAAAAGTATCTCTTCGGGGATTTTAATATTCAGGCACTGAAGCTAATGTTTTCCACCTGTTTAGCAGGGAAATGAAATAACTAAAACTATACATTATACCTCTTAGTGGACCAGCCAAACATTCCTGAATTACAATGTTCTTGGGGACTCAGAGATTCCTTTATCAAGAAGAAACAGAGAGGTGGAAACATAGCCATGTGTGAGTTTAGACAGATCATAGTTATGCAGTTTATAAATTAAATGGCAGTGGCATTAGTTAGTTTTGAATTTGTGCTGGTCACGAATAAGTTCACGATTGCTTCACTAAGAAGCCTTGCGCCCAGATCGCGATTCTTCTCGCAATAGGATTCCTGAACTGGCGAGTTAAGTATTTATCTCTTTAATGAATCAGCCACTTAGAATGAACAAAAATGGAAAAAAAGTATTGAACAAAACAGAATACTGAGAAATGCAGAGCCCAAATTAATTTACACAGATATTAGATGTCTTAGATATGCTAGAAATGTTTTAGTTTATCCACTGGATATGCAGTGCTAAAGAATTTCTTTGGGAACCATTTATGCGATTGGAGTATCGGACAATTGGTTTGGTTATTCATGTTGAACATGTGTTTATCTGGAGTCTCACAGATACAAACACTGACCAATTGACACTAAAATTTACACTGGGTAGTTGATGTAAAGATTTGATCAGTAAAGAACTGTTAGTAAAGAACAGGGGAAATGTATTAAACGTGCATTCCTGAAATGTGAATCCCTGCACTGTGAAAATGTAATCTATGCCATTAGTTCGACAGGGCATTGCTTTTACGTTGGAGGAAAGGTTTCACAATAGAGGACACAGAAGGGGATCTTGAGCAATCAAATAAATCCTTGTAATGCAGGACATAGAGTATAGTTATGAGTCCCCTCTGGATACGTGTGTGTGTGTGTGTGTGTGTGTGTGTGTGCGCGCGAGAGAGATTGGTGTTGTGTGGGTGGATGGCACATGGGTGTGGTGTGTATGTGTGATGTGTGTGTAGCATTTGGGTGGGTAGGTGGCATGTATGTGTTTGTGCATGGGTGATGTGCATGTGTTTGTGGATGTGAGTGTGAGGGTGGCGTGTGTGTATCATTAGCACTGGTTGCATTTTTGTACAATATTTGAATATTTGTCATCATGCATTGGCAGATGAAGACAACTGATTTTTTTTTAACTTTTCGCAAAAAGTTTCACTACTAATTTTGAAAGTACCATTCACAATGGGCTTCGATTCAGGATCCAGACATTGTATTTTGGTAGATTGTGCTATCCAATACAGAGAGTTGCCTTCCTTTCATGTGTGTCTTCAGCTGAGAACTGAGACTATCTGAAAATCAAACCTGTTCCTTCTGTCTGAAATTTTAACCCGGTGTGGAGTCACGCGATTCAACCTCTTTGGAAATATTGAAGAATTCCTTTCCTGTGCGAGGGACACAATTTGAAAGCTATCTCGTTAACAATTCTGTGGTTATGTCTTGAACTCTGACCAAGTTGAGTATTGTCTGGTCCTTTCCACCTTTTTCAAGCAGCTGTGCTTCCTGTGTCTGGTAGCTGTGGAAATTGTTCTCAATGTTCAGGCCTACATGTCTTTGTATGTTTGTTAAATACCATTGCCGTTGCAAAGTTTTATGATACCCCTGTTATTAAAAAGTAACATTTGAAGGTCTAGTACTATCACTTTGCTGCTGGTTTCAGCCGGTGTGCTGGTATCAGGTGTTGCAAAGCATTTGGTGCAGCTAACAAACAGTGTCTGAGCTACTTTGTAATAAATCCCTAAAAATTATCACTAGGGTGTTAGAGATTGCATGAGCAACTCCCTTACATTAGCACTTCCAGTGCAATCCTTCTGGCCTGAGCACCTTGCTCTTTTCAACCTAGTTGAAATTCACTCAAAATTGAAATTATTCATGTTTTTAAAAGCTCTGATTTGAAAAATTGCACAAAGTAAATAAAGATGTTAAAATGTTGCTGTTAAGAGTTTAGCTGTCCCAGGATGTTTTGCACAGCATTTAAAACAAGTATAAATGTTTTCTTTAATGGTAACAGATTGCAGTAGATTACAAGCCAACACAAACTACCGCCTTTCGTGGCACACTTGTCACCTTGGTCTGAAAATAACCGTTGCGACTTGAAATGTTTCACCAGAGGAGAAAGACAGTAGTCCTTGACTTGCCTGCGAGGATCAGGAACAGGCAGGGAGGGGCGGGACGGGTTTTCCAATTCAAAAATAATCAAAGTCCAGCTGGAGTGCGTCGAGTCTTATGACACTGTCTCCTGTGCTTTGCCTTGTGCAAAGAGTTTTGAAATTGAGACGTGGACATTACTAGCAAGGCTAGGGTTTGTTTCCTGTCCCTGAAGCACTGCAGTCCATCTGCTATCTGTAACAGTATTAGTACAGCTGAATGGGTTACTAGGCAATTCTGGAGCGGGGGGCTAACATTGCTCTTGGAGTCATATATAGGCCAGACCCAATAAAGGTGGCAGATTTCCTTCCCTAAATCAAAAGGAATTTTAAGGACAATTCATATGTTAATTGAATTGAAGTTGCACCAGTTATTCTGATTCTGTGTTCCCCACCACCCCTTCCCTCCAGAGCATTAACTTGGATCTTTAGGATCACTCATCCAGTGACGTTACCACTCATCTCCGTCTGTCACTTGTGAAATTGTTTATTGTACTGTGTGCTGAAGTTACAAGCTGTAGTTTTGAATAAAGCAACATGCGGAGTGGGATAGGTGAGAGCATCACACTAGGCCAGTTAACTTTCACTCGACGCTCAAGCCTGTAGATGAAGTAAGGAGGAATAAATAAGCATGTGCCACATAAGCTATTAATGTTTTTACAGCTGTGATGTCTTCCAGGATCATGTGAAATGAATGTAGTCCGTTAGATACATTTTATTCTGTTGCTATTCCTGCAACAATTTATCTCAAACGATGTGTTTCTGTTTTGATGTTTGCTATAGATGTAATGATGTGACTGACACCACGTATATTTAATGCGATTGTTTAAATTATTTGGAATGTATTGTGGATCAATCAAATCGTTCCGATTATATCTGCAAATAAAGTATTGATCTTAAAGAATGATATAGTTTGAGTCTATATCCATTTTCATCCATTTGCTATCAATTAGCTGAGGTGATGACTATTGTCACTGTCAATTCAGATCACAATCCATGTAACTCAAACTAAATGAATGGGAATTGAATAAATTTCTACAGGAGTACCTAATGTGGCAACTGAAAATGAGCCCTGATATAGTTGCTGAGAGAATGGGTGAGTTGAATTTTGCCAGAGAAGCATAGTGACCTTGGGGTTTTCTTCCTCTTTGTTCCTGCTTTTTTAAAGATAATTGCTGCCACCAGAATCTAGCCAGAGCATTTAATTACTTGGATTGAGCTTTCTTTCTGACAACTAGACACGTTTTTCTTGCTTTAATGATTGCATCAATGTCTGCTTCAGTTCTGTGTGCTTCACCCATCGCTCTCACAGCATAGCTCACTCCTGATGAATCCGTGTTTGAGAGCTCAACTGTAGTGGTTTTCACCTCCCTTTTTTGAAGCACTTAGAAAGGCAAATTCAATGTTAATGTTCATTCCTAGAGGGCCAGAATACAAGAGCAGTGATGTACTGCTGAAGCTGTGTAAGGCTCTGGTCAAACTCCATTTGGAATATTGCAAACAATTTTGGGCCTTCAAAGGAAGGGTGTGCTGGCCCTGGAGAAGCTCCAGAAGAGGGTCACGGGAATGATCCTAGAATTGAAAAGCTTAACATATGTGGAGTATCCGAGGACTCTTGGATCTGTATTTGATGGAGTTTAGAAGGATGAAGAGGCAGGGATCTCATCAAAACATACAGAATACTGAAAGGCCTGAATAAACTGGACGTGGGGAAGATATTTCCATGAATAGAAGAGACTAGGATCTAAAGGCACAGCTTCAGAGTAAAGGAACGGCCCTTTTTAACTGAAATGAGGAGGATTTTCTTCAGCCGGAGGATGGTGAATTTCATTTCCACAGAAGGTTGTGGAGGCCAGGTCATTGACTGTCTTTAAGCCAGAGATAGGTTCTTGATTGGTAAGGAGATCAATGGTTGTGGAGAAAAGATGGAAGAATAAGGTTGAGAAACATCACCATGATGTTGATGTGCAGACTTGATAGGCCAAATGGTCTAATTCTGCTCCTATATCATTGCTTTGGAGAGTGGTTAAGGGCAGGGTTAATGATTTCAGAATCACCATCCAGCAACCTAATATCTATTGGATTGGGATAGTGATTTGTATCACATTAGATATATTAGACAAATTGAATTGTCACAGATTAAACTTCAGTCTTGATGCAAACCTACATTGAAAAAGTGGCCCTGACTGCATAATGTTGCTGGTCTGATCAGCAGGTTTGCAGATGACACAAAGATTGGCGGAGTTGCGGATAGTGATGAAGATTGTCAGAGCATACAGCAGGATATGGATAGGCTTGCCATATTTAAGACTTGATAGTCATACAAATAGACGGGGAATAGAAGGAGATGTGCAGTTGGTTTAGCTAGGACAACATGATTAGTACAGGCTTGGAGGGCCGAAGGGCCTGTTCCTGTACTTCGCTAACACAAAATTACATTTTAAAAGTCTCCTTCATCTGTGTTTATTTTGTGATTGCATTTTTTGTCTCATTAATTAATGATGAATCTTATTATCTTTCCTGTCTTAAAATGTGATTTCCTTTTGGCCATCGGAAAGCTTACGTGTTAACAAATCTCGAATACCGTGTGCAGTCTTGGTCTCATTACTAAAGGAAGGCTGCAACTGCTTTGGTGGCGTTTCAGAGGAGATTTTTTAAAATTCATTCATGAGACATGGGCACCGCTGATGATCTGTGTTTATTGCCCATCCCTAGTTCCCCTTGGCAGGCAGTTGAGAGTCAACCACATTGCTGGAATCGCGTGTAGACCAGACCAGGTAAGGACAGCAGATTTCTTTCTCTAAAGGACGCTAGTGAACCAGATGGGTTGCCTGACAGTCAACAACAGTTTCACGGTCATCAGTAGATTCTTAATTCAAATATTTTTTATTGAATTCCAATTCCACCATCTCCCGTGACGGGATTCGAACCCAGAACATTAGCTGAGTTTCAGGATTAATAGTCTAGTGATAATACCTCCAGGACGTCCCCTCCCCAGATTGACATCGGGTGGCACAGTGGTTAGCACTGCTGCCTCACCGCACCAGGGGGCTGGGTTCGATTCCCAGCTTGAGTTACTCTTTGTGAGGAGCCTGCAGTTTCTCCCCTGCGTGGGTTTTCTCCAGGTTCCTCCCACAGTCCAAAAATGTACGGGTTAGTGGGTTAGCCACGTTAAATTTGATCTTAGTGTCAGGGGATACTAGCTAAGGGTAATGCACGGGATAACGGGCATAGGTGGGATTGTGATCGGTGCAGACTCGATGGGCCGAATGCCTCCTCCTGCACTGTCAATTCTGAGTTTGCAAATAAAACAAAAACAACTCTGACAAAAGGTCATCCAGACTCAAAACATTGGTTCTATTCACAGGTACTGTCTGACCTGCTGAGATTTTGCAGCATTTTCTACTTTGTTTCAGATTCCAGCATCCACAGTATTTTGCTTTTATCTTAATTTTCAAATAGTTTAGAAGTACAGAAATGAATGTTGCTGGGCAGAGACAGTTTGGCAATTGATTGTAAGTTATCTGACGACCTCTGTGAGGAGCAGGAGATTTGAAACCTCATTCACTCGGAAGGTAGTGATCTGGAATGCAATGCCAGGGAAGGTAGTGAAGGCTGGAAAGCTTATAACCTTTAAAAAGTAGTTGGATGAACACTTGAAATATCATAACATTCGCGGATATGGGACAAGTGTACAAAAATGTATTAGCACAAGTGTAGAGTTAGTTATTGTCAATGCAGTCTTGATGGACCAAAGGGCCTTTTTTATAACACTATGACTATATCGTTAACTGGGTGCATTCTCCGTGGCAACAACTCTATCAATCAGAGTCTGTTTGCCAATAATCAGCACAGTCTTCTTATACGGTGTAAATTGTTGTTTACCAACACTATCATGCCATATGAATGTCCTGATGAGTGCAAGCACACTCGGGCAGTATTAATCATTTCCTCCGGCGTTGAATTGTCCTGGTGAGTGCAGGACAAAAAATTTCAACAAAGTGGCTTTTTTTCAGCAATACTATTTAAAGTTTATTCATTAATGTCACAAATAGGCTTACATTAACTGCAGTGAAATTACTGTGAAAATCCTCAGGTCGCCACACTGCGACACTTGTTCAGGCACACAGAATTTAGCATGGCTGATGCACCAGCACGTCTTTTGGTCTGTAGGAGGAAACCCACGCAGACACAAGGAGAACGTGCAGACTCCATATAGATAGTGACCCAAGCTAGGAATTGAACCCAGGTTCCTGGTGCTTTGAGGAAACAGTGCTAACCACTGTACTACCTAATTAGTTTGAAAAAAGTTAAGCCAGCAATGAGTAATATATCAGTTTATTTTAGTACAATCCAACAGTGAATGCAAACAATACACTAGTGAGAATTTCAGCAAAAGAATTTAGCAATAATTAATATTCAGAAATATATCTAGCACAGCTAAAGTACAAATATGGTACAACTCCATCCCCTACCATCAAGTTCTGAATCTTAGTTATATGTTAACTAAGATTAGATAGCTACTTATTTTTAGAAAACACACCATCCTTTTAGGATCATCTTGAATTAGCCTGTGCTGCTTGTTCGGCATTGGTGAAGATCAGCAATTAGTGCATTCCCAATTGTGTTAGTTGCTAAATTAACTGCTCCACAAAGACAAGCACACACACAGTGCCTGAAAGGGATCCTCCCTGATCAGGACTGGCAGAGACAGGGGCAAAATTACAGCCCGTAGTGACAAGATTGTCAGCTTGGCACAGACGTAACTATTGGTCAACACCTCTGCTATAAAGTACGATCAAAAATCATACATCGCATTTAGTCGAGCGGCTAAAATAAAAGCAGCCTGTTTGTTAGAACCTTACACTTCAGTTAAGATCCAGAAGAGAAAAAACTGGAAAATCTCAGCAAGTCTGGTGGCATCTGTAAAGAGAGAAAAGAACTGACGTTTTGAGTCCAGAAGACCCTTTGTCAAAGCTGACAAAGCAATTTTGACAAAGGGTGATCTGGATTAAAACATCAGCTCTTTCCTTACGGATGCTGTCAGACCTGCTGAGATTTTCCAGTTTTTTTGTCTTCTGGTGTCAGATTCCAGCATCCGCAGTAATTTACTTTAACCTCAGTTAAGTTCGTGCAAGTAGAGGGTTAACATCTCTTTGGGGGAACTGAGCTGTTGATGTGAAATCAGTGGAGTCAGAAAGAACCAGCTACTGGCATTATTTGCACAGTGTGAGGTGGATTTTCCCATCCCGCCCGCCATGGGAATCGTAGTGGGCGAGGGGTAGACCATGGAAAGGCCTATTGACCACCTTGGGGTGGTACTGGCACAGTAGGTTAGCACAGTTGCCTCACAGCGCCAGGGACCCGGGTTCAATTCCAGCCTCGGGTCACAGTCTGTAGGGACTCTGCACATTCTCCCCGTGTCTGCGTGGGTTTCCTCCAGGCGCTACAGTTTCCTCCCACACTCCAAAGATTTGTGGGTTAGATTGATTGACTGTGCTACATCGCCTTTTAGTGTCAGGGGGATTAGCAGGGTAAATATGTGGGGTTATGGGGATCGGGCCTGGATAGGATTGTGCTCGGTGCAGACTCGATGGGCTGAGTGACCTCCTCCTGCACTGTAGAGATTCTATTCTATGATTCTGTAGTGTTCTAAGAGCTTGGGTGGGATTTTCCCATTCTGGAGTGAATGCACTTGGAAAGTCCCGCTGTATAAATTGCTTAAAAATATTGAGTTCTAATATTTGTGGCCTACAGAATGGTAGGGAGTGGGATAGATTGATCTTGGGTTTGGACGTAGCTCGGCACAACATTGAGGGCTGAAGGGCCTGTACTGTGCTGCAGTGTTCTATGTTTCTACAGCATGATGCTGTTGAGATTTCCCTATCTAGTTGAATTGTAGCACCCATCGAAGCTCTGTCTCACCTTTAAATTATCTGCACTTTGCTAACGATACACAGACTCACAACTGAGTCCCAGACGTGGACATTTGCTGCAACTCTGTGCCATATAACCTTCCCTGGACAGTATTGCTATGAGCTTAACACTTGCCTAACAATAGTTCATGAACTTGACTGCTACAGAACAACTCAAAACGCACACTGTGCTGCTTCATGTCACACTAGTGTCTGGTTATAGAATCCCTACTGTGCAGAAGGAGGCCATTCAGCCCATCGAAACATTCCACTCGATTCCTCAGCCAAACTGATGTGTTAAAATGCGAAATTCATCAAAAGTAGAAACAGACGAGAGTTTTTTTTGTACAATTAAATGTACAGGAAGTGCAAACTGTGCAAATTAAACAAGAAGAGAGGTATTGGTTAAGCCCTTGAGGCAAGCCTGGCAAAGACGATGCATTTGTTTCACATTTAGATACGATTGAGAAAAAGTGCCTATTAAAATAACTAATGAACATTGGCGGAAAAGTGTCACAGGATTCACAAGGAACTCCCTTAACGCAGCAAAGAAGGATCAGGACTGGGAGCTGGGCTCAGATTCTAAGGTTCCATCGCCAGATTGTCAACTCCGACCTTGTGTTTCCCGTGCTGCAAAAAGAAGCAAGCAAACGTCGGACTGATCATGAATGCCGTAAAATGCTTCTACTCTCGCTTTGCATAATGCTGCTCGTACCATATACAACTCTGTGGCTCTTTCAGTTAGAAGATTCTCCCTGGAGGTGGCAATTATTAATCGCAGTTCATTTTATAAATTCAATCGCGGGACATGGCTGTCACTGGGGGTTGGCCACTGTTTATTGCCCATTCCTTGTTGCCTTTGAACTGAGTGGCTTGTTCGACTACTGTCAGAGGGTCAGCTGAGAGTCAACCACATTGTTGTGGCTCTGGAGTCACACGTAGGCCAGACCAGGTAAGGACGGGTCCTTGTCACTATTAATCCAAAAACTCATTGGGTTTCGGATCCGGGTTCAAATCCCGTCACGGCAGGTGGTAAAATTTGAATTCAATAAAAAAAAATCCAGAATTAAGAATCTACCAATGAAACCATTGTTGGAAGAACCTATCTGGTTCACTAATGTTATATATTTGATTTGGCTTGATTTGCACACACATTCTTCAACCTTCTTTTATTGGGAAAAAGATACAAAAGCCTGAGATCGTGTACCAACCGGCTCAAGACCTGCTGCTGTCAGATTTTTGAACGGACCTACCTTGCATTAAGCTGAGCTTTCTCTACACCCTAGTTATGACTGCAACACTACATTCTGCACCTTCCCCTTTCCTTCTCTATGAATGTTATGCTTTGTATAGTGCGCAAGAAACAATACTTTTCACTGTATACTAATACATATGATAATAAATCAAATCAAATAAAAGAACGTTAGTGAATCAATAGGTTTTTCTGGCAATGGTTTCAGAGTCATCATTAGATTCTTAATTCCAGATAGTTGTGGCGGGATTGGAACCCAAGTCCCCAGGATATTAGCTGAGTTTCTGGACTAATAGTTTAGTGATAATACTATTAGGTCATCACCCTCCCTTGTCCAAATTTGTGGCCAAGAAATAATGTTGTATGTTATTCTTTCATGGGTTGTGGGTGACTCTGGCAAGGTTTTTGCCCATCTCTAATTGCCCCTTGAGCCAAGTGACTTGCTCAGCCATTGCAGAGGGCAGTTGAAGATCAATCACATTGCTGTGGCTCTCAAGTCACATGTAAGCCAGGCCAGCTAAGGAAGGCAAATTTCCTTCCCTCGATAATAGTGTCACCCTCGCCATTACTGGAGCTAGTTTTATATTCCAGACTTTATTAATGGAGTCTAAATTCCACCAGCCGCTGTGGTGGAGTTAGAACCCGTGTCCCCAGGACTTTAGCCCAGGCTTCTGGATTGCTGGTCCAGTAACATTGCCAGTACACCCAATGTTACCAAGCTATTCGCATCTACAATTGGAAATGCTGTCTTGTTAACGTTGCAGAGTTTAATTTTGCGGAAAACATTGGACAGCTCAGCTTTGAGAAAACAAACAGAACAAGACATCTGATGAAGCTTGCGAAACAAAAACTTCCCCTTGATACTGAAGTTGCCAAATGATAGGATTTCCAAAGAATCCCTATAGTGCAGAAAGGGGCCATTCAGTGCATTGATTCTTCAAAACAGCATGACATGTTAGCTTTCCCTTTTGCTCTATCCCTACAATCCCCAATCCACCTAAACTTCACACTTTTAGATACTGAGGGGCAATTTAGCACGGCCAATCCCCTGACCTACATATCTTTGGACATGAAAGAGCAATTTAGCACGGTCAATCCACCTAACCAGTACATCTTTGGACACTGAGGGGCAATTTAGCATGGCCAATCTACCTAACTGCACATAGTTAGACACTGAGAGGCAATTTAGCATGGCCAATCTACCTAACTGCACATAGTTAGACACTGAGGGGCAATTTAGCATGGCCAATCTACCTAACTGCACATAGTTAGACACTGAGGGGCAATTTAGCATGGCCAATCCCCCTGACCTACATATCTTTGGACATGAAAGGGCAATTTAGCACGGTCAATCTACCTAACCTGCATATCTTTGGATACAAAGGAGCAATTTAGCATGGCCAATCCACCTAATCTATACATCTTTTGACATAAGGGGCAGTTTAGAATGGCCTCTAAGTTGGCTTCAACTTTGCTGATGTACCGAATGATATTGATACCAACCAGTGGAATGAGCTGAGATAGAAAATGAAAACAGAAAGTGCCGGAAAGTGCAGGTCCGACAGCGTCTGCAGCGACAGAGTTAATGTTTCGAGTCACTGTGACTTCTCTGTGGAACTGAGATAGTGCTCAGAGATAAGGAGCTGGTTCATTAATTTAAATGGTTTGTTTGAGTTGTCACTGAGCAATTAAACAGTAATCCAGAACTCTGCAGTTACAGCAGTGAGGAATGAATTGAGGAAATGAACTTTATTCTCTGTCTGCCTCTTAATTATTCGCCATTTTGTTCTTATTGTAAAATCATAGGTAATGTTTTGGTGCACAGGATATGTTAAGTAGAATTCAGTCAGGCTTTTACTTGAATGATAGTACGGTGGTGCAGTGGTTAGCACTGCTGCCTCACAGCGCCACGGACAAGGGTTCAATTCCAGCTTTGGGTCAGTGTGCAAAGTCTGCAACTTCTCCCCATGTCTGCTGAGTTTCCTCAGGGTGCTCTGGTTTCCTCCCACTGTCCAAGGATGTGTAGGCAAGGTGGATTAGCCATGCTAAATTGCCCCTTAGTGTCCAAAGATGTGTGAATTAGTGGGGTAAATATTTGGGGTTACTGGGATAGTGCAGGGAGATGGACCTGGTTAAGATGCTTTGTTTGGGGGAGTGGTTGTAGGTGCAGAATCGATGGGCTAAGTGGCCTCCTGTGTAGGGTCCTAAGATAACGATCATTGTAAGCTGTCGCAATCACACTCACATAGACGTCCACACAGATATACACTCTCACACACACACTCATATACACACGCGCACACACACAGTCACTCATACACAGCCTTGGACACTCACACACACCTACACACTCATTCACACACACACACACACACACACACAAATACACACAGCCTCACTCACATACATACTCATGTTCACACACACACACACAAACTCAGACACATACATACCTACACACTCACGCTCACACACACTCATTTACACACACCCTCACACATTCACATACACACACTCACTCACACACTCACTTATGCTGACACATACTTATATACACACATCCTCATTCACACTCACACTTACACTCAGACACACACACACCCACTCACACACTCACCCACTCACACACACACACTCACACACACACACACACACGCACACAGACAGTCACACACACTCAGACACACACACACCCATTCACACTCAGCCACTCACTCACACTCACACACACAGACACACACACACACACACACTCAGACACACACACACTCACATTCCCCACTCACACACACACACTGACACACACACACACACTCACACTCACACTCACAGACAGTCACACACTCACAGACACACACACACACACATCCATTCACACTCAGCCACTCACTCACACACACTCACACACACACACACACATACACACACACACTCAGACACACACACACTCACATTCACCCACTCACACACACACACACACACACACACACATTCACACACACTGTCACACTCTCTCTCACACACACACATTCACACTCACACTCACACACACAGACCACACACACACACACACAGACAGTCACACACACTCACAGACACACACCCATTCTCTCTCACACACACACACACACAGACACACAACCACACACACCACACACACACACAGACACACACACACACACAGAACACACACACTCACACTCACAGACACAGACAGTCACACACACACACACACACTCACACACACAGACACCATACACACACACACTCACATTCACCCACTCACACTCACACCCACACACACACACACACACTGTCACACTCTCTCACACACACACACACTCACTCACACACACACAGACACACACACACACACAGACAGTCACACACACTCACACACACACACACACCCATTCACACACACACACACACACACTCAGACACACACACACTCACCTTCACCCACTCACACTCACCTTCACACACACACACTCTCACTCTCACACACACTTCACACACACTCTCACACACACACTCTCACACACACACACACACACACACAGACTCTCACACACACACTCACACACAAACACTCACACACACAAACACTCACACACACAAACACTCACACACACACAACACACACTACACACACACACACACTCACACACACACACACTCAACACACACTCACACACACACACAGCACACACACGCACACTCACACACACACACACACACACACTCACACACTCTCACACACACACACACACACTCACACACACACACACTCACACACACACACACACACACACACACTCACACACACACACACACACTCTCACACACACACACACACACTCACACACACACACTCACACACACACACTCTCACACACACTCACACACACTCACACTCTCACACACACACACACACTCACACACACACACACACACACTCTCACACACACACACACACACACACACACACACACACACACACAGACACGCTCACTCACCTTCTTGCTTGATGAAGAAGAAAAGCAACCGCAGCAACATCGAATTAGGACCAAGAGAATCAGAGCCAGCACTGCACCTGTTAACACAGGAATGGAGATTAACGCAAATTCACCAGAGAACAAACTGTATCCACTCTGAGGCACCGCCGGCTTACTAAAGGATGGCCCGTCCCATCTGATTAAAACACTTGGAAGCCCAGAACCTCCTATCAATGGCTGGAAGTAAAATGAGAAGGTGCGGTGCCTCCCAACTGGGTTCAGTGAGTGGTGGAGAGTTTCGGGATGGAGAGGACATGGCCCTCTTTTTACTGCAGCCGCTGCCTCACTGAGATGGGGTTTTATTAAAGGGCCAGTCCTTTAGTGATGGCGGTTTGGCTGAGTGAACAGAGGGATGAGCGAGTGGGTGAATGGGGAGGTGGCTGAGGTTGGGTCGGAGGGGCAGGGTAAGGGAGCACTCAGGTAATCAGGGATGTGATGGTGGAATGGGGAGAAGCAGTTGGTTGTCGAGTGAACTGCTTGTTAGATTCAGTTTTAACATTCCCAGGTATCTCCTGAGATTCTAGCTCAAGTCTCTATCCTGGGCTCAAATCAGGACTGCAGTGTGATGTTTTTACTGGGGAGGCGATGACCTAATGATATTATCACTAGGTTATTAATCCAGAAACTCAGCTAATGTCCTGGGGACACGGGTTCAAATCCCACCAGGCCAGATGGTGGAATTTGAATTCAATAAAAAATATCTGGAATTAAAAATCTACTGATGACCATGAAGCCATTGTCAGAAAAAACCCATCTGGTTCACTAATGTCCTTTCGGGAGAGAAATCTGCCGTCCTTATCTGTTCTGGCCTACGTGTGACTCCAGAATCACAGCAACGTGGTTGACTCTCAACTGCCCTCTGAACAAGGGCAACTAGGGATGGGCAAGAAATGATGACCCAGCCAGTGACACCCATGTCCCATGAGTGAATAAAATGATCAAAGAGAATTTCAGATTTTGCAGGATCCTGGATTGCGGGGATTAGTACCACCCACCCACCCCCCCCGCCCCCTAGGTTTAAACTTCCCAGGCAATTCCCACCTATGTCCCTCGTTCAGGATTCCTACGGTGACCAGGCCAGCAACCAGGTTGGGTAGCACCCACTGCTGCCTCACAGTGCCTCACAGGTTCAATTCCCGGCTCGGCTCTCTGTCTGTGTGGAGTTTGCACCTTCTCCCCATATCTGCGTGGGTTTTCTCTCGCTGCTCCGCTTTTCTCCTACACTCCAAAAATGTTAAGTCGTATCAAGGGGACAGCAGGGTACACGTTGCAGGAATAAGGCCTGGGTGGGAATATGCTTGGTACAGACTCAATGGGCTGAATGGCCTCCTTCTGTACTGTAGGGATTCTATGATTCCCAGGCAGAGCTAGATAGATTGCTGATGGACAAGGGGGTGAAAGGTGGGGGGTGGGAGGTTACAATTAGATCAGCCATGACCATGATCGCGAGCAGAGCAGGCTCGAGAGGCCTACTTTGTGACAATTACTCCGTAAGGAAGTTTTACTTTCGGGACCTCACCAATAAAAATAAAGAAGATGGCGAAAGTGGCGATGTCCCAGGTGGACTGGAAAAGCTGCTTGCTCTGTAGTCTCCTCACCACGTCGTTAAACTGGGCTTCAATCTGATTCCCCAAATCCTGGTCAGCCATCTTTAACCCGGCCTGCTCCGAAAGCGCACAAACTTGCCGGTTTCCCTCAGTCAGCAAGTGACAGCAACTGCAAAACACAGAACAGAAACGGTCATCTTCAAAGCGGCCCAGAAATAAAAAAAAACCCCGCAAAGGATATAATCACGTAGAATATCACTTTGTACCCTTTATAAATACAGTGAACTCCTTTCATTGATTACGTATCATTAAAATCCACAGCGTGCAGGGAAAAAACCCTCGAGTTTTATTAGAAAATTTCAAAGAATTTACTAAAATATCCTTTTTAAGTAAACGTTATTAATTTACATTAATTAAATGTAAGATATGACAGCAGGAAGTAAATATAAGTAATATCTTCTACAACATGTAATAAATGTTAAGAAGTCTCACTACCTGATAGAAGTTTATAAAATTTTGAGAAATATAGATAAGAGTGAACAGTTGGAACTTTTTTTCCCAGGGCAGGAATGACAATTACAAGGGGGCACAAGTTCAAGGTAAGGGGGAAAGGGTGAGTGGAGATGTGTGGAGCAAGTTTTTTTACACAGAGGGTGATGGGGGCCCGGAATGCATCGGGAAGTGAAGTGGTTGAGGAAGTTACGTTAGCCACATTTAAGACTTATCCGGATGGACACATGGACAAATGAGGAATAGAGAGATACAGGCAATCGGTCTAGATAGGACAGCATATACAACACAGGCTTAGAGGGCCGAAGGGTCTGTTCCTGTGCTGTACTGTTCTTTGTTCTTTGTTCAACATCAGGTCAAAGTCCAACGGGTTTATTTGGAATCACGAGCTTTCGGGGCTCTGCTCCTTCCTCAGGTGAGTGGAGACTTTAACTTGGTGTTGCGAGACTGTGCCCATCCTAATCCGACACCGGCATCTCTACATCATAAAATAAACTTGACTGTGTGAAGTGATTGGTTTTAATATCTGTATCTTATGAATGATGTAAGCTTAGTCAATAATTGCGTGGATAGAGATAACTCTTAGATCTTGATTGGTATATGCTAATTACTTTTAACTGAATTTGAAACTATAACTGCTGATGCTTTCCTGAATCCTGGACTCTGGTTAGTTTCCGACATTGACCTGTGACTTTCCAGAGTCTGAGAAAAAGCTTGAGTAAAATGGCTGTTTAAGAGAATTCTGTGATTTGGTCTGGTTACATGGTGGGTAAAGCTGTGATCAATTCAAAGGCTGAATATCAAAGAATATCAACAGGTCTACAGCTTCGAGAAGTTCCCTGCTGGCCTTAAGTGGATGGAATGCAGGCCCACCAGCTTTGGAGAACATAAGCCTGGGAGACATTTTTCCAAACAGTGTGTGTCTCTGACCCAAAGTGCAGCAAGATGATGGGGTCACAGCAAAAATCCATCCCACAGTGTTTGATAACCTTCTCCAATCACATCCACTGCCACTTTTACATTCTTTCTGGTTATATCACAGCTTGGTATGGGCTCCTGCTCTGCCCAAGACCACAAGAAACTACAAAAGGTTGTGAATGCAGCCCAATCCATCACGCAAACCATCTTCCCATCCACTCACACTGTCAACACTTCCCGCTGCCTTGGCAAAGCAGCCAGAATAATTAAGGACCCCAGACATTCTCTCTTCCACCTTCTTCCTTTGGGAAAAAGATATAAAAGTCGGAGGTCACGTACCAAGGACAGCTTCTTCCTTGCTGCCGTCAGACTTTTGAATGGACTTACTTTGCATTAAGGTGATCTTTCTCTACACCCTAGCTATAAGTATAACACTACATTCTGCACGATCTCGTCTTCTTCTCTCTGAATGGTATGCTTTGTCTATAGCATGCGAGAAACAATACTTTTCACTATATATTAATACATGTGACAATAATAAATCAAATCAAAATCAAAAGCCCTAAAGAAATTCTCCAGCAACAATTGGTAGGTCCAAGAATCTGAACCTTACTTCCATCAGCCCACCCTGCTGTAGTTTGAGGGCATTCTGGATTTGTTGTTGACTAGTTTGTATAATAACTCACAAAATGGGAATTAACAAGGAAATAACAAGCAGGAAGGAATGGCAAAAATCCCCAGAGTGTATGGCAATATTCCAAGAGCTCTATAAAAAGTGTACTCAATTAACAGCCAGAGTAAAGTTCACTCTGGTAAACACAGATCAATTAAAGTCAATGTTCTCAGGTACAAGCACACAAATCCCTCCGTACTCTACTCCAGGGGAAGGGGGAATTGAAACTCTCTCCGATTTCCACCTTCAAGAAAACAACTACAAGATCTGTCCAGGGGAATTTTCCAGCAAGACGTAGCTCAGATCAGATTATTGATCAGATTATTGGTGCTTTTGATAAGAGAAGTGGAATCTACCAGGAGACAAGATTCTAATACAGGTGGCACAACTAGTTAGCACTGTTGCCTCACAGTATCGGGGTCCTGGGTTCGAATCCTGGCTTGGGTCACTGTCAGTGTGGAGACTGCATGTTCTCCCCGTGTCTGCATGGTTTTCTTCCCTGTTTCTCCCACACTCCAAAGATGTGTTCGTCAGATGGATTGGCCATGCTAAATTGTCCCTTAGTGTCCAAAGATGTGTAGGTTAGGGGGATTGGCCATGCTAAATTGTCCCTTAGTGTCCAAAGATGTGCAGGTTAGGTGGATTGGCCATGCTAAATTGCCCCTTAGTGCCCAAAGATGTGCAGGCTAGGTGGATTGGCCATGCTAAATTGCCCCTTAGTGTCCCAACGTGTGTAGGTTAAATGGGATTACTTGCGTTATTATATGTGGGATTATGAGGAAAAGGTAGGGAAGAGGGCTTGGAAAATATATAAAGATCTTAAATGAAGATCTTAGTATTACAGGAAATATTAACGTGACTCGTAATAGTAATTTTAGACAGAGAAATAAACCAGCAATGATCCGGTAGTAATGCGTAGCACGGTGGCATAGTGGTTAGCACTGCTGCCTCACAGCGCCAGGGATCAGGGGTTGATTCCTGGCTTGGGTCACTGTCTGTGCAGAGTCTGCACATTCTCCCCATGTCTGCATGGGTTTCCTCCGGATGCTCTGGTTTCCATGGGATAGATGGGATCTCATAGAAACTTATACAATTCTTAACAAGATTAGACAGGATAGATACAGAAAGGATGTTCCCAATGTTGGGGGGGGTCCAGAACTAAGGGATCATAGTTTGAGGATAAGGGGTAAACCTTTTAGAGCTGGGCATAGTGGCACACAGTGGTTAGCACTGCTGCCTCACAGCGCCAGGAATCTGGGTTCGAGTCCCAGCTTGAGTCACTGTCTGTGCCAAGTCTGCACATTCTCCCCATGTCTGCGTGGGTTTCCTCCAGGTGCTCTGGTTTCCTCCCACAGTCCGAAAGACATGTGGTTTACTTGGATTGGCTGTGCTAAATTGCCCCTTAGTGTCAGGGGTACTAGCTGGGGTAAATGCATGGGGTTAGGGGAGAGGCCATGGGTGGGTTTGTGCAGACTCGAGGGGCTGAATGGCCTCCTTCTGCACTGTGGGGACTCTATTCTAAATGGAAAGACCTGGGTGGAAAGGGGGCATCAAGATATTGAATTTGATGATCAAACACGATCTAAATGAATAGTAGAGCAGGCTTGAAGGACTGAATGGCCTCCTCTTGCTTCTAGTTTCTACGTCTACTTTGTAATCTGTCCTACACACAAAAATATACTAAAACCGTTGTGATAAGTCAGAACAAAGTGTACAGGAGGGGACTCTTAAACTCACAGGATTTACCCATATTATTTGATTTGATTTATTATTGTCACATGCATTAGTATATAGTGAAAAGTATTGTTTCTTGCGTGCGCTGCGGAGAAAGCATACCATTCATAGAGAAGGAAAGGAGAGGGTGCAGAATGTGATGCTACAGTGAAAATTAGGGTTTAGAGAAAGATCAACTTAACGCGAGGTAGGTCCATTCAAACGTCTGATGGCAGCAGGGAAGAAGCTGTTCTATTTTCACTCAGCCAAGTTGAGTCGAAGACAATACAGTGACCACTGGGGCAGAGCGGCTTCTCTGGAAATAGTCCACAAAGTTTTTTAAGAGAGAGAGAGAGAGCAACACAGCACGGGAAACAGGCCCTTCGGCCCAACGAGCCCGCGCCGCCGTCATAACTATATAGTAGCAATTCCATTATCCTATTATATTATTCCTATATAATAATATATATATTATTCCTAATATGGAAAATTCTCACTATAGGGACCATTTGTTTCCCAATCAGCCTAAGAGCGAATTTTTGGGTTGTGGGAGGAAACCGGAGTGCCCGGAGAAAACCCACGCAACCACGGGGAGAACGCGCAAACTCCCGCAGACACCGGCCCAATTCCAAGTGGCTGCACAGCCACATCGATAGTCTCTGAGCTGTCATGGTGCCCTTCAGATGGTCCACATAAAGCACTCATTTACGACATGAGGTACCAGGCAACCCATGAATCAACATCCAAGAGCTGTACTCGCACCACCTGCCGAATGCATGCTAAATGTTGGTCAAGTATGGACCGAATTACCTGTGGAAAAAAAGCCGTAGTTAAACAGTCCTAATATATCCCTCTATCTGCATACCACTCATGTGGCTGTCCAAGAGACCCTTAAACAGCCCTAGCGTGCCTGCTCCCACCACCTTACTCGGCAGTGCATTCCACACCCGCACTACCCTTTGTGTGAAAAACTGCCCTCTAATATTCGTCTTATACATAGCCCCCTCACCCTAAGGCCATGACCCCTCGTCCTATCCATTTCTGAAGGTGGAAAAAGTTTACCTCCATTTACTCTATCTATACCCCTTATAATCTTCTACACCTCTATGAGATCCCCTCTAAGCCGACGTCTTTCAAGGGAAAACAACCCCAGTCTATCTAATCGTTCCTCATAGGACAGTCCTTCCATACCAGGCAGCATCCTGGTAAACCTCCTCTGCACTCTCTCCAAGGACTCCACATCCTTCCGATAGTACGGCGACCAGAACTGGACGCAGTATTCCAAGTGTTCCTGAGGGGAGGTCGTCTGCTATGTGGGAGGGTGAGAGTGAGGTCAAGGACAGGTGCCAACAACCTCACCTTGGGGCTCTCGGAAGCACAAATCTGAAATCTTGTTCTGGAACACACTGATTCCAGGCGCTGGAACTTTGTCCCAGAGCAAAACGCCCACTGTGCATGTGTTTGTGAGTGTTCAGGTGGGAGTGGGGGGAGAATCTATTAGAGGCTGGGCCCCCGGAAGGTGGGGGTCCAGTGATTAACATCATCTGCACCCCCCCTCTCCCGAGACTCCTAAAGCCTCAGGCTCCAGTGATTAACGAAGTGTTGACCCACTCTCCTGACCCTCCCCCACCCCCAGACGGCATGGGCCTGGTGTTTAACACTATGTCCCCACTCCTAGGCCCTGCTAAGACAGAGTAGATGTAATGATCCCTCGGTACAGTTTTGAAGAGGAGTGTGAAAGTTCTCCCCTATGTCTTGCACTAACAACCTGTCCTGGCTCCCCCACCACCACCACCACCACCCCCCCCACCCCACCACCCCCACCCCCATGCCGACACTATAATTAAGAGAGTCCACCAACGGTTCTACTTTCTCAGAAGACTAAGGAAATTTGTCATGTCCGCTACAACTCCCATCAACTTCTGCATCGTAGAAAGCATTCTTTCTGGGTGTATCACAGCTTGCTATGGGCTCCTGCTCTGCCCAAGACCGCAAAGAACTACAAAGGGTTGTGAACATAGCCCAATCCATCAGGCAAACCAGCCTCCCATCCATTGACTCTGTTTGCACTTCCCGCTGCCTCGGAAAAGCAGCCGGCATAACTAATGACCCCATGCACCTCAGACATTCTCTCTTCCACCTTCTTCCGTCAGACAAAAAGATACAAAAGTCTAAGGTCACGTCCCCAACCGACTCAAGAACAGCTTCTCCCCTGCTGCTGTCAGACTTTTGAATGGGCCTACCTCGCATTAAGTTGATCTTTCTCTACACCCTGGCTGTGACTGTTAACACCACATTTGGCACCCTCTCCTTACCTTCTTTATGAAGGGTATGCTTTGTCTGTATAGCGCACAAGAAACAATACTTTGTACGGTTACATTAATACATGTGACGATAATAAATCAAAGTTATTCCTTCAAAAGAGAAAATGCTGGAAAAATCTCAGCGGGTCTGTAAGGAGAGAAAGGAGCTGACGTTTCGAGTCCAGATGACCTTTGGTCAAAGCTAAATCAAAGTTGAGTTATCCCTCAATCAACGTCTTGAAGAGATTATCTGCTCATGGTCACATTGCGATTGGTGGGAAATTGGTTATATTACAACGGTGGCTACACTTAGGAAATATACTTCCTGGATCTGCACACCTCTTAGAGATATCTGTTGTTGTGAATTGAGTCAAACAAACCCAAGTCTCCCTATTATTTTGTTACTGGTGATGTAGGTCGGACATGGAGAGTGCGAAGCTTTGTCGGTGTGCGTATCGCTCTCTGTATCCAGATCGTTGTGTGTCTGATGTTGACGTCATCATTAGGAATTGTTCGGTGCAGCCTGTGTTTCTGTTTACTCAGGTCCTGGAGGTATCAGGCAATCCATCACCTGACTCCTTCCAGCCTATGGCTTGTCTTAGAACCTGCAGGAGGAGGCCATTCAGCCCATACAGTCTGCACTGACTCTCCGATATCTCACCCCAGCCTGTCCCTGGCCCTATCCCCGTAACCCCACACTTATATCCCACTAATCCCCCTCACTCACACATCTTTGGAAGGGAACCCATGTAGAAATGGGGAGAATGTACAAAACTGCACAAGACAGCCACTCAAGGCCAGAATTGAATCTGGGTTCCTGGCGCTGTGAGGCAGCAGCGCTAACCACTGTGCTACTCTGTATTTCTTGTTGGTGAAAAAACGCTCGATTTGCCGCAGAAGGAGAATTACTTCAAACAGTAAACAGGGATTTACTCCCACAGTCCAAAGATGTGTAGGTTGGGTTGATTGGCCACAATAAATTGACCCCAGTGTCAGGGGGACTAGCAGGGTAAATATGTGGGATTTACACATATTCCCACAGGAATAGGTGGGATTGTGGTCGGTGCAAACTCGATGGGCTGAATGGCCTCCTTTTGCACTGTAGAAATTCTAATTCTACAAAAATGTCACTTTGGAAACAAATTTGCCAAAATGGCAAACGGATTGAAGTTTATCTCTGTGCTTCAGGAGAGTTAAGGAGCTTGAGTTAAATGTGATATTAGTTCGTTAGAAAACATTCTTTCTGGTTGCATCACAGCCTGGTATGGGCTCCTGCTCTGCCCAAGACTACAAGAAACTACAAAAGTTTGTGAATGTAGCCCAATCCATCACGCAAACCAACCTCCCATCCATTGACTCTGTCTACACTTGCCGCTGTAGCCAGCCACACGTTGAAATCAATACTGCAATGCAATTCTTTGTGAGAAATCTAATTGAGAGGCAAAGGCAAGTTTAGCAAAATGGTTGATTTTTATATTTGTCACTACAGCAGTTCAAGTCAAAGAACAGAAGAATCATAAAATTTCTACAGTGCAGAAGAAGGCCATTCAGCCCATTGAGTCTGCACCGACTGCAATCCCATCTAGGCCCTATCCCCATTAAGGCCACGGATTTACCCTAGCTGGTCCCCCCGACACTAAGGGGGCGATTTAGCAATTGACAGTCAACAAATGAATGTACAAATGGCGAGCGGTGTTAAAGTTAGACTAATTTGCTGTCCCCCCCATTTTATAATCTCACCCAACTCTCCAGGATTGGGCCTGGAGTCTCCAGGAAGGAAAGGTGACACCGCTGCCTACAAACTCTGGTGATAAAATAATCAGGACGGTAAAGCAAAAGATTGTTTCTTTTTGTCATTCCCCTTGAACATTTCCCTTCACCGGTTAGTAAAGAGATTGAAAATGGAGGGGGAGAGATGTTTGTTTGAGTTGACTTTCAGATCTAACCGCTGATTAGCCTGTCTGCTGTGATATTTAAGCCTCTACATTGTTGTTGATAAGAATGTGAGGCAAATCCAAGAGGAAGTAATTTACCTGAAAATATAGGCCCGGCGCGCAAAACTGAGCCTGAGGTGATTCGAGCATCAACCCACAAAGAGAAAGATTTTTAAAACAACATCACACTTATTTCCTTGAACATCGTTGGGATTTCATTTCCTCTTTTCTATAAAAATATTTGAGAGTTTTTCTTCTTGGCAAAAGGACTGGAATGAGTACAAGACCCATTAAGGAAATCAGAGAATTTCCGTTTGCTTAACTATCTCCCCCTTACACCTGTTGTAAACTGAACCCAAGATTAAGCCAAAAATGATTGGAATTGGGTCAAGCGCGACTGACAGTAAAGTCTCCAGTATCCCGCCTTGCACATTCCTCACTGACCTTCATCAAACTTCTCCCTCAGTTCCCCTGCAGTCGCTCACTCTGTGAAGATTGCTGTGTGTGTGTGTGTGTGTGGCACTTCCCGCTGCCTGTCTGCACTTCTTCTCTGCCCTGCCCTTCCTGGGGAGGTGCACCTTGATCAAATCACCCCACATCCTGCTTGGCCGGGATCACTCACTGCATTAATTAGGATGGGAGGAGCCTGAGAAGTTTGGAGAAGAACACTTGCAACCCTCCTGCAGTGTGTGTGTGTGTGTGTGTGTGTGACAAGCTCCCGGATCAAACCCTGCTTTCAGTTTGCTTGATTAGTGTCACAAATTCGGAAAACGAAGCCTGCAGTCTTCTCGTAGACAAGGAACATTTTGATATGATCTTCTCCTTCACGACTTTGTGAATAACTCTTTTTATTTTGTCCTGCTTTTGTTCAGCTTTGGTAAACGGTTCAGAATTAGAAAGTGTTTTTAAAGTTTATTTACTAGTCACAAGTAGGCTTACATTAACACTGCATTGAAGTTACTGTGAGAATTCCCGTCAATGTTTCCGGGGAAGTTTAATCTATTCCACCTGTTGCTGGACTGTCAACTGTGAGGTTTGGCCACATATGTAAATTTTATTTATTATTTAGCTTACATTAACACCGCAATGAAGTTACTGTGAGAATTCCCGTCAATGTTTCCGGGGAAGTTTAATCTACTCCACCTATTGCTGGACTGTCAAGCGTGAGGTCTGGCCACATGTGTAAATTTTATTTATTATTTAGCTTACATTAACACCGCAATGAAGTTGCCATGAAAATCCCCTAGTCACCCCACTCCGGCATCTGTTTGGGTACATTGAGGGAGAATTTCCCAGTGGTAAGATTAACTATTAATGCCATCCCTGTCCCATGACCCACTCAACCTGATGCCACCCCACTGTGGGTCCCCAGTGCTGTCTGAGATTTCTTGGTTCTGTTGCTTTTCAGAGGGGCAAATCTAACACTTCTCACCGTCCCGATTTTCGAATAAATCCGAGAAACACCAAATTTCAAACCAGAGAGAAATGTTAAAAATGTGGCTCCGTATCTCAGTGAGTTTTAATGTTTATTTATGAGTGTCACATGTAGGATTAACACTGCAGTGAAGTGAAAATCTCCGGTGCCTGTTTGGGTACACTGAGGGAGAACTTAGCATGGTTAATGCACCTAATCAGCACACCTGTGGGAGAAAACCCAGGCAGACACGGGGAGGATGTGCAAACTCCACACAGACAGTGACTGAAGCCGGGAATCGAACCTGGGTCCCTGTGTTACCAAAATGTTACTGAATTCACATTTCATCATCTGCCGTGGTGGGATTTCGACCCAGGTTTCCTGAGCGTCGCACCAGGTCTCTGGGACAAATGATAATACGACAATGCCACCACTTCTCATTAATGTGCAACACCTTTGATTCTTTATATTGTCCTGGAATCTGGAGTACCTTTGGCGTTATTTACTAAGCAAGAGGACAGAGCTACGAGATAAAGGGCCAGTCATTTACAATGGACATGTAGAAATTTCTTCTTGCAGAAGAATTTCTCTGGAATTCACTGTTGCAAAGCGTGGTGAAGACTGAATCATTAGAAGTATTTAAAAGTGGAGATGGATAAGTATTTGATATATTGAGGAATAGAGGGCCTTGGGGAAATGGCACAGAGAAGAAACTGTGTATAGATAGATTGGCTATGATCATATTGCATGCTGGGGCAGGCTTGAAGGGCTGAAGGGCCTGCTCCTGCTTCTATTTCTTGCGGTCGTTGCACTGTTGTAAAATATATTTGTGTAGTACGTGCTTTAAAGATTAGATATGCTATGTGATGACATTTCTATCTTTTAACTTCCATTTTTCATTTTATGATAGGGTGGCACACTGGTTAGCACTGCTGCCTCACAGGGGCCTGGGTTCGATTCCCGGCTTGGGTCACTGTCTGCGCGGAGTCTGCACCTTCTCCCCGTGTCTGCGTGGGTTTCCCCCAGGTGCTCCGGTTTCCAGAGATGTGCTGGTTAGGTGCATTGGCCGTGCTAAATTCTTCCTCAGTGTACCCGAACAGGCGGCGGGGTGTGGCGACTAGGGGATTTTCACAGTATTTATCACCATAATCCCACGCATTTACCCTGCTAACCAACCCCCCCACCCCGATATTAAGGGGCAATTTAACATGGCCAGTCAACTGAACCCATATATCTTTGGACTGCAGGAGGACCTGGAGGAAACCCACCCAGACACAGTGAGAATGTGCACAGACTCCACGCAGACAGTGACCCGAGGGCCGGAATCGAACCCTGGCCCCGTGAGGCAGCAGTGCTACCACCATACCATCCTGTTATGGATAAAATCCTCCAGAACGATAATGTTATTTTCTTCATTGCTGCTTTCCCTCCTGTTTACACGTTCCGTTCCGACTCTTGGTAAGGTGCGGCCTTGTTTTGCAACTCACGCCACACAACAGGGACTTGATGTGGTAACCAAGGGATCAGGTTGTCCCTGCACGGTTGCCGGAGCGACACGCTGCCACTTATTTCAGAGACCTGCTGACACTCGAGAAATAAACATGTGTGCCTGTCGGCCTTACCTGCAGAACTCCAAAGGTTAATTAACTATTTAAACATCGATCCTCCCTCCGCTCTCTCACTGACAGCGACAGAGCTGTAAAGCACTGTGACTGGTTTGACCTGATTGAAAAGCAGAGGTGGTTGCTTTCAGAAGATATAAAATCTCGAGGCCGTTGACTGCGAGGAGAGGTTGAATAAACTCGGACTGTTTTCAGACGGAGGCTGAAGGGGAGATCTCGGATAGAGGATTACAAAATTATGAGAGGCATAGACAGGGGGGGTGGCACAGTGGTTAGCACTGCTGCCTCGCAGCGCCAGCGATCCCGGGTTCCAATCCTGGCTTTGGGTCACTGTCTGTGCGGAATTCACACGTTCTCTCCATCAGTTTCCTTTGAGCGCTCCGGTTTCTGAAAGGTGTGCTCCCTCGGTGTACCCGAACAGGCGCTGGAATGTTGGGGATTTTCACAGTGGCTCCGTTGCAGTGTTAATGTAAGCCGGCTCGTGACACTAATAAATAAACTTTAAACTTAGAGAATTGTTCCCCAATTACAAGGGGTTCAAGGTGAGAGGAGGCAAGTTTAAGATGTGCGGGGAAGTGGTGGGTACTTGGAACGCGCTGTCAGGGGGGGTGGTGGAAGCAGGCACATTAGCAACATTTAAGAGGCATCTGGATGGGAACAGGAATAGGGAGGGAATCGAGGGATAGGGGCCGAGTAAAGGCAGAAGGGTTTTTTTTTAGTTTAGTTAGAGCATCACAGTCAGCACGGGTTTGGAGTGGCCAAAGGGCCTTTTCCTGGGCTCTGCCTTTCTTTGTTCTGTAAGCTTTCTCTTTTTACCCTGAAGATTAGCCTCAGTATCATCAGCACAAACTAATCCGAATCAAAGTGCACGTAACGAACCAAACCCAAATCCCGGAATCCCTACGGCGCAGAAGGAAGCCATTCGGCCCATCGAGTTGGAGTGAAAACTTGCTCAACTCAGCCCCAGGATCAGTGCGTTGGCGGGAACCTTATTCAAATACATTAGTGTCTTATTATCGGGTATATACACCAGAATCATACCCCCTTCCCCTACCCTCCCTACCCCCACCCCCAGCGCGGCGTGACGTCAAAATGCCGTGAATCGTGAGCAACTCCACAAAGCGAGGCAAACAACCCATCGGAGGGAGCTCGAAGCTGAGCCTCACAGGGCAGCTCTAAACATTATGGGGATTGGATTGTGGGTTCCAATCGCACCCAGAAGTCACTGAGCTTGACTTGTATGATGCAGGTCAGGTCATAGCTTACTTAACTTGATTATTTCTTTTCAAGGAGGTGATGAAGGTGATCGATGAGTAATGGAAGTTTTGTACATCGATTTTAGTAAGACTTTCAGCAACGTCCTTTATTCAGAAGATTAAAATGTGTGGGATCTACGGTAATTTGGCTGCTTGGGTTCAGAATTGCTTTGCCTATAGAAGTCGGTGCGCAGAGGTGGAAGGGTGTTTTTAATGGCTGGAGGTCTGTGACTAGCGATATTCCGTAGGGATCCGTACTGGGAAGCTCTGCTGTTTGTGATATGTATAAATGACTTGGATAAAAATGTAGATGTGTGGGTTGGTAGGTTTGCAAACGACACAAAGATAGATAGAATTGTGGATAGAATTGTAGAAGGTTGTCAAAGGATATAGCGGGATATAGATCAGCTCCAGGTATGGATGGAGAAATGGCAAGTGGAGTTCAACCTGGGCAAGTGTGAGACCTTGAACTTTAAGTGATAAAATGTTGAGGGTAAGTATACAGTTAATTACATGACCCTGAACAGCATTGATGTACAGAAAGAGTTCAGGTCCACAGCTTCCTGAAAGTGATTATACAAGTAGATAGGGTGGGAAAGAAGGCATAGGGCATGCATGCCTTTATTGGTCGGGGCATTGAGCATGAGATGTCACGTTGCAGTTTTTATAAAACTTTGCAGACCGCACCTGGAGAACTGTGTTCAGTTCCAGACGCCACATTACAGGAAGGATGTGAAAGCTTTGGAGAGGGTGTAGAATTGGTTTACCAGGACACTGCCTGGATTTGAGAGTATGAGCTATAAGGAGAGGCTGGACAAACTCTTCTCTGGAGACTGAGGGGAGACCGGATAGAAGTCTATAAAATGATGAGAGGCACAGATAGGATTGGCAGTCAGAATCTTTTCACCAGAACTGCAATGCACTTCAGATGAGAGGGGGGAAAGTTGGAAGGAGATGTGAAAGGCAAGTTTTTTACACAGGGAATGCTAGGTATCTGGAACGCGCTGCTGGGTTGGTGGCGGAGGCAGATACAATATTGGTGTTTAAGAGGCTTTTAGATAAACATAGGAATATGAGAGAGATAGGGAGCAAGGGCAAGTAGGAGAGATTAATTTAATTTGGCACAACACTGTGGGCTGAAGGGCCTGTTCCTGTGCTGTACTGTTCTATGTACACATATTATAGAACATGACACAGATTTAAGATGTTGGGGAGTAGGTACAGAGGAGATGTTAGGGGTAAGCTTTTCACTCAGAGGGTGGTGGGTGATTGGAATCGGCTGCTGTCGATGGTGGTAGAGGAGGCAAACTCGCTGGAGTCTTTTAAAAGACTTCTGGATGAGTATATGGGATTCAATGGGATTGAGAGTTATAGATAGGCCTGGTAAATAGGGATATGATCGGCGCAACTTGTGGGCTGAAGGATCTGTTTGTGCTGTAGTTTTCTATGTCCTATGATGATCATACACTGACCAGCTCCAGGTGTGAATAATAAAACTATTTTAATAAGTAGAAAATTAGAAGGACCCATCTGAGGGGAAGAGTTAACACCCATTGCTGCTAAAGAATGAGGTAATCTGAACTGAATTACTCTGGAGAGAGTGCAGAGGAGCTTTGCAAGAATGTTGCCAGCGCTCGAAAAGCGCTGGATAGGTTGGGGGTTATTTTCCTTGGAACAAAGAAGGCCAACGGGTGACTAGATAGAGGTGGACACAGCCATGAGGAGAAGGGAAAGAGTGGACAAAGTAAAATTATTTCCCTTGGTGGAGAATTCTAGAACCAGGTGGCATAGATTCAAGATAAGCAGCAGTGGGTGTAGAGGGGACATGAGGAGCCGGCTTGGGTCCTCAGTCCAGCATGGATTAGATGGGCTGAACGGCCTCCTCTTGTGCTGTAATCTTTCTCTGGTTCTACAGATGGGTGGGACGCTGTGGTGTCACCTGCGAGGATGGCCCTGGGCTGTAAACCAACTGATCTTCTTCCCGATGGGTGCCCGAAGGCTTCCTCCTTGGGATAGCTGGGCATCTGGAGTGAGTCTGAATGCTCTGCCAATATCGTTGGCAGTCCCAGCAAGTGCCTGCACCACAGAGGGCATCTCCTGCACAGTGTGGGGTAAAGATCCAAGGCCTCTACGCTGGTCGCTACCCTTGCTGAGTTAACCTCGATGCATTGGAGTATTGGTGACCTCAGACATAAGATAAAATACTGCGGATGCTGCAATCGGAAACAAAAACAGAAAATGCTGGAAAATCTCGGCGGGTCTGACAGTGTCTATGGAGAAAGAGAAGAGTTGATATTTCGAGGCTGGATCACCCATCATCAGAGCTCACTGAAGCTCCGAGAAAGGACGATCGAGACTCGAAACATTGCCTCTTTTCTCTCTCCGTAGATATTGTCAGGCCTGCTGAGATTTTCCAGCACTTCTTTGTTTTTGATCTCAGATCTCAGACAGGTAGCACAGAGGTGAGCACAGCTGCCTCACAGCTTCAGGGGCCCGGGTTCAATTCCCAGTTCGGGTCACTGTCTGTGTGTGGAGTTTGCACATTCTCCCCGTGTCTGCGTGGGCTTCCTCCTGCTGCTTTGGTTTCTGCCCACAGCCTGTAAGAAATGCTGGTTAGGTGCATTGACCGTGCTAAATTCTCCCTCAGTGTAACCCAAACAGGTGCGGGAGTGTGCCGGCTAGGGGATTTTCACAGTAAATTCATTGCAGTGTTAATGTAAGCCCAGTTATAACACTAAGAAATAAACTTTACTTAAGGCGGACAGACTCCTCCATGGAGCTTTCTGATCTGGGGAGTGTTGCTGACATCCCTTCCTGATGTTCCTCACTGTGATCTCTGGAGTTCCAGCAACTGACGGTTCCAGAGACCCTTCATCCGACTGGGATCAGCAGATTCTGACTGAGTGCTGGCATCGCAGTTCCTCTGAACTTCTCCACGTGGGTTCCTGCGATGCTGCCTCACTCTGGAACAGAACGGCCCAGCTGAAAGATAAGGACATACTGTTAACCCTTGTCACCATCTGGAAGATCAGGACCATGAATGCACTTCTCATTATGTTTTTAGCTTCAATTTGTCAGCTATCAACTTGCACTTTTTGTCTGTGTCCAGTAGGTGTCAGCATTGAACTGCTGTAAATTCTTAAAAGTTCACAAAGTTTATTTATTAGTGTCTGAAATAGGCTTGCATTAACACTGCGATGAAGTTACTGTGAAAATCCTCTAGTCACCACACTCCGGCGCCTGTTCGGGTACACTGAGGGAGAATTTAGCACAGCCAATCCACCTAACCAGCACATCTATGATTTGCGCATAGAGACAAGTGACTTCAAAAAGAAATTAAAACTTCTGCTTAATTCCTGAAAGAATGATACAAGATTTTGTGTTTCGTAGAACTTTCCCCTTTTAATTCCTTCACAACTAAAAATTCCACTTCACTTTCCCTTACTTAGACATTCATTTCTTCCTGAATGAGTCCAAAGTGATTCTTAGCTCTCTCAAGTTTACTTCTTTTCCTCTCTAAGCTGGGTAATGTTTAATCTCCAAACTCTCTTTATGGAAAGGAATTCTTAGGAGAATCTCTCTCTCTAGTCAAGCTAGGTGAATCTTCCAGTCTCATTTAAAATCCTCACGAATTTTGTCTTTTCAATCCAATTCTGATTTGAGGTGTACAAAATCATGAGGGGCTTAGATAGGATGAACGAGGGATTTTCCAGCCACGCTCTCCCCCAAGCCTGGAAAACCCTGCCTGAGGTCAACGGACCTTTGTGTTGTCTTGTCCCATCTCCTACGGTTCCTGTGCCACCGGAATAATAAATCAAATCAGATTAAAGAGAAACATTTATTTTTTAATTAATATGTTAAAAGTCTAATGATTGCTTTATTGTTAGGGGGTGGGCGGCACAGTGGTTAGCACTGCTGTCTCACAGCACAAGGGACTTGGGTTTGATTCCTGGCTTGGGTCACTGTCTGTGTGGCGATTGCACATTTTCCCATGTCCTGTTTCCTCGCACACTCCAAAGATGTGCGGGTTAGGTGGATTGGCCGTGCTAAATTACTCCTTAGTGTCAGAGGGGGCTAGCCAGGGTAAATGCATAGGGTTATCGAGATAGAGCCTGGATGGGATTGTGATTAGTGCAGATTTGATGGGCCAAATGGCCTCCTTCTGCACTGTAGGGATTCTATGGTTTGTGACCTTGTCGGAAAAACCCGTCTGGTTCTTTAACGTCTGTTGGGGTAGGAAATCTGCCGTCCTTACCTGATCTGGCCTACGTGTGACTCCAGAGCCTCAGCAATGTTTCATTAGAATGGTATTTCATTAAATACCATTCAGTTCAGGGGCAATCAGGGAAGGGCAATTAATATTGACCCAGCCAGCAATACTCACATCCCGCACAGAAATATATTTAGTAAATCAATAATGAATGATTTTACTTTAGAACTGATTTCCTTTTTAGCAGAAATGGACAACCACAAATGCTGATCATTTACGATCAGGAATTCTGGTTTTATTCTTCTGTGTTCATTAACATGTCCAGTTCAGACACGTGGGGCTGTGTAGAGGAGGAAAGTTTACAATGTTCTGTTGCTTATTTGTTTTATTCATGCAAAATCCCTTTGTAGATATTTCTACAAAGGTGGATAATCCAGAGCACGAAAGAGAATTGGTTTAGTTTTGGGAAAATATTCATTACAGAGCGATTAAACTATTGGGGGAGGTGGTGACACCTGCCTCCCCCTCCTGCCCAAGTCTCTGGAAAGCTTCTTAACTGGGAGTTTTAAATTCAGACTATGGGAAGCATTGATTGCTATTCCATTATAATTAATCATTATTATTAATGAGTATTAATTAGTGATATGCAATAGAATATGGCAATATCGATCTGCAATCTCCCTGGACTGAAATTAAAGCATCAAACATAGAATCATAGACTCACAGTCCAAACCTGAGCAGGGTAGGTGGATTGTCTACGCTAAATTGCTTTTTAGCATCCCAACATGTGTAGGATTAGTGTCAGATTCTGTGATTGGTGTTAGATTCTTCCCAAGGCCACAAGGAATTATAAAAGGTCGTGAATGTAGCCCAGTCCATCACGCAAACCAGCCTCCCATTCATCGACTCTGTCTACACTTCCCGCTGCCTCAGAAAAGCAGCCGGCATAATCAAGGATCGCACGCGCTCCCGACATCTTCTCTTCCACCTTCTTCCGTCAGGAAAAAAATACAAAAAGTCTGAGGTCACGTACCAACTGACTCAAGAACAGCTTCTTCCCTGCTGCCGTCAGACTTTTGAATGGACCTATTTTGCATTAAGTTTCTCTACGTCTTTGCTATGTCTGTAACACTACATTCTGCACTCTCTCCTTTCCTTCTCTATGAACAGTATGCTTTGTCTGTATCGCACGCAAGAAACAATACTTTTCATCGTAAATACATGTGACAATAATAAATCAAGTCAAATCAAATTGTAATGGCATAGTGGCACAGTGGTTAGCACTGCTGCCTCACAGCTCCAGGGACCCAGGTTCAACTCCCAGCTTGGGTCACAGTCTGTGTGGGGTTTGCACATTCTCCCCGTGTCTATCTGGGTTTCCTCCGGGTGTTCCGGTTTCCTCCCACAGTCCGAAAGACGTGTTGGTTAGGTGAATTGACCATGCTAAGTTCTCCCGCAGTGTACCCGCACAGGTGCTAGAGTGTGGCGACGCGAGGATTTTTCGCAGTAACTTCATTGCAGTGTTAATGTCTGCCTACTAATAAATAAAAAAAAAAGCTAGTGGGATAAATGCTTGCGGTGGTGTGGATAGGGACTGGGTAAGATGTTTTGTCGAAAGGTTGGTGCAGACTCGATAGTCGAAGTTTTACCTGCCCACCCACCACGGAAATGGAAGCCAACAAGGGGGAGATAATGGGAAGATCCGTTGAGCAAGCGAGGCTGTAAAATCCTGCTCTCTGGGCTGAATGGCCTCCTTCTGCGCTGAAGGATTCTACAAGGAGGACGGATCTGGGTAAGATACTTTTTTGGAGCGTTGGCATAGACTCAATGGGCTGAATAGCCTCCTTCTGCACTGTAGGGATTCTATGGATGTTAATATATATTCAGAATGCAACAAAACAGCTTAATCTGTTCAGAAGGGATCCGCATGGCAACAGGTATCTTTGTTGTTCCGATGCAGAACTGATTGTATTATCTGTCGAACCATTCTGAATAATAAGGAGAGCAGAGGAACAATACAACCAGGAAAAGAAATTCTATCATGCATAGGATTACTGGGTGAGAATTCAGAAGCCGTGTGCTTATAATCCAGGATTGTCGGAATTTATTTCCACCTGATTGGGGGATGAGAGACTGGTCTTGTTGAGAATTAACCAGTGATTGCTCAATCTCTGAAACTCTTATTCCTTGCTAGCAAGGAGAACAGACACAGTGAATTTCGCTCTGCGGATTCATCCAGATAATTTGCAGAAGTAAGCAACATTCTAATCCTTCATAGTCCACCAATCGTAGCACAGATTTTTGCCCTTTTTTATGCTATAGAAAACCATCTCCTTCATTAGCATAATCTTGTTTGTTGGTATTTGTCATGGTAACTTGTCTTTGCTTCATTCCCTTGCCAAGGCCAGGAATGCAGTGTTTATGAAACTGACGTAAGGTTTAGATTAGTCTCTTCCCTGAATACACAATCTTCAACGAGGCCTTGTCTGCCTTGCTGCCTGTCAAGAAAGTAAAGTTTATTTATTTGTCATAAGTAAGCTTACATTAACACTGCAATGAAGTTACAGAGAAAATCCCCTAATCGCCACACTCTGGTGCCTGTTCGGGTATACTGAGGGAGAATTTAGCATGGCCAATGCACCTAACCGGTACATCTTTCGGACTGTGGGAGGAAACTGGAGCACCCAGAAACCAGAAACCGACACAGACACGGGGAGAATGTGCAAGCTCCGCACAGACTGGGACCCAAGCCAGGAATCGAACCCGGGTCCCTGGCGCTGTGAGGCAGCAGTGCTAACCACTGTGTCACTGTGCTGCTCCATTATTGTAACTTAATTTCCATTGGTTGATGTAAAGTGGGAAAAACACTCCTCAGAGCTTGAGGAAAAATCTTTTAGATTTTATTGTCAAAATATGGACAGGGAATAGAGATTGCCAGGCGATTTCCCAACTAACAATATGCAGACATCGTAACAGTCACCACCCACGCAGAGATCGAGAGGGTGTCTGCATTTTCAATCTTCACCCAGCGCTCCATGGAATGGTGTGTCTGGCATTCGGGAATGTATCCAAATGCTGATCCCTGCCATTCCAACATTTTAGCTATCGCTGTGAGTGGAAAGGACTGAGTCCCTTTCTGAAGTGGACAAGGAATATTAAAAGGACTAGCCTTAAGCTTTTGAATCCTCAGAGCATTCAAAATAAAATGGATGCATTACTTACACAGAAAGGGTGTGATCTGCATGGGTTTGCTCCGAGAGCTCCGGTTTCTAAAAATGTGCAGATCAGGTTGATTGGCCATGCTAATTTGGGGATTAACAGGGTAAGAACAAATAACAAAGAAAATTACAGCCCTTCAACCCTCTAAGTCTGCTCCGACCATGCTGGACTAAAACCCCCTACCCTTCCGGGGACCATATCCCTCTATTCCCATCCATTCATGTACTTGTCAAGACACCCATTAAAAATCACTTCCGTATCCGCTTCCACTGCCTCCCCTGGCAACGCGTTCCAGGCACCCAGCACTCTCTGTATAAAAAAATCTGCCTCGTACATCTCCTTTAAACCTGATCCCTCGCATCTTAAACCTATACCCCCCTGAGTAATTGACTCTTTCACCCTGGGAGAAAGCTTCTGACAACCCACTCTGTCCAAATAATCTTGTAGACTTTCTACCAGGTCTCCCCTCAACCTCTGTCGCTTCAGTGAGAACAAACCAAGTTTCCCCAACCTCTCCTCATAGCTGATGCCCTCCATACCAGGCAACATTCTGGTAAATCTTTTCTGTACCCTCTCCAAAGCCCCCACATCCTTCTGGTAGCGTGGCGACCAGAATTGAACACTATATTCCAAGTGCGGCCTAACTAAGGTTCTATAAAGCTACAACATGACTTAGCAATTTATAAACTCAATGCCGCGGTTGATGAAAACAAGCATGCCACATGCCTTCTTGACTAATAAGACCACAGGCAGGTTCTCCCAAATAGACCAATCAGTTTGCCTTGTTTTTTTTTTCTGTCTAATTAAATCAGTGAAATGTGTTTAGGACAGGCGTGCCTCTAACCATTCATTCGCCAGTTTAAATCATTTCATTTTCTCTTTCACTTTGGGAGGTTTTAGATCATTATTTGCTGTTAATTTTGAAGAAAGTTTATTCGTTTCTCGGTGTCAATGTTCAGAGTGGACGGGACAAGCTCTTAACCCATCTTGCTGCAAAAACCAACTCAAATTTAATCTAATTCACGGTCCCCACAGGAGAGACAAACTAGTTCCAACCTGACAAGAACAGGCATCACACCAAATCTTGGCCTTGATTCTACGACGAGAGGGTGTCATAAAGAATGCAGAAGATTACAGCACAGGAACAGGCCCTTCGGCCCTCCAAGCCTACACCGAACTAAAACCCCCTACCCTTCCAGGGACCGTATAACTCTTATCCCATCCTATTCACGTATTTGTACAAATGTCCCTTAAAAGTCACTACTGTATCTGCTTCCATTACCCCCCCCCCCCAACAGTGAGTTCCAGGCACCCAACACCCTCTGTGTAAAAACATTTGCCTCGTACATCTCCTTTAAACCTTGCCCCTCGCACCTTAAACCTATGCCCTCTAGTAATTGACTCTTCCACTCTCATATGTGCCAGAATTTTACCATTCTGCCCGCCACAGGAATCTGAGCAGGGGAGGAATGGCCAATGGAAAGGTCCATTGACCTCGGGTGGGATTTTATGGTTTCAGAACGAGTGAATCCGCATCACCCTGCCAGGCAGCGCATCCCAGACCCCGACCACTCGCTGGGTGAGAACATATTTTCTCACAATGCCTTTGTGATGAGGATGGCATGGAGAGAGTGGGCATTGACAGAGGGGTGGCATCTCAGCAAGATGGCAGCAGGGGGTCACCAACAAAACCCTGACTTCTCCTGTGCTTTCCCTGCACGTCCTGCGGTTTAGGGGAGGAGAGACATTCTTGGCCAATTCCAGGAGTTAACCAACATAGAACATAGAACACGACAGCACAAACAGGCCCTTTGGCCCACAAGTTGCGCCGATCATATCCCTACCTACTAGGCCTATCTATTAACTCTCAATCCCATGCACTCATCCAGAAGTCTCTTAAAAGACCCCAGCGAGTTCACCTCCACCACCACCTACGGCAGCCAATTCCACTCACTCACTACCCTCTGAGTGAAAAACTTACCCCTGACATCTCCTCTGTACCTGCTCCCCAGCACCTCAAACCTGTGTCCTCTCGTAGCGACCGTTTCAGCCCTGGGAAATAGCCTCCGAGAATCCACCCTATCTATTCCTCTCAACATCTTATAAACCTCTATCAGGTCGCCTCTCAACCTTCGTCTCTCCAGGGAGAAGAGTCCCAGCTCCCTCAACCTATCTTCATAACGCATGCCCCCCGATCCAGGAAACATCTTTGTAAATCTCCTCTGCACCCTTTCAATAGTTTCCACATCCTTCTTGTAGTGAGGCGACCAGAACTGCGCACAAGTGGGGTCTGACAAGGGTCTTATACCTTCACTCAGAGAGTGATTGGGTATGGAATACACTGCCTGCTGTGATAGTGGAGTCGGACACTTTAGGAACTTTCAAACAGTTATTGGATAGGCACATGGAGCAGACCAGAATTTTAGGGAGTGGGATAGCTTGATCTTGGGTTTGGACATAGCTCGGCACAACATCGAGGGCCGCAGGGCCTGTACTGTGCTGTACTGTTGTATGTTTTCCCATCTCCTTCCCTCCCCTCACCAATCGTCCTGGGTGAGAGCCCGTTTAGCATTGCCAACTTCAGCAATCTGCTTCCTTTGATATCTCGCCTGGTGGAAGGAAGGAGGCAGAGGCTGGAAAATCAAGCGGGAATCTTCCTCTGGAATAGACAACTGGCCAGTCAGCACAATGTGCCAATCCAACATTAGACTAGCTGCCACTGATTGTCAACACTTCATTGTAAACTCCTTCAACGTCCATTAGCTATTGAGCAGCAGCTATCTAGGTCGTAAGAACATAAGTAAAAATAACAGTAGGCCATTCACGGCTTGAGCCTGCTCTGCCATTCAATAACATCATGGTTGGCTTGAATGTTGCCTCAACTCCACTTCCCCCCAACCCCCATAACCCTCGATTCCCCTTAGAACAAAATTTTAATTAATCATATTCCAACTTCTGCTGCTTTCTGAGGAAGAGAATTCCTCAGACTGACAGGCCAGATAGACCGCGACTTTTTCCCTGGAGCGTAGAGGGCTGAGAAGTGATCTTATAGAGGTCTATAAAATAATGAGGGGCACAGATCAGCTCGATAGTCAATATCTTTTCCCAAAGGTAGGGGAGGCTAAAACTACACATAGGTTTAAGGTGAGAGAGGAGAGGGTCCAGAGGGGCAGTTTTTTCACACAGAGGCTGGTGAGTGTCTGGGACGAGCTGCCAGAGGTAGTAGTAGAGGCGGGTACAATTTTATCTTTTAAAAAGAATTTAGACAGTTACATGGGCAAGATGGGTATGGAGGGATATGGGCCAAATGCAGGCAATTGGGATTAGTTCAGTGGTAAAAAACTGGGTGGCTTGGACAAGTTGGATCACAGGGCCTGTTTCCATGTGTAAACCTCTGTGACTCTATGATGCAGAAGCAAGAAGCAAGAGTAGACCATTCAGCCCTTTGAGTCTGCACTGACCACAGTCCCACCAGGTCCTATCCCCATAACTCCAGGCATTTATCCTAGTTAGTCTCCCTCACACTAAAGGACAATTTAGCACAGCCAATCCACCTAACCTGCACATCTTTGGACTGTGGGAAGAAACTGGAACACCCGGAAAGAACCCACGCAGACATGGGGAGAATGTGCAGACCTCACACAGACAGTGACCCAAGTTAGGAATCAAATCCAGGTCACTGGCGGTGTGAGGCAGCAGTGCTAACCACTGTGCCACCATGCCACCCTGTTTTATTTACCCCTTAGTGAGACAGGGTGGCACAGTGGCACAATGGTTAGCACTGCTGCCTCACAACACCAGGGACAAGGGTTCGATTCTGGCCTCGGGTCACCTGGGTGTGGGGAGTTTGCACGTTCTCCCCATGCCTGCGCGGGTTTTCTCTGGGTGCTCCGGTTTCCTTCCACAGTCCAAAGGTGCGTCGGTTAAGTGGATTGGCCATGCTAAATTGCCCCTTAGTGTCGGGGGAAGCGAAGTAGGCTAAATGCATCGGGTGATGGGGATAAGGACAGGGTGGGATTGTGCCCCATGCAGAGTCAATGGGCCAAAAGGCCTCTTTCTGCACTGGGGGGATTCTATGATTCTATTCTATGAATAAATGATTGGGAATGTCCTGGGCAGGATGGATGCTGAAAGGATATCCTCCTTTTGTTGATTGGCAGTGCTAAATTGACTCTTAGTATCAGGGGGATTAGCAGGGTGAATATGTGTGGTAATGGGGATGGGGCCTGGGTGGGATTGTTGTTGATGCAAGCTTGATGGGCCGAGTGGCCTCTTTCTGCATTGTGTGGATTCAATGATTCTAAGTTCTCCCCTCGCTCTACTAAATTCCATTGGGTATAGTTTGGTGACGCACAGAATGGATCCTAAAGTGGGCGAGATTTGATTTATAACAAAAAAAAATCAGTGTTCAAAAGGTCTTATGAATCAGGAAGAAAGCTGTCGTCACTGGCTCAGCATCGAACTCCCTCTAGGAAGTAACTAATTGGATTGAAGCTCGCTAATTATCGTCTGGTTGACAGAGAGCCTGGGGATAAAAAGGACCCATTGGGGATGTATCCTCTCATATTGTTCTAAAACCGTTTATAGCCTGGCGTCAGGAATGGCGTGGAGATTGATGGGATGGGTATGAAGTACACAGGGTGTGACAGGAACCCGTATTTTGTGAGTATTGATGTGACGGGTCAATTCTCATTCTGTCGGTTCACGTCAGTCAGGAAAGGTGACAGGGTATCGTGCGAGGGGAGCTCGGTGATGCTCTGCATGGGTTGCACACTGCGTTATATAACCATCCCCACCACCCCGGGTATAAAAGCCTAGATTCGCTCTCTTTTTTCCCCCCTCCTTAGTGAATCTGATGTGTTTACTGCGCTTGGAGGAAGGAGATAGAGACCGATTACTCGAGGAATAGAGGGCATTTCTTGTCAGCAACAACTTCCAGCTCCCCAGAGACTGTACCGCAGAAAAATGGGAACATAGTCTCCCATCTTGTATCAGTGAAAGAAAATAGATAGTTGTGAGGAGGCAGTGGCCTTGTGGTATTATTGCTAGACTGTTAATTCAGATGTTCGAATCCCACCATGATGGAATTTGAATTCAATAAAAAAAATCTGGAATTAAGAATCTACTGATAATTGATTGTCGGAAAAATGGTTCATGAATGCTCTTTAGAGAAGGAAATCTGCTATTCTTACCCAAATGTGTGATTCCAGAGCCACAACAACGTGGTTGACTCTTAATTGTCCTTGGGCAGCAAGGGAAGGGCAATAAATCCCATGAATGAATAAAAAAAATGGATGTAGCACCGTTCACAACATCGGGACATCCCAGAGACCTTTCCAAGCAATCTTCCTCTTGGAAGTGCGGTCACTGTTGCGATGTAAGCAACACAGCAGAAATTGTTCAGACAGAAAGGCCCCACCAACAGCAAACAGATCAATCTGCTTTAGGTATTGATTGTAGAATAAATCTTGGCCCAGGTCGTCGTTTTGAGTAGAAGTGAATAAACTAACCCTTTAAGTTCATTCCATGTCACGTTTACTGTGGAATTATAAATAGGAAATTGGATCGCGCCAAAACCGAAGGGATGGGAAATATAACACTGTTCATAAAGATGGAAATTCACAGCCTGATTCCATGGCATATTTAATATTCACTTGGGAGGGGAGAGAGAATCTGGGCTTAATGCCTTATTCAGCACTCTGCAGCACTTCTCTGTATTCAAAGAACAAAGAACAGCACAGCACAGGAAAACAGGCCCTTCAGCTTTACAAGCCCATGCCACCCATTTTAACACTCAGTGAGTGCCTTATTCAAGTCTTTTGGCACTCATCGATGCTTTTATCTACCTCTAATGGAACTCCACAATAAAGGGGGTGGAATTTTAGGGAATTATATGTACGCCAGCTTAAGGGAGATCCAATTCAGGTACAATTTATTGACATCAATCAGCCTAAAAAGCATGTTTTTGATTCCCATGAGAAACTGGCATCGATTCTGTATTAAAAAATTAGGAAAATGTTGGGTAAACTCAGCAGGTCTGGTAACATCTGTTATTATGAATCAGGCCAAAAACTCCAAGATGTTTTGTAAAGTTAGCCCAGACCCTATGCTTTACATTTGATTTTGACATTAGGGTGAGTGCAAGGTGTTTCATTCCAAGTATGAATGTAGTGATTCACTAGGGAGCTTTTCCCAAACAATGTTTATATAAGAATGCAGTTAGAATATAACAAAAAGAATTAGCATAACTTTTACCAATTAATATGACTCAGTACAATTCCTAACAGCTAGCTTTCTCTGTTGTTCCATTGTAAAGCAATCCTGTAGACACAGACACCCTTCTTCAGACTTAGCATAAAAAGCAAGTATACTCACCTGATGTTGGATTTTCAGCTTTTTTAATGCCTGCTCTGAATTGATCCTTTGAATGTTGGAACACATCTCTGAGGTTTCCTAGTCCTGGAGCTTTCAGTATGCCACCAGTGAGAGAGACAGAGACAGAGACACTGCCTTCTTCCATCAGCTCTTGGCAGCAACTGAAAAATGAAACTAAAGACTTGGGATGTTCAGTAAAAAAAAAACAGACCCCCCAAGGGTATCGCCTGACCTTTCAATCATTCCCCCAATCAACTCCACTCAACCTTCCCAAAGGACTTTTAAAACCATAAAACCCTGCATTATTTCAGATTAAAATCAACTTGATATCCAGTATATTGTTCAGTAACAATTAAAGGACACCAACTGCAGACAACACGGTGCCAATAAAACCATGCAGAAAAACATCATTAAAATAATTTGCTTCAAGGTGCTGTATCGCCACACCATGGAGAGAGAAACAGAGTTACTGCTTTGAGTACATACAACCCTCCTACAGAATTGGAAAAGGGACAGAAATGTGATGAATTATTTAGTTGGAGATAGAATTGGGGCAGAAGAGAAGGTCAGGGAAAGGTTGGAGTTAAGGAAGGATTGACGGAGATGTCACAGACACGTGGCAAAGGAGCTGTGAATGGTACCAAATAATGAATAGAGAAGAAGTCAGCTAAATGATTGAATAAAATCCTGCACTCCCTCCTCCCATTGGGCAGCAGGATGGCACAGTGGTTAGCACTGCTGCCTCACAACACCAGGGATCTGGATTCGATTCCTGGCTTGGGTCACTGTCTGTGTTGTGTCTGCACATTCTACCTATGTCTGGGAGGGTTTCCTTCAGGTGCTCCGGTTTCCCCCTACAGTCCAAAAGATATACTAGATAGATGAATTGGCCGTGCTAAGTTTTCCCTCAGTGTACTCAAACAGGCACTGGAGTGTGGAGTTTAGGAGATTTTCACACTAACTTCATTGCAGTGTTAATGTAGGCTTACTTGTGGCACTAATAAATAAACTTTAATAATGCATCTGGATCGAGATCATCGGGGAAAGATTGCTTTTCATCAGTGAAGGTTTGGGGCTGAGTAAAAAATAGATATATCTATGAAGCAGCCCTTTATTGAGTTGATAGATATACTTAAATCTAGCTTGTATAGAAACAGATGGAAATAGAGATAATAAAATGGGTAATTATCAAGCAATGAATATTTGGGATACTGAGCAAATTTACTTTGGAATGTAGGGGATTAATTTCAGAATATATTTTTTACATTCTAAGGAGAGGTTGTAAAGCCTTTTACTGTTGTTAATTTTCCATTTACCATTTTGTAAATCCATCTGTCGGTTTTTAGTTTTGGTACTAACTCCAACCTTTCAGCACTCGGAGAGGAGAAAGGATTAGTTTTCAGTGAGAGAGTTGGTGTCTGTGGGAGTTTGCACATTCTCCCCGTGCTTGCGTGGGTTTTCTCCGGGTGCTCCCATTTCCTCCCACATCCCAAAAACATGCTTTTAGGCTGATTGGCGTTAATAAATTATCCCTTAATTAGACCTCCCTTAATCTGGCGCACATATAATTCTCTAAATTTGCACCTCTTTATTGTGGAGTCCGAGAGATGTAGACAAAAGTTGTACGTAGAAGAAGGATTGGAATGAGGCACTGAGTGTTGGGCCGAAGGGCCTGTTTCCTGTGCTGTGTTGTTCTTTGTTCTTTGTGGGCTGGAAAAATAGGATGGAATCATAGATACCAAGGAGAGTAAGGGGCAACTCAGCATGGCCGATCCACCTAACCTGCACATCCTTGGACTGTGGGAGGAAATCGGAGCATCCGGAGGAAACCCGCACAGACATCGGAAGAATATGTAAACTCTACAAGACAGCGATCCAAGGTTGGAATCGAACCTGGGTCCCTGGTGCTGGGAGGCAGCAGTGCTATTGACCTTGCCACCCCAAATGTATTTTTAGCCACTCAGTACAAAAAAAAGTTCAAGGGGCAGGCAATGTTAAATAAAAATACGTTATCGATGCAATAAATGCACACTTCTAATTTGCCTAAAATGTGGTATTTCGAAGGATTTGGAAATGTTTACTTCCTCTGAGATTACGAGGCCAGATTCCCTACAGTTAACAGATCCTGCACTCACAGTGCAGTAAATATTTGATGAAGGCTTGTTTAATAATACATTAGCAGTTGCGCGCACCAATTCTGAGTATAAATTGTCACAGAATGTGTGCGCTGCAAATATCAACACTTCATTCATTAGAGACACGCAGCCTTCTTCATTTCTGCTGCTTAGGTCCTGAGCTCTTAAATTCCTTCACTCGAACTCTTTATTGCCTTCCATCCATAGAAGCCCAGTCTTTGACTCAGCTTTTGTCTCACCGTCTTCTTCCCGCATCATTGGACAGCAGTGAGAGAGGTCGATATGGAGAAGCCAAGTGCCGGAATGAATCTATCAAATCGCACCATGAGAAGGTCATTTTGAAGCCGCCAGAAACAAAAATCACAAGAGGTACACAGAGTTCAAAAAGTGAATCAATCCCCAGATGATCTTGCTGTTTGCAGGGTAAGCAATCTATGAGCTGGAAAAGATTGCCAGAGTCTCCTTCTCATATTGCCTTTCCATCGATTAAAGGGGAAAACGATGGCCTCGTGATATTATCGCTAGATTATTAATCCAGAAACACAGCTGGGGATCTGGGTTCAAATCCCGGCACGGCAGGTGGTGGAATTTGAATTCAATAAATAATATCACTGGCCATCACCTCCAGAAAATGAGGCCCAGAATAAAAGTGAACAAAATCCCGTTTAAACCATTGAAGCAGCAATAATAGGACTTTAACCAGACAGCCCAGCAATAATGGGGGGAAAAAAAACACATCTGCTTAACTGCAGAGAGCATGATTTAAAAAAAAATCTTAAAGGCATCATATTGTGGCAGCACGGTAGCACAGTGGTTAGCACTGCTGCTTCACAGCTCCAGGGTCCTGGGTTCGATTCCCGGCTCGGTTCACTGTCTGTGTGGAGTTTGCACATTCTCCTCGTGTCTGTGTGGGTTTTCTCTGGGTACTTCGGTTTCCTCCCACAGTCCAAAGATTGCGGGTTAGCTTGATTGGCCATGCAAAGAAATTGCCCCTTAGTGTCCAGGGATGCGTAGGTTAGAGGGATTAGTGGGTATAAATGTAGGGATTGGGGGGGAGGGGGTGAGGACTGGGTGTGATTGTGTTCGGTGCAGATTCGATGGGCCGAAGGGCCTCCTTCTGCGCTATGATTCTATACACGCTAACATCAGATGAGTCAGGCATTTGATATTATGTGACCAAGAGCTGATCTCTTCACTGTAATACCGCAAACAACAGGATGTAGCAGAGATTGCAGGACTGATGTGGCTGCAAATAAACCCCACCAGAGACCCTCAAGTCACATAAATACTGTGACTCCAGGAGTACTGATGTAGAGATGCCGGCGTTGGACTGGGGTAAACACAGTAAGAAGTCTGACAACACCAGGTTTAAATCCAACTGATTTATTTGATAGTAAACTCACAAGCTTTCGACCCTCTGGCCTCCGTCAGTTGAATGAGGTGTTCTGGTCTCAAACAGCACATAAAACAGCACAGACTGTTTTTCAGATTATTGATTAGAATGCGAATCTTTATACCTAACCTGCTATTCAAGTCTTAAAGTGGCTAACAATGTGACTGGAAGGAGCACTGAGCACAGGTTAAAGAGATGTGTATTGTCTCCAGACAGCACAGTAAGTGAGGTTTTTTGCTAACCCAGGCAAGTCATGGGGGTTACAGATAGTGTGACATGAAGCCAAGATCTCTGTCCAGGAGTAGTCAGAGGCAGGGAATCCTGTGGTAAGTAACTCACCTCCTGACTCCCAAAACCATCCACAAGGCACAAGCTAGGAGTATAGATACTTTCCACTTGTCTGGATGGGTGCAGCTCCCAACAACACTCAAGATACCATCCAGGACAAAGCAACCCACTTGATTAGCACCATATCCACAAGCATTCACTCCCTCCACCACCAAAGCTTTGTGGGAGGCCGGATACATTCCCAGTGTCCGAGGCCAGCATATGGGTCTCCAGCTGCAGCTCCCGGAAGCCCGCATTTCGGAGCCGGAGCGGCAGTGGGGGAAACTGCGGAGCATCCGCAGGGCAGGGAGTATCGTGGATATATAGAGAGGCAGTCACATCTCACAATCACACTCCAGGGGTTATACGGCGACCAGAATTGAACACTATATTCCAAGTGCGGCCTAACTAAGTTTGTATAAAGCTGCAACATGACTTGCCAATTTTTAAACTCAATGCCCCGGCCGATGAAGGCAAGCATGCTGTAGGCCTTCTTTAGTACCTTCTCCAATTGCTTTGCCACTTTCAGTACACCCAGATCCCTCTGCCTACCGATACTCTTTAAGGGTTCTGTCATTTTACTGTATATTTCCTATCTGTATTAGACCTTCCAAAATATATTAGCTCACATTTGTCCAGATGAAACTCCATCTACCATTTCTCCACCCAAGTCGCTAACTGATCTATATCCTGCTGTACCCTCTGATGATCCTCACTGTTATCCGCAAGTCCACCAACTTTTGTGTTGTCTGCAAACTTACTAATCAAACCAGTAAGCTGGTTCCCTACATTCTGCTTTTTGGGAACAAAGAACAAAGAACAAAGAACAACACAGCACGGGAAACAGGCCGTTCGGCCCAACGAGCCCGCGCCGCCGTCCTAACGTCTTAATGACATATAGAGACCAATATAGGGACAATTTATTACCCAATCAGCCTAAGAGCACATTTTTGGGATGTGGGAGGAGACCGGAGCACCGGGAGAAAACCCACGCAACCACGGGGAGAACACGCAAACTCCCGCAGACACAGGCCCAAATCCATGTGTCTGCACAGCAACAGCGATAGTCTCTGAGCTGTAATGTTGCCCATCTGATGGTCCAGTTTAAGCATACACTAACGACGTGAAGCACTAGGCCACTCCTGAAGTAACATCCAGGAGCAGCCCTCGCACGACCTGCCGAATGTATGCACCTTGTTGGTCAACAAGGTGGACCGAATAGCCTGTGGAAACAAATAAAGTATTTAAACAGTCCTCCTATATCCTTCTATCTGCAGACCGCTCATGTGGCTGTCCAAGAGACCTTTAAACAACCCTAGCGTGCCTGCTCCCACCACCTTACTCGGTAGTGCATTCCACACCCCCACTACCCTTTGTGTGGAAAAAATGCCCTCTAATATTAGTCTTATACATAGCCCCCCTCACCCTAAGGCCGTGACCCCTCGTTCTATCCGAATCTAATGGTGGAAAAAGCTTCCCACCATTTACTCTATCTATACCCCTCATAATCTTATATACCTCTAATAGATCCCCTCTCAGCCGACGTCTTTCAAGGGAAAACAACCCCAGTGCGGGTTGCAAACTCATTTCACTACAGTTGGTTCTGCTGCGGGGGTGGGGGAGAATAAAAAGTGTGGGAATACAATAGTTGTACGGATTTAATTGTAAGGGGGATAGATAGGCATTTCCATGAGACTCCAGGATGGTATGTTGCCCCTCCTGGTGTTAGGGTCAAGGATGTCTCGGAATGGGTGCAGGACATTCTGAAGGGAGAGGGCAAACAGCCAATGTGTAGTACACATTGGTACAAACAACAAAAAAAATGGCTGGGGCATTGAGATTAAAAATTGGCAAGTCATGTTGCAGTTTTATATAAACTTAGTTAGGCCGCACTTGGAATATAGTGTTCAATTCTGGTCGCCACATTACCAGAAGGATGTGGAGGCTTTGGAGAGGGTACAGAAGAGATTTACTAGGATGTTGGCTGGTCTGGAGGGCATTAGCTGTGAGGAGAGATTGGAGAAACTTGGTTTGTTCTCACTGGAGTGACGAAGGTTGAAGGGAGACCTGATAGAAGTCTACAAGATTATGAGAGGCAGAGTGGATAATCAGAAGCTTTTTCCCAGGGTGGAAGAGTCAATTACTCGGGGGCACAAGTTTAAGGTGTGAGGGGCAAGGTTTAAAGGAGATATATGAGGCAAGTTTTTTGTAGAGGGTAGTGGGTGCCTGGAATTCATTGTCAAAGTGGGTAGTGGAAGCAGATACAACGGTGAGTTTTAAGGGGCATATGGACAAATACACGAATAGGATGGGAATAGAGGGATATAATCCCCGATAGGGTAGGGGATTTTAGTTCAGTTGGACAGCATGGTTGGTGCAGGCTTGGCGGGCCGAAGGGCCTGTTTCTGTGCTGTAATTTTCTTTGTTCTTGAAGCAAGCTGAAAAAGTAGGACCACACGAGTAGTGATCTCAGGATTACAACCTGTGTCATGTATTAGCCAGAGTAGAAATGGCAGGATATATAGGATGAATATGTGGTGGAAAAGATGGTGTGAGGGGAGGATTTGAGATTCCTGGGGCATTGGGATCGGTTCTGGGGGAGGTGGGACCTGTACAAACTGGATGTGTTACCCCAGGGCAGGATCGGGGCTGATGTCCCAGGGGAGGTACTTGCTAGAGAGGTTGGGGATGGTTTAAACTAATGTGGCAGAAGCCTTGCAAAGGTTCAAAGCAGAGGAATTAAGAACAAAATGTAAAAACAGTAAGGAGAATCAGGAAAAGTGATAGCCAGAGAAATCAAGAGCCAGTGTCAGATAAGGACTGTGTTGCCACATAATCTTAATAAAGGAATTGGGTACATATTTAAAAATGCAAAAAGGAATTTCTAGAATCAAAGACTCCTACAATGCAGAAGGAGGCCATTCAGCCCATCAAGTCTGTATCGATCACAATCCCACCCAGACCCTATGCCCATAACCCCATGCAGTTAGTCCCCCTGACACTAAAGGACAATTTAGCATGGCCAATCTTGAACATCTTTGGACTGTGGGAAAAAACAGAAGCACCTGAAAGAAACCCAGGCAGACACAGGGAGAACGTACAGACTCCACTCAAACAGTGACCCGATACCTGGGAATTGAACCCGGGTCCCCGGCGCTGTGAGGCAGCAGTGCTATGGAGCAAGAGAAGAGGAATGGAACCAATTGACTCTTGCACATGATGGGCTGAATGGCCTTTTCCTATGCTGTATCGTGCTGTGACTCTCTTGTGTAACCTGGGTTTGTGTCAGCAGCACGTGACGCAGGGCAACAAAGAACACTAGCCAAGTATTAAACACTTGTTTTCTTTTGTCAAGCCGAGGTAGTGCTTTCTCTGGGGAGGTTTACAGAGTGGAGACAACTGTGATCAATTAATGAAGTCTCTCTGAGACTGGTGAGGAGGTCGCGAGTTAATCGCTCTGCTGATGAGCTTGTTCCTGATTCGTGACAAACTTAATACCAGACCTTTTGTTTGGAGCATTCTCGACAAGAAGTGAGCAACGGGTCATGGCTGGAGTGAATAGCAGTCGAATGATTAATGATTAGTGTAATAGTCCTTGTGGCACAGAGACTCTCCAAGTTGATTGAGTGAGTTGGGAGAGGAAACCAATTATATTTTCACTGATCTAACACTGAAAGAAAAACACTGAGGGTCCTATTATTGGGTAATGAATGAGATGTGTTTAGTAGGTGTTCTGGTTAGAGAAATAACATGAAGAGGTTGTTGTGGGATAAAGAATAAGGAAGTATTAATCTTTGCTAACCAGTAATCTAAGCTTTTATGCCTCATAATGGACAAGGAAACATATTCTCAACAGAAATCGTCGTGGAATGAGAATACAAAGGGCATGCTGTGTAAATTTGAGTGGATTTGCCTCAATGGATTTGATTTGTCTTGATTTATTATTGTCTCATGTATTAAGATACACTGAACAGTATTGTTTCTTGTGCGCTACACCATTCATAGAGAAGGAAACGAGACAGTACAGAATGTAGTGTTACAGTCACAGCTAAGCTGGAGAGAAAGATCAACTTAATGCAAGGTAGGTCCATTCAAAAATCTGACAGCAGCAGGGAAGAAGCTGTTCTTGAGTGGGTTGCTGTGTGACCCTCAGACTTCTGTACCTTTTTCTCAATGGAAGAAGGTGGAAGAGAGAATGTCCGGGGTGCGTGGGGGTCCTTAATTATGCTGGCTGTTTTGCCAAGGCAGTGGGAAGTGTAAGCAGAATCAATGAGTGGAAGGCTGGTTTGCTTGATAGACTGGGCTACATTCATGACCTTTTGTTGTTCCTTGTGGTCTTGGGCAGAGCAGGAGCCATACCAAGCTGTGATACAACCAGAAAGAATGCTTTCTATGATACATTTATAAAAGTTCCTTTAGTCTTCTGAGAAAGTTGAAGCGTTGGTGAGCTTTTTTAATTATGGTGTTGGCATGGGGGGACCAGGACAGGTTGTTGGTGATCTGGATATCTAAAAATCTGAAGCTCCTTTCTACTTCATCCCCGTTGTTGTAGACATGGACCTGCTCTCCTTTACACTTCCTGAAGTCGCTGACAATTTCTTTCACTTTGTTGACATTAAGGGATAGATTATTGTAAGCACAATGACAAATATTGCAATATGGGAAACAGGAGCAAGAAGGGGCCCTTCGAGCCTGCTCCAACATTCTTTATTCTCCAATGATGTACAGGGGTTAGATTGATTGGCTATGCTAAGTTGCCTCTTAGTATCATGGGGATTAGTGGGATAAAAACATGGGGGTTACAGGGATAGTTGGGATTGTTGCTGGTGCAGACCTTATGGGCAGAATGGTCTCTTTCTGTACTGTAGGGATTCTATGATTATGATCATGGTTGATTATCAAACTCAATGTTCTGATCCTGCCTTCCTCCCCTTATCATTGATCCCCTTCGCCCCAAGTGCTACATCAAAGTGCTTCTTGAAAACATACAACATACAAATCTGAAATTCTGATATAGAAACATGAAAAATAGTTGGCACAGTGGTTAGCACTGCTGCCTCACAATGTCAGGGACACAGGTTCAATTCCCAGCTTGGGTCACTCTCTATGTACAGTTGGCAAGTTCTTCCCGTGCCTGTCTGGGTTTACTCCAAGTGCTCCAGTTTCCTTCCACAGTCTGAAAGACGTGCTGGTTAGGTGCATTGGCCATGCTAAATTCTCCTGGAGTGTGGCAACTAGGGGATTTTCACAGTAACTTCATTGCAGAGTTAATGTAAGTCGCGTAATGTGACACTAATACGGGGCTAAGGCCTGGGTGGGATTGTTGTCAGTGGAGGCTCGATGGGCCAAATGGCCTCCTTCTGTAACGGAGGGATTCTATTCTATCTTGACATACCTCTAAAACGTGCATTCATTAATGTTCTCCCGCTCAACCATTCCGCAGGAGGACCATGACTTGGGCTCAATTATCACATTTCTCTAGAGATTTCATAGGTCACAAGCGATGCTCAAGATTTCCTACTACCTACATCAATGGTGGATTTTCTGGAGGGAGATTGTTGATATTGCTTTAGTTGCTTTTCATATGTTCATAAGATATAGGAGCAGAATTAGACTATTTGCCCTCTTGAGTCCACTCAGCCATTCGATCATGCTCCTCATTCCCATTTTCCTGCCTTCTCCCTGTAACCTTCAACCCATTACCAATTAAAAATCTAACTCCTTCTTAAATTTACTCACTGTTTCAGCATCCGCCACACTTTGGGATAGCGAATTCCACAGATTCACAACCCTTTGGGAGAAGTAGTTTCTCCTTAACTGGTTTAAATTTGCTTCCCCTTATCCTAAAACTATGACCTCTCATCCCAGAATGCCCCACTAGAGGAAGTATCCGCTCCACGTCTACTTTATCCATATCTTTTACAATCTTAGATACCTTAATTTGATCTCCCCTTATTCTTCTAAATTCCAGAGAGTATCAGCCTAAACCTTTCAATCTCTCTTCATGCAACAAACCTCCTCATCTCTGGGATTGTTACCTTGTACCATGTATGTCGAGAGCCAAGGGAGAGAAACCTTGAACCTTGCTTGTGGCCTATTAATAGTGCTGGAGAAATAGGCTTCAGGTGTGAGCTGGCGGGGTAGGCCCAGGGAGAACGCTACCCCTTTGACTCCAGAAATGTTGTACCAATAATGCGTGAAGTGCTACTCTTTCTACTTGGGACAACTCTTCCTTCCACAGTCATGCTTTTGAACAGAAACGAGAGATTAGCAAAATGGAAATTTAAGGAGAATTAATTACCCGCCGCTAAGAGGCCTAGTGGAAATTATTTTTGAGTCAGCCTCAATCTAATCCAGCATTCTCATGCAATCCTGTGAGCAGACTCATTAAGAAATTTAAATTGAAAAAAGAAGAAAAATAATTACAGCACAGGAACAGGCCCTTCGGCCCTCCAAGCCTGCACTGACCATGCTAACCGACCGAACTAAAACCCCCTACCCTTCCGGGGACCATATCCCTCTATTCCCACCCTATTCATGTATTTGTCCAGACGCCTCTTAAAAGTCACTATCGTATCCACTTCCACTGCCTTCCCCGAGTTCCAGGCACGCACCACACTCGCAACTTAAACCTTGCCCCCTAGAATTGACTCTTCCACTCTGGGAAAAAGCTTCTGACCAAATAAACCTGTTGAACTTTAACCGGGTGTCGTGAGACTTCTTACTGTGCCCCACCCCTGCACCAGCATCATAATTTAGATTTGATCAGAAACAAGCTATTTTTTTTAAAGTTTATTTATTAGTCACAAGTAGGCTTACATTAACACTGTAATGAAGTTACTGTGAAAGTCTCCTAGTCGCCACACTCCGGGGCCTGCTCGGGTACACTGGGGGAGAATTTAGCATGGCCAATCTACCTAACCAGCACGTCTTTTGGGCTGTGGGAGGAAACCTGAGCACCCAGAGGAAAACCCATGCAGACACAGGGAGAATGTGCAGACTCCACATAGACAGTGACCCGAGGCTAGGATCGAACCCAGTTCCCTGGCGCTGTGAGGCAACAGTGCTAACCATTGCGACACCGCGCCACTGCAACTGTAGCTGCCTTCAATAGTCAATCATTTGTCCACTTTCCCCTGAAAACTAATCATAGATTAAACGAGGTTTACAGCATGGAAACAGGCCCTTCAGCCCAACTTGTGCATGCCGCCCTTTGTTTTAAAACCCCGAATCTTGACCCAATTGCCTGCATCTGGCCCAGATCCCCCTATACCCAGGTAATTGTCTAAATGCTTTTTAAAAGGCATAGTTTTAATCCTTTCTCCACTCCGAGTATTGCAAGTGTGGAGTTTAAACTAAAGCTAAAAATTGGCAGACAGATTTATAAAATGGTAAATGGAAAACTGAGTAAATATACAAGGCTTTACAACTTCACTATGCCACCCTACCACGAGCTCTTATCAAAGTGACAGAGGCTTCAGCTAAACAGCACAGAGTGATTTACGAGTTGACGCGATTATATTTAATAGCCGTAACGTACGGATTGTGCTGCTGCTCGCTATATCTAATGAGGGCCTCTATCTCACTTGCAAATCATGATTAATCACCGTTTGATAAATGATGGGTGATTTACCCTTGTTAAGTCAATCACATCACACACTTTAAAGGTTAACACAATTGTAATCCCAGTCACTGACTGCAGAGAGTTCTTAGAGAGAAAATGTCAATGGTTTGTTCCTGTAGGGGATGCCTCTCCACTCCCTATGCAATCGTACCCCGCCCCCACCTCAAATAGCGAATTTGAGCATTGCGTCTTCTTAGCACAGCCAGGAGGAAATTTTTCTACCAGTGATGGACATAATTTGACTGTTTTTAATAAGAAAATTCCTATTTTTTTTCCAAACAAATTGCAGACAGTGGACAGACTTTGGGGAGTCAGGAAGAAAATTGTACTCAATATTCTCAGTGCAGTTTCACTAATACTTTGCACAGTCGCATAACATTTCATTATTATTCGACGCCTTTAGCAATAAATGCCAAGTTTCCACTTCTTTTATATTCATTTGTGGGGCATGGGCATCGCTGGCTGGCCAGCATTTATTGCCCATCCCTAGTTGCCCCTTGAGAAGGTGAGCTGCCTTCTTGAATCGCTGCAGTCCACAATGCCATAAGGGAGGGAATTCCAGGATTTTGACCCAGCGACTGCAAACGATATATTTCTGAGTCAGGATGGTGAGTGGTTTAGAGGGGAATTTGCAAGTGTTTCCCTCCGAGCCACTGTATCTGCTGCCCTTGCCCTTCCAAATGGAAGTGGTCAGGGGTTTGGAAGGTGTTGTCTAAGGATCTTTGGTGAATTGCTGTGGTGCATCTTGCAGATAGTACACACTGCTTCTACTGATGGTGGTGGGAGTGATGTTTGTGGATGTGGTGTCAATCAAGCAGGTTAGCTTGTCTTGGATGGTGTCGAGCTTCTTGAGTGTTGTTGGAGCTGCACCCATCCAGGCAACTGGGGAATATTCCATCACACTGCTGACTTGTGTTCTGCAGATGTGGAGATGCTTTGGGGTATCAGGGAGTTAGAAGCCATAGAAACTCTACAGCACAGAAAGAGGCCATTCGGCCCATCGAGTCTGCACCGACCACAATCCCACCCAGGCCCTACCCCCATATCCATACATATCTACCCACTAATCCCTCTAACCTAGGCATCTGAGGACCCTAAGGGGCAATTTTAGCATGGCCAATCAATCCAGTATTCCTCGCCTCTGACCTACATTATTATCTGTTGTACCTGCAAGAATTTGGGATTCTTACATCTGCCTGGGTGTGTGTGAGATGAAAAACTTCAGCAACATATCTCTCTTTATCAGCAGTAGATGTTGGGTGGCGCGGTGGCACAGTGGTTGGCACTGCTGCCTCACAGTGTCAGGGACCCAAGTTCAATTCCGGCCTCGGGTCACTGTCTGTGTGGAGTTGCATGTTCTCCCCGTGTCTGCGTGGGTTTCCCCCCACTGTCCACAGATGTGCGGATTAGGTTGGTTGGCCATACTAAATTGATCCTAGTATCAGGGGATTAGCGGGCTAAATATGAGGGGTTACAGGAATAGGGCCTGGATGTGATTGTGGTCGGCACAGGCTCAATGGCCTCATTCCGCACTGTAGGAACTCTATGATTTTGTCTTTCAGTGTTCATTATACTGATGTGGAGATGCCGGTGTTGGATGGGGTAAACACAGTAAGAAATCTCATAACGCCAGGTCAAAGTCCAACAATTTTATTTGATAGTAAACCCTTTGGAACGCTGTTCCTTCATCAACACTTACCTGATGGAGGAACAGTGTTTCTGAATGGGTTTACTATCAAACAAAATTGTTGGACTTTGACCTGGTGTTGTCAGATTTCTTACTGCGTTATAATGAACACAAGTCTAGGGGGAAAATGTCCAAATCGATTAACACATAATTAGTGCACCAAAGGCAAATGACGAGCACTGTTGCTTTAATTTTCTGCATGACAATTTGTTGATAACATTGAAGGGAACTTTGAGAGAAGTTATTAAGCAAGGAGTGACCAGGGGAAATTAAACTAAACCTTTCCTGTTGATTTTCACGTTGTGTGGCGCTTTGTATTGTGTGAACTTACGGCAATGTAAAAGCCATTAATCTTTTTCTCCGCGTGTGGCCTCTGAAATCCTTTTATATCATTCACTCTACTCTCAATGCTTGCAAATCGGTAGTGCTGGAAACATCCCAGCCTGAACCTCTGTCTGGGTAGTGAATCTTTATCACGTGTTTGCTCGGTTTTATCTACGCTGTGCGGGGACCCGATTGTTCAATTCTGCTCGGACTTGACCCGTCCCACTTTCCAATTATCGCCCAACCCTGATCCAGCGGGGATTCTGAAGGCCTAAGTGCTGGATTGATAATAATCTGTGGCAATGTTTGCCAGTATCTGAAAATATTGCCTCAATATGTCAGCAAATTCACTTTTGGGGAAGTTGGGGGGGGGTTTGGTTTAAAACAAAGAACAAAAGAACAACACAGCACAGGAAACAGGCCCTTCAGCCCAACAAGCCCACGCTGCCATTTTAACGTTCCCATAACCCTGGTCTACGTTGATGGAAATCTGCATTGGAACCAAACTGGGGAGACAATTTAGGGACAATTTGTTTCGGCAATCAGCCTAAGAGCACATCTCTCGGGTGTGGGAGGAAACCGGACCACCCGGTTTCACAAAATATTGCCTCAATATGTCAGCAAATTCTCTTAGAATCATTTGGGGGGGTGGGGGGAGGGTTGGTTTCTTACCGCCTTGCTCGTCCCATAAGACCATGAGATGTAGGAGCAAAATTAGGCCACTCGGCCCATCGAGTCTACCCCGTCATTCAATCATGGTTGATATTTTTCCCAACCCCATTCTCCTGCCTTCCCCCCATAACTCCTGATCCCCATATTAATCAAGAACTTATCTGTCTCTGTCTTAAAGATATTCAATGACCTGGTCCCCATAGCCTTTTGTAGCAAAGAGTTCCACAGATTTGCCACTTTCCGGCTGAAGAAATTCCTCCTCATCTCTGTTTTAAAAGGATTGTCCCTTTAGCCTGAGGTTGTGCCCTCTGGTTCTAGTTTTTCCTACTAACAGAAACATCCTCTCCACGTCCACTCTATCCAGGCCTCGCAGTATCCTGTAAATTTCAATAAGATCCCCCCTCATCCTTCTAAACTCCAACAAATACAGACCCAGAGTCCTCAACCATTCCTCAGACAACAAGTTCTTCACTCCAGGGATCATTCTTGTTAACCTTCTCTGGATCCTTTCCAAAGACAGCCCATCCTTCCTTAGATACGGGGCCTAAAATTGCTCACAAAACTCCAAATGGGGTTTTTGGAGCCTTCTACAACCTCAGACATATCTTTGGACTTGGAAGGAAACCAAAGCATGTGGAGGAAACCCACACAGACTCAGAAAGAACCTAATTGCAGGAAGGATACTAATAAGGTTGAAAGATTGCAAAGAAGGTTTACAAGGATGTTGCCGAGACTTGAGACGTTGAATTATGGAGAAAGATTGAATAGGTTAGGACTTTATTCCCTGGAGTGTAAAAGAATGAGGGGAGATTTGATAGAGGTGTATAAAATTATGATGGGTATAGATAGAGTGAATGCAAGCAGATATTTTTCCACTGAGGCTAGGGGAGAAAAAAAACTAGAGGACATGAGTTAAGGGTGAAGGGGGAAAAGTTTAAAGAGAATATTGCGGGAGGGGAGAGGTTTTCGCGCAGAGAGTGGTGGGAGTGTGGAATGAGCTGCCAGATGAAGTGGTAAATGGGGGGTCACTTTGAACATTTAAGAAAAACTTGGACAGGTACATGGGTGAGAGGGGTGTGGAGGGATATGGTTAGAGAGACTAGGCAGAAAAATGGTTCAACACACCCAAGAAGGGCCAAAAGGCCTGTTTCTGCGCTGTAATGTCCTATGGTTCTAACTGAACTGGACAATATTGGACGACGCACGTAAAGAGACCAAGTACAATTTATTTTCATAAGAAGTGGTTTAGATCCCTGCTTGATCTCAATGGGAAAACATTAGTTGGAATTCTCTGGCTGTTTACATCAGTGGGACTCTCCAGCCCCGCTGCAGTGAGTGGAGATTTAGCTGAGAGACAAATTCTCCATCCACTGGCAACAGGAGAGTGAATCTTTCAAGAACTCTCATCCTCATTTCCATCTCTGCACAGTTATTTGACTTGATTTGATTCATTATTGTCACTTGTATTAGTATACAGTGAAAAGTATTGTTTCTTGTGCACTCTACACACTATACACTTGGTAGGGGGATTGAATTTCGGAGCCGCAACGTCATGTTGCAACTGTACAAAACTCTAGTGCGGCCGCACTTGGAGTATTGTGTACAGTTCTGGTCCCCGCATTATAAGAAAGATGGGGAGGCATTGGAGAGGGTACAGAGGAGGTTTACCAGGATGTTGCCTGGTATGGAGGGCAGGTCTTATGAGGAGAGGCTGAGGGATTTGAGGTTGTTTTCGTTAGAAAGGAGGCGGCTAAGAGGGGACCTGATCGAAACATATAAAGATGATTAGAGGTTTAGATAGGGTGGACAGTGATAGCCTTTTTCCTAGGATGGAAAAAGCTAGCACGAGGGGACACAGCTTTAAATTAAGGGGTGATGGTTATAGGACGGATATCAGAGGTAGGTTCTTGACCCAAAGGGTGGTTCGGGAGTGGAATGCCCTGCCTGCAGCTGTTGTAGATGCGCCAAGTTTGGTGGCGTTTAAGAGGTTAGTTGATAAGTATATGGAAGAGAAGGAAATGGTTTAGTTTGGAGGGGCATTGCTTTTTATATTGGTCGGTGCAACATCGAAGGCCGAAGGGCCTGTTCTGTGCTGTAATGTTCTATGTTCTATGTTCTATACAGATAAAGCATACCGTTCAAAGAACAAAGAAAATTACAGCACAGAAACAGGTCCTTCGGCCCTCCAAGCCTGCACTGACCATGTTGCCCGACTGAACTAAAATCCCCCACCCTTCCAGGCACCATATCCGTCTATTCCTATCCTATTTATATACTTGTCAAGAAGCCCCTTAAAATTCCCTACTGTATCTGCTTCCACTAACTCCCCTCTCAATAGGGGAGTTAGTGCAATAGAGAAGGAAACAAATGAACGAACTAACTTTAATTCATAGAGAAGGAAAGGAGAGAGTACAGAATGTAGTGTTACAGTCATAGCTAGGGTGTAGAGAAAGATCAACTTAATGCAAAGGTAGGTCCATTCAAAAGTCCGATGGCATTAGGGAAGAAGCTATTCAGGAGTCGGGTGGTATGTATCCTCAGACTTTTGGATCTTTTTCCCGATGGAAGAAGGTGGAAGAGAGAATGTCCAGGGTACATGAGGTCCTTAATTATGGAGGCTGCTTTTCCAAGGCAGCAGGAAGTGTAGACAGAGTCAATGGATGGGAGGCTGGTTCGTGTGATAGATTGGGCTACATTCATGACCTTATATAGTGCCTTGCAGTCTTGGGCAGAGCAGGATCCCATTACCAAGCTGTGATACAAACAGTTCTATGGTGCATCTGTAAAAGTTGGTGACAGTTGTAGCTGATGATTGAGGTATATAAGATCATGAGGGGTATGGACAGAGTGAGTAGGAACCTTTGGTTGCAGGGTGGCACAGTTTTAGCGTAAGGGCAAAAGGATTGATTAGAGAAAACCTTTTCCGCATGGAAGGTGGCGGGAACCTGGAACATTCCGCCTGGGAAGGAAACGGAGGCTGGAAACTTTACAACCTTTAAAAAAATATTTGGATAAGCACTTGGAATATCATAACATTCACGGATATGTGAACAAGTGCAGGAAAAAGGGATTCGTGCGCCTTTAGTGCTAATTATTGTCGGTGCAGACTCGATGGGCTGAAGAGCCTTTTCTGCTCTATTACCGGAATTTTCCCATCCTGCCCGCCACGGGAATCATCGCGGACAGAAGAGTGTTGGACCATGCACAGGTCCGTTGGCCTCGGGCGGGATTTTGTGCGGCCGGAATATCCGGAGGGACCAGGGTGAGATTGTTGTCCGTGCAGCCTCGATGGGCCGAGTGGCCTCCTTCTGCTCGGTAGATTCTATGAGGATTCCACTCTCTGACAAGGAGTGAGGACACGGAGGGATTTGAATACAAGGAGGGGAATTTTAAAGCTTGACTGATGTGAAACAAACAAGTTGCAACATTTATCGTAACTGAGAATGAACATTACTAAATTACAGGTCATGTCAACTTGAGGTAGCAACCCCGGCCTGTTTATTATCAGAAGCAACAGTGTAACAGACAGCACACATTTCATACCGCTGCAGTAATCTCATAAGCATTTAAAGCGTTTCAAATCGATGAAGCTTAGTCACACACGTATAACCCTCAATATCCTTTCATCTGCCAGCCTCTCAACTGCTAAACTCATTGGGAAGCTTGAAGACATCTTGGGGAAATTTTAAATTCGGGTAGGCCAGAAGTGGGTCAATTAAACATTTCTTTTCTTTCGTAGTCCACCCTGTGGGGCTGCGAGGTGGCACATTGTCAGAGATTCAGCCTGTCTGTCTGGAGTCTGCACGTTCTCCCCATGTCTGCGTGGGTTTCTTCCGTGTGCCCCGGAATGTTCGCACCATCCACATGATGTGCGGGTTAGGTTGATTGGCCGTGCTACACGTCAGGAGATTTGCTGGGGTGGGGGATGTTATGGAATAGGGCCTGGGTGGGATTGTGATTGCTGCAGACTCGATGGGCCAAATGGCCTCCTTCTGCATTGTAGAGATTCTACGATTCTGACAAATAACAGACAGATTTCCTTCTGTACCCAGGGCGGCACCAGGGACCTGGGTTCGATTCCCAGCTTAGGTCAAGCAGAGTTTGCATGTTCTCCCCGTGTCTACGTGGGTTTCCTCCCCACAGTTCAAAGATGTGCAGGTGAGGTGGATTGGCCGTGCTAAATTGCCCCTTGGTGTTGAGGGTACCAGTGAGGATAAATATATCAGGTTATGGGGATAGAGCCTGGCTAGGATTGTGGTTAATGCAGACTCCATGGATCAAATGACCAGCCTCTGCACTGTAGGGATTCCATGATACTCGCCGGTTTCCGCACTCCCTACCCCTCCCACTGCTCAAATTCAGGATTATTTCCGAGGTGTGGGGTCAAGTCCTCACTCCACATCTGGATCCCAGTTGCAGGCAAGAGATTTCTGCTTGTGTGCAGAGTGCAGTGGTGGAGCTGAATTGAGAGAGCTTAAACAATGTAAAGTTCCCCACCAAAAGGGTGGCACAGTGGTTAGCACTGCTGCCTCACAGCGCCAGGGAGCCAGGTTCGATTCCCGGCCTCGGGTCACTGTCTGTGTGGAGTTTGCACGTTCTCCCCGTATCTGCGTGGGTTTCCTCCGGGTGTTCTGGTTTCCTCCCACAGTCCAAAAGACATGCTGGTTAGGTTGATTGGCCGTGTTAAGTTGCCCCTTAGCGTCAGGGGTGGAAGGGGAATGAGCAGGAGAAATATGTGGGGTACAAGGATTGGGGCCTGGATGAGATTGTTGTTGGTGCAGGCTTGAATCGAATGGTCTTTTTCCGCGTAGTATAGCCTATAGAATCCTTAGGGTACAGAAGGAGGCCATTCAGCCCATCGAGTCTATGCTGACGACTATTCCCAATCCTCTATAGGGATTCTATGATCTAAATGCGAAGATCAGGTTGTTAAAAACTTTTTAAAGTTGCGCTAACGGGCAGATTATGGGGGATCCAACTGTGGGACAATGCCGTTGCTACAGTTACTGCTTCGAGTGCTTGAAGCCATTATTGGAACTGCACCCTCTGGAAGCGTGACAATATCCTCTTTGTTGTATTCCCCTGTTTAAACATATTTTGCTTTCATCACAGAACAGAAATCGCACTCCATCCACTGTAACAATTATTGAAGATGAGAACAAATGAGGCTGCATTGTGTTACCTGGAAGTATAGTGACATTGAGTACACACTGGTTTAAGACTCTCAATACTAGCTCGGAGACTCCTTCACATTATCTCTCCAGGGAATATAATCATTTTACGATAATGGTTCCCTCACAGCATTGGGCTTGAAAGCAGTAAATAATATCCCAGGAACAATATGAGATTCTACTCCACTTACCTCTTGATAATCTCCCCCCTCCCCCGCCTTGTTAATCAATAATCTATCTCGCACTGCCTCAAAAACAGTCAAAGTCTCTGCTTCCTCTGCCTTTTGAGGAAAAAAGTTCCAGAGACTCACCGCCGACTGAGAGAGAAAAAAATTCTCTTCAATTATTTTTATCTAGAGTGAAATTCTCCGCACTTGCTCCAGAACCAGAGAATCCTGCTCGAGGTCAATGGACCTTTACCTGGTCTGTCCTCCCCCCCCCCCCCCCCCCCCCCCCCCCCCCCCCCCCCCCCCCCTCCCTCCTCCGGCAACGATTCCCATGATGGGGAGGAGAATTCCCCCCCCAGTTCTAGCCATTTGGAAATTAATCACATTCTTCTACAAAGCTCACTATCTTTGCGTGTGTAATGTTTACCCAAGCCACGGCCTAGCTTTATGTTAATGTTGTTTCCCAGTGTTGTCAAGTTGGGCCTGGATTTTCAGGATGCTGGGTGCTCGCTACCTGTCATACAATCGTACGATTCCTACAGTGCAGAAGGAGGCCATTCGGCCCATCAAGTCTGTACCGATCACAATCCCACCCAGGCCCTAGCCCCGTAACCCAATTCATTTACCCAAACTAGCTCCCCCGATACCAATTTAGCCTGGTTAAAAAGTCTCACAACACCGGGTTAAAGTCCAACAGGTTTATTTGATAGCAAAAGGCACTAGCTTTCGGAATGCTGCCCCTTCATCAAGTAAGTGCTGATTTAGCATGGCCAAGCCAGCTAATCCACATATCTTTGGAATGTGGGAGGAAACCCGAGCACCCGGAGGAAACCCACACAGATCAGAGGAGAATGTCCACGCAGGCAGTGACTCAAGGCCGGAATCGAACCCGGATCCCTGGCGCTGTGAGGCAGCAGCGCTAACCACTGTGCCACCGTGCCGCCCATCATCCGGAGGGTAGGTGGAAAAAGCTGCCATTTTCCGCTCTGTTGTCCCCATTAAATTGAAGTCTCGCCTTGGGGAGTTGGCGGCCAATCCGATTGGCTGACAGCTCTCCGGCCCATCCGGGAACAGCGCTACAGTGGCTAGGAGTGGTACTGCACACCATGACTGACACTAAACTCTGCTGAGTACCAGGGTTCCTGGGGAGGGTAGGGGATGTCCTGGAGGGGTTGCGAAGATGGTGGAAGGTGAAAACATTCTCTCCACATCCACTCTATGCAGGCCTCCCGGTACCCTATAAGTTTCAGTAAGATTTCCACTCCTACATCCTTCTACACTCCAATGAGAAGAGACCCAGAGTCCTCAACCATTCCTCATACGAACAATAATCTCAAGCACCATTCCACTCTTCCCACACCTAATGGTGCAGACTTTTGTCCAGTTCCATACTAAGTCATTCTTGCAACAGGTCACTACTCTGATGCCAGAGGGGCACTACTCCACATCAAGCTGACCAGGAGTCTCTCCCACTTTTACCACCAGCCATTGGTGTGTTTTGGAAGGATTTGTAATTCTTTCTCTTCATTTCTTGAGCTTGGGTGTTGCTGGCTGGCCAGTGTTAATTGAGAGCGACTCTGCGTTGAACAGAACTCCCACTGGCCTGATGAAGGAGCAGCGCTCTGAAAGCTAGTGGCTTGTGCTACCAGATAAACCTGTTGGGCTTTAACCTGGTGTTGTGAGACTTCTAACACCATTTATCGCCCATCCCTCATTGCCTTTGAGAAGGTGGTAGTGAGCTGCCATCTTGAAATGCAACTAAGTGGCTTTGTAAGGGTCAGTTGAGAGTCAACCACATTGCTGTGGCTCTGGAGTAAGCCAGACTAGGTAAGATTGGCAGATTTCCTTCCCTAAAGGACATTAGTGAACCAGATGGGTTTTTCTGACAATCGATTCATGGTCATCGGTAGATTTTTAATTCCAAATAGTTTTTATTGAATTCAACTTCCATCATCTGCTGCGGTGGGATTTGAACCTGGGTCCCCAGAACATTAGAGGAGTTTCTGGATTAATAATCTAGCGATAATACCACTGGGCCACAACCTCCCCTAATTTGCTATTTAACTATTTGGCCATGTTTGGCAGTCAAGTCCTGGAGTAGGACTTGAACCCATCGCTTCTGGCTCAGAGGCAGGGACACTAACCCACTGCGCCACAAGACCTCCCTATATTGCTCCATCTACGAGAACAGAACCAATAATTCTCAGCTGAGCTCAGGTGCTCTGTCCCAGCATTAGCAGAAAGTTGAGAAAAATAATTATGCAGTTGACTAAGTCATGGGGTGGCACAGTGGTTAGCGCTGCTGTCTCACAGCTCCAAGGATCCGGGTTCGATTCCCGACTTGGGTCACTGTTTGTGTGGAGTTTGTACATTCTCCCCGTGTCTGTGTGGGTTTCCTCTCAAAGATGTGCGTGTTAGGTGGATTGGCCGTGCTAAATTGTCCCTTAGGGATCTGGGAAGTGTAAGTTAGAGGGATTAGTGGTGTAAATATGTCAGGGTTATGGAGTTAAGGCCAAGGTGGGATTGTTGCCAGTACAGGCTCGATGGGCCGAATGGCCTCCTTCTGCACTGCAGGGATTCTATAATCTTTGTGATCCTAAAATTCATGAATACCCAATTAGCCTGCCTACCCTTAGCTGAAGGGATTATTGATGCTGTGCAGCATCTTAAAAAGTTAGATAAACCTCTTGAAACATGATTGCTTCAAATGAACATTTCAGTGACACAAGTCACTGTCAAAGCAGAATTGTAAATTCTTTGAAAATGGAATGAAACTACTGTTTGACAATGAGGGGATATTAGAATAGGCAGCTTGAAGGATTGTGGTATTAAAGAGATTGGATCCTGAACTGCAGCAGTTTATGAAAATTAATGGTTGGGTGTTGGGCATCTGATCATTACCGGATGAAGGGATAAGAACTGGCATTTGGTGTGAGATTTGGTGCGAGGACATTAGAACATAAGAAATAGGAGCAGGAGTAGGCCATCTAACCCTTCGAGCCTGCCCCGCCATTCAATAAGATCATGGCTGATCTGAAGTGGATCAGTTCCACTTTCCCGCTTTGTCCCCATAACCCTTAATCCCCTTGTCTGTCAGAAATCTATCTACCCGTGACTTAAACATATTCAACGAGGCAGCCTCCACCACTTCAATGGGCAGAGAATTCCAGAGACTCACTACCTTTGAGTGAAGAAATTCCTCTTCAACTCTGTTCTAAATTGCACCCCCTTATTTTGGGGCTGCGTCCTCTAGTTTTGGTCTCCTTTCTAAGCGGGAAGAATCTCCTACCTCTACCCTATCTATCCCCTTCATTATATGTCTCTATAAGATCCCCCCTGAACCTTCTAAACTCTAACAAGTACAGGCCCTATCTACTCAATCTCTCTTCATAAGCTAACCCCCTCATCTCCGGTATCAGCCCATGAACCTTCTCTGTACTCCCTCCGAGACCAATATATCCTTTTGCAAATAAGGGGACCAAAGCAGTACACAGTACCCTAGTTTTGCAGCCTCACCATTCAAGCAGCAGAGAGGAAGCTGCGTCCTTACCACCAGAGCGAAATAAAAACCGAGAACAGAAGCAAATCACCAGCGGGAGCTGGAGTTTGGACCAAAAACAGAAATCTCGGCAGCTCTGTGGAGAGTGGAATTTTCTCTTCCCACCCACCACGGGAATCGTGGCAAGCGGGGACAGAATATTCGACTCTGCCCGTGGTCCTCAGATGGGAATTTCAGATCTTGGATGAACGCAGCAGAAAATCTCACTCAATGTTTCAAGTTTCAAAGAGGGGATCTTATAGAGACATATAAGATAATGAAGGGGTTAGATAGGGTAGAGGTAGAGAGATTGTTCCCGCTTAGAAAGGAGACCAAAACCAGAGGGCACAGCCTCAAAACAAGGTGGAGGACAGTTTAGAACAGAGTTGAGGAGGGACTTCTTCTCTCAGTGAATCTCTGGAATTCTCAGCCCATTGAAGTGATGGGAGGCTGCCTCGTTGAATATGTTTAAGTCACGGGTAGATAGATTTCTGATAGACAAGGGGATTAAGGGTTATGGGGAGAAAGCAGGAAAGTGGAACTGATCCACTTCAGATCAGCCATGATCTTGTTGAATGGCAGGGCAGGCTCGAGGGGGTAGATGGCCTGCTCCTATAAGTCTGGAAGACTCTTGGAGCCATTGGGAACTGGAGATAAGATGATATTTATGTTGTTGTTGGGGGCTGTGAGGTGGGGGAGACATGGGGCAAGAGTTGTGGGGGAAGGTGGGTAAGGAGCTGGATCGAGGGACGGCAATAGACAGTGCAGGAGGAGGCCATTCAGCCCATCAAATCTGCACCGACCGCAATCCTATTCGGCGCCTATCGCCATAACCCCATGGAATACCCAAAGGGTACCCATGCAGACACAGAGAGAATGTGCAGACTCTGCACAGGCAGTGACCGAAGCCAGGAATTGAACCTGTGTCCCCAGCGTTGTGAGGCAGCAGTATTAGTCACTGTACCACCGCGTTAGAACAAAGGTAAACAGAATGTCAAAGGACAAATGAGACGTAGAATCATGGAGGCCTCCTTCTCCTTCATCGAGTCTACACCAATCACAATCCCACCTCGGCCCTATCCCTGTAACCCCACATATTTACTCTGTTAATTGCCCTGACACTAAGGGGTAATTTAGCCAATTCACCTAACCCGCACCTTTTTCGATTGTGGGAGAAAACAGGAGCACCCGGAAGAAATCCATCCAGACACGGGGAAGAACGTGCAAATTCCACACTGACCCAAGCCGGGAATTGAACCCGGGTCCCTGGCGCTGTGAAGCAGCAGTGCTAACCACTGTGCCACCGTGCCAACCCAAATTGTAACAGTGGAGTGGTTGGCGGAGGGGAGAAATGGTAAGTGGAGAGAAAAGATGGAAAGCCGGAGCATACAAGAGGATAGAGAAATGAACCAATGGGAGAAATTAAATTGAATCTATAGCAATGATAGAATGGGGGGAGGAGAAAGTTCATTGTTTGAAGTTGGTGAACTCAATGTTAAGCTGTAAGTTGCCTAACCACTGTGCCACTGTACCCCCGTGGCAGGATAAAGATGAGCAGAGTGTCACAGGACAACTGAGAGATAGAATCACAGTGCAGAAGGAGGCCATTCAGCCCATCGAGTCTGCACCCAAAGAATGGTGAGCCTGTGGAATTCATTACCACAGGAAGTAATTGATGCCCAGACATCCTCTGGGATTACGCTGCCGGATAAGCATCAGCTAAAGAATGAGTAACGGAACGTTTACTCTGCTTCTCTCTCTCCACGTGACTTGCTGAGAATTTCCTGCACTTTCTGTTTCTACTTCCCTGCACACACAGAGGCATCTCTGCATGGTTCTAGACGCTGGTTGAAAGATGTCAGAAGGTTTCCACAGCCTGGCACTGAGCTGCTTCATTTATTCCAGCATAATAATGGCCCAGACCGCCTGTCTCCAGGAGTCCTGATATACAGCCCAGAGTGTAAGCCGGAAATCACCAGAAGTTTCAATTTCCGATGACACGCTGGCAACCCTCCAAAACATCTCTGACACAGTCTGAGAATCCGTGACTTCAGAGGGTTTGGGTTTACTTATCTGGATAGTTACCAGGAGATGTTAGGGAGAGAAATTCGGGTCTAACTCATGACCAGCTACAATCCTCACCCACCCCCAAGTCTCTGTGGTTGATGTTTCCGACTTCGCCCTCGACACCCCTCCTCACGACTACTCACTCTGACCTGAGCTGACTGTCCCTTCCTGACTACACCCCCATGTCCCCAATCCAATCCTTCTACCCACTTACCCATCTCCCACCCTATCATTTCACTTACCTCCCACCCTAACACCTCACCCACCTCCCACCCTATCACCTCATCCTCCTCCCACCCTATCACCTCATCCTCCTCCCACCCTATCACCTCATCCACCTCCCACCCTATCACCTCATCCTCCTCCCACCCTATCACCTCATCCACCTCCCACCCTATTACCTCATCCTCCTCCCACCCTATTACCTCATCCTCCTCCCACCCTATCACCTCATCCTCCTCCCACCACCCCACCCCCCCCCCTATCACCTCATCCACCTCCCACCCTATCACCTCTCCTCCTCCCACCCTATCACCTCATCCTCTCCCACCCTATTACCTCATCCTCCTCCCACCCTATCACCTCACCACCTCCCACCCTATTACCTCATCCTCCTCCCACCCTATCACCTCACCCACCTCCCACCCTATTACCTCATCCTCCTCCCACCCTATCCTCATCCACCTCTCACCCTATCACCTCATCCTCCTCCCCCCTATCACCTCATCCTCCTCCCCCTATTACCTCATCCTCCTCCCACCCTATTACCTCATCCACCTCCCACCCTATTACCTCATCCCCTCCCACCCTAACACCTCACCCACCTCCCACCCTATCACCTCATCCTCCTCCCACCCTATCACCTCATCCTCCTCCCACCCTATCACCTCATCCACCTCCCACCCTATCACCTCATCCTCCTCCCACCCTATCACCTCATCCACCTCCCACCCTATTACCTCATCCTCCTCCCACCCTATTACCTCATCCTCCTCCCACCCTATCACCTCATCCTCCTCCCACCCTATTACCTCACCCACCTCCCACTCTATTACCTCATCCACCTCCCACCCTAAGGGTGTATGGAATGAGCTGCCAGAGTGGGTGGTGGAGGCGAGTACAATTATAACGTTTAGAAGATGTTTAGACAGGATGGGAAAGACTTAGTGGGAAATGGGCCAAATGCAGGCAAATGGGACTACTTCAGTTTAGGAAAGCTGATGGACTTGGATGAGTCGGGCCGAAGGGCCTGTTTCCCTGCTGTAAACCAATGGGAGGGATTCTACGGCCTCACTTTCCCAAAATCATAAAGTCCTGCCCGAGATCCACGGACAATTCCATACTCCACCCCTCGCCTGCTCCCATGGAGGGCAGGATGGGAAAATTCAGGCCAACGATTCCTGCACTGAGGAATTGGCCAGAATAATCGTATCCGAACAGTCAAGTCGTTTTCTGGGTTTTTTTTTAATCATTTGTGGATCATGGGCATCACTGGCTGGGCCAGTATTTATATAGTAAGAAGTCTCACAACACCAGGTTAAAGTCCAACCAGTTTATTTCCTGGTAAACCCACGAGCTTTCGGGGTTTGCCCCTTCGTCAGGTGAGTGGAGAGTTCTGGTCTCAAATAGAACATATAAAGGCACACACTCAGTTTACAGAATACTGATTAGAATGCGAGTCTTCACAGCTAATCAATTCTTAAAGGTGCAGACAACGTGAGTGGAGATAACCTCAGTCCAATGCCATCATCTCCACATCAGCATTTATTACCCATCTCTTGTTGCCCTTAAAGGACAGTTGAGTGTCTATAGAACCTTAGAAACTTACAGCTCAGAAACAGACCTTCTGCCTCTTCTTGTCCATGCTGAACCATTTTTTGCCCAATCCCACTGACCTGTACTTGAACCATATCCCTCCGCACCCCTCTCATCCATGAACCCGTCCAAGTTTTCCTTAAATGTTAAAAGTGACCCCGCATTTACCAATGTCAACCACATTGTTTCAGCTCTGGAGCCAGACCAGGTAAGGCAGATTTCCTTCCTAAAGGATATTAGTAAATTAGATGGGTGTTTCCAACGGTCACCAGTAGATTCTTTATTCCACCATCTGCTGTGGTGGGATTCGAACCCAGGTCCCCAGAGTATTAGCTGAGCTCTTGAATTAATAGTCTAGTGATAATACCACTAGGCCATCCCCTCCTGACAGCACCTTGCTATCTGACCAGCATTATGGACGATGCAATTGGATTGATGATTTTTAAAGCTGTTAGTTCTCGATTTAACCCTCCTCCTCCCACCCAGGTCTGGAGTGTGGTCTTATGAACATGTCGGGAAGGAAAGAAAGATCTAGAATCAACGGGAAGTCATCTACAATTACAGGATGCCCTTGACCAGTGAGGTAATTTTTGGCGACTAGGAAAACCTTAACTGAAAGTTTAAACAGATAAGTTTAAAAGCTTACCTCAGTAAAGTTAGCAAAGAGCATTGATTAATATTCAGAGTGACAGAGTGAGCAAAGAGGTAATTATCATAACAATAAGATAGATCATTAGGTAAGACCGCCTGGGGTGAAACAATCTTTATTTTCAGTCAGAGATAAGTAACGGACTTTGTTCTGCATTGATTTAAATTTTGTTTAAAAAGTAGACTCAAGGCTTTTAGTCACTCTCTCTTCAAAAGAAATCTCTTTACACTTAGCTCATCGCAAAGGGATTATAAGAAGTACTTTCTTTATGTTTTCAACGCCGTTTTAATTTCAGTCATCTTAATTTTGCCTTTCAGCCGATAAAGTTTATTTATTTACTACAAGTAGGCTTATATCAACACTTTGATTTTTTTTTGCTTTGATTTGGTTCATTATTGTCACATGTATTAACATACAGCAAAAAGTGTTGTTTTTTGCGTGATATACAGACCAAGCATACTGTTCATAGAGAAGGAAAGGAGACAGTGCAGAATGTGGTGTTACAGTCATAGCTAGGGATGGAAAGATCAACTTAATGCGAGCTAGGTCCGTTCAAAAATCTGACGGCAGCGAGGAAGAAGCTGTTCTTGAGTCAGTTGGTAACGTGACCTCAGACTTCTGTATCTTTTCTGATGGAAGAAGGTGGAAGAGAGAATGTCCAGGGTGCGCGGGGTCCTTAATTATGCTGGCGGCTTTGCCAAGGCAGCGGGAAGTGTAGACAGAGTCGATGGATGGGAGGCTGGTTGGTGAGGCTGCTTGGAGTGATGCAATCTTTATTTTCAGTCAGAGATAAATAATGGACTACATTCTGCATTGATTTAAATTTCATTTAAAAAGCAGACTCAAGGCTTTTAGTTATTTTCTCTTTGAAAGAAATTGCTTTACACTTAGCTCAGGAGGTTATGAAAAGTATTTCCTTTATGTTTTTTGTCACCGTTTTAAGTTCAGCTGTTTTACCTTTGCCTTTCAGCCAAACAAATTTATTTATTAGTAGACTGATGTTAACACTGCAATGAAGTTGCTGTGAAAATCCCCCAGCTGCCACACTCTGGCATTCCAGTACATTGAGGGAGAATTTAGCACAGCCAATGCACTTAACCTGCATGTCTTTTGCACTGTGGGAGGAAACCGGAGCATCCGGAGGAAACCCACGCAGACACTGGGAGAATGTGCAAACTCCGCATAGACAGTGACCCGAGATGGGAATCGAACCCAGGTCCCTGGCACCGTGAGGCAGCAGTGCTAACCCATATATATATATATATATATGTATATATGAGTTATTTTTATTTGCTGTTGGGTGAAAGATCCCTTTTTGCTGAACATGGATATTGTCTTTTATTTTGAACTCTCCTTTCCTCTTCCGATTGGGACAAATTGCAGCATTATATAGAACGCTGTATCCAACAATCTCATGAATATCTGTGCAAAGTAGCAAAGGCTAATCCTTCTCACTAGGGACCGCAACATCCAACTTATACTGGAAAGGATAGGATTTAGGCAGCAATTGCTGGATCTATTGTTAAATAATCAGGCTTTGATTAAAGCAGCAAGTCATGCTTATTATTGAAATGCAGGAACAGTGAATTTATTCTGCATTGCTGTTTGGTGTTGTCACTGAAAATAGACTTCATATTGGACCCACAAACCTTATTCCTGACTGTTTGCTAAGACATTGTGGTGAATGCGTGGGACACTCTGGATCTCAGCCACACTGGGGAAGCCATTGAAGTTGGCCTAATGAAGTATGAGCTCCCTGATTAAGGATGTCACTTCACTAGTGTAATGGTTATCATATCTGCCTAACACGCGCAAGGTTCCCGGTTCAAACCTGGGCAGAGACATAGAACATTACAGCACAGTACATTCCCTGTGGCCCTCAATGTTGTGCCGAGCTATGTCCAATCCCAAAATCAAGCTATCCCACTCCCTATAATTCTGGAGTGCTCCATGTGCCTATCCAATAACCACTTGAAAGTTCCTAAAGTGTCTGACTCCGCAGTCTATTCCACACCCCAACCACTCCCTGAGTAAAGAATCTACTTCGGATATCCATAAAACAAATCCCTGATTAAGAATCCAATTGATGGGGCGATCAGTGAGTCTCTGCCTTGCGCTTAAACCGGGCATGTGAGTTCCTTTGACACTCCCTGACGTTGACTGCTGACTGCTAGCACCCTGTGCACTGCCGTTAGATTGTAAATAAAGGGATTTTGGTGAAGGGACTGCCACCCCCACAGTCTTATTGCAATGGCTAGACTACCCATAAACTCAGCCAATCTTCTGGGGACCTGGGTTCAAATCCCTCCACAGCAGATTATAGAATGTCTACAATGCAGAAAGAGCCCATTGAGTGTGCGCCAATGACAATGCCACCTTTGTCCTATCCCCTTAACCCCATGTATTTACCCTGCGAATCCCCTTGGTATTAAAGGGCAATTTAGCATGGCCAATCCACCCAACCCGCACATCTTTGGACTGTGGAGGGAAGCTGGAGCACCCGGAGGAAACCCACACAGACACGGGGAGAATGTGCAAACTCCACACAGACAGTAACCCGAGGCAAACCTGGGTTCTTAGCGTGATGAGGCAGTGATGCTAACCACAGTGTCATTGTGCAAAAAAAAAGTCTAGGATTAAAAATTGACTATGACCGTGAAATTATTGTGGATTGTCAGGAAAACCCATCTGGTTCCTTTAGGGAAGGGATTGTGCTTTTTGGGCAGATTGTGATTTTTGCTAAGGAGGGTTGAGCTCTGGGAGGAGTGCGATTTTGAGCCTGCACCACCTGCAGAAATAGCTTCAAATTCCAGAGAGCGCGGTTTGTGTCGGTGAACTTCTGAGTCGCGATCTTACTGACCCCTTGCCGCTGGAGTGGTGTGTATCGCATGAAGGGACCCCAGGAAGGGCGTTTTCATACATCACCGCGTCATTAACAAGCTCTCTGGGACTTCTCACAACCCTTCCGCTCCCAACTGCTGTCACGCCAGCGACATTTACAGCAGATACACCTGGATATGAAACCCGGTGGCACGGTGGTTAGCACTGCTGCCCCACAGTGTCAGGGACCCGGGTTTGATTCCGTCCTTGGGTGACTACATGGAGTCTGCACGTTCTTCTCATGTCTGCGTGGGTTTCCTCTGGGTGCTCCTCCCACCGATGAGAAAGTCATGCTGGTTAGATGCATTGGCCTCAACAGGCACCGGAATGTGGCCACTAGGCGAATTTCACAGTAACTTCATTGAAGCGTTAATGTAATCTTTACCTGTGACTAATAAATAAACTTTAAAAACTTTAGATGTGTCATGGGAAGGGGGGGGGAGTTTCCCTTGGAGAGTAAAGGTGAGTATATCTCCCCCCTCCCAAAGGAGAAGGACATTGGCCGAGAAGAGGCCTGGCAAAGCCCTGTCCCTTTGGCACTGCCCCTTTGGCACTGCCCCTTGGCACAGGTTGGCACTGCTAGGTAAGCATGAGCATGTGTCAACTTGGCAGTGCCAACCTGTACCAAAGGGCTGGCCTCATTGGGAGACTCATTGGAAGAGAGAGGGGGTATTTCGCTCAGATTGATTGTGGATTGCGAATACATGGAACAGCAGGAAGTGCCAGTGATGGCCATTGGGCAGGAGGGGGTGGGTGGGTGAGGGGGTGGGCCATGACTAGGGGGGGCAATGAATTCCTTCCCCCCCTCACCTTTCCCCCAGTACATCTGACAGCGCAGCACTACTGCATTGGAGTGTCAACATCAGAACTTTGAGCTCAGGATCAGAAATGGGATCTTTGGACCCATGTCATCTACAATCTTTGGACTCATGTCATCTTTGGACCCATGACCTCCTCGGGTGACTTGTAGATGGCAGAGGGTCGAGGCAGGGCAACCTAACAGGTTTATCAAAGGGGCACGGTGGCACAGTGGTTAGCACTGCCGCCTCATAACACCAGGGAGCCCGGTTCAGTTCCTGGCTTGGGTCACTGTCTGTGTGGAGTCTGTACGTTCTCCTCATGTCTTCACGGGTTTTCTCCAAGTTCTCCGGTTTCCTCCCACAGTCCAGAGATGTACAGGTTAAGTTGACGGGCCATGATAAGTTGTCCCTTAGTGTCCCAGCATGGGTAGGTGAGAGGGATTAGTGGGGTAAATGTGTAATTAATGGGGTAAATATGTGGGGTTACAGGAATAGGGCTTAAATGGGATTGTTGTAAGTGCAGATCTGATGGGCTGAAAGGCCTCTTCTGCACTGTAAAGTTTAAAGTTAAAGGTCTGTACTTGTTTCCCTTGCAATTGCATCGGGTCTCCCATGCTTTAAAGTTTATTTATTTAAACTTTAAACTTTAAACCATGGGAGACCTGATGCAATTACAAGGGAAATCCTACAGATCTGGGCAACGTTGGATGTTTCAGTGAATTAAGGCCTGATGCTCAGGCTCTTGTGAGCTGCCGGTTAATAAGGAGTTGGGGTCTCAGTACAGGCTGGGAACCAGGGGCTTCATTGGGTGTTTGCCTAAATACCGTAGCATTGTAACCTCTGCCCAGTAGGTAACCTCTCTGTGATTTTATATCAGTTCAGTAAAGACCTACAATGAGAAAGTGTTGCTTTCTTTGTACAGTAAACATAGGGCTATCATTCCTGGCTGCCCAGTGTCGGGGTTAGGGGGAATCCACTGGATTTCTATCAAAGAGGAGGGATTTAAGGAGGGAATTAAAGTTTAATTATCAGTCACAACTAGGATTACATTAAAACGGCAATGAAAATCCCCCAGTCATGCGCCTGTTTGTGTACACTGAGGAAGAATTTAGTACACTAATGCACCCCAACCATATCTTTCAGGCTGTGGGAGGAAACTGGAGCATCCGGAAGGACACGGGAGAACGCGCAAACTCCACACAGACAGTGACCCAAGCCAGGAATCGAACCGGGTCTGTGTGGGGCAGTGGTAACCACTGGGTCATCGTGCCGTCCCTGAGAATTACAGAGTTGAGGTTGGGGTCAAGGAGTTTAAGACATCGCCGATGGATGCTCAGGAACAGGGAGTTGGAAGGATGCAGAGATCCTGGGAGAAGATGACAGAGACTGGGAGAGACAGTGCCATGGAAAGGCCTGGATCCAAGGCTAGGAACGCGATGCTGGAAATGCTGTGTTGCTGGGTCGGAAGCTCTGCTCACGTTCAATATAAGCTTTGTCTGACCCGGAATGATTGCACCATCCAGCATCCATGTAACCCCCTGCTAGAGGCAGGAACGTAGACAATGGAAACTCGGAGCCAATTCAAATCAAATTCAAATATCATTCTGTGAAACTCCTCCAAAGATAATCAATGACCATAAGATATAGGAGCAGAACTAGGTCATTTGGCCCATCGAGTCTGCTCTGCCATTCAATCATAGCTGATAAGTTTCTCAATCCCATTCTTTTCCCCTTTCCAATCAAAAACCTATCTGTCTCTGTCTTAAATACATTCAGTGACCTGGCCTCCTCCGCAGCAATGATTGTCACAGATTCCCCACCCTGTGGCTGAAGAATTTCCATCTCATCTTGGTTCTATAGGGCTGTCCTTTATCCTGAGGCTGTGCCCTGGGATCCTTGTCTCTTCTACTAATGGAAACATCTCCCCCATATCCACTCTATCCAGGCTTTTCAGTATTCTGAAAGTTTCAATGAGATATTGACCCCCTCTCATTCTAAACTCTATCAAATACAGACCCAGAATTCTCAAACGCTTTCATGTGTCACTCCTGGAATCACTTCTGTGAACCTCCTCTGGACCCCCTCCAAGGCCAACACATCCTTCCTTAGATAAGGGGGCCCAAACTTACTCCAGGAGCTGCATAGTCCAACATCCCATCAACCTTTTCTACACAGATAGGAGTTGCTGTTTGTGCAATTTATTCTGTGATGGATGGGAGGCTGGTCTGCATGGTGGATGGGGCTACATTCGTGATATTTTGTAGCTTTTTGCAGTCTTGAGCAAAGTAGGAGCCATACCGAGCTGTCACACAACCAGAAAGAATGCTTTCTATGGTGCATCTGTAAAAGTTGGTGAGAGTTGTAGCTGATATACCACATTTTTTTTAGTCTTCTGAGAAAGCAGAGGCACTGGTGGGCTTTCTTAACTATAATGTCACTGTGGGGGGACCAGGACAGGTTGTTTTTGATCTGGATACCTAAAAACTTGAAGCTCTCGACCCCTTCTGCTTCATCCCTCTTGATGCCTTCCATTATGCTTCCTGAAATCAATGACAATCTCCTTCATTTTATTGACATTGAAGGAGAGATTATTGTTGCTGCACCAATTTGCCAGACTCTCTGTCTCATCCCTGTACTCTGTCTCGTCATTGTTTGATATCAGACCCATTACAGTGGTGTCATCAGCAAACTTGAAAATGGAGTTGGAGGGGAATTTGGCCACACAGTCATAGGTGTATAAGGAATATAGTAAGGGACTGAGAACACAGCCGTGTGGGGCACCGGTGTTGAGGGTGATCATGGAGGAGATATTGTTGCCTATCCGTACCGATTGTGGTCTGTGAGTTATCTATACTTCCCTCTGTATTGACAAAGCATAATTAAGGACCCCATGCACCCCGGACATTCTCTCTTCCACTTTCTTCCATTGGGAAAAAGATACAGAAGTCTGTGATCACGTACCAACCGACTCAAGAACAGCTTCTTCCCTGCTGCCATCAAAGTTTTGAATGAACCTACCTCCCATTAAACTAGCCTTTCTCTACACCTTAGTCATAATTGTAACACTACATTCTTGTAAAAATGTCAGTCTAACTTCAGAAACAAGTGTTTTGCTCATTTTAAAGTGGATTTTATTTATTTATTGTCACAAATAGGTTTACGTTAACACTGCAATGAAGTTACTGTGAAAACTCCCCAGTTGCCACATTCTGGTGCCTGTTTGGGTACACCAAGGGAGAATTTAGCACGGCCAATGCACCTAACCAGCACGTCTTCCGGGAGGAATCCCACGCAGACATGGGGAGAATGTTAGATTTTTCATATTGATCTGGGAATAAGTACAAACGATTAGCTGTGGGTTAGGCACATTAGCAAGCACGAAAAGCACAAAATAAAGCAGTGAAATGAGTCAGACATTGTATAAACCGTTATTGGAGTGGGACATTTTGAACAAAACTGAAAGGAAGTTGTTGAATTGAAGTCATATCTTCCTTCTCTTTCATTCCTGGTGACTAAAGTCTTCAGGAGCTGGCGGTGTATCATTTCTTACTGTCACTGAAGGAATTGGGTGTGTTTTCTTTGCAAACAAAGCTTTGAAATGGTCTCATTGAAGCTTTTAACCAGGACTTCAGAGAGTTGGAAGTGACTGATTGTTCACTGCAGAAATAGAGGAAGCGATCGGGAGCAACTTTTCAAAGCAAAGGATTTCAATCTACGAGACAGGTTGCCAGGCAACCCAGTGGGAGAACATTTTCCTAATGGATTGAAGAGGCCATCAATGGGAGAGATGGGAGTAAGGGACATGAATAAATAATTCACAATAATTAATACAGAACAGCACCTCGCAATATGTGAATTATTTATTCAACAAATTTATCCTCTGCACTGAAGAACTACAGAGTCTTAGAGATTTAAACCCACAGTTAACCCATTAACCCGCAGTTAACTCATTAACCCACAGTTAACCCATTAACCCGCAGTTAACTCATAAATCCATAGCAAACCCATTTACCCATAGTTAACCCATAGCAAACCCATTAATCTACAGTAAACCCATTAACCCACTATTAACCCATTAACCATAGTAAACCCATTAATCTACAGTAAATCCATTAACCCACAGCAAACCTGTTAACCCACAGTTAACTCATTAACCATGGTAAACCCATTAAGCCACAGCTAACCTATCAACCCACAGTTAATGTATTCACCTACAGAAAATTCATTAATCCACAGGTAACCCATTAACTCACAGTTAATCTATGCTATCTCTCAGTCTATTTCTATCTCTGTCTCTGTGTAGAGAGAGTTAACGTTCTCAGTTTGATATTTCTCTTATTCCAAGTTTTGCTTGAAAATCTCATCCTTGTTTTTAACATCCTGACCTGCCCTCTCTCTGGAATGTTCTCCAGGGTTCCAATCCTTGGCGATATCGACATCCCTCTAATTCTGGCTCGATTTTAATAGCTGCCTTCAGCTGCCTGAGCCTCAAGCTCTCAAATTTTCTCCGTAATAATCTCTGCCTTTCATTCTCCCTCAGACTCTTCGCACTTCAAGATGCTTCTTAAAACCTACCTTATTGTGCAAGGTTTTGGTCACTTGAGCCAAGGTGCAGGTTTGATGGGCCAAACGGCCTCCTTCTGCGCTGTCGGTTTTCTATAATTGTACGATTCTACGTGGCTTGATGCCACATCCTATTTGATAACATTCTAGCGAAGCATCTTTGGACATTTTACTCCGTAAAGTGACTACCATATAAATGCAGGTTGTTGTTGTTGTTGTGGTAATGAACTTGCCTAACTTCTTCTTGCCTTGGCATCTTTGTTCCCTTGTTCTCCTTATCTGAGGAAGGATGTTCTTGCTCTAGAGGGAGTGCAGAGAGTGTTGGCCAGACTATTCCTAGGATGGCAGGACTGATGTATGAGGAGAGACTGAGTCAGTTGGGATTATATTCATAGAATCATAGAGACTTACAGCATGGGAACAGACCCTTCAGCTCAACTTGTCCATGCCACCCATTATGCTAGTACCAATTGCCCTCATTTGACCCATATTGTTCTATACCCATCTTACTCATGCAACTGTCTAAATGCATTTTAAAGGACAAAATTGTACCCGCCTCTGCTGGGAGATCCCCTGGGCAGCGCAGTGGTTAGTGCCTCACAATGCCGAGGACCCGGGTTCAATTCCCAGCTTGGGTCGCTGTCTGTGTTGGCGTTCTCCCTGGGTTTCCTCCTGGTGCTCCGGTTTCCTCCCACAGTCCAAAGATGTGTGAATTAGGTGGATTGGCCATGCCGTATTGACTCTGGTGGCCAAGGCAAATATGTGGGGGTTACGGGTTTAGAGCCTGAGTGGGATTATGGTCAGTGCAGACTCAATGGGCCAAATGGCCTCCTTCTGCACTGTAAGGATTCTATGATTCTATAATGGTTCTACGCTGGCAGCTCATTCCAGACACGCACCATCCCCTGAGTGAAAAAATTGCCCTGTTGGACTCTCTATCTCGTCCCTCTCAGATTAAACCTATGCCTTCAAGTTTTAGACTCTCCTACCTTTGGGAAAAGATGTTGACTATCTACCTTATCTAGGCCCCTCACTATTTCATAGACCTTCGGAGAGATCACTGGAGTTTAATGAGGGGGAATCTCACAGAAACCTACAAAATCCTGACAGGACTAGACAGAAAATATGCAAGAAGGATGAACCAGAGATGACAACCTGAGGATACAAGGTAGACCATTTAGGACAAACCCGAGGAAAAATTCTTTCGCCCTGGAGAGTGGTCAGCCTTTGGAGTTCACTACCGTGGGAAGTAGCCAAGATCAAACATTGAGGGTGGAATTTTATAAAAAAAATTCAAAGTGCCAAATGAACATGAAAACAGGAGAGAATTGCACTGATGCTTTGGAGTGAGCCCCCAGTCACAACAATATGGCACTTAGTTAAAAACAAGTGTCAGGATGTGATTCTCGCCAGCAGGTGGGGGATTTGATTTGATTCGTACAAAGAACAACACAGCACAGGAAACAGGCCCTTCAGCCCTACAAGCCCGCGCCGCCCATTTTAACACTCAGTGAGTGCCTCATTCCAACCCTCTTCCTACCTACGTCTTTTGTCTATATCTCTTGGACACCACAATTTGATTTATTTTGATTTGATTTGATTTATTATTGTCACGTGTACTAATATACAGTGAAAAGTATTGTTCCTTGCGTGCTATACAGACAAAGCATACTGTTCATAGAGAAGGAAACGAAAGAGCGTAGAATGTAGTGTCACAGTTATAGCTAGGGTGTAGAGAAAGATTAATTTAATGTAAGGTAAGTTCATTGAAAAGTCTGACAGCAGCATGGAAGAAGCTGTTCTTGAGTCAGTTGGTACGTGATCTCAGACTTTTGTATCTTTTTCCTGACGGAAGAAGGTGGAAAAGAGAATATCCAGGGTGCTTGGTGCCCTTAATTATGCTGGTTGCTTTGCCAAGGCAATGGCAAGAGTAGAAAGAGTCAATGGATGGGAGACTGATTTGCATGATGAATTGGGCTACATTCACAACCTTTTGTAGTTCCTTGCAATCCTGGGCACTTTCTATGGTGCATCTCTAAAAGTTGGTGAGGGTCATAGCTGACATTGGGGAGGTGACGTGAAACCTGCGAAGCCGGTTGCTAAGCTCTGGGTGCACCATTGCGAATGTGTCCTGATCTCCAGTATGCTGAGAGATCTTTTGATGCACCCACCCCCCCCACCTTTTCCCATGGACATCGGGACCCATTGCCAATAGCTCCTTGTGCCGGTCTTAGAGCGAAGGAGATCAAAGGATATAGTTGGGGGGAAGGTGGAATCAGGATATTGAGTAGGATGATCAACCATGATGTATGGTGGAACAGGCTCGAAGAGTCGAATAGCCTCATCTTGCTCCTATGTTTCAATTATCTATCAGACATCAGCATCTCTCCCAGGCTCAGTGAACTTTGCTTCTGCTGTTGTTGAAAATCCTGACCACAATAAAATTCACTCTAACCTAAATTCAATAGATCCGAGTGATTTGGACTCTGCCACTTTTGCTCATTAATTGGCTGCAGTTTGGAAATGAAGTTTAACAGAAAGAAGACATTGATGTGCCTGGGATTTCTCGTGTATATTAGTTGCTCAGTTGAAGTTCAGTAAATGGATCTGTCTCCCTCCTGAGGCAACTTATCAATAAACTGTTACATTCTCCAGTCAATCAATAAAGGAATGAAATGTTAAAGCAACATTTAGCACCGAGCTCCCCAAGAGCCGACATTGAAGAAATTAATTGATCACAAATAAGACGTTTCTGGGTCACTGGGGATAACTTTCAGACTATTGTCTTCATGGAGCTATTTGGCAATTCTTTCCTTACTCACTTACACTGGATTTGGAGCCACTGTTATATCAATTCTGTTGGTACACGGCAACAGAATGCAAACACTGGGTGGTACAGTGGTTAGCACTGCTGCCTCACAGTGCCAGAGACATGGGTTCGATTCCCGGTTTGGGTCACTGTCTGTGTGGAGTCTGCACATTCTGCCCGTGTCTGCGTGGGTTTCCTCTGGGTGCTCCAGTTTCCTCCCACAGTCTGAAAGATGTACTGGTTAGTTACATTGGCCGCACTGAATTCTCCCCCTACTGTACCCAAACAGGCACCAGAGTGTGGTGACTAGGGGATTTTCACAGTAACTTCATTGCGGTGTTAATGTAAGCCTACTTGTGACATTGATAAATGAAAAACATACTGCTTTCCTAACCCTAACACTAACCCTAAATGAAGATTAGCATGGTGTCCAAACTGGTGTTAGTTCTTGGTTGGGAATTTTTCCCCACGCTGGTCCCAAAATCAGAAATTCCCGCCTGAGGTCAACAGACCTTTGCATGGTACCTGAAAATGACAACTTAGACCATCCTTTCTCACCTATTGACCCATATAACCATAGGACAGTCCAATGGCACAGTGGTTAGCACTGCTGCCTCACAGGGCCAGAGACCCGGGTTCGATTCCAGCCTCAGGCCACTGTCTGTGTGGAGTTCGTACATTCTCCCTGTGTCTGCGTGGGTTTCCTCCTGGAGCTCTGGTTTCCTCCCACAATCCAAAGATGTCCAGGTTAGGTCGATTGGCCATGCTAAATTCTTCTTCAGTGTCAGAGAGATTTGTGGGGTTACAGGGATAGAACCCAAGTGGTATTGTGGTCAATGCAGACTTGATGGGCCAAATGGCCTTCTTCTGCACAGTACAGATGACAATTTTCATTCAATTATCATATTTCTCTGAGTGTTTGTACTCCAGCCTAGCTACCTTTTTAAATTTATTTATGGGATGTGGGCTTTACTGCTAGGCCCAGGATTTATTACCCATCCCTAATTGACCCTCAAGAAGTTGGTGCTGAGCTGCCATCTTGAATCGCTGCAGTCTCTGAGGCATAGGTACATCCACAGTGCTGTTAGAGAGGGAATTCCAGGATTTTGACCCAGCGATTGTAAAGGAACGGCGATGTATTTCCAAGTCAGGATGGTGAGTGGTTTGGAGGGGAATTTGTAGGTGGTGATGTATCTGCTGTCCTTGTCCTTCTAGATGGAAGTGGTTGTGGGTTTAGGAAGTGCTGTCTAAGGAACCTTGTTGAGTAGCTGCAGTGCATCTTGTAGATGGTACACACGGTTGCCACTCCTCATTGGCAGTGGAGGGACTGAAAATTAGTGGATGGGGTACCAATCAAGCGGGGCTGCTTTGTCCTGGATGGTGTCGAGCTTCTTGAGTGTTGTTGGAGCTGCACCCATCCAGGCAAGTGGTTGGTAAGTTGATGGAGAAGATCCTGGGGGACAAAATTTAATGAGAAATTTAGTGTGCTCAAGGCAGTCCTGACTTATGCCTTGTAGAAGGTGGACAGGTTCTGGGGAGTCAGGAGGTGAGTTACTCGCTGCAGTATCCCTAACCTGCTCTGATAGCCACGGTATTTATGTAGTCCGGTTCAGTTTATAATCAACAGTAACCCCCCAAGGATGCCATTTACGGCACACAATGCTCAACAACAACCATGTGGGCAAATGCAATATTATAAGTTGGCATTGCTGGATGTCCAATTGTCCTTTTTAATATCCATTTGTTTCCTTGGATTGCCGGCTTGAATTCTCCAGTTGCTCATCTCTGCCCATGTGTACTGCCAACAAGAGTAACCTTTAATGTTGACCAATATCACGTCACAGACATAGGGTCTGGTCCAAATGGAATCTAAGCCAACGAATGAGCTTTTTTTAATTCTTTCCTTGGGTGGGGGCACCACTGGCCAACATTAATTGCCCATTTCTAATTGCCCTTGTACTGAGTGGTTTGTGAGGCCATTTTTCAGATGGCTGTTCTATGTGTCTGGATGAAGAACTGGTCATTGAAAGTGAAGATGTTGTGGTCCAGGATGAAGTGGATGAGTTGTAGAATTGCATCTGGACATTGCAAGTGTCGGCGTTGAGTACTGAGGCAGTTGCAGCAATTATGTGATCAACAAGTTCCATCCCATCACTAGACTCACCATAGACTACTCTCTGCATTCTTGGAATGAAGCCCATTATTGCCCATTCCTTCACTGCATTTGAGAGTCAAGCACATTGCTGCGGCTTTGTAGTTACATGTAGGCCAGACAAGGTAAGGATGGCAGATTTCCTTTCCTAAAGGACATTAGATGAGTTTTCCTGACAATCAGCAATGGTCATCAGTAGATTCTTAATTCCAGATTTTTATTGAATTCAAATTTTGCCATCTGCCATGGTGGGATTCGAAATCAGGTCCCCAGAACATTACCCTGGATCTCTGTCCAGCTGCAACATGACAATGCCACTGCCTCCCCATTAGAGTAAGAAGTCTCACAACACCAGGTTAAAGTCCAACAAGTTTATTTGCTTTTGAAATGCTGTTCCTTCATCAGGTGAGTGGAAGAAGCTTTAACCTGGTGTTGTGAGACATCTTACTATGTTTAGCCCAGTCCAACACCAGCATCTCCATATCATGACTACATTGACCCCATCAGAGGGCATTTAAGAGTTAGGCACATTTCTGTGAATCTAGCACCATCTCAGGAATGGTGTGTTGAGATAAAGCAATGCAAAGAAAAACATTATTCAAATTAAAATTAAAAATTTTAAAAATTATTAAAAATAATTAATACAGCAGGGGATAATTCGTCTCAATTAAAAAAGCCAATGAATAAGAGCAAATCATAAAAGAGAATCAAAGAATCTCTACAGTGCAGAAGGAGGCCATTCAGCCCATCAGGTCTGCACTAACCACAATCCCACCCAGGCCCTATCTCCATAACTCCATGCATTATCTGGAGTGGGTTTCGAAGCTTTCGCTTCACCCCCTGGCTAACACGTCAACCAATTGTGCTGCAAATCCCCGTCACCAACTTGCGATCAGTTGTGTTCCTATCTTCGCTGAAAATGAATCCCCCCCCCCCACCAACCCCCGAACGTCGGGGCCACTGATTTATCTTCGGAGCACGGATGGGGGTCACTGAGAACCCTTTCACCCTCCAGGGTTAAGCTCTGTTCCGCTGGGATTGTTTGGTACAATTTGCCATCGCGCTGGCTGCAATAATATCTCTATTCACCGGCAGATGGTGAATTGCAAGCAGCTCCTCCTCCCTCTGCGATTCCCATCCCAATAAATATGTTAATGCAACTCATTTAACTTCATTTCTGCTCTGTCTCCCAGGCAACCAAGGGGGAGAAGCAATTGGACCCAACGCTGTCGGGTCTTTTCTCTCACTCCCCTACTTTGAGAGCTTGGTGCTTGTTAATAAGTTCGTGGAATGGCTACAGTGCAGAAGGAGGCCATTCGGCCCATTGAGTCTGCGCTGAGCACAATCCCACCCAGGCCCTGTCTCTTCAGCCCCATTTATTTACCCTACTAATCCCCCTGACACTGAGGTGCAATTTAGCACGGCCAATCCACCTAACCTTCAGACTATGGGAAGAAACCAGAGCGCACGGAGGAAACCCACGCAGAGAATGTGCAAACTCCACGCAGACAGTAACCCAAGCCAGGAATCGAACCCAGGTCCCTGGCGCTGTGAGGCAGCAGTGCTAACCACTGTGCTACCACACCACTCCTTGCTTCAGTTTGAATCACCCATTCAATATTTAACAACCCCCAGGGCTGGTATAGAGTGGGGTAAAACTCCATCTTGAGAGGTTAGGTTTAAACGTAAAGTTTTAAGTCACGGACAGATAGATTTCTGATCAATAAGGGAATTAAGGATTATGGGGAGCAGGCGGGTAAGTGGAATTGATCCACTTCAGATCAGCCATGATCTTATTGAATGGTGGGACAGGCTCAAGGGGCTGGATGGCCTACTCTGCCTCCTATTTCTTAAAGTTTATTTATTTAGTGTCACAAGGAAACAGGAGCTGTCTGACCTTTTGATTCATTTCCACTGCGGCCGTCTGCAAGTTCCAGCAGGTTATTGAGTTAGAAACTCCTGTTCAATTATGAAATGTGTCGAGATTTACTCCTTCGGGACCCTGAGGGATGGACATTCTGTCCCAAAGCCACAAAATCCCGCCTGAGCTCAACTAACCTTTCCATGGCCCACCCAGTGGAATTCCGGTGGCGGCAGGAATGGGAAACTCCGTCCCTCAGCGTTGAAGGTGAATCTTTTGCTCAGGAAGGTTTTCCAAAGTGGGAAGTATGCATGGAGTCAGTGGGTGGGAGGCTGGTTTGCGTGATGGATTGCCATTGGAAACTAACTCAAACCAGCCAGCCTCCTATCCATTGACTCTGTCTACACTTCCCACTGCCTCAGCAAGGATCCCACACACCCCGGACATTCCACCTTCTTCTGTTGGGAAAAAGATACAAAAGTCTGAGATACGTACCAACCGACTCAAGAACAGTTTCTTCCCTGCTGTCATCAGACTTTTGAAAGGACCTACTTTGCATTAGGTTGATCTTTCTCTTCACCCTAGCTATAACACTACATTCTGAACTCTCTCCTTTCCTTCTCTATGAACAGTGAGCTTTCTCTGTATAGCGTGCAAGAAACAATACTTTCCACTTTATGGCAAACACAAGGGGACATAGCTTCAAATTGAGAGGTGATAAATATAGGATGGATGTCAGAGGTGGGTTCTTTACTCAGCGGGTAGTAAGGGCATGGATTGCCCTGCCTGCATCAGTTGTGGACTCGCCAACTTTAAGGGCGTTCAAATGGTCAGTGGATAGGCATGTGGATAACATTGGAATAATTTAGGTTAGAGGGTCATTAGATTGGTTCCACTGGTCGGCGCAACATCGAGGGCCAAAGGGCCTATACTGCGCTGTAATGTTCTATGTTCACACTTGTAACAATAATGAATCAAATCAAAATGGAGTTTTCTTGTATGGGGTTGTGGGGATAGGACAGGGGATGAGTCTGGGTAAGATGTTCTTTCAGAGAGTTGGTGCAGAGTCAATGGGCCGCATGGCCTCCATATGTACGGTAGGGATTCGATGAATTCTATGGTCTTCCTGTGCCCAGCTACAGCTGGTGCTACAATCGAGAACATTCTTCGCAGTTAAGCCACTTCTTCACCTCTCAGCTCCAGATGTGGCAAGGGGACTCCCAACATCTGTCACTACAAAAGAAAATGGATTCCATCGACATCAACACCTGCGTGGCACAAAAATGTTGGGCGGGATTCACATTGCCTTGGGCATCCACTTCGGTTTGATACATGAAGTCCATGATGTTGTGGCGTAACCTCCCAGCCTCCGAGCTGGAAGCTCCAGGTTCGAATCCTACCCCAGGACTTGACATCCAAGGAAGGTGCGTTCATAATGCGGCCAAACAGGTTCAGTGCCAACCTGCAAAATCCTTCCAAGCATGCCAATGGCTGGCAGTAAGAGAGACTCCTGGTCAACCATGCTTGATTTGGACTGGCACTTCTCAAGCCCTTGGCAATAGACTAGCAACTGTTCCAAGTATTACTAGCTATGGAAATGGACTAAGATCTGAATTAGTGCACCGCTAGTTGCAGGAAGAGAATTGAAATTGGAACATGGAGAGAGTAATGATATCAACTACCTGTTTTTCCTCATTTTTAGTCTTTTTTCACATGGAAGTATAAGGAATTATTTATGTTTAACATGCATTTCACAACTAGTGTTAATGGATACTGTTCCTCTAATGTCCTTCAACAGGTCCCACCAAGTTTGGTTTTCCGCCAGATTGTTAATTACAGTCATTAGTACATTTTTTATGTCTGCCCTTCGATTACTTCTGCAACAAATCCCAACCTGTTTCCAGAGCCTCTATCAATCTCCAGCTGAAGAGCTGGTGTCCAGGGAACTTCGGTTAATGAATACCATAAGTGTTAATTTTTTGCAGTTAAACATTCTCACATCTCCATATCTCTTGAGTAGAGGATGTAAGATGTTGTCGCTTAGGTACGTACCGAGATCATCTGTAGGAGGATTAAAGGGCTGTTCTCTGGGAAATGGAGCCAGGCCAACATTTATTGCCCATCCCTAATTGTCCCTTGAGAAGGCGGTGGTGAGTTCCCTTCATGAATAGCAGCACAGTGGTTAGCACTGTTGCCTCACAGCGCCAGGGACCCGGATTGGGGTTACTGTCTGTGTGGAGTCTGCACGTTCTTCTTGTGTCTGCGTGGGTTTCCTCTGGGTGCTCTGGTTTCCTCCCACAGTCCAAAAGACATGCAGGTTAAGTTGATTGGCTGTGCTAAGTTGCCCCTAGTGTATCAGGGGGATTAGCAGGGTAAATATGTGTGGTTATAGGTTAGGGCCTGGATGGGATTGTTGTCGATACAGTCTCGATGGGCCGAATGGCCTCCTTCTGCACTGTAGGGGTGGGATTTTCTGGCTGCATTTGCTCAAAACCGGAAAATCCTGAGATTCATGGAACATTGCATGATATAAGAACATAAGAAATAGGAGCAGGAGTCGGCCATCTAACCCTTCGAGCCTGCCCCGCCATTTAATAAGATCATGGCTGATCTGAAGTGGATCAGTTCCACTTTCCTGCTTTCTCCCCATAACCTTTAATTCCCTTGTCTATCAGAAACCTATCTATCCGTGACTTAAATGTATTCAACAAGGAAGCCTCCACCACTTCACTGGGCAGAGAATTCCAAAGGTTCATCACCCTTTGAGTGAAGAAGTTCGTCCTTAACTCTATTCTAAACTGCGCGCCCCCCCCTGTGCCCCCCCCTCCCTAGTTCTGGTTTCCTTTCTAAGCAGGAAGAATCTCTCTGCCTCCACCCCATCTCACCCCTTCATTATCTTGTAAATCTCAATAAGGTCCCCCCTCAGCCTTCTAAGCTCCAACGAGTACAGGCCCAGTCTATTTAATCTCTCCTCCTAAGCTAACCCCCTCATCTCTGGTATCAGCCTGGTGAACCTTCTCTGTACTCCCTCCGAGACCAATATATCCTTTCGCAAATAAATCCGCCCTTCCCCACCCCTTATGATTCCTGACACGAGCAGGATGAGAAAACTACCCCCCTAGGGATTCTAATCGCTGCAGTCCATGTGCCGTAGGTACACCCATAGTGCTGTTAGAGAGGGAGTTCCAGAATGTTGACCCAAACAACAGTGAAGGAAAAGTGAGATATTTCCAAATCAGGGCAGTGAGAAACCTCCAGGAGGTGGTATTCCGTATTGTATGTTTTATCTGATTTGCTGTACTTTGCAACAAGCAAGTGCATTGTGGGATGGCAGGATCCATGTTTTCTCATTGGTTTGAGAGACAGAGTGATAAAGAGTTGCTACATTAACCACCTCCTGTGTCTACCTGGACAATGATTGAGATTGACAGGTACCAAGATCTAAACCATAACACCATGGGCAGGATTTAACCACACAACCCACCATGTGTTTTGCGGCAGTGTGAACCTGGGGCCAGGGCGTGCTGTCAGTGTGACTGACTGTCCCTGGGCCTATGAGCTTTCCCCCTCTTCCCTCTCCGCCAGGAGAGGTTTATTCCAGTGGTGTTTACTACAGCTCCCTACTGGCAGTCCAAACACACTGGAGTGAGGGGAGGGCCATGGAGGGTCCCTCAGGAGGTTGGGGGTAAGAGGGGCTTGCCCCCTGGGCATTACCAGCCTGGCCCCCTGGCACTACCCAAATGCTAATGCCCGGGGGACATTTGGACATTGCCCACCGAGCATTGGGCAGTGTCAAGGGGGCAAGGTCAAAGGGGGCTATGGGGGGGAAATGAGATTGGTGGAGGTTGGGGGAGTGTCCGGTTGACACCCTACATAGGGATCGTAAACAAAGGGAGGGAACAGCTGGTTGGGGCTGGCCATTGGGGTGTAGAAGGGGGTGGGGTGGTCAGGGCTGCCAGTGGTGGGGAGGGGGCGGTTTCCGAGTGAGATGAAGATGGGCCATGGTTTGCCTAAGGGGCAGGGAGGGTTGGGACTGCCAGTGAGGGAGCGGTTTGGGGGTAAGATTGAAGTAGGCCATGGTTGGATGGGGTGGTGGTTGGGGATGGTGCAGGAGGCCAGCAATCAGGCTTTGGGGCAATGAGGTCACACAGACAGTGATGCAAGGGGGTCATGGGGCTGGCTAGTGATTGGTAGCCAGCAGGGCAGGGCCACTGTGCGTGTGTTGATGTCCACACTGACAGATCTGCACATGCGCAATGGCCCACTCAGCACTATGCTGCTGGCCTCTCCAGTGGGAATAGGCCCTGCCTCCTGATTTCCATGGCAACTCACATTCAGGCACTCTGCATAGTGTGGGAGGATCATTTTGAAAACCACACACAAAAAGAAAAACCAGCAGGAATTACTTCAGTTTTTCTGTAAATTCGAATTTTTTTTTTGGAGAATCCCACCTTTGGCCTATGTTTATTATATCAATCATTTCTTAAAATTTTATAGAACTCAATCAGGTCCCCTCTCATCCTTCCATAGTAAAAACTCCAGCGAGTATAACGCCAAGCTGTTTAATCTCTCCTCATACATCAACCCTTCCATCTCCGGAATCAATCCAGGGTGAACCTCCCCTGGATTAACATGTAGGATGAGAGAGAAGATTGCCTCCTTGAAGTAAATGGATCCGTTCCTTCATTAAGCTGTAAAAGGAGCTTTGGCACACTCCCTGAGCAGACTAGTGATGGGATTTCCCAGCAATATTCACTATAAGACTGGAAAATCCCATGCAAAGTCAGGGGACCTTGAACAGTCTGCCATATATCTTTCAACATAATGTGGAGATGCTGGTTTTGGACTGGAATGAGCACAGTAAGAAGTCTCTCAACACCAGGTTAAAGTATTTTGTAAGACGTGCTTTCAAATTTTTACTCCTGTACTGGATGTGGAAGCATTGGAAGGGGTGCAGAGGAGGTTTACCAGGATGTTGCCTGGTATGGTGGGAAGGTCTTATGAGGAAAGGCTGAGGGACTTGACGTTGTTTCCGTTAGAGAGAAAAAGGTTAAGAGGTGACTTAATTGAGACATATAAGATGATCAGAATTTAGATAGGGTGGGCAGTGGGAGCCTTTTTCCTTGAATGGTGATGGCTAACACAAGGGACATAGTTATAGGTTGGAAGTCAGAGGTAGGTTCTTTACTCAGAGGGTAGTAAGGGCGTGGAATGCCCTGCCTGCAGCAGTTGTGGACTCGCCAATTTTAAGGGCGTTCAAATGGTCATTGGATAGGCATGTGGATAACATTGGAATAGTTTAGGTTAGAGGGTCATTAGATTGGTTCCACTGGTCGGCGCAACATCAAGGGCCGAAGGGCCTGTACTGTGCTGTAATGTTCTATGTTCTATGAGGGCCAATATAGCACAGACGTTAGCATTGCTGCCTCGCAATAAGAAGTCTCATAACACCAGAAGTCCAATAGGTTTATTCTGTAGCACGAGCTTTCAAAGCACTGCTCCTTCATCAGATGAGTGGAGAATTGGGTTTACAAACAGGGCATATATAGACACAGACTCAATTTACAAGATAATGGTTGGAATGCGAGTCTTTACAGGTAATCAAATCTTTACAGGTTCAGACAATGTGAGTGGAGAGAGGGATAAGCACAGGTTAAAGGAATGCGAATGGTCTCAAGCAAGGACAGTTAGTAGTATTTTGCAAACCCAGACAAGCCATGAGGGTTACAGATAGTGTAACATGAACCCAAGATCCCTTTTGAAGCCATCCTTCAATATAATGATTGAAACGTATTCTGGAAAAACCTCAATCCTGTTGCTACTAAAATTTCTATTGAAGTCTGTTATGAGCTATAGGAATAAATCCATTTTTAAACAGTCGTAGAGTGATTATAACTCTATATAGTTCCCAATAAATTCTTTGAGAATTAGATTTTCAAGAACTTCACTGCATTACCATGAAATCAATCCTTTAAGGAGCCCCCACTCTTTGTTTTTCTGCACTGTCTCTGAAATCTGAAGATGCTTTCTAACTTTTCTTTAATAACCGTTGATTGGACAGATCACCAGCTCATCAAATCCATCTCATCACTCTCTGTGCCTGATTATCTCCTGAAGGAGTGTGGGAGTTACTCAGTTCAGCCTTCGCAAATCATGTTTCGCACTCGGCACAATTTATGCAAAAATATGGGAACAGTGTTCACATGCAAGGAATGTGTCTTGTTCAAATCTCCCAGTGGCCATCACACTGCTGCAGATCTTTGATCTGGTTTCCGTCTGATTTGATTTATTATTGTCACATGTATTAGCATTTTATGAGAAGTATTCCTTTTTATCCGCTGCATAGGCACAGCATAGAGAGGGAAAGGAGAGAGTGCAGAATGTAGCGTTATTGCTTGGGTATAGAGAAAGATCAATTTAATGCAAAGTAGCTTCATTCAAAAGCCCAAAGGTAGCAGATAAGAAGCTGTTCTTGAGTCAGTTGATACATGACCTCAGACCTTTGTATCTCTTCTCCCAAAGGAAGAAGATGGAAGAGAGAATATCTGGGGTGCATGGGGTCCTTAATGATGCTGGCTGCTTTTCCAAGGCAGCAGGAAGTGTAGACAGAGTAGATGGATGGGAGGCTGGTTTGTGTGATGGATTGGGCTTCACTCACGACCTTTTGTAGTTTCTTGTGGTCTTGGGCAGAGCAGGAGCCATAGCAAGCCGTGATTCAACCAGAAAGAATTCTTTCTATGGTGCACCTGTAGAAGTTGGTGAGAGTCGTAGCTGACAAGTCAAATTTCCTTAGTCTTCTGAGAAAGTAGAAGTATTGGTGGGCTTTCATAACTATAGTGTCAGGGGACCAGGATAAGTTGTTAGTGATTTGCATATCTAAAAGCTTGAAGCTTTTGGCCAATTCTACTCCCCATTGATGTAGGTAGGGGCGTGTTCTCCACTATGCTTCCTGGCGTTGATAAAAATCTTCATTTTCTTGACATTGAGGGAGAGATTATTGTTGCTGCACCAGTTCACCAGATTCTCTATTTCACCCCTGGAGACCTCACAGCCCTCTCGGCACTGAGTGTTGCTGCTACCTCAACATGAAGGGGAGGCTCAGCGAGAAAGAATACGCAATAATTTAATCATTGTCAAATGCTCAGTGGTTCGACAGAGAGCTCTGATCAGCCTCTGGTCAGACCAGATTTGGAGAATATTGTGAGCAATTTTAGTCTCCGTATCTAACATGAGCTGGCCTCGTAGAGGATCCACAGGAGTTCACAAGAATGATCCCAGGAATGAAAATCTTGATGTACGAGGAGTTATCTGAGGATTTTGGGTTTGTACCCGATGGAGTTTAGAAGGATGAAGGGGGGAATCTCGTTGAAACTTACGGAATTCTGAAAGGCCTGGATGGAGGGCATGCGGGGAAGGTTTCCATTAGTGAGAGAGACTAGGATCCGAGGGCACAGCCTCAGGATAAAGGGATGACCCTTTAAAACCAAAGGAATTTCTTCAACCAGAGGATGGCGAATCTGTGGAATTCAGTGACACAGAAGGCTGTGGAGACCAGGTCATTGAGTGTACTTAAGACAAAAATAGATAAGTTTTTAATTGATAAGGGGATCAAATGTTATGGGGAAAAAAACGGTAGTTTGGGGTTGAAAAACATATCGGGCTTGATTGAATTGGAGGATCAGACTTGATGGGCTGAATGGTCTAATTCTGCTCTGATATCTTATGATCTTATGGTGTAGAGGTAAAGAAGGACACTCATTTATGCAGTGTCTCTAAGTATATACAATCATAGAGTCATAGAATCCCTACAGTGCAGAAGGAAGCCATTCAGCCCATTGAGTGTGGACTGGCGACAATCCCACTCAGGCCTATCCCAACTTATTTACCCCAATAATCCCTCTGACACTAAGGGGCAATTTAGTATGGCCAACCATCCTAACCCGCGCATCTTTGGACTGTGGGAGGAAACCAGAGCACCCAGAGGAAACCCACGCAGACACTGAAGCACCCGGAGAAAACGCATGCAAGCACGGGGAGAATGCCCAAACTTCCACAGACGCAGAGCACTTGTTCCATCAGGAGAAAAGATGCAAAGGTCTGAGTCACATACCAACCAGCTCAAGAACAGCTTCTTCCCTTCTGCCATCAGCCTTTTGACCTACCTCGCATTAAGTTGATCTTTCTCTACACCACAGTTTTGACTGTTACACTACATTCTGCATTCTCCCTTTTCCTTCTCTATGAACAGTATGCTTTGACTGAACAGCACGCAAGAAGCAATGCTTTTCACTGTACTTTGATACATGTGACAATAATAAATCAATTTTTTAAATTCATTTTTGAGACATAGACATTGCTGGCTGGGGTCAGTTGAGAATCAACCACATTGCTCTGGAGTCACATGTAGGCCAGACCAGGTAAGGATGGTAGATTTCCTTCCCTAAAGGACATAAGTGAACCGAATGGACTTTTCCGACAATGCTTTATGTTCATCAGCAGATTCTTAATTCCAGGTATTTTTTCTTGAATTCAAATTCCACTATCTGCCATGGCGGGATTCGAACCTGGGTCCCCAGAGCACTGGCTGAGTTTCTGGATTAATAATCTAGCGATAATACCACTAGGCCATCACTTCCCCGTAAATCAGGAAAACCTAAGATCACCATTCAAGCAACCATCTCTCCACAGTTGAAAAATAAACAACCCCTAACCGTCCCAATGCCTTGGCAAGCATTAGTTATTTTTATATTATATCTCAAAATTAGATCTAAAACATTTGAGTAGGATTGTAGAAATGTTGAAAGGAGCTTGATTATTATAACGTTCAATTTCCAACAATTCCAATATAATAATGTATCCAGCGAATATTGTTTGATTATTTTGCAGTTGCATTCCAACACATTTTGTATTCAAACACTCTATCCATTCTGTGAATGGTGGATATTGTGCTTCTCAACTGATTGACTCTGAATAAATATTAACAGTTTCTCAATTGCTCACAATGGTTTCCTTATTTCAGTTCTGAAGAATGAGTTTGTTTGAAAGGGACTGTTCATTGTTCTCCTGGTGCTCTGTATGAATGGTGTTTTGATTCAGACATTGATTCCCTTTTGAGAAGGTATACCGATTCCCCCAAAGCGGATTACCTTGCTTCGTAAACTATGAAAAGTGTTTGCAAGGGTGCGTTAACTATTCTTCATTAATATTTAGAGGTTCATTTACAGAAAAACCTGACACAACTTTAAGTGAATAATTAACGAGTTGTTTATTTAACCAACCGGGAACTTGAACTAAACAAGTAACATATTGTTTAAAGTAAGGTTTTACCGAAATGCTGTTCAAATAAATACAAGGATCATTCATTGCCAAAATAATAATTCAGTCACTCTCGAAAAATATACAAACTGGTTTTGTGGCTTTGAAAAAATCTTTAGAATTCTTCAGGCAAGCTCTTTCTGATTTGGTATCCTTTTGTTAGATAGATGGTTCTCTAAAAGAATATTTTTTAGCCTGTTGTTTCCCTCTCTAGGTATTGAGAGGTGACAGCCCTTCAGTTGAACTGCAGGCAGACAGTTGAATTCCTCTTTATAATAGAATTATAGAATCCCTGTAGTGCAGGAGGAGGTCATTTGGCCCATCAAGTCTGCACCGACCACAATCCCACCCAGGCCCTATTCCTGTAACCCCGCATATTTACCCTGCTAATCCCCCTGACAGTAGAGTCAATTTAGCATGGCCAATCAACCTAATCCACACATCTTTGGACTGTGAAACGAAACTGGAGCACCCAGAGGAAACCCATGCAGACATGGGGAGAATGTACAACTCCCTACAGGCAGCCATTTGAAGCCAGAATCGAACTGAGGTCCCTGGCACTGTGAGGAAGCAATGCCAACCACTGTGCCACCTTCAAACCCTGGTGACCTTTCAATTTTACTACACCAGGATTGGCTTGATGTTGTCAACAACAACATATTCAAATTTGATAGGTTCCTGATAGCTGAATGTCTTCTTTAAATTGATAGGCTGTCAAAATTCAAATCCTATGAACCTGTTATTAAGACAACCCTGATGCTTGGTCTTTGTTACAAATGTTGCAATCTGTGTACTCTGTAGGCATTTTAAACAGCCAAGCACTGACACAAAACCAGCTTTTAAGGGGACCACACTTCACAAACTCAACTTTATAATAATGGGCTAACCCCTCAGCTTGTCTAAGAGAAGTGAAATAGGTGCACAGGGACCAGGTTGGAGATCTCCATATATATCAAGGATAGAATGGTGGGGGTTGCATATTTCATTAAAGCTCAGAACAATGCAGAGATGATAGCAGTTTCTGTCTACGTAACAGATTTTCTACACAATGCTTTGAAATGTCCGCTCCATGCTCCAGCTCCAGTTTCCACCTCTTTACTTCCGATGCCACCTGGAGTTCATGACGTGGAGATTCCAGCTTGGGTAAACACAATAAGAAATCTCACAACACCAGGTTAAAGTCCAACCAGTTTATTTGGCAGCAAACGCCACTAGCCTTTGGAGCGCTGGTCCTTCATCAGGTGTGTGAGAATTCTGTTTGCAAACAAGGCTTATAAAGACACAAACTCAATATACAGAATAATGATTGGAAAACGAGTCTTTATAAGTAATCAAGTCTTCAAGATACAGACAATGTGAGTGGAGAGAGGATTAAGCACAGGTTATAGAGATGTGTATTGTCTCCAGACAGGACAGTTAGTGAGATTTTGCAAGCCCAGGCAAGTCATGGGGGTTACAGATAATGTGACATGAACCCAAGATCCCAGTTGAGACCGTCCTCATGTATGCGGAACTTGGCTATCAGTCTCTGCTCAGCGCTGTCATGTGTCATGAAGGCCACCTTGGAAAATGCTTACCCAAAAATCAGATGCTCCTGACTGCTGAAATGTTCTTCAACAGGAAGGGAACGGTGTTGCCTGGTGATTGTTGAGCAGTGCTCATTCATCCATTGTCATAAGGTTCATACGCCTGGAGTTCATACCAAACAAGCATAGAGAGCAACTGTCAGTAAAACCAATGTAAATAATCAAACTCAGAATGATGCCAATCAAGGTGATTTTGGCTCGAAATCAGATTTGGTCGACGCAGTGATTGCGGTGGAGTTCTGGGCCATTTTAGTCCAGAAATTGGATTTAATTTGTAGCAATGGATGTGTGGTGAATAATACTGAATTTCTTTTCAACAGAAGGTGTCTCTCCTCTATTGCTGCACCAGGTTGAATGAAACGCAGAGCAATTCTCTTGAAATGCCAATTACCTTACCCCAGATTCAACTTTCAGAGTCATTACCTCAGGAAAGAGCTGATGGCTTGCTGTTTAATCTGCCGCATTTCAGCTCCTTTTTTTTTAACCGAGTTGTAAATCTGGAAACGTCTTGTCAGCTTTTTCGAGGTCAGCACCACGCTCCTGGCTACATAATTAATCACACTGTCAGCAAGTTTGAGATGTACTTCGAGAAAAAAAAATTCGTCGGCTCCCCAGGAAAATGTCCAAAATTCATCTTGAACTTTTCTCTCCGACGTAATCATGCTGTTCGTGCCTATGTCTTTCTTATCTTGAGGGGTGAATTTTGGGGAGATTAAAGGCACCCAAAACATGGGGATTAGGACAGAAGCCGGCAAATTCAACCCTTCGAGCTTTCTCCGCCATTCGATCAGATCGTGGCTGATCTCTCCCTGGTTTCAAATCCCCCTCTCCACTTGTTCCCCATGTCCCCTCATCTCTTTTTTACTTAGAACTACATCTATCTCCTGCTTGAAGCCATTCAGACTCCATCGCGCTGTGGGGCAGCAAGTTCCACAAATTCTGCAAGAAGCTCCTCCTCAGCTCAGTTGTAAAGTTGGATGGCACGGTGGGGCAGTGGTTAGCATTGCGGCCTCACAGCGCCAGGGACCTGGATTCGATTCCTGGGTCACTGTCTGTGTGGAGTCTGCACATTCTCCCCATGTCTGTATTGGTTTCCTCCAGTGTTCCACTTCCTCCCACAGTCCAAAGGACGTGCTGGGTAGGTGCATTGGCCGTGCTAAGTTCTCCCTCAATGTACCCGACTAGGGGATTTTCACAGTAACTTCATTGCACTGTTAATGTAAGCCTACTAATGAATAAAATTTAATTTAAAATCTACCGCCTCACAGCGTATACCTGTGGCCTATGAAAGCAAATATTGGGCCTTGCAAATTAATGGCAAACTCTGCTCAGCAGCAATGGAAGTGCATCCAGTTTCGTGACACCCAGAAGGTTGATATAATCGTACATTCTGACACAAATATTGGGAGCTTTCTTCATGCCTCACTGTGTGCTGCGGAATGATATTATTACTTTGGAATGCGGCCTGTAGAGAGCGATGTGGTGTTCTGGATATATCTGTATCCATGTTCAGAACAACCCAACATTTTTCAAATGAAATAACAATATTGCACACCCATTTTTGGATTGAAGCGGATCCATGGGGGGTGTAGGAGGATGCCTTGCCTACATTTCCTGTTATTAAATGATAAAAGCCCTGAAATTAGGCCCTAGGCCTCAATCCGAGCCTGACACAAAGAGCCAAAATGTTTAAAGTTTCTTTATTGGTGCCGTGAGTAGGCTGAAATTAACACAGAGTGTATGAACTTGGGGATTTTCAGAGTAACTTCATTGCAATGTAGATGTAAGCCTACCTGTGACATTAATAAATAAACACTCCTCTCAGGGAGACTGAAGGAGAATTTGGCATGGCCAATTCACCTAACCAGCACATCTTTGGGAGGAAACCGGAGCAGCCGGAGGAAACCCACACAGACACGGGGAGAACATGCAGACTCTGCACAGGCAGTGACCCAAACCGGGAATCAAATCTGTGTTCCTGCGGCAGTGATGCTACTCATGGGCAGCATCCATGCATGGAAAGAAACGGGATATATGGCATAGTCTTCCAGGTTTACGACCTGTCACTGCAACATTTGCGTTTTCCAGAACTTTCCCGTTCTTATTTCCGATTTCCCCACTCCTCGTATCTTGTCCACGTTTTCAGTCCGAGCTCAATCGGAAAATGCAAAGCTGTTTCTCTGGTGAAGCATTGAGACACAAAAGCGAAGCACATCTTCAGGACACATTACAGGGTAATATTATAATAAATGTTAATGCCCTCCTATTACTGTAATAGATGGAGGAATATTAGATGGATAATTAAATGATCCTTCCTTATTATCACTGACAGTAATTTCCATCCTGTATTCTCCCTTTTAAAAGCTGTCAGAAAAACATTGTTACCCACTTAGTGGAAGTGGAAATCATTGTACTTGGCATTTAAGATTGTAAAAGGTCCAGGTTTCTCGTTTACAGGCATCTCTGACAGATTCTTCCTCTGCAAACCATCAATTACTGGTGTGCAGTCACTCTCCTTATCTTCCTCTGAATCTTAGCTGCTCCGTAATAAGTTAATGTGGGACCTTCCCTCAGTTAGACCATAAAGGATAGTCAGCCTTTGGAGAGGCCCCAGTTTGGCGATAGATTCAAGATGGCAAACGAACAATAGCCCATGTGTAATTGTGTTTTGGACCTGTTTTATTCTTAGGCAAGAAATATTCCCATCTAATCCCTGGATTTTTGCCCTGAAGTAGTATCTCTATAACTAATGTTTCATTAATAGGACAATGGGCTTTCCTTTCAAGGAGTGTCACTGACCTACTGACTACTGATCTATTGAAAAGATACAATTCTAACACCATTGCTGGGGAGGTAGTAGCCTAGTGATATTGAATTAGTAGTCCAGTACACTCAGGGTAATAAAAACAGAAAAATGCTAGATAATCTCAACAGGTCCGGCAGCATCTGTAGAGATAGAGAAGGGTCATCGAAGGGTCATCTAGATTGGAAACATTGGCTCTACCCTCTCTCCACACTAAGGGGAGGTGACAGTCCTGTGGTTTATCACTAAATTATTAATCCAGAAACTCAACTAATGTTCTGGGGACCCAGGTTCGAATCCTGCAGATGGTGGATTTTGAATTCAATTAAAAATATATCTGGAATTAAGAATCTACTGATAACCATGAAACCATTGTCGGAAAAACCCATCTGGTTCACAAATGTCCTTTAGAGAAGGAAATCTGCCATCCTTATCTGGTCTGGCCTACATCTGACCTCAGAACCGCAGCGATGTAGTTGACTTTGAACTGCCCTCAGGCAATTAGGGAAGGGCAATAAAGGCTGGCCACAACCCCCACAAACCCACCCCCCCCAAAACTCCCCACACCTCGGCCCACCAAAGAATGAATTGCTGAAATTTTCCAGCATTTTTCTGCTTTTGTTTCAGATTCTAGCATCTGCAGTATTTTGCATTAGACCCAGGGGATGCTCTGGGACCTGGGTTTGAATCTGGCCAAGGCAGAAGATGAATTTAATAATTAGAAGTCCATGAAACCATTATCAATTGTGATAAAACCCCTTCTGGTTCACTAATGTCTTTTAGGGAAGGAAATCAGCCATCCTTACCTGGTCTGGCCTACATGTGGCCAATATGTTGATTCTTAGCTGTTCTCTGAAATGAGAGGTTAGCACAGCTGCCTCACAATGTCAGGGCCCCGGATTCGATTCTCACCTTAGGTCGCTCTCTGTGTGGAGTTTGCACAATCTCCCTATATCTGCGTGGGTTTCCTCTGGGTGCTCTGGTTTCTTCCCACAGTCTGAAAGATGTGCAGGTTAGCTGCACTGGCCATGCTAAATTCTTCCTCCGTGCACCCAAATAAGTGCTGGAGTGTGGCAACTAGGGGTTTTCACAGTAACTTCATTGCAGTGTTAATGTAAGCCTGCTTGTGACACTGACAAATAAATTTTCAACTTTAAAAAAAACTTTAGACTAACAGCTCTGTGGTTGAACCTTGACTGCCCTCTGAAATGATTTAGCATGCCGTTCAGTTCAAGGGCAAGAAGGGATGGGCAACTAATATGGGCCTTATATTGTCAATGCTGACCACTTTCCAAGGTAAGAGAAAATCAAACTGATACTGAAGTTAGTGATATCTTTACTCCCCTCTGTCTATTTTTAATCACTGGAGATTTCAGTGATGTTTAAAACAGAAACTGATATTCTCTGAAATTCCTTTATCCGCGCTTTTGATGCAAAGGATCAGTGAGGTTAGTGTATTTTTAAGAGATTTTTTTGAATCATGGGCACAGCCTTGGGTGATGTTATTGCTAGAAAGTGGAAAAAATATCTGTGGGCAGGTCAGGTAATAGAGTTTTTTTTCAGTTTGGTTTTCGCTGCAGTGTTAGAAGCATTGCGAAAGAAGTTTCTCTCTCTCTTGAAAGTTTTACCAGTTAGCTGAAAGCACATCTTGTTTGCCATCCTGCAATAAAGACTTCGGTGTTTGGGGAAGCTGTCTTGTCTTCAGACTATCCTGAGTCGCAAAAGCATTTGACTGCAGAACTCAACTAATGACCTCAATCCCAGTATCACGTGAGCAGTAGTCCATGCAGTGTTAAATCCATAGAAAGGGTCTTTTGTCTCTGGAAGTTAGTTTTGATTGGGACAGCTTATTCACATTCATTAAGGGTTATACATTATTTGTTTCTTGTTTGTAATTGATAAAATGGCTTGCTAATTTTCTTACTATACATGTTAATCATACTCTTAAACAAACTTTATTTGATAAAAGCTCCCTAAGGGTCACTTGTATCAAACCTGAAGTGAACCACCTCCTGCTTATCCTAGCCAAATTCAAAAGGCAACATTTATGATTCAGATGGACTTCATAAAACACTTTGGAGTTTCAGACCTGAACCATAACAGATCTAAGTCTGGATGAAAAAAGAATTTTAAAGTTAGCAATTGAAAACATACTTCAAAACATCAATGTGTCTATTAATATTAATCTTTATACTTGTTTCTTTGGTTTCCTGTTGCAACTCCTCACAATACAGCAAGAATCCAGTGAAAACCATACAATCTCTGCAAGGTAAAAGGCCTGATTATCTCTTTATCAGGATATGTTTGGTATTAATTTCTTCCTTTAAAAGTTCTGAAATGTTGACACAAATTCAAATAAAACTCTCTGCTTCCTGACATGTCCTGTTGATAGCAATCAACCTGCAAATCTCCATGAAGGCCCAAGTGTGTTAGTCCTTTAAAACAAACAATATGATTTGATTTATTATTGTCACAAAGATTGGGATACAGTGAAAAGTATTGTTTCTGGGGCGCAATACAGACAAAACACGCAGTTCATAGAGTACATAGGGGAGAAGGAAAGGAGGGGTTGCATAATATAGTGTTGCTATTGTAGCTAGGATGAAGAGAGAGATCAACTTAATGCAAGATAGGCCCATTCAAAAGTCTGATAGTGGCGGGAAGAAGCTGTTCTTGAATCAGTTGGTATGAGATCTCAGACTTTTGTATCTTTTTCCCAATGGAAGAAGTTGAACAGAGAATGCCTGGGGTGCATGAAGTCCTTAATTATGCTGGCTGCTTTTCCAAGGCAGCAGGAGTCAATGGATGGGAGACAGGTTTGAGTGATGGAGTGGGCTACGTTCATATCAGATAAAGAACTCAGTAAGAATTTAGCAACACCAATTTTTAATCCAACCGATTTATTTGATAGTAAAATTGCGAGCTTTCGACACTGTGTCTTCCTCAGCAAATGCAGTGTTCTGGTCTGCAATAGCACACATCAGCACAGACAGTCACAGATTGCTGATTAGAATGCGAATCCTTACATCTAACCTGCTATTCAAGTGTTAAAGTGGCTAACAATGTGTGTGAAGGGAATCCTGAGCATTGGTTAGAGAATTGTGTATTTTCTCCAGACAGCACAGTAAGTGAGGTTTTTTGCTAACCCAGGCAAGTTACGGGGGTTACAGATAGTGTGTCATGAAGCCAAGATCCCTGTTAAGACCGTCCTCATGTGTGCGGAACTTGGCTATCAGTCTCTGCTCAGCGACTCTGTGCTGTCGTGTGTCACGAAGGCCCCCTTGAAGAACATTTACCCGCAGGTCGGAGGCCGAATGCCCATGACTGCTGAAGTGTTTGCCCACAGGAAGGGAACTGTTTTGCCTGGTGATTGCTGAGCGATGCTCATTCATCCGCTGTCGTAGAGGAGGATCGTGACAGACACCTCCAGACACTGAAGGATGCCCTCGTGAGAACAGGATATGGCGCTCGACTCATCGATTGACAGTTCCAACGTGCCACAATGATAAACCGCACTGATCTCCTCAGAAGACGAACACGGGACACGGTGGACAGAGTACCCTTTGTTGTCCAGTACTTCCCCAGAGCGGAGAAGCTATGACATCTTCTCCAGAGTCTTCAACATATCATTGATGACGATGAACATCTCGCTAGGGCCATCCCCCCCCCCCCACTTCTTGCTTTCAGACAACCGCACAACCTCAAACAGATCATTGTTCGCAGCAAACTACCCAACCTTCAGGAGAACAGTGACCACAATACCCCACAACCCTGCCACAGCAACCTCTGCAAGACATGCCGGATCATAGACATGGACGACATCGTCAAACGTGAGGATACCATTCACCAGGTACACGGTACGTACACTTGCAACTCGGCCAACGTTGTCTACCTAATACGTTGCAAGAAAGGATGTCCCGAAGCATGGTATATTGGGGAGACCATGCAGACACTACGACAGCGGATGAATAAGCATCGCTCAACAATCACCAGGCAAAACAGTTCCCTTCCTGTGGGCAAACACTTCAGCAGTCATGGGCATTCGGCCTCCGACCTGCGGGTAAATGTTCTTCAAGGGGGCCCTCGGGAACACGACAGCTCAGAGTCGCTGAGCAGAGACTGATAGCCAAGTTCCGCACACATGAGGACGGTCTTAATAGGGATCTTGGCTTCATGACACACTATCTGTAACCCCCGTAACTTGCCTGGTTTAGCAAAAAACCTCACTTACTGTGCTGTCTGGAGAAAATACACAATTCTCTAACCAATGCTCAGGATTCCCTTCACACACATTGTTAGCCACTTTAACACTTGAATAGCAGGTTAGATGTAAGGATTCGCATTCTAATCAGCAATCTGTAACTGTCTGTGCTGATGTGTGCTATTGCAGACCAGAACACTGCATTTGCCTGAGGAAGACACAGAGTCGAAAGCTCGCTTTTTTACTATCAAATAAATCGGTTGGATTAAAAATTGGTGTTGCTAAATTCTTACTGAGTTCTTACCACCCCAATCCAACACTGGCATCTTTACATCATATCAGATAAAAGCAGATTACTGCTGATGCTGGAATCTGAAATCAAAACAGAAAATGCCAGAAAATCTCATCCGTAAAGAGAAAAAAAGAGCTGACGTTTCAAGTCCAGATGACCCTTTGAAAAAAGGGACCCTTTTCTCCTCCTCCCCCACCCCAACATCTTAATCTGTCACAGTTTGCAGTTTCTCTGCCGTTTGGCCATTCACATCCTTTACTCTCTCTCTGGACTGCCTTTCCCCTGGTTCCTGTGGCTATGAATCATCTTTCATTCCCTCACCCTGGAGTATAAATATCCCACACTTTCAATGCCTTTTGGCTTTCACAAAGAGTCAACTGGACTCAGAACACCAGCTCTTTTCTCTCCTTACAGATGCTGCCGGACCTGTAGAGAATATCCAGCATTTTCTCTTTTGGGCTACATTCGTAGTAATTTCTTGCAGTCTTGGGCAGAGCAGGAGCCCATACCAAGCTGTGATACAACCAGAAAAAATGCTTTCTATGGTGCATTTATAAAAGTTAATGATAATCGTAGCTGACTTTCCTTCACCTTATGAGAAAGTAGAGGCGTTGGTGGGCTTTCTTAACTAAACTGTCAGCATAGGAGAGACAAGGACATGTTGGTGATCTGGATAACTAGAAATTTAATACTCTTGATCATTTCTACTTCGCCCCAGTTGATGTAGACAGGGGCATGTTCTCCACTGAGTTACCTGAAGTTGATGCCTATTTTCTCTGTTTTACTGACATTGAAGGACAAATTATTGTTGCTGCACCAGTTCTCCAGATTCTCTATCTCATTCCCATACTCATTGTTTGAGATCAACCCAATGCGGTGGTGTTACCCACAAACTTGAAAATCCAATTGGAGGGGAATTTGGTCACAAAGTGTATAAGAAGTGCACAAGGAGTGTGAGGACACAGCCTTGTGGGGCAACGGTGTTGAGGATAATCGTGGAGGAAGTGCTGTTGCCTTACTGATGGTGGTCCATGAATTAGAAAATGTCGGATCCAGTCAGAGAGAGAGGAGCCGAGACAAGTGGAATTTGGAGATGAGTTGTGTTGGGATAATTGGGGAATAATATTTGAATAGTTCTCTTACAACCATTGTATTCTTTTTATTATTTCCAACATATGCCTGCTTCCAGTTGATTCATTGCTGACCTGTTTAGCTATAATGACTTGATTTTATGAACATAGAATTTGAGTCATTCAGTCGTATGACATGGAAATTAACATGTAGATAAATGCGAGAGGGAAAGCACGGGCTGGATGCCAATTTTTTCGATCTGTAATTTCTTTTCCCCGTAAAGGTAATGAATTTTACCAAATTATTTTGGTCCGCTGTTGCGGAAAACATTCTTACTGCTTTATATTTGAATAACGGATGTGACAGCACTGAAAAGGACACAGAGGAGGTTTACCAAGATGTTGCCTGGTAAACTGAAGAGTTTTAGTTATGAAAAGAGATTAAATAGACTGGCATTGTTTTCTTGGAGTGGAGGAGACTGAGGAGGGACATGATTGAGATGTATAAAATTATGAGGGGCACAGATAGCGTAGACAGGAAGAAACTGGGTGGCACAGTAGCACAGTGGTTAGCTCTAGGGTCCTGTGTTTGATTCCTGTCTCGGATCACTGTCTGTGTGGAGCTTGCACATTCTCCTCGTGTCTGTGTGGGTTTCCTCTGGGTGCTCCGGTTTCTTCCCACAGTCCAAAGATAGAAACATAGAACAGTACAGGCCCTTCAGCCCTCAATGTTGTGCCGAGCTAAGATCAAACCAAACCCAAGATCAAGCTATCTCACTCCCTATCATTCTGATGTGCTCCAAGTGTCTATTTAATAACCACTTGAAAGTTCCTAAAGTGTCCGACTCCACTATCACAGTGGAGGCAGTGCATTCCACACCCCAAACACTCTCTGAGTGAAGAATCTACTTCAGACATCCCCCCTATATCTCCTACCAAGAACCTTACAGTTATGCCCCCTAGTAACAGCTACATCCACCCAAGGAAATAATCTCTGAATGTCCACTCTATCTATCCCCCTCATCACCTTATAAACCTCTTTAAGTTGCCTCTCATCCTCCTCCGCTCTAAAGAGAAAAGCCCCAGCTCCTTCAACCTTTCCTCGTAAGACCTACCCTCCAAACCAGGCAGCATCCTGCTAAATCTTCTCTGCACTCTCTCCAATACTTCCACATCCTTCTCAAAGTGAGGTGACTAGAATTGCGCACAATATTCCAAATGTGGTCTCACCAAGGTCCGGTATAGTTGCAGCATAACCTCATGAGCAGGTTAGGTGGCTTGGCCATGCTAACTTGACATTAGTGTCAGAGGGATTAGCAGGGTAAATACGAGAGGTTAAGGGAATAGGGCCTGGGTGGGATTGTGGTTGGTGCAGACTCGAATGGCCTCCTTCTGTACTGTAGGATTCCTTGGGCCGAATTTTACCAGCACATCAGGGGGAATACCTGATCTTTGTACGATTGTGCCCGAGGCCAAAGGAGAATGCCGTTCTTCAAGCCTCATCTGCTTCCGGAATTGGTAAAATTCTGGCCTATGATTCTCCGACATGAAAGATGCTAGGTAAGAGCAAGTGGTTGTTGTTGTACAGTGTTGGTGGATGTGCAAACGGGTTCCAAGCTGGAGCAGTAACTAATACTGATATTGACTGCATACACATCCACTGCAGTGCAGAATATGACTGTCCCTTCCTGCTGCAGGTGTTTGTGACACTGTACCAGTTACGCCTGCGTGTACATTGTAATCCTATTTCCCCATGATGGTCTCATTCTCAGGAATGCACATTTCCCTCTTAACATCGTGGGAGTTAACAAAAAAACAAGCGATTATTATAATAGGGAAACCTTTTGAGAAATGAAGCTACCGCGTATCACATTCTGAAACCTTGAAGAAAGGTAAATGCATCAAAAAGCCAACGCAGCATAACAATAACGTGATCCGAGATGTGATTACATTTTGATAAAATTCTGTCTCAGATTTTCTTTATTTTGCACAAGGGGGCAAAAGATAATTTATAAACTAAGAGAAGTGTTCTTGTCTCGTTTATAAAGACATGCCATTTCTCAAACTGACAAATGAGGGATGTTTAATAGGCCGAATGTCTACAAGACGGATGATACGAGGAGTAAATTATTGTCAACAAATCCTCAGGGGCAAGTACAGGCACCCAAATCATAAAGCAATCCTGAGATCTCAGAAGAATAAGGAAATTTAACATATTTGCTACAACTCTCACCATCTTTTACAGATGCACCATAGAAAGCATCTGTATGGGTGTATCAGAGCTTGGTATGGGCTCCTGTTCTGCCCAAGATCACAAGGATCTACAAAAGGTCATGAATGTAGCCCAATCCATCACGCAAACCAACCTCCTATCCATTGACTCTGTCTATGCCTCCTTGGAAAAGCAGCCAGCGTAATTAAGGATCCCACGCACCCTGGACATTCTTTCTTCCACCATCTTCCATCGGGAAAAAGATACAAAAATCTAAGGCATGTACCAACTGACTCAAGAACAGATTCTTCCCTGCTGTTGTCAGACTTTTAAGTGGACCTACCTTGCATCGAGTTGATCTTTCTCTACACCCTAGCCCTTTCTCTATACCCTAGCCCTTTCTCTATACCCTAACCATACTGTAACACTACATTCTGCAGTCTCTCATTTCCTTAGAGCCATAGAACCATAGAAAATTACATCTTAGAAACAGGCCTTTTGGCCCTTCTTGTCTGTGCCGAACCATTTTTTGCCTAGTCCTACTGACCTGGACCATATCCCTCCGCACCCCTCTCATCCATGAACCCGTCCAAGATTTTCTTAAATGTTAAAAGTGACCCTGTATTTACTATTTTATCTGGCAGCTCATTCCACACTCCCATCACTCTCTGCGTGAAGAAGCCCTCCTCCCTAATATTCCCTTTAAACTTTTCTCCTTTCACCCTTAACTCATGCCCCCTGTTTTTTTTTTCTCCCCTAGCCTCAGTGGAAAAAGTCTGCTTGCATTCACTCTATCTATACCCATCAAAATCTTAGAACATAGAACATAGAACATTACAGCGCAGAACAGGCCCTTCGGCCTTCGATGTTGCACCGACCAATTAAGAAAAAGCAATGACCCTCTAACCTAAACCATTCCCTTTTTGTCCATAAACTTATCTACTAACCTCTTAAACGCCACCAAACTTGGCGCATCTACAACTGCAGCAGGCAGGGCATTCCATACCCTTACCACCCTCTGGGTAAAGAACCTACCTCTGACATCCGTCCTATAACTACCACCCCTTAATTTAAAGCTATGTCCCCTCGTGCTAGCTTTCTCCATCCTAGGAAAAAGGCTATCACTGTCCACCCTATCTAAACCTCTAATCATCTTATATGTTTCAATAAGGTCTCCTCTTAGCCGCCTTCTTTCTAACGAAAACAACCTCAAATCCCTCAGCCTGTCTTCATAAGACCTGCCTTCCATACCAGGCAACATCCTGGTAAACTTCTTCTGTACCCTCTCTAATGCCTCTACATCTTTCTTATAATGTGGGGATCAGAACTGTACACAATACTCCAAGTGCAGCCGCACTAGAGTTTTGTACAGTTGCAACATGATGTTGCAGCTCCGAAATTCAATCCCCCTACCAATAAAAACTAAGACTCCATATGCCTTCTTAACAACCTTATCGACTTGATTGCCAACTTTCAGGGATCTATGCACATATACACCAAGATCCCTCTGTTCTTCAACACTATTAACACTCTTGTTCACCTCTATCAAGTCTCCCCTCATTCTCCTACGCTCCAGGGAATAAAGTCCTAACCTATTCAATCTCTCTCTCTCTGTAACTCAGTTTCTCAAGTCCCGGCCTTCTCTTTCAACCTTCTCTATGAACAGTGTGTTTTGTCTGTATAGCATGCAAGAAGCAATATTTTTCACTGACAATAATAAATCAAATCAAATCAAAAGATTGGAATCCAAAACTTCCCGCTTTGCACGATTCCCAAACTCTGTTCCGTCCAATACTGTAATTGTGGAGTTCCTGCTATCACACTCTGCAGTAGGGCAAACCCAGGATGTGTGAGCTACAGCAGAAAACGAGTGAATGGAAAGTGTTGAACAGACTGCACTGTAGTCTCCACACACACTGCAGGCAGACACATGATAAATTACAAATAACCATGCCCCAAACAGCACCAGTGCACAGCAAGAATAAGAGAATTGTGGATCAGTACTCGTTGGAGTTTAGATGGATGAAGGAGGATCTTATTGAAACTTATAGGATACTGTGATGCCTGGATAGAATGAATGTGAAGAGAATGTTTCCACTAGTAAGAAAAATTAGAACCAAAGGGCATAACCTCAGGCTAAAGGGTTGCTCCTTTTAAACAGAGATGAGGAGAAATTTCTTCATTCGGAGAAGTGGTGAGTCTGTGGAACTCTTTGCCACAAAAGGCTGTGGAGGCCAGGTCATTGAGTGTCTTTAAGACGGAGATAGACAGGTTCTTGATTAATAAGGGGATCAGGGGTTATGGGGAAAGGCAGGAGAATGGGGTTGAGAAAAATATCAGCCGTGATGGAATGGCGGAGCAGAGTGGATGGGCCAAATGGCCTAATTCTACTCCTATGTCTTTTGGTCTTATGGTTATTGTAATTTATCAAGACTCCAAAAAGACTAGAGGGGCTATTGTGCATCAGGAAAAGTAACCAATTATCAGGGAGATACGATCAATTAACACACCATCGAAATCAGTTTGACAAACACAAGGCTTTGATATTGTAAATAGGTAGATAGGAGATGGCCAGAAAATGATTAAAGCTAAAGCACACAGGACAATGCATCCACATAATGTGATCAAGAACAAAACTGTAACCAATTTGAAGTCTCATGAGCTAACCAAAATGTATTCCTTTGTAACGTGAAAATGTATAAGAATATGTAAGAACCGATGATGAGCAGAATAGCTCAGAAGCAATCTGGAATTACAGCTCCGAGTTCTGCTCTCTCTCATGCATGTTGAATAAAGCCATTTTTGTTGAAGCTCTACACAATCTCAGGAGAGTCAGTTCATTCATTCCCTCCAACACAGTTTCTCCAGGAACATTGAGTATGCGCTTACACAACGTTAGGACTTAGAATCCTTTCAGCATCTCTCTGAAGATGGCTCAAAAATGCTCCACAAGCTTGAGCAGGAAATTTAGGGGCTGGCACTCCCACTGCAGCGTTGCGGTGGTGCTGCACTATCACAGGTGCCTTCTTTCAAAAAAGAGATCTTCAGCCCCTTCTGACTTCTCAAATAGGTGTTGTTATAATTCAGGTCAGAAACTCCGAAGTATTTTATAAAGTTGGCTTGCATCCTAAGTTTTATAATTTGAATTTAGCTAGGATAAGCATTATATTCTTTGCTTCAGGTATGATTCAAATGATCCACTGGGGAGCATTTATCAAACAATTTTTTTTAAGAATACAGTTATCATAGAAACTTACAGAGCAGAATAAGGCCATTTGGCCCATTGAGTCTGCATCAACCACAATCCCAACCAGGCCCTATCCCACTAACCCATAACCCTATGCATTTACTCCTGACACGAAGGATCAATTTGGAATGGCCAGCAACCCAGGTTCAATTCTGGCCTTGGGTGACTGTCTGCGCAGAGTCTGCACATTCTCCCCATGCCTGCATGGGTTTTCTCCAGCTGCTCCAGGGTCCTCCCACACTCCAAATACGTGCAGGTTAGCAGGATTGGCCATGGATAAATTGCCCTTTAACATCCAAAGATGTGCAGATTATGAAGATTAGCCATGGTAAATTCCACCTCAGTGTCCAAAGATATATAAGTTAGGTGGATTGGCCATGCTAAATTGCCACTTAGTACCTAAAGATATAGAGGTTAGATGGATTAGTCATGTTAAATTTCCACTTAGTGTCCAAATGCATGGGTTTACCGGGTAGTGTGGGTCTGGTTAAGATGTCCAATCGGAGAGTTAGTGCAGAGGCCTCCTCCTGCACTGCAGGGATTCTATGGATCGCAGTGGAAAGGAGAAATGGAGCAGAATTGTGAAATCCCAATAAGATCACCAACAGTACGTTCGCGAAGTGTATCAGCTTTTATTATTACTGCATCACTGGTAATCTCGAAATTACATTTCAGAACAGAAGCAGAAAATCCCATTTCCACAGCAGAGTCTTACCCGTGTAAAGCTAATGTGTAATAAACAGTCATGGTTCATAGCCCTCTCTCTGTATAAAATGCAAAGTCACGGTTCAGTAATGTATCTTTTTCCCAGTGTTAAAATGCTGTTCTCCTAGAGGCACCTATTACATTCCCACTCTCATACAGAATGAGTGCTTTGATTTTATCCACTGCACAGACTATATAGTGTGGATTGCTAAAAGAGGATTTGAGTAACAACCTGTCCATTGACAGTTAATCTCACTAACAGTACCATGGGCGTACCTGTACCACTCCACCTGCAGTGATTCAAATAGGCAGCTCACCGTTGCCTTCTCACGGGGAGTGAGGGTGGGGTAGGATTAGGGATGGGTAACAAATGCTGGCTAATAACACCTGCCTGCCATCACTGTGCAAATATGAAACCTTTCTAGCCCTGTCCATGAGGGGGGATCTGTCAGAGGCATCCAAAATCACGAGGACTCTGGATAGAAAGAAACTGTTCCCACTCATGGAAGGATCGAGAAAGAAGGGGCACAGGTTTGAATGAATTGACAAAAGAAGCAAAAGCTAGGTGGAGTTTGCACATTCTCCCCAAGTCTGCATGGGTTTCCTCCAGGTATCCCGGTTTCCAAAAGATGCATGGGTGAGGTGGATGGGCCATGGTAAATTCCCCTTTAGTGTGCAAAGATTTGTAGATTATGTGGATTGGCCATGTTAAATTGCCACTTAGTGTCCAAAGATGTACAGATTAGGTGGATTGGCCATGCTAAATTGCCTCTTAGTGTCCAAAGATGTACAGATTGGGTGAATTGGCTATGCTAAATTGCCTCTTAGTGTCCAAAGATGTGCCGATTAGGTGAATTGGCTATGCTAAATTGCCTCTTAGTGTCCAAAGATGTGCGGATTAGGTGGATTGGCTATGCTAAATTGCCTCTTAGTGTCCAAAGATGTACAGATTAGGTGAATTGGCTATGCTAAATTGCCTCTTAGTGTCCAAAGATGTGCCGATTAGGTGAATTGGCTATGCTAAATTGCCTCTTAGTGTCCAAAGATGTACAGATTAGGTGGATTGGCCATGCTAAATTGCCTCTTAGTGTCCAAAGATGTGCAGATTAGGTGGATTGGCTGTGGGAAATTGCCACTTAGTGTCCAAAGATGCGTGGGTTAGATGATTTGGCCATGGGAAATTGCCACTTAGTGTCCAGAAGTGAAATGATGAGAGGTTATGGGGAAAAGGCAGGAGAATGGGGATGAGAAAAAAAAAATCAGCCATGATTGAATGGCAGAGCAGATAGGCTGAGTGGTTTAAATCTGCTCCTATGGTTTTACGTGCAGGTTGGACGGATTAGCAGGGTAAATATGTGAGGTCAGGCTGGGGGGAGAGGGGCTGGGTAAGATGCTCTGAGAGAAAGTTGGTGCAGATTTGACAGGCTGAATGGCCTCCTTCTGCCCTGTTGGGATTTTATGACTTTGATTGAATTCTTGAATATCTTGCTTCCCGATGAGCTTTGAGCAGGGACTAATGATCCAAGCGATGGCTTCAAAATGCTTACCAGTGGCAAAGGGGAATATGAAGCCTTGCGGCTGGTAACTCTCACTGTCAGGAACTTTACAACAAGGGGAAATCCTCGGTCGAGTCGAGGGAAGCTGCTGCTCTTTAGCCGGCTTTCAAAGGTTTAAAAGAGATGGATTTGGTGGACAAAATTGGACAATATCCCCTCCAGTGAAAATCTGTGTTAATTTGTGAAGGCTGCCCTACCGTTACAATGCAGTTTAATTGGAAGTGTACAGGGATAAATCCTTCCCTCTCTATCATCAGCCAGATTGTGAGTCCCGTCTCATCTTGTTACTAATTGGCGTTCGAATAAAGTATCACCATGTTCTGTGATCAAGACAGCAGGAGGAATGGTAGCTGTAGACTGCATCAAACTGATTTACAGTGTCTTGCCAAAATCTGTTCAGAAAACGCTGCAAGACAAGGGCTCCATAGAAATTGAAATCATATCTCATTTCTCATTATTCTACTTACAGGGCAGGCGACGGCCTAGTTGTATTATCACTCAACTATTAATCCTGAAACTCAGCTAAGTTCTGGGGGACCCGGGTTCGAATCCCACCATGACAGATTACCCATTACCACCAGACTGGCATCATTGTCAATGAGGGATTTCACTTCCTGGTTTGATATCACAGACAGCACATCATAGAAACGCAAGAAGTAAAGGCAGGAATAGGCCATTCAACCCATCGAGCCTGCTATACAGCCCATCATGTAGGTGTCTAGTATCCTGAATCTCTACAGTGCACAGAGGGGGCATTTGGCTCATTGAGTCTGCACCAATTCTATAAAAGACCCCCCTACCCAAGCCCACAAGCCCCCCCCACCTATCCTCAGAGGCCCGCACATTTCCATGGCCAATTCCCTCCAACCTACTCATCTTTGGACACTAAGGGGCAATTTAGCATGGCTACTTCATGTAACTGATACATTTTTGGACACTGAGGGGCAATTTAGCATGGCCAATCTCCATATCTACTAATCTTGGGATGCTAAGGGACTATTTAGCATGGCCAATTCACCTAACCAAACATTTTTGGACATTAAGGGACAATTTAGTATGGCCAATTCACCAAACCTACATATTTTTGGACATTAAGAGGCAATTTAGCATGGCCAATTCTTCTAATCTGTACATTTTTGGATACTAAAGGATAATTTAGATGGGCAATTCACCTAACCTACACATTTTTGGACACTAACAGGCCATTTAACATGGCCAATCCACTTAACACATTATTGGACACTGAGGGACAATTTACCATTGTCAGTCCCCCTAAGCTAATCATCTTGGGACACTAAGGGCAAATTAGCATGGCCAATTCACCTAACCTACACATTTTTGGACATTAAGGGACAATTTAGTATGGCCAATTCACCAAGCTTACATATTTTTGGACATTAAGAGGCAATTTAGCATGGCCAATTCTTCTAATCGGTACATTTTTGGATACTAAGGGATAACTTAGCATGGGCAATTCACCTAACATACACATTTTTGAACACTAAAGGGCAATTTAACATGGCCAATCCATTTAACTCATGTATTTGTTGGACACTGAGGGACAATTTACCTTGGCCAGTCCCCCTAAGCTAATCATCTTGGGATACTAAGGGGCAATTTAGCATGGCCAATCCAACTAACCTGCATATCTTTGGATTATGGGAGGCAACTGGAGTACCTGTAGGAAACCCAGGCACACATGGCGAGAACGTGCAAACTCCATACAGACAGTGAAGCAAGGTTGGAATTGAACCCATGCCCCTGGCACAGTGGTAGATAGCAGTGCTAACCACCGTGCCACCCACATTACGGCTGGACTTTTGCCACCCTGCCCACCACGGGAATCATAGCGGGTGAGGGACGGACCACGGGAAGGTCCACTGACCTCAAGCAGGATTTTACGGTTTCGGGAAGCTGTAAAATTTCACCCTTTGGTTCATATCGTACCAATCGTCTGTGATGGTGGGAAATAATATAAGATCAGATTAAAGCTAATGAAGGTAACTACTACTCCAGGGAACAGCATCAGCAGGGATCCTTTCGTGGTATTAGGGTAAGTTCACAAGCATTTATTAGCAATGAACAGTGAGTGTACAGTCATACTAATAGAACATAGAACACTACAGCACAAACAGGCCCTTTGGCCCACAAGTTGTGCCGATCATATCTATACTTACCAGGCCACAGAATTACCTGTAACTCCCAATCCCATTAAATCCCATGTACTCATCCAGAAGTCTCTTAAAAGACCCCAGCGAGTTCACCTCTACCACCATTGACGGCAGCCGATTCCATTCACTCACCACCCTCTGAGTGAAAAACTTATCTCTAACATCTCCTCTGTACTTGCCCCCCAGCACCTTAAACCTGTGTCCTCTCATAGTGACCATTTCAGCCCTGGGAAAATAGCCTCTGAGAATCCACTCTATCTATTCCTCCCAACATCTTATAAACTTCTATCAGGTGGCCTCTCAACCTTCATCTCTCCAGGGAGAAGAGACCTAGCTCCCTCAACCTATCTTCATAAGGCATGCCCCCCAAACCAGGCAACATCCTTGTAAATCTCCTCTGCACCCTCTCAATAGCTTCCACATCCTTCCTATAGTGAGGCGACCAGAACTGCACACAACGATCAACTGCTTTCTGTTAGTGTGACCGTGTAACCTCTGTACCAGAGCCAGATGGGATTAAACTCCTGTCAGAAAGAGGAAGATTGAATCAATTACTTTTACGTCCAAGAACAAAGATTAAAAAATCAGATCTGCCAGGACAGATTCAGCAGCTGTGCAGAGGAAAACAGAGTTAATGTTTCAGAACAGTGGTCTTTCATCAGACTAAGAAAGTCTGATGAATATAAATGAATGATTTGCAAGTACGGAGTAGGGGAAAGGATAGCTTGTGGGGGAAGGGTAAGAACAAAAGGGAAGGTTTCGTAGCACTGTGATTAGCACTGCTGCCTCACAGCACCAGGGATCCGGATTAGATTCCTGGCTTGCGTCACTGTCTGTATGTGGAGTTTGCATATTCTCCCCATGTCTGCGTGGGTTTCCTTCCCCATTCTGAAAGACGTGCTGCTTAGGTACATTGACCTGAGTGTGGCGACCAGGGGAATTTCACTGTAATCTCATTTGCGAAAGGATATATTATTTGGGGAAAAGATATATTGGCCTTATAGGGAGTACAGAGAAGATTCACCAGGCTGATACCGGAGATGAGGGAGTTAGCTTATGAGGAGAGATTGAATAGACTGGGCCTGTACTCGTTGGAGTTGAGAAGGCTGAGGAGGGATCTTATAGAGACATATAAGATAATGAAGGGGAATGGAGAGGGTAGAGGTAGAGAGCTTCTTTTCACTTAGAAAGGATAGCAGGACTAGAGGGCACAGCCTCAAAGTAAGGTGGGAGGCGCAGTTTAGAACAGAGTTGAGGAGGAACTTCTTCACTCAGAGGGTGGCGAATCTCCGGAATTCTCTGCCCGTTGAAGTGATGGAGGCTACCTTGTTGAATATGTTTTAAGTCGCGGGTAGATAGATTTCTGGTGGATAAGGGAATTAAGGGAGAAAGTGGGAAAGTGGAACTGATCAACTTCATATCAGCCATGATCTTATTGAATGGCGGGGCAGGCTCGAGGGGTTAGATGGCCTACTCCTGCTCCTATTTCTTACGTTCTTATGTTCTCATTGCAGTGATAATGTAAGCCTGACTTGTGACAAATGAATAAACTTTACTTTGACATGGAGTGGAGGACAGGAGTGATTAAAAATTGTAGAGATCTGTCTGAAGATAGCTTCCTGCCTATAACTCACAGTCCTGTGCTATCCTCTTCTGCTGAGTGTGTCCGTAATAACCCTGAAGATGACTTGTTGCAGCTTCACATTGTGAAGGATTTATTCCAACAATATTTATATATATATAAGTGATGGTCTATTGCAGTACATGTCTACTTCCTTCTCCTCTCCAGCTCCAACTCACGTTCCTCCTTGTCCCAGGATACACATCCCTGTTGGTTCGACTTCCACGCTACCTCTCCATAGTATCCAACCCGATCATGTGACCCTCAATTAATGCCCCTTAAAGGGACCACGCTAGCACTGAAATAGGCCATTTAGCCACAATGGTCCATGCTAGTCTTTGTTCTCTACAATTTCAATAAGCAGTATGGCTGGGCAAAGTTACCAGAATAAGGTTCCCAGAAAATTTAGGATATAAATTTAAATCCTTTGGAAGTTGCATCTTTGTTCTTCGAGAGATATCTCCCGATTCCTTCTTGCAATGTTGCTGTTTGATGATTGCTAGTATGATCTTTGTGAATGGCTGAGCAGGTTCAAGGGGCTGAGTGGTCTAATCCAATTCCTAGTTATCAAATCATAGAATCACCACTGTGCAGAAGAAAGCCATTCGGCCCATCAAGCTGACAGATTCCCACACTGGCCCTATTCCCATGTATTTAATCTCCTAGTCCCCCCTCCCCAGCACTAAGAGGCCGATTCACCCAACTTGCACATCTTTGGACTCTGGGAGGGAACAGGAGCATCCGGAGAAAACCCACGCAGACATGGGGAGAATGTGCAGACACCGCACAGACAGTAACCCCCAAGCCAGGAATATAACCCAGTCCCTGGCGCTGTGAGGCAACAGTGTGCCACCGTGCCCCCCCTATTCATACATTGAATCGGATTCCACTGCTTGTTCAGACAGTGCAATCTCAGATGCGATACTTTCCAGTTTATTTACTCCCCACCAACTGAGCTATTTTCATCAGCGACAGGGGTTTGTAATAGGACAGTATAAATCATGTCAAGTAACAGTGCCCCCTGACTATAATGCTTCACAAGAGTGTGGAAGGTTCATATTGCTTTGCCATGTAGCTAATGACTCTTAAATGACATCTTCCCGAGAGGTGGGGAATCTTTATCTGCTCAGTCTAAACTTTTCCCTGGACTTATTATTCTTGGCTGGCAAAGTAAATGAGAAATTCTGAACATTTCACGTCCCTGCTTGGCGAAATTTCAAAGAACGAGAGATATTGCAACATGTAAGATTCTGAGGTGAGGTATAATAACTCCAGCAATCGAAAGAGAAAATGCTGGAAAATCTCAGCAAGTCTGGCAGTGTCTGTAAGGAGAGAAAAGAGCTGATGTTTCGAGTCCAGATGACCCTTTGTCAAAGCCTCAGATTTTTACAGTAAGTTTTTGCAGTGTGAATGTAAGCCTATTTGTGACGTTAAACTTAAAAGTTAGGAGCTTTTTGTTATAATTCAGTAAATACTGAAATGACCCTGCAACCTCATGTTCTCTCAACTTAATAACAACTTCTTCCCTGCTGCTATCAGACTTTTGAATGGATCTACCTTGCAGTAAATTGCTGTTATGAGCACATGAACAGAATGGGAATGGAGGGGTATAGAAAACTGATTTAAAATAGGGATCATGAGCCTTTGGAGCCCCTGGGAAGTGTGTAAATAGATGATGATATTGATGTACTTGTTTTTATCCTACAGGTGCTTTGGTCCGCCTTGCTGTCTAATGAGGGTCGTGAGAGGGCTGCTCTTGGATTTTTTTTGAGAGTATCCCAGTGCTTCACGTCGTTAGTGTACGCTGGACCTGGACCATTTGATGGGCAACACGACAGCTCAGTGACTATCGCTGTGCTGTGCAGATACATGGATTTGGGCCTGTGTCTGTGGGAGTTTGCGCATTCTCCCCGTGCTTGCGTGGGTTTTCTCAGGGTGCTCCGGTTTCCTCCCACATCCCAAAGATGTGCTCTTAGGCTAATTGGCAAAACAAATTCTCCCTAAATTGTCTCAAATTTGGTTTTTAATCCATAGATCTATAAACATGGACAGGGATCACAGGTAGAGATGGGAACATTGGGGTGGCGGCACGGGCTCGTTGGGCCGAAGGGCCTGTTTCCCGTGCTGTTTTGTTCTTTGTTCTTTTCCTACACCCTAGCTGTGACTGCAACACTACATTCTACACTCTCTCCTTTCCTTCTCTATGAAGAGTACACTTTTTTGCATAGGAACAATGCTTTTCACTGTACACAAGTGCATGTGATAATAATAAATCAAATCAAATAGAGAGGGTTAGCAGGAGGCTGGTGTAGAGAACAAAGGCTAGCATGAACCATAGGGGCTGAATGGCCTATTTCAATGCATGTTCCATGAGATTTTACCGAAAGAAATTTCTCAACTCGCTCTGAATTGTCCATCCCATGTGAAGGAGCAAGAAAGAGAGGTAGATGAGGGGGCAGGACTTGCCTGGGCGACCTCACACAGAAATTATCGCAAGAATCTGCAACGTGCTTCATCAAGCCTGCTGAAGCCATATTCCTGGGGTCAGCCTGATTTTCACCAACTCAGAACAATGTGGGGGTGGTGGGGGAGGGGGAAGGGACATGATCGAGATTCATCAAGAAATAATTGGTAGAAAGATGGTTGCTGCTGTAAGATGTCTGACAGCACAGCTATTTGTTGAGACTCCCATCAGAAATTCATTTAGCTTTCTACGGAAGTAATGAATCATTAAAGTTCCCCTTGAGCACCAACAGTGTAATGATCATGCGTAAAACATTTACACCAATCTTTTTTTGGGAGAATGCCTATAATATTAGTCCATATCTAATGTCGTTAAGGAAATATTATGAACGCATCTTCTATTTTTGGGCTTTGCATTGAAGGAAAGCAGAGAAGACCACTGTGTTCATTATAAATTCCAATCATCCTCCCTGCAACTTGGCAATGGTAATGATTCACTAATAATGGCCAAGTTTCTTTTTTGTCCTCCTCACTTATAAACTTTGTTCTTCTTCTCTCCAGCTGTGATATTTTGTAAGACAGATTAGGAATCTCACCCACGACCATCATAGAAATCTACAGTGCAGAAAGAGGCCCTTTGAATCTGCACCGAACACAATCCCACCCAGGCCCTCCCCCTATATCCTTACACATTATACCCACTAATCTCTCTAACCTACACATCCCTAGACACTAAGGGGCAATTTCTTAGCATGGCCAATCAACCTAACTCGCACATCTTTGGAATGTGGGAGGAAACCGGAGGAAACCCATGCAGACACGAGGAGAATGTGCAAATTCCACACAGACAGTGACCTGAGCCGGGAATCGAACCCAGGATCTTGGAGCTGTGAAGCAGCAGTGCTAACCACTGTGCCACCGTGCTGCCCATCAGAGGGCAGAAGAATTGAAAGGATGGAGAAGTGGATTGCAATCATGGTCAGTTCACTGGGCATTGGAAGTGAATGCATAAAGCAGGATAAGTAGAGGCTTTTTCTCCCAAGGATGAAGATACCATGGGGATAATTGGAGATTTCTGACTGGCACAAAGGCATGAAGGAACTCTTTTGGTGCAGTGCGTAGTGTATCTGCCTCTAAGCCAGAATCTATGGATTCGAGTCCCACACCAGGACTTATTAATATCATTACTTGACAAAAAGTTTATTCATGAAGCTTACATTAACACTGCAATGAAGTTACTGTGAAAATCCCCTAGTTGCCATGCTCGGGCGCCAGTTTGGGTACACTGAAGGAGAATTTAGCACAACCAATGCATCTAGCCAGCACATCTTTTGGACTCTGGGAGGAATCCAGGGCACCAAGAGGAAACCCACGCAGACACAGGGAGAAGGTGCAAACTCCACACAGATAGTGGCCCAAGCAGGGAAGCGAAGCCGGCTCCTTGGCACTGTGAGGCAGCAGCGCTAATCACCTAGAGGCTTTGCTTCCTCACATTGATGACAGCTTATCTACTGGAGATGGATTGTCATTCAAACTTCAAAGTGGAGGAGAAACGAGATGGGTCGGATTACTGCGGATCTAGTTTAGCCCTATTTCCTACTGCATATACCACAGCACAAATGATGAACGGTTGATGAAGGACAAGCCGTTGATGTCGTCTATATGGATTTCAGTAAGGCGTTTGATAAGGTCCCTCATGGTAAGCTGATAGAAAAGGTGAAGGCGCATGGGATACAGGGCCAGGTATGTAGATGGGTTGAGAACTGGCTTGGGAGGAGGAGACAGCGGGTAGTAGTGGAAGGCTCTTTTTCCAACTGGACGTCTGTCACTAGTGGTGTGCCACAGGGCTCTGTACTAGGACTCCTTCTATTTGTGGTGTATATAAATGACTTGGAAGAGGGGGTAGGTGGTGTGATCAGCAAATTTGCTGATGACACTAAGATGATTGGATTGGCGGGTACTGAGGAGCAGTGCCTGGCAATACAACATGACATAGATAGGCTGGTAGATTGGGCAGATAGATGGCAAATGGAATTTAATCCGGATAAATGCGAGGTGATGCATTTTGGCCGGAATAATGTAGAGGGGAGTTATAGGATAAAAGGTAAAACTATCCGGAGTATAGAGATGCAGAGAGACCTGGGGGTGCAGGTTCACAAGTCTCTGAAGGTGTCAGTACAGGTGGAGAATGTGGTAAAAAAAAAGCGTATGGTATGTTAGCCTTCATAGGAAGGGGTATAGAATACAAGAGTAGGAGTCTGATGTTGCAGGTGTATAGAACGTTGGTTAGGCCTCATCTGGAGTACTGCGTCCAGTTCTGGTCGCCGTACTACAGGAAGGATGTAGAGGCCCTGGAGAGAGTGCAGAGGAGATTTACCAGGATGCTGCCTGGTATGGAAGGGCTGTCTTACGAGGAAAGATTGAAAACACTGGGGTTGTTTTCCCTTGAAAGACGTCGGCTGAGAGGGGATCTTTTAGAGATATATAAGATTATGAGGGGTATAGATAGAGTAAATGGTGGTAAGCTTTTTCCACCATTAGAAATGGATAGAACGAGGGGTCACGGGCTCAGGGTGAGGGGGGCTATGTATAAGACGAATATTAGAGGCCAGTTTTTCACACAAAGGGTAGTGGGGGTGTGGAATGCACTGCCGAGTAAGGTGGTGGGAGCAGGCACGCTAGGGTTGTTTAAGGGTCTCTTGGACAGCCACATGAGCGGTCTGCAGATAGAGGGATATAGCAGGACTATTTGAATATCGGGAGGACCAAATAGTAGTAGACTATCTTTTAGTTTCGTCTCGGGAATGTCTTAGTTTTTTTAGCATGTTTAATTAAGTCTTATTTGTTTCCGCAGGCAATTCAGTCCACCTTGTTGACCAACAAGGGGCATGCATGCGGCATGTCGTGCGAGAGCTGCTCTTGGAGGTTGCTTCAGGAGTTGTCTAGTGCTTCACGTCGTCAGTGTATGCTTAAACTGGACCATCTGATGGGCAACATGACAGCTCAGAGACTATCGCTGTTGCTGTGCTGACACATGGATTTGGGCCTGTGTCTGCGGGAGTTTGCGTGTTCTCCCCGTGGTTGCGTTCAACAATAGGCATAGCCTAAAGTCAAGGATATGTCATTAAGACGTTAGGATGGCAGTGTGGGCTCGTTGGGCCGAAGGGCCTGTTTCCCGTGCTGTATTGCTCTTTGATCTTTGTTCTAAATCATTTCAATGGACCACGTAGAAGCCACTAACGTGGCTGGTGCAGCAATGGCCTTATTTTTGGTAATTATAGAATGCACATTTCACGTTAGAACAAAAAAGAACAAAACAGCACGAGAAACAGGCCCTTCAGCCCAACAAAACTTTGTTATTAGATGATGAAGTTTATTAGATGATGAAGCACATTTTTAGTTTTTTTTATTCTCTATTGGGATATGGATGCTGAATTTATTGCCCTTGGGAAGGTTGTGACGAGCTGATTTCTTGAACCATGTGGTGTAGGTACACCCACAGTGCTGTTAGGGAGGGAGTTCCAAGCAAGAAAGGGGCAATTTATTTACAAGTCAAGGTGGTGAGTGGCTTGTGGGGCAAATGGCCGATGTTCCTATATATCTGCTACCCTTATACTTTCAAGTGACAGAGATCCTGGGTTTAGGAAGTAAGGAGTTTTGGAGAATTGCTGTAGTGCATCTTGTAGATAGTATTCATTGCTGCTACAGGTACTGGTGCCGGAGGGAGTGGATGCTTGTAGATGTGGTGCCAATCAAGTGTACTGTTTTGTCAGGGATGGTGTCGAGCTTCTTGAGTGTTGTTGGAGCTGCACCCATCCAGGCAAGTGGGGAGTATTCCATCACACTCCTGACTTGTGCCTCGTACAAGGTGGGACAGGCCTTGGGGAGTCAGGAAGTGAATTATTAGTCGCAATCTCTAATCCGTTCTGGCAGTCACAGTATTTATATGGTAACCCAGTTCAGATTCTGGTCCGCGCTAATGCCCACGAACGTGGGGGATTTAGCAATGATAATGCCATTGAACGTTGAGGGGCAATGATTAGATTCTCTTGCCTGGGAGTTGTGAATGCTACTTGTCGTTTGTCAGCCTAGACAGGATTTGGTCTGCAGAGTGGCAACTGATCACCCCTCGGCCCCACTCACAACAGGCCTGCCCCCTTTGCACTGTCGGAGGCCCGATGGACAGTGCCAAGGTGCCCCCTGGACATTTTGCCCCTTGGAGGGGCACAGGCTGGTGTCTATGCCCGGGGGCCTCACCCCCCCCCCCCCAAACCCCCATCATCGGACCCCCTGGGGTGTCCCTGATTGCCCCTCTTTCATTCCGGCAAGGTCTCCCACTATTCCCCGAACATGGGGAGCCAGTGTAAACCCTACCAGGATGGAGTGTTCCTGGTGGAGTGGAAGATCCAACTGGGACCTGCAAGTTCCTGATAAATGAATTGCTAAACTTACATTAAAATGCATTTTAAAAAGATTTACCTGCCTTCCCACCGGTTTCCAGCGTGGCCTGACCTGCTTCTGTTCACCGGCTCTGGGAGATGCGCGTGCGGGTTCGGCGCAAATCCCTGTTCAAGGCCGGTGGCGCGCGTCTCCCCAGCCCGACCCAGGATGGAGGGGTGGGGACATTGCCATTGCTGAGAGGGTAGACTGTGCATTGGGGCACTCCAGGATTCCGGGGGTGGGGGGTGGGGGAGGGTGGTGGTCAGAGCTTGCCCAGGAATTGCTGTGGGGGCAGCGATTGGGATGTGGGTGAGGCTGGAGTGTCAGCACTGAGGGGATCCCCAGCTGGCCATCAAACGGGGAGTCTGACAGATCAGGGCAGCTATAAATATGCAGAGTTCCCGAAATTATCAAACTCCGGCGTAAATACGCCCCACTTCTCGGGGTTTTTAATGAAATTCTGCAGCACACAGAGTGCAGAGATTCGGGAAAGAAGCTGAACTGGCAAAACTGTTGGGATTTAGAACAGTTTTCCTGCCAATTTTGGGAGAATCGCAGCCAACGTGTTTTAAAAAGAAGATTTCCCTGAGGTTAAAGGCATTTACTCAAAAATCTCTGAAATGATATTCTGAAGTTGTGTAATAGCTCCCGCGTGTTGAGAGTTTCTCATCTCTGGATTGCCTCCCGTATATATCCACAGGAATTTAACACAGACAGAGATAACTAACCAAAACTCTTCAGAACCAATACCCTTTTGATCTTGGAACACTCACCCTGAGGTTTTAATGAGCTTTAACATTTCGTTCTGGCTCAATACAATTGGACTCCTCCGGAAGGCTGCTGCCCCCGACTGGACATGTATGCCCAAGCCATCAGGAGGTACGTGAACACCAGATTTATCAACCGCACTTACAAGACAGTCCCGAACATCACCCAAGTACAACGCAAGGCCATCCGTGCTCTGAAGACCAACCGCAACATTGTCATCAAACCAGCAGACAAAGGAGGCGCCACCGTCATACTGAACAGAACGGACTACTGTGAAGAAGTGTACCGACAACTAAACAATGAGAAACACTACAGACGGTTACCAGCAGATCCGACCAAAGAACACACTCGTCAACTCAACACTCTGATCAAAACCCTTGATCCGGACCTTCAGAACACCCTCCGGGCTCTCATTCCACGTACTCCCCGCATTGGAGATCTCTACTGCCTCCCAAAGATACACAAGGCAAACATACCCGGCCGTCCCATCGTATCTGGCAATGGGACCCTGTATGAGAACCTCTCCGGCTATATCAAGGGCATCCTGAAACCCATCGTACAAAGAACCCCCAGCTTTTGTCTTGACACTACGGACTTCCTGCAGAAACTCAGCACACATGGAGCAGTAGAAACAGGGACACTCCTTGTCACAATGGATGTCTCGGCGCTCTACAACAACATCCCCCACGACGATGGTATTGCTGCAACTGCCTCAGTACTCAATGCCAACAACTGCCAGTTTCCAGATGCAATTTTAAAACTCATCCGCTTCATCTTGGACCACAATGTCTTCACCTTCAACAATCAGCTTTTCATCCAGACACACGGAACAGCCATGGGGACCAAATTTGCACCTCAGTAATGCCAACATCTTCATGCACAGGTTCGAACAAGACTTCTTCACCACACGAGATCTCCAACCAAGGTTATATACTAGATACATTGATGACATCTTTTTCCTTTGGACGCATGGTGAACAATCATTGAAACAACTGTATGATGATATCAACAAGTTCCATCCCACCATCAGACTCACCATGGACTATTCTCCAGAATCAGTTGCATTATTGGACACACGCATCTCCATCAAGGACGGTCACCTCAGCACCTCACTGTACCGCAAACCGACAGACAACATCACAATGCTCCACTTCTCCAGCTTCCACCCTAGACACGTTAAAGAAGCCATTCCCTATGGACAAGCCCTCCGTATACGCAGAATTTGCTCAGATGAGGAGGATCGTGACAGACACCTCCAGACACTGAAGGATGCACTCGTGAGAACAGGATATGGCGCTCGACTCATCGATCGACAGTTCCACCGTGCCACAACGATAAACCGCACTGATCTCCTCAGAAGACGAACACGGGACACGGTGGACAGAGTACCCTTTGTTGTCCAGTACTTCCCCGGAGCGGAGAAGCTACGACATATTCTCCGGAGTCTTCAACATATCATTGATGACGATGAACATCTCGCTAGGGCCATCTCCACCCCCCCACTTCTTGCTTTCAGACAACTGCACAACCTCAAACAGATCATTGTTCGCAGCAAACTAACCAACCTTCAGGAGAACAGTGACCACAATACCACACAACCCTGCCACAGCAACCTCTGCAAGACATGCCGGATCATAGACATAGACGACATCATCAAACGTGAGGATACCATTCACCAGGTGCACGGTACATACTCTTGCAACTCGGCCAACATTGTCTACCTAATATGTTGCAAGAAAGGATGTCCCGAAGCATGGTATATTGGGGAGACCATGCAGACACTACGACAGCGGATGAATGAGCAACGCTCAGCAATCACCAGGCAAAACAGTTCCCTTCCTGTGGGCGAACACTTCAGCAGTCATGGGCATTCGGCCTCCGACCTGCAGGTAAATGTTCTTCAAGGGGGCTTTCGTGATACACGACAGCGCAGAGTCGCTGAACAGAGGCTGATAGCCAAGCTCCGCACACATGAGGACGGTCTTAACAGGGATCTTGGCTTCATGACACACTATCTGTAACCCCCGTAACTTGCTGGGTTAGCAAAAAACCTCACTTACTGTGCTGTCTGGAGAAAATACACAATTCTCTAACCAATGCTCAGGATTCCCTTCACACACATTGTTAGCCACTTTAACACTTGAATAGCAGGTTAGATGTAAGGATTCGCATTCTAATCAGCAATCTCTGACTGTCTGTGCTGATGGGTGCTATTGCAGACCAGAACACTGCACTTGCCTGATGAAGACACGGGAGTGTTGAAAGCTCGCTTTTTTACTATCAAATAAATCGGTTGGATTAATAATTGGTGTTGCTAAATTCTTACTGAGTTCAATACAAAGGTTGCCGCAGAGTATTAAAAATGCAAAAACAGCAGCTGCTAGCAAAACAATGAAGCCCAGGTGACAATAGATAAGTTTTATCAACTCTGTCTGAGAAATAATGGAAAGAAATGATGGGGAGCATGGGAGTAACAAGTCCTCAAGGTAACTAGAGAGTTCAACATCGCAGTTATGAAGAGTTCCCGGTATCATCTGGAGCTTTCGATGGGATTGCAGCCAGTAGTTATTTCAGGTAAACTGATACTATAAATGCTGGAGACAGAATTTGTCGCAGAAAGAATGTGGTGCAGCGGTGTTTTCACTGGACTTGTAACCCAGATTCCCAGCGGTAATGCTCTGGGGAGCCAGGTCCAAATCCCACTGCAGCAGACGGCGACATTTGAAATTCTGGAATCAAAAAAATCAATGAAATCCTTATTATTAAAAATCCACCTGGCTCACTAATGCCCTTTAGGGAAGGGAAGCTGCCAGGGTGGTGCAATGGTTAGCACTGCTGCCTCACAGCGCCAGGGATCCGGGTTCAATTCCTGCCTCGGGTCTGTGTGGAGCTTGCATGTTCTCCCCGTGTCTGTGTGGGTTTCTCCCCGGGTGCTCCGGTTTCCTCCCACGGTCCAGAAGACGTGCTGGTTAGGTGCGTTGGCCATCCTGAATTCTCCTTCAGTGTACCCGAATAGGCGCCAGAATGTGCTGACTAGGGGATTTTCACATAACTTCATTGCAGTGTTAATGAGAGCCTATTATTATGAGTGATATTAATAAATAAACTTTAAATTTATCCTTGCCTGGTCTGGCCAACACGTGACTCCAGACCCACATCATCGTGATTGACTCTGAAATGGCCACTCAGTTCATGGGCAAATAGGGCAATTAAAGTTGGCACAGCTGGCGATGCCTACATCCAATGAATAGAATATAAAGATAGGTAGAGGTCCATGAAATGAAAATATTTTTCAATCCTGATCAGAAATGTTTTTCACATACTGTCTCTGCTAATATAGTCCTTGTAGCTGCTATTATGGAAAAGCTTGTTTTGCCTGCATTGTGTACCCTTTAGGAATGCAGGTATTGGGTCTATTCATTCATTCAAATAGATGAGGGGATTAGCACTTGGTACGAATTTTAAAATAGTTTTCTTTTGTTAAACAAAACTTAAAAAACAATTAATTTGGCAGAAATGAGAAGAGAGCGAACTTGATTTCACAACCAGGGTCTGCACAAAACCATGTACTGAGACGCGCGAAATCTGAGAATGGAACAGAACTAAACGTGACAGAAAATCTATTTCAATCCTTATCTCGCTATTGGAAGTGTTTTTCACATGCTATCTCGGTCTGCTAATACAGTTCTTGCAGCTGCGATTATGAAAAGATTGTTTCGGCTGCATTGTGTACCCTTTAGGAATGCAATCAATTTCTAGCTAACCCAGCATCCCCTTTGAATCTTAAGATGTAGTCAAGTTGGCAGTGTTAGTTAACCCTCACAGTCTAGCATTTAAATGTAATTACGTCAGCAGAAATATCTTAAGGGATTCCTCGGTGGGCATTAGATCAGTTTTCACAGTGTTTGTGAACTCTTCACATTCATATTCTCAGCAACTTTTACAGAAGAGTCATAGAAAGCATTCTTTCTGGTTGTATCACAGCTCCTGCTCTGCCCAAGACCACAAGGAACTACTAAAGATCGTGAATGTAGCCCAATCCATCACGGAAACCAACCTCCCATCCATTGACTCTGTCTACACTTCCCACTGGCTTGGAAAAGCAGAATTAAAGACCCCCCGCACCCCAAACATTCTCAGTTCCACCTTCTTCCTTCTGGAAAAGGATGCAAAAGTCTGAGGTCACTGACTCAAGAACAGCTTCTTCCCTCCTGCTGTTAGACTTTTGAATGGACTTACCTTGCATTACATTGATTTTCAAAAAAAAACCAGAAACACTGAGAGGAAACCCACATACTAACATGGGGAGATTGTGCAGAATCCGCAGACAGTGACCCAAGCCAGGAATCGAATCTAGGTTTGTAACTGTAGATGTTTTCACTAAGGAGGAGAACTTTTCTGTTTGTGTGAAAACTCAGGACAAAGTCTCATGTTGTTTCACAAGGTTGAAACCTCGCTTGACCAAATGACTTCCAAATTAATGCAAAGCTTTCTGAAACAATTGCTGCTGCACTTCTAAAATAAGACAAACGCCTTCCCAATGAGGCAAATCCTTCTCACTTACAAAGTGGAACAATACAACTGATTGCAATCCAGTTCAGCGGGTGCAGTGACATTTGCGTTTATCAGCCAGCGTTGCAAATCATTTAAAAGGGTTGAGAATGCAATCAGAAATGACATTTCTGAAAATAACCCCTGCAAGGCCGCAAAGGAGGGAAGCAAAAACTCACCAATATCCCAAACCACAGGAGAACAGGGTTGGCATTGCTGCTTCACAGCGCCAGGGACCCGGGTTCGATTAATAAATAAGCTTTACATTCTATAAACTTTCAAACAACCTCCAAAACTGCAGGAAAACAGGCTAACAAATCTCAACTTTATCTTACATAAATGCTTTTGGAACCTAAGTATCATAGAATCCCTACAGTGTAGAAGGAGGCCAATCAGCCCATTGCATTTGTTTTGAACACAATCTCGCCAAGCCCCATCCCCATAATCCCACATACTTAACCTGATAATTCCTCTAAGCTACTCATCCTGGGATACTAAGGACAATTTAGCATGGCCAGCCCTGCTCATCTTTTGATTGCAGTGAAATTACTGCAAAATTTCCCTAACTACTATGCTTTGACATTCAATTGTGTAATCATCACTGAAGCCCCCATTGTCAACATCTTTGGGGTTGCCATTGACCAGAAACTCAACTGGACTCAGCACATAAATACAATAGACCAGGTCAGAGGCTAGGAATCCTGCAACAAGTAACTCACCTCCTGACTCCCCAAGCCCTATCCACCATCTGCAAAGTACAGTCAGGAGTGTGATGGAATACTCCCCACTTGTCTGGATGGGTGCAGCTCCAACAATACTCTAGAAGCTCAACACCATCCAGGGCAAAGTAGCCCACTTGATTGGCACCATGTCTACAAATATCCAATTCTTCCACCACCAATGCTCAGTAGCAGCAGTGTGTACTATCTACAAGATGCACTGCAGCAATTCACCAAAGATACTTAGACAGCATCTTCCAAATCCATGACCACTTCTACCTAGAAGGACAAGGGCAGCAGATACATGGGAACACCACCACCTGCAAGTTCCCCTGCAAACCATTCACCATCCTGATTTATCACCGTTCCTTTGCAGTCACTGGGTCAAAGTTCTGGAATTCCCTCCCTAACGGCACTGTGGGTCAACCCACAGCACGCGGACTGCAGCGATTCAAGAATCACCACCACCTTCTCGAGAGGCAACTAGGGATGGGCAAAAAATGCTGGCCAGCCAGCAACGCCCATGTCCCACAAACGCATTAAAAACTCTGGGATTTCAGACCCAGGTAATTGAAAGCACGGTCACCAGTGATGGAGTGTGGAAAATCAGGAATGCTCAAGTGGCCAGAACCAGAGGAGAGCAAATATCCGGCAGGTTGTGGGGCTGGAAGACATTACAGAAATAGGGAGGGAGGGAGTGGAGGGGTTTGTAAACAAGGATGAGAAGTTTAAAATCAGGATGTTACAGGAATAGCAGCAGATGTCGCTGTAGCCTTGCTAGCTCAGTCTAGACTTTTAATCTCAGGGTCGTGAGTTTGAGTCTACATTGGGCCCCATTATTTTGGGGCGGTACAGTGGCACAGTGATTAGCACTGATGCTTCACAGCATCAGGAAACTGGGGGTTTGACTCCCAGCTTGGGTCACTGTCTGTGTGGAGTCTGCACATTCTCCCCATGCCTGTGTGGGTTTCCTCCGGCTGCTCCGGTTTCCTCCAAAATTGTGCAGGTTAGGTTGATTAGCCACGCTAAATTGCCCCTTAGTGTCGGGGAGGGATTGAATATGTGGTGGTACGGGGATAGAGTGGATTGTTGTCAGTGCAAACTCAATGGGCTGAATATAGAACATAGAGCATAGAACATTACAGCGCAGTACAGGCCCTTCGGCCCTCGATGTTGCATCGGCCAGTGGACCCTCTAACCTAAACTATTCCAATATCATCCATATGCCTATCCACTGAACATTTGAATGCCCCCAAAGTAGGCGAGTCCACAACTGCTGCAGGCAGGGCATTCCACGCCCTCACCCCCCTCTGTGTAAAGAACCTGCCTCTGACATCCGTCCTATAACTACCACCTCTTAATTTAAAGTTATGTCCCCTCGTGTTGGTCATCACCATCCGAGGAAAAAGGCTCTCACTATCCACCCTATCCAATCCCTTGATCATCTTATACGCTTCAATTAGGTCACCGGGTAACCTTCTTCTCTCTAATGAAAATAACCTCAGGTCCCTCAGCCTTTCCTCATAAGGCCTTCCCACCATACCAGGCAACATCCTGGTAAACCTCCTCTGCACCCTTTTCAATGCTTCCACATCTTTCTTACAATGCGGCGACCAGAACTGTATGCAATACTCCAAGTGCGGCCGCACCAGAGTTTTGTACAGTTGCAACATAACCTCACGGCTCCTAAATTCAATCCCTCTACCAATAAAAGCTAACACACCGTACGCCTTCTTAACAACTTTATCAACTTGGGTGCCAACTTTCAAAGAGCTATGTACTTGTACCCCAAGATCCTCTGCTCGACAACACTATTAAGGGTCCTTCCATTAGCCCTATATTTCATATGCCTGTTATTCCTACCAAAGTGAATCACCTCACACTTATCCTTATTGAATTCCATTTGCCACCTCACGGCCCAGCTCTGCAACCTATCTATGTCCCTCTGCAAACTATAACATCCATCCTCGCTGTCTACAACTCCCCCCACTTTGGTATCGTCAGCAAATTTACTAATCCAACCCTCTACACCCTCATCTAGGTCATTTATAAAAATGACAAACAGCAGTGGCCCTAAAACAGATCCTTGAGGTCCACCACTTGTAACTGCACTCCAGGTTGAATATTTCCCCATCAACCACCACCCTCTGTCTTCTATCAGCTAGCCAATTCCTAATCCAAACTGCTAAATCACCTTCAATCCCATTCATCTGCACTTTCTGCAGTAGCCTACCATGGGGAACCTTATCAAACGCTTTGCTAAAATCCATATACACTACATCAACTGCCTTACTCTTATCTACCTCTTTGGTCACCTCCTCAAAAAACTCAATAAAGTTTGTGAGGCACGACCTACCCTTCACAAAACCGTGCTGACTATCCCTAATCAATTTATTCCTCTCTAGATGCTTATAAATCCTATCCTTATAATTCTTTCCAAGACTTGCCCACAACAGAAGTCAGGCTCACCGGTCTATAATTTCCAGGATGGTCCCTACTTCCCTTTTTGAACAAAAGGACAACATTTGCCATCCTCCAGTCTTCCGGCACTATACCTGTAGCTAACGACGACATGAAGATCAAAGCCAAAGGCTCTGCAATCTGCTCTCTAGCCTCCCAGAGAATCCTGGGGTAAATCCCATCTGGTCCAGGGGACTTATCAATTTTCATACCCTCAAGATTCGCTAACACCTCCTCCTTATGAACCTCAATCCTGCCCAGTCTACAACCTAGTATCGCAGTATTCTCCCCGACAACATTGTCTTTCTCCTGCGTGAATACTGACAAAAAATACTCATTCAGTGTCTCCTATCTCCTCAGACTCCATGCACAACTTCCCACTGCTATCTCTGACTGGCCCTAATCTTGCCCTAACCAATCTTTTATTATTTATATACCTGTAAAAAGCTTTAGGATTCTCCTTCATCCTATCCGCCAAAGTCTTCTCGTGTCCTCTTCTAGCTCTTCTCAACTCCCTCTTTAGCTCCTTCCTGGCTGATTTATAGCTCTCCATTGCCCTAACTGAGCCTTCACGTCTCATCATTATATATGCCTCCTTCTTCCTCTTCACCAGAGATTCAACTTCCCTAGTACACCATGGTTCCCTCACTCGACCACTTCCTCCCTGCCTGGCAGGTACATGTTCATTAAGGACATGCAGAAGCTGTTCCTTAAATATGCTCCACATTTCAGATGTCCTCCTTCTGTGATGTAGAAGTTCTGTGACTTCATGAATATTCTCAAGGGGATGGAGAGGGTAAGGATTCAATGTGACAAATTTGACCTTCGGTCTTCTGACACATGAATGATAAAGGTCCATGGAAAACTGCCAAGATATTCTGAGCAGGAAGTTCCCAGCTTTGAACTCTAGAGTGCGCAGAATTAGTCAATAATTCACATAGAGCTCAATAATAAATCCCTTCTCGGTGCATCATTGGCTGCTGTCCATGGTACTTAATGTTAACCTTTGCCATTCTTTTTGTTCTGGTTTTATACTTACCCAATTCCCATTGCTGCAGATGTATTGCTTGGTTTTATGACTGCCTAGTATTCAAGTTTTCTGACATTTCCCCAGCTCCAGCAGGGCAGACTTGTAATGAAGGCAGCCCGTATGAAACACCATCTCTTGGAAATTCCCCACCACTCCACTCACCATCCCGACTTGGAAATATATCCTTCACCGTCGGTGGGTCAAAATCCTGGAACTTCCTCTCTAACAGCACTGTAGGTGGACCTACGGTCGATGGACTGCAGCCGTTCAAAAAGGTAGCTCGCCGCCACCTTATCAAGGACAATTAATATTCAGCAATAATTGCTAGTCCAGGCAGCAACACCCATGTGCAAGAATCAATTTTTTAAAAAATGCCTGAATTTATTTAGTGGCAAAAAAAACTGACTTTCCCATTTTTCATTTAATCTCTTAACACTTAATCAATGAGTTATGTTACATATGATTATTAAAACTTCCCTGCAACAGGTCATCCTGTGTAAGAGCTGGTAGAGGCAGAGAGCGTACACTCTTTTTAAAAAAATACCTGGATCGGGGAGGCACAGTGGCACATGGTTCGATTCCCGGCTTGGGTCACTGTCTGTATGGAGTCTGCACATTCTCCCCGTGTCTGCCTGGAGTTCCTCGGGGTGCTCTGGTCTCCTCCCACAATCCAAAAGCATGCTAGTTAGTTGCAGTGGCCACTGCTAAATTCTCCCTCAGTGCACCCAAACAGGCACCAGAGTGTGGGGACTAGAGGATTTTCACAGTAATTTCATTGTAGTGTTAATGTAAGCCTACTTATGACTAATAAATAAATAAACTGCAAGCACTGTAGGCTACAAGGCCAGGATGATGGAATGAGAAAGGGCATCTGAATGTCCTTGGGCTGGCATGAACATGATGAATTGAATGGCCTCCTCCTGTGCGGTAACTCTTCTGTGGTTCTATGATTCTAACAGTGGTCTGTGTTATCTCCCTCCAGGAAGGGAAAGGATTGGAAGTGCACCAGGCAGGAGAACCAGGAAGGGAAGAAGCTTGAGAGGAAGAAGAGATGGCAAAACATCTGGAAAATCTCAGCAGGTCTGGCAGCATCTGTAAGGAGAGAAAAGAATTGATGTTTTGAGTCCAGGTGATCCAAAGGGTTTTCCCTCCTTACAGATGGGATTTTCCAGCATTTTTTCTTTTTGTTTCAGCATCTGCAGTAATTTGCTTTTATTTAGGCAAAACATCTGTTCGCGTCAAGAGGTGGCACAGTGGTTAGCACTGCTGCCTCACAGCGTCAGGGACCCACATTCAATTCTGGCCTCGGGTCATTATCTATGTACATAGAACATAGAACATAGAACAATACAGCACAAACAGGCCCTTCGGCCCACGAGTTGCGCCGATCACATCTACCAATCCACAGACCTATCTATAACCCCCTATCCTATTCTTTTCCATATACTCATCCAGAAGTCTCTTAAAAGACCCCAGTGAGTTTGCCTCAACAACCTCCGACGGCAGTCGGTTCCATTCACTCACCACCCTCTGAGTGAAAAACCTACCCCTGACATTTGCTTCCCTGCACCTTAAATCTGTGTCCTCTGTGATCTGTGACCATTTCAGCTCGGGGAAATAGTCTCTGAGAATCCACCCTATCTATTCCTCTCAACATTTTATAAACCTCTATCAGGTCACCTCTCAACCTACGTCTCTCCAGTGAGAAGAGTCCCAGCTCCCTCAACCTATCTTCATAAGGGCTGCCTCCCAATCCAGGCAGCATCCTCGTAAATCTCCTCTGAACCCTCTCAATAGCCTCTACATTCTTCCTATAATGAGGTGACCAGAACTGCGCACAATACTCCAACTGGAGTCTGACAAGAGTCTTATAGAGCTGCATCATTACCTCCTGACTCCTAAACTCTATTCCCTGATTAATGAAGGCCAGTACACCGTATGCCTTCTTGACCACTTCCTCCACCTGTCTATGTCCTGTTGGAACTTTTGACATCCCTCCAGACCATCCACAACACCACAGATCTTTGTATCGTCGGTGAACTTGCTAACTCATCTCTCCACTTCCTCATCCAGGTCATTTATGAAAATGACAAACAGCAGGGGTCCCAGAACAGATCCCTGGGGCACTCCACTGGTTACTGACCTCCATGCAGAACAAGACCCATACAGTTTGCACATTCTCCCTGTGTCTTTGTGGGTTTCCGCCAGATGCTGCGATTACCTCTCACAGTCCAAAGATGTACAGGTTAGGTGGATTAGCCATGCTAAGTTGCCCTTTATTGTCCCAAGATGCCTTGGTTAGGGAGATTAGCCATGGTAAATGGGTTATGGGGATAGGACAGGGGAGAGGCTTGGGCAAGACATTCTGCCATAGGGTTGTTACAGACTTGATGGGTCGAATGGTCTTCGTCTGCACTGTGGGAATTCTATAAGGTGTGTGTAAAATCTGTCCTCATGTGAACTCTTTTTGGTAAAACTGAAACCTTCTCACTTATCCTGATAACCTCCCTTCCCTCAATCCCTTAGTCCGAAAAACAGGCACTGGAGTGTGGCGACTAGGGGATTGTCATAGTAACTTCATTGCAGTGTTAGCCTACTTGTGACATTAATAAATGAACTTTATTTACACAGTTTATTTCTGAAATCACTCCTTTTGCTGAAAGAAAAACAGATCGCAGCTACATCTATTAATCCTTGCACGCTGATTAATAATGCTATCAAATTTCCACCATCGATTGACTTTTCATTTGGCCTTCACGGGAGTGGTATTTAATCTGTCAGCCGTAAAAGGTCATTTTTACATGACTAGCTGTTAGGACTGGAGTACAAGAATAAAGCAGACTTGTTACAGTTTTACACAGCTTTATTGGACCACATCTGAAATACTGTGTGTGATTTTGATCTCCCTCAATGTGAAGGAGATTGTCATTAATCTCAGAAAACCTACTGGAGAACATAAAGTGGAGATGATCGGGAGCTTTTAGGTGTCCAGATCACTATTCTAGCCCCCCCATTCTGACACTATAGTTAAGTTTGCCCACTGACGCCTCTACTTTCTCAGAAGACTAAGGAAATTCAGCATATTTGCTACAAATCTTACTAATTTCTACAGTTGCACCATAGAAACTATTCTCTCTGGTTGTGTCACAGCTTGGTATGGCTCCTGCTCTGTCTAAGGCACAAAGGGTAGCCCACTCCATCACACAAACCAGCCTCCCATCCATTGGCTCTGTCTACACTTTTCACTGCCTCGGAAAAGCAGTCAGCATAATTAAGCACGCCACGTGCCCCAGGCATTCTCTCTTCCAACTTCGTCTGTTGGGAAAAAGATATAAAAGACTGAGGGATAGGAGTGGGGGGAACCACCATTGTTGGGGGATGGGATCTGAGCATCAGGGCGCTCCGGGACGGGGGAGTGGGGTAACAGAGGAGAGTCAGGACTGGCCCGGGAATTGTTGTGGGAGCTGTGATTGGGCTGCGGAGGGGGGAAATGGGTGGAGGGGCAGTACTGCGGGGGTCCTGGGCTGGCGAGCGGTCGAGCTGGCCATCAGATGGGGAGTCTGACAGATCGGGACCGCTGCACAACTGTCAAACTCCAGCGCGTGAAGGCCTCACCACACCTGGGTTTTTAAGGAGATTCACGACTAGGATCTCTGCAGTGCACAGAGGGCGGAGATTCGGATGAAAAGCTGAATTGACAAAACAATCGTGACCTCGACCAGTTTCCCCACCAGCTCAGCGCTTTTGGGAGAATTGGCCCCTATTCTTTCTGAATCTATCCTGTCTAATCCTGTTAGAATTTTAGCAGTTTCTGTGAGGTTCCCTTCTCACTCTTCTGAATCTGATGGAAAATTGAGGCCCAGAATTAGACATGCTCATTAGAAATGGAGAATCAAGTTTAACTGGTCACCTGATTTACTCCTGTTTCTGTTCTTTGCTCAGTTTTTGATAAATACCCTTAACGTCCAGATAAAGGCAGCAAGAATATTTTAAACTCTGCTCCGTTCAGAGGGGAAATATGTTCACCATTCAGAAACTATTCAATATTTATGAAGCAATTTTCCATCAATTAATTCCCTGTCAAAACCCATAATGATTTGATATTCTCTTCCCTATTCAAGATTAATGAATTATTTAACCGCGCACTTGCCGATGCTACGTGCCTCTGGAACTAAATGCGCTTTGTTATATGCGTACTTTTTTTGATAGTGCGTAACTGGGATATTGCTGAAAAAGAGACGTGTTGTCGAAGTTTTTCATCCTGCACTCATCAGGACAGGGGCACAAGGATTTCAAGGGCGGGATTGTTCAATCCACCCACCGAGATTGGAAAATCTCACCCAACATCAAAGGACTTTCATCGAATTCCTCATCTCATTCCCACGGGAGATGGGACAGGAAGATTTCCGTTCATATTTCAGAGGGACCATTACAAAGAACAAAGAGCAAAGAATAGTACAGCATGGGAACAGGCTGATAACGTTGTCCTATCTAGATCAACCACTTATGCCCCACTGTTCATATGTCTATCCAGATTAGTCTTAAATGTGACTATCTGCTTCAACATCTCATTTGGCAGTTCATTCCAGGCCCCTGCCACCCTCTGTGTAAAAAACTTACCCCACACATCTCCACTGACCCTTCTCCCCCTTGCCTTGAACTTGTGCCCCCTTGTAATTGTCATTTCAATCATCTCAATGTTTTGATTTGATTTGATTTATTATTATCACATGTATTATACATACAGTGAAAAGTATTGTTTCTTGCGTGCTATACAGACAAAGCATACCGTTCATAGAGAAGGAAAGGAGAGAGTGCAGGATGTAGTATTACAGCCATAGCCAGGGTGTAGAGAAAGATCAACTTAATGCAAGGTGAGTCTGTTCAAAAGTCTGACAGCAGCAGGGAAGAAGCTGTTCTTGAGTCAGTTGGTACGTGACCTAAGACTTTTATATCTTTTTCCTGACGGAAGATGATAGAAGAGAGAATATCCAGGGTGCGTGGGGTCCTTCGTTTTTGAGATCATTCTGAGATTTGGTATTCATGTGACTCTGTTCTGATGAGTGCAAGGTAAAAAACTTCGACAATCTTCAACAATGATATCTTTATATCAGTCTGTTCCTCTTTGTAAAATCCTGACTAGCAATCGGTGCTATATGCGTTACACATTCTCTTTCACAAGGTCTTTGACTTCACAGTGACTCAATGAAGTGTAAGTTTGTTCATTTGAGATGGATTTCCAAATCAGGAGATAATGGAGGTGATTTTCCTCCTCATGCCATCCCTGATGCAGATCACACTGATCCCGGAAAATAGCGTGTGGGCCTAAAAATGGGCTAAATACTTTGCCATCCTTTTAGTCCCTCTCTACTGCTGCAAAGCGGACAGCACCCAGGAAGAACAGGAGGTTGATTAGCATATTTAAAGTAGCATTTAAAATATGTTTAGCCCAGCCAATGTCAGATTCTCCCAGCTGCCAGGATCTTCCAACCGCTGGGTATCACGCAAACCTGGCAAGAATCACTACTGGCCTTCACTAGTGGAGATCAGGGACAATGGCTGTGCCAGGGGGCTTGGAGGCCACTGAACCTCCCCCCTCTCAGGTGATTATGGACATGGACAGGCAGTGCCCACCTGGCACCCTGGCACTGCCAGGTAGTGTCAAGGGGATGGGGCCTGAATGTAAATGGGATCTGAGTTGGAGCTATACTCGGGGGCAGGGGGGAGGGGGGGGGTAGCTATGCGGGAGGGGGTGGAACATTAAGTGAGGTCAGGAAGATCGACACATCGGGAGGTCCCCAAAGCCCCGATGCCGGACTGGATGAGGGAACGTGCAGGCGAACAGGAAGGGTGTGCCGATATCCATGGGAAGGAGGGAGAAGGTCTCCCAATGCAACACGAGATCAGGCCGCGTTTGTGGTGGGAATCACTTGTTTTGCAATTAGCACTCAGGATGGGAATTATTCCAAGGGCGGCGTTTCCATAAGAAGGAGGCATTCCAGAACTCTCTACAGACATATTGTTGCTCTTGTAGATCCTTGTAAATATATTCTTCGTTGCTTGAAGTCTTGGAATATGTACCATCACAATACCCAGGGCTCCCAGTTAACATGCAGACTCTTCCTCCTCCACTGCCAGCTTGCTCCTCCCCACTCAGGCTCTTGGGTTGGTCGGTCGAGCAGATACCCGTGGCATCTGCCTTGACTGGCAATCTGATACCACCCTAATGAACTTGCAGGCCAATCTCTTATGTCTCTAGCCTCACTGTACAGTACAGGCTAATTGCAGTCTGAAACTTATAAAATTCTAACAGGATTGACAGGGAAGATTCCGAAAGAATGTTCCTGATGGAGGGGGCAGTCCAGAACTCGGGATCATAGTTTGAGAATAAGAGGTAAACCTTTTAGAACTGAGGTAAGGAGAACTTTCTTCCCCCAGAGGATGGTAAATGTGTGGAATTCACTCCCACAGAAAGTAGTTGAGGTCAAAATATTGCGTGATTTCAAGTAGAAACTATTGAATCATAAAATCCCAGAAGAAGGCCAACACTTTCTATGTTGCCCAGACATCTGATCACAACCCCACTCAGGCCCTACCCCTGTAACCCCACATATTTACCCTGCCAATCTCCCTGACATCCCTCTAACACCAAGGAGCAATTTTGGCATGGCCAATCAACCTAACCTGTGTATTTGTTTTTGGACTGTGGGAGGAAACCGGAGCACTCGGTGGAAACCCATAGAGACACGGGGAGAATGTGCAGTCTCCACACAGTCAGTGACCCAGGAATCGAACCCAGGTTCCTGGCACTGTGAGGCAGCAGTGCCAACTACTTAGCAATTAAGCCCTTGGGGCTCAGGGGATCAAGAGATATGGGGGAAAGGAGGATCAGGATATTGAATTTGATGATCAACCATGATCAAAATGAATGGCAGAGCAGGCATGAAGGGCTGAATGGCCTCCTCCTGCTTCTAGTTTCTATGATTCAGACCCAATGCAACTTTAAGTGGAAGGGAAGACAATCTCATGATGTACACAAACCTCAATTGTTTTCATTACTTTGTGTATTTATGGGCAAGGCCCAAACATTTTCCCAAGCATTTTTTAAAGGACCATAACAGCAAATATCACTAAGGAATACATTCGTTTAAGGGTTGTGAATCTGTGGAATTCCCTGCCACAGTTGAGGCTACCTCATTGAATGTTTTTAAGGCAAGGATAGATAGATTTTTGAACAGAAAAGGAATTAAAGGGTTATGGTGAGCGGGTGGGTAAGTGGAGCTGAGACCATGAAAAGATCAACCATGATCTTATTCAATGGTGTAACAGGCTCGAGGGGTCAGATGACCCCCTCCTGCTCCCAGTTCTTATGTTTTTATAAATTATGGAATGAAAGAATTGCGTACACTGCTCATGCACACATTCATTCCACAGTGAGATTGGAGATCCACGGAATCCTTAAAAAGTGGCAAATTATGTCAAAAAGCAAATCAGCCTTTGCTTTGCTTAATGAAATGGTTCAAATACTATTGGGAAAACAGTCTTTAAACCATGCCCACATTGTAGGAATGTTGACTCTTTAGTGCTGATAATGTTTTCCATAGTGGGTGCTGTGGTTTCACAGCAGTTAGCACTGCTGCCTCACAGTGCCAGGGACCCAGGTTCAATTCCAACCTTGGGTGATTGTGGAATTATACCTTCTCCCCATGTCTTCATTTGTTTCCTTGTGTGCTCTTGTTCCTTCCCACACTCTAAAGATGTGCCTGTTAGATGGATTGGTCATACTAAATTGCCCCTTAGTGTCTAAAGATGTGCAGGTTGGATGGATTTGACATGCTAAATTGCCACTTAGTGTCCAAAGATGTGTGAGTTAGGTGGATTGGCCATGCTAAGTTGCCCCTCAGTGTCGAAAAGTGTCCAGGTTAGGTGGATTGGCCATATGAAATTGCCCTTTAATGTACAAAAATGTGCAGGTTAGGTGGATTGGCCATGCTAAATTGTTCCTTAGTGTCCAAAGATGACAGATTAGGTGGATTGGCAGTGCTAAGTTGCCCCTTAATGCTCAAAGATATGCAAGTTAAGTGGATTGGCCACACAAAATTGCCCCTTAGTGTCTAAAGATGTGTAGGTTAGGTGGATTGGCCATGTTAAATTGCCCCTTAATGTCAGGAGGATGAACAGGATAAATATGTGAGGTTACAGTGGAAGTGCCTGAGGTGAGATTGTTGGCGGTGTAGACTCGATGGACTGAATGGCCTCCTTCTGCACTGTCGGGATTCTATGAATTCTATCTTATGAATTGTAACTGTAGCAGGGAATCTATATCCTGTGAGCGTGTACACAGTATAAAAGTACCATTGTATTGACACTCAGTTTCAATTTGCAACCTGAAGCCCCATCGTGATGAGTTTTTTTTCCAACTCCGCCTTAGAGGTCACACTAATCCTGATCAAATACTGCTGGGATGTTATACTGCAAAGAAGTCTATTAACTCTTTGTGCACGGCCACAGAACCATTCGATTAAACCTCGCCGTTCCCCATCTCAAAAAGAGCAGTGGGAGCATTTGAAGGTTAAATGATTTGAGCTGTTTAATATTGAGGTTAGAGCGTGTTTGCGGCACTTGTCAGAAGGAGCACGGCGATTTGAAAACCGGGCAACGTACGTGTCCCGAAGCTCGATTTTCTGGATATGCAGCGAGGAGAGAAGAAGATTGATTTTTAATCCCCTCTGTGATTTGCACTCTCGCTGCTCAGGTGAATATGTGGGTTGACCCGACAAAAATCATCTCGAGAGCTCTTTAACAAATGGCATCCTCTCCGGAGCCCTGTGAGGGTGAGTGGACTTGCTGGAAGATGACAACGTGTGACTAAATAATAAATCCTGCACCGATACAGGAGGAGGTTGTGTTGTAAAGGTGATTATTGCGCAGGGAGTGGAAGCTGGTGAAACTTTTAGGCAGAGCAATTATATTTTCATTTGTGTGCTTCAGTTGGCTATTGTCTTGGAAACTTGAATCGCTCCTGTCTTCAGAGCAAAGAAGAAAGCCAGGAACAGGCCCTTCACCACCCCCTCCAAGCCTGCGCCAACCATGTCTAGACCTGTACCCCTCTGTTCCCCTGTCTACCCAAATGAGTCTTGTCTGCCGTAACCACCTCACAACTCACCTGGAATGCCCAGGCCCCCACCATATTATTGGACCAGGCACCAAGCAAGCCTGTCCATTTTCCTGAGGCCCTCAAGTGCCCAATCAAGAGCCATTTAAGGACCTCTTCCTGCCTCCACTGTCACAAATCGTTCGACCCGGGAAGATTGCTACCAGTCTGGCAGGTTTCACGGGGCAGGAAGTGGGATACTTCCATTCGGAGGATGTCCCCAGTGTCCATTTAAGATAACCTACACCCCTCTCCTCTCCAAAACGATATCCCCTACTTTGCGCCTCCCCTCCTAGCTCCCCGATGCCTCCGCCCCACTCTCACTCTCCATCACCCTCCAACCTCTCTGGGATGTCCAAGCCCTCCCTGACCGAGGTACCCAGGCTTAACTTTGGGCCTGGCACCCACGTTCTTTCTTCTCGGCGACTACGTGTAGCTCCAGACATGGCCAATATGTGCCTCTGGCATTGTTGGGGGCTACAGCAAAGCCAGGCATTCAGAGCAAAGGTGAAAATCCCATTCTTACCTTTTCTAGACTGTCCCCCCCCCCCCCCCCCCCCCCCACGTCCCTTTCCCCCCTCCCGTCCCCCAGGCGTTTCCCTGCGGGGTAGCCGGATTGAGCTGCATTACGGGGTGGTCAGGAGATGAGCAATAACTTTCACCCATGACATCCATCACAACGGCCCTGATTTTACCATCATGCTCGCCCCAATTTGGAGACGGGCAAGGCTGGCGGAATGACATTCTCCGTTGGCCTCGGGCACGATCTTACGAACCTCGGATGGGCGTGCCAATAAAATTCCAGCCAACGTTTATGTCCTACTTGAAATGCACTCCAAGTGTTACCACAACAGTGTGCGATCACAAGTCTCCGGACAGCACAAGACACTTAGAACTGAAGCACTGTTAGTACTGCTGCCTCACACCACCAGAGGCCTGGGTTCAATTCCCGGCTTGGGTCACTGTCTGTGTGGAATTTGCACATTCTCCCCATGTCTGCATGGGTTTCCTCCAGATACTCCAGTTTCCTCCCACACTCTAAGGGGTGGATTGGTTACAGATTAGGATGGGCCCTTTATCTCGAATTCACAGGAAATAGGATGCTGGTAGCTCACACCATGCAGAAGGACAGATTGAAGGAAGAACTAATATTTGCTATAGCGTGTATCTCAAGTTAGCTGAGATACCTCATTGGATAGAACAGTAATCAACTGTCATCGATCCCTCCAAACTGTGTCCCAATGTCTAAAGGACAACTTTAATGTCTTCACAAAGACCAGACCCACTGATATTATTAAATATAATTAACCTAGATAGAATCATAGAATCCCTACGGTGCAGAAGGAGACTTTGGCCCATCCATAAGACATAAGAGCAGAATTAAGCCACTCAAACCCCTGTCCACCATTCAATCATGGTTGATCATTTTCTCATCCCCATTCTCCTGCCTTTCTCTGTCCCCCTTGACCCCCTTATTAATCAAGAATCTATCTATCTCTGTCTTAAAGACACACAATGACCTGGCCTCCACAGCCTCCTGCGGCAAAGAGAACTCCATTGAGTCTACGCTGACCACAATCCCACCCAGGCCCTACCCTCGTAACCCCGCACATTGACCCCCTGACACAAGGGTCAATTTAGCACGGCCAATCCACCTAACCCTAAGATTCAAAAAATAATGAGTGGTGGGGTCTTAATTTATCTGTGTTCTAACCTCTGTGAGCAGATCCTGAGCTTGACACAATGCACTACACTATCAGGTGGAAGTACTTCTCAGCGCTATAATTAAAGATACAAATGAGAAATTATGAACAAGAAACTTAAATTCGTTGCCTGAAGAGGAATACGACTGCGCATAAATAATGACAATAAGGTGCAAGACGGGAGATTCGAAATGATTAATTTATGAAATGTATGCAAGTTCATTGATTGTAAAACTGGAACTTACAAAGATTAATGAGTGACCCTGGGCGAGCTACTGACAAATTCAGCCTGCATCATCTCATTGGAAAGCAAGAATCACAGCCACAAGCTTTCCTGTGTCGTCAGAGCCCCGACCACTACCTCTGGAGATTAAGTGGAAGCAATCTTTCTTCTTTACTTAATTACCGGAGCCTGGATATCTCATATTGCTTCGTTATATGGGTTACTTTGTTAACGTCCAATGCTTAACGACAGAAAAGTTCAGAAAACATTCAGAAAATTGATTCCCGCTCAGGTCACTGTCTGTGCAGAGTCTGCACATTCTCCCCATGTCTCTGTGGGTTTCCTCTGGATGCTCCAGTTTCCTCCTGTAGTCCATAGATCTTCAGGTTAGTGGATAGGCCATGCTAAATTGCTCCTAGTGTCAGGGGTAAATAGGTGGGACCAACGGGATAAGGGCTGGAAAGGATTTTGGTCAGTGCAGACTCGATGGGCCGAATGGCCTCCTTCTCTACTAGTAATGATTCTATGATTTTACGATTCTAAGACAGGCAGCAAAGAGAGCAGACTTGTCCGATCTCGCACACCCCACCACTCTCGCTAGCGAGAACAGCAAGAAAGTGGTGGAGACAGGTTCACTCACTGTCTGATGGTTTGGTGGAGACAGGTTAATTCACTGTCTGATGGTGTGGTGGAAACAGGTTCAACACTGTCTGAGAGTGTGGTGGAGATGGGTTCACCCAATGTCTAACGGTGTGGTGGAGACATGTTCAACACTGAGAGAGTGGTGGAGACAGGTTAAATCACTATCCAAGAGTGTGATGGAGACAGGTTCACTCACTATCTGAGGTTGTGATGGAGACAGTTGCAACACTGTCCGAGGGTATGGTGGGGACAGTTTCAACACTGTCTGAGGGTGTGTTGTGGAGACAGATTCAACACTGTCTGAGGGTGTGATGGAGACAGGTTGAATCACTGTCTGAGAATGTGGTGGAAACAAGTTCAACACTGTCTGAGGATGTTGTGGAGACAGTTTCAACATTGCCTGTGGGTGTGGTGGAGACCGGTTCAATGCTGTCTGAGGGACTGGTAGAGATAGGTTCAACACTGTCTGAGAATATGGTGGAGACCGGTTCAACACTGTTTGAGAGTATGGTGGAGACAGGCTCACTCACTGTCTTAGAGTGTGGTGGAAATAAGTTCACTCACTCTGAGGGTGTGGTGGAGACAGATTCAATCGAGACTTTCCGAAGAGCAGCGGATCATTTTCCCAGTGGGAAAAATATGTGCAGGATCTCTGGTGAAAAGGCAGGGGAGTGAGACCAGGCACAATGGCCTGAATGGCCTCCTTTCTTGCTCTGACCATTCTACAATTCGATGGGGGTTGGCCAGGGTTAAAACTAAAATACCTCCATGGTCTCATAATCCCCATGTGCACCAACAGGGAAATCTCAGGCAAGCCGCACAGAAGGGAAAATAAATATATCTTCATATTTCCCACAGTGCAATAATGAATAGACTTACCTCCTGAACTGTGAAGCAAATCTGGGATGTTGTTATCGGTGCTATATAAATGCCAGATATTAAGATGATCTTCCTTACACCCTAGCTATGACTGTAACACTGTATCCTGCACCCTAACTTTTTCTTCTCCCCAATGTACTCTATGAACTGTATGCTTTATAACACAAGAAATAATATTTTACATTGTATCCCAATACATGTGACAATAAAAAAGTCCTGCTTTAGGGGTGGCACAGTGGTTAGCACTGCTGCCTCACAGCACCAGGATCTGGGTTCAATTCCAGCCTTGAGTGAATGTCTGTCTGTGTGGTGTTTGCATGTTCTCCCTGTGTCTGCGTGGGCATTTTCCGGGTGCTCCAGTTTCCTCCCACAGTTGAAAGATGAGCTGGTTAGGTGGATTGGCCATGCTAAATTGCCCCTTAGTGTCAGGAAGGCTATCTAGGGTAAATATGTGGGGTTATGGGAATAGAGTCTGGGTAGGATTGTGGTCAGTACGGGCTGAATGGCCTCCTTATGCACTGTAGGGATTCTCTGACAAGAGGGGAGTTTTTTATATGTCAAAGATGCAGCGTCTCTTAATAAATGCACTAAGCAGGAAACTCTCCCTTGAGAAATGTTATTTATTATGAAAGCTGCCAATTTTAACTAAAGGCGTTTGCCATAATTGCAAAGGCAAAACTATTAGCATTTTCATTGATCACTATTACATTTCATCCAACTGAATCATCTCCCCATTTATCTTCATTTACAGCTTAACCATCAGCTCCTTATTAAATATATTCCGAAATTTATATGTATCACATTAACCAGGTTACATCCTCAAGGAAGGCCAATAAATTCTGCTGCTATTAGCAAGACGTTATCAAGAACATTACATTCACCATTTAGAAAGTTGCTTCATTGCCAACACGGATGGGAGAGTTTTCATCGCGCCCTCTCTGATATGGCATTATTAATGTTTGGCATTGCCCAGTGTGTTCAGCTCCTGATGCCACTGTAATGATTCAAGTCAGGATCTTCCCTACTGCTCTGTGCCAACGTTCACTCCCACTCCGTCCCCACTTCAGAAGGCAGATGGCAAATCCTTTTGCAGATTGCAAGAGGTTTTCGTTATTGACGGGGTTGTTGGAAAAGGTGCAAGTGTGAAAGCAAAAAGGAAAATTCTAATCCGACCCCAGAGGCGCAAACTGCGCAAACACTCCACGCCCTACACCCCCTCACCGCCCCAGTATAATGGGAGTGGTGAGCTGGGGGTGAGAACGGGGAGAAGCAATGGATGTGTGGCATGGTGGCATAGTGGTTAGCCCTGTTGCCTCAGGGATCTGGGGTCACTGTTTGTGTGGAGTTCGCATGTCCTCCCCATGTCTCTTTGGGTTTCCTCCAGGTGCTCCGATTTCCTCCCACAGTCCAAAGATGTGCAGGTTAGGGGGCTTGACCATGGTAGATTGCTAATACTCCATCTTGTCCAGCCACAGAAGCACGCGCTGGATTTTAAGTTGACGGATAGTTAGTCGCCTCCAGTTGAGATTTTGGCCTTTAGACAGACCATGTCCATCTTTCAATAGCTGGCAGCCAACAACAGTGGCCTCAGGCAAGGCTAGGGGACGGAGGGTCTGCCTCCTAATCAACACTTTTTGCTGCCTAGACATTGCTACAGTGGGGAGTTTTTGCTCCCCAAACCAAGAAAATCTGATGCTAAAATGCTGCTCCTACTATTCTCCATGGAAGTTCGCCTCTGTAATCCTGACACAACTTACATCCTTGCTGAATGAAATATACACCACCTTGAGACAAAACATCCCGAGGCCTTCTTCTTCAAGGCCGGGGACTTCAGTCAGGCCAAGTTCAAGAGCGTATTACCGAATTACCACCAACACGTCTCCTGCTCCAGCAGAAGCCCAAACATCCGAAACCACTGCTACACAAATCTCAAACATTCCTACCGCTCGATCACAACACATACTTTGGGTAAATCAGACCACAAGGCTGTGCTCCTGTTCCCGGCTTACAAACAAAAACTAAAACGGGAGAATCCGTCAAAGAAAGTCATGCAGTGTTAGTCTGAGGAATCAGATGATCTCCTACGGGGCTGGTATGTATTTAAAAACTCTGCGGCCAGTCTGAACAGGTACAGTAACTGACTACATTCGTAAATGTGTAGAAGATTGTGTACCAAAGAAACAAGTCCTTGTTTTCCCAGCCGGAAACCATGGATGAACAGGGATATCCACTACTTGCTGAAGTCCGGTTCTGAGGCGTTAAAGTCAGGCAGCGCTGACTTATACAAGAAAGCCAGATACAATCTAAGGAGATCCATCAAAGATGCCAAAAGACAGCATTGGACCAAGCTAGAGACCCAGGCTAGCCACCCAGACTCCCGTCAACTGTGGCAAGGTTTGTAAGACATAACAGGCTAAAAGATGAAGGCATGTAAAATCACCGGCTCCAACGCACCCCTTCCTGATGAGCTCAATGCATTCTATTCCTGTTTTGAGCAAAGATCAGCGAGAGCATGCCCTCCACCCTGAATGAATCTATATCTGGGGGTCACGATTACAGATGTCAGAGCAGTTTTCTCGAAGATTAACCCATGGAAGGCGACTGGCCCAGTGTTTGGAAAAGGCTTTCGAGCAAAAATATTTCCAGAGGTCACTGTGTGCTTGCTACTATCCCTCTTTGCATCAGCTGTTGTTCATCGAATCTGCGTAATGGCACGGTAGCACAGTAGTTAGCACTGCTGCTTCACAACTCCAGGGACCTAGGTTCGATCCCCAGTTTGGGTCACTATCTGTGCGGAGTTTGTACATTCTCCTTGTATCTGTGCGGATTTCCTCCAGGTGCTCCGGTTTCCTCCCACAGTCCAAAGATGTGCAGGTTAGGTCAATAGGTCATGCTCAAATTGCTCCTTAGTGTACCAGGACGCTTACCTTAGAGGGATTAGTGGGTAAATATGTAGGGCTATAGGAGAAAGGCCTGGGTGGGATTGTGGTCGGTGCAGACTTGATGGGCCAAAGGGCCTCTTCCTGCACTGTAGGATTCGATGATTCTATGAACTACATGATACTCGGATCCTGCGCTGATCAGCTGGCGAGATACCTTCAACCTCTCTTTACAAAAATCTGAGGTCCCTATCTGCATCAAGAAGACAATTGTTATCCCAGTACCAAAGAAAAGCCAGACAGTGTGCCTCAATGACTATCGTCCAATGGCTCTGACATCCATCATTGTGAAGTGCTTCAAAAGATTAGTCATGGTGTGAATCAATTCCAGTCTCCTAGACTACTTAGATCCACTACAGCTCATGTAGCGCCACAACAGGCCCACAACAGAGGCCATCTCCCTGCCCCTGCACTCGACTCTGAAACATCTAGATAACAAGGGCACCTATGTCCAAACTCCTATTATTGATTGTAGCTCAGCCTTCAACACCATTATTCCTACGAATCTCATCTCCAAACTCCATGGCCTGGGCCTCAGCAATTCCCTCTACAATTGGATCCTGAGCTTCCCAACTCACAGACCGCAATCAATAAGACCTTATTGATTGTGTGCAAGAGACAATTCTTTTCACTGCATGTTAACGCACATGAAAATAATAAATCAAAACAAATCAAATCAAATCAAAATCTCTTTAGTCCGAACAGTGTCCAATGGTGGAACTGGAACAGACACCAGAGCAGCCCTGGGGAGATGCCCGGAGCAGAGAGGCGAATTCTGAGGTGCATTTCCAATGGGGATAACTCTTGAGGTCAGGGGAGTGGGCTTCCACGGACTATTGGGTGCTCAGCCAGAAGGTTCTCCTGAGCCCCACATGGATCAGTTAATATTTGTAAAGATTCCAATCAAAAGAATCACAGACCTCAAAATCAAATTTAGCAACATGGTTACACCTTAGTCAATCTGAGTTGACCTGCTAACCAATCAGCATTTTTTTTCAGCTGTAGAAAAGAAATCTTTTGAAATTTGGTTGATTAGATGTTTACAAAATCATGAGGGGTTGTAGATAAGAGGTGAATAGCCAAGGTCTTTTCCCTCAGGCTAAGGAAAGTACAAAACCAGGAGGCATAAGTTTAAGGTGAGAGGGGAAAGGGACCAGAGGGGCAATTTTTTCCACACAGAGGGCAGTGCGTGTATGGAATGAGCTGCCGGGGAAGGTGGTAGAGGTGGGTACAATTACAACATTTAGAAGACATTTGGACAGGTACATGGAAAGGGTTAGAGGGAAATGGGTCAAGCACAGACAAATGGGATTCATTCTGATTAGGAAGCCTGGTCAGTATGGATGAGATGGGCCGAAGGGCCTGTTCCTGTGCTGTATGTCTCTATAACTCTATGATCTATTCCGCAATGTTGACTCGTTCTGATTTGACAGTTTATTTGTCTTGTTCTATTTCATTAGGTATATGGTGACATTTCATACAATACAGCTGCTTCAATCACTCTTGGGGCTTGTCTGCCAGCTTGCTTTCAGTATGATTTATTTCCTGTTGTTTCCATATGGCTGCGCAGATGGCCACGAGACACTTGTTTTTCTGAAGTTCAGTCTTTTTCAGTGATGTTTCAAGCGAGGAAATGTTCCCCTTTCTCACTGTTTAAAAAGAGCAGCGGAAATTCTCTTGGATGGGAAGGTAGTGCGGAAGCCATTTTGCCTCTAAAATGGCCGCCCCCTAACCATCTTCATTACCCTGCAGCCCTCCCAGTGAGCAATCATTTCTCTCTGAAGTGGCGGCCGGAGGTGAAGCAGTTTTAAGCTTCCTGGATTTGAGGTGCAGATGCAGTCAGGTTAAATTATATCAGGGGAATGGGGGGAAGGAGGGGCTTGAGATTATGTTGGATGGGGTGGGTGTTAACACTGCTACTTCTCAGCCTCAGGGACCTGGATTCGATTCCCGGCCTTGGGTTACTATCTGTGCAGAGTCTGCATGTTCTCTCTGTGACTGCATGTTTCCTCCCACACCCAAAAAATGCACAGGTTAGGTGGATTGACCATGCTAAGTTCCCCCTCAGTGTCCCAAAATGTATAGGTTAGATGGAATAGCCATGATATATTGTCCCTTTGATTCCCAACATATGCAGGTTTGATGTGGCAAATGGAAATTGCCCCTTAGTATCCAAAGATGTGTAGGGTAGGTGGATTGGCTATGCTAAATTGCCTCTTAGTGTCCCAAGATGTGCAGGTTAGGTGGATTGGCCGTGCTAAATTGCTCCTTAGTGTCCAAAAATGTGTAGTTTAGTTGGATTGGCCAGGTTAAATTGTACCTTAGTGTCCCAAGATGTACAAGTTTTGTGGATTGGCAATAGTAAATACACTGGGTTACGGGGATAGAGGCATGAGGGGATGGGAGGAGGGGCGGGGATGGGGGTCAGGGAAGGGAGGGCAGTGAGGGTGGTGGGCCTGGGTAAGTTGTGTCTTTGGAAAGTCAGTGCAGACTCAATGGACCAACTGTCCTCCTGCACAATAAGGTTCTATTCCATGAGTGGTGTAAGGAATGAGAGGTGTTAGGGGTGGGATTAGTGAGTTGGGGCAGTGGACTTAGGGATGGCGAGGGATAATACAGTAAAATTCTATCTGAGATGCAAAATGAGGGACAGGGAATGATTCTCTGGCATTCCCACAAGATCAAATTCCTTTCCAATATATGGAAAGCCACCTGTCAAAAATTGTCCATTTTGTTCCCACACCTCAATTATAGTTTCATCCCCACTGGATTGGGTGAGACGCAGGGACTGTGGGATCAGCTGATCATGCTGACCTCTGACCTTTGACTGCAAGCGTCTGTTCTGCAGCATGTAACCTTTCCAATGTTTTATTTAACACCATTGAGACAGGCCTGCTCTTAGAACATAGAACATAGGAAAACTACAGCACAAACAGGCCCTTTGGCCCACAAGTTGTGCCGATCATATCCCTACCTTCTAGGCCTATCTATAACCCTCAATCCTATTAAGTCCCATGTACTCATCCAGAAGTCTCTTGAAAGACCCTATCGAATTTGTCTCCACCACCACCAACAGCAGCTGATTCCAACACTTACCACCCTCTGAATGAAAACTTTACCTCGGCACCTCCTCTGTACCTACTCCCCAACACCTTAAACCTGTGTCCTCTTGTGGCACCCATTTCGGCCCGGGGAAATAGCCTCTGAGAATCCACCCTATCTATTCCTCTCAACATCTCATAAACCTTTATGAGGTCACCTCTCAACCTTCGTCTCTCCAAGGAGAAAAGATTGAGCTCTGTCAACCTATCCTCATAAGGCATGCCACCCAACCCAGGCATCATCCTTGTAAATCTCCTCTGCACCCTCTCAATAGCTTCCACATCTTGTTATTGAAGATTGTCACACCATTATCCATAAACGCGGGAGCCAAAGTCAGCGGGAGGTTTCAGTAAGTGACGTTTTTAAAAATTAGTTTATGACACTGGCTGATCAGCACTTATTGTCTATCCCCATTTGCCCTTTGAAACGAATAGCTTGCAAAGCCATTTCAGATGGCAGTTAAAAGTCAACTGCATTGCTGTGGGTCTTTTCTCTCTTTCATTTATTGGACATGGACATCACTGGCTGGCCAGCATTTATTGCCCATCACCTTGAGAAGGTGGCGGTGAGCTGCTTTCTTGAGTCGCTGCAGTCCATGTGCTCTGGGTTGACCCACAATGTCGTTAGGAAGGTAAATTCCAGGATTTTGACCCGGTGAAGGAACGGCAATACGTTTCCAAGTCAGGATGGAGGGGAACTTTCAGGTGGTAGTATTCTCGTGTATCTGCTTGTTTGACAAAGAGCCATTTGGACTCAAAACATCAGCTCTTATTTCCCCTTAAAGATGCTACCAGACTTGCTGAGATTTTTTAGCATTTTCTCTTTTGGTTTCAGATTCCAGAATCCGTAGTAATTTGCTTTTATCTGCTGCCCTTGTCCTTCTGTTGATGAACAGAGGGATCTGGGTGTATATGTGCATAGATCCCTGAAAGTAGGCAGTCAAGTCAATAAGGTTGTTAAGAAGGCATACGGAGTCTTAGCTTTTATTGGTAGGGGATTGAATTTCGGAGCCGCAACGTCATGTTGCAACTGTACAAAACTCTAGTGCGGCCGCACTTGGAGTATTGTGTGCAGTTCTGGTCCCCACATTATAAGAAAGATGTGGAGGCATTGGAGAGGGTACAGAGGAGGTTTACCAGGATGTTGCCTGGTATGGAGGGCAGGTCTTATGAAGAGAGGCTGAGGGATTTGAGGTTGTTTTCGTTAGAAAGAAGGCGGCTAAGAGGAGACCTTATTGAAACATATAAGATGATTAGAGGTTTAGATAGGGTGGACAGTGATAGCCTTTTTCCTAGGATGGAGAAAGCTAGCACGAGGGGACACAGCTTTAAATTAAGGGGTGATAGTTATAGGACGGATATCAGAGGTAGGTTCTTTACCCAGAGGGTGGTTAGGGAGTGGAATGCCCTGCCTGCGGCAGTTGTAGATGCGCCAAGTTTGGTGGCGTTTAAGAGGTTAGTTGATAAGTTTATGGAAGAGAAGGGAATGGTTTAGTTTGGAGGGTCATTGCTTTTTTCATAATTGGTCGGCGCAACATCGAAGGCCGAAGGGCCTGTTCTGCGCTGTAATGTTCTATGTTCTATGTTCTATGTTCTAGATGGAAGTGGTTGTGGATGTGGAAGGTGCTGTGTAAGGATCCCTGGGGATCACATGTAGGCCAGGCCAGGTAAGGACAGCAGATTTCCTTCCCTAAAGGAGACATTAGTGAACCAAATGGGTTTTTATGACAATCAATAATAGTTGCATTGTTACCATTAATAGGTTTATTTGGTATCACGAGCTTTCGTGACACAGTTCCTTCATCAAATGAGGGCAGTTTTCCAAAAACTCATGATTCCAAATAAACCTGTTAAACTTTAACCTGGTGTTGTGAGACTTCTTACTGTGCCCACCCCAATCCAACACCGCTATCTCCACCTCACAGTCATCATTAGTCTTTGAAATTCCAAAATTTCTATTGAATTCAAATTTCAACGTCTGCCATAGTGGGATTTGAATTTGGATTGGCAGAACATCGCCCTGGATCTCTGATGAAAATTCCATTGTGCCAATTTGCCACTGGCAGTGGAGAGGTTGGGGGGGGGGGGGGAAGTGCTGGGGGACACAAGAAGAGAGAGACTTGGGACAAATCTTTAAATCTTTAAAAGTAGCAGGACAAGGTGAAAATGCTGCTAAAAAATACAAGATATTAATTGTATGTTAATTGTATTGTTAAGATAGGCAGGTGAAGGGCAGTATTTAATTATGCCCTTTGAGCATTTATAAAGAGAGACCGCTTCATCGACCCCAAAACAACATCTTCATTAATTTAGATCAGGTTCTTTGGAGTTTGTTTCTGTTACAGTGCCCAACCAGGGACTAGAATTTTAATTTAATGAGTTAATTGGATAATTGGCTCTATTTCTAAGGAACGATAGAGAGATTCTTCAGTGACCATGCGATTGGAGTGCTTTATCAACTCCTAACAAATATTTGAACTTAACGAGATAAAGTTCCTTTAAAAATACACTTCCTTTGCTAGTGTTCCATCAAGGGGCTTTCACCTGTTTAATTGTTTGTTGACTTGTTTATCAAAAAAACATATCAAGGGAGGCTGTTGGGATGTTGTGTTGGGAGCTAGGAAGTAGACATACATGATGCTATTGTCTATGAATGGATCTTGTGGGCGGGATTCTCCGTGGCAGAACCCAAGACCAAGCAAGACAGAAATGTCCAGCCAATGTGTAGCTTCACACTCCACTGATTGGCTTGGAATTGGAGTCACATTGGACACTTGGCTTTATTAATAGGTGGAAAGATTTCAACAGCAAGAAATTTATGTTTATAACATACAGGTTAATGTCAGGTGGAGTGTGGTGTTCAATTTCCATGGACTTTATTCGAAAAAAGGTTGTCAAGGCCTTGGACAGGGTGCAGAGCAGATTTATGTTGGGGGGAATGAAAGACTTCAGTTATCTCTCATTGAACTAGTATTAATATCTCATGTGTGTGTGTGTGTGTGTCTGTGTCTGTGTGTGTGTGTCTGTGTGTGTGTATATCCATCTGTGTATGTCTGTCTGTGTGTATATGACTATGTGTGTATCCATCTGTGTCTGTGCGCCTGTTTGTGTGTATGTGACAACATGTATGTCTGTGTACCTGTAAGTCTGTCTGTATGTCGGAATTTTACTGTGATGTGGGCAAGGCTGGTAGAACAACATTCTCCATTGTCTTCAGGAAAGATTCAACAAGCTTCGGGCAGACGAGGTGATAAAATTCCTGTGTGTGTGTGTGTTTGTGTGTTTATTTGAGAGAGTGTGTCTGTGTATATCTGAATGTGTGTGCATACAAGTTTTAAAGTCTATTTATTAGTGTCACAAGTCATTAACACTGCAATGAAGTCACTGTGAAAATCCCCTAGTCGCCACACTCCATCACCTGTTCGGGTACACTGAGGGAGAATTTAGCATGACAAATGCACCCTAACCAGCACATCTTTGGGACTGTGGGAGAAAATCAGAGCACCCAGAGGAAACCCACGCAGACACGAGGAGAATGTGCAGTCTCCACATAGACAGTGGCCCAAGCCGGGAATTGAACCTGGGGCTGTGAAGCAGCAGAGCTAACCAACGTGCAAACGTGCCACTCAAGTGTAACCTGTCCAATTTGTATAGATCCCATCGCCCCTAGAACCAGTTCCAATGCCCCAGGAATCTGAAACCCTTCCCCTGATATCATCTTTTCTGACACATATTTATTCAATATATCCTGTTATTTTGACACTGGCTAGCATGTGGCACAGGTAGTAATCCTGAGATCACTACCTTTGAGGTCCAATTTCTTAACTTTCTTCCCAGCTCAATGTATTCTGCTTTTCATTCCTCATCCCTTTTCTTACGTATGTCCTTTGTACCGATGTGTACCATGATCACCGGCTCCAGAATGTCCTCTTTCCATTCCAGAACATCCTTGATCCCAGCACCATCCTAGAATCTTGTTTGTGGCCACAGAAACACCTGTCTATTCCCCTTACAATTGAATCCCCTATAACTATCTATAAAGATTGCAACGGGGTCTTGATCAATTGGGCCAATGGGCTGATGAATGGCAATTGGAGTTTAATTCAGATAAATAATTTAGATTGAACTAGGGCAGAACTTATTCAGTTAATGGTAGGGTGTTGAGGAGAGGTATAAAACAAAGGGACCTAGGCATATAGGTTCATAGCTCCTTGAAAGTGGAGTTGCAAGTAGACAGAGTGGTGAAGAAGGCATACAGCATGCTTGGTTTCATTGGTCTGAATACAGGAGTTGGGAAGTTTTGTTGAAGTTGTACAAGGCATTGGTAAGGCCACACTTGGAATACTGCGTGCATCCTACTATAGAAAAGATGTTATTAAATTAAAGAATGCAGAAAAGATTTACTAGGATGCTACTGACACTTGATGGTCTGAGTTATAAGGAGAGGCTGGATAGACTGGGACTATTCCCTCTGGAGCATAGGGGCCAAAGGGTAATTATGTAGAAGTCAATAAAATAATGAGTATATGTTAGCTAGATAGTTAATATCTTTTCCCAAAGGTAGGGGACTCTAAAACTGGAGGCAAAGTTTAAGGTGAGAGAGGAGAGATCCAAAGGGATACTTTTTTTTTCCCCACACAGAGTGGTGAGTGTCTGGAACCAGCTGCTAGAAATAGTAGTAGAGGCAGGTACAATTTTGTCTTTTTAAAAAGGTAGTTATGTGGGTAAGATGAGAGGGATATGGGCCAAAGGCAAGTAATTAGGACTAAATTGGGATTAAAAAAAGGGGTTAACATAGATAAGTTGGGCTGAAGGGCCTGTAAAGCTCTATAACTACTGCACTAGCACGTATGTAGAGTACAAATACTGCCAGCGTTCATTGTTCTAACAAAAGATACAGGAATCCTGGTCAATGATTACCTGTCACTACTTTTTTGTTTTGGAAATGTCAAATAATTTCTTGGTGATTTTTCAAACATTAAAGATAACCACCCTGCAGAAGTTAGTATTGAGGAAAAGTGAGCAATTATAAATAATTACATATAATTGTGAATGATTGTCTGCAGAAAGCTCAGTGGCACCTCAGGATATTTGGCACAACATTGACAATAGTCTTATCAACTAGATTAAAAGGAGTTTGTTTGTTAAAGGGCACGAACAACTCATTCTGGATACCGGTGCCCCAGTTATTGTCTCTCTCCAATGCTCAGAAGAAGGTGACTGCAATACTCTTGGGGCTTAAGTCTTGGCTTTCAATCCAAGTCTACCATCATTGGCAAGGTACATAGGAAAACAGGAACCCGGAGCAGAAGAAGGCAAATCCAGCCCTTTGAGCCTGCTCCGCCATTCAATCAAATCACGGCTGATCTCTCTGTGGTCTCAAATCCAACTGTTCCCCATTTCCTCTTACCCCCCCTGTTGTTAGAAATATGTCCATCTTGCTGAAACCATTCAATGATTCAAATTCCAACAGTCTGCGCTATGGGGCAGTGAGTTCCACAAATTGATGTTTGCTTATTTATTAGTCACAAGTAAGGCTAACACTAACACTGCAATGAGGTTACTGTGAAATTCCCCTAGTCGCCATATTCCGGCACTTGTTAGGGTACACTGAGGGAGACTGTAGCATAGCCAATGCATCTAACCAACATGTCTTTTGAATGTGGGAGGAAACCCACACAGACACGTGGAGAATGTGCAAACTCCACATAGACAGTGACCCAAGCCGGGAATCGAATCTGAATTCCTGGCACTGTGAGGTAGCAGTGTTAACCATTGTGCTACTGTCCAAATTTGCCACCCTCTAAGAAAAGTAGTTCCTCCCCATTTGAGTTCTAAATCTACCGCCTCTCAACGTGTACCTGTAACCTTTTGTTCGAGATTGTCCCGTAAGAGGAAACATTTGGTTCACAATTTGCATCAGAAGGTGCTTTCAAAGGTGAAAGTGAAGTCACTATCAGTTGATCATGGCTACAAGTTTTGCTGAGGTTTCCCTAAAGATTTAGTTACACTTTCTTCAAATACCCCAGAATGGACGCCATCCCTGGTCAGCCATTTTACATGGGGAGTACTGGTTAGAATGATGCACACTGCAGACTTTGTCAGGAATAGCCTGGCCTACATTCAGGGTAACCACAGCCTACTCAAACAGGCCCCTCCACCCTTATAATTTACTAAATATTCTTCAGTGATTCGTTGAGATGCGTGGAAGAAGGAGCGAGTGTTCTCCCTGAGTTGTAATGGAACTAAAGATGCCAGTGAATAAAAGGATGATGGGAGGGGACAAAGGTCATGAGGCAAGCAAAGAAACTAAAGACCCATCTTAAATGTTAACTCTGTTTTTCTCTGTCCACAGTTACTGCCGGACATGCTGAGCTTTTCCAGCACTTGCTGTTCAGTTTCCGGCATTGTAATGACTTCAATCAGGCCATTGAGTTCAGCCTATCGGAATATGAACTCCCTGATTAAGGAGTCAATTGATGGGCCAATCAAAGAGCCTTCTCCTTGTATTTAACCAGGCATGCCAGTTCCTCTGGCATCCCTGAAGATGTATCGCTGACCAATGGCACTGTGTACTGCTGTTGGAAGGTAAGTAAAGTGATGTGGGCGAAGGGATTTCTGCCTCTACAGACTTATTACAGGCATCAACTGTATTTGGCTTTTATTTTCTCATGTTGTGAAGTGGAGTCTGCAGCAATGAGATTGGGGAAGTTATCAGGAAGTCTAGAATTGCTTCAGTGACGATTGTAACGGTGAGGGGTGATTATGAGCCTGAATTCACTGTCTGAGCAACACCTAAAGAAGGGGGAGGGCTCAAGTTCTAGAAGTTGTAGTTCCTGTTGGTGAGATTGCAATTTCTGATCTTTTCCCCCCACAGTGCCATGATGGGCGTGAACCTGCTTTGTGACTATGAATGAGTTTTATCATTAACCCGTATCTTCACTGTTTATTGATGCCATGTCTATGTGATATCACAGCGGTTGTGGTTTACAACAGGTTCTCACAGGCATGGATGTGTCAAGGGGTCACCATGGGGCGCAAAGGTAAGTATTGCCCCCTCCCCTGCCACCCTAGGGGAGATGTGGTCAGATAGGGCACATGGCCATGCCACTAGCGCTGACCCATGGTACAGACTGGCACTGTGCCCATGCCAGCCTGGCAGTACTGACCTGTGCCAGCTGGAATCTCCTGTGGGATAAGGGAGTCATTTAGGTGTAGTGCTGATGGCCGGGAGCAGGCAGAGGAGCTGGAGATGCTGGTGATGGCATGGAGTTGGGGGGGGGGGGGGGGGGGGGGTGTGTGCTAGGATGGGGGGATGGTGTGGTGGAGGTAGGTGCTGGCTCAGACAGTGGAGGGGATGGAAAGAGGGGCCGACTGAGTGCAGAGGGGTTGATTAGCGGGGGCAAGAGGACCTGATGATTGGTTGGGCTGATACCTATTCGAGGTTAGAAAAATGAGATGTGACGTTATTGAATCAAGATCTGGAGAGAGTTTGACAGGATTGATAAGGCTTCCAGCGCAAATACAGAAAATTAGGTAAATTCCCTCCAAGGGCAAGACTTTGTCAGAAACTCTCAGACTCAGGAGCAGGAATGTTTGTTTATTCCTATGCCATGCTGCAGCCAATGGGAACCAGGAAGAGTTAGAGACACAATTTTGGTGGAGGTTGGGGGGGGAATTCCAGTTCCCATCATGGGCGTCACCATGGCAACTGGGCCCTCAGAATAGGCATCCCGGGCAGCTGCCTGAGGCAAGCAGAGTTTACTGTGGAGGAGCTGTGAATGGTGCAGCCCATCAGCGAACATCCCCACTTCAGACCCTATGATAGAAGGAAGATCGTTGATGAAGCAGCTGAAGATGGTTGGGTCCAGGACACTCCCCCGAGGGACTCCTTACTGCAAGAAAGGTGATGTCATGTGTGGTGATGCCCTTTTAAAAGTCACATGACTTAGGAAACCAATCAGGGACTAGCTTGGGTTGGGGGCTCACCCTTGCAGGGGTTTCTGTTCTAGAACCATCTCAGGAGCTGGCTACAGCCACGAGGCTGCGAGCCTCTGTATAGTTTATAACCTGCAAAATATGTGCCAATTACTGCGGATGCTGGAATCTGAAACAGGAACAGGATGCTGGAAAATCTCAGCAGGTCTGACAGCAGCTGTGGAGCGAGAATCAAGCCAATATTTCAAATTCAGGTGGCCCTTGTCAGAGCTGAGAACATATTTCCCTTAACTTATTACACCGTGTCTTATCTTTGATCCAGCCATTCATTGCTTCGGGTGAACTCCATGTGACCCCACCTCTTTGATGTGGAGATGCTGGCGTTGGGCTGGGGTAAACACAGTAAGAAGTCCCACAATACCAGGTTAAAGTCATAGAACATGGGACACTACAGCACAAACAGGCCTTTCGGCCCACAAGTTGTGCCGAACACATCAAAACCTACCCAGCCATAGACCTATCTATAACCCCCAATCCCATTGGATCCCATATACTCATCCAGAAGTCTTTTAAAAGACCCCAGCAAGTTCGCCTCGACCACCACCGACGGCAGCCGATTCCATTCACTCACCACCCTCTGAGTAAAAAACTTTCCCCTAGCATCCCCTCTGTACTTGCTTCCCTGCACCTTAAATCTGTGCCCTCTCGTCGTGACCATTTCAGCCCTGGGAAATAGGGTGGACTCTCAGAGACTATCTGTTCCTCTCAACATCTTGTTAACCTCTATCAGGTCGCCTCTCAACCTTTGTCTCTCCAGGGAGAACAGTCCCAGCTCCCTTATGTCTTCATAAGGCCTGCCTCCCAATCCAGGCAGCATCCTTGTAAATCTCCTCTGCACCCTTTCAATAGCTTCCACGTCCTTCCTACAGTGAGGCGACCAGAACTGCGCACAGTACTCCAAGTGGGGTCTGACAAGGGTCCTATAAAGTCCAATTGGTTTATTTGATAGTAAACCCACAAGCTGTGAAAACTTTCCACACGCTTGATGAAGGAACAGCATTTTCAAAAGCTTGTGGATTTACTGTCAAATAAACTGGTTGGACTTTAACCTGGTGTTGTGAGACTTCTTACTGTGTTTAGCCCGTCTCTTTGCCAGGGAGACTCCTTCTTTCCTCAAGGATTGGATTGGGGATGGGAATGTTCTCTGCTCAGGCTGCCTTGACCCCGTTATCAAATCTTTTTCAATGTTGGGATGCATAGTCATCCTCACCACCTTCCCTGCTGGAGGGCATGTCTGCTCGTGGCACCATTTCCACAATGTTCATCATGGTGAACAAACACGATGGTGGAATCTCCCATTCCTACTCCTTCGCGATGTCCACTTTCCCGCTTTTTTTTTTCATTCATTCAGGGCAGCACAGTGGTTAGCACTGCTGCCTCTCAGCGCCAGGGAGCTTGGTTCAATTCTGGCACTAGGTCACTGTCTGTGTGGAGTCTGCACATTCTCCCTATGTCTGCGTGGGTTTCCTGCAGGTTCTCCAGTTTCCTCCCACTGTCCAAAGATGTGCAGGTTAGGTGGATTGGCCATGTTAAAATGATCCTAATGTTGAGGGAGCAGTGCGATAAATGTGTGGGTTACGGGGATAAGGCCTCAATGGGATTGTGGTCAGTACAGGCTATGTGGGTTGAATGGCCTCTTTCTGCACTAAAACATCTATAGTTTGTTCGTGGGATGTGGGCATCACTGGCAGGACCAGCATTTCCCATTCCTGAGGGCAGTTGAGAGTCAACCACATTGCCGCGGTTCTGGAGTCACGTGTAGGCCAGACCAGGTAAGGATGGCAGATTTCCTTCCCTAAAGGACATTAGTGAACCAGATAGATTTTTATGACAATTGATACTAGTTTCACAATTATCATTAGACTTTTAATTCCAGATTTTTATTGAATTCAAACTTCACCATCTGGTTATGGTGGGATTTGAAGCCAGGTCCCTAAACCATTACCCTGTGTCGATGGATTGCAAGTCCAGTGACAACATTACTATTCCGCTGCCTCACTTGCTGTTTCAATTTTATCTTCTCACAATACTCTGGGTGAGATTCTCCGGCCTCCCAGTCATATGCTTCCCACCAGTGGGAATTGGTATGATGGTTGCTAGTGGCAGGATTCTCCAGACCCGCCACTGTTAATAGGAATTCCCATTCACGTTGCCCCACACTGGGGAGAAATCTACGAGCAGGGGTGTGCTGCCAGAGGGACTGGAGAATCCGACAGGTGTGAACAGCCCCACCCTTTAGCATTCTCACAGACGTAGCTGTACTCAGAATTTTGCACATCCTTTGACGGGGAAATTTTAGATGATGGCTTGGCCAATGCTGCATAATTTCATGCTTTTGTGTGGTCAAACTCTGCTCTGGCCAACACAGTGCAATGACTAACTTAGACCTTGGGGTCTGGGTCCATATGACTCTTAAATCGGCCTCATAGGTAGAGCATGTGGTCAAGAAGGCATATGGTGTACTGGCCTTCATTAATCAGGGGATTGAGTTTAGGAGTCGGGAGGTAATGCTGCAACTTTATCAGACCCTTGTCAGACCCCACTTGGAGTGCTGTGTGCAGTTCTTGTTGCTTACTACAGGAAGAATGTGGGAGCTTTTGAGAGGGTGCAGAGGAGATTTACAAGGATGTTGCCTGGATTGGGTGGTATGCCTTATGAGGATAGGCTGAAGGAGCTAAGTCTTTTCTCCCTGGAGAGATGAAGGTTGAGAGGCGACCTGATAGAGATTTATAAGATGTTGAGACGAATAGATAGAGTGGATTCTTGGAGGCTATTTTCCCAGGGCTGAAATGGTCGCTACGAGAGGATACAGGTTTAAGGTGCTGGGGAATAGGAACAGAGGAGATGTCAGGGGTAAGTTTTTCACTCAGAGGGTGGTGGGTGAGTGGAATCGGTGATGGTAGAAGTGAACTCGTTGGGGTCTTTTATGAGATTCCTAGACGAGTACATGGGATTTAGTGGGATTGAGACTTGTAAATAGGCCCAGTAGGTATGGATATGATCGGCTCAACTTGTGGGCCGAAGGGCCTGTTGTGCTGTAGTGTTCTATGTTCTACACCAGTTCGGCTAATCTGATGCTGAATATTAGCCTATCGCAGGCGCTGTTGTATGGGATCTGCTGTTCTGCCAATGGGAATGATTGACTCGAACTTAACCTGGACTTTGTGCCATCTGGGTTTGCCTCATGGCAATTTCGCAAAACCGATTCCCCTCAGGCACTCTGCCCTCGCAGTTTCTGAGCTTACCAGAGGGGGCAATGTGACAGGAGTAGTCACAGAGCCATAAGAGGTTTACAGCATGGAAACAGGCCCTTCGGCCCAACTTGTCCATGCCGCCCTTTCTTTCTTTAAACAGTTTGGAATGGTGACAATTTTCATTAAAGTGAAGAAAATTGAAGAGACAAACTCATTTTCCTTGAGGCTTTTTGCTTTGATTCAGCAACTGCAAACATTTTCCTGTCCACGCAAACCATTTCACTGTGTAGTCAATGCAAATTACATATTAATGGTGTGTCACAAACACAATGGCAAGTAGTTTGAGATACTTATCCAAATGTCACATCAATTGAAATGAAAGATTGCACGATTTATCATTTTTACCACATTCTGCTCATGTGGTGGGACTTAAGTGTCTGTGACCCCAGATTCCCTGCTGAAGTCATTATGTTCACTCAGAAGACAATAGCACTCCTGAACGCTTAATCTTCTGCTTTTGTTTGCTGGATCAGTCCACCCAGTGTTTTTATTTCAGAATTTCAAATCGGTGATAGACTGTGTTAATAACAGAATCTCTCTCTTTATGAGATAACCCTATTAAGTGCCACACAGTAACGATCTCTGGGTGACAATCCAATTTATTTGGATGGGCCCCGTTCCTTCAGAATAAACTGTGTTACACAGGACCAGGGACTGAGTGGAAAATCATCCTGTCTTCATCAGCTTGACTGGCTGAATCAGCCCTGGGGATGATCCTGTTCAGAACTGTTCCATTCTGGTCTCTTCCTCATGCCTGGTCTTCACTCTGAACAATGGTTAAAGCTTTTAAGATATACAATAGTAGTTTTTTTTTAAATTCATTCGTGAGACATGGCTGGCTGGCATTTATTGCCCATCCCTAGTTGCCCTTGGAAGACAGTTGAGAGTCAACCACATTGCTGTGACTCTGGAGTCACTGCAGTCTCACAGCGCCAGGGACCTGAGCTCGATCCTTGACGTGGGTCATTATCTGTGGGGAGTTTGCACATTCTCCCCGTGTCTGCTGGGTTTCCTCCAGATGCCCCAGTTTCCTCCCACAGTCCAAAAGATGCGCAGGTTAGGCAGACTGACCATGCTAAATTGGTCCTTAGTGTCAGGGGGACTAGCTAGGATAAATACATGAGGGATAGGGACTGGGTTGGATTGTGCAGACTTGATGGGCTGAGTGGCCTCCTTCTACACAGTAGGATTCTATGAACTCTGAGTCAAATGTAGGCCAGACCAGGTAAAGATGGCAGATTTCCTTCCCTAAAGGACATTAGTGAACGAGAAGGCATTTTCTGACATTTGACAATAGTCATCAGTAGATTCTTAATTCCAGATTTCTTGAATTCAAATTCCACCTTCTGCCGTGGCAGGACTTGAACCTGGGTCACTTGAACATTAACTGAGCTTCTGGATTAGTAGTCCAGTGATAACGCCACAATGCTGTCACCTCCCTAATTCTATCCAGGATTAGATAAGAAAACTAAAGAGGGTTTATAAGAGAACACGCCACTTCTGAACCCAGAGGTCTGATACCCTCTTCACTCTCAGCTATCCAAACTGAAATGGTGGCTACCCTCAAATAGCAGCACTTTCAAATCGTAGAATGCAACAGAACAGGAAGCTGTTTGGCCCATTGCGTCTGCACCAACAACAATTCCACCCAGGCTCTATTCCCATAACCTCACGTATTTACCCTCCCAGTTCCCCTGACGCTAAGGGGCAATTTAGCATGGCCAATCCAACCTAACCCACACACCTTTAGATTGTGATAGGAAACCGGAGCACCAGGAGGAAACCCACGCAGACATGGGGAGAACGTGCAAACTCTACACTGAGACAATGACTGAAGTCTGAAATTGAAACCGTGTCACTGGCACTGAGGCAGCAGTGCTAATCACTGTGCCATTCTATGTTAATTGAACATTATATTGGACTCAACAAAATAAACTGCCTTTGTTGCATTATCTCAATGCCCACACCAATCCTAGGATCATTCTTCCCAAAATTAGATGTCAAGGGAGTGAAATATTTCCAGTGATACTCTTGGCATTGCAACACCATCTGTACAATCTCATCTTTGATTCCTTTAAGTCTGGCAACCGTAATGTGTTGGAAACTTTTCTTGTATCCCAGAATATCTTCAATTCTCCTTTGCTATCAACGTGGGTGGCACAATGTTAGCTCTGCTGTCTCTCAGCACCAGTGAAGAATTGTCCAAATTAAAGTTTCATGCTTTGTCTGTACAGTAATGGAAAATGTTTATCAACTGTCAGATCTTCGAATGGGGTCGAAGTCTGACTGCTACTCAGTAAGAATTTAGCAACACCAATTATTAATCCAACCGATTTATTTGATAGTAAAAAAGCGAGCTTTCAACACTCCCGTGTCTTCATCAGGCAAGTGCAGTGTTCTGGTCTGCAATAGCACACATCAGCACAGACAGTCAGAGATTGCTGATTAGAATGCGAATCCTTACATCTAACCTGCTATTCAAGTGTTAAAGTGGCTAACAATGTGTGTGAAGGGAATCCTGAGCATTGTTAGAGAATTGTGTATTTTCTCCAGACAGCACAGTAAGTGAGGTTTTTTGCTAACCCAGGCAAGTTACGGGGGTTACAGATAGTGTGTCATGAAGCCAAGATCCCTGTTAAGACCGTCCTCATGTGTGCGGAGCTTGGCTATCAGTCTCTGTTCAGCGACTCTGCGCTGTCGTGTATCACGAAAGCCCCTTGAAGAACATTTACCCGCAGGTCGGAGGCCGAATGCCCATGACTGCTGAAGTGTTCGCCCACAGGAAGGGAACTGTTTTGCCTGGTGATTGTTGAGCGATGCTCATTCATCCGCTGTCGTAGTGTCTGCATGGTCTCCCCAATATACCATGCTTCGGGACATCCTTTCTTGCAACGTATTAGGTAGACAACGTTGGCCGAGTTGCAAGAGTATGTACCGTGTACCTGGTGAATGGTATCCTCACGTTTGATGATGTCGTCCATGTCTATGATCCGGCATGTCTTGCAGAGGTTGCTGTGGCAGGGTTGTGTGGTATTGTGGTCACTGTTCTCCTGAAGGTTGGGTAGTTTGCTGCGAACAATGATCTGTTTGAGGTTGTGCGGTTGTCTGAAAGCAAGAAGTGGGGGGGGTGGGATGCTCAGATGAGGAGGATCGTGACAGACACCTCCAGACACTGAAGGATGCACTCGTGAGAAACAGGATATGGCGCTCGACTCATCGATCGACAGTTCCAACGTGCCACAACGATGAGGAGATCAGTGCGGTTTATCGTTGTGGCACGTTGGAACTGTCGATCGATGAGTCGAGCGCCATATCCTGTTCTCACGAGTGCATCCTTCAGTGTCTGGAGGTGTCTGTCACGATCCTCCTCATCTGAGCATCCCCACCCCCCCACTTCTTGCTTTCAGACAACCGCACAACCTCAAACAGATCATTGTTCGCAGCAAACTACCCAACCTTCAGGAGAACAGTGACCACAATACCACACAACCCTGCCACAGCAACCTCTGCAAGACATGCCGGATCATAGACATGGACGACATCATCAAACGTGAGGATACCATTCACCAGGTGCACGGTACATACTCTTGCAACTCGGCCAACGTTGTCTACCTAATACGTTGCAAGAAAGGATGTCCCGAAGCATGGTATATTGGGGAGACCATGCAAACACTACGACAGCGGATGAATGAGCATCGCTCAACAATCACCAGGCAAAACAGTTCCCTTCCTGTGGGTGAACACTTCAGCAGTCATGGGCATTCGGCCTCCGACCTGCGGTAAATGTTCTTCAAGGGGGCTTTCGTGATACACGACAGCGCAGAGTCGCTGAACAGAGACTGATAGCCAAGCTCCGCACACATGAGGACGGTCTTAACAGGGATCTTGGCTTCATGACACACTATCTGTAACCCCCGTAACTTGCCTGGGTTAGCAAAAAACCTCACTTACTGTGCTGTCTGGAGAAAATACACAATTCTCTAACCAATGCTCAGGATTCCCTTCACACACATTGTTAGCCACTTTAACACTTGAATAGCAGGTTAGATGTAAGGATTCGCATTCTAATCAGCAATCTCTGACTGTCTGTGCTGATGTGTGCTATTGCAGACCAGAACACTGCACTTGCCTGATGAAGACACGGGAGTGTTGAAAGCTCGCTTTTTTACTATCAAATAAATCGGTTGGATTAATAATTGGTGTTGCTAAATTCTTACTGAGTTCTTACCACTCCAATCCAACGCCGGCATCTTTACATCATGCTACTCAGCATGAACAGGCTAATCTTCATCTGCGTAGAGCCCGTACGTTGTTTTTCAGTCTTCACCGGAGAGTGAGCAAAACGAGGCCTTTCCCTAACAAATACCAAAGGCTAGATATGGGAATGTGCTATGCAAATGAAAAACTGTCTTCTGCTAATCTTTCATCAAATAAAGGGCAAAAAGTTAGGACATAATTGGTGAATATATATGCAATTGAAGAATTAGAAAGATGTCTTGTTTCTGATTTGTAATTGATTATAATTGCCAAGTTGTTTGTTGGTAATGTCAAACACTTGTAGAGGGAGTGTGAGTTTGTTTCTCCTTTTACACCAGTCATAAAAGCCTAATATTGATTGTTTGGTGTCTAGTGCTGTCTGTACTCAGGTCAACTAATTGTGCCTAAAATTTCTGCTATCCCAAGTCTCCAACACCAGTGACCTAGGTTCGATTTCCAGTTTGAGTCACTGTCTGTGTGGAGTCTGCACATTCTCCTCGTGTCTGTGTGGGTTTCCTCTGGATGCTCCACTTTCCTCCCACAATCCAAAAGATGTGCTGATTGGTGCATTGGGCATGCTAAATTCTCCCTCAGTGTACCCGCACAGATGCTGGAATGTAGATTTTCACAGTAACTTCATTGCGTGTTAACATAAGCCTACTTGAGACATAGATAAACTTTTTATACATCAGCTGATAAATGGGGTGGCACAGTGCTTAGCACTGCTACTTCACAGCGCCAGGAATCCAGCTCCGATTCCTGGCTTGGGTCACTGTGCGGAGCTTGCACATTCTGCCCATGTCTGTGTGGGTTTCCTCCAGGTGCTCCGGTTTCTTCCCACATTCTGGAAGATGTGCTGGTTTGGTGGATTGATCCAAATAGGCAGTGGAGTGTGGTGACTGTCGATAGTCAGAAGCTTTTTCCTGGGGTGGAAGATTCAATTATTAGGGGGCATGGAGTTAAGGTGCGAGGGGCAAGGTTTATGAGGCAGGTTTTTTTTTTTTACAGAGGGTAGTGCATGCCTGGAACTTGTTGACTGGGGAGGTAGTGGAAGTGGATACGGTTGTGACTTTTAAGGAGCATCTTGACAAATACATGAACAGAATGGGAATCGAGGGATATGATCCCCAGAAGTGTAGGAGGTTTTAGTTCAGTTGGGCAGCATGGTCGGTGCAAACTTGGAGGGCCGAAGGGCCTGTCCCTGCATTGTAATTTTCTTTGTTCTTTGCCTAGTAGAATTTCACAGTAACGTCACTGCAGTGTTAACGTAAGCCTTACTTGTGACTAATAAACTTTAAAATGGGTGAAGAATCATGAAAAGGCCAGCAACTGCAGCAATGCGATGCCAATATTCTCTTCATTGGACTAATTTTTATTTTTGAGTTGGGGAATGGGCAGAATTAATGTGAAACTGCAATTCATACATTGCAGAAAATCCCATGGAAATTACAATCAGTTCTGTTCATTAATCACAATTGTATTTCTTTGCGGAGGAAGATGCAAAGTTGATGATCAGTAGGTGAATAGAATCTGAAGGATATCATAGTATCCACTTCAACCCTCTCTTTCAGCAAATTGTTCAAAGGATATTCTTTTAGAACAGTGCCTTTTATCAAGAAATGTAAAACTGGCAGATGTGTTTAATGAGGAGGCTGATGCCTGAAAGTTTTTTTTTTGCTGAACATCCAAAAAGAATATCTGGACTAAGCTGTCAGAATGAAGAAAAGTCTGAATATCCCTGAGGTTAGAACTGGGCCCCCAATGAGCAGCTAAAACCAAAACTTCCTGACAGAAAAATAAGCAAAACACTGTGGTTGTTGGAATCTGAAACAAGAACAGAGGATGCTGGAAAAACTCAAAGTCTAACAGCATCTTGAGCCCCTCTGACTCTCTATCAGAATTCCGATAGTACAGAAGGAGGCCATTTGGCCCATCGAGTCTGCACCGACCACAATCCCACCCAGATCCCATTCCCGTAACCCCACATGATTACTCTGCCTATCCCCCTTTAAACTTTTGGTCAGTTTATTGTGGTTAATCCACCTAACTCGCATATCTTTGGACTGTTGGAGGAAACCAGAGCACCCGGAGGAAACCCACGCAGACACGAGGAGAATGTATGCAAACTCCACACAGACAGTGACCCGAGGCCGGAATTGAACCCGGGTCCTTGGTGCTGTGAGGCAGCAGTGCTAACCTAAACTTAACTAAAGGGACAAACATGTTGAATATGAAGCTGTAATTGGCAGAGATTGCAACAAGATGCCCGGACATTCTCTCTTCCACCTTCTTCCATTGGGGAAAAAATACAAAAGTCTGAGGTCACGGACTAACCGACTCAAGAACAGCTTCTTCCCTGCTGCTGTCAGACTTTTGAATGAACCTACCTTGCATTAAGTTGATCTTTCTCTACACCCTAGCTATGACTGCAACACTACATTCTGCACCCTCTCCTTTTCTTCTCTATGAAAGGTATTTGTCAGCACAGCATGCAAAAAATACTTTTTACTGTATACATGTGACAGTAATGAATCCAATCAAAGTCCGTTTAAAAGTCTGACGGCAGCAGGGAAGAAGCTGTTCTTGAGTCGATTGGTACGTGACCTCAGACTTTTATATTTGTAAAGTGGGAAGGGTGGTCCACTTTCAATTTTTGAATCGCTCATCATAAGATATCTCTCAGGCTGCAAGCTTTTCAAGTGAACTCCCTGTTTATCAGAAACTGAAAACTAGGCCCGATTTAAGGCTTTCAATGAAATCAAAATTCTTTCTTTTAGCATTTTCCTCTTTTATTTCTACTTAAAATAATGTTCTGCCTTATCCTTTAAGGAACTGGATCAAAAGTGGTTCTTGATGGCTTTACCTGCAATAGCAACCCTCTAGACCCCCAACTCCTGAATGGGTGAGAATGTGGAGGTCCTGACATCTTCCTGGGTCTCTGTTTATATTTCCCCGGATGCTTTCAGATTTAATGTAAATGATGCTACGCTTCACTAACAAAATTACCTGCACATTCCCAAGCCTCAAATGCCTGAGTTCCCATCAAGGTACTCAGCCACCAGCGCTGGGCATTGGGATATTCAATGTTGAGGGAGGTACCGGATAGTGGTCAGTGCTGATACTCTATTCATTCATGGGACATGGGTGTCCATCCCTAATTGTCCAAGGGCAATTGAGAGTCAACCACTTTGCTGTGGCTCTGGAGTCACGTGTAGGCCAGACTGTATAAGGACAGTAAATTTACTTCCCTAAAGAACATTAGTGAACCAGATGGGTTTTTTTTTCAACAATGGTTTCATGGTCATCAGTAAATTCTTAATTCTAGATTTTTTTTATTGAATTCAAATTCTTCCACCTGCTGTGATGGGATTTGAACCTGGATCCCCAGAACATTGGCTGAGTTTCTAGAGAAATAGCCTAGCAATAATACCACCAGGCCATCACCGCTCCCCCCCACCGGGCCCATTTGGCTCATCGAGCCTGTACTGACAACAATGCCACTCATGCCTTATTCTCACAACCCCACACACTTACCCTAACTAGTCCTCCTGACATTCAGCATGGCCAATCCACCTAATCTACACATCTTTGGACTTGGATGGAAACCCATGCAGACACAGGAAGAATGTGCAAACTCCACACAGACAGTGACCAAGCCAAGAATCGAACCTGAGTCCCTGGTGCTGTGAGGCAGCGGTGCTAACCAGCGCTGGCCAGGAGGGAGGGATTTTACAGCCTCACTCATCCTGAAACCATAAAATCCCACCCGATGTCAATGGACCTTTCCATGTTCTGCCCCTCACCCAATTCAATTCCTGTGGCGGGCTGAGGGGTAAAATTCCAGCTGGAATCTCTCCTGCTCCCAAAGCCAGGAATTGATGAGTTTGGAAGAATTTTGCAGGTTGACACTCAATCTGTTCAGCCGCATTACGAATGCTTTCTTCTTGGCCATCAAGACCTGGTGTGGGACTCGAACCCAGGACATCTGGCTCAGAGACGGGGATCTATCCACCATGCCACAAGACTTCCTACACCAGTTCAAATGGCCTCGTTGAAAAGGTGAGTTTAAAATGTGTTCTTGAGCAAGCAGTGGGAGAAGAGGGCAATAATCTTGAGTCTTGTATGTTGTCTTCACCTGCTGTGGGGGGAGGTTACTTTCTTATCTTAAAGGCAGCTTAAGAGTGGCACCCCTTCAAGTTATAAGCTTCTGGCGACAGACTAGCAACCTATTTGGGGAATGATTCGCTATGGGAACAGACAAAAGTCTGCCTTCGTGCTCCACAAGGTGGGGGAAGAGAATTGGAGTTAGAAGAAATACAAAAGAGCAGGTTTTATAAAAATGGGCAGTATAGTAATAATGGGCACTTTGCGCCCATCAAACATACACTACAAAACTCAATCTCTCACTTTACCTTTTTTTGTGATCTTGTGCTATTAAACCTGTGGATAACGAGTCCCCCACATGAAAAGAAATTAGTAATTTACTGTGTGTGAGCTGGATTTCTCTATTTAAATTTCCCAGTTTGACTCTATTAGTAATAGACAAGCTGCGATAATAGACCTGAGTGTCTCGCATGCTGCCAGCGTGGAGACTGGCTAAATAACCCACCATTCTGTTGTTCAGTTTCGAAATATTTATTTTTCATTTGTCATGTTCAATCTGAAATTGATTTTCAGTAAAGTGCAAAACAGCTACCAAGAAGCCAGTGGGCTGGTGGAGTCTGGAGTTAAACTCATTGCTCTCAAATTGAAGCCCGGCGAGAATTTTGACTCATAAATCCCTACAGTGCAGAAGGAGGCCATTCAGCCCATTGAGCCTGCACTGGCAACAGTCCCATCCAGCCCCTATCCCCGTACACTGCTAATTCCATCCCCCGACACTAAAGGGCAATTTATCATGGCCAATCAACCTAACTCGCGCATCTTTGGGTATTAACGGGTGGCACAGTGGTTAGCACTGCTGCCTTTCAATGTCAGATTTGATTCCTGGCTTGGATCTGAATGGAGTTTGCACATTCTCCCCATTTCTGCTCGGGTTTCCTCCGGGTGCTCCGGTTTCCTCCCACAATCTGAAAGATGTGCTGAGTAGATGCATTGAGAGAATTCAGCACAGCCAATGTACCCAAACAGGTGCCGGAGTGTGGCGACTAGGGGATTTTCTCGGTAACTTCATTGCAATTTTAATGCAACTTTACATTGACAGTAGTAAAAAGAAACTTAAATTAAGGGGCAAGTTAGCATGGCCAATCCAACAAATAACTTGCCTTTATTTAGCGCCATTAAAGTAGAAGAATTTCCAGAGTATGTTATGGAGGCAGAAGCAGGTTGAAATGGACACCAAGCAGAGATCGTGATATTGGGAAGGATGATCAACAGCCTGGTAGCCGACGAGATGGGCCAAAATTCTCCGGCTGTTCATGCTAACGGGATTCTCCAGTCCCGCCGGCAGCACGTCCCTGCCCGTTGGTTTCCCGCTGGCATGGAGTGACGCTAATGGGATTCTCAATGACAGCAGCGGGACTGGGGAATTCTGCTGCGAGCAAACAACACCCCATGCCCTGCTGGTGGGGGAAACATGTACTTGGGGGGACTGGAGAATCGCACTTGTGGTCTTTCAAGGAGGGTGATGGAGGGGAGAGGGTGACAAAGTATCTAATTCCGGAATCTGGGGCTCAACAAGACAAAGGAAATGGGTCTGACGGAGTTTTTTTTTATTTAGACATCCTTGGGACATGGGTGTCATTGGCTGGCCAGCATTTATTGCCCATCTCTAGTTGCCCTCGAACAGAATGGTTTACAAGACCATTTCAGGAAGCAGTTGAGAGTCAACCACATTGCTGTGGCTCTGGAGTCACATGTAGACCAGTCCAGGAAAATTCCTTCCCTAAATAACATTAGTTTAAGTTTATATTTTAGAGTTACAAATAAGCTTACATTAATACCTAACCAGCACATCTTTCAGAGTGTGGGAGGAACTTGAAGGACTCGGAGGAAACCATGCAGACATGGGGAGAATGTGCAACTCCACACAGACAGTGACCCAAGCGGGAGTCGAACCCAGACCCTTGGCGCTATGAAGCAGCCGTGCTAACCACCGTGCCTCCCATTAGTGAACCAAATTGGGTTTTCCAACAATTGACAATGGTCTCATGGTCATCAATAGATTCTTAATTCCAGATATTTGTTGTATTGAATTCAAATTCCACCATCTGCTGCGGCGGCATTTGAACTTTAGCTGAGCTTCTGCATTAATAGTTTAACGATAATACCTTGAGTCGATAGCCTAGTGGTATTATGGCGAGATAATTAATCCAGGAACTCAGCTAATGGTCTGGGGACCTGGGTTCGAATCCTGCCGCAGCAGATGGTGGAATTTAAATTCAGTGAAACATATCTGGAATTAAGAATCTACGGATGACAGTGAAACCATTGTTGGAAAAACCCATCTGGTTCACTAATGTCCCTTAGGGAAGGAAATCTGCTGTCCTTACCTGGTCTGGCCTACATGTGACTCCAATGATACAGCAATGTGGTTGACTCTGCAAGGTTTAAAGGAAATGTACGAGGCCAATTTTTTTACTAAGTACTGGGTGCCTGGAACTCATTGCCAGAGGAGGTAGTGAAGCAAATACGATAGTGACTTTTAAGGGACATCTTGACAAGTACATGAATAGGGTGGGAATAGAGAGATATGGTCCCCCAGAAAGGTAGGGGGTTTTAGTTCAGTCGGGCAGCATGGTTGGTGCAGCTTGGAGGGCTGAAGGGTCTGTTCCTGTGCTGTAATTTTCTTTGTTCCTTGCCCGCGGGTAACTAGGGATGGGCAATAAATGCTGGAAAGCCAGTGACCCCCGTGATCCACAAATGAATAATTAAAACAACTAGGTCACCCACTGGGGGATTGAGGAGGCTTGTCGGAGCTGAGAGTAAGTGCAGGGATAGGGAGGGGCAAGGCCATCAAGCAATGTAACCGTGACAAAGGGAAATGTAAATTTGGAGGAGGGAGGAGGCTCGTAAGTTTGAGACTCACTGGTGAAGATTTACAATTTGCAGGATGAAGCAGGTCGATGCCATGGAGATGGGCTTTCTCGGGAGAGGCAGAAAGGTGAGGGGGAATTGGTGACGGGCAATGTGTGGGCAGCATGAATCTGAAGTGAAAGCAATGCATCAGACTGATTGCAATGCAGGATGAGTTGGAATGAGACTCGGTTGACACATCGCTGTGGTATTCAGCCGTTCTTATGCTGCTGTTGTGTAATCTCAGCACTTGGAGCAAAAGCAGAGCTGCGTCGCTTGTTAATAACTTTCTTTACTTCCTCTGCTGACAAGCCTTATCCCTTCAAAGAGGAAGAGCCAGGATTTGGACTGACAGAGGCACCAAGCACAAGTACGGTGTTCTGATTCCTTTGAGGAGTAAACACGTCTGCTGCATGGTTATTCCAACTTTGCATTAAAGGGACCTATTGCAACAGATTACTGCAGTAGATATATTTCACTACAAAATGTGACTGATTTTTATCTGATAATTTAAATACAAACCTTTTCCACACTAACTGTTGTTTTCTCTTCTTTAATCTTTCCCAATATTAGCTATTAACATCAGGATTGAAATCTGGCACCAACTGATTATTGCCAATTCTTCATTTATTTTATTAGCATGTTGCAACATCTTGGTGTAACACGATCATACACAACGGATTCTACTTCCAGCCTATTCCTCGCTTTAGCCATTCATGGAGTCATAGGTGACACAGTGGTTAGCACTGCTGCCTCGCAGCTCCAAGGACATGGGGTTCGATTCCCAGCTTGGATCACTGCCTGTGTGGAGTCTGCATGTTCTCCCCATGTCTGCGTGGGTTTCCTCCGGATGCTCTAGTTCGGTGCTAAATTCTTCCTCAGTGTACCCAAACAGGCACCAGGGTGTGGCGCTTAGGGGATTTTCATTGCAGTATTAATGTAAGCCTATTTGTGACATTGATAAATAAACATTAAAACAAAAGATGGAAATTTTCTGTCCCATCCGCCACGGGAATTGTAGCAGGCAGGAAGTGGGGGGTGTAGACCATGCAAAAGTCCATCAATCCCAAGCAGCATTTTCTTGGAGCGAGCACAGTTGGAAAATCCCACCTATAGAATCCCAACAGTGCAAAAGAAGCCATTCAGCCCATACTGACTCTCCAACAGAGCATAGTACCCATGGTCTAATATCTACCTGATCCCCATAACCCTACACATTTATCATGCCTAATCCATTGACCTACACATTTTGGGACACTAAGGGGTAATTGAGCATGGCCCATTCATCTAACCTGCACATCTTAGACTGTAGGAGGAAACTGGAGCACCTGGAGGAAACCCACGCAGATATGGGGAGAACTTGCAAACTCCACACAAACAGTTACCCTAGGTCGGAATCGAACCCAGGCCCCTTGTACAGTGAGGTAGCAGTGCTAACCATTGTGCCACTGTTTTACCCACTCTGTGGAATTTCCTTCAGAGCTTCAACAGAACTTCAGAATCTCTTCCGTTTCTTTAATCCTCTCGTGGAAGCAGGCATCACTGGGGCCAGCATTTGCTGCCCATCTTTAATTACCCTAGGACTGAATCACTTGCTGGGCCATTTTCAAGAGGCAGGGGGTTATAGTCAATCACATTGCTGTGGGTCTGGAGAAAACTGTAGGCCAGACTGGGTAAGAACGGCAGATTTCCTTCCCTGAAGGACATTAGGTAACCAGGTGGGGATTTTAGTGGCTTTTATATCCCAGATTTATCAATTGAATCTAAATTCTATGATGGGATTTGACCCTTTGGATTCCTAATCCAGTGACATTAAGTCTACACTACCATTCCTACCTACCCCCCCCACACCCAGTCCTGATTACAGTGCAAGTTCTTGACAGCAATCACCATTCAAAGGTGTTCCTATGTTGTACAATTATAGACACATATATCACAGAAGGGGGCCATTCGGCCCAATGCCCTTTGTGATGGCTCTTTGAAGAAGCTATTCAACTTTTCCCACTCCCCACTCTCCCATTTGATTTCCCGTATTATTTAATATTTCCAATTAAATTTTTGAAAGTTTCGACTGAATTTGCTCCTGCCATTTGTTTAGGGAACGTGTTCCAGATCGTAGCATCTTGCTGTGTTGTAAAGGATTCTAAGATACGTATTGGATTGTATTGACTCAGGAAGCCTGGCTGGAAAGCAACATGTTACGGAATGCAAAATAAAGCCACTACTATGGTGTAAACACACTAGTCCCTGCCTGGAACTACAATTCAGCAGGCCCAGTCTTGAATCTGTTTTATAATGTGAAGAGTTTAGAGAGGGAACAGAAAAGATTTACCAAGATGTTGCTTGATATGGAGGGCATTAGCTATGAGGAGAAGTTGGAGAAACTTGGTTTGTTCTCACTGGAATGACAGAGGTTGAGGGGCAACTTGATAGAAAGTCTACAAGATTGAGGGACATGGATAGAGTGGATAATCAGAAGCTTTTTCCCAGGGTGGAAGAATCAATTACTAGTGGGCACAGGTTTAAGGGGCAAGGTTTAAAGGAGATATGAGGTAAGTTTTTTTACACAGGATTGAAATAACACAGTCAAATGCAATGAAAATCTCCTTTGCGAAGAAATGAGAGGTCAGGAGAATCGAACAGATTAATTCCAGCTTCGTTTTCAAAATCCGTTGTTTCTTTTTCTCAACTGTGCAGTAACTGGCCGGTGTTAAGAATTGTAGTGGGTGCCCAGAACCAACTGCTAGAGGAGGTAGTGGAAGCAGGTACGATAGTGAGTTTTAATACATGAATAGGATGGGAATAGAGGGATACGATGCCCAGAAGGGTAGGGGATTTTAGTTAAGTCAGGGAGCGTGGTTGGTGCAGGCTTGGAGGGCCGAAGGGCCTGTTCCTGTGCTGTAATTTTCTTTGATCTTTGTTGTATAGAAAGCTCAGTTAGTGAGTTCCAGTTAGGCAGGCCATTGCCTGTTACCGGGGGAACTCAGACTCAATGAGCTAATGGAGAGACCAATAGATGATTCCCCTATGGATCTTATGGTGGTTATCACAATATTTAAGGCACAAATATTGCAACCTCTTTCTGGATATGTGCGATTGGGACTGGCACGTAGATAGAGACAGTTCACGCTAAATCTGTATTGATTGTGTGCCAGATGTCATTGTCCAAATAGATTTTCTAGGTTACCCTAAGCTGGTCACACTTAAAATGGATGAAGGGCTCAGTATTGGTGTGAGATGGAAAGTGATATGGAAAATTAGTGTCCCAATTTTGCTCTATGAATTTTGAACACTCAAATAAACCAAGGCTAATTATCAGTCGCCTCCTTTGGGTACCAGACCCTAAGAGATCATTGATAACAACGGACTTCCATTGTATTGCTCATGCTAACACATAATAAGTACTGCAGTTTAGCATTACCTTCTGTACTCTTAACATAGAACAGTACAGGCCCTTCGGCCCTCAATGTTGTGCCAAGCTATGTCCAAACCCAACATCAAGCTATCCCACTCCCTATCATTCTGGTGTGCCTATCCAATAACCGCTTGAAAGTTCCTAAAGCAGGCAGTGTATTCCACACCCCAACCACTTTGAGTAAAAAATCTATCTTGGACATCCCTCCTAATATCTCCCACCGTGAGCCTTAAAGTTATGCTCCCTAGTATCGGCTACATTCACCTGAGGAAATAATCTCTATCTATCCCCGCCTCACCATTTATAAACCTGCACACCAGGAAACACATCCACTCTTAACATTAGGTATATCAAAAAGGTTGACAATCTACCAGTTTGGCCAGTTTTTGAACATACCTTGCATAGTTATCAACCTAACCCAGAGGTAGGGTGGTTACTACTGAGGGGAGCACTGGTATTGTCACCGGACAATCCAGTAATGCAGAGACCCGGGGCAAGATCTGGGAACAAATCCCACCAAGGCAGATGGTGAAATTGGAAGTCAATAAAAAAAATCTAAAGTTAGGGCCCCGATCTTTACCAGCACGCGTGCCCTGAAATCAGAGTGGGTGCGGTTCACAGAATGGCATTCTCTGGTGGCCTCAGGCAAAATTTTACAAGCCTCACATGGGTGGTGTCAGTAAAATTCCAGTCTAAAAATCTACTGATGACCGTGAAACCATTGTCGATTGTCATAAAAACCCATCTGGTTCACTAATGCCTTTTAGGGAAGGAAATCTGCCATTCTTACCCCGGTCTGGCCTACATGTTACTCCAGGGCCATGGTAATGTGGTTGACTCTCAAATGTCTTTCTGAAATGGAGGGTATTAATGCCCAGACAGCAATGCCCATATCCCACAAAAAGGAATTTAAAAATTCATGCCACAGGACCTACTTGGAGCAGATTTAAAAGTGGGCTCTAACTTTATATATGGGCGCTTCATTATTCTGTGGTTTGTTTCTTTCTTTTTGAGGTGGTACGGTGGCACAGTGGTTGGCACTTCTCCTCACAGTGCCAGGAATCCGGGCTCGATTCCCGGCTTTGATCACTATCTGTCTGCACATTCTCCCCATGTGAGTTTCCGTCGGGTGCTCTGGTTTCCTCCCACGCTCCAAAGGTGTGCGAGTTAAGTCGTAGAGGCTATAGAATCCGACAGTGCAAAAGGAGGCCATTCAGCCCATCAAATCTACACCCACCACAATCCCACCCAGGCCCTACTCCCATAGCCTCTCATATTTACCCTGCTAATCCCCCAATACTAGGGTCGATTTAGTGGACAATCCATCTAACCTGCACATCTTTCGACATCGAGGTTGATTGGCCCTGCTATATTGCCCCTTTGTGTCAGGGGAATTATCAGGGTAAATGTGTGAGGTTATGGGGATGGGACCTGGGTGGGATAGAGGCCGGTGATGGGCTGAATGGCCTCCTTCTGTCCTGTAAAGATTCTATGTTATTTGAAGAGCTGAAAAGAGGAATGGGTGTTTAAGAAAGCAGATTGAGCTTGTTTGCTGTTACTACAGTGTTGAGAGAGCTATGCAGATCTATCCGGGGATGAGCAATAACATTTGCTTCAGCGGGGCGGCAGTGACAGATATCTGCTCGGAAGTGTGCTACAGGCAGCCTGGAACACTCAGTCAGTGGCAGTTTAGGTTACCGCGGTCTTGAACCTTGTACATCTGACTCATTCCTCTCTTCCTTAGAGAACATCAACAGCACCGTCACCATACAACGTACACCAGAGAATGAAATCATCTAAAAACACAGTTAGAAGCCATTTGACACAATGTAATAGGGCCAGCTATCCAATCAATCCCCCTCCTTGCAAAGTTATATTCCACTTATCAATCACCAATTTTGTTTACAAGGAACTTTCATTTATGAATTCTTGGTACAAGACAGTTAAAAGTTGCCCTAGTCTCTCTGTTCATTTTTCTGCTGATTATTTAAATTTGTACCAATGCAGCAATTATTTTTCCATGTAATTCCCTGTAGGAGGGAATAAACATCTTTGAGTCCGTGTCATGCCTCAGTAAAACAGTTTTTTATTTCCTTGTACGTGGAGGAGAATCAGCCTGGACCCAGTGAAGTCCGATCTGAACCTCAGTGTTATAGGGGTTTACAGCATGGAAACAGGCCCTGCGGCCCAACTTGTCCATGCAGCCCTTTTTTTTAAAACCCCTAAGCTAGTCCCAATTGCCTGCATTTGCCCAAATCCCTCTATACCCATTGTACCCATGTAACTGTCTAAACGCTTTTTAAAAGACAAAACTGTACCCGCCTCTACTACTACCTCTAACCGCTTGTTCCAGACACTCACCATCATCTGTGTGAAAATATTGCCCCTCTGGACACTTTTGTACCTCTCCCCTCAACTTAAATCTATGTTCTCTAGTTTTAAACTCCTCTACCTTTGGGAAAAGATATTGCCTATTTAGTTGGTCTGTACCCCTCATTATTTTATCGACCTTTATAAGATCACCCCTCAGCCTATTACGCTTCAGAAGAAAAAGTCCCAGTTTATCCAACCTCTCCTCAAACCATCAAGTCCCAGTAGCATTCTATTAAATCTTTTCTATATATTCTTTCTATAATATGGTGACCATAACTGTACACAGCACTCCAAATATGGCCTTAACAATGCCTCGTACAACTTCAACGAGACGTCCCAACTCCTGTATTCAATATACCTAGTCTGATTTTGCAGATACAAAGGCTGTACACGTTACTTACACTGATCTTTGCAGTCCAGAATATTGTAATACAGGATATCATTGATACGAATGCTTGAATTGATTGTAGTTGATCATATTAGGTAGGTCAATTGTCCTGGGTACTTCACATCAATCAGTTGTGACCAGCTATCTTTGTCTGTTTGGTGATACAAAAGCGATGTGTATGATAAATATTTTTCAATGTTGTGATAGCTGTCCCGTCTCCCCAAGTTCTAGCAAAAGTGGCTTCTTCACAGCTTGGTATGACTCCTCCTCTGCCCAAAACTGCAAGAAACTACAAAGGATCATAAATGTGACCCAATCCATCACACAAACCAGCCTTCCATCCATTGACTCTATCTACACTTCCCGCTGCCTCGGCAAAGCAGATAGCATAATTGAAGACACCACGCATCCCAGACATTCTCTCTCCTGCCTGCTTCCATCAGGAAGAAGATACAAAATTCTGAAAACACGTAACAACCAACCCAAGAACAACTTCTTCACTGCTGTTATCAGACTTTTGAACAAACGTCTTAGATACTGAGCTGATCTTCTCTGCACCTTCTTCTGTCGCTGTAACACTACATTCTGCACTCTGTTCCACTGATGTAAGTGTGTGGTATGATTTTATGGCCAATGTACAAAATGATATCTCTCACTGTATCTTAGTACATGTGACAATATAGAACATTACAGCGCAGTACAGGCCCTCTGTATATATATATATATATATATATATATCTAAATCTAATTGGGTGCGAAACATGTTCCCAGTCTCACTCAGCCCCAGGGCATGAGTTCACCCTGGATGTCCAATGAACACGCTTAGTGAGAGGCTGAGCGCTGCCGGAGAGGGTAGGAGCTGAGAAACAGGAGGGTTGGCGTTTCCGATGGGCCGGTGTTGTCAAACTTTACTGAGTTTACCCCCTTGGAGGGACAGGGTCTGTGGCCTTCCCTTGTTCCTGTGTCACACACTCTGACGCGCTCAGCACCAGTTTATCTCAGACTCAGTGTGTTCCTGTGTGTGTGTTCCTGTGTGTGTTCCTGTGTGTGTGTGTGTTCTGTTGCGTGTGTGTGTTCCGTTGCGTGTGTGTGTGAGTGTGTGTTCCGTTGCGTGTGTGTGCCTGTAAATGCCCCTGACCTGGGCTTGCTAAAGTTCTTTCTGGCAGGAGTTTAGTGGCGACACGGGCTGTCTAACAATGTAGCGTGTTCCTTTTCTTCTCCAAATTGACTTTAATAACAAGCCTGATAACAAGCTCTCTATCTTTAAGTGACAGTAATTATGGAGCTGTCTCACTGCTCCAATCATGCGCACCTTTTGTGAAGGCAACCCCTGTACCTTTTTTTTGCATTGATTATCAGGGGAAGACATTTTCAATCCTCTGCCCAGCTCCTGGGGGTGGATGCTGATGGAAGAATTACGCAAAAGTTACATTCGAAACGAGCTTGATTCACTTACGCACAAGCAAACAGTTTTGCCACAAAATCTGCCTCGCACGCCCACAGCGATTCCCTAGACTTTTCTGCTGTCTATCATCAACATAATGACCCTGATGCCCCGTTAGAAAAGGCCAAAGGAGCTGTCAGTCTTATTTAAAAAAAACATAGGGGAGAAATGAATGGAGCTGTGCTGTATGTTAGAATGGACAGCACTGGCTTATAGTGCAATGTAAATCAAAGACTGACAGCCAAGTGTGTTGTGCTGATGCTATCCCGGCTCCTTGATGTAATTCTTACCAATTCTACAAGCTTCTGCCTTGCTTTCATGTTTTTTGCTTACAGACAGAGTTTTCCTTTAATACTTACTCTGCACTAGAGTTTTTTCTTTTTTATTCTGAACGCTCCCTCCCCCACCTTACTAGCAGTGATGGGTGGCACAATGGTTAGCACTGCCACTTCACCGCTCCAGGGGCCTGCATTCAATTCCCGGCTCAGGTCACTGGTTTCCTCCGGATGCTCCGGTTTCCTCCCACAGTCCAAAGATGTGCAGGTTAGGTTGATTGGCTGTGCTAAAAGTTGCCCCTTAGTGTCCTGAGATGCGTAGGTTAGAGGGATTAGCGGGAAAATATATAGAGATATGGGGGTAGGGCTTGGGTGGGGTTGTGGTCAGTGCAGACTCAATGGGCCAAAAGAACCTCTTTCTGCGCTGTAGGGTTTTCTATTACTGCTCTTTTTGCTGTTTGCTCCCTTATATTTTATTTCATTCATTCATAGGATATGGGCGATGCTAGCTGGGCCAACATTTATTGCCCATCCCTAGTTGCTCCTGGGCAGTTGATGGTACCAGATCTCCTGAGATTTTCCAGCATTTTCTCTTCTGGTTTCAACTACATTGCTTTGATTTATTATTGTCACATGTATTAACATACAGTGAAAAGTACTGTTTCTTGCGCGCCATACAAGCAAAGCATACCGTTCATGGAGAAGGAAAGGAGAGAATGCAGAATGTAGTGTTACAGTCATAGCTAGGGTCGTAGAGAAAGATCAACTTAATGTGAAGTAGATCCATTCAAAAGTCTGACAACAGCAAGGAAGAAGCTGTTATTGAGTCGGTTCGTACACGATCTCAGACTTTTGTATCTCTTTCCCGACGGAAGAAAGTGGAAGTCACATGTAGGCCAGACCAGATGGCAGATTCCCTTCCCTGAAGCTCATCAATGAACGAAATGGGTTTTTCCGACAATCGACAATGGTTTCACGGTCATTAGTGGATTCTTAATTCCAGATTTTTTTTATAACTGAATTCAAATTCCACCATCTGCTGTGGCGAGATTCGAGCCCAGGTCCCCCAAACGTTTTAGATGAACAGTTGACCAATAACTCCATCGCTTTTCCTTTTAATATCTCCGGCCAGCTGACCTATCTCTGACCTTCCTTTCTCATTTCACTTTTCCAACAAAATCCATCACGTTCCTGTCGCCCGTCAGTTCCGAGGAGGGAATTGTATTGGTCTTGAAACTTTAACTCTGTTTCTCTCTCCACGGCCAGATCAGCTGGGTTTCTCCAGCTGTTACACAGGGGTGAATTCTTCGGGCTCCCAGCTGCGTGTTTCTCGGTGGTGGGAGATGAAGCGTTGTTCAGTGGCGGTGGGATTCTCTTTTAAACTCTCTAACAATGCTTTAATGCAATTTTTTAACACCCTAGCTCTAACTGTAACACTACATTCTGCACCCTCTCCTTTCCTTCTCTATGAACAGTATGTTTTCTCTGTATAGCGCACAAGAAACAATACTTTTCACTGGATTCTAATACATGTGACAATAATAAATCAAATTGGAGAATCCTGCCAGCCAGAGAACTATACCCCCCTCTCCACTACAGTGCCATTTTTGAGTACAGTGTCCCTATAAGCCTTTTCTCTTGTGCAATTTTTTTGTATTAGTGTATCAAGTAGGTTTAATTAACGCTGCAATGAAGGTACTGTGAAAATCCTCGAGTCACCACACTCCAGCACTTGTTCGGGTACACTGAAGGAGAACTTAGCACGGCCAATGCACCTAATCAGCATATCTTGGACTGTAGGAGGAAACGGGAGCACCCAGGAGAAACCCATGTGGACAATTATGCAAACTCTGCATAAACAGTAACCCAAGCTGGGAATCGAACCCGTGCTCCGTGATGCTGTGAGATAGCAGTGCTAACCACTGTACCTCCAGTTCTGTTGAGTGTTCTAAACATAAGTTTTTGGAGAGTTTTTCAATTTGCGATAGAGTATTTTGTAAGCAAGGACTGTTTTACTAGTGTTCCTGTTTTCTTAGTTATTAGTTTTCTGCTAAATTGACATTATTGTTAAACTGTGTTATTTATTTATAGGAAGAAGTTCCTTCTTTTAAACAACGTATTCTCGAGTTACTGCATCAGCTCTTTCTGTTTTTATTACAGGATGCTTCTAAATTCTCCGTGATCCACAATTCAATAGCAAACACAGATCCAACCGTGAATGCCCAAATAATATAGAAGTGAGAACACACAGACAAGTATGTGAGTACCAATGCACAACAATGCTTTGGCTTTCAGAAGAAGCAAGGATTATATTGCTACAGATAGGCAAAAAAACTTCAAGTGAAGTTAAGACAGCACCTTAATGCTAGCTCACTCGCATCTTAACGTATGCTCCCAACAAGCGTCTTCATATAAATAGCCATACGATAGTACAGAACTCAAGTATTACTGAAATAAAATGCTTTTTTCAATCAAAGCTTTTCATCTTGCATTCCTTACAAGAATACAAATCCAAGGAAGACAACAAATTTATATTGTATGCAATGAGGGTGCTGATTGGTGGGCTTGTGTGTCTTTAAGACAGAGTTAAACAGATTCTTGATTAATAAGGGGATCAGGGATTATGGGGAAAAGGCAGAATGGGGATAAGAAAAGTATCAGCCAAGATTGCATGGTAGAATAGACTCGATGGGCTGAGTGGCCTAATTCTGCTCCTACTATCTTATGGACTCTCATAGGTAGAATATTACTGTGGAAAATGAACCAGTTGATGGTGGCTGACAGTTAACTGCCAAGTATTTCTTGAGCAAAGTCCTGATGAGGGCAAGACATAAAACTTTGTCATTAAACATCTATTTCCTCAGCAGTGTTTTTAATGTGTTCAGAATATGAATAATCAGCCCTGAAACATTCAACTGGAATAGGGTTTTAATCACATGATGTGTTTTTGGAAAATCTCAGAGTGCCATAATTCGTAATGGAATAGAACAAGCACGGATCCTGCAATGGCTTGATATAGAATTTGACTGTACTAGAGGGGGTTAGATTACTGATGATGGCAATAATTGATGATTTTAGTTACTACTAATTGCCCATCCCTAACTGCTCTCCATTCCAGAAGTCGTATAAGACTCAACCACATTGCTGTGGATTTGGAGTCACATGTAGGCCAGATCAGGTAAGGACGGCAGATTTCCCTCCCTAAAGGGACATTAGTGAACCAGATGGGTTTTTCCGACATGTTCTTCCCAATGGTTTCATGGTCATCATTAGGCTTTTAGGCTGGGATTTTCCCCCATGTTCATCCCAAAACCAGAAAATTCCACCTGAGATTCAGACCTTTCCATGCCCCACCCTTCGCTTCAATTTGCGTGGCGGGCAGGGTGGGAAAATCTCGTCCTTAATTCCTGATTTTATATTGAATTCAAATCTCACCATCTACTGCGATGGGTTTCAAACCCGGGTTCCCAGATTTTGCCTTGGGCCTCTGGATTACTAATCCAGTGACAATACCACTATGGACTGATCTATGGACAACCTTCAACACCAGGGATAGCATGGTGAAAGTCAGCACGGAATGAGTTGAACGTGGTGTTTCCATTATTCCTCAGGGTGGGAGACTGAGAAAATTGGGATGGACTTTCAGCACCAGTGTTGCAGCACTGAACCCAAATCGCAAAGTCAAAAGTTTATGAAACTTTACAGCCATAAAGATGATGCACTACATCAAAACTCCTTAGACAACACCTTCCAAATCTACCACCACGACTTCCATCTAGAAGGACAAGGGCAGCAGATACAGGGAACAACACCATCTGCAAGTTCCCCTCCAAGCCACTCATCATCTTGACTCGGAAATATATCACTGCTCCTTCTCAGTCTGTAGATCAAAATCCTGGAATTCCCCTCCTTGTGGGTCAACCCACAGCATGTGGACTGCAGCGATTCAATAAAAAGTCTCACAACACCAGGTTAAAGTCCAATAGTTTATTTGGAATCACGAGCTTTTGGAGCACTGCTCCTTCATCAGGTGAAAGGGGGCCTTCCAAAAGCTCATGATGCCAAATAAACCTGTTGGTCTCTCAACATCAGGTTAAAGTCTTCTTACCGTGCCCAGCCCAGTCCAACGCTGGCGTCTCCACATCATAACGATTCAAGAAGGCAGCTCACCACCACCTTCTGAAGGGGCAACTAGGGATGGGCAATAAATGATGGCCACCCAGTATGGCCCAGGAATGAACAAAAAAATGTAGTCCAAAATATAAGCTCTTATAATGAATATCTCAGTCCACATTTGCAATGGCTATAATTTGATGATTGAAATTCCCTTTTAGGCCGATACCCTGACTTCAAGTGTCAGCGGATTGAGTGAATCCTTTATCACGATAATTACTATTGGGTGTTTCAGCTCATTATCCTTTCCGATCCCAAAATTATCCTGCTTACAATCGAGTTTCTATCATATGTAATTCCTGAGATTAGGCTGCATTAGCGATCCCTTAACAAAAGAACTGTAGAAAGCAGTGGTTAAATCATCAACGTATTAAAGCTATGCAATGTTTCTCCTTTCATGGTGAGGGGGATTCCAGTCCTTTCTGCCTCATGATCCTGCACACTAGCCTGGAATGTAGTGTTTGAAAGCATTCAGTAATTAGTGTAAAATCATGCATTGGAAAATGGATCTGAAAACACAACCTCTTCATCACAGGAAATGATATCATTTCTTTTTTGCAGAAAGAGGAAAGAGAGGTTATTGGATAAAAGATGGATTCAAAGACCTCCAACCACCTCACTAAAACCTCCTCCCCTTCCCTAACCTCCAACAACATATGGGAAGAACCCATACACTGGAATTCTAACACCCCACCCACCACAGAATTGGAGAGGGCGAGGAGAGGACCATGGAGATATCCATCGATCTCGGTTGGTTTTCCAGTCTCTGATCGATCGAGACTGTAAAATCACACCCATAGAATTCTTTTACCATTGATCTGAAGATCAGTTGACCAAGACCACAAGAAAGGTTGCGAATGTAGCCCAATCCATCACACAAACCAGCCACCCCATCCATCGACTCTGTCTATGCTTCCCGCTGACTCAACAAAGCAGTTAGCATAATTAAGGACCCCACACATCCCGGACATTCTCTCTTCCACCTTCTTCCATTGGGGAAAGAAGATATCAAAGAGGATACATACCAACCAACTCAAGAGCAGCTTCTTCCCTGCTGCCATCAGACTTTTGAGTGAACCTACCTTACATTAAGTTGATCTTTCTCTACACCCCAGCTATGACTGTAACACTACATTCTGTACCCTCTCCTTTCCTTCTCCCCTATGCACTCTATGAACAGTATGTTTTGTACGGTGCGCAAGAAACAAGACTTTTCACTGCAACAAAAACAGAAAATGCTGGAAAATCATTGAATCCCTACAGTGTAGAAGAAAGCTATTCAGTCTGCATTGACCATAATCCCACCAAGCCTCTATCCCTGTAGCCCCAATTATTTACCCTGCCAGTTCCCCTGACACAAACAGGCAGTTTACCATGGCCAATCAACCTAATTCGCACATCTCTGGAGTGTGGGAGGAAACCAGAGCACTCGGAGGAAACCCACGCAGACACGAGGAGAATGTACAAACTCCACACAGACAGTGATCTAAGGCTGGAATTGAACCTGTGTCCCTGGTGCTGTGAGACAGCAGTGCAAATCACCGTGCCACCCCTCTGGTAAGCTCTCTCATTGCTTCCCCCACACTTCCTTCATTTAGAAGTATTAAGTGGAGCTTTCCAGCATCACAGTTGTCAGTTTTTAGCCAATTTGACTCACTCCGCATGACATCAAGAAACAGCTGAAGGCACGGAATATTGGAAAGGTTATGAACACTGAAAGTGTCCTGGGCAATAGTCTCAAAGATTTGTTCTCCAGATCTTGCTGTGTCCCTCGCCAAGATATTTCAATACAGTTACAATACTGTACCCCACAAATGTGGAAAATTGCCCAGTTATGTTCTGTACACAAGGAACAGGACAAATCCAACCTGGCCAATTAGCCCTACCAGTCTACTCTCGATCATCAGCAAAGTGTTGTTGAAGTGCGACAAGCGGCACTTACTCTGCAATAACCTGCTCACAGATTCTCACAGCTCCTGGCCTCATCGCAGCCTTATCTCAAACAAGGAAAAGCAATCTGAATTCCAAAGGAGACTTAAGATTGTGACAGTCTTTGACATCAAGGCCACATTCGATCACGTGTGGCATCAAGGAGCCCGAGAGAAACTGGAGTCAATGAGTATCAGGGGGAAACACTCTGCTGGTCGGAGTCATACCTGGCACAAGAAAAGATGGTTGTGGTTATTAGAGGTTAGTCATTGCAATTCCAGGACTCTGCAGGAGTTCCTCAGGATAGTATCCTTGATCTTCAGTTGCTTTATCAATGAACTCCCTTCTATCCTAAGGTCAGAAGTGGGGATGTTCATTGATGACTGCACAATGTTTGGCACTATTCAGGGCTCCTCACATACATGGAGTCTTAGCTTTTATTGGTAGGGGGATTGAATTTAGGAGCCGCAGCATCATGTTGCAACTGTACAAAACTCTAGTGCGGCCGCACTTGGAGTATTGTGTGCAGTTCTGGTCCCCACATTATAAGAAAGATGTGGAGGCATTGGAGAGGGTACAGAGGAGGTTTACCAGGATGTTGCCTGGTATGGAGGGCAGGTCCTATGAAGAGAGGTTGAAGGATTTGAGGTTGTTTTCGTTAGAAAGGAGGCGGCTAAGAGGGGATCTTATTGAAGCATATAAGATGATTAGAGGTTTAGATAGGGTGGACAGTGATAGCCTTTTTCCTAGGATGGAGAAAGCTAGCACGAGGGGACACAGCTTTAAATTAAGGGGTATGAGTTATAGGACGGATATCAGAGGTAGGTTCTTTACTCAAAGAGTGATTAGGGAGTGGAATGCCCTGCCTGCAGCTGTTGTAGATGCGCCAAGTTTGGTGGCGTTTAAGAGGTTAATTGATAAGTATATGGAAGAGAAGGGAATGGTTTAGTTTGGAGGGGCATTGCTTTTTATTTTGGTCGGCACAACATCGAAGGCCGAAGGGCCTGTTCTGTGCTGTATTGTTCTATGTTCTATGTTCTATGAAGTAGTCCACCTTCAAATGCAGCAAGACGTGGACAATATCCGGGCTCTTGCTGACAAGGGGGAGGGGGAGGGCATGGTAGCACAGTGGTCAGCACTGCTACTTCACAGTGCCAGGGACCAGGGTTCGATTCCCGGCTTTGGGGTCACTCTCTGTGTGGAGTTCCCACATTCTCCCCATGTGGCTTTCCTCTGGGCAGCTTCAGTTTCCTCCCACATCCTGAAAGACATGCTGGTTAAAGGGATAGGATCAGACAAGCCGGGAAAGTGTCTATCTGGAATAAGGAGAAATATGAAACCATCAGGCAGGAAATTAGACAAGAAAATTGGAAGGAGGTGCTCTCGGGGAAATGTACCAAAGTAAGGCAGCAGATTTTCAAGGAATGTTTGTCTGGAGCTCTGCACGACAACGTTCCGGTGAGACAGAGAGGTTATGGTGGGTCACAGGAACCGTGGTGCGCAAAAGTTGCAACGAATCTAGTCAAAAAGAAAAGAAAAGTGTACTAAAGATTCAGGGAGCGAGGTAAAGTTAGGGATCTAAAGGACTATACGGCTTGTGGGAAGGAACTTAAGAAGGAAATTAGGAGAGGCGGAAAGGATCATGAGAAGGCTTGGCAGGTAAGGTTAAGGAGAACCCTAAGGCATTCTACAAATATGTGAAGAGTAAAAGGATGAGATGTGAAGGGATAGGACCTATAAAATGTGACGGTGGGAAAGTTTGTATAGAACCAGTAGAGATAGCAGAGATTCTCAATAAATACTTTACTCCGGTATTCACAGTGGAAAAAGATCTTGGTGGTTGTAGTGCAGGCTTGCAGAAGACTGAAAAGCTTGAGTGTGTGGACATTAATAAAGAGTATGTGTTGGAGCTTTTGAATAGCATCAAGATGGATAAGTCATCAGGACCAGATGGGATGTACCCCAGGTTACTGTGGGAGGCGAGGGAAGAGATTGCAGAGCCTCTGGCGGTGATCTTTGCGTCATTGATGGAGATGGGAGAGGTTCCAGAGGACTGGAGGATTGCGGGTGTGTGGTTCCTATATTCAAGAAAGGGAATAGAGATAGCCCAGGAAATTATCGACTGGTGAGTCTAACCTCAGTGGTTGGTAAGTTGATGGGAAAGATCCTGAGACAGAGGATTTATGAACATTTAGAGAACTATAGTATGATCAAAAATAGTCAGCATGGCTTTGGTAAAGGCAGATCATGACTTAGGGGCCTGGTTGAGTTTTCTGAAAATGTGACTAAACATGTTGACGAAGGAAGAGCGGTGGATGTGGTTTATATGGACTTCAGCAAGGTGTTTGATAAAGTCCCCCATGCAAGGCTTATTGAGAAAGTGAGGGGTCATGGGATCAAAGGGGACGTTGCTTCATGGACCCAGAATGGCTTGCCCACAGAAGGCAGAGATTGTAGATGGGTCTTTTTCTGCATGGAGGTCAGTTACCAGTGGAGTACCCCAGAGATCTGTTCTGGGACTCTTGCTCTTTGTGATTTTTATAAATGACCTGGACGAGGAAGTGGATGGATGAGTTGGTAAGTTGGTTGATGATACGAAGGTTGGAGGTGTTGTGGATAGTTTGGAGGGATGTCAGAAGTTGCAGCATGACATACATAGGATGCAAGACTGGGCGGAGAAGTGGCAGATGGAGTTCAACCCGGATAAGTGTGTAGTGGCACATTTGGCAGGTCAAATGGGATGAAGGAATAAAATATTAAGGGTAAGACTCTTAGCAGTGTGGAAGATCAGAAGCATCTTGGGGTCCAGGTTCATAGGACTCTCAAGTTGGCTTCGCAGGTTGAGGATGTGGTTAAGAAGGCATATGGTGTATTGGCCTTCATCGATCGAAGAATTGAGTTTAGGAGTTGAGAGATGCTGCAGTTTTATAAGACCCTGGTCAGACCCCACTTCGAGTACTGTGCTCAGTTCTGGTCGCCTCACTATAGGAAGGATGTGGGAGCCATTGAAAGGGTACAGAGGAGATTTACAAGGATGTTGCCTGGATTGGGGGGCATGCCTTATGAGGAATGGTTGAGAGAACTCAATCTCTTCTCCTTAGAGAGATGAAGGATGAGAGGGGGCCTTAAAGAGGTGTATCAGATGATGATCAGGTGGAGTCTCAGAGGCTTTTCCCAGGGCTGAAATGGCTGCCACAAGAGGACACCGGTTTAAGGTGCTGGGGAGTAGGTACAGAGGAGATGTCAGGGGTAAGTTTTTCAGGGTGGTGGGTGAATGGAATCGGCTGCTGTTGGTGGTGGTGGAGGCAAATTTGTTAGGGTCTTTTAAGAGACTTCTGGATGGGTACATGGACTTAATAGGATTGAGGGATATAGGTAAGCCTAGTAGGTAGAGATATGATCAGTGCGACTTGTGGGCCGAAGGGCCTGTTTGTGCTGTAGTTTTTCAATGATTCTATCTCCCACCGGCAGGAGGCGGCACCTTGTTTGCTAGGTATTCTCCAGTCCCGCCGCTGTCAATAGGAATTCCCCACGACAGTGGGAAACACACGCGCAGGGCTGCACTGCTGGCGGGACTGGAGAATCCGGTGTGAACGGCCAGAGAATTCAGGCCCACTTTGGATCACCCTGGAGTTCTGAAAGGTGCAATCGAAATCTAATCTGTTTCTATGCCGAGGAATAAATGAGTGTTCAGAATGGAACCCCAATGGACTGGTGAATGAATCACCCTGTCATTAGAGAAAGCAAAGAGAAATGATAATGGCTTTTTGATCACTGTGTCACTGCGAGAATCCTGTAACAGAAGACAAGGTTATGATGTGGGTGGTTGAAATAACAGAGGATAGATGCACAGAGCAGAGTGGCTCACTTTGCTAAATGGCTGGTGGATGGTTCAGAATAGTACTGGCACCCACGGATTCAATTCCCATTCCAACTGAGCTCCATCCCACGTTTCCCCCACATGGCACTGCCCCCACATTACACTACCCCCACAACAAAACCCCAGTCAGGGGTTCACCAATCCTTAGATAATTGAGGACGTCTTCTAGAGAGGTTTAAAATTTATATATTAGTGTCACAAGTCTGCTTACATTCACACTGCAATGAAGTTATTGTAGCTGTCACACTCTGGCGCCTGTCTGAGCAAGAATTTAGCATGGCCAATGCATCTAACCAGCACGTCTTTCAGATTGTTTGAATTGACTTGGTTTGGTTTATTATTGTCACGTGTATTAGTATACAGTGAAAAGTATTGTTTTTGCGCGCTATACAGACAAAGCATACTGTTCACAGAGAAGGAAAGGAGAGGGTGCAGAATGTAGTGTTACAGTCATTGCTCGGGTGCAGAGAAAGATCAACTTAGGGCGAGGTAGGTCCATTCAAAAGTCTGATGGCAGCAGAAGAAGAGACTGTATTTGAGTCGGTTGGTACGTGACCTCAGACTTTTTTATACTGAGGGAAAATTTAGCATGGTCAATGCACCTAACTTGGGTGAGACACCAAGGAGCAATTTAGGGGTGTGGTGGGGGTGTATGGTGAGGTTCAGGGTGTGGGGTGTAGTTGGGGGATTATTGTGGGAGTGGGGGAATGGGTGAAGGGATGAGGGAGTAGATGTGAGGATAGTTTAGGTGAGTGTGTTTTATTCTGTCGCACAAGCTGGTGTAAATATTGATGTAAATTCCAAATCCATTGTAAAATCCGCTCTGAGTTTCAGGTCACTGATGCTGTTTCTCTGAGTGGAGCTCCAGGCTTTGCCCCTCCTGGGGGTTAGTGCTTTATGACCTAATTTTACCTCACACTCACAATGCAGAATGGAGGCAGGAGCTTATTTAACATTCACATCATGTATCTCAGCAGTTTTATAGATCAGTTTAGTTTGTGAATGGTAATTAGTAAATGAATATTTATTCACAGATTTGCATGCTTAAAAGCAGTGGGTAATTTTGAAATTACAGAAACATTCAAATCTTTCATTTATACCATAGTTTATTACGGTCAGGAGACATTCCAAAATTCATGTTATTATTAAAGTTTATTTATTTGTCACAATTAAGGCTTACATTAATACTGCAATGAAGTTACTGTGAAATTCTCCTAGTCACCACATCCCAGCACCTGTTCGGGTACACTGAATTTAGCATGGCCAACACACCTACGCAGCACGTCTTTCAGACTGTGGGAGGAAACCCACACAGACACGGGGAGAATGTGCAAATTCCCCATGCTGACCCAAGCCAGGAGTCGAACCTGGGTCCCTGGTGCTGTGAAACAGCAATGCTAACCACTGTGCCGCCATGCTGCCCTATTGAAAGGCATTCCCCCACTTTCAGCATAATAAAGAACATAGGGTATTCACATTATTTGGAGCTAAATATACCAGTTACCTCTAGGGATGGGCAATAAATATCAATCTAGCCAGCCACGCTGGTTAATAAATACTAAATTTGATTTGAAGTAAAGTTGTAATAGCTCTCAATATTGCTCCCATAATCCTATTCTGGTTGGCTGCTATCCAATTGGGCAGCTCCTGATGACAAACTTGCGTCTTTTCTCTCTGACTCAGTGGGGTCTGGGTTCAATCCCACTCAACGTCGAGGACAGCCTCAATCGGGATCTTGGGTTCATGTCACACTATCTGTAATCCCCACGATTTGCCTAGCATTGCAAAATCTCACTAACTGTCCTCTCTGGAGACAGTACACAACTCTTTAACCTGTGCTTAATATCTCCCCGCTCACATTGTCTGCCCCTTTAAGACTTGATTGGCTGTAAAGACTCACAATCATTGTTCTGTAAATTGAATTTATGCCTTTATATGCTCTATTTGTGAAAAGATCTGACAAAGGAGCAGCGTTTTGAAAGTTTTTGCGACCAGATAAACCTGTTGGACTTTAAGTTGGTGTTGTAAGACTTCTTACTGTGTTCAATTGCCCCCTCTAAGAAGTCTCGCAACACCAGGGTAAAGTCCAACCAGTTTATTTGATAGTAAACCCACTAGCTTTTGGGGTTTGCCCCTTCATCAGTGAGTGGAAAGTTCAGGTTCCAGTGTTCCAAAACCGCCACTCTGTATAGGGATTAATGGGGAAGGGAGAGAAGTCAATGATTGAGGCTGGCCATTGGGTGGAGGGGGAGAGCAGCCTCCGGGGACAGGGGGTTGTTCATTGGGAATGCTGGGGTGAGGGTTGGCACTTTGGAGGGGGCAGTAGCTGGTATGGTTGGGGGGGCCATCAATTGGCCTGTGGGGAGGGGGGTTCTCATGGCCAATGTTACGAGGGTCAGCGATTGAGAGGCTGGCAGTGTGGGTCCACTGCACAATTGCCAACCTCCACTCTGACAGATTGGCACACGCGCAGTGGCCCACTCAGCACTATGCTGCCGGCCTTTCGTTCTGAAACTCCCATTGAAAACACCAACGGGATTTACTCCAGCTTTCACACAAATTCGACACTTGGAATCTTTTTGGGAGAATCGCACCCCCACCCCCACCACCCCCGTAACCTTTTTTTTATCAAATGTGGAGGAACAGGAATTTAATTAACTTCAATTACAAGAAAAAAATTATTAAGCATGAATAATGGATAATAATACAATACTGCTTTATTCCTGCTTTAGCTTAACCAATACACACATTTTAAGATTAACACATATAACAAAGTCCATTTGAAAGTACAATAGTTTCATTAGCGAATTCGTGTTTGCAGATTTCTCCTTCAACCCTGAAAGATTTACCCCTTATCCTCAAACTACGCACCTAGTTCTGGAATCCCGCGTCACTGGGCACTTGCTTTCTGCTCTAACCTTGTTAGAATTTTATAAGTTTCTACGAGACTCTCTCTCACTTTTCTAAACTCCAGTGAATATAATCCTAACAGGTTTAGTCTCTGGAAACTTTATAAACAGAGCTTTTGTGGTCTGTTGCTCAGGCTCCCTGCTGCTGTTGAGAAGTAAGGACTTGTATTTATAACGCGACTACCACAACCTCAGACAATTTCAAATGTTAGGGAAACAAACATAGTTTTAAGGTATTTATATTTGAATGGTTAAACTTTAGAAATAAGTTTTAGATAGATTTAATTTAATATTTCTGTACCTGGGAGTATTACCAGACTGGAATACCTAAACCTTTTCCCTATAAATAATCCAAAGTTTCAGAACTCCATTCCCAAATTATGCTTTAAAATTTCTCATGATAATAATCAGCGATCTGTATTCCAAACTCCAGTTCATGTTTTCCAAAAGACCTATTTGACCAGAATTCCTCCTCCACTTTTAGCAGTAAGTCCGTGCCAGGATTTTAGACTCTCCTTTTCTGGGTTCCACTAATTCTGATATACTTGATAATTTGTTTACAGATGATTGTTTCAAATTTTAGCATTACTTGAGAAGAATGCGGGATCTGAAGATTATCTTCAGGGAATAGCAAAGGACCACAAGGAAGATCCGTACTCAAGGACAGACCTGGTCAGGTCATTCAAGAATTTGTTTTCAGTTAAAAGTTTGAAGTTTTATTCATGCTTATTTATTAGTGTCACAAGTAGGCTTACATTAACGCTGCAGTGAAATTACTGTGAAAATCCTTTAGTCACTATGCTCCGTTGCCTGTTCGGGTACACTGAGAGAGAATTTAGAATGGCCAATGCACCTAACCAGCACGTTTTTCAGACTGTGGGAGGAAACCAGAGCACACAGAGGAAACCCACACAGACACAAGGAGACTCCGCATGGACAGTGACCCAAGCCAGGAATCGAACTGTGGTCCCTGATACGAGGAGGCAGCAGTGCTAAATCATTGTGCCACTGTGCTGCCAAGTTAAAGTTGAGGTTGAAGTTAAATAAATTAAGTTGTGTAAGTTAAAGTAAGTGTTGCAAGTTGTTTTATGTTGAGTATTGATACCTTAAATGATTAATGAAAAGGAAGGCTTTGTTTGAGTGATTTTTTTTTTTAAATTATTCATTCAGGGAACATGGCTGTTGCTAGCTGGCCAGCATTAATTGCCATTCCCTAGTTGAGAAGGTGATGGTGAGTTGTTTTCTTGAATCGCTGTAGTCCACGCACTGTTTTGACCCAGCGACTGTGAAGGAACGGAAATATATTTCCAAATCAGGATGGTAAGTAGCGTGGAGGGGAACTTGCAGGTGGTAGTATTCCCATATATCTGCTGATCTTGTCCTTCTAGATGAAAGCGGTCGTGGGTTTGGAAGGTGCTGTCTAAGGATTTTTGGTAAATTGCTGCAGGGCATCTTGTAGACAGTACACACTGCTACTACTGAGTGTTGATAGTGGAGGGAGTGGATGTTTGTAGATGTGGTGCCAATCAAGCAGGCTGCTTTGTCCTGGATGGTATCAAGCATTTTGTGTTGTTGGAGCTGCACCCATTCAGACAAGTGGGGAATATTCCACACACTCCTGACTTGTGCCTTGTAGATGCTGGACAGGCTTTGGGGAGTCAGTAGATGAGTTACTCGCCGCAGTATTCCCAGCCCCTGATCTGCTCTTGTAGCCACTGTGTTTATGTGGTGAGTCCAGTTGAGTTTCTGGTCAATGGTAACCCCAAGGACATTGACAGTGGGAGATTCATTGATGGTTAAATCATTGAATATCAAGGGGTGGTGGTTAGAATGTCTGTTATTGGTGATGGTCATTGTCTGGCATTTGAGTGGGAAGAATGTTACTTGTTAAATCTGAGTCGCCTCTGTCTTTTGTTAGTCACACAAGAGGAAAATGTCTGAAATGAAAATGTTCAAGTATTCCAGTTAGATAACACCCTTTTCGGGCACAGAAACATTAAATTAAGTCTATCTGAAATTATACCTTATTTCTAATGTTTACCCATACAGATATAACTCCCATAAAACTGTCTTTGTTTACCTAACCCAAAAGAGAAAAATCTCAACAAGGCTGGCAGCATCTGTAAGGAGAGAAAAAAGATGACATTGCAAGTCCAGATGACCCTTTATCAAAGTTAAAAGGCATAATGTGGAGATGCCAGCGTTGGGCTGAGGTAGGCACAGTAAGAAATCTCGCAACACCAGGTCAAAGTCCAATAGGTTTATTTAGTAGCACGAGCTTTCTGAGCGCTAACCCTTCATCAGGTGAGCATGCTCCTCATCTGATGAAGAGGCAGTGCTCAGAAAGCTCGTGCTACCAAATGAACCTGTTGGACTTTAACCTGGTGTTGTGAGACTTCTTACTGTGCCTAAAAAGCATAGAAAGTGGGAGATATTTATACCACAAGGTGAGGGAATGAAAGATGAATCATAGTCACAGAAACCAGGGGAAAAGCTGCTAATGGCAGCCCAGAGAGAGAATAAAGGATGTGAATGACCAAACAGCAGAAAAGCTTTAACTTTGCAATCACTGCCACTTTAACCCATTTGTTTTTCTAACATCTGAAATGGTTTTGAAGTTGTGAAAGTCACAATACAAATGTGAGGCCTTAATTCTCAACAGCAGCAGGGAGCTTGAGCAACAGACCACAAAAGACCTGTTTACAACAATCCCCTGTCCCCTGAGGAAGAGCAGGGATTATGGGCAGAATCTTGTAGAGGCATTTATTGTCCATCCCTAATTCAGAGTTGAGAGTCAACCACATTGCTCTAGAACCACACGTAGGCCAGACCCGTTAAAGATGGTAGATTTCCTTCCTTGAAAAGGTTTACCTCTTGTCCTCAAACTATGGGCCCTATGGGAGTCGCGACTCGCCCACATTGGGAACATCCTTTCTGAAACTGAACCCTGTCGAGTCCTGTTTGCGGCATACTTGCCACACTTTATCAAGGAAGTTATTCAGAAGAACTGAGGGGGGAAAATAGTTCAAAGATCTTTGCAACATTGTGATCCCACTGAGTGAACAACAGCAGTGTATTGGACAGTGTAGTGAAATGACCAATTATCTTGCAATGATCCCAAGCGCAGAATGTGTGAAATGTGCACTGTTGTCATTTAAAAGGTAAAATACTGCAGAAGCTGAAACTAAAGCACAAAATGCTGGAAAGTCCCAGCAGGTCTGACAGCATCTGTGGAGAGAGAATAGAACCAACGTTCCAAGTCTGGATGACCCCTCATCAGAACTCTGACAAAGATTTATCCAGACTCAAAATGTTGGCTCTACTCACTTCCACAGGCGTTGTCGGATCTGCTGGGATTTTCCGGCATTTTCTGTTTTTGTTTTTGCTGTTCTCACTCCAATGTGTGTGTCTACCCTTCCTTTCCCTCCCTATTTCCTTTTCGGGCAGAGATAATGCTCACTCCTGTAATGAATCACTGAGAATTTTGCAGAATGAGTGTTCAAAGAACAGCACAGGAAACAGGCCCTTCGGCCCCACAAGCCCGTGCCGCCCATTTTAACTCTCAGTGAGTGCCTCATTCCAATCTTCCTCCTACCTACGACTTTTGCCCACATCTAAAGGACTCCGTAACAAAAGGGTGCAAATTTAAAGAATTATATATATGCCAGATTAAGGGAGATCCAATTCAGGGACAATTTATTAACACCAATCAGCCTAAAAGCACGTTTTTGGGGTGTGGGAGGAAACCAGAGCACTCGGAGAAAACCCACGCAAACATGGGAAGAATGTGCAAACTCTCACAGACACTGACCCAAGCCGGAGATCCGACCCGGGTCCCTGCACAGCAAACAGTGATAGTCACTGAGCTGTCGTGTTGCCCATCAATTGATCCAGTTTAAGCATACACTAACGGACGTGAAGCATTAGGCGACTCCCGAAGCAACATCCAAGGGCAGCCCTCGCACAACCCAACGAGGTGGACCGAATTGCTTGTGGACGTAAAAGAAGGGACATCAATAAACATACAACAGCCTATAGAGACATAAATGGAAAATCCAATAATTAAAGAAGTCGGAAAAAAAACCATTGCTGCACAACAAATATTCTTTATTAGCAACTCCACAATATTTAACAAATGAATACATGTTCACAATAGAGTACAGTATGTTATATTCATACAAGCTCCTGACACCGTTCAGATAACGTAACACAACACTTCAGAGCTAAAGCCCTAATAGAAAATCTACACCGACATTAACACAATGAGACAATGTATATTGAAGCACCAGAAACATACAAGAAGCAATAAATTATACACTGAAACATACAATATCTTCCTCTTCCAGCATGCATTCATTAGGGGGAAAAGACCGTGTAGGTGAATGTAACAGTAAGACAATGTTTCAAATAAAACTGTTCCCCGGCTATTTTAACATCCATGTCGATATGTATCGGAATGTACAGAAATTCGTAAATATTGATATTTCTCAATATTCAAGGAAACTCCACAATCCTAATATGGAAAAAGATCATGTGCGTCAGCATGAACTAATTTTATCGTAACAGCAGGTTAACATGGGAAAGTTTAACGAGCTTTTATCTTTTTTTCATTATTCTTCATTCTATTTCTCTCTTTATCGACTGTTTCTGACATAATTGTTGCAGTCTGTCAGTTTTTTTGTACATTGATGAGATGTGGGGGTTGCTGGCTGGCCAGCATTTATTGCCCCTCCCTAGTTGCCCCTTGAGAAGGTGGCGGTGAGCTGCCTTCTTGAATCGCTGCAGTCCCTGTGCTGTGGGTTGACCCCCAATGCGGTTAGGGAGGGAATTCCAGGATTTTGATCCAGTGAAGGAACAGTGATATATGTTCAAGTCAGGATGGTAAGTGGCTTGGAGGGGAACTCACAGGTGGCGGTGTTCCCCTGTATCTGCTGCCCTTGTCCTTCTAGATGCTTGTGGTCATGGGTTTGGAAGGTGCTAAGGAAGTTTGGTGAATTGCTGCAATGCATCTTGTAGATAGTAACACTGCTGCTACTGAGCATAAACGGTGGAGGGAGTAGATGTTTATAGATGTGGTGAGAAACACTCAACAAAAACAACTAGAATCTCTACTGTGCAGAAGGAGGCCGTTCATCCCATTGTGTCTGTACTGACCATAATTGCACCTAGGCCCTATTCCTATAACGCCGCACATTTACCATGCTAATCCCCCTGATAGTAAGGTCAATATAGCCAATGCACCTAATGTGCACATCTTTGGACTCTGAGAGGAAACTGGAGCACATCCATGCAGGCAGGGGGAGAACACACAAAGTCCGCAAAGACAGTGACCCTAGGCCGGAATTGAACCTGGGTCCCTGGCGCTGTGAGGCAACAATGCTAACCACAGAGGACATTATAATGATAATGCTTATTTCGCAGTGGGAGAACAGGAAAGTGAGGCATGGAAAATATTTAGACTCCTGTTCAGTGCTTGAGGAAAGGAAATTGGGTGCTTTTGCATCATTTTTTAACAGCTATGAGCATCCTGAGAGCTCCAAATTAACAGCCAGAGTGTGAACACAGAGCTTTGGGGTGAATCATGTACAGTGTCAAATTGGTAAAGGCTTTAGTGTGTTTACTCAATAGCTGCCAGGTACATAGAACAATATTTGAACAGTGCACAATATTTGACAATAATCGTGCCGTTTTGGAGTCCTGTGCTTCCACTAACGATCTCTCTGAACTTTGCACAATGGAATATATGTTCAGTAGTGGAAAGGATTCCACTCCTGTCAATGCACACGCGTGTGCATGTGTGGGCATGCGCCAAACACACATGCACACATGCACACAAGCTCACGCATTCAACAAAAATCAATCACTAATTACAAGCTAACTGCTGATTGCTCTTTTCTGCTTGTTGCAATAATTCTGTGCTCACGGAGCTTAGGCTGACTTCATGGGGCAAAACGGTGGTCCAGTGGCTAGCACTGCCGCCTCATAGCTCCAGAGACCCAGGTTCGATTCCAGGCTTGGGTCACTGTCTGTGTGGAGTTTGCACGTTCTCCCTATCTCTGCATGGGTTTTCTCTGGGTGCTCTGGTTTCCTCCCACATTCCAAAGATGCGCGGGTTAGATGGTTTGGCCACGCTAAATTGCTTCTTAGTGTCAGAGAGACTAGCTAGGGTAAATGCATGGGGTTGTGGGTATACAGTCTGGATAGGATTGTGGATTGATGGGCTGAATGGCCTCCTTCTGCATTGTAGAATTCTATGATTCAAGGCTTCTGCACAAATAAGTTATTCCTGGACATTGGTGCATGAAGAGACATACACTTTGGAATAGAGACCTGGGGAATGAACAGAGGTCAGACAAAGCAGGTTAAGCTGCTGGAAGCAGGAGGAGGACTCTGAGTAAAAGACCATCCAGGCTTTTTCAGGGGACAATTCTCCTACCTGAGTCTCAGTGAAGAAAAATGTATGAGACACACACACTTTTGTAAGAATGTCACTTGTAGCTCTCCCCACTTGCAATCTCAGAGCAGCGGAAAGACATTGCTGTGAAATGACAATGACAATGAATCTTGATGGACTTGGCTTTTCCCAAATTGGAGCTGGAAATGTTTGCAGCATTCTCTGCCACATGAGGGAAGTTATCGAGACTCTTGTCAGAGAGATGGGGAGAGAACAGATGGTTGCATGAGAATTGCCCATGCCTCGGGTAGTCTGTCAACTCTGCCCCATTCACAAGTTGAAAGGGATTCCATTTCTTCAATATCCAGCTGGTATATAACCATGGGCAGAAACTCCAACCATCTCACTGCTTGTAAAGGCAGCACATCTTTATTCACTGCGTAGTTCATTCCGACTATATCTGAGCCAGCTGAGAAAACCAACAGATGGCGAGTGGATACACACTGACTTACATGGCTGACCCTCCGGTTTACAGCTCCTGCACAGCATGGAGGCAGATTAAGACATGATAGGAAAAGACCAGTGACGTGCTGGAACAGCACTGCTGTTGTCTGGCTCATTCTCCAAAGAATCCCGACAGCGCACAAGGAGGCTTGTCAACCCATCCAATCTCTGAAAGATATAGGCCAACCCTCTGCTCTATCTCCGTAGCCCCTCCATTTCCTGTGACCATCCCCTTAACTTGCACATCTTGGACACTAATGGGCTATTTAGCATGGCCAATCCCTCTAATCTACACATCTTTGGACTCCAAGGGGCAATTTAATGGCCAATCCTTCTAACCTACATATCTTTGGATACCAAGGGGCAATTTAGCATTGCCAATCCCTCTAACCTACACATCTTTGGATACCAAGGGGCAATTTAGCATTGCCAATCCCTCTAATCTACACATCTTTGGACACCGAGGGGCAATTTAGCATTGCTAATCCCTCTAACATACACATTTTTGGATACCAAGGGGCAATTTAGCACAGCCAATCCTTCTAACCTACACACCTTTGGACAGTAAGGGGCAATTTAGCATGGCCAATCCACACCAACTGCACACCTTGTGCCCCAAATCACGTGCCAAGCATCTCGCCACCCACAGATCCCATCTCCGTGCCATCCTGTGTTGCATTAGTATCTGTGGAAAATCTTCCAAGCTGTGACTCCTGCAATGCCCGTCCATGTTGCCCTGGTTGGGTGTCTGAAAGGAAAACACTATTAGGATAATGCAGGCAGTCGGGGAGGTGTTGGTGAGATAAGGGTTACATGACTACACTATCTGCAGCCTGTAAGTCCAATGTGAGTATGGGCTGAGGGGGCAAAAGAGAGTGTGACAATCTTATCATCCCTGATAGTTTGAAAGATGTCTCTGTCTACAGCCTCGGCTCACCCCAATCATTATCATTGCGTTAGACTCTGCGGGTAAATCCCCACCCTCCCCTCCCACACCCTGGTAAACTCCTGCTGCCTCTGGTTATGTGTGTCCACCTTGAACGTGCAGTGAGCGTGGCGAAATCTATTTGACTGGTGTAGCTGTCACGGTGGAATAGCTGGCGATATGTTTGAGCGAATTGTGAGGATTTGAGCAGTGTTAGGTGAGTGAGGGTATATTGGAGCATTTGATCACTGGGTAAGAGTCCTGATTGGGGTGTGGGTAAGTGAGCCAAGAGCAGTCTTTGGGGGGAGGGGGAGCGGGGAGCAACGAGGAGCGGGGGTGGGGGGGGAGGGATCAAGGAGCGGGGGAGCGGGGGTAGGGGCAAGGGGCGAGGAGCAGGGGGTAGGTGGGAAACAACTGGTATAGCCGGCAGGATATGATATCTGAAGATGTATTCACTCAACCTGAGCGATGGTGTGAACTCAGTGACCACAGAATCCAAGGCCCCCCAGCATCGTCCCGTCACCCCACCCCTGCTCCATCCCCCCCTCACCCCACCCTGCTCCATCCCCCCCTCACCCCACCCCCGCTCCATCCCCCCCCCACCAACAGCTCTCTTCAATTCCCAGCCTGTTTCCCCAACTCAGAACTTCCATTCCGTCTCCTTAGATTGCTTCCTCCTCTGGTAGCAGAGCTCCCTCCCCCCTGCGTTCCCTGGAATTCTCTTGCTATCCCTCACCCACCTCCTGTTGACAATTGTTTGTTACTTGCCTTCCATTTTACCTCAGGCCTCAGTCCTGGCTCGGGGCAGCCACCTTCAGAAGGTGTGGCTCACACTCCGGTGCCGTAACTGAGAGATTATAAATGCTGTCATCCTGGTGAAACTCAGCCCACATCTGCCCTTTACACTGGTCGCCAGCAAAGAGCAGGTGAGGCGTCCCTCATTTATCCTCTAACCAGACCTTATGCGAGCAGACTGCCTGATTGTTTACTGGGTAGGCTTGTGTGGGAGCTGGCTGTGCACAAATTGGTCACAGAATTTGCCTATAATACAAAGGGTTGTGAATGTAGCCCAGTCCATCACGCAAACCAGCCTCCCATCCATTGACTCTGTCTACACTTCCTGCTGCCTCAGCAAAGCAGCCAGCATAATTAAGGACCCCACGCACCCCGGACATTCTCTCTTCCACTTTCTTCTATCGAGAAAAAAATACAAAATTCTAAAGACACATATCAACCAGCTCAAGAACAGGTTCTTCCCTGCTGCCATCAGATTTTTGAAAGGACTTACTTGCATTAAGTTGATCTTTCTCTTCACCCTAGTTCTGACTGCAACACTACATTCTGCACTCTCTCCTTTCCTTGCTTTTGAACGCTATGTTTTGTCTGCGTATCACGCAAGAAATAATACTTTTCACTGCCTCCCAATACATGTGACAATAATAAATCAAATCAAAATCAAATCAAGCCAAATCAAAAACAAATTAAATCCAATCAAAGTCAAATCAAAGCAAATCCAAATCAAATCAAAATGAAATGAAATCAAAATCAAACCAAATCAAATCAAAATCAAAATCAAAATGAAATCAAATCAAAATCAAACCAAATCAAATCAAAATCAAAATCAAACCAAATTCAAATCAAATCAAAATCAATGGACATGAGAGATGCTTTGTAAATGTGAATTCTTCTTTCATTTCTGACCTTACCTTCACTCAACGCCATCCTAATTATCTTCCAGCTTCTAACAGGTAAAAGTTCAAAATTGCCAGCTAACTTTATATTTTATTTTCAGCAATGACTTTTTTACGGTTGGAAGTTCAGCAAAATGCTCCTGATAAGTAAATGGTTTATTATTTTCTTTTAGAATGAAAGCCTACTCTCCCCCACGAAAGAAAAGCTAACATAGGGACTGGGTAACTGAGCAAAGAAGCTTCACCAAGATGTTGACCAGGAATTGGGCGGCAGTGGTTAGCACGGCTGCCTCACACCGAGGAGCTGGGTTTGATTCCTGGCTCAGGTCATTGTCTGTGTGGAGTCTGCACATTCTCCCTGTGTCTGCATGGGTTTCGTCCAGGTGCTCTGGTTTCCTCGCACAGTCCGAAAGATGCACTGGTTAGACACATTGATCCGAACAGATGCTAGACAGCTCTTGGATGTTGATTCATGGGTTGCCTGGTACCTCATGTCGTAAATGAGTGCTTTATGTGGACCATCTGAAGGGCACCATGACAGCTCAGAGACTATCGATGTGGCTGTGCAGACACTTGGAATTGGGCCGGTGTCTGCGGGAGTTTGCGCGTTCTCCCCGTGGTTGCGTGGGTTTTCTCCGGGCGCTCCGGTTTCCTCCCACAACCCAAAAATTCGCTCTTAGGCTGATTGGGAAACAAATTGTCCCTATAGTGAGAGTCTTCCATATTAGGAATAACCTAATTTTATATTATGATAATGGAATTGCTACTATATAGTTATGACAGCGGCGCGGGCTCGTTGGGCTGAAGGGCCTGTTTCCCGTGCTGTGTTGCTCTAGAATGTGGCAACCAGGGAAATTTCATAGTAACTTCATTGCAGTATTAATGTAAGCCTTACTTACATAGTCATAGAAGTTTACAGCATGGAAACAGGCCTTTTGGCCCAACTTGTCAACTGCTGCTCTTTTTTTTAAAACCCTAAGCTAATCCAAGTTCTCATTTGGCCCATATTCCTCTATACCCATCATACCCATTTAACTATATAAATGATTTTCAAAAAACAAAATTGTACCCACCTCTACTACTACCTCTGTTTGTCCCAGACACTCACCATCCTCTGTGTGAAAAAATTGCCCCTCTGGACCCTTTTGTATCTCTCCCCTCTCACCTTAAACCTATGGCGTCTAGTTTTAGACTCCCCTACCTTTGGGAAAAGATATTGACTGTCTACCTTGTCTATGCCCCCCATTATTTTATAGACCTCTATAAGATCATCCCTCAGCCTCCTATGCTCCAGATAAAAAAGTCCCAGTCTATCCAGCCTCTCCTTATAATTCAACCCATCAAGTCCCAGTAGCATCCCGCTAAACCTTTTCTCCACTGTTTCTAGTTTAATAACAAACTTCCTATAATTGGGTGACCAGAATTGCACACTTGTGAATAAGAAATACATTTTAAAACTTTAAATGTTGCCTGGTCTCAAGGGCATTGGCGCTGAGGAGAGTTTAGATAAATTAGGATTGTTTTCATTGCAAAGACAGAGGTTGAGAGGAGACTGATAGAGATCTACAAAATTATGAGAGACGCAGACACGGTGGTTGGTCAGAGACTTTTCTCCAGGGTGGAAGTGTCAATTACGAGGGGGCAGGGGTGAAAGGGGGAAAGATTAAGGGAGATGTGCAGGGGAAATCTTTCACACAGAGAATAGCTGCTGCCTGGAACTCCTTGCCAGAAGGAAGAGGGCAACGTTAAGAGGATTCTGGATGGGTGCAGGAATAGGGAGGGAATAGAGGGATACGGACAAAGTGTTTTTTAGTTTAGTTCTTGGACTCGGCACAGGCTTGGAGGGCCAAAGGGCCTGGTCCTGGGCTGTATTGTTCTTAGTTCTTTGTAATATATAGGCAAGTGCATACATAATGAGGAACTGGATTTGTAGCGAGGCTGGATGTGAATGAGTCTCTTTATATCCTCATGATGTCCTCTCGAATGGCATTGTGATTGTCATCGCCGTACTCTGGACTTTGGAGAGCTGCCGGTCCCGCAGCTCGCAGCCGTGCTGCCGCCCCTTCCCGCCGTTGAGGCGCGTGACCTTGGTGGAGCCTGGCACCACGTTGACGACATGGACCACGCGCACCTTGCTCGTGCCGCTCTTGCTCAGCGGGCAGGCAAAGGCCTTCTTGAAGCCTTTGCGGAAGTGCTTGGAGACCAGGGCGTAGACGATGGGGTTGAGGCAGGAGTTCGCGTAGGCCGTGCAGTGGGACAGGAGCCTGAGGGCGTAGGTGGCCTGGTTGAAGGAAAAGTGGCCGTAGTGAAAGCACAGGATCAGCACGTGGTGAGGGAGCCAGCAGAGGCAGAAGAGCACGGTCACGATGATAATCATCTTCGTCACCTTTCTCTTGGATTTCTTGGACTCAGATATGTCCTCGATGGGGGCCACTGCTGTCCAGAGGTACTTGATTGTCCTGGCGTACGACAGGCTAATAACGGCGACAGGCACTATGTATCCAAACACGAACGTGGACGTGTCCATGATCTTTCTCTTTGGCTCTTGCCAGGCCGGCATGCAGATGTAAAACCACTCGTACGGGATGAGGTCGTAGTAGCTCAGGTACGGCCCGGCGAAGACGATAGAGAGTCCCCAGATCACGACCATGACGGTGACCGCGTTGTAGGGAGTCCGGAGTTCCCGGGACCGCAGCGGGTAACGGATCGCCAGGTATCTAAACGGCGCAACAATAAAGAGTGTGAGGCCAGTAAAAGTGGCACAGCTATTTGTCACCAGAGCTTTCTCTCTGCGCCAACCCAGGATGCGGAGATGCCGGCGTTGGAGGGGGGGTAAACACACTAAGAAAAGTCTCACAACGTTAGGTTAAAGTCCAATGTTATTTAGTAGCAAACACCACTAGCTAGTTGGATTTTAACCTGGTGTTGTGAGACTTCTTACTGTGCCAACCCGGGATTACACAGAACCATTGAAAACAGAAGCAGCAAAGGGCCATTTGGATGCCCTCCGCCATTCATTATTAGGTGGCATGGTGCACAGTGGTTGGCACAGCGGCCTCGCAGTGCCAGGGACCCAGGTTCGGTTACCAGATTGGGTCACTGTGCAGTGGTTGTTCCCGAGCCTGCATGAGTTTCCTCCGGGCGCTCCAGTTTCCTCCCACAGTCTGAAGACGTGCTGGTTAGGTGCGTTGGCCGTGCTAAATTCTCCCTCAGTCTACCCAAACAGGCGCAGGAGCGTGGTGACTAGGGGATTTTCATGGTAACTTCATTGCAGTGTTAATGTAAGCCTACCTGTGACACTAATAAATAAACTTTAAGGATGGGATCTTCCAGCTGTGCTTGCCCCAAAACCAGAAAATCCTGCCCGAGGTCAAAGGACCTTTCCATGATCCACCCCTCATCTGCCACGATTCCCATGGTGAGATGGGAAAATTCGTCCCTTAAATTTTAAAAAGCTTTAAACTTTCAGGCTAAACTTTAAGCTCATTTTGATATTGGCTGATCATCAAATTCAATATCTTCCCCCAATTAGTCCTTGATCCCTTTAGATCCGAGACCCACATTTAAATTCCTTCTCTTAAATCCCTGATCAGAAACCTGATCAAGTTCACGTGGAGAGTGACAGAATGTGACTGCAGTGCACACAATGACCACTGGCATTCAGGGGCGCCAAAGAGAGCATCAAGAACTGGAAGTTCACATTAATTGGCAAAAGGAGTGCAAGTGATGTGTTCTGACCCAGAGGGTGGGTAGGAGAATACAGTAGATGTTATTTGTCTCTAGTAATTGAAATGTAGTAAAATAGCGATCGCTTGGCAAAACAAGATCTCATCAGTAAGTGGTGTTGAAGTAGAAAATCAGCCATAATCTTATTGATTGGCAGAGTGGGCTCGAAGGGCTGAATGACCTTTATCCTGCTCCCATCTCTTGTGTTCTTAGCCTTCTGTCATCCCAATCTGCCTGGGATACAATGGTTGTAGAACTGTGTGGCATAATTGCTAAAATTTATCTCTCAATTCCACAAGAGCCGCTTTGGAGAGTTAGACCAGGCACGATGCGCTGAACGGCCTCTCCTGTGCTGTAATTATTCAGTGATTCTGAACAGACCCCAATGTGAGATGGGGACCAAGTGTAGCGAATCCAAGTTCGCAGGTCAGACTGAGTGGCAGGGCAAAGTGTGCAGAGGACGCTGAAAGTCTGCAAAGGGATATAGATAGTCGAAGTGAATGGGCAAAGGTCTGGCAGGTGGAGTATAATGTTGGTAAATATGAGGTCACTCATTTTGGTAGGAATAAATGGACCATTATTTAAATGGTAAAAAATTGCAGCATGCTGCTGTGCAGAGGGATCTGGGTGTCCTTGCGCAAGAATCACAAAAAGTTAGTTTGCAAGTGCAGCAAGTAATTAAGGCAGCAAATGGAATATTGCTAGAGGGATGGAGTTTAAAAACAGCGAGGTTATGTTGCAGCTGTATAAGGTTCTGATGAGGCCACATACTGTGTACAGTTTTGGTTTCTACTTGAGAAAGGATATACTGGCACTGGAAGGGGTGCAGAGGAGGTTCACTAAATTGATTCCAGAGTTGAGAGGATTGGCTTATGAGTAGACTGGGATTATACTCATTGGAATTCAGAAGAATGAGGGGAGATCTTATAGAAACATATAAGATTCTGAAAAGATTAGATAAGATTGAAGCAGGGAAGTTGTTTCTGGTTGAAACCAGAACTAGGGGGCATAACCTCAAAATAAGGGGGAGCAGATTTAGGACTGAGTTTTGGAGGAACTTCTTTCACCCAAAAGTGATTCTACACCCTGGGGGATTTTCACAGTAACTTCATTGCAGTGTGAATGTAAGCCTACTTATGACTGATGAACAAACTTTAAACTTTAACTTTACAAAGGAGAGAGATCTCGGTGTACAGGTGTAAAGATCTCTGAAAGTTGGTACTCAAGTTGATAGGGTTGTTAAGAAGGCATATAGTGTGTTAGCATTTATTGGTAGAGGGATTGAATTTCGGAGCTGAGATGTTATGTTGCAATTGTACAAAACTCTGGTGCGGCCGCACTTGGAGTATTGTGTACAATTTTGGTCGCCACATTATAAGAAAGATGTGGAGGCATTGGAAAGGGTGCAGAGGAGGTTTACCAGGATGTTGCCTGGTATGATGGGTAGGTCTTATGAGGAAAGGCTAAGGGACTTGAAGTTATTTTCATTAGAGAGAAGAAGGCTAAGAGGTGACTTAATTGCGACATATAAGATGATCAGAGGGTTAGATAGGGTGGATAGTCAGAGCCTTTTTCCTCAGATGGAGATTGATTACATGAGGGGACATAGCTTTAAATTGAGGGGTCATAGTTATAGGACAGATGCTAGAGGTGGGTTCTTTACTCAGAGGGTAGTAAGGGCGTGGAATGTCCTGCCTGCATCAGTTGTGGACTCGTCAAGTTTAAGGGCATTCAAATGGTCAGTGGATAGGCATATGGATAGTATTAGAATAGTTTAGGATAGAGGGTCATAAAATTGGTTACATTGGTCACTACAACATTGAGGGCCGAAGGGCCTGTACTGCGCTGTAATATTCTATGTTCTAAGGATTGTGAATCTGTGGAATTCCCTGCCCAGTAAAGCAATTGAGACTACCTCATTGAATGTTTTTAAGCCAAGGATAGATAGATTTTTGAACAGTAAAGGAATTAGGGGATATAGTGAGCGAGTGGGTAAGTGGAGCTGAGTCCATGAAAAAATCAGCCATGAGCTTATTGAATGGCGGAGCAGGCTGAAGGGGTCAGATGGGGTTACTCCTGCTCCTGGTTCTTATATGCTTATGAGATGGGGATCTCCTCCAGGGATGGGAGAGCTTTGGGATGCATGTGTCCAACAGTTGCGAGTTAACACTCCCCACATTTCACATCTCAACGAATGGAACATTGTACAGAAATCGTGTTGATTCTGTCACCCCCTCACTTTACCGTACCTGTCGACTGAAACAGCAGCCAGGGTGAAACTGCTGGCGTACATCGCCAGGTAAATGAAGAAGTGAACGGCCTTGCACATGAAAGAGCCAAAGACCCATCCTTCCAGCGTGTAGATCGTGGCTTGGAACGGAACACAGAATATGATGAAGAAGAAATCGGCCACACTCAGGTTGAGAATGAACAAGTTGGTCGTGTTATGTCCCATCTGGCCGCTCCGGAAGAGCACGGCGAGGACCAGGCTATTCCCGACCGTCCCGAGGAGGAAGATTAGGGAGAAGACGATGGGAACGATGACACTGGCTGGGTTCAGCTGATAGTTTTCGGAGGAATTCCAGTGCCCAGACATCATGCTCTCATCATCTGTCATGTGGGCAAGTGTAGGGAACAGGAACTGAAAGAAAAAGAGTTCTTATTAGATAAGATGTAAGGTATATAGTAGGAACTATCATTACTACATCATTACTAAAGCAATGATCATTTTCTCCCATACAATAGCATCACCAGAGTGAGGTAACTGGCAGATTTCCTCTGTAACTTCATTGCAGTATGAATGTAAGTCTTCATACTGTAGGCTTACATGTATTTGTGACACTAATAAATAAACTTTAAACACTTAGAATCACTCTTTGACTCCGGTTTGACCGTAATTTTTTTTTAAAATTGATTCCTGGGCATGGGCATCACTGGCTGGCCAGCATTTATTGCCCATCCCTAGTTGCCTGAGGGCAGTTGAGAGTCAACCACCTTGCTATGGCTCTGGAGTCACATGTAGGCCAGACTGGGTAAAGGCAACAGATTTCCTTCCCTAAAGGACATTAGTGAACCTGATGGGTTTTTCCAACAATAATTTCGTGGTCATCAGTAGATTCCTAATTCCAGACTTTTTTATTTTTGAATTCAAATTCCACCTTCTGCAGTGGCGGGATTCGAACCCAGGTCTCGAGAACATTAGCTGAGTTTCTGGATTAATAGTCTAGCAATAATACCAATAGGCCATCGCCTCCCCTTGCTGAAATGAAATGCTGAGAGAATGTTTGCCCCTCGCGGGAGAGTCTAAGACCAGTGGGCATAACATCAGAATAAAAGCACGATAAAACATCTCACAACACCAAGTTAAAGTTCAACAGATTTCTTTCCATTCATGAGCTTTCAGAGCACTGCTCATGCATCAAGTTTATTAATTTGCGTCACTAATAGGCTTACAATGGCACTGCAATGAAAATCCCTCAATCACTACACTTTGCCACCTGTTTGGGTACACTGAGGGAGAACTTAGCATGGCCGATGCACCTAACCAGCATGTCTTTCGGAGTGTGGGAGGAAACCCACGCAGACATGGGGAGAATATGCAGACTCCACACAGATAGTGACTTCAGCCGGGAATTGAACCCGGATTCCTCGCGCTGTGAGGCAGCAGTGCACCATCGTGCTGCCCCAGGTCCAAACATCATGAATTGTCATGGCGTCACCTGATGAAGGATCAGTGCTCCAAAAGCTCGTGATTCCAAATGAACCTGTTGGACTTTAACCTGGTGTTGCAAGACTTCTTACTGTGCCTACCCGAGTCCAACACCAGCATCTCCAGATCAGAATAAAGAGGCATCAATTTAAGACTGATATGGAGGGGAATTTCTTCCCTCAGAGGGTTGAGAGTGTATGAAACTCCTTGCCATGGAGAACAGAATACGTGACACAGCGTCTTTTGGATGTTACGGTCTGCCCCACGACTTTTTACCCATTGGAAAAGACATGCACCATTTGCCTTGTAATTCTGGTAGCAATTTCTGGACAATTTTACCCAAATTTATAAATTTGGCCGCATAACAATGGGATTATCCCTGAGATGAATCATTATAGTTTGGTTTGGGTTTGCAAAAGCTTACTAACTGCCCTGGCTGAAGACAATTCACACCTCTTTAACTTATAATTATCCCTCTCTCCACTCGCACTGTCTGTACCTGTAAAGACTTGATTATCTGCTGAGACTCACATTCCAACCACTCTTCACGTTTCAATCTATAATTATCTAACAATTGTGTCTTTGCTTGGTATTTGATTTGATTTGATTCATTATTGTCAAGTATTAGTATGCAATGAGAAGTATTGTTTCCTGCACGCTACACATACAAAGCATACTGTTCATTGAGGAGGAAATGTGAGCATGCAGAATGTAGTGTTACAGCCGTAGCTAGGGTGTAGAGAAAGATCAACTTAATGCAAGGTAGGTCCATTCAAAAGTCTGACAACAGCAGGGAAGATGCTGTTCTTGAATCAATTGGTGCGTGACCTCAGACTTTCGTATCTTTTTTCCGATGGAAGAAGGTGGAAGAGAGAATGTCACGGTTGCATGGGGTCTTTGATTATGCTGACTGCTTTGCCGAGACAACAGGAAGTGTAGACAGAGTCAATGGATGGGAGGTTTGCATGATGGATTGGGCTTTTACTTTTGTTCTATGCTTCTTTTTACACCGTGTGCAAACTAACCCCCACTCACCTAATGAAGGGGCAGTGCTCCAAAAGTTCGTGATGCCAAATAAACCTGTTGGACTTTAACCTGGTGAGATTTCTAACTGTGTTTACCCCAGTCCAACGCCAGCATCTCCACAAAATTATAGTTGGAAGTGGAGAACCATTGCACTATTCTATCCTGGCCTCTGATTTCTGCTCAGCTGAGTCTCAGTTGACTGCGTGTGTGTGTGCGTGCGTGTGTGCACGTGCATATGTGTGTGTGTATGTATGTGTGTATGTATGTGTGGTGGTGGTGAGTGGGGTGAGGTGTTGACTGTCATGGAGGAATGGACCAGATCTGTTAAACTGATTTGTTAAACTCTCTCACTATGTTCTGAACTATATCCAGTGTTAGTAAGTGGACAGCTTGGACTCCCACAGTACTTGGCTACAATGCTTGCAGATTGTTACAGAACAGCCCAGAAAGCTCAGCCTACACGGCACAGAAGGAGGTTTTTTTTTTGCCTCATCATGTCTGAGCTAGCTGCTTGCTGGAGATAGCCAGATATTCCTTCCTTGTGACATTGTCCATTTACATCTTTTGAAATTTATACTCAATCCTCTTTTGCCAAGTTACTGCAGAATCTGCATCCATCACACTTTCAGCCTTAGATCAGCTAGATAGTCAATATCTTTTCCCAAAGGTAGGGGAGTCTAAAACCAGAGGACATTGGTTTAAGTTGAGAGGGGAGAGATACAAAAATGTCCAGAAGGACAACTTTTTTCACACAGAGGGTGGTGAGTGTCTGGAACAAGCTGCCAGAGGCAGTAGCAGAGGCAGGTACAATTTTATCTCTTAGAAAGCATTTAGACAGTTACATGGTTAAGTTGGGTATCGAGGGATTTGGGCCAAACACAGACAATTGGGACTAAATTTATAGTTTGAAAAAAGGTGACACGGACAAGTTAGATCGAAGGATCTGTTTCCATGCTGTAAATCTCTATGACTCTATGATTTTATTTGATTGGTCATGCCACGATAGAGCCTGAGGTTATAGGAGTCAGTAGGAAAATCATTTATTGGCTGGGATCATTCCTGATAGGGAGGTTGACAGTCACTATTGTCTGATGTCAATCACTGCAGCCTCAGAACATGGAGTAATTCCATAGCTCAGCACCTTGTGATGTATTTTCGCGAACATGTTCTCAGTCGCAAAATCAGGGCAAAACTGATGAGTTTGTTGTGTTCAGGTCAATCGTGAAATGATCTCTGACAGCCTACGTTACGATCTAGAGAACATCCAGACTTACACTGTCAACTACAGTCAATTCCTTCACCTTAAGGCACCCACAGTACTAAATCCTGACCTAAAGCATTACAGTGGCACAGTGGTTAGCACTGCTGCCTCACAGCTCCAGGGACCCTGGTTCAATTCCCCGCTTGGGTTTCCTCTGGGTATTCCGGTTTCCTCTCAGACTTCAACAATGCAGGTGCTGGTTAGGTGGATTGGCCATGCTAAATTGCCTCTTAATATCCCAAGATGTGCAGGCTACGTGGATTGGCCAGGCTAATTTGACTCTTAATATCCCAAGATGTTCAGGCTATGTGGATTGGCCATGCTAAATTGACTCTAGTGTCAGGGATTCGCAGGATAAATATATGGGACTATGGGATTATGGCCTGGGTGGGATTGTAGTCGGTTGCAGACTCAATGGGCTGAATGGCCTTCTTCTGCACTGTAGGAACTCCATGATTCTATATCTGCGCAGGCACATGTGTAAATGCATCTGCCACAATATATGGATGTACACAAGCACACAAATATTCAGATGCAACATATATATGCACAGGCATGCAGACATGCATTTGCACACACATGCACACACACGCACACGCATGCAATGTAGTGGTGTTTTCACAACGTGATCACATTTTGTAATGTCAATTTTGTCACTTAATAACACAGCTGAAGCTGTGCCGATTACTTCTGTCCCCTTTACACATTAAAAATGAAGGTAATTTTCCTGGAAGTGCAGAGTTTTACAGTCCATTTATAATATGGATGCAAACATAACAGATTAAGAGACGAACTGCCCTCTTGTAAATGTGAATCAGTTCATTCATCATCTCAACATGTCGGCTAACTGGGTCATTACTCTGGATTGAGACGGACCCAGTCAGAATCTAATGAGAAAGAAACATTATTATGTTCTCAGCTCCTTCCCCAGAATGGATAGGAAACAGCTTTTATCTATATGTATAAAATGCTCCTGGCTGTAATCAGAACACCAGAACTCACAATTAAACACTTCAAATGTGGTAGGAAGAGAAAACTAGACAGCATTTACAAAACTGGAATATTAGTCCCACCTTAGCACAGAACAGTTTGTGCAAGCTATCACTCCCATCAATAATTACCAAAGGCCGGTGATATTACAGGACCAAAAACACTTCAGGAGAAGGAGATAAAGCAGAGGAAATATCTAAGTTTTATACGAAGACTGTATCTCAATGCGTTTTTATAGAACCAAATGCCAGAATTTTACTGCCTCTCCTTTCCAAGATCCTGCCACAAGCCTCACCCAATTTCTGGGACTGGCAAGGTTGTAAAATTCCAGCCATGGAGTTTTACAGCACAACAAGAGGCTCTTCAGCCCATCAAATCTGTGCCAACATGTCGACCTAGAATCATAGAGTCATATAAACCACACAGAAACAGACTTTTCGGCCCAATTCATCCATGCTGACCACTTTTCCTAAACTGAACTAGCCCAATTTGCCTGCCTTTGGCCCATTTCCCTCTTCACCATCCATGTATCTGTCCAAATGTCTTTTAAATGTTGTAATTGTACCCATCTCCTTTGGCAGCTCATTCCATATACACATTACCCTCTGTGTGAAAAAGCTGCCCCTCAGATCCTTGTGAAATCTTCCCCCTCTCACCTTAAGCCTGTACCCTTTAGTTTTGGTTTCCCCTACCCTGGGGAAAAGACCTTGGCTATTCACTGTGCTCATCATGATTTTATAAGCCTCTATAAGGTCACCCTCATCCACCTATGGTCCAGGAATAAAAATCCCGGCCTATCCAGCCTTTCCTAATAATTCCAGTCCCAATAACATCCTCGTAAATCTTTTATGCAGTTCCTATTTTCCAGTATTCCGCCCGTAGCCTTGTACGCTACATGCTTTTACTGCAGTCTGTGTAGCAACATAAGTGTGGGGTAGCATTGCTACAAAGCAGCGATCCCATTCTCAGGAGGAGCCTTACTATATCAGCAATGGGCAGCAGCACTGAGAAATGGAATAACATTACACCAAAGTGGCTATAATTTGGCATAGTTTTACCACACGGTAATTATACCACAAGTTTAATGTTTATTTAAAGTTTATTTATTAGTCATATGTAGGCTTACAATAACACTGCAATGAAATTACTGTGAAAATTCCCCTAGTCACCACACTGCGGGAGAATTTAACAAGGCCAATGCATCTAAGGTAATTTTAAAAGCATTGAATCCCTACAGCGCAGAGAGGCCATTTGGCCCATCGAGTCTACTCTGATAAGAGTACCTCACTCAGGCCCTATCCCCGTTAACCCCGCACATTTCCCACGGCCAATCCATCTAACTTACCCATCTTTGGTCACGAAGGGGCAATTTACCATGGTCAATCTACCTAACCTACAGATCTCTGGAACCAGATCACCTGGAGAAAACCCATGCAGACAGGGGGAGAACATGCAAACTCAACACAGATCATCGCCCAAGGCCAGAATTGAACCCGGGTCCCTGGCGTTGTGAGGCAGCAGTGCTAACCACTGCCACCATGCTGCCTCAATGCTACCATGAATGTGTAATGACTTCAATGAGACCATTGGCCTATTGGAATATGAACTCCCTGACTCAGTACTCCACTGATGGGCTCATGAGGGAGTTTCCTCCTTGTATTTAATCAGGCGTGTCAGTTCCTCTGGCACCCCTGAATTTAGACTGCTGATTGTGTATTGCTGCTGGAATTGTTAACAAAAGCGTTTCGGTGAAGGGACTTCTGCCTCTGCAGACTTATTACAAAATTTCTGGGAAATTGCCATGAATTAGCAAAGGTATTATTAAAGACAGACACAGCATTGTATCAGACAGGCTACAGCACAGAAATAGCTTATTCAATACTCAACTCCACTTCCCTCCCAGCCCATCTAACCCTACAATCTGCTGTCATTGGATAAATCTTCCACAGTAAGTGTCCATTGTTCTTTAGTGTTGTATAACGTTAATATTTCATTGGCTCGCTCCCTAATGTGAGACACTGTTTCCTTTCAGTTAGCAGGAGGGCAGGTGAGATGGTAGCTGACAAAGTTACTTCTATGTATACGGGGTGTAGCCCCTTTAAGAGGATGGATCAGGTGACCCGGGGTGTGAGGTGAGTTGCCTAAAACTGCACCTATGGCCACACAAGAGCTGGAGTGTGAGGACTACAAAACTTCAACTAACCCTGCTGTTCTGTGTGAATTCTTTGCAGCTATCTCCCCCGTAGGCTCAGAGTTAGCAGTTACTAGATTAGAGAACCAGTCTAATGCTTTGAGAACAAGGGTTCAAATCCCAGCATGGCGACTGGTGGAATTTAAATTCAATTCATTAAAAGTAAAATTTGAACTGAATGATAATCCACAGTAATAATGATCATGAAACATTTCAAAAAAAATCTTGTTCACCAAGATTAAGGCAGTTAGGATTATATTCACTGGAGTTTAGAAAAATGAGAGGGGATCTCACAGAAACTTATAAAATTCTAATAGGATTAGACAGGGCAGATTCAGAAAGAATGTTCCCAATTGTGGGGGAGTCCAGAACTAGGGGCCATAGTTTGAGGTTAAAGGGTAAATCTTTTAGAACTGAGGTGAGGAGAAATTTCTTCACCCAGAGGGCGGTGAATGTGTGGGATTCACTCCCATAGAAAGTAGTTGAAGCTAAAACATTGTGTGATTTCAAGAAGAAATTAGATATAGCTCTTGGGGCTAAAGGGATATGGAGGGAAGGGGGGGAGCAGGACATTGAATTCGATGATTAGCCATGATTAAAATTAATAGCAGAGCAGGCTCAAAGGGCTGAAAGGCCTACTCCTGCTTCTAGTTTCCAGGGAAGGAAATCTGCTGTCTTTATCCCCACTGGGGTAACTCCACAGAGCCACAGCAATGTGGTTGACTCTTCACTGGTTTCTGAAATGGCCTAGCAAGCCTCTCAGTTAAAGGGCAATTAGGGATAAGCAATAAATGCTGGCATTAATCACCCCGCAATGTCATAATAACTGCTGTTAGAGAGGTTGCTCATTCATACAAATGGCTTTATCACGGGGTGACAAGGTGGCACAGTGGTTACTATTGCTGTTCCATGACGCCAGAGAACCAGGTCCGATTCTTGGCTTGGGTCACTGTCTGTGTGGAGTCTGTACATTCTTCCTGTGTCTGCATGGGTTTCCTCCCACTGTCTGAAAGGCGCGCTGGTTAGGTGCATTGGCCATGCTAATATCTCCCATGGTGTACCCAAACAGGCGCTAGAGTGATGCAATTTTTCTCAGTAACTTCATTGCAGTGTTAATGTAAGCCTACTTGTGACAAATAAATAAACTTTTAACTTTAATCTTTGGGATTGGCAAAAGGAAGAGGGGAACCCATGCACTCTTGTAGTGTTTTTCAGCAGCATGGGACACCTCCAGAGACCTTTTCATTCTGTTTAAAACTTTTAAAGTCTTGCGGCAGGAAAGTTTGGTGGATAGGTTTGGAAGTTGGGGGACTATCGTAAAGTCATTCTGTTCAATAAGCATTGGTAAAGTCAATAAATTGAACTTACTCCGAAAATCACTGCTTCACAGTGGCTGTACTATTAAACAACCACCATATCTGGGACTCTGGATTTTAGAAGGTGTTCGAGGAGACTCAGTCAGTTTAAGATGTCATCGCAGAGGCTCTGCTGATAGTCCACTGATTAGAATAGAGAGATAGGGCACTTCTTTGTTGTGGGACATTGGCCAGGCCAATAATGAAACACCTCCAGCATGAAGCCACGACTCAGCACATCCCTCAACCCCTGCTGTCAGCATTCGACATGGACCTTCTCTCTGGGATATCCTTGTCCACTCCTCCATTAGACCCAACACCTCACATCTCCTGCCCATGGCATCTTCCCATGTGATCATAGAAGGTGCAACACTTGCCCCTTTACCTCCTCCCTGCTCACTGTCCCAAGTCCTTAATGCCTCTCCCAGGTGAAGCAGCCTTTCACAGGCACCTCCTTCAGTCTGGTCTATTCCATTCGCTTCTCCCAATGCTATCCACTCATTCTCTCATTGTTGCTGAGCTGACTATGATGAGAAATGGTTCTCACACACCAGGGCAGGCAATCTGCCACGTGTCTTTACGAAAGAGTTTGCAGAAAGGATTGGTGCAGATCCAGAGCAAGCAAGGAGTCAAATTGCTTGGCTGGGGAGTTAAGGTCAACGAACAAGAGGTGGGACAGAGATAAAATAACTTTTCTGAATAGCCTTGAATACGCACGTGTAATGTGTTACCCCGCTGATCCTGCCTTGTTCTGTCAGGCCATTACCACAGCTAATTTATCATTGCAACAGCAAACAGAGTTTGAACTGGGCGGCATGGTAGTACAGTGGTTAGCACTGCTGCCTCACAGCACCAGGGACCTGGGTTCGATTCCAGGCTCAGGTTGCTGTCCGTGTGTTGTTTGCACATTCTCCCCGTTTCTGCGTGGGTTTCCTCTGGGTGCCCCAGTTTCCTCCCACACTTCAAAGATGTGTGGGTTTAGTGGATTGGCCATGCTAAGTTGCCCCTTATTTCAGGGAAACTAGCTAGAATGAATACATGGGGTTATGGGGATAGGGCCTGGGTGGGATTGTGGTCAGTGCAGACTCGATCGACCTTCTGCGCTGCGGGATTCTATGAACTTGGAACCAAAGCAGGGTTAAAGACTGAAGGAAAGTTTTGGAGAGGAAGCAGTTTATCATGAATGTGATAAAAGAAGGATTTAATTTGATTTATTATTGTCACGTATACAGTGAAAAGTATTGTTTCTTGCGCATGACACAGACGAAGCATACCGTTCATAGAGAAGGAAAGGAGAGAGTACAGAATGTAGTGTTACAGTCATAGCTAGGGTGTTGAGAAAGATCGACTTAATGCGAGGTAGGTTCATTTAAAAGCCCGACAACAGCAGGGAAGAAGCAGCTCTTGAGTCGTTTGGTGTGTGAGCTCAGACTTTTGTATCATTATCCCAAAGGAAAAAGTTGAAAAGAGAATGTCCGGGGTGCATGGGGTCCTTAATGAGGCAGCGGGAAGTGTAGACAGAGTCGATGAATGGGAGGCTGGTTTGCGTGATGGAGTGGGCTACATTCACGACCTTTTGTAGTTCTTTGCAGTTTTGGAGTGTTCGATGGTGGACAACAATGATGGGAACGGTCCCTATTATTGTTATGTTTGTGTATTTTGATATTGTAACAATGTAGTATATTTATTGTAGAGTACTAGTAATGTGAAACTGAAAAGGTCTGAAAAAAAATAAAACCATCTGTGAGTGTAGGTGGTTCATTTATTTTTCTTCAGGAGGGAGATGTGTAAGTGTATATTTAAGAGATTTATTTTAAAATCATGATCTCTGTAGCTCTCACAGTTTCAGTATTTCTCATAGCCTAAGTGTGTTCTTCTTATTGTTGCTGGGCTAAATATGAGAGTCATTTTATTGCTCCTTAAGTGGTATAAGGGGGTTGGTTAACGTTCACTGTGGAATTGGTTTTATGGCCCTGCGTTATTAGGAGGGGTGAAAAGAAACTGGTTGGCAAGTCAGGCGATAAAAGTTCTCTCGGTTTCAGTTCTGAGCTACATTTTAGTTTTAGAAAAGACAGCAAGCTAAAAAGAAGTGTTTTCTCTCTCTCCTTGTTGTTTTGGAAATTCTGCTGGTTAACTGAAAGAAAGGTCTCACCTTCCTATAGTAAAGATTCTGCAGTTGGTAGCTTGACCAGAGAGTCTCTGACTGGGGTTCTGAGAAGCTATTTTGACTCAATTTGTTCTGAGTGAATTGAGAGGACTGCAGACTTCAACCAAAGGACTCAACTTCCATTATCACACAAACATTAGTCTTTGCTATGATGAACCTGTTTAAAGGGTTTTGTCTCCGGAAGTTTTTTTGTTTTAATTAGAACATATTAGATATATATGTTAAGTGTGGTTGTTCTGTTTCTTGTTTGTTCTTGTTTGTACGTCCTTGTTAATTTTCTTACTATACATGTTAACTATATTCTTAAATAAATTTTGTTTGATTAAAGCTACCTAGTGGATTATTTGAATCATACTGAAAGTGAACATCTCATGCTTATCCTAGTCAAATTCAAGATGCAAAACTTATGATCCAGGTAGGTTCCTCAGAACATTTTGGAGTTTTTGATCTGAACTATAACATTAGCTAGTGTGTTCTATAAGATCATAAGACCATAAGGAATAGGAGCAGAATAAGTTAAGTCTGCTCTGCTATTAAATCATGGCTGATATTTTTCTCATTCCCATTCTTCTACTTTTCCCCCATAATCCCTGAGTCCCTTATTAATCAAGAACCTATCTCTGCCTTAAAAACACTCAATGACCTGGCCTCCTCTGCGGCAAAGAGTTCCACAGATTCCCCACTCTCTGGCTGAAGAAACTCCTCCTCACCTCTGTTTAAAAGGATCATTTCTTTAGCTTGAGTTTGTGCCCTCTGGTTCTAGCTTTTCCTGCTCATGGAAACATCCTCTCCGCATCCACTCTATCCAGGCCTCACTGTATTCTGCCTTTCAATCATTCCTTCTGCAAAGTGATTGGAAACTGCATTTCGTGTCCCCATCAAGCAGATATGTTGTGACTCTCTGAGTGTAGACTGACAGTGTCTCTGAGTGTATACTGATAGGACTGAGCATAGACTGACAGTGACTCATACAGTGACTCTGAGTGTAGACTGACAGTGACTCATACAGTGACTCTGAGTGTAGACTGACAGTGACTGTGAGAGACTAAGAGTGAATGTTTATTCGTGTATGCAAGTGAATATATGTGTTTGTGAGTGACGCTTTGTGTATGTATGTGTGTGTGAGTGTGAATTTGTGAGTGTATGGGTTTGTGAGTGAATATATGTATGTGTGTAGGTGAGTGGTATGTGAGTGTGTGACTATACATATGACTGAGTGTGTGTGTGTGAATGTGAGTATGTATGTATGAGTGAGCGTGTAAGTTAGTACGTGTGAGAGTGAGTGTGTGTGTGTGTTAGTGAGTGAGTGTGAGTCACTGCATGTTAGTAAGTAAGTGAGTGAGTGAGTGTGTGTACATGAGTGTGTAATACTGAGTGTGTGAGAGTGTGTTAGTGTGTGTGTGTTTGTACGAGTGAGTGTGTTAGTGACTGAGTGAGTGTGTGTTTGTGTGTAGGAGTGTGTGTGTGAGAGTGAGTGTGAGTGAGTGTTTGTGTATGTGTGAATGAGAGCAGTATACCCCACCCCCTAGATCAATCCTTCCAGCATGTTAGTTAGTTGGGAATGTCTGGGATATTACAAAGTATAGAGTTGGAATCAAATGGTAAATCACGTAGGCAGATCAGCTTCCGGTGAATATATGGATAAAATACAGTTCTAAATTCATTAACCCAATCATATAACCTGTACACGGAATCCTTTGTTGGATATTAATCCAGATGAGTGTGTTATATTTAAATGTGGATTTGAGTGCATTCATTCATATTATATACAATGTGTATTCTATCCCAGTTAATACTCAAATGGTCCCCTTGCACCGGCAGCTTTGATTGCTCTGTTCCCTTCATCCCTACATCTGCAGAGAGGGAACACTCCCATTCATCAGTCACATTCAAATCAATGTGATTCTTTCTAATCACATCAGTAAATAATAATGCTTTAACCGCACTCTGAACACCCAGCACATACATTGCCAGTATAAACATCATCATCGTTCTATATATTTATATATACACGGATTTACTCTGTACAATCTTCACTGCAACATAAACACCGTGCAATTCTATAAAGGACACATACCGGTTTCAGTGTAATGGGCTGTCTCCGGGCACTTTGGTTCAAGTTAAGCTGAGAATTTGGGATCCGATGCTCTTATTCTGGCTGGATCCAGATGCAGGAGTGTGTGGCACCCTTCTTCACTTTCGTCCTTGAGATACAGCTCCCAAAATACTGCCTTACACCGTGTGTGTGTGTGTGTGTGTGTGTGTGTACGTGTGTGTGTGTGAGAGAAAGATAGAGAGTGTTTGTCTCAGTGCAGTGTGTGTGCGTGAGTGAGAGAGTGTGTGTGAGAGAGAGACAGAGAGAATCTGTGTCTTTGCCAGTGCTGTGTGTGTGTGAGAGACATGATGTGGAGATGCTGGCGTTGGACTGGGATAAACGCAGTAAGAAGTCTCACAACACCAGTGTGTGTGAGAGAGACAGAGAGAGTGTGTGTCTGTCTGAGTGTGAGAGAATGAGAGTGTGAAAGACGGAGTGTGTGTAAGAGAGAGAGAGAGATAGGGAGAATGTGTGTGTCTGTCAGTGCAGTTTGTGTGTGAGTGAGTGTGTATGTGTGAGAGAGACAGAGAGAGAGCAAGTGTGGATCTCACTGTCTCTCACATTTTCACTCTCTGGTCAGATCAGACTCCATACTCACACATACTCCCTCATACACAACCTCACACACAGATACACACTTTCTCACACACATACATATCCTCAAACAGGCCTTTCCACACTGAGCCACACACCCTCATACATTCACCCTTAAACACACTCACACACATTCTCAAACACACACGGATACAAACCCTCTCACACCTTCTCACTTATCCCCTCACACATGCAGATACACATCCTTTCACACAGCCTCACACTCCCCACACACATCTTAACACACCTTCAGACACAGACACACACACAAACCCTTCCACACACAGACACAAACCCTCACACACGCATACACACACAAACCCTCACACACACGCACACACACGCACACAGTCACCCTAACACAAACACTCTGATGAACATTCACTCACACACCATCACACTCACACACGCTCAAGTATTTCCATACGCACACCCTCACAATCACACAATATCATTTTTTTATTCATTCACAGGATGTGGGCAACACTGATAAGCCAGAATTACTCTAAGTACCCTGGAGAAGGGTGAGCTGCCTTCTTGAGCCTCGATATGGAGATGCTGGGGCATTGGACTGGGGTAAACACAATAAGAGGTCTCACAACACCAGATTAAAGTCCAACAGGTTTAGAACATAGAACAATACAGCACAAACAGGCCCTTCAGCCCACAAGTTGCGCCGATCACATCTACCAATCCACAGACCTATCTATAACCCCCTATCCTATTCTTTTCCATATACTCACCCAGAAGTCTCTTAAAAGACCCCAGTGAGTTTGCCTCAACAACCTCCGACGGCAGTCGGTTCCATTCATTCACCACCCTCTGAGTGAAAAACCTACCCCTGACATCTCCTTTGTATTTGCTTCCCTGCACCTTAAATCTGTGTCCCCTCGTAGTGATCATTTCAGCTCTGACAGTCCACCCTATCTATTCCTCTCAACATTTTATAAACCTCTATCAGGTCACCTCTCAACCTATGTCTCTCCAGTGAGAAGAGTCCCAGCTCCCTCAACTTATCAAACTATCAGGTTTAACTATCAGGTTTATCAGGTTTAATAAACCTATCAAGTTTATTTGGCAGCACAAGCCATGAGCTTTCAGAGCGCTGCCCCTTCATCAGAAGTGGGAGTTCTGTTCACAAACAGGGCATATAAAGCCACAAACTCAATTTACAAAATAATGGTTGGAATGTGAGTCTTTACAGGTAATCAAGTCTTAAAGGTACAAACAGTGTGAGTGGAGAGAGGATTAAGCAGAGGTTAAAGAAATGTGTATTGTCTCCAGCCAGGACAATAGATGAGATTTTGCAAGCCCAGGCAAATCGTGGAAGTTACAGATAGTCTGACATGAACCCAAGATTCCAGTTGAGACCGTCCTCATGTGTGCGGAACTTGGCTATCAGTCTCTGCTCAGCGACTTTGCGCTGTTGTGTGTCATAAAGGCTGTGTTGGAGAATGCTTACCCGAAGATCAGAGGCTGAATGCCTGTGACTGCTGAAGTGTTCCCCAACAGAAAGAGAACAGTCTTGCCTGGTGATTGTTGAGCGGTGATCATTCATTCGTTGTCGTAGCGTCTGCATGGTCTCCCCAATATACCATGCCCCGGGACATTCTTTCCTGAACTTCTGCAGTCCCTGTGGTGTAGGTACACCGTTGTGGGGATGCCGGCTTTGGACTGGGGTAAATACAGTAAGAAGTCTCACAACACCAGGTTAAAGTCCAACAGGTTTACTTGTAGCCACTACAGGAACAACCAGTCCAAAAGCTAGGAGTGTTTGCTACAAATAAACCTGTTGGACTTTTTGTGTTGTACACTGACAGTGCTGTTAGGGAGAGAGTTCCAGGATTTTGACCCAGTGGTAGTGAAGTATATTTCCAAGTCAGGATGGCAAGAGACTCAGGAGGGGAATTTGCAGGTGTTGCCCATGTGTTTGCTGCCTTTGTCTTTCTAGATAGAAGTGTTTGAAGGTGCTGTCTAAGGAGCCTTGGTGAGTCCCAGTTACGCATCTTGTAGATGGTGCACACTGCTGCCACTGTGTGTCAGTGATGGAGGGACTGAATGTTCATAGATGTGATGCCAAGCAAGTGGGGCTGCTTTATCCTGGATGGTGTCGAGATTCTTGAGTGTTGTTGGAGGTGCACCCATCCAGGCAACTGGAGAGTATTCCATCTAATGTGTGCCTTAGAATCCCTACAATGCAGAAGGAGGCCATTCAGCCCATTGAGCTTGCAGCAACATTCACTCAACCGAAGCCCTATCCCCTTAACCCCTTGTGTTTACCCTGTTAGGACCCTGACACTAAGGGACAATAATAGTCTATCCACCTAACCCACACATCTTTTCGACGGTGGGAGGAAACCAGAGCGTCCAAAGGAAACCCACGCTGACACGGGAAGAACGTGCAAACTCTGCACAGACAGTGATCCAAGCCTGGAATCGAACCCAGGTCCCTGATGTTCTGAGACAGCACTACTAACCATTGTGCCAATACATAGATGGTGGACAGGCTTTGGGGAGTCAGGAGGTGAGTTTTTTGCCACAGGTATCCTCATATTTACACACACACACACAGACACTCAGTTCAAATCCTCACACTCATTCACATACCGTTCACACACCCACATAAACTCAGTCTCCCTATTCCACACACTCTTCCTCCCCTCTGCTCTCACCTCTTCTCTCCTTCATTCCTGAGCCACTCCATTCCCTCCCCACTTCCCTCACTCCCCAACATGGGTGTTGTTACCCATGGCACATGCTCTCCCTGTCGGGGACTTTCAGCCTCTGATCTTCGGGTAAGCATTCTCCAAGGCGGCCTTCACGACACACATCAGCGCAGAGTCGCTGAGCAGAAACTGATAGCCAAGTTCCGCACATATGGGGATGGCCTCAACTGGGGTCTTGGGATCACGTCACCCTATCCGCAACCTCCATGACTTGTCTGGGCTTGCAAAATCTCACTAACTGTCCTGGCTGGAGACAATACATATCTCTTTAACCTCTACTTAACCCTCTCTCCACTCGCATTGTCTGTACCTCTAAGATTTGATTACCTGTAAAGACTCGCATTCCAGCCATTACTTTGTAAATTGAGTTTGTGTCTGTATGTGCCCTGTTTGTGAACACAACTCCCACCCACCTGAAGAAGGAGCGACACTCCAAAAGCTCCAAATAAACCCTATTGGACTTTAACCTGGTGTTGTGAGACTTCTTACTGTGCCCACCCCAGCCCAACGCCGGCATCTTCACATTTTCTGCTGATTAGGCAGCAGGAAGCAGTAAGGGAGAAGTTCCAAAGACATTCCCCTTTATTGATTATCGATATACGTGTATATTTACAGTGGTGTGTACAGGTATGATAGGGAGGGCTCCTGGATGTGTACTGGCACATTATTATCGAGCCCTACATTACTGACAAATCTCTGGGTCAAGTGCCTTCACTGGTGGTTAGTTCAGTACTTAGTCTCTCTCTCCCCCTCCCCCGCATCTGCCTTCATTCTCTCCTACCTCTTCTTCTCTTCCCACCCCCTCCCCCTCTCACCTCACCCCTCATCTTGCCCCATACCTCCCTCTCTCCTTCTCCCTCCATTTCTCCCCACCCACTTCCACCTCCCCTCCAACTCTCCCCTCACCTCCCCCTCTCCCTCCATCTCTCCCCATCCATTTCCATCTCTCCCCACCCCCCCTCCATCTCTCCCCACAACTCCTCCTCTCCCTCCACCCCTCCTCCACCTCTCCATTGCCGCTCACCCCCCCGCTCTTGCGTCCCTCTCCCCCTCGCTTCCGTTTCTCACCTTCTCTCCCTTCACTGCTCCCCTCTCTCCTCCCACTCCTCTCCCTTCTCCATTACAATTCCTCTTCTCTTTCTCTTTCTCCTATCTTTAGACTTACAGCTGGTTGTCCTTGGAGGGAAGTTGAGAGTCAACCACATTTGCTGTGGTTCTGGAGTCACATGTAGACACAACATGTAGGATGGCAGATTTCTATCTTTAAAGGACATTAGTGAACGAGATGGGTTTTTTTGACAATCGAGAATGGTTTCATGGTCATCAGTAGATTCAACTAGGGGATTTTCACAGTAACTTCATTGCAGTGTTAATGTAAGCCTATTTGTGACACTAATAAATAAACTTTAATTTTTTTACTGTTGAGTTCAAATTCCACCATCTGCCATGGCGGGATTTGAACCCGGGTCCCCAGAGCATTAGGTGAGTTTCTGGATTAATAATCTACAATAACACCGCTGGGCCATCACCTCCTTTAATCAAGTGACAGATGAGACAGAGTGTTCTAAAAACACTTGGAAATTTTCTGACTAATGATATTGCAAATTGTTTGATGTCCAACCAGCATAGACACGACGGGGAGCGGGGTGGTGAATGGGGATGTGTTGCGCTGTAACCGATCTGCAATAATAACCACTCTGATGTTACTGTTTTATAAGAAAATCACAGCTCCTATGGGATTTGAGTTTGCCAGATAGATTTCAATGAATATGTTAAACTTCAGCAAAACAAATTGGATGAAAACTAGAAATTCCTCAATCCAGCTGGTTAATATGGATTCTGCTGAGCTGAGAATGAGTGGTTAGAGTGGTTAGCGCTGCTGCCACACAGCATTGGGGATCTGGGTTCAATACACAGCTTGGTCGACTGTGTGGACTTTACACATTCTCCCCACCCCCTCATCCCCCTTTCTCGCCTCACCCCTCATCTTGCCCCATACCTCCCCATGCCTCCCCCTCTCCCTCCATGTCTGTGTGGGTTTCCTCCCAAAGATGTGCAGGTTTGGTGGATTGGTCATGGTAAATTAATCCTTAGTTTCCCAAGATGTGTAGGTGAGATGGATTAAGAACATAAGAAATAGGAGCAGGAGTGGGCCATCCAGCTCCTCGAGCCTGCCCCGCCATTCAGTAAGATCATGGCTGATCTGCAGTAGTTCAGTGCCACTTTCCTGCTTTCTCCCCATAACCCTTAATTCCCTTGTCAATCAAAAACCTATCCACCCTCAACTTAAGCGAGGAAGCCTTCACCACTTCAACAGGCAGGGAATTCCAAAGACTGACCACCCTCTGCGTGAAGAAATTCCTCCTCAACTCTGATCTGACCCCCCCATCTTGGATTAGCTTGATTTAGGAGCATTTTAAAAGTTTGTTTTTAGAACATTTTCAACATTTTTCACCTCCTCCTATAAAATACTGGGATAGAAACCAGCCGGTGCTGGAAACCTGTCCATCTTTGGGGCTATTATAGTAATCCCACTGATGCTAATTTAATCGAATCCCTGTCCCTGATTCAGCCTTAGGTTCCTTGGGGTGACTGGAATGCTGACTCCTTTCTCGATTGTAAATACAGACACTAAGCAGCTATGTAGCACGTCCGCTATTATCTTGGTAAAAACAAGGTTATCCATTTCCAAGGGGCCCACTTTGCTTCTAATCAGTAATTGGAAAATTAATAAGGTTAAAGGTGAATGTGAGATGAAAACACAAAAATAGACACAAATAACAAGATTAGCCAGCACCTAGAAAAATTATACGATGCAATTTTCCCAGTAACAAAATTAGTGGGTGATGAAGATTGTGAATGCTGGAATCTGAAACCAAAACAGAAAATGCAGGAAAATCTTAGCAGGCCTGACAGCATCCGTGGAAAGAGACTAAGGCCAATGTTTTGAGTCTGGATGACCCTTCATCAGACATTATTAGGTGCCTAGAGGAATAATGAGATGTGATTTGCCCAGTAACAAGATTAGCTGGCGTCTAGAGAAATTAATATGCAAATTGCCATATCAGAAACAGTGTTTACCAGAATCTATACAAATGAAAACTTCAAAAGGCAAGGAATTTGTGAGATAAACAGCTGAATCCACAGCGTAGGGTACCAAGGAGATAGAACAGTATAACGGTTGGATCCTCGTTGGGGAGGAAGGCTAGATTTCCATCCAACAGGTCATTTCCAACTAATCTCCAGTGAGAACTGTTCCATCTCTGAAGTCACGGAATCCATTCTATCTAACGTTCAGAAGCACAGAATATTCTTCTCTTAAAGAAGCTTCACCGAACCAGCAGAAGACGTTTTCCCAGAATCTAACCATTGCTCCTCGACATTCACTGAATCCTCACCATCAACATCCCGGGAGCTACCATTGACCAGAAACTGAACTGGACCAGCCAGTGGCTGCAAGTGCAGGTCAGAGGCTAGGAATACTGTGAGAGGTAACTCATCTCCTGATTCCCCAAAACCTGTCCACCATCTACAAAACACAAATCAGGAGTTGCAATATTTTCCACTTGCCTGAATGGATGCAGCTCCAACAATGCTCAAGAACTCAACATCATCCAGGGCATAGTGAGTCCACTTGATTGAGACCCCATTCATGAATGTTCAATCTCTCCATCAGCTACACACAATGATTACCATTACAAGATGCACTGCAGAAACTCAGCAAGGTTCCTTAGGCAGTAACTTCCAAGCCCACAGCCACTACCATATCGGTGGAGAAGGGCAGCAGATACCTGGGAACACCTTCACGGCAAGTTCCCCTCCAAAGTCACTCACCATCCTGATTTATTGCCGTTACTTCTCAGTCTCTGAGTCAAAATCCTGGAATACTCTTCCTAACTGCACTGTGGGTGTACCCACCCAACATGGACTATAGCGATTCAAGAAGGTAACTCAAGGCAATTAGAGGTGGGCAATAAATGCTGGCCAACCAGCAATGCCCACATCCCATGAATCAATAAAAATAATTAAATATAAATGTCACAATTTCTTTGGCAAAAAAAAAATTCACAAACTGGGGTAAAGGTTTGGAGTAGATCAAACTGTTGGAGAGAATGCACCAATATCTCTGACTCCCACCTCCTCTGTCCCCTTCATATTAAACCTGGAAAAAAAATGGAAGGGACAGTGAAATTAATGAATACATAAGAAGGACAGTATGAAAATTCCCTAGGCAAGCAGTCTGTGATGGCGAATGCTTGTGAACAGAATGAAATCCCTGTGGGCTTACGTTGAGAAGTGAAGCCTGTGTCCCAGTTAAGCAGATGCTCTACATCTGTTGCGATGTTCAGATCTTTCAGACACAACAAGAGAACTTCCCTCATTTGCATAGTTTCTGCTGCCAAAACTCTTGGCACTGACAGCATTTTTAAACTGCACAGGGCCGCAATATGGCCCCAGTTAGGCCTCAGGCTTTAGTACCCAGTGGTGTGAGGTAACAGCACCCAGACATACAATGGCAACTCAGGTCAACTTTCATCCACATCAGGATATTCATTCATCTTCCTGAGTTTAAAATGTATTTATTACTTAACAAAACAAGGTCCCTTTACCTCTTTAATCCAGATTTAGACCATTTGCCACTACGTACTTTTACATGAATCAGTCTCAATTTCTGTTTGATAACCCTCCTGCAAAATAGCCCAGGATGTTTTACCATCTTACAGGTGCTATATCATACAATTCCTATAGTGCAGAAGGAGACCATTCAGCCCATTAAACCTGCAATAATAGGAATCTCACACAAGCCCTATCCCCATAGCTTCACATATTTATCCTGCTAACCTCTCTAACACTAAAGGCCAATCAACCTAACCCACACCGTTTAATAATGTCTCGAATCACTATTAGCATTGATTTTATGGTGACACAGTGGTTAGCACTGCTGCCTCACAGCGCCAGGGACCGGGGTTTGATTCTGGCCTCAGGTGACTGTGCGGAGTTTGTACATTCTCCCCATGTCTGCATGGGTTTCCTCTGGGTGCCCCGGTTTCCTCCCACATTTTAAGGATTAGGTGGATTGGCCTTGCTAAATTGCCTCAAGCTGTATAGATTAGGGGAATTAGCAGAGTAAATATTTGGGATAGAGCTTGTCAGACGCTCTGTGAGAGAGTCGGTGCAGACTTGATGGGCTGAATGGCTTCTTCTGCACAGTAGGGATTCCTATGACTACAATCGCAGAAGCCAAAGCACTGAGGCTGTTTCCTATTCAGTCAACACATGGATTTGCCTTTTGTAGTTAGGATGAGGTTACATGAATAAATTACACTGCCCAGAAAGAGTCAATTCATTCTTTGCCTTTTGAGATGGAAATGATTGCAGTAATTGAATTTTCTCCAGTCAGGAATGAGAGGGGAGAATATTGTTTTGAGATTTGGTTAATCTCCCTGAGTGTATGACAAGAATACCAAGGAAAACCCTTGACTACCATTGTCAAACGTGTAATATTAACTATTCATAAACAGTGCAATCTATCAATTAAAGAACATAATACACCGTTAGCTATCATGTTTCCTAAGCAAATCACAATTAAAACCTCCTGCAGCAAAATTAAGTCAGAATCATAGAAACCCTACAGTGCAGAGAGAGGCCATTTGGCCCATCGAATCTGCGCCAACCACAATCCTACCCAGGCCCTAACCCCATATCTCTATATATTTTACCCGCTAATCCCTCTAACCTACGCAACTCAGGACACTAAGGGGCAATTTTAGCATGGCCAATCAACCTAACCCACACATCTTTGGACTGTGGGAGGAAACCGGAGCACCCAAAGGAAACCCACGCAGACACGAGGAGAGTGTGTAGACTCCGCACAGACAGTGACCCAAGCCGGGAATTGAACCCAGGTTCCTGGAGCTGGGAAGCAGCAGTGCTAACTACTGTGCCACCATGCCACTCCCACTGTGTTACCTTGCACTGATGTAAAGATGCCGGATGAATGAGCATCGCTCAACAATCACCAGGCAAAACAGTTCCCTTCTTGTGGGCGAACACTTCAGCAGTCATGGGCATTCGGCCTCCGACCTGCGGGTAAATGTTCTTCAAGGGGGCCTTCGTGACACAGGACAGCGCAGAGTCGCTGAGCAGAGACTGATAGCCAAGTTCCGCACACATGAGGACGGTTTTAACAGGGATCTTGGCTTCATGTCACACTATCTGTAACCCCCGTAACTTGCCTGGGTTAGCAAAAAACCTCACTTACTGTGCTGTCTGGAGGAAATACACAATTCTCTAACAATGCTCAGGATCCCCTTCACACACATTGTTAGCCACTTTAACACTTGAATAGGAGGTTAGATGTAAGGATTCGCATTCTAATCAGCAATCTCTGACTGTCTGTGCTGATGTGTGCTATTGCAGACCAGAACACTGCATTTGCCTGAGGAAGACACAAGAGTGTTGAAAGCTCGTGGATTTACTATCAAATAAATCGGTTGGATTAAAAATTGGTGTTGCTAAATTCTTACTGAGTTCTTACCTTGCACTGCCATGCAAATTATTGCTAGCTTTTGACATGTTGGTTTCTGTCTATCAATTGTGTACTCAGAAACATTGGGGTGGCACGTTGGCACAGTGGGTAGCACTGCTGTCTCGCAGCGCCAAGGACCCGGGTTCGATTCCAGCCTCGGGTCACTGTCTGTGTGGAGTCTGCACGTTCTCCCCGTGTCCGCGTACATTTTTTTCCAGGTGCTCCTGTTTCCTCCCACCGTCCAAAGATCTGCAATGTAGGTGGATTAACCATGCTAACCTGGCAGTATCATGGGGATTAGCAAGGTAAAGAGGTGGGGTTATGGGGATAGGTAGGAGTGGGATGGCTATTGGTGCAAGCTTTATGGGCCAAATGGCCATGTTCTGCACTGTAGGGATTCCATGATTGGCCCTGAAGTTCTGTGACTACTCTGCTGGTATCCAATAAGACTTAGGATGGGATTTTCCATCTCCTCCGGGTGTGTTTCGCAGTTACAGTGAAGGCCTGCCATTGGCTGGTGGAAGGCACCTTCCTACTTCAAGTGAAGGCAAGCAGCCAGGTGAGGGCAGCGAAAGTGATTGGCTGTTGCAGGTAACATTTGCATAGGTGCAGTTCGCCGCGACCGTAAGGTGGTCTGTGGAGGAACTGTTGTGAAGGGACAGTTAAACCCCCCAAAACTACTTCAGTGGTTCTTTCTCTACCTCCTCCTCCAACCAAAACAGGAGTCTACAGGAGGACCACAAGCAAGAGGAAAGTGAGTTGAGAATCTTTTACCTGCATAAGGGCAGTATGGTAGCTAGGGCAGTGGTATGCTCCTCCTGCCAGATGTGGGAAATTAGGGAGCAAGCTAGTCTCCTTGACAACTTTATCTGCAGGAAACGTGTCCAGTTGCAGTTCTCACAGACTGCATTGTTTGCTTAGAACGGCAGATGGATGAATTGTGGAGCATACAGGAGGCAGAGAGTGAGGTAGACACTCGTTACAGGGAGGTTGTTACACTAGATGTTCAGACAGGTAGATGGGAATCACCAGGAGTGATATGTGGGTAATGCAGGAATGTCCTATGCTTATTCCCCTTTCAATCAGGTATACTGTTTTGGATACTATTGAAGGGAAAAGCCTGTCAGAGGGAGATACCAACAGCAGCCAGGCCTGTGGCACCACAGCTTTGGGACAGGGTCAGGCAAAGAGCAAGAGAGCAGTAGTGATATGGGCCTCGGTAGTTAAAGGCACAGGCATTTTTGTGGCCATGATTGAGACTCCAGGATGGTGTGCTGTCTCCCTGGTGTCAGGGTCAATGACGTCTCTGAGCGATCGCAGGACATTCTTAAGGAAGAGGGTGAGCAGACAGAGGTTGTTGTACATATTGGTACCAATGATATAGGTAGGAAAAGGGATGAGGTCCTGAAGTGTGAATATAGAGACTTAGGCAGAAGTGCAGGACCTCGAAGGTAGTAACTTCAGGACTATTACCAGCACCACGTGCGACTGAGAGTCAGAAGAGGAGGATTAGGCAGATGAGTGCGTGGCTTAAGAGTTGGTGCAGGAGGCAGTGATTTTGATTTTTGGATCATTGGGATCTTTTCTGGGGAAGGGCTGACCTGTTCAAGAGGGACGGGTTGTACTGAACTGGAAGGGGACTAACATCCTAGCGGGGAGGGCTGTAATTAGTTTGGTGGGGAGGTGGGATCCAAAGCAGTAGGGAGACAGAAGAGAAGTTTGAGGACGGCACAGAAGTTAAAGAGAGTACATTAAGTAGAAAACGTAGTGTCAGTAATCCTAGTACCAGACAGATCAGGCAAAAGCGGGAAAGAGAGCAAGAGAAGTCCAGATTAAACTGCATTTATTTCAATGCAAGAGGCCTGAAAGGCAGGGCAGATGAACTCAGGGTATGGATGGGTACATGGGACTGGGATAGTATAGCAATTACTGAAACATGGCCAAGGGAGGGACAGGACTGGCAGCTCAATGTTCCAGGGTACCGAAACTATAGGAAAGATAGAACAGGAGATAAAAGAGGCAATGGAGTTGCATTTTTGATTAGAGAAAATATCACGGCTGTACTGAGAGGGGTTACATCCGAGGTTTGGCTACTGGATAGAACATAGAACATAGAACATTACAGCGCAGAACAGGCCCTTCGGCCTTCGATGTTGCGCCGACCAATTAGGAACAAGCAGTGACCCTCCAAACTAAACCATTCCCTTTTCATCCATAAACTTATCTACTAACCTCTTAAATACCACCAAACTTGGCGCATCTACAACTGACGCAGGCAGGGCATTCCATACCCTTACCACCCTCTGGGTAAAGAACCTACCTCTGACATCTGTCCTAAAACCACCACCTCTTAATTTAAAGCTATGTCCCCTCGTGCTAGCTTTCTCCATCCTAGAAAAAAGGCTATCACTGTCCACCCTATCTAAACCTCTAATCATCTTATATGTTTCAATAAGGTCTCCTCTTAGCCGCCTTCTTTTTAACGAAAACAACCTCAAATCCCTCAGCCTCTCTTCATAAGACCTGCCCTCCATACCAGGCAAATCCTGGTAAACCTCCTCTGTACCCTCTCCAATGCCTCCACATCTTTCTTATAATGTGGGGACCAGAACTGCACACAATACTCCAAGTGCAGCCGCACTAGAGTTCTGTACAGTTGCAACATGACGTTGCGGCTCCGAAATTCAATCCCCCTACCAATAAAAGCTAAGACTCCATATGCCTTCTTAACAACCTTATCGACTTGATTGCCAACTTTCAGGGATCTATGCACGCATACACCAAGATCCCTCTGTTCATCAACACTATTAAGAGTCCTACCATTAGCCCTATACTCTACACATTTGTTATTCCTGCCAAAGTGAATTACCTCACACTTTTCCAATTAAACTCCATTTGCCACCTCTCGGCCCAGCTCTGCAACTTGTCCAAGTCTCTCTGCAAACTAGAACCCCCCTCTTCACTATCTACCACTCCTCCGACTTTGGTGTCATCCGCAAATTTACTAATCCATCCTTCAATACCCTCATCCAGATCATTATAAAAATTACAAACAGCAGGGGCCCCAAAATAGACCCCTGAGGTACACCACTTGTCACCGAACTCCACGATGAATATCTCCCATCAACCACCACCCTCTGTTTTCTATCTGCTAGCCAATTCCTAATCCAATTAGCTAAATCACCCTCTATCCCATACATCTGCATTTTCTGCAGAAGCCTTCCATGGGCCACCTTATCGAACGCATTACTAAAGTCCATATATACCACATCAACTGCCTTACCCCCATCCACCTCTTTGGTCACTTTTTTAAAAAACTCAATAAGGTTAGTAAGGCACGACCTACCCTTCACAAAACCATGCTGACTATCCCCAATCAATTCATTTCTCTCTAAATAACTATAAATCCTATCCCTAATAATTCTTTCCCATACTTTGCCCACAACAGAAGTAAGACTCACTGGTCTATAATTCCCAGGAAAGTCTCTATTCCCCTTCTTGAACAATGGGACCACATTCGCTATCTTCCAGTCTTCCGGCACTATACCCGTAACCAACGACGACCTGAAGATCAGAGCCAGAGGCTCTGCAATCGCCTCTCTTGCCTCCCAGAGAATCCTAGGGTAAATCCCATCCGGCTCAGGGGACTTATCTAACTTCAAACCCTCAAGAATATCTAGCACATCCTCCTTATCTACTTCAATACTTTCCAGTTTGCAACCCTGTATCCCAGTGTTCTCCACAACTACATTTACATCTCCCTGCGCGAATACCGAAGAGAAATATTTGTTCTCTTCGGATCTGTACAGATAGAACTGAGAAATAAGAAGGGGGGAGTCACTTTGATAGGGCTGTACTAAAGGCCCCCAAATAGTCGGTGGGAAATTGAGGAGCAAATATATAAGGAGATTACAGATAGATTCATGAAAAATAGGGTAACAACAGAGATTTTAACTTTCCTAACATTGACTGGGACAGCCATAGTATTAGAGGACTGGATGGAGAGAAATTTGTTGAGTGTATTATGAAGGAATTTCTCATTCAGGTTGTGGATGGCCTGTCTAGAGAGGGGGCAAAACTTGATCTCCTCTTCCGAAATAAGGAAGAGCAGGTGCCAGAATTGTTAGTGAGGAATCACTTTGGGACCAGTGATTTAGTTTTAAGATAGTTATGGAGAATGATAGGTCTGGTCCAAAAGTTAAAATTCTAAATTGGAGCAAGACCGAGGGATTGTTCATTTAAGAAGGAGGTGAGGAGAAATGTTTTCTTTCAAAGGGTCGTTACCTAACCACAGTGGTTAGCACTGCTGTCTCACAGCGCCAGGGACCTGGGTTCGATTCCTGCCTCGGGTCACTGTCTGTGTGGAGTCTGCGCGTTCTCCCCATGTTTGTGTGAGTTTCCTCTGGGTGCTCCGGTTTCCTCCCACACTCCAAAGATGTGTGAATAAGGTTAATTGGCCATGCTAAATTGCCCCTTAGTATCAGGAAGATCAGCATGGGGTTGAGGGAATAGATGGGATTGTGGTGGGTGCAGAGTCGATGGGCCGAATGGCCTCCTTCTGTGCTGTCGGGATTCAATGATTCTATGAATAAATCAGATTGAATCAAATATTGGTCAGGTTAACCCAGGAGTGATGATGCTTTGTAAGTATCCTGTGGATCTAACCGTGATGATAGGGTGGTATATAACTATCATTGTCCTTCTTGAGAAATAAACATCAGCAGAAACAACTGTGAAGGTGCTTTGAAGACAATAAACAACAGCAGCGTTGCACCACAGGGATTATCTGGAACTTTCCAGGTTGTCCTCTCTCCAGCCACTGCTGCTTGGAAAAGCTATTCCTGTTTACCACAAGGTGGGCTTCTGTTTCCTCCAATTGAACGGATTGGACAGCGCGATGAAAACAATAATGAGATGAAAGCAGGCAGCCTGTGATCTGTGCAGGGAACACGCATCTGCTGACATACCAGCTGTGAGATTCGCACTGCCACTTTTAAACAAACACTGCATCAAAAATCTTATTACGGAGGAGTCGCAGGACATTAACTGGGGCTTATGTAATTCAAAGCCTCCCACTTAATTTTTTAAATTTTTCTCCTCATGTCGACTTTGAAAAGCAATATCAACTTTGAATGGAATGTGGCCTGAATTGTAACTTTGAGTGTGTTCTGTGTGAGAGAGTGGGTGGATTGGGGGGGATTTGCTGTGGGCATCGCTGTGTGGAATGGGGCAGAGTGACAGTGCTATAGAGTCAATAAACCTTCCCCAAACTTAGCGCTGCGCTAGGGACTTGTATTCAATTCCAGCCTCACTGTCTGTGCGGAGTCTGCATGTTCTCCCCGTGTTGGCGTGGGTTTCCTCCGGGTGCTCTGGTTTCCTCCCACAGTCCAAAGATATGCAGGTTAGGTGGATTGGCCATGTTAAATTGTCCCTTTGTGACAAAGGCACTATCACTGTGGGGTTATGCAGATAGGGTCTGGATGGGATTGTGATCAATACAGACCTGACTGAATGCCCTCATTCCGCTCTGTAGGAATTCCATGATTCTACAAGTAGGCTCACATTAACACTGCAATTAAGTTACTGTGAAAATCCCCTAGTCGCCACACTCTGGCGCCTGTTTGGGTACACTGAGGGAGAATTTAGCACGTTTTTCGGACTGTGGGAGGAAACCGGAGCATACAGAGGAAACCCATGCAGATATGGGGAGAACATGCAGACTCTGCACAGACAGTGACCCAAGCCGGGAATCGAACCCAGATCCCAGACGCTGGGAGACAGCAGCGCTAACCATTGTACCACCATGGCGATAATGTCCCTTATGTTGATCTCAGTCCATTGACTCTTCAACAGATGATAAAAGAAAGCAGAAGCAACTATTCAATCTGTGTTGTAGTGAAGTCTGCAGTGGAGAGAGGTCCAGGCAGTGTAAATGGTGACACAGTGCCCCATAGTGTACATTGTCTCAAACTGCATGCATGACTTAGCAACCACTGCAAAGTGCTGACAACACAATATATATAATTCATGGTTATTTTATAGCCTGTAATCAGGTTTAATTGGTTCAGTGACTCACAAATTAACAGCGAGAATCTCATAAAATTCTTCCTAAATGATAAAAGGGTTTGAGTTATCAGTTAGCAATTTGAACTCAGTACCTGCCTTTACAGAATCACAGAAAAGGCCCTTCGACCCATCGAGTCTGTACTGACGCTTGAAAGACTTTGACCTGCCTGCATTTTCCCACTTGGCCCATAGCCTTGAATGGTGTAGCACTCATCTTAGTGCTTTTTAAAAGGTATGAGGCATCTCACTTCCACCACCCTCCCAGGCAACTATTCCAGATCATCACCACCCTCTGGGTAAAAAATAATATCGTAAAATGTCCCAAAGATACTTTGTAGGATGATCGGAACGAAGAGTTTTACACCAAGACACGTAAGGGGATACTAAGGCCAAAGGCTTGGTCACAGTTTTTAAGATAGGAAGAGGATGAGAGTTTCAGTGAGGGAATTGTGGAAATCAGGGCTCAGTTAGCTGTTAGGCCTCTGACAGCCAATGATGCTATCCTGAAAATCTGTGATACCAAGAAGAACATAGTAATCGATCTTGCTCGGATCCAAGTTGGATCAAGATGAGGGAATGGGGAGGTGAGATGTCAAAACAGGCTGTTTTTAAAGGGAAGCTTTGAAGAGGAGGCTCGGTGGCCCAGTGGTTAGCACTGCTGCCTCACAGCGCCAGGGACCCAGGTTCGATTCCCGGCTCAGGTCACTGTCTGTGTGGAGTTTGCACATTTCTCCCTGTGTCTGTGTGGGTTTCCTCCAGCCACTCTAGTTTCTTCCCACACTCCAAAGATGGGATTGGCCAGGCGAAATTGCTTCTTAGTGTTCCAAGATGTGTTAGGGATTAGCAGGATGAATGTGTGAGGTTACAGGGATCAGGTGGAGGGGAAGGCCTAGATAAGATGCTCTGTCTGAGACTCGATGGGCCAAATGGCCTCCTTCTGCACTGAAGATTGAGATCAATAGAAATGGACAGAACTTGCTCAACGGATTAAGGAGTATTCCCTGCCCCCTCCCAATGATTTTGGATGCTTCTCTGGAGTAGCTGGATAAGGTGGAGGGCAATAGGGAGAGATCATTTTCACGCAAGGGGCTAGGAGCTCAGACGGATTGGGTGGGCCTGACAGTCAGTGCCAACAGTCTGGCGCAGATCTGGATGCAGTGCCAAGAGACTTCTAATCACCTCACACCAGCGGTCAAGATTGAGACCACTTAGCAGCCGGGCACCACGGTGCCACAGTGGTTAGCACTACTGCCTCACAGTGTCAGGGACCTGGGTTCAATTCCAGCCTCGAGTCACTGATTGCGTGGACTTTGCACATTCTCCCTGTGTCTGCGTGGGTTTTCTCTGGGTGCTCTGGTTTCCTCCCAAAATTGTGCGGATTAGCTAATTTGGTCATGTTAAATTGCCTCTGCAATGTCCCAGGATGTGTGGGTTAAGGAGATTGGCCGTGCTAACTGTGTGGAGTAATGGGAATAGGATTGGAGGTGTGGAAATGGACCTGGGTAAGATACTCTTTCAGAGAGTTAATGCAGACTTGATGGGCCAAACGGCCTCTTTCAGCGCTGTAGGATTCTATGATTTTAATAGATAAGTGTGCAGTGCACTGACATCATTCAAAATACATTGTCAAATTCACCAACCTTTCCAAACCAAGTCATTCCTTTTCTGGCACCCTCTCAATGGCATTGATTTGTCTTAAAAATCCTCTTAACTGGCAGCTAATGTCATCTCCTGTGATTAAATGTATTCCCGCAATCTTATCGCATGACTCGTGTGGCACAGTGGTTAGCACTGCTGCCTCACAGCGCCAGGGACCTAAGTTCGATTCCCAGCTTGGGTCACTGTCTGTGTGGAGTTTGCACATCCTCCCCATGTCTGCATAGGTTTCGTCCGGGTGCTCCGGTTTCCTCCCACACTCCAACTGTGCATTGGCCATGCTAAATTGCTGCTTGGTGTCCTGGGATGTGCAGGTTAGAGGGATTAGTGGGGTAAATATATGGAGTTGCAGGAATAGGACCTGGGTAGGATTGTGGCTGGCACAGACTCAATGGGACGAATGGCCTCCTTCTGCACTGTAGGATTCTATGACTTGTCCCCATGCTGCAGCTATTTGTCACCAATACGTCAATCTGTGTGACACACTAATGTCCTACACCAATTGGAAAGTAGAAAGACTTGTTTCCCAATTAGATGATGGTTGACTATCTACCAATATTGGTCAAGAGAAGTTCAAAGAAAATGATAAAAGGTCCCTGTGATTTTTCTACCATGTCTGGGAATCTTCAATCCCGGGAAACATCAGGTCAGTCCTGGAGGGTTGGCAATCCCAACGAGTAATGTTTATCTTTTATTAAACCATGCAAAAGATAATTGAGAGGGCCCATTTGTCAGCTTTGCTGAGCCTACATCCATGAAGGCATTTTGAATATACTTACTGAGGTAAGGTGCAGAAGAATCACAAAGTAGGCATCTTAACTTGGACATGGGAGGGGGTGTATACTGACCCACAGACAGTACTTACACTGCTTCGCCAGGGTCCACCCCAGGCCCAGCTAGCCCTGGACCATTTTACAGAACTTTTACAGATGCACCATAAGCAGAAATCTTTCTGGTTGTATGATAGTTTAGTATGGCTCCTGCTCTGACCAAGATCTCAAAGAACTACAAAGTTTGTGTGAACGAAGCCCAGTCCATCACTCAAACCAGCCTCCCATCCATTGTCTCTGTCTATACTTCTCATTGCCTTAGCAAAACAGCCAGCATAATTAACCACCCTGGACATTCTCTCATCCATCTTCTTCCATCGGGAAAAGGTTAGAAAAGTCTGAGGTCATGTACCAACCCACTCAAGAACAACTCCTTCCCTGCTGCTGCCAGACTTTTGAATGGACCTACCTTGCGTTAAGTTGATCTTCCTCTACGCCCTAGCTATTACTGCAACACTACATTCTGCACTCTCTCCTCTCTTTCTCTATGAATGGTATGTTTTGTCTGTAGTGCATGCAAGAAAAAATACTTTGCACTGTATCCCAATACACGTGACAATAACAAATCAAATCAAATCACCTCGGGTGTCACTCGCTGGAGTTTAGCAGAATGAGGGTGGTTTGATCGAGGTATAAAAAATGCTAAAGGGGATTAATAAGATGGACAGTGACCATGTTCCCCATTGTGGGACAGTCTAGAACAAGAAATCATAGAACGAGGGCAGGATTTCCCAGCTGGACTCACCCCAAAACTAGAAAATCCTACCCGAGGTCAATGGACCTTTGCATGGACCACCCTTTGCTAGCTACAATTCCCTGGTGATAGAAGTGAGAAAGGGTAGGTTCAGCACTGAGGTGAAGGAAGACTATATCTCAGGGGAATTTTGGAGTCAACCGCATTGCTGTGGGTCTGGAGTCACATATCCTACCAGGTAAGGATTTCTTTCCCTAAAGGACACTAGTGAACTAAAAGGGTTTTTCCAACAATCGACAATGGTTTCCATGGTCATCAATAGATTCTTAATTCCAGATTTTGATTGAATTCAAATTTTACCATCTGCCGTGGCGGGATTCGAACCCGGATCCCTAGAACATTACCCTGGGTCTCTAGATTACTTGTCCAGTGCTCTTCCCTCCAGACCTTGACCTACCCAATCTTTATGGGGGTATAAAGGTCTTGGTGAAAATATTGTGTGCAGTTTTGGTCTCTGTTTCTGAGGAAGGATGTTCTTGCTCTCGAGGGAGTGCAGCGAAGATTTACCAGGCCAATTCTGTGCACAGAGGAACTTATATATGAGGAGAGAGTGACTAGGTTAGGATTGTTTTAGCTGGAGTTCAGATGAATGAATGGGGATTTCATAAAAAGTTATAAAATTCTAGAAGATTAGATGCAGAGAGGATGTTCCCGATGACGGGTGAGTCCAGAACCAAGGGTCATAGTCTGAGGATTCAACAAAAACCATTTAGAACAGAAAAAAGGAGATATCTTTTCACCCAAAAGTGTACTGAGCCTGTAGAATTCATTACCACAGGAAACGTTTGATGCCAAAACATTAAAGGTATTCAAGGGGTGGCTGGATGGTTTATTTAAGAATATAGTTAACATGTATAGAAAGAAAATTAGCCAGAACTTTTATCAATTACAAAGAAAACAATCATGATATTTAATAAGCCTTAACAGCTACAAACCGTTCCAGCCAAACAAATCCCATAAAAACCATTTTTAGCACAGCAAAGGCTAATACTCACGTGATACTGGAGTTGAGTCCTTAGGTTGAATGCTGCAGTTCTTTTGAGGTGTGCCATCAACAACAGATTTTCTACTCCAGGCAGACCATGAACCTTGCTTCCAGTTAACACCAGAATTTCCAAAACCAGGGAGAGAGAGTGAAAGACTGCTTTCCAGTCTGATAGCCATCTTCTTCTAAACCAAAACTGCTGCTTTTCGGATTAAAAGTAAAACTTTGAATTCATTTTGAAGAAAAAAACACAAGACCTGCCATCAGTCCTCCTAACAATTCAGGGTCATAAAATATCCTAGCATAAAAATAAACAAATCCCCATTTAAACCATTGAAGGAACAATAAAAGGATTTCTAGCAGTCAGCCTGGCATGACCGAAACCTAAAAAGCCTGTTTACAACTGCAGAGAACATGATTTTTTTTAAAAAAATTTCTTAAGGATACACTAATGTCACTGTACATTCACTGAAAATCTTCATCCCTAACCTCACATTCCTCCACAGTCTCATCCTACCGTTTCTCTGCAATCTCCTTTGTCTTTTGGTCTTCCAATTATATCTTTTCTGTCTATCTTCAATAACGATGATGATAAAGCCATTGTCGATTGTTGGAAAAACCCATCTGGATTTACTGATGTGTTTTAGGGAATGAGATCTGCCATCCTTACCCTGTCTGGCCTACATGTGACTCCAGAGCCACAGCAATGTGGTTAACTTTCTACTGCCATCTGAAACATCCTAGCAAGCCAACTAGTTGTGACAAAACCTCTCCAGAAAAGTTGGACTTCAGTGGATGGGTAGAAGGGGCCATTAGGGATGGATGACAAATGCTGGTATTGGCAACATCACTCACGTCCAATGAAGAATGAAAAAAAGCCACATTCATCTCATTCTTCAGAACTTCCTTCCCAAACTCTGTCCACTTCCTTCCAAATGCCCTTAAAACCTACATTTTCAGCCACCGTCCAAAGATATACAGGTTAGATTGATTGGCCATGTTAAATTATCCTAATTCAGTAAAGTTTTGCAACACCAATTTAAAATCCAACCAATTTATTTGATAGTAAATCCACGAGCTTTCGACACTATGTTGTGCCTTCGTCAGGCAAATGCAGTGTTCTGATCTGCAGAGGCACACATATCCACACAGACAGTTACAGATTGCTGATTAGAATGCGAATCCTTACGTCTAACCTGCTATTCAAGTGTTAAAGTGGCTAACAATGTGTGTGAAGGAAATCCTGAGCATTGGTTAGAGAATTGTGTATTTTCTCCAGACAGCACAGTAAGTGATGTTTTTTGCTAATCCAGGCAAGATTAGCAAAAAACCTCACTTACTGTGCTGTCTGGAGAAAATACACAATTCTCTAACCAATGCTCAGGATTTCCTTCACACACATTGTTAGCCACTTTAACACTTGAATAGCAGGTTAGATGTAAGGATTCGCATTCTAATCAGCAGTATGTAACTGTCTGTGTGGATATGAGTGCTCTGCAGATCAGAACACTGCATTTGCCTGACAAAGGCACAACATAGTGTCGAAAGCTCGTGGATTTACTATCAAATAAATTGGTTGGATTTTAAATTGGTGTTGCAAAACTTTACTGAGTTTACCCCAGTCCAACGCCGGCATCTCTACATCAAATTATCCTAATGCCAGGGGACTAGCAGGATTGATGCGTGGGGTTAAGGAAACAGGGCCTGGGTGTGACTGTGGTCAGGCAGATTCGATGGGCCAAATGGCCTCCTACTGGACCATAGAGATTCCATGAACCTTCTCATTATCTGATTTGTTATTGTCACATGTATTAACATACAGTGAAAAGCATTGATCCTTGAACACTATGCAAAGTATACCATTCATGGAGAAGGAAAAGAGAGAGTGCAGATTGTAGTGTTGCAGTCATAACTAGGGTGCATTATTTATTTATTAGTGTCGGGTTACATTAACACTGCAATGAAATTGAAGTGAAAATCCCCTAGTTGTCATGCTCCAGCACCTGTCCAGGTACACTGAGGGAGAATTTAGCAGGGTCAATGCAGCTAACTAGCATATCTTTCTGTTTGTGGGAGGAAACCCTTGCAGACATGGGGAGAATGTGCAGACTCTGCACGTGACGTGGAGATGCCAGTGTTTGACTGAGGTAGGCACAGTAAGAAGTCTCACAACACCAGGTTAAAGTCCAACAGGTTTATTTGAGGTACAAGCTTTCGGAGCACTGCCCCTTCATCAGGTGAGCGGATGAAGGAGCCTGATCACCTTCATCACCTGATGAAGAGGCAGAGCTCTGAAAGCTTGTGCTACCAAATAAACCTGTTGGACTTTAGCCTGGTGATGCGAGATTATTTACTGTGCCTACCCCAATCCAATGCTGGCATCTCCACATCATGGTTACCTGTGAAGCATCTTAGGGCATTTCTATATTAAAGCAGCTACAATGACAATGGGTTCACCTGCATGTTGTCCTCACAATGGGCAGTAGCAATATCCTCAATCCAGTCCCTTTAAATACTAAAAATGTGTCCCAGGAATGGTATTAGCAAAACATTTTCATGAGAAAGCTTTCTGCTCAATCCAATATTTAAGAGAGGTGCAGATGACAGTAGATAGATCAGATCCATAAGAATAAATTTACAAGGTTTATTGTAAACTTGATTCATGTTGCTATGAATACATTGAATCATACAATCCCTACAGTGCAGAAGAGGCCATTTGGCCCATTGAGTGTGCATCAATCCTCTGATAGAACATCTTACCCAGGTCCATTCCCCTGCCCAACAATGTAACCCCACACATTCCCCATTGCTAATCGATCTAAACTACATATCCTGAGACACTAAGGGGCAATTTAAATGGTCAATTCACCTAACCTTTTTGATTTATTATTGTCATATGTATTAGCATACAGTGAAAAGTGTTTTTCCTCGCACACCATACAGACAAAGCACACCGTACATAGGGACGGAAAGGAGAGAGTGCAGAATGTAGTGTTACAATCATAGCTAGGCTATAGAGGAAGATCAGCTTAATGCAAAGTAGGTCCATTCAAAAGTCTGATGGCAGCAGGGAAGAAGCTATTCTTGAGTCGGTTGGTACGTGATCTCAGACTTTCATATCTTTTTTCCAATGGGAGAAGGTGGAAGAGAAATTGTCTGGGGTGTGTAGGGGTCCTTGATTTTGCTGGCTGCTTTCCTAAGGAGGTGGGAAGTCTAGAGAGAGTCAATTGATGGGAGGCTGGTTTGAGGGATGGACTGGGCTTCATTCACGACTCTTTGTAGTTTCTTGCAATCTTGGGCAGGGCAAGAGCCCATACCGATCTGTGATTCAAGCAGAAAGAATGCTTTCTATGGTGCATCTGTAAAAGTTGGTGAGAGTCATAGTTGGCAAGGGCTTTTGGAGGAAACCGGAACACCCAATGGAAACCCACTCAGATATGGGGAGAATGTGCAGCCTCCACACAGACAGTAACCAAAAGCATGGGAATTGAACCCGGGTCCCTGGTGCTGTCAGGCAGCAATGATCACCATTGCCCCACCCACTAGTCCCTAGCTTTCAGTAGATAGATGGCGTAGTTAAGAGGCTGTCCAAGACAAAGAACGCCATAGCACAGGAAACAGGCCCTTCGGCCCAACGAGGGTGGAGGTGCAGCACCTAAATTGCATGTAGTCTCTATTTGGTAGTTTGCTGGGTGACTGAGCTGAACTCCTGGCCAGTAACAGTAAAGAACACAAGATCAAAAGAGATGGAAATAGAACATATCAATGGAATAAATGCATTTATTTGCAAATGTGCTTTGTGTTTCTTGGCACTGCAACAAGTTTCTAATAAAGTACAGAATGATTATTGAAAGCTGGTTTTCAGACAGATATCAATTCATTCTTCTTCAAACAAAGGGTACATTTTGATTTCATTAAAAGGGCGGCATGGTGGTGCAGTGGTTAGCACTGCTGCCTACAGTGTCAGGGACCCGGGTTCAATTCTGGCCTCGGGTCACTGCTTGTGTAGAGTTTGTATGTTCTCCCCATGTCTGCATGGGTTTCCTCTGGGTGCTCAGTTTTCCTCCCACAGTCCAAAGATGTGCACGTTAGGTTGATTGGCCATGCTAAATTGCCCCTTCGTGTCAGCAGGGTAAAGATAAAGGGTTTTGGGGATAGGGCCTGGGTGGGATTGTGGTCGGAGCAGACTCAATGGGCTGAATGGCTTCCTTCTGCATTGTAAGAATTTTATGATTCTATGAAACGGAAAAGCGCTGTCACATGTGGATTTCACATTCAGAGATATGCAAGGTAGGAGACCCCCAAGTGTTCATTGTTATCTTAGTTTATTTTCCCAGAACAGGTCAGTAACCTGAAGCTGTAGCTTGAGGGAGGAACTGTGCTCACCAAGTCTAGCTGACCAGGAGACCCTCCTGCTCTTACCAGCTGCCGAGGACATGGAGGAAGGGTTTGCTGGTTGACAATCCACCCAATCTGAACATACTTCCTGTAACTATCAAGTCCTGGAGTGGAAAAAAAGGCAGAAAATGCTGGAGAATCTCAGCGGGTCTGACATTATCTGTGGGGAGAGAATAGAGCCAACATTCCAAGTCAGGATAGGAATGGCCATGCAAACAAGAAACAAAGGCTCTATTCTGTACCACAGGAAGAAGTCTCACAACACCAGATTAAAGTCCAACCAGTTTATTTAATAGTAAATCTCACAAGCATTCGGAAATGCTGTTCCTCCGTCAGGTGTGTGGAAGGGACAGCATTTCCGAAAGCTTGCGGGGGTTTACTATCAAATAAACTGGTTGGACTTTAACCTGGTGTTGTGAGACTTCTTACTATTTTTACCCCAGTCCAACGCCGGCATCTCCGCATCTATTCTGTCCCCACAGGTGCTGTCAGCCCTGCCGCGATTTTCCAGCATTTTCCATTTTCGTTTCTCTCCCGGGCACTGTCCGCTTTCAGCCGATGAATCAGATTTTTCCTTCAGGTTGGACAACACTTGGAGGGAGCACTGAGGGTGGCAAGGGTACAAAAACGTACTCTGGATGGGGGATTTCAATGACCACCATCAAGAGTGGCTCAGCAACGGCACAACTAATCCAGCTGGTCGGGTCCTAAAGGATAAAACTGCTGAACTGGGTCTGCAGCAAATGGTGAAGGAACCAACAAGGAGAAATAACATACTTGACCTTATTTTTACCAGTCCTCATCCTTCTCCATTCTGCAATGAGGAAAGGAATGTAAGATCTCTCCAGCTGAAAATATTCAAATGACTTTTATTCTCCACCTTCAGTTTATGACTTATCTTCCTCTTGCACAGATTAAAGATACCAATTTGGGATTCGAATTGGGGAGGGAGGTAGCAATGCTGTCGCTGGGTTAGCAATTCAGTAGACCCAGGGTAATGCTCTGGGCATCTGGATTCGAATCTCACCACACCAGATAGTGAAATTTGAATTTAAAGATCTGGAATTATAAGTCTAATGATGACTACATGGGCTTTGACAAGGTACCACGTGGCGAGTTGTCGCGTAAGGTTAAATCTCCACAGGATCCAGGGTGAGGTAGCTAAATGGATACAAAATTAGCTCGATGACAGAAGCAAGAGAGTGGTTGTAGAGGGTTGTTTTTCAAACTGGAGGCCTGTGATTAGTGGTGTGCCTCAAGGATCAGTGCCGAGTCCAAGGTTATTTGTCATTTATATTAATGATTTGGATGAGAATATAGAAAGAATAGTTAGTAAGTTTGCAGATGACACCAAGATTGGTGGTATATTGGACAGTGAAAAAAGTAATCTCAGATTGCAACAGGATCTTGATCAATTGGGCCAGTGGGTTGACAAGTGGCAGATGGAGTTTAATTTTGATAAATAGAAGGTGATGCATTTTGGTAGATTGAACCAGGGCAGGACGTACTCAGTTAATGGTAGGACACTGGGGAGAGTTACAGAACAAAGAGATCTAGGGGTACATGTTCATTGCTCCTTGGAAGTGGTTGATGAATGATGAAGAAGGCATTCGGCATGCTTGGTTTCATTGGTCAGAATATTGAATACAGGAATTGGAATTCTTGTTGAAGTTGTGCAAGACGTTGGTAAGGCTACATTTGGAATACTGTGTACAATTCTGGTCACCCTATCATAGAAAGGATATTATTAAACTAGAAAGAGTGCAGAAAAAACTTACTAGAATGCTACCGGGATTTGATGGCTTGGCTTATGAGGAAAGCTGGATAGAGTGGAACTTTTTTCTCTGCAGCATAGGGGGGCTGAGGTGTGAACTTATAGAGGCCTATAAAATAATGAGGGGCACAGATCAACTAGATAGTCAATACCTTTTACCAAATTAGGGGACTCTAAAGCTAGAGGGCATTGGTTTAAGATGACAGAGGAGAGATACAAAAGTGTCCAGAGGGGCAATTTTTTCACACAGATAGTGGTGAGTGTCTGGAACAAGCTGCCAGAGGTAATAGTAGAGGCGGGTACAATTTTGTCTTTTAAAAAGCATTTAGACAGTTACATGGGTAAGATGGGTATAGAGGGGATATGGGCCAAATGCAGGTAATTGGGACTAGCTTCGGGGTTTAGAAAAAGAGCGGCATGGACAAGTTGGGCCGAAGGGCCTGTTTCCATGCTGTAAACCTCTATGATTCAATGAAACCATCACTGATTGTTGGAAAAACCCTTCTGGTTCATTAGGAAAGGAAATCTGCCATGTTTGGGGCTTACATGTGATTCCAGAATCACAGCAATATAGATGATCTTAAATGCCCTGAGAGATGGGGAATATACACTGGCCCAGCTAGTGACGCCCACACTCCATGAAAGAATAAACGAAAAAAATACAATTTTAAAAAATTTATTAGCGTCACAAGTAGGCTTACATTAACACTGCAATGAAGTTGCTGTGAAAATCCTCTAGTCACCACGCTCTGGCTCCTGTTCAAGTGATGATAAAGGAGAATTTAGCTCGACCAATGCACCTAAACAGCAGGTCATTCCGATTGTGGGAGGAAACCGGAGCACCCGGAGCAAACTCATACAAACAGGGGGAGAATGGGCACATTCCACACAGACGGTGACCCAAGCCGGGAATCGAACCCCGGTCCCTGGCATTGTGAGACAACCGTGCTAACCACTGTGCCACCTCCAACACAGCCAAATTCAAAGCCAATAGATAAATCCCATTACTATGAAAGGCTTTAAGAATGCTTGTGATCAAACTTTTAGACAAAATAGAAGCTATTTTCATGATCATTAACAGCCATCGTGAATCAGTTCTGATTGGCACCTTTTATTGAGAGAATTTGTTTATTATTATAAGATTGATAAATGTATTCCCACTCACACCTCATGGCATTTTCCTCTTCTCGGATTCCTCACACTGCGATCAAAATATCAGCAGGCAATTCCTTAACAGAAGTGCAGCATCTGTTTTGGTAATTTATTTATTTGTGGCACAAGCAGGCTTACATTTACACTGCAGTGAAGTTACTGTGAAAATCCCCTAGTCACCATACTCCGGCCCCTATTCGGACACACTGAGGGAGAATTTAGCATGGCCGATGCACCTAACCAGCACATCTTTCAGACTGTGGGACGAAATCAGAGGAAACCCACGCAGACACGGGGAGGATGTGCAGACTCCGTGCAGACAGTGACCCAAGCCGGGAATCGAACTTGGGTCCCTGGTGCTGTGAGGCAGCAGTGCCAATTGTGGCTTAACAGAACTTTCCAATTTTCCCTCCTACCCACTGGAATAAAACCTCAGCTCATATTTTCAGTATCCCGTGAGATTGAGAAATGAATATATGAAGGACATTCAGTTGCATTAGTACATCCATACACTTCAAAATCAATTTGAGAGTGTATTCAAACCATTTTCTTTCAATTAACTTTAAATGCTTTTATAAACCCAGTTATCTAAACAATTCATTTAAAATGATGTGAGGTGACACTGAAATACTTTACTCTGCTAGAGGAAAAAATATTCATTTATGTTGAACTTCATTTACGTTGAACTTTTCATGGCCCCAGTTCATCCCAAAGTACTTTACAGCCAACAAAATACTTTTTGAAGTGTAATTATTGTTGTCATGTAGGAAATATGGCAACCTATTTGCACACAACATAAATTCATAAGTTCGTAAGATATAGGATCAGAATTAGGCCATTCGGCCCATCTCCTCCTTCATTTGATTATGGCTGATAGACCCCTCATCCCCATTTTCCTGCCTTCTCCCCCCATTACCCTCCAACCCATTACCAATTAAAAATCTCTCTAACTCCTCCTCAAATTTACTCACTATCCCAGCATCCTCCACACTTTGGAGTAGTGAATTCTACAGATTCATAACTCTTTGGGAGAAGTAGTTTTTCCTCAACTCTGTTTTAAATTTGCTCCCCCTTATCCTAAGACTATGACCTCTCATCCTAGAATGTCCCACAAGAGAAAACATCCTCCCCGCGTCTACTTTATCCATACCTTACTATCATCTTGTAAACCACAGTTTGATCTCTCCTCATTCTTCTCAATTCCAGAGGGTATAGGCTTAAACTGTTCAATCTCTCTTCAAACAGCAATGAGACAATATGACTACACGTTTCAACAAACATTACCACAAACAAGAGGCCTCTTAAGGGGCAGCTTGGTTGAACGGTTATTCAAGAGGGGCATAGATTCAGGGTAAGGGGCAGGAGATTCAGAGAGGATTTGAAAGAAACCTTTTTCACTCGGAGGGTGGTGGGAATCTGGAATATGCTGCCTGGGAAGATAGTGGAGGCCGGAAACCTTACCAAAAATATTTGGATGAGCACTTGAAATATCATAACATTTAACGATATGGGATAAGTGCAGGAAAAAGGGCTTAGTGCATCTTTAGTGTTAGATATTTTCAGTGCAGACTCGATGGGCTAAAGGGCCTTTTCTGCACTCTATGTGGCTTAAGTTTGTTAGCATTTACTTAAGAAAATCCTGAATGGAAATCATTCTAACTGTGAGGTTGGAAGATGCCTAACAGCCCTAACAACAGTTAATCCAGGTGGGTATAGAAAGGAAAGCTCATTTTCACCCAGTTATCTCCCAGCGTGGAGTATTGCTTGGCAATAACACAAAACGGGAAACTGCAGAAACATGTCCAACACTTTTCCTTCTAAATACCTGGCCAAGTTACATAACTTCTCTGAAATAGACAATAGAAGTTTCTATGATACAGTTAACTCCAGTTTTCAGGCAGGGTTTGATAAGGTTCTGCAGGAATGGTTTTTAATTGAAAGTCAGGAGGTCCCAGGATACAATGTAGAACAAAGAACAGCACAGCAACAGGCCCTTCAGCCCTCCAAGCCTGTGCCAATCATGTTGTCCTAACTGGACCAATCACCTGTATTCCTCTATTCCCCATCTGTCCATGTGTCTATCCAGATCAGTCTTAAATGTGGCTACTGTGTCTTCCTCAATCACCTCACTTAGCAGTGCATTCCAGGACCCCACCACCCTCTGTGTAAAGCAAAAAACTCCCCCCATTGAACCTTCCCCCCCCTTTACTTTGAACTTGTGTTCCCTTGTAATTGTCATTTCTGCCCTGGGAAAAAAGCTCTCAATTGTTCACCTTATCTATTCCTACAGAACCTTATCAAACCTTGTCTGAAAACTGGAGTTAACTGTATCATAGAAACTTCTATCAGGTCACCCCTCAGTCTCTGTCTTTCCAGGGAGAACAATCCCAGTTTACTCAATCTCTCCTCATGCCCTCCATACCAGGCAACACCCGGGTAAATTTTTGTTGTACTCACTCCAAAGCTCCATGTCCTTCTGGTGATGTGGCAAACAGAATTGGACAGAGTATTCCAAATGTGGCCTAACCAACATTTTATATAACTGTAGCATAATTTGCCAACTTTTATATTCGGCTGATGAAAGTAAGCATGCTTTCTTCACCAGTCTGTGCTGCCACCTTTAAGGATCTGTGGACCTGTACTCCCACTGTACTTTCTGTGTGTCTATGCTCCTGATAGTTCTGCCATTTAGTTAATAGCTCCCACTGGAATTGGATCTACCAAAATGCATCACCTCTCATTTGTCCGGGTTAAATTTCATCTGCCATTTCTCTGCACAATTTTCCAGCCTTTCTCTATCCTGCTGTATTCTCTGACAATCTTCACCACTATCCACAACTTGGGCTACACAGGGTAACAGGGTCATTAGGAGCCTCGGCTGGTGGCTGTGTTGATTCATGAATGGACCTCCCCAGGCCTGGGGTGAGGGTCACGTGCTTAGAATTATGAGTCACGTCCAATGAAGGAGCCAGCCAATTTCCGGAGGGCACAGAGGCCGGAATATTACCTCCAGCAGGATTTTCCCATCCCATGAACAGAGATTAGGCTGTCTGCCAAATTCACCCACCTCGCTGCTGCAGGAGCATGTTATGAAAGACCGCTAAGATTACACCCCAAGACTCTGCAAGGGGATGTAGATAGGTTACGTGAATGGGCAAAAATTTGGCAGAGGGAAACTGTGTGGCTATCCACTTTGGTAGGAAGAATATTATTTAAGTGGCAAGCACACACAGCAAGTAATTGAGAAGGCAAATGGAATGTTGGTCTTTACTGCCCCGGGAATGGAATATAAAAACATAGAAAGTAGAAGCAGGAGTAAGACATCAGGCCCATCGATCCTGCTCCACCGTTCATCTTGATCGTAACTGATCATCGAATTCAATATCCTGATCCCCCTTCCTCCCATATCCCTTGATCCTTTTAGCCCCAAGAGCTGTATCTAATTTCTTCTTGAAATCACACAATGTTTTGGCCTCAACTATTTTCTTTGTCAGTGAATTCCATACATTCACCATCCTCTGGGTGAAGAAATTTCTCCTCATCTCAGTTCTGAAAGGTTTACCCCAATCTTCAAATTATGGCTCCTAATTCTGAATTCCCCCCACCACTGGGGACATAGTTTCTGAATCTGCCCTGTTTAATCCTGTTAGAATTTTATAAGTTTCTATGAGATCCCCTCTCACTCTCTTAAACTCCAGTGAATGTAATCCTAACTGACTTAGTCTTTCCTCGAATGATGGACCTGCCATCCCAGGAATCAGTCTGGCAAACCTTCGTTGTACTCCCTCTCTCTCAGATAAGGACAAGGACACCCTCTCTCTCAGATAAGGACACCACTGTTGATTAGGTTGTTAAGAAGGCGTATAGTGTGTTAGCATTTATTGGTAGAGGGATTGAATTTCGGAGCCGAGATGTCATGTTGCAACTGTACAAAACTCTGGTGCGGCCACACTTGGAGTATTGTGTACAGTTTTGGTCGCCACATTATAGAAAAGATGTGGAGGCATTGGAAAGTTAGCATGCAGGTACAGCAGGTAAAAAAGGCAAATGATATGTTGGCCTTCCTAGCTAGAGGTTTTGAGTGTTGGGATAGGGATGTTTTACTGCAATTGTATAGGATATTGATGAAGCCATATCTAAAATATTGTGTGAAGTTTTAGAACATAGAACATTACAGCGCAGTACAGGCCCTTCGGCCCTCGATGTTGCACCAACCAATGGAACCAATTTTATGACCCTGTAACCTAAACTATTCCAATGTTATCCATATGCCTATCCACTGCCCATTTGAACGCTCTTAAACTTGACGAGTCCACAACTGCTGCAGGCAGGGCGTTCCACGCCCTTACTACCCTCTGAGTAAAGAACCTACCTCTAGCATCTGTCTTATAACTACCACCCCTCAATTTAAAGCTATTGAAAGCCATGCTAACTTTCAGGAACTGATGTATGAGGACTCCAAGGTTTAATTGAATATCTACCTCTCTCAATTTACATCCATTCAAGTAATAATCTGGGTAGAGAAATCTTCCCACAATTTTGCATAACATTAGTGAGACCCCATTGAGAGTACTGTGTACAGTTTTGGTTTCCATATTTAGGGAGGGACGTACGTTGAATGCCATTCAGGGCAGGTTCACGAGGTTGATTCCTGGGATAAATTGGGTTATGTGCAGTTTTGATATCCTTATGAGGAAAGATGTCCTTGCCACAGAGGGAGTACAGCAAAGGTTTACCAGGGTAGATTCAGAAAGAATGTTCCCGGCAGTGGGGGCACTTCAGAACTAGAAGCCATCATTTGAGGACAAGAAGTAAACTTTTTAGGATTGAGGTGAGGAGAAATTTCTTCACCCAGAGAGTGCTGAATCAGTGGAATTCATTACCACAGAAAGTTGTTGAGGCCAAAATGTTGTGTGATTTCAAGAAGAAATTAGATATGGCTCTTGGGACTGAAGGGTTATGCAGGGAATGGGGAGGCATCAGGACATTGAATTCAATGGTCTGCCATGGTCAAAGTGAATGGTGGAGCAGGCTCGAAGAGCCAAATGGACTACTCCTGCTTCTAGTTTCTATGTCTTATGAGGACAGGTTGAGCAGGGAGGATCTATTTTCACAGAAGTTCAGAAGGGCGAGCAGTGACCTTACTGGAACCTAAGATTCTGAGGGAGTTTGGCAGAGTGGATATTCAGAGGATATTTCTCTTTGTCAGGAATCTAGAACTGGGAGGCACGGTTTCAAAATGAGGAGATTCCCTCTTAAGATGGAGATGAGGAGAAATATCTTCTCTCAGAAAGTTGTCGGTCTTTGGAAGTGTTTATCCCAGAGAGCAGTGGAGGCTGGGTCATTGAGCATAATGTAGAGATGCCGGCGTTGAACTGGGGTAAACTCAGTAAAGTTTTACAACACCAATTTTAAATCCAACCAATTTATTTGATAGTAAATCCGCGAGCTTTCGACTTTACAGCCTTCGTCAGGCAAATGCAGTGTTCTGATCTGCAGAGGCACTCATATCCACACAGACAGTTACATACTGCTGCATAATCAGCAATCTGTAACTGTCTGTGTGGGTATGAGTGCCTCTGCAGATCAGAACACTGCATTTGCCTGATGAAGGCTGTAAAGTCGAAAGCTCGCGGATTTACTATCAAATAAATTGGTTGGATTTAAAATTTATGTTGTAAAACTTCATTGAGCATATTCGGGACAGAGTTAGGGAGATATCTGATCTGTAGGGAGTCAGGGTTATGGGGGGAGTAAACAGGAACATGGAGTTAACACCACAATTAGATCAGCCCCAATCTTATTAAGTAGCAGAAGAGGCTCAGTGGGTCATGTCTGCACCATGGAGGGGTGAATGTGTGGGGGTTAAGGGGGTTGTGCCTGGGTGGGATTGTTCTTGGTGCAGATGTAACACACTGAGCCTCCTCCTATTGATTATGGGGCTGTATTCCAAAAGTGAAGGATAGTATAAAATCATAGAATAGAATCTCTACAGAGCAGAAGGAGACCATCCGACCACAATCCCACCAAACCCTACTCCATAACCTCAAGCATTTATCTGCTAATCCCCCGACACTAAGGGGCAATTTAGCACGGCCAATCCATCTAATCCAGCTTCCTCCTACAGTCCAAAAGGTTGGGTGCATTGGCCATGCTAAATTCTCCCTTGGTGTATGCAAACAGGCGTTGGTGTATGGTGACGAGGGGATTTTCACAGTAACTTCACTGCAGTGTTAACATAAGCCTACTTGTGACACTAATACATCAAGTCAAATGTGGCAATAACAAATCAGTGGCAAAGTGGGGGTGGCACAGTGGTTAGCACTGCCACTTTGCAGCTCCAGGGACCTGGGTTCGATTCCCGCCTTGAGTCACTGTCTGTGTGGAATCTGCACGTTCTCCCCGTGTCTGCATGGGTTTCCTTCGGGTTCCTCCCACGTTCCTAAGCTGTGCTGGTTAGCTGCATTGGCCATGCCAAATTGCACCCTTAGTGTCCTGAGATGCCTAGGTTGGTGGGGTGAATGTGTGGGGTTAAGGGATTGTTCTAGGTTCAGGCATGATGGGCCGAATGGCTATCGGGACTCTGTGATTCGGTGAAATCAGAAAGAGAAAAGCGTGGGGTTGCAAGCAGAGAGGGAATGAGTCTAGCACTGCACACAGTGTGTGAACTAACAGCCTATGAATTAATTTGTATCGAATGCAGTCCTCACCACCCTTTGCGTGGCTTTCACACGCTCATTTAGAGAGTCCTTCAGTAACATGGCAGTGAAAGTAAACGATGAGACAGCGCCCAACACAGAGACGATCAGCGGGGTGATGCCAAGTTTGACCTCCGCGACTGTGCAGGCAACGGCAGTGACTCCCAACAGTACCCTGACCGCTGCTCGGAATATTCTACCTGGCGACTGAGTTTCACTCTGCAGGAGGATCAGAGGTTTTCCAGCCACGGCGGCCAGTCCTCGCAAACACTTCTCCCGCAGGTCCAGGTGACGCCAGAGGTAGACCAGCCCCGCCATCAGCAACCCGGCGCCAGTGGCGAAGGACAAGCCAGGGACTGGCACCGCCCCCACTGCCCCGGCAAGCGTGGCTGTCATCCAAATCCTCCTCTCCAGCGTTTTCCTCTTCCCTTCTATAATCCGGGATGTCACGCCAGGGAGGGAGAGCAGGAAGGCAGTCTTCTTCACGTTCTTCAGGGTGACCGCGAGGGTGGCCTTGAGGACGGGGAAGTCAAACTTGCCCTGGTCGAAACCTGAGACCAGGAAAAGAGCAGGGTCCTTCAGCCCCCTGGCTTCCAAGTTGGCAACACAGTCCAGCCTGAGCTTCTGTAGCCCGTCCTTAGAAGCTGCACTTTCCACTTCCTCCAGAGGGAGTAGACTGTCAACTTTGGATCGAACCAGGTAGAATGGTTTGCCCTCCCGTTGAATGGCGAGAGCCAGCTCCCTGTCGCTTCCCTCAAACCGGCAGTCGGACACAACGAGGAACATGTCATATCGTTCAGCCTTGACCATTTCTAGGTAATCGCTTAGTCCCGGGTCAGGGCAGTTGGTTCCCGGAAGTTCCCAGAGTTGAACGTTGGGTAGATCCGGGTGCGGGTACGCAATCGCCTCACCATTGGTTTCACCGCTGCCAGCTTTTCCCTCCTCACCCATCCCCAGACCTATCAGAGCTCGGAGGAAGGTGGATTTTCCCGAGCTTGCTTCACCCGCCACGGCAATGTTAACTGGGGCGTTATCCAAGTCGTCTAATTTATTCTTAATCTCTGGGATAACTGCTTCTAAGCCGCCAGTGTTGTAACTGGCTTGCAGTTGTTCAATTTCTTCCATGTTGAACAATGTAGAAGGTGTAATCAATGGATCTCTGCGGAGAGAGGCAACATTTATATAACACACTCGTTTGAATAGACATGCTTAACATAGAATCCCTACAGTATAGAAGGAGACCATCGAGGCCCTACTGAACACAACCCATCCAGGTTCTATTCCCACACATTTACCCTCCTAACCCCCTAACGCTAAAGTTTTTAAAGTTAATTTATTAGTCACAAGTAAGGCCTACGTTAACACTGCAATGAAGTTACTGTGAAATGCCCCTAGTCACCGCACTCCTATTTGGGTCAATGCACCTAACCTGCATATCCTTCAGACTGTGGGAGGAGACTGGACACTAAGGGACAATTTAGCATGGCCATTTAACCTAACCTATACACCTTTGGACTGTAGGAGGAGACCGGAGCACCCAGAGGAAACCCACGCAGACACGGGGAGAAGGTGCAAACTCCACACTGACAGTGATGTGAGGCTGGAATTCAACCGAGGTCCCTGGCGCTGTGAAGCAGCAGTGCCAACCACAGTGTCACCGTGCTGCCCAGGGGGACAACACTTGGTACGAATCTTATTTTATTAACTGAACTTAAAAATTTAGCATGAGAAAAGTGAAAAGAAAAAGCAAAGCTTCTGTTGGTTTCTAAGCAAGCCAGTCCCTGTACTGATCACACTGAACTGGAACAAACAAACTGAAAAACTGAACACACTATATTTCAATTCTTATCTTGTTATCGGAATTGTTTTTCACATGCTGTCTCTGGCTGCAAAAACAGTTCTTGCAACTGCAGCTGTTTGCCTGAATTGTGTACCCTTCGGGAATGCAGTCAGTTTTCAGTTAACCCAGCATGCCTTCTGAGTTTTAAAATCTAATCAAGTTTGCAGTTGATTTTCTCACCTTAGCAGAGTTAGTTACATAGGCAGATGTATCTTAAAATGAAGTCATTGCATAAATGAAGTCTTTGAATAGACTGGAGTAAGAGAGGTAAGGATACATAGGATTTCTCAATCCCTACAGATCAGAAACCAGTTTTTCGGTCCATCTGAATCTGCGCTGACTCTCCAACAAAGCAGTCTACCCAGACCTTAAAACTGTAACCCTACGTATTTACTCCACTAATCCACCTAACTGACACATCATCCTTAAAATTATAGCATCTCAACAATGCAGAAGGAGGCCTTTCAGCCCATCAAACCTGAGCCAACAACTTTTCCACCCAGACCCTATATCTATAACATCATGTATTTACCCTAGCTAGTCCCCCTGATACTAAGGGACAATTTAACATTGACTAATCAATCTACCCCACACATCTTTTGGACTGTGGAAGGAAACCAGAGCACTTGGGGAAAACCCATCAGCTTTGGGTGCCTGCACTGCCATCCCTGCTAACCTCCCTTACTAAGAAGCAAAAGAGAAAAGAAAAAAGCTTACCTAGACATGCTTAACATAGCCTCCCTACAGTATAGAAGGAGGCCATTTGGCCCATCCACAATCCCACCCAGGCTCCATTCCCACAATCCCATACATTTACCCTCCTGAACCCTCGATGCTAAAGTTTTTAAAGTTAAGGTTTATTTATGAGTCACAAGTAAGGCTTACATTAACATTGCAATGAAGTTACTGTGAAATTCCCCAAGTCACCACACTCCAGTGCCTGTTCAGGTCAATGCACCTAACCTGCACGTCTCTCAGACTGTGAGAGGAAACTGGAGACTAAGGGTCAATTTAGCATGGCCATTTAACCTAATCCGCACATCTTTGGAGTGTGGGAGGAAACCTGAGCACCTGGAAGAAACCCATGCAGATACAGGGAGAATGTACAAACTCCATACAGACAGTGACCCGAGGCTGGAATTGAACTGGGGTTCCTAGCACTGTGAAGCAGCCGTGCTAACCATTACATTCAATTAAGGATGGGCAATAAATGTTGTCCCTGTCCATAACACTCATATCCTGTGACTGAATAAAAAAGAGAAGGCAGTTGATAGGGCATACACCATTAAAGCTGAATTAATCAAAGTGGAGTGTTTGTTGCATTAATGTATTGGCTATTTATCTAGATATTTTGTATCTGGTTCACTAGAATCACAGTGAGAGCCAGTGTTACAAAGTTTATCACAGGATTCTTACAGCACAGAAGGAGGCCATTCAGCCCATCATGTCTACACCCATTTCCAAATGAGCAATTCATTCACTGCCATTCTCACACCTTCTCGCTGTGACTCTGCGTCTTCTCCCTTTGCGGATAACCATCTAAATCCTTCTGAATGCTTCAGCATAAGCTGCTTCCACTACACTCTCAGGTAGAGTGCTCCAGATCCTGACTACCATTGCCCGGCAAGTGGGATGCTGGCCTTTATTGCAAATAGAGGAATGAAGGAGTCTTGCTACAGGGTTCTGATGAGACCACATTTGGAGTGTCACATGCAGTTTTGGTCTCACATTTAAGAAAGGACAGACCTGCCTTGGAGACAGAGAAGGTTCACCAGGTTGATCTCTGGAATGAGGGGTTTGTCCTGAGTGAAAGGCTGAGAAAATTGGGTCTGGCTTCTCTGCGGTTTGGACAAATGAGAGATGATCTCATTGAAACATACAAAATTCCAATGGGGTTCGCGATGAGGGACACTGAGAGATTGTTTCCATTGGGTATGGAATCCAGAACACAAGGGCAAACTCTATAAACATGGACAGGGATCGCAGCTAGAAGTGGGAACATCAGGGTGGCGGCGCGGGCTCGTTGGGCCGAAGGGCCTGTTTCCCGTGCTGTTTTGTTCTTTGTTCTTTGTTCTTCAAGGTTAGCGGCTAATCATTTAGGACTAAGATGTGGAGAAATTACTTCACTCAAAGGGTTGTGAACCTTTGGAATTCTCTCACCCAGAGGATTGTGGAGTTACAGAATACTGCGAGACCTGGACAGAGTGGACACAGAGAGGATGTTTCCACTAGTAGGAAAAACTAGAACCAGAGGGCACAACCTCAGGCTAAAGGGACAATCCTTTAAAACAGAGATGCGGAGGAATTTCTTCAGCCAGAGAGTGGGGAATCTGTGGAACTCTTTGTCACAGAAGACTGGGGGCCTGTTCATTGAGACAGAGATAGGTAGGTTCAGGGGATCAGGGGTTATAGGGGAAAGGCAGGGGAATGGGGATGAGAAAAATATCAGCCAGATTGAATGGTGGAGCAGACTCGATGGGCCGAGTGGCCTAGTTCTGCTCCTATGACTTATGCGCTTATGGAAAGTCCATCGTCGAATACATTTAAGGCTGGGACAGAGTTTTGGTCTCGCAGGGAAACTCAGGGAAGTAATATGAGGAGCAGGCAGGAGAATGGAGAAGAATCCTAACATTCCTGTGATTGCATTGAATGACACAGCAGGCCCATTTGGCTGATGGCCAGCATGATGATGCAGTGGTTAGCACTGCTCCCTCACAGAGCCAGGGACCTGAGTTCGATTCCCAGCTTGGGTCGGTGTGCGTGTGGAGTTTCACAACATCAGGTTAAAGTCCAACACTTTTATTTATTTAACCAAATAAACCTGATTTAATTTAATCTGGTGTTGTGGGACTTCTTACAATGCCTACCCCAGTCCAATGCCATCAACTCCACATCATGTGTGGAGTTTGTATGTTCTCCCTGTGCCTGTGTGGGTTTCCTCCCACAGTCTGAAGGACGTGCTGGCTAAGTGCATTGGCCATGCTAAATTCTCTCTGTGTACCCAAACAGATGCCGGACTGTGGCAATTAGGGGATTTTCACAGTAACTTCATTGCAGCGTCAATGTAAGCTAGTTATCTAATTCTGTTTCTATTTCATGTATTCTTATGCATGATCATACATTTTCACATCACTTTTACTTCTTTTGCCAGTTACACTAAATCTGTCTTTTCTTAATCTCAGTTTTTTCCACTAATAGGAACAGTTTCTCCTTATCTACTTCATCCAGCTCCCTCCTGATTTTCATTAACTCTACCAAATCTGCTCTCGATGATCTTTTCAAGAGAAATAGATTGGAGTAATTGGGACTACCTTCATAATTGAAGTTCCTCATTCCAGAATTCATTCCTGTTAATCCTTTCTGCATTCTCTCTGATACCTTTACAACCTTTCTAAAGTGCAGGGCCAAGAACTAGACACAATACTCCAGTTGAGGCTGAACTAGTGTCCCGTACAAGTTCACCATAACTCCCTCGCTCCTTGTTATATATTTAAGTGGTTGCATGATTGCTTTAAGAACAGGTCACATCATTTGATAGTAATGTTAATGGGGTGTTGCAGAGGCTCCTGCTTTAAATTTTATTTGTTATTCTGTTACTGGCAAAAAGGTCCGAGAATAGACCTGGCGTTATGTTCAATGTATGTGTGCAAACCACATCTTTTTCTTTTAAACCCACAACCTCTTACATAGTTAGAATATTAAAGTTTATTTATTAGTGTCACAAGTAGGTTTACATTAACGCTGCATTGAAGTTACTGTGAAAATCCCATAGCCACCACACTCCAGCAACTATTCAGATACACTGAGGGAGGATTTAGCATGGCCAATGCGCCAAACTAGCTCTTCTTTTGGACTGTGGCAGGAAACTAGGGCAACACGGTAGCACAGTGGTTAGCACTGCTGCTTCACAACTCCAGGGTCCTGGGTTCGATTCTCGGCTCGGGTCGCTGTCTGTGTGGAGTTTGCATATTCTCCTCATGTCTGTGTGGGTTTCCTCTGGGTACTCTGGTTTCCTCCCACAGTCCAAAGATGTGCGGGTTAGGTTGATTGGCCATGCTAAGAAATTGCCCCTTAGTGTCCAGGGATGCGTAGGTTAGAGGGATTAGTGAGTATAATATGTAGGGATATGGGGGTAAAACCTTGATGGGATTGCGTTCAGTGCAGACTTGATGGGCTGAAGGGCCTTTTTCTGCACTGTAGGGTAGTATGATCTGAGCAACTGGAGGAAACGCACGCAGACATGGGGAGAACTTGCAGAATCTGCACAGACAGTGACCCAAGCCTGCAATCCAACCTAAGTCCCTGGTGCTGTGAAGCAGCAGTGCTAACCACTGTACCACTATGCTGCCCTATCACACTCTTGTATGGAGTCAAGGGGATAGGGCCTGGATGGGGGTGCTCTGTCTGAGAGTTAGGGCAGACTTGATGGGCTGAATGGCCTCATTCTACACTGTAGGGATTCTATGATTCTATCCTGTCCCTATTAATAAAACTCAAGATGCTTTATTAACCATGCTCTCAAACGTGCCCTACCACCTTCAATAACCTGTGCACAAATTCACCTAGATCCCTCTGCTCCTGCACTCCTTTTAGAATTTGATATTATCCACATTCCTTGTACGAAAACGAATGAATTATGAGCCCAGCTAACATGCACCAGCCTTTTAAATGATACCAATTGGCTTCGAGAATGTTGCACTGGACATCCCTTGGATGTACTCCCCCAATTTTGTCCTTCAGCCCTGGTTTATCCGGAAGGTTTATTGATGTGAATTCCAATCCTTAAACCGGATTGCATATTCCGGGCGCTGCAGTGTTCTCCTGCGCTTCTGTTAACCCCAGTCTCAATTCCGTACTGCGGCTGCAGAATCCAGTCTGAAAACTGGGTGTACAAAACATTATAGGGTGAGGGAGCGGGGGGCGGTGGGGGTGACCGTCTTCCTAACTGCTGAGAATATAGCACTTATAGTAATTCCAGCGCCCAGGACAATGTCCTACCCGGCTTCACAGACCGAGGCATGTGGAATTTCTTACTCTGCATCCAAAAGCCCAGAATGAACCTTCAAAGGAGAAGCCATCACTCCGCTGTACTGCACAATCTCTTCTGCTGTGATCACAAACTGAATAAAACATAGAAAGAGGGTTCCAGCACCGGCAGAATGCGGACACAGATAAAGGACAACTTTCTAAATTAAGAATTAATGAAATCTGCATTTTGAATGGGACATTGAACGACTGTACCACTCTTATAGGCAGCAGGGGAGGATCTGTCTAGGACAGGCTGGGAGATGGAACATTCAGCTAGCGATTGGCAGAATTGTGCCAGAGTATTATACAGTGGGTGTGGATTGTCTATCTCTTCTCTGAGCTGCTGTCTCCAGCATTTTCTCATTCTGCACTCACCCTAAGGGCAAAGTGTGTAAGGGCACAGTGTAAATTCTGAGACTAAAGGAAAAGAGGTTAAATGATTTTCATTTCATTTGACTTATTATTGTCACACATGCTGTGAAAAGTATTGTTCCTCGTGCGCTTGATGTGGGGATGTTGGATTGGGGTAAACACAGTAAGAAGTCTCACAACACCAGATTAAAGTCACTGTTACCAAATAAACCTGTTGGACTTTAACCTGGTGTTGTGAGACTTCTTGTGTGTTTATACAGACAAGCACACCATTCATGGAGAAGGGAAAGAGAGAGTGCAGAATGTAGTGTTACAGTCATAGCTAGGGTGTAGAGAAAGATCAGCTTAATGCGAAGTAAGTCCATTCAAACGTCTGACAGCGGCAGGGAAGAAGCTGTCCTTGAGTCGGTTATGTGACCTCAGACTTTTGTATCTTTTTCCCAAAGGAAAAAGTGGGTGAGAGAATGTTCAGGACGCATGGGGTCTTTAATTATGCTGCTGCTTTGCTGAGATAGCGGGAAGTGTAGACAGAATCAATGGATGGGAGGCTGGTTTGCGTGATGGGATTGGGCTGCATTCATGATCTTTTGTAGTTTCTTGTGGTCTTGGGCAGAGCAGGAGCCAAGCTGTTGGTATCAAAATGTTGTACCAACCAAAATGTTGTCGGTAGGAGAAGTTTGCAGGTTGATCCTATATTTTAGATTCTGCCCCTTCCCCCCATCCCCCTGCCCTCCGCACTCTGCCCCAGATCAGGACACATCTTCCATGCCGTTCATAGAATCATAGTTTTTTTTTGTCATTTATTTATTGGTCACAAGTAGGCCTATATTAACATTGCAGTGAAGTTACTGTGAAAATCCCCTAACCGCCTCACTCCAACACCTGTTCAGGTTCACCGAGGGAGAAGTTAGCATGACCAGTGCACCTAATCAGCATGTCCTTGTGGAGGAAACCGGAGCATTCAGAGAACCTACTCAGACACGGGGAGAACATGCAGACATCGCATAGACAGTGACCCAAGCTGGGAATCGAACTTGGTTCCTCAGTCCTGTGAGGCATCAGTGCTAACCATGTGCCACTGTGTTTACCCCAGTCCAACATCTCCACCGTGCCATTAATAGAATCCCTACAGTGCACAAGGCAGCCATTCAGCCCATTGAGCCTGCACCGACAGCAATTCCATCCTATCCCCGTAACCTCACAATATTTGCCCTGCGAATCCCCCGACACAAAGGGGCAATTTAGCATGACCAGTCCACCTAACCAGCACATCTTTGGACTGTGGGAGGAAACCAGAGCTTCTGAAGGAAACCCCCGCAGACATGGGGAGAATGTGTAGAATCTGCACAGATAGTGACCCAAGCTGGAATTGAACCGGGTCTCTGGTACTGTGAGACTGCAGTGCTAACCACTGTGCTACCATGTTCCTTAATTGTGATGGTTGGTGTTAGGTGGAAGACACATGTCTAGGTTGTATTTAGATCGCACTCCCTTTTCTGTTACTTAAAAGACCTTTTGTTACAGTTATGTTTGTACTTCAACCTCACGTGCCTGATCTATGGGGAACCGATACAGTGTGAGGGGGGTGATGGGGAAGAGGAGGACCCCCCCTTGTGAACCTGCTTCTGGCTGCTCCTGGACCTGGCTAAACTTACCATCCAGAGGTCTGGGCAGTGGACAACCAATGGGCTTGGCTGACCCAACTCTGCCCCTCTGTTGTGGCTAAATTCATGGCTGAGTATTCCCAGGGAGGGAGCATGCAGTATCCACGGGCATCGAGGCTTTCTGTGCCCAATGGGCACAGTCCAAAGACATGCAGGGACTTTTCAATCCTTTTAATCACATGTTAGTTTGATGTCTTAAGCTTGATTTGTTTTCTGTTGACGGCAGTGTTCCTTTAAGGGACTGCTCCTTTAACTTTGCCACTCAGTTTGTTTAATTTAATTAGTTTTTCAGCAGAAATCTGGGTAAATGTTCCTAATGCTTATTTTGACAATGCCCCAAACTTAAAATCTTCATCCCTCACGGCAAATTGCACCACAGTTTTGTCCCCCTGTATTGTTGTCACCTTCCCTAGGCTTACAAGCCTTCAAGATATCTACGCTCCTCCAGTTCTGGCATCTTGCGTATCCCCAATTTTAATCACTCCAACTAGTGATCATGCTTTCAGCTGCTTTATTCAGAGCTCTGGAATTCTTCCTACCTCAACAGCTTTGGTCCTTTGTCTTGATTTGATTTATTATTGTCACAAGTATTAACATACAGTAAAAAGTCCTGTTTCTTGTGCACTATATAGACAAAACATACTGTTCACAGAGAAGGAAAGAAGAGAATGCAGAATGTAGTGTTACAGTCATAGCTAGAGTGTAGAGAAAGATCAAATTAGTGCAAAGTAGATCCATTCAAAACTCTGACAGCAGCAAGGAAGAAGCTGTTCTTGAGTCGGTTGGTGTGTGACCTCAGACTTTTGTATCTTTTTCCCAACACGCAGTGTGTGGGGTCCTTGATTACGCTGGTTGCTTTTGCAAGGCAGTGTAGGCAGAGTCAATGGATGGGAGGCTGGTTTGCATGATGGACTGGGTTTCATTCATGATCCTTTGTAGTTCCTTGCAGTCTTGGTCAGAGCAGGAGCCATTCCAAGCTGTGATATAACCAGAAAGAATGCTTTCTATGCTTAATACACTCTTTAATAAATCCCTCCTCAACCAAGTTGTCCTGATACCTCGATCTGTGACACAGAGTCACACAGTGTTGGATATTGCTCCTGTGGAGTACCTCTGAGTTTTTTATTACGATAAAAGTACCTTATAAATGCAAGTTGTTGTTGTTAGTGCAAAGGTGTAAAATAGGTGATAGCGCTATTAAGGTCTTTTTAAAAAATTTACGCTATTCCCGAAGTTACAAAGTCAATAGGACAAGCTCAAATCATTGGTTGTTCCAAAACCAAATTCAAACTGAACCCAATTCACAGTCTCCACCAGAAAAGACTAAGGAAATTCAGCATGTCAGCTACAATTCTCATCAACTTTTACAAGATGCACCATGAAAAGCATTCTTTCTGGCTTAATCACAGCTTGGTATGGTTCCTGCTCTGCGCAAAACTGCTAGAAGCTACAAAGGGTCGTGAATGTGGCCCAATCCATCATGTAAACCAGCCTCCCATCCATTGACTCTGTCTACACTTCCTGCTGCCTTGGCAAAACAATCAGCATAATTAAGGACCCCACATACCCTGGATGTTCTCTCAGTTGAAGGGTCAGTTACAAGGGGATGTGAATTAGAAGTGAGGGATGGGAGGTTTAGGGGGAATTTAAGAAAAACTTTTTTACCCAGAAGGTGGTGACGTTCTGGAACGTGCTGCCTGGGAGGGTGGTGGAGGCAAGATGCCTCACATTCTTTAAAAAGTACCTGCATGTGTATTTGGCACATCATAACATTCAAGGCTGTGGGTCAAGCGCTGGCAAATGGGATTAGACGGGCAGGTCAGGACCTTCAATGTGTTGGTGCAGATTCGATGGGCCGAAGGGCCTTTTCTGCACTGTAGTATTCTGTGATTTTATAATGTGAGGAATGCTGTAAGGCACTGCATTATAATACTGTTATGAAGTCATGCTTTATAAAAAATAATTTTATGAATTTACCGGCTGTAAATAATTAATTGAATGATCAAAAAGGCCACATTCAAGTGGTTTGAAAACACGGAGAAAGGTAGCTGAATATTTGCATCACTTTACATTCCAAAACTGGAGACAATCTGTTTGCAAAACCTTAGGAGGAACAATTGACTTGAAGGAATTTGGGGGCCATTTCCCACTCCATTCCCAACCAACTGGATACTCAACTGAACAAAGAACAAAAGAATAAAGAACAGCACAGCACAGGAAACAGGCCCTTCAGCCCTACAAGCCCGTGCTGCCCGTTTTAACACACTCTGTGAGTGCCTTATTCGAGTTTTACATTGCTCATCTGGGTGGAAGTAAACAGAGGGTGGTGGGGGTATGAAATGCGCTGCCAAATAAAGTGGTGGAGGCAGGTACTCTGAAGTAATTTAAGAAATACTTAGATGGGCACATGAACAGAATGGGAATGGAGGGGTATAGAAAACTGATTTAAAATAGGGATCATGAGCCTTGGGAGTCCCTGGGAAGTGTGTAAATAGATGATGATATTGATGTACTTGTTTTTATCCTACAGGTGCTTTGGTCCACCTTGTTGTCTAACAAGGGGCATACACACGATGGGTTGTGAGAGGACTGCTCTTGGATTTTTTTCGAGAGTATCCTAGTGCTTCACGTCGTTAGTGTGTGCTTGACCTAGACTATTTGACGGGCAACATGACAGCTCAGTGACTATCGCTGTGCTGTGCAGATACATGGATTTGGGCCTGTGTCTGTGGGAGTTTTCACATTCTCCCCATGCTTGCATGGGTTTTCTCCAGGTGCTCCGGTTTCCTCCCATATCCCAAAAATGTGCTGTTAGGCTAATTGGGAAAACAAATTCTCCCTAAATTGTCTCAAATTTGGTTTTTAATCCATAGATCTATAAACATAGACAGGGATCATGGGTAGAGGTGGGAACATCGGGGTGGCGGCACGGGCTTGTTGGGCCGAAAGGCCTGTTTCCCGTGCTGTTTTGTTCTTTGTTCATTAGACACAGTGGGCAGAATTTTCCCAGCCTGCCAGCCATGGGTTCATAGTGGGCAGGGGCTGGGGGATGTGGAGAACAGGGAGCAGACCATGCAAAGTGCATTGACCTTGGACAGGATTTTCTGGTCTTGGGGTAACCACAGCTGGAAAATCCCACCCAGTCTCTTAGGCAGTGAGACTCTGGCTGTGAAAGGAACGTGCCCAGTTGTAATGTAATAATGTAAGCCAGACAACCAAAATTCACCAGGCATGATGATATTTGGTTCACTGTGCAGTTGGAGTGAGGGTCATGTGACAAGCCGGCTCAGCTCTTGTGTGTTTAAAAACTGCTTCATCTGCAGATCAGGGCACAAGATAAAGAGATGATGAGGAAGAAAGTCCTTAGGTGGATCCCCTCCATCTCTATGTCTTCATCTAACTTGCAAGTTTTAAACCATATTTGATTGTCCATGCGCCGCAGGTGGAGACCTTTATAAAGAACTCAATCCAGTAACTGCTGTCTCCAGAAGAACAAATAAATTGTATAATTACATCCTTCAACTGCCTCGACACCAAACTCAGAAGGACCATAAAGTCCAGCTTGAAGCCAGCCAAGTCACCAACCTTCAAGAGTCCTTTAATTTTGCTTAGCTTTATCTGGCCCAATTTATGCTCCGACTATGTAGTCTGTTGTGTGTGAGTGAGTGTGAATGTAAGTTTAAAGTTTATTTATTTTAGTCACAAGCTTACATTAACTTTTCAATGAAGTCACCACACTCCGGTGCCTGCTCAGGTACCCTGGGGGAGAATTTAGCGTGGCCAATGCACCTAATCCCCACTTCTTTGAATTGTGGGAGGAAACCCACACAGACACGAGGAGAAGGTGCAAGCTCCACACAAACAGTGACCCAAACCAGAAATTGAACCCGGGTCCCTAGCATTATGAGGCAGCAGTGCTAACCACTGTGCCACCGTGTCACCCCAAAGAACCATCAAGTATAAATATATGTGTGTATGAGTGCATGTGTGAGTGAGTGAGTGTGTGTATATGTGTGACTGATGGAAGTGTGTGTGAGTGAGAGTATGTGTGAATGCGTGTGTGTGAGAGAGTGAGTGCATCTGTGTGTGTGAGTTAATGTGAGTGAGTGTGTCTGTATGTGCATATGTGTGTTTGTGAGAGAGAATGAGTGTGTGTGAGTGTATTTATATAGGTTTTTATATAGGTATTTATATAGGTGTAGGTTTGATGGATTAGCCATGTTAAATGTGTGGTGTTACAGCGATAGGTTGGGGAAACGGGCTGGGTAAGATACTCTGTCAGAGAGTGGGTACAGACTTGATAGGCTGAAAAGCCTCCTTCTGCGCTGTTGGGATTCTGTGATCTATGACATGATGGCTGATATTGAAGCTCGAAACAGATGCTGTCCAACCTGCTGAGTATTCATAGCATTTTTTGCTTTTAGTTTAGATTTCCAGCATATGCTATTCTTTATAATATTACCATTAGTTTGGACACAATGTTGCTTTTTTTAGTACTTATGAAACAAATACGATCTTTTCTCAGTAGATTTCATTTCTTAAAGCTTCAAAGAATACAGGTCAAATTCTGTAAGGTGCTTAAATATCATAGAATCCTAACACCACAGAAAGAGGCCATTCAGCCCATTGAATCTGCACTGATTCTGCAAAGAGATCTTGCTTAGGCTCACCCTGCCCTATCCCTGCAACCATGACATATTTATTCCCTAATCTTTGGACACTAAAGGGCAGTTTAGCGTGGCCAATTTACCAAATCTGCATCTTTGGACTGTGGGAGGAAACCGGAGCACCCAGAGGAAACCTATGCAGACACAGGGAGAATGAGCAAAGACAGTGACCCAAGATGGGAATCGATCCCTGGCGCTTTTGCATCTGTAAAAATTGGTCAGAGTGGTAGCGGATATGCTGAGTTTCCTGAGCCTCGGGTAGAATACGATGGATGAGTTTAGGCTGGATATTTCTTCACAAATAGCAAAGCCATGATAAACCCAACAGCCACATTGTATTGTGGGTTTTCATGTACGATTTCAATATTTAGGTGAATGAGTCATCATATATATATATCTATATACATATTAGGAATTGCATCTCGCTGCTTTATGTAAGCTCATCACTTTGAGTCAATGGGTTCATTCCCAACATTGGCTCCAACAGGAACCCAACTGGAACCCATTGTAACCAAATACATGTCTAACGCATGCGCACTCCCGCACACGCCCGTCGCTGGACACCCCGAAGCCCGGATTGGCTGCGCCGTTCCCATAGTTACCAGGGGCCGTCCACGTGATCGTGTTTGTGTCACGTGGGGATGCCGCTCGAGGCTGACGGGAGTCGTAGTTCCCACCGAAAGCGGGAAAGGCTTTTCCCCGGCGGCGGGAGAGGGATTGCCTTCGCATCTCCTTTCGCTAAGTGTTTGGGTAGTTGGGGGAGCCCGTCGGAGAAGGGAGGAAGCGGGATTGATTCTTTTTTTTTTAAAAAAATAACCCGGAGCTTAAGCGCGGAAACGGTTTTCCCCAGGGCCGGAACGTTTGTGAAGGGATCGGAGAGGGAAATAGGGAGGGCGGAAGTGATAAGGGGACGGTTTCCGGTACATGGCGGCGAAGCGGGGAAGGTGAGAGGGTTTTTATTGAGTTTGTGACTCGGGGGAAGGGGTGCAAAGTGGGAAAACTTTTCGGATCAAGAGCGAGGGGCATGAGGGAGGGAGAGGGGGCGGTAGGTAGCCGATTCCTACCCCCCCGGGGGGTTGCGGCCTGGTAGACCTTCCGACATCCCCACTGACTGCTACCACCCCCTATGGCTGCTGCATGGACGGAGGAGCGGCGGTGTTGTTAATCTGCGAGGGGGGGAGGATTATTATTAATGTGTGCAGGGGGGGAGGATTATTATTAATGTGTGCAGGGGGGGAGGATTATTATTAATGTGTGCAGGGGGGAGGTTATCATCAATGTGTGCAGGGGGGGGGGTTATCATTAATGTGTGCGGGGGGAGGTTATCATTAATGTGTGCAGGGGGGGGGTTTCATTAATGTGTGCAGGGGGGGGTTATCATTAAGGTGTGCGGGGGGGGGTTATCATTAATGTGTGCAGGGGGAGGATTATCATTAATGTGTGCAGGGGGGAGGATTATCATTAATGTGTGCAGGGGGAGGATTATCATTAATGTGTGCAGGGGGGAGGATTATCATTAATGTGTGCAGGGGGGGGGATTATCATTAATGTGTGCAGGGGGAGGATTATCATTAATGTGTGCAGGGGGGAGGATTATCATTAATGTGTGCAGGGGGAGGATATCATTAATGTGTGCAGGGGGGGGGGTTATCATTAATGTGTGCGGGGGGGGGGTTATCATTAATGTGTGCGGGGGGGGGGTTATCATTAATGTGTGCAGGGGGGGGGGGTTATCATTAATGTGTGCGAGGGGGGGGGGGGGGGCGCGGGGGGGGGGGGGGGGGGTTATCATTAATGTGTGCGGGGGGGGGTTATCATTAATGTGTGCGGGGGGGGTTATCATTAATGTGTGCGGGGGGGGGTTATCATTAATGTGTGACTGGATATTGGGGCTGCTGTCAGGGGGGAGGCAGTGAACTCTGCATCTCCCCATGGTGTGATCACACAGTGCTAATTCTGAAGGAGCTGGAGTTCTCCACAAACCTGCTCCAAGTGGCTGGGCTGAGGGGGGCGCAAGGCAGAAGAGCGAGAGAAAGAGATTTGGCACAAAAGGTTTATAGAATCTCAACAGGTCTAACAGCATCTGTGAAGAGAGAATAGAGCCAGCATTTCAACTCAGAATAACTCTTCGTCAGAGGTCATCTAGATTTGAGTATGACACTGCTGGAATGTCATTTGTAGGAGGAAATCTGTTATCATCAGCTCTGACCAAAGGTCATTTAGACTTTGTTGGCTCTATTCTCTCCCCACAGATGCTGTCAGACCTGCTGAGAATTTCCAGTATTTTCTGTTTTTGCTTCAAAGTATTTTACTTTTATCATAGAATGTCAACAGTATGAAAAGAGACCATTTGGTCCATCGGGTTTGATATTGATTTATTATTGTCTTTTTTAAAGTTTTAGTTTAAATTTTTTTTATTTCTGTCACAAGTAGGCTTACACGAACACTGCAATGAAGTTATTCTGAAAATCCCCTCATTGCCACACTCCAGCTATGTTTGGGTACACAGAGGGAGAATTTAGCATGTCCAATGCACCTGACCAGTACATCTTTTGGGCGTATGTTAAGAGACAGTGTAAAGTATTGTTCTTGTGTGCAGAGCATATTACTCATAGAGTACATAGTGGAGAACTAAAGGTCAGGGTGCAGAATGTACTGTTACAGTCATAAGGTGTAGAGAAAGATCAGCATAATATGAGTAGGTCCATTTAAAAGCCTGATGGTGGTTGGTGTGTGACGTAAGACTTTTATGCTCCTTTCCAGAAGGAAGAAGTTGGAAGAGAGTATGTGGTGTCTTTGATTATGCTGGCTGGAGAATTGCAAACTCCATGCAGATAGTCATTCGAGGCCAGAATTGAACCTAGATCTTTGGCACTGTGAGATAGCAATGTTAACCGCTGTGCTGCCAAAATACAAGGTTTTGTATTTTAAGACTTGCTGTAACAAATAGCCCAGCAACACTTCCTATGAAGCACTGTTGTTTTAGGCTATTTGTACTTTAAAATTCAAAGAGAACCATAACTAAAAACCCACCTCATATCTTCATATGTATACTTTACGCTGATACTTTCATCGCGATTTGATTTTTTTTCCCAGAAGTCCAGAGGAATTCTTAGCCCCCAAATATAGATTTCTGATTTTTTTCCCCCCCAGTCTGGTAACTTTTAACCCCAGAGCGACTTTTCATCAGACGGGTTTCCCCTTGCAATTCCCCTTCCAGTGAAAGGTAGGGGAATCTTTCAGCCTCATTTCAAATCCTCATGAATTTTGTTATTTTAATTTGAGTACGAGCTCCCATTGATGTTCCTCTGCACTGAACTAGAGAGACTTCTCTAGCTATTCCCACTTCCTAGATCCTGGTTGACTAATTTGTCTGAGAGTTTATGGCATGTCTTAGAAACCCATTTCCTCTTGCGCCTGTGTGAATCACATGTGCTATGTATCCAAGCAGATTAACTATTCTCTAAACCCTCAATTCTATTCTATCTTTGGATTAAATGGACAATTTAAAGTATAACTATTCACAACCTGACATCCTCAACACCTTTCTAGGACTTGGGAGACCACTCCAACACTGACTTTCATCTTTGTCACCATGTGTGGGCGTCTTGCACATTCTTCCCAGCAGAACAGTCAGGGCTTCCTTGAATCTTTTAACAACTCCTTCACCCAGGCATGTTGTCAGGCAGATTTCAGAACAGTTATACGCACCGTTTCATTTCACCCCAAATTAAAGACTGTCCCAAAATGTAAACCTCGTAATTGTAAAGTAAGTTGTGTGCGACAAATAAGTAACTCATTAAATTTTGATTTATTGTGAAATGGTCATGTTTCCTTCTTATGGTTGTAGTTGTATGGGTAATTCTTAATGTAAAATTGTCTCAATTCTTATCACTAAAGTCAGTGTAAATTGCTCCACATCCAACCCTGTCCGTTTCAACTCTGTCCCTTTCTGTATCTCAGAAACTAAAGCTTGAGTAGTTGGGAAAGTGCAGTCATATTTCTTTCATCCAACTTGCATTTTTTTTGTTCACAAAGTCATTGTTTTATCACGTGTGTTGAAGTTATCATCATAGGATTTCTGTAATTGTGTGATCTCTGATATGCCCCCCAATCCTGTGGAAGGAAGCATGCAAACATTCATAATGTGACCATGTTTGTTCCAAGATGTCTCAGAGGATTGGGAAAGGATTGTGTAATTGTGAATCGGCTGATCTTTGCCACAGTGTTAGTTTCACTGATGTTGGCAAAGCCTGGTAAAGGTTGCAGTTTGAATTGAGAAAGTAAAGAATGGTTTCGAATAGGTGAAATTGACAGTTGGTAGCCGTTGTTGGTAGCTCTTTGAAAGTTGGCACCCAGGTTGATAAAGTTGTTAAGAAGGCGTACAGTGTGTTAGCTTTTATTGGTAGAGGGATTGAATTTAGGAGCCGTGAGGTTATGTTACAACTGTACAAAACTCTGGTGCGGCCGCACTTGGAGTATTGCGTACAGTTCTGGTCGCCGCATTATAAGAAAGATGTGGAAGCATTGGAAAGGGTGCAGAGGAGGTTTACCAGGATGTTGCCTGGTATGGTGGGAAGGCCTTATGAGGAAAGGCTGAGGGACCTGAGGTTATTTTCATTAGAGAGAAGAAGGTTACGCAGTGACCTAATTGAGGTGTATAAGATGATCAAGGGATTGGATAAGGTGGATAGTGAGAGCCTTTTTCCTCGGATGGTGATGACCAACACGAGGGGACATAACTTTAAATTAAGAGGTGGTAGTTATAGGACGGATGTCAGAGGCAGGTTCTTTACACAGAGGGTGGTGAGGGCGTGGAATGCCCTGCCTGCAGCAGTTGTGGACTCGCCTACTTTGGGGGCATTCAAATGTTTGGTGGATAGGCATATGGATGATATTGGAATAGTTTAGGTTAGAGGGTCCACTGGCCGGCGCAACATCGAGGGCCGAAGGGCCTGTACTGCGTTGTTATGTTCTATGTTGTTTTAATTCTGCTGTAGATGCTAAAAGAACAAAATAAAAACCAAAGAAGAGGGTTTAAAAACTATTCTGGTGTGGAACAGTGGTTAGCACTGCTACCTCACAGCTCCAGGGACTCGGCTTCAATTCCTGGCTTGGGTCACTGTCTGCGTAGAGTTTACACATTCTCTTCATGTGTATGGTTTCCAATCGGTGCTCTGGTTTCTTCCCACAGTCTGAAAGACGTGCTAGTTAGGTACATTGGCCATGCTAAATTCTCCCTCGATGTTTCTGAACAGGCGCCAGACTGTGGCGACTAGGGGATTTTCATACTAACTTCGTTACAATGTTAATGTGAGCCTTTTTGTGAAACTAATTAATAAAAACTAAACTGAAGTAAAAATAGTATATTTAGATTCCTGTTGGGAAAATGCGCTCTTTGAAAATTATTGTGCCAAGTTAGGGACAGAATAAAGTATTTCAAATTTTTTCATCTTGCTAGATATTTTAGCCTGATTATACTGATTAAATCCAGACTGTCTAATTTTATTCTTATAAAAAAAGTAAAAACTAATAAATAACTTTAAACATTTGGCTAATATTTGTGCCTCAGAATCACCTCCCATTTCATCAATTCAATCAAATGTCTGATCACTGCATCTATTTAGTGGCTTGTGTAAAGCAAATCAGTAAGTGATTGAAATCTAGTCCACTCTATGCTAAAGACAGGTTAATCTTGTTCTGTTCTTCTATTTATTATCCCCTTCCTGTATATTAGTGGGTGATAAATGCTGCTCTTTGACTAACCATAGTTATATTTTCTCAGTTTCTTTTAACTCTGAATGTTTTGAGACAAAGGGGGAACAGTATCAATAAGATGGTACATTGTAGGCAGTATTGCTTCATTTTGTTCATCAGAACCTCAGTTCAATACCTCATTGGAAATCACTGCATGCCATTTTTGATTGAGTTCAAAAGCTACACAACCTGTCATGGAAAATAGTACTAATTGATCCAAGATGTGTGAACTGTACATTTGGCAATTTAAAAAATGGATTAAAGTGATACACTTTAACTCTGTCAGTTTGAGGTATCGGTAAAGAAGTTGCAAACTGTTAGGTTGTTGCCCTGAAGGTATTTTGCAGACCTGTGTGTTTCCTTACAGGATGGGAACATTACATCCTTTGACACTAGTTCAGGTTAAAGTTTATTTATTATTGTTGCAAGTAGGCTTACATTAACACTACAAAAAAGTTACTGTGATGTCTAGAGATGTAGAAGTGATTGAGATGTTGGCTAACTAGGCAAAACTTAATAATATCATGCAGTGGCAGAATATAATATTTGTGGAAGGAATTATGATCTCAAATTAGTATTCTGTATAAAAGCAAAGTACTGCGGATGCTGGAATCTGAAACCAAAAGAAAAAATGCTGAAAAATCTCAGCAGGTCTGTAAGAAGAGAAAAGAACTGATGTTTAGAGTTCAGATGACCCTTTGTCAAAAATTTGATGTTGTGTTAGTGTTCTGTATTTCTGTTCCAGTACGTGTTATACGCTACACTGTCTTTTCTTAATATGGTAGAGGTGTTTCCAGTATATAATGGTAATATTAACATTGTTAGCATGTCAAAATAATATCCAGCAGGATTGCTGCCCATCTGAAAAGAAAACATATAGCTATGATGAAGTGAATAAATTTGAGTAGATTTTTTCTTTTCTGTACAGCTGCTCTTTCAATCTAATTGCTTCAATAAAGTGTGCACGGATGGTAAGAAAAGGAGATGATGCACGTATCTTAAGAATATTTTAGATTTTGCTTTAGATTTTTCTAAGAGTGACAGCAAAAACAGATACAATAATCATGTGACATTGGGTGAGATTTTCCTACCTTTCCCACTAATCCCTCTCCCCATAGTGGGTTTCCTATAATACAATAGGTAAGCCATGCCACACGCCATAGACATTGATGAGACTGGGTATTCCTTCCGGCAGCTAATGGCAAGTTGCCTCCACCACCGGGAAACAAGATACCAGGGGTTGGAAAATCCTGCCAGTTATCCATGCATCGACCCACCCAAGGACACTTAGAAGGTTGCAGTATGTCTTGAGATGATGAAGTGGTCACATCTCCAATAGATTTACTAATTGATGATTCAACCTTAATTCTTTTTCCTCTAATTTCAGATTTTTATCCAAACCAGTGTGCATTTTGGGTTTTTACCAGACTGGAGCAGTCATTAGTTTCATACATTCCACCTACGGTTGATGGACAGAAACCATATTTGAGTGAAATGCCTTAAACTTGAGGAACCTAATCCAATTTTTGACTGTGTTCCTATCAGTAGAACGATGCTGGTTCACATTCTTCGAGATCTGTCGGGATCCATGTTGACGTATGTTCTCAGATAAGCTGACCAGTCCATAGAGCCCAATTGGAGATTGTTTAAAACACGAAGCTCTGATATTATTCTTCAGGTTGGCAAAGCTGAAGTAATTGGTAACGGCAGCTCCCCTTTCCTCGCTGGCGGTGTGGCCAGAGATTCCGTGCGCTTTCAATGGAGAAGATGGCACGGGTGACCACGGCTCTGAGTGGCACAGCCATTACAGGGCGAACGATGTTCTGCCACCTTGACGCACCCGCCAATGCCATTAGCGTGTGCAGGGACGCTGCCCAGGTGGTGGTGGCTGGCCGCAACATTTTCAAGATCTACTCCATAGAGGAGGACCAGTTTGTGGAGAAGGCCAACCTGCGGGTCGGGCGCAAGCTCTCTCTCAACTTCAGCTGCGCCGACGTGGTGTGGCACCAGATGGACGATAACCTGCTGGCCACGGCCGCTACAAATGGGGCCGTGGTGACCTGGAATCTGGGCAAACCATCTCGCAACAAACAGGATCAGCTTTTCACTGAGCACAAACGCACAGTCAATAAGGTATGCTTCCACCCCAATGAGGTGCACATGCTTCTGAGTGGCTCCCAGGATGGCTACATGAAATGCTTCGACCTTCGGAAGAGAGAATCAGTGAGCACCTTCTCCGGTAAAGGATACGTAATTATCTGTCTTCCCGTAGAGTCAAAGCCTTCGGTTCGTTTAAGAAACAGTATTCCTTTGTGAGCAGTTTGTAGAAAAATTTTAGTTGCCCAGTTAGTCCTGTTTTGGAAAACTTTCCACCAAAGTGAATATGGTTTTGAAATGAATTATCCTATCTCTTAATGAGCTTTAGAAATATTAGCAATGGTGGCTAACCGGTTAATAGCTTCCCCAGGGTTTCCTTCACTAAAATGGCATGTCTGTCTGAGATAATATAGCTGAAGATGTGCCTAAAGTCGTCCCAGTTTGAGCACGACCTGCTTCATCATCTAAACACGAAGAGCAGAATGAGTGATCTGATGGTAAAGCAGTAATATTAGGCTCCAGTTTCCTCAGCCTGAGGCAGTCACTATTCCATAACGAGTGCTTTTGAATCATAGAATCCTACAGTGCAGAAGGAGGGCACTCAGCCCATCGAATTTACACTGACCACAATCCCGCCCAGGCTCTATTCCCATAACTCAATGCATTTACCCTAGCTAGTCCCCTCGACATTACATAGAACATAGAACATTATAGCACAGAACAGGCCCTTCGGCCTTCGATGTTGCGCCGACCAATATAAAAAGCAATGCCCCTCTAAACTAAACCATTCCCTTCTCTTCCATATACTTATCAACTAACCTCTTAAATGCCACCAAACTTGGCGCATCTACAACTGCTGCAGGCAGGGCATTCCACTCCCGATCCACCCTTTGGGTAAAGAACCTACCTCTGATATCCGTCCTATAACTATCACCCCTTAATTTAAAGCTGTGTCCCCTCGTGCTAGCTTTCTCCATCCTAGGAAAAAGCTATCACTGTCCACCCTATCTAAACCTCTAATCATCTTATATGTTTCAATAAGGTCTCCTCTTAGCCGCCTTCTTTCTAACGAAAACAACCTCAAATCCCTCAGCCTCTTCTCATAAGACCTGCCCTCCATACCAGGCAACATCCTGGTAAACCTCCTCTGTACCCTCTCCAAAGCCTCCACCTCTTTCTTATAATGCGGGGACCAGAACTGCACACAATACTCCAAGTGCGGCCGCACTAGGGTTTTGTACAGTTGCAACATGACGTTGCGGCTCCGAAATTCAATCCCCCTACCAATAAAAGCTAAGACTCCATATGCCTTCTTAACAACCGTCTCGACTTGACTGCCTACTTTCAGGGATCTATGCACATACACACCAAGATCCCTCTGTTCATCAAGACTACTAAGAATCCTACCATTAGCCCTATACTCTACACATTTATTATTCCTGCCATAGTGCATTACCTCACACTTTTCCACATTAAGGGGCAATTTAGCTGGCTGATCCACCTAACCTGCACATCTTTGGATTGCGGGAGGAAACCCCACACAGACATGGGGAGAACGTGCAAACTCCACACAGACAGTGACCCAATCAAACCCGAGACCCTGCACTGAGAGTCAGCAGTGCTAACCACTATGCCACCATGCTGGGTGGCATGGTGGCACAGTGGTTAGCACTGCTGCCTCACAGTGTAAGGACCCAGGTTCAATTCCAGCCTCTGGTACTGTATGGAGTTTGTATGCTTTCACTGTACCTGTGTGGGTTTCCTCCGGGTGCTCTGATTTTCTCCCATGGTCCAAAGGCATGCAGGTTAGATGGATTGACTATGGTAAATGTGAGGGTTGTAGGGAGAGGGCCTGGGTAAGATGCTCTGTCAGAGTCAATGCAGACTTGATGGGGAGAATGGCCTTTTCTACTCTGTAGTGATTCTATGAAATTTTAGAGAAGGTTATTAGTTTAATTAAAGCAGATGATTTATAATAATTGTTTGTGAGCTGGTTATGCATGGAAGAGGGGATTCAGAGCATTCTGTCCATCCGTTCAGAGAAGCTTCTATGTTGCAGCTAGAATTCCATCCCACATGTTGATCACCTTTTACATGGAGAGACCTCTTGGTATTGGTCCTTATTTGTCTCCCGTTAGTTTTGATTTGTTCTACTCTAGCATTTGAAATTTTAAAATATTTAAATTTTACTGTTGAGGAAATTGTAAGTTCAGATCTCAGGAGTTGTTTGGGAGGGAGTGGAGCCTCAGTTGATTAAAGTATTGGTTTCTGTTAAGTGTTACCTAAATAACTGCTCTGTGATTAGATACACTGTCCCTGCTCAATAATGAGCCTTAATCCACTTTCCACATCTTGCACCAGCTGTCCTCGTGATGTTTCTGAACTAAGATTGACACATAATCCTGAGTAACTCTAGGTCATTACCCCATGAGCAGTAGGAACTATTCAGATTTCTGTAATGTTGGGTACTTAGATGTCTTGCAGTGAAGATATTCATCTCATGACTGAAGACTTGTGTATTCCAATAAGTCCTGCCAGATGTTAACTGCCATAACAATTGAACCTATTTTGGTAATCTTGCAAGTGGAACTTTATCTTTCTGTAGGTCAGTCAGAAAGTGTCCGGGATGTCCAGTTCAGTGTAAAAGACTATTTCATATTTGCTGCTTCATTTGAAAATGGTAATGTCCAGCAATGGGACATGAGACGGCCAGATAGATATGAGCGAATGTTCACAGCACATAATGGACCTGTCTTCTGCTGTGACTGGCATCCAGATGATAGGTGAGTACGGTGAGGCTTTTGCAGTACTCAGAAATTGTATTTAGAGTCTGATAAGACTAATTTTTTTTTCGTTTTTTTGCCAAACTGAAGTCTAATGGTGATCTTTGGTGTAACTTGGCTCATGCAGAATGGTAGATAGGCGTCAGTTTGTGTCTACAAATATGTGTGTACCAAAGGGGGATTACAGACCAGAGCCATAGAGTTTACAGCATGAAAACAGACCCTTCAGCCCAACTTGTTCATGCCACCCTCTTTTTTTAAAAAACTCCTAAGCTAATCCTAATTGCCCACATTTAGCCCATATCCCTCTATACCCATCATACCCATGTAAGCATCTAAATGCTTTTTAAAAGACAAAATTGCACCTGCCTCTACTACTATCTCTGGCAGCTTGTCCCAAACACTCGTCACCTTCTGTGTGAAAAAATTGCCCCTTTGGACACTTTTGTATCTCTCCCCTCTCACTGCCCTCTAGTTTTAGATTCCTCTACCTTTGGGAAAAGATATTGACTATCTAGCTGATCTATGCCCCTCGTAATTTTAAAGACTTCTACAAGATCACCCCTCAGCCTCCTATGCTCCAGAGGAAAAAGGTCCCAGTCTATCCAGCCTCTTCTTATAACTCAATCCATCAAGTCCTGGTAGCATCCTAGTAAATCTTTTCTACACTCTTTCTCATTTATTAATATCCTTCCTATAATAAGGGTGGTCAGGACTGTACACAGTATTCCAAGTGTGGCTTTACCAATGTCTTGCACAACTTCAACAAGAAGTCCAAACTCCTGTATTCAGTGTTCTGACTGATGAAAGCAAGCATGCCGAATGCCTTCTTCACCATTTTGTCAACCTATGACTCCACTTTCGAGGAGCTATGAACATGTACCCTTAGATCTCTTTGTTTTGTAATTCTCCCCAACGCTCTACCATTTACTGAGCAAGTCCTGCCCTGGTTCAATCTACCAAAAAGCATCACCTCGCATTTGTCTAAATTAAACTCCATCTGCCGTTCGTCAGTCCACTGGCTCAATTGACTAAGATTCCTTTGCAATTGGAGATAATTTTCTTCACTGTCCACTATGCCACCAATGTTAGTGTCATCTGCTAACTTACTAACCATGCTTCCTATATTTTCATCCAAATCATTAATATATATGATAAATAACAGTGGACCCAGCACTGATCCCTGAGGCACACTGGTCACAGACCTCAGTTTGAAAAACAACTCTACAACCACCCTCTGGCTTTTGTGAAGAAGTCACTTTTGTATCCATTTAGATACCTCACCCTGGATTCTGTGAGATTTAACCTTATGCAACAACTTAACGTGCAGTACCTTGTCAAAGGCCTTGCTAAAGTCCATGTAGACAACCTTTTTGGTTATTCCTTCAAAAAACTCAATCAAATTTGTGAGACATGATTTTCCACTCACAAAACCATGCTGACTGTTTCTAATCAGTCTTTGCGTCTCTAAATGCCTGTATTTCCTGAGTCTCGATATACCTTCCAGCAATTTTCCCACCATATATGTGAAGCTCACTGGTCTATAGTTCCCAGGCTTTCCCCTGTCCAGTTACTCGTCTGAACCATGAGACTGAGCCAGTCCTTATGCAGACATGATGCTAAATTATTGCCATACTTGGATCAGACAAGGCAGCACGGAGGCATTGTGGTTAGCACTGCTATCACACAGCACCAGAGACCCGGATTTGATTCCTGGTGTAGGTCACTATCTGTGCGGATTCTCCCTGTGAGTTTCCTCCAGATGCTCCGGTTTCCTCCCTCTGAAAGATGTGCTGGTGAGGTGCATTGGCCATGCCCGGTGCATTGGCCATGCCCACCTTCTTCCATTGAGAAAAAAATACAAAAGTCTGAGGTCACATACTGACCAACCCAAAAACAGCTTCTTCCCTGCTGCCATCAGACTTTTGAATGGACTTACCTTGCATTAAATTGACTTTTCTCTACACCCTAGCTATGACGATAACACTACATTCTGCACTCTCTCCTCTATGAACGATGTGCTTTGTCTGTACAACGTGCAAGAAACAATATTTTTCACTGTATGCTAACATATATGACAATAAATAAGTCAAACATACCCGAACAGGTGCCAGAGTGTGACAACTAGGGAGTTTTCACAGTAACTTCATTACAGTGTTAATGTAAGCCTACTTGTGACACTAATAAATAAATAATAAAAATGGCAAAAAGCAATTCATTGTCAGATATTTACAATAAAGTCCAATATTAAGCAATAAGTTGTATTCCTGAAAATTGCCAGCGAATCGTGAAATATTTTAATATGAGCCCTGATTTGCGGTCAAAGCTTCAACATAGAAATAAAGCTATAGAAGTATCTGTCCTGAGTGGAAATTTCTTTCTGCTTTGTATCACTCTGCTTTCTGCCATGTCATGCAGTGCTCTACCTCGGCTGAGCTGGTGGCCAGGCAGTGCTTCGTGCTCTTGACAAGGCGACTGCAGACACACTGCAGTGTGTCCAATTGTTTCCTGCCTTCGTTCTTGGTTGCTTTCGGTGGAAAGTTGCCCAATCTGTACTCAGCACCTGTTTATTATACAGTTGAGATTGTGAATTTGCCATATGGGGAATCACAGGCAACAGCTTTGTTCCCAGCTTCTACCTGTATAATCTGTTAGGACCCAAAAGGGGAGCTGCATCCATATGGAGACAGTGGGGAAACTAGCACACGTGCCATTCCAGTGGGGACTTATAACCATTTGCAGCTATTTATGTAACAGAGTTTGAGAGAGGAGGAAGGGTTGAAGAAGACTGGGGAGATAACAGATGGAATAACTAGGCAAAAGGGGGAGAAATTTGATAATATTTAGCAACAACATTGTGACATGCCCTATCAGTTGGCAGCATATTGCAGCTTCACTCTGTGCCAACCTGTAATTTCAGCTTCTTTTAAAGGTGAGCTAACAGACTGAAGAGGATCCACTGAAATCAAACTAGTGTCCCTCAGATGCTCTGGATTAGATGCTACAACAGAGGCTTTAGTGCTCAGGAACTGCATCTTTCATGATTAGTGAAATATATTCATAAATAAAGCTGAGGTGATAGCTGTTTGCAATGAGCATTTTATACTTATTTTATTCATTCATGGGATGTGTGCACCGTTGACTAGGCTAGCATTTATTGCCCATCCCTGAGGGTATTTAAAAGTCAACCACATTGTTGTGGCACTAGAGTCACACGTAGGCCAGACCAGATAAGGACGGCAGATTTCCTTCTCCACGGACATTAGTGAATCAGATGGGGTTTTTTATGACAGTAGAGAATGGTTAGTTTAGATTTTTAATTCCAGATATTTTTGATTTGATTTATATTGTTACATGTATTGGGGATACAGTGAGAAATATTGTTTCTTATGCACTATATCTTATTAGCCTTCATAGGAAGAGGTATAGAATACAAGAGTAGGAGTCTAATGTTGCAAATGTATAGAACGTTGGTTAGGCCTCACTTGGAGTACTGCGTCCAGTTCTGGTCGCCTTTCCACCGGAAGGATGTGGAGGCCCTGGAGAGAGTGCAGAGGAGATTTACCAGGATGCTGCCTGGTATGGAAGGGCTGTCTTATGAGGAAAGATTGAACGCACTGGGGTTGTTTTCCCTTGAAAGATGTCGGCTGAGAGGGGATCTATTAGAGGTATATAAGATTATGAGGGGTATAGATAGAGTAAATGGTGGTAAGCTTTTTCCACCATTACAGAAGGATAGAACGAGGGGTCATGGCCTTAGGGTGAGGGGGGCCATGTATAAGACGAATATTAGAGGGCAGTTTTTCACACAAAGGATAGTGGGGGTGTGGAATGCACTACCGAGTAAGGTGGTGGGAGCAGGCACGCTAGGGTTGTTTAAGGGTCTCTTGGACAGCCACATGAGCGGTCTGCAGATAGAGGGATATAGTAGGATTGTTTAAATATCCTATTTGTTTCCACAGGATGTTCGGTCCACCTTGTTGACCAACAAGGGCATGCACGCGGCAGGTCATGCGAGAACTGCTCTTGGATGTTGCTTCAGGAGTGGCCTAGTGCTTCACGTCATTAGTGTGTGCTTAAACTGGACCATCAGATGGGCACCATGACAGCTCAGGGACTATCGCTGTTGCTGTGCAGACACATGGATTTGGGTCTGTGTCTGCGGGAGTTTGCGCGTTCTCCCCGTGGTTGCGTGGGTTTTCTCCGGGTGCTCCGGTTTCCTCCCACATCCCAAAAATGTGCTCTTAGGCTGATTGGGTAACAAATTGGTCCCTATATGTCATTAAGACGTTAGGACGGTGGCGCGGGCTCGTTGGGCCGAAGGGCCTGTTTCCGGTGCTGTGTTGTTCTTTGTATACAGAAAAAGTATACCCTATATAGAGAAGGAAATATGAGAGTGCAGAATGTAGTATTATAGTTATAGCTAGGGTGTAGAGAAAGATCAACTTAGTTCATTCAAAAGTCTGACAGTGGTAGAGAAGAAGTTGTTCATGAGTCGGTTGATACGTGACCTCAGACTTTTGTATCTTCTTCCCAACGGAAGAGGGTGGAAGAGAGAATGTTCGGGGTGCATGGGGTCCTTAATTATGCTGGCTGCTTTTCTGAGGCAGCAGGAAATTGGACAGACTCAATGGATGGGAAGCTGGTTTGCGCGATGGATTGAGCAACGTTCACAACCTTTTTTCATTGAATTCAAATTTCATGATCTGTTGTGGCAGGATTCGAACCATGGGTTTCCAGATTACTAATCTAATGACAAAACCACTATGCCTCCACCTCCCACATAATTTGACTGCATGTGAGGCACTTGTTCAAATTTAGTTTTTGTTTATCCCGGGCTTTCAAAAAACAATTACAAAACAGCTTCTACAGTTTCCTGTTGTCAGGTTTGATGTCGAGAACTTTAACCTTTAATAAAATAATAGATATGCGAGCATAACAGACTAGTCCGTTCCATCTCAGTAATACTGGTGCCTTTTCCTTAGCTGGAGTGACTATTCTATCCACTCAATTTCACTGTCATTTCTCCATCTGCTTTTATATATATTTTCAAAACTTTCTTGTCTCTGCTTCACTAGCCGCTGTGGTAAGACATTCCATATTGAAAGCTCCATGAACTATGTGCTTGATGTTTCCAGCAGTGGAACTGAACCTTCACCAACTGAACTTCTTCTCTACCACTGTCAGACTTTTGAATGAACTAAGTTGATCTTTCTCTACACCCTAGCTATAACTATAAGTCTCTCAAAATCTCTTTATGATTTAAGTTTATTTATTAGTTTCACAAGTAGGCTCACATTAACACTGCAGTGAAGTTGCTGTGAAAATTCCCTAGTTGCCTCATTCCAGCGCTGTCGGGTACATTGAGGGAGAATTTAGCATGGCCAATACACCTAAACAGCATGTCTTTCAGACTTTTGAATGGACCTATCTCGCACTAAGTTGATCTTTCTCTACACCCTAGCTATGACTGTGATGCTACATTTTGTACACCTTCGTTTCCTTCTCTGCATAGTATGCTTTGTCTGTATAATGTGTAAGAAACAACACTTTTCACTGTATGCTAATACATGTGACAATAATAAATCAAAATCAAAAAAAGTCTTTTGGACTACGGGAGAAGAAACTGGAGAAAACTCTCACAGACAGGGGGAGAACGTGCAGACTCTGCACAGTCAAAGGCTGGGATCGAACTTGGGTCCCTGGCGCCATGAGACAGCAGTGTGCCAGCGTGCACTCTCTTAAATAGGTGCCCTTACAGAGCACCTCTTAAATTTTGGGGGAAATTGCTATTTTCCATTAAAACAGCACCAATCATTCAAGTCTTTTTTCATCCAAAACACTTTTAATGAACTCTTGCTGTACTCTTTGTCCTTGAATATAACTGGGTGTACAGATCTGCATGCTCTACTCCGAGTATGGCACACCACGTCTTTACAAATTTAACATCAACTCTGTGGCCCTAAATATAAAAATTAGGATTCCATTTAACTTCTTTCATGATCTTTCCATAGTATGTTTGCTTTCATGATCTTTTTGTTCCACAATTCTTAGAAGATTTTCTGCTGTGTCAGTGTGCTGATAATCAGAGTGTGGTAATCACCTTGTTAAGAGAATTGCCAGTGAAAGCTATAGCATTGACAGTTATAAACAGCGGCAATACTTTGGGGATGGGGTCCTTTATAGGCTGGCAGCTCTGGAGTAGGGGCTTACAGTAAAATAACTTGAACCTAGAGACCAGTGTGAAGCGATCTTTCCATCTCAGCTATTTATCGTGAGTAACACTCGATAAAAACAAATTACTGTGGATGCTGGAATCTGAAACCAAAAGAGAAAACGCTGGAAAATCTCAGCAGGCCTGGCAGCATCTGTAAGGAAAGAAAAGAGCTGATGTTTCAAGTCTAGATGACCCTTTGTCAAACCTAAAAGGCTTATATTTCGGGGGAGGGAATGAAAGATGAGTCATAGCCTCAGAAACCAGGGGAAATGCTGCTAATGGCAGCCCGTAGAGAGAATAAAGAGTGTGAATGGCCAAATGACAGAGAAGCTGTGACAGGTGGAGATGTTTGAGGAGGAGGTTGAATGGGACAGAGAATGCTTAAAAAAAAGGGAAGGGGGAGAAAAAGTAAAGGCAAATTGAAATAGGGGGAAGAAAAAAGAGTTGGAGGGAAGAAAAATGAAGACAAAGAAATAAAAGATAGAGAACAGTTAAACATTAAATAAAATGAAAACAAAAGGGTTGAGGTGGGTTAGAGCAAATCATCTGAAGTTGTTGAATTTGATGTTGAGACCGAAAGACTGTAACTTACCTAACCTGAAGATGAGATGTTGTTCCTCCAGTTTATGTTCCGCTTTGCTCGAATATTGCAGCAGGCCATGTGGGCATAGGAGCAGGATCATGTGTTAAAGTAGCAAGCAACAGGAAGGTCAGGGTTTTGATTGCACACTAACCAAAAGTGCCCAACAAAGTGATCACCCAATCTACGTATGGTCTTATGAGTAACATGTCGTTCCTTTTCTAGCTCTTGATTTTTTTTTTCTCTATCTGCCCAACTTGCTAACCTGTTCATATCCTCTACAAATCTCCTGAATTGTTCTTCAGTCAATTGTGCCCTCAAAGTATGAGTGGTATAAAAAAACTGCACCATCATTTCCCTCGTAGCTTATGCAAAATTTTCATGCAAGTTGAGAAGACGATTCCAGCACAGCTCCTTGTACTCTGCTTTTTGTCTCCCAGCCATCTTGTTCCTTATAGAATCACGTTCCCATTGATGCCATGTCCCTGAATAAAAAGGCCCACGTAGCACCCTGCCCAAATGGAATATACATCACCACAGTTCAACTAATCTGCTCTACACATGTGATGTTCTTTTTTTGAAGGATATTTTTCACAGTTTGATCAGTGGTGTATAGAACTTAATAGTCACCAAGGGATGGCATGGTGACATAGTGGTTAATACTGCAGCCTCACAGTGCCGGGGGCCTGGGTTCGATTCCTGGCTTGGGTCACTGTGTGGAGTCTGCACATTCTCTCCATGTCTGTCCAAGTTTCCTCCCATGGTCAGAAAGACGTGCTGGTTAAGGTGCATTGGCCATACTAAATTCTCCCTCAATGTACTTGAACGGGCGCCAGAGTGTAGCAACTGGAGGGTTTTTACAGTAACTTCATTGCAGTGTTAATGTAAGTCTACTTTTGTGACACTAATAAATAAACCACTATTTTCACTGCAGCACAAGCCAGGTACATCAAACTAAAAACTTAAAGTAGATACTTTCCTTCTCTAATCAACTAAGGTACAAGTTATGACTTCTCCAATTCTAAATGTTGCTCCAATTCAACATTGCACAGTAACTTCATTGTAGTGTCAATCTAAGCCTATTTGTGATACTAATAAATAAGCTTCCATCTTCCCATTGATGCAATGTTCTTGAATTAAAAGCACTTGCTTACGTGGGATGTGCATTTCACAGTTCGATTAATCTGCTGTGCACATTTGATTTGATTTGTTTTTTTATATATAGAAGAATTTTCTTCACAGGTTGAATTGTGGTGTATAGATCTTAATAAATGCAGCATGCTGCCTGCTTATGTTGTGTTTGTTTTTTTCAGAGGATGGTTAGCAACTGGAGGACGGGATAAAATGGTGAAAGTGTGGGACATTTCCACACCGAAGACCAAGGAGATATACTGTGTTCAGACTATTGCCTCAGTGGCTCGTGTGAAATGGAGACCAGAAATGAAATACCATCTGGCGACCTGCTCCATGATGGTGGATCACAACATCTACGTGTGGGACATTCGACGGCCCTACATCCCCTTTGGAATGTTTGAGGAGCACAAGGATGTTACCACGGGGATTGTGTGGCGTCACATTCACGATCCCTATTACCTCCTGTCCGGGTCGAAAGACAGCACTCTGTACCAGCACATGTTTAAAGATGCCAGCCGGCCTGTTGACCGTGCCAATCCAGAGGGGTTGTGCTACGGGCTGTTTGGAGACTTGGCTTTTGCGGGAAAGGACAGCATGTTTGGTAGCGACTCCAACCGGAAAACCTACGGCGGGGAGAGACGTTATCCCATCTTTTTCTTCAAGAAGCCCGATTTATCGGAGCAATTTGCAAACGTGTCCAGCTCTCTGAACGTGTTTGAAACCGAACTGGGCAGTAACTCCATGGATTGGTTTGTCAACACGGCGCAACAATACATTCTGGCTGGCCGCTCGCTTGCTGAGCTATGTGATCATAATGCCAAAATTGCAAAAGAATTGTATCGTTATCAGGTACAGTGATTATTTGTGTCAAAAATGGAAAAAGAATAGTTATAAAATAAACCACAGAATCCCTACAGTGTAGCAGGAGGCCATTCAGCCCATCAGATCTGTACCAATCCCGCCCAGGCCTTATCCCCAAAACCCCATGCATTCATGTTAGCTAGTCTCCCTGATGTCAAGGGGCAACTTAGCATGGCCAACCCACCTAACCCACACGTTTTTGGACTGTGGGAGGAAACAGAGCGCCCAGTGGAAACCCACACAGACAAGTGGTAATTTTTCAGAGGAGGTGGGGAGAAAGTTTTCATGTAAGTGATGCAGGGATACTGCAGCTCACTGGAAAGTAAGTGTGTCTTGAGTGCTGTCGTGAGGGAGGAATACCAAACTATGTGACATGTGGATGGTGAAGATGATTTGTGTCCCATCTCCAGATGGTGCTTTGATGGATAAGACAGTTTGAGTGAATTGTGCTCAGCTCCAAGAAACGGGATTTAAATGAGCAATCACAGCTCCTCATCACGGTTGTGCTGCATGTCTGTTTGAAATAAAACAACACACTCACATATTTGAAAATATTCCCTATTGATATGCACAGTGAATGCGGAGCTGATAGCATTTCTGTGGGCACTCCCCCCCCCGGTCCCCAAACCTGATGCAGTTCTTTAATTGCACATTACACCAGATGTTACATTATTGTAACTCATTGTTTACAACTGAAATGAGTTGATGGTGAATTGAATCTATATCGATTCACCTTTTCATAGAAACTAGAAGCAGGTATAGGCCACTCGGCCCTTTGAACCTACTTACTCTGCTGTACATTTTGATCACGGCTGATCGTCAAATTCAGTATCCTGATTTCCTCCCCCTCCCCCTTCCCCCATATCCTTTGATCCCTTTAGTCCCAAAAGCTTTGTCTAATTTCTTCTTGAAATCAGACAATGTTTTGGCCTCAGCTACTTTCTGTGGTAGTGAATTCCACACATTCACCACCCTCTAGGTGTAGAAATTTCTCCTCAGTTCTAAAAGATTTACCCCTGTATCCTCAAACTATGAGCCTTGTTTCTGGACTCCTCCATCATTGGGAACGTTCTTTCTGAATCTACTCTGTCTAACCCTGTTCAAATTTTATAACTTTTTATGAGATTCCCTCTCACTCTTCTGAACTCCAATGAATATAATCCTAACTGACTTAGTCTGTCCTTATACAACATCCCAAGAATCAGCCTGGGAAACCTTTGCTGCACTCTCTCTATAGCAAGGACATCCTTCCTCAGATAAGGACACCAGAGCTGCATCCTATGCTCCAGGCCAATACTAACAGCATCCCTGACAGACTACACCAGTGGTACAAAACGAGATTTAACTTTGCTCCTGCTCTGTGTCTAGGTGGCTCAGACATGGACGATGCTGAGGATCGTTTATTCCAACCCAGGTGCTATTTCATCTGTCAACTTGAATCAAAGTATAGGCAAGAGTGGGGGCTTGCCTCTTATGAACAGGTAAGAAAGGCTGGGACAGTTTAATTTCAAATAAAATGGTCATAGAATGCTGTGGTGAGATTACATTTTTGATATATAATTGATACGTTTTCACACAGAGGGTGATGACTGTTTGGAACGAGCTGCCAGAGATGGCAATACAGGCGGGTACAATTTTGTCTTTTAAAAAGCATTTAGACAGTTACATGGGTAAGTTGGGTATCGAGCGATATGGGCAAAATGCGGGCAATTGGGACTAGCTGAGGGGTTTAAAAAAAAGGCGGCATGGTAGCACAGTGGTTAGCACTGCTGCTTCACAGCTCCAGGGTCCTGGGTTCGATTCCTGGCTCGGGTCACTGTGTGGAGTTTGCACATTCTCCTCATGTCTGCGTGGGTTTCTTCTGAGTACTCCAGTTTCCTCCCACAGTCCAAAGATGTGCGTGTTAGGTTGATTGGCCATGCCAAGAAATTGCCCTTAGTATTCAGGGATGTGTAGGTTAGAGGGATTAGTGGGTATAACATATAGGGATATGGGGGTAGGGCCTGGGTGGGATTGTGTTCGGTGTAGATTCAGTGGACCGAAGGACCTCTTTCTGCGTGGTAGAGTTCTATGGCATGGACAAATTGGGCCAAAGAACATGTTTCCTTGCTGTAAACCTCTGTGACTCTGTGGCTAAGTTGATCTCTCAGCAGTGAACCATTTGGTCTTGCTTCTCTATATATTCTGTACTCATTTAAAATAATTTATTTGTACGGAGGATAAAAGTATGTAAGTTTATGTACTGTTGGTATGGGTTTTCTTATTTTTAATGTATACTACAGTTTCCATCTTCAAAAGTCAGTTTTTGTCTGATTTAGTGACTTTTTAAGGAGTACAGATTCTTTCTGTTTAATACAGCAGGTGTTGTAATGTATTCATGTTTCATTTTCTTGCCCAGTCTTAAGGAGCTCTCTGCAGCACTGGGTAACGAGACTAGATTGGAGCGAGGCAAGGCTGAAAACCGACAGGAGATTAATCATTTAGATTCCTCCAATCCTTTAATCACTGCAAATGAAGGTAAAATAAGTATACTTGCTTTTTGCCATGTTGCTGGGTCAGTATTTTTGTACATGTGCATTGGGAACTCCAATTAATTGTTCAATTGGATAGACTTTAATTAAACATATTGGTGAGACCTGGTACTACAGTGCCAGTGCTAATTCTACTTGGCTTATTGTGATTTATCAAAATGGTAAAGATTCTGACTCTGTTCGATGGCACAGTGGTTAGCAATGCTGCCTCACAGCTTCAGAGACCCAGGTTCAATTCCCAGCTTAGTCACTGTCTGTGCAGAGTCTGCACGTTCTCCCCATGTCTGCATGGGTTTCCCCGGATGCTCCGGTTTCCTCCCACAGTCTGAAAGATGTGCTGGTTAGGTGCATTGACCATGGTAAATCTTCCTTCAGCATATCCAAACAGGCATTGGTGTGTGCCCATTTTTCAACGTTTGTGATAGATAAATAATTCTAGGAAAGAACTCTGCTTTTGCCACCAAACTCCACTGTTACAAAAATGTTATTTTTCAGTTGAACCAGTTTTTTTCTCTCACTTGCACTGTCCTTTCTTAAGCTTAAGTTTATTTATTAGAGTTAAAAGTAGGCTTATATTAACACGACAATGAAGTTACTGTGAAAATCCCTTGGTGACCACACTCTGGCGCCTGTTTGGTACACTGAGGGAGAATTTAGCATGGCCAATGTTCCTAACCAGCACATCTTTTAAACTGTGGGAGGAAACCAGGGCACCCAGAGGAAGCTCACGCAAACATGGAGAGACTGTGCAGACTCCGCACAGTCAGTGACCCAAGCTGGGGATTGAACCTAGGTCTCTGGCTCTGTGAGGCAACTGTGCTAATCAACATATCGCTCCCTTGTACAATTGTCAGTGCCACAGTGATCAACTGATTTTTTTTTTTAAAAAACTTTGATTTGGTTTAAATGATTTCATTGTGAGCAAAATTCTCACCTTTTTTAGTGCACAATTTAGTCTAATACTTTCCTTCTGCCCTGTTGCAGAGAACGAGGAGACGGAAGGTAGCGATGTGCCTACGGATTATCTGTTTGGGGATGTGGAAGGGGATGAAGATGACCTTTATATGGTGGACCATGAAAATGCTCCAGGTGAGTGCTTTGTTCAACTAGCTGTTGGGAGAAATTGCCAGTTATCGATTGTGTCGCAAAAACTGACATTGTTCAAATCTTCTAACCACAAGAGAGTTCTTCTGGTGTTGGAGTTCTGCCGTTAAGTAACTGTTCTGAGCAAAGCCCATTCCAGTTGCCAGATGATCGAAGGTGCTTAAAAGAAACAAAGGCTAGATGGTGGTGAGGGGCTTGCTTGGTGCTAAATTGTTTCTTGATCTTGGAATTGTTCAAGAAATTTTCTGGACCTTACTGTTGCAGTGAGCGTTAGTGACTGGATTTGTCAGCTCCTGTGCTCTACCAAGGATACCCAACATGTTGCTACTGAGGATCAGACATATTACTGACCACTGTCAAATATATTACTTTCTTTCATTGATGGGCAGTGGCACAGTGGTTAGCACTGCTGCCTGTCAGTGCCAGGGACCTAGGTTCAATTCGCAGCTTGGGTCAATGTCTGTGTGGCGTTTACACGTTCTCCCCGTGTCTGCATGGGTTTCCTCCCACACTCCACTAAAGGTGTGCCAGTTAGATTGATTGGCCATGCTAAATAACCCCTCAGTGTCAGGAGGAATTAGTTAGGGTAAAGGCATGAGGTGTGGGAATGGGACATGGGTGGGGTTGTGGTCAGTGCAGATTTGATGGACTGAATGGCGGCCTCCTGCACTATAGGATTCTGTGTAGGAATCATTTGAAGCTGTGTGGAGTGAATTTACCTCACACGTACTTGTACACCAGCTCCCATCCCTTAGATAATTTCTGATAAAATTATTGATGGAATGAGTGACTCATGAAATTTGCATACTCTGTTTTTGCAATGTCCCTGGCAAAAGTTATTTGCATGCAAAGCTTGTGAATGTACAAGTTAACAATTTCTTGCCCGATCTCACATCCAAGTCAGTAATGCTGCATATTTAGATTCATGCATTAAGTTTCCAGCTCATGCTGGTCAGAAAGAAAACTGACTGTGGGGATAAGGGGCGGCACGGTGGCACAGTTTTTAGCACTGCTGTCTCACAGTGCCAGAGACCGGGGTTCGATTCCCAGCTTGGGTTACTGTCTGTGTGGAGTTTGTACATTTTCCCTGTGTCTGTACGGGTTTTCTCCGGGCACTCCCGCATTCTGAAAGACATGCTGGTTAAGTGCATTGACCCAAATAAGTGCTGGAGTGTGGTGAATAGGGAAATGCAGCGTTAATGTAAGCCTACTCATGAAACTAATAAATAAAGGATATCATTAAACTAGAAAGAATGGAGAAGAGGTTTATTAGGATGCTACCAGGAATCAATTGTTTGTGTTATAAGGAGAGGCTGGATAGACTGGCACTTTTTTCCTGGAACATACGGGTGATCTTATTGAGATCTACAAAATAATGAGGGGCATAGATCAGTTAACTATTCAGTATCTTTTACAAAAGGTAGAGGAGTCTAAAACTAGAGAGCATAGGTTTAAGGTGAGAGTGGAGAGATACAAAAAAGTCCAGTGGGGCAATTGTTTCACCCAGGATAGTGACTGTCCAGAGGGATATGGGCCAAATCCGGGCAATTGGGACTTGCTTAGTGGCTTTAAAAAAAAAAGGACGGCTGTGGGACAGCAGTTCTAACCATTGTGCCACCCCATTTTGAATGTTGGGAGGCTATTAAAGAATGAAAGTGTAACAGTCATGTCTAATTCTGTCAATTCCTTTACACAAAAAGGCTTCCATCAGGGATTGGTGTGCAGTGATCAGGAATGAGAACCTCCTTGTTATCCTCTTGCTAACCTGAAGCCAGTGTTTCTATCATCTTGTCCCCTTCCCCTCTGCCCTGTTGCCACCCTCTTGCTCCCTGCTGGTGGGCATCAGAATTCATGAAAATGAATGGTCGTAAAATCACAAGTGCAGGTGCATTTGTAGTGCCGGTGGGTCGGTGCAGGTTCACATAATTCCCCCATTGTGTGTCTGTATGTGTAAAAATGCTGCTCTGGAACAGGGCTCATGTCCAATTCTCTTATTTCTTTTAAGCATCGATGTCAATAACCTTCTTTACACACACTGCCTTCCTTTCTGTCAGCAGAGGAACACGAATACGTTTTGCCTCAGGAAGCGTTCCAGCTGCGTCACGAAATTATCGATAACCCTTCTGCTCCGGACCACCTTCAGGACAAAGTGGAATCTCCACACGTTAGCGGAAATGAAGCTGAGACTGTGTGCCTGACCCCAATTGAATCCTTCTCCCTCATGTCAATCTCGCAGCCTCTGTACGATGCCTATCTGCCTGCTGATTTCTTCAATTCTCTCGTTAAAGACATGCTCCATCACTACGCTGAGCAGGGAGATGTGCAGATGGCCGTATCCGTCCTCATTGTACTGGGGGATCGCATACGGAAAGAAATTGATGAACAGACACAGGTGAGAATATGTTCAAGTAAGCTGTATTCTCTTCCAATTTCAAAGTTAAGCAACAAGGAATGTTGAGGAGAAATTGGTCTCAGACGAAGGCGGGTGGGTAACTGAAAAGTAAATAAGTTTATTTATTAGTCACAAGTAGGCTTATTTTAACTAAGTTGCTGTGAAAGTTTCCTAGTTGCCACATTCCGGCGCCTATTCGCGTACACAGGGAGAATTTAACATGGCCAATACAATGTCTTTTGGACTGTGGGAGGAAACATTGCATGTATTCAGGAAATAGCTGGATATAGCATTTGGGCCGAACGGGATCAGAGGTTATGGGGAAAAAGCAGAATTAGACTATTGAGTTGGACGATCAGCAGTGATTGTGATAAATGACACAGCAGGCTGAAAGGGCCGAATAGCTGCCTCCTGCTGTCATTGTGTCTGTGTTAAACACGAGCACCTGAAGGAAACCGACACGGACGAGGGGAGAACGTGCACATTCCACCATGTGAACCAAGCTGGGAATTGAACCTGGGTCCCTGGTGCTGTGAGGCAGCAGTGCTGCCTATGCCACTCTTAAATATGCTAAAATTCCAAAATAGAGTCCACAACAGTTATTTTGTTTCTGATGGGTCTGATGTGATTTTTATTGTTGTCACATGTATTAGTACATAGTGAAAAGTATTGTTTCTTGCATGCCATGCAGACAAAGCATACTGTTCATAGAGAAGGAAATGAGAGAGTGCAGAATGGAATGTTACAGTCATAGCCAGGGTGTAGAGAAAGATCAGCTTAATGCAAGGTGGGTCCGTTCAAAAGTCTGACAGCAGCAGGGAAGAAGCTGTCCTTGAGTCAGTTGGTATATGACCTCAGACTTTTGTATCTTTTTCCCGAAGGAAGTAGGTGGAAGAGGGAATGTTCAGGGTCCGTGAGGTCCTTAATGATGCTGGCTGCTTTGCCAAGGCAACGGGAAGTATAGACAGGGTCAATGGTTGGGAGGCTGGTTTGCGTGTTGGATTGGGCTACGTTCATGATCTTTTGTAGTTCCTTGTGGTCTTGGGCAAAGCAGGAACCATACCAAGCTGTGATACAACCAAAAATTCCACCTTGCAATCTTATCCGTCACTTCTCCTCACTGGCTCCATAGATGCATTCAATTCAGAATCATGACTTTCAGTTGTCTATTGTTTGTGACCTTGCCGCACCTTACTGTCAGCCCATTGTGTCAAGATTGCTTTTCCAACCATCTAACTTTGACCCACATACTCAAAGAACAACACAGCACGGGAAACAGGCCCTTCGGCCCAACAAGCCTGCGCCGCCGTCCCAACGTCTTAATGACATATAGAGACCAATATAGGGACAATTTGTTACCCAATCAGCCTAAGAGCACATTTTTGGGATGTGGGAGGAAACCGGAGCACCCGGAGAAAACCCACGCAACCACGGGGAGAATGTGCAAACTCCCGCAGACACAGGCCCAAATCCATGTGTCTGCACAGCAACAGCGATAGTCTCTGAGCTGTCATGTTGCCCATCTGATGGTCAAGTTTAAGCATACACTAACGACATGAAGCACTAGGCCACTCCTGAAGTAACATCCAGGAGCGGCCCTCACACGACCTGCCGAATGCCTGCACCTTGTTGGTCAACAAGGTGGACCGAACAGCCTGTGGAAACAATTAAAGTATTTAAACAGTCCTCATATATCCCTCTATCTGCAGACCGCTCATGTGGCTGTCCAAGAGACCCTTAAACAACCCTAGCGTGCCTGCTCCCACCACCTAACTCGGTAGTGCATTCCACACCCCCACTACCCTTTGTGTGAAAAAATGCCCTCTAATATTAGTCTTATACATAGCCCCCCTCACCCTAAGGCCGTGACCCCTCGTTCTATCCAAATCTAATGGTGGAACAAGCTTACCACCATTTACTCTATCTATACCCCTCATAATCTTATATACCTCTAAAAGATCCCGTCTCAGCTGACGTCTTTCAAGGGAAAACAACCCCAGTGCGTTCAACCTTTCCTCGTAAGACAGCCCTTCCATACCAGGCAGCATCCTGGTAAATCTCCTCTGCACTCTCTCCAGGGACTCCACATCCTTCCGGTAGTACAGCGACCAGAACTGGACGCAGTACTCCAAGTGAGGCCTAACCAACGTTCTATACACTTGCAACATCAAACTCCTACTCTTGTATTCTATACCCTTCCTATGAAGGCTAACATACCATACGCTTTCTTTATCACTTTTTCCACCTGTACTGACACCTTCAGAGACTTGTGAACTTGCACCCCAGGTCTCTCTGCATCTCTAAACTCCGGATAGTTTTACCTTTTATCCTATAACTCCCCTCTACATTATTCCGGCCAAAATGCATCACCTCGCATTTATCCGGATTAAATTCCATTTGCCATCTACCTGCCCAATCTACCAGCCTATCTATGTCCTGTTGTATTGCCTGGCACTGCTCCTGAGTCCCCGCCAATCCAAGTATCTTAGTGTCATCAGCAAATTTGCTGATCACACCACCTACCCCCTCTTCCAAGCCATTTATATAAATCACAAATAGAAGAGGTCCTAGTACTGAGCCCTGTGGCACACCACTAGTGACAGACCTCCAGCTGGAAAAAGAGCCTTCCACTAATACCTGCTGTCTCCTCCTCCCAAGCCAGTTCTCAACCCATCTACATACCTGGCCCTGTATCCCATGCGCCTTCACTTTTTTTATCAGCCTACCATGGGGAACCTTGTCAAATGCCTCACTGAAATCCATGTAGACGACATCAACGGCTTGTTCTTCATCAACCGTTTTTGTCACTTCTTCAAAAAATTCCACTAGGTTCGTAAGGCACAACCTCCCCTTAACAAAGCCATGCTGCGTATCCCTGATCAGATCGCAGCGTCTCTGCCCTCTGCCACTGATCACCTTTAGCCACGTTGGCCCTTACTTTTGAAACTCCTTCCCTAACCTTTGTTACCAATTCTGGTGTGGAGATGCCAGTGTTGGACTGGGGTGGGCACAGTAAGAGGTCTCACAACACCAGGTTAAAGTCCAGCAGGTTTATTTGGAATCATGAGCTTTCAGAATGCTGCTCCTTCATTAGGTGAGTGGGAGGTGAGGTGAAAGAGCAGAGTTGTGAGGCTACTTATTGTATCAATTTGAAAATACTCTTGAAATTTTCCTTTTTTATTTGTTTGTGGGGTGTGGGTATTGCTGGCAGGGCCAGCACATCCCTAATTGCCCTCGAACTGAATAGCTTTCTTCACCATCTCAGGGGGCAGCTAAGAGTCATTACTGTGGCTCCAGAGTCACGTGTAGGCCAGACCAGGTAAGGATGGCAGATTTCCTTCCTAAAGGACATTAGTGAACCAGGTGGATTTTTATGATAATCAACAGTGATTTTGTGATCATAATTCCTAGATTCTTAATTTCAGATTTTTTTTATTGAATTCAAATATCACCATGTGCCGTGATGAGATTCTGGGTGCGTGGATTACCAGTGCAACAATACCACTAAGCCACTGTCTCCAGAGGGAATTCCTTAGCGTGCTTCTGATTCTCTCTCCCAACTCTCATTGCTCTTCTGTGTGTAGTATTTTGGGATATATTGCTTAATAAAAAGACATTGACTAAATCTCTGTGGGAAATATTTGGAGTAAGAAGTCTGACAACATCAGTTTTAAATCCAACCGATTTATTTGATAGTAAACTCGTAAGCTTTTGGCTCTATGGCCTTTGTCAGGCGAATGAGGAAATATTTGTACCATTTCACTGCCTGTTTAGAATTGACTCTTGTTTCCTTTGTTGCCAGGAGCACTGGTACACATCATACATCGACCTGCTGCAGCGTTTCAAACTCTGGAATGTCTCCAATGAGGTGATCAAACTGAGCACGTGCAGTTCCATCAACTGCTTCAACCAGGCATCAACCACCCTCCACATCAACTGCAGCAACTGTAAAAGACCAATGAGCAGCAAGGGCTGGATCTGTGATAGGTGGGCCCGTCTGTAATACCCGCTATCGGGAGGGTGCAATTGTATCTATGGGTAATCTGTGATTGGGAAAGTGCAATGTGTCTCTCCCGGTTATACTGATAGGTGATCTGTTATAATGGGCCCAGTCTGTAATAACCGCTATCAAGAGGGTGCAGTGTCTGTGTGCCAATTATATAGATCAGACGTAATGGTGAAATTATACTGGGGGAGTTGTGATTATTTGAACCTGATACTCTTACAGAAATGGTTACTCAGCCAACAGTGTTACTTTTTCCTATTCAGTTTTGCTTGTCTCTGCTCTGCCACAGCATCTTAAAGCCTACTTCTTCCCACAATCCAAAGATGTGCTGGTTAGGCTGATTGGCCATGTTAAATTGACCCTTAGTGTGTAAGTTGTGGTGACGTGAGGAAGTTAGTGGGATATATACATAGGATTATGGAGATGGGGCACAGGTAAGATGCCCTGTCAGAGAATTGGTGCAGACTGAATGGCCCCCTTCTGCACTGTAGGGATTTTGTGAGCCTTGGTTAAAAGTTCAAACTGAGAAACGCCCGTCATCTGGATGGGGAGTGAAGAGGAGAGAATATCATCTTCAGCAGTGGTGAAAGTGGTTACTCCGATAATAGAGCAGGCAATGTGAATAGTGATTGTCCTAATGTACTAGAAATTACTTACCCTTACACTGCCTGTCACCCTGTAAGGGAGAGCCTGGTTGCAGATGTAATTCCTTCTCCCTTCACTTTGGGCAACTAGGAATAGGTGGAATGTACAAGGTAACCGGATCCCATGTCCATAATTAGTGGAGTAGCAGCAAAAAAGGCAGAAAGCTCAGCTCACTCTCTGTTCAATGTTCAGTTCCCAGCTTGGGTCACTGTGTGGAGTCTGCATGTTCTCCCTCTGTCTGCCTTGGTTTCCTCCGGGTGCTCTTGTTTCCTCCCACTCCAAAGGTGTGCAGGTTAGGTGGATTGACCATGCTAAATTGCCCGTTAGTGTCAGAGGGACTAACTAGGGTATGTGAAAAGGGTTAGGATAAAGCCTGGGTGAGATTGTGGTCAGTGCACACAATGGGTTCCTTCTGCACTGTCTATAGATTCTGTGTTCTCTGTGACTCCGGTCCCAGGCTACGTGAGGATTAATTTTCTTTGAAATGGAGATGTGATGGCTAGTGGTATTATCAGTAGTCTGTTAATCCAGAAACTTAGCTAATGTTTTGGTTTGAATCCCGCCATAACAGATGGTGGAATTTGAACTCATTAAAAATATCTGGAATTAAAAGTCTAATGATGACTATGAAACCGTTGTCAATTGTCAGGAAAAACTTACCTGGTTCACAAATGTCCCTTACGGAAGGAGATCTGTCTTCCTTACCCTGTCTGGCCTACATGCGATTCCAGAGCCACAGCAATGTAGTTGACTATTTCAGCTGCCCTCCAAGGGCAGCTAGGGATGGGCAATAAATGCTGGCCCAGTCAGTGATGCCCACGTCTCTCAAATGAATTTAAAAATGGTCCACTAAGTTGTAAACAATGATTGCAAAGTTTTCTTGTTCAAGGACACGGCCCATCTGCACCTTTTTGGGATACTTATTTTTGGGATCAATATCAATTGTCTGTAAATGTCACCCACATCCTGAGAAACAATTTAAAGAGTCCTTAAAGCCAAATAATTTCACTTTATCCATGTTCTTATTCTAGGAGCCGAAACTCTACGAACTAGGTATCGATATAGAATCATGAGTTGAATCACTAAAGTTAGAGATTTATTTTTGGTGAAAATGGTTCTGCAGTAAGAGATTGTACGGATATATTTAAGATGGTATTGCTTTGGCTTGAATGAACAAGAAGCATTGGGTTTTATGTGTTCTAACTGCATATCAGTCTTTTGTAATTTGGAGTTAAGGACATTTTCCATTAAATATTTAAATTAAAACTTAGAAATAATCACTAAAATCTGGAAATATAGCTGTTACAGTGAACCTTGGCATTGAATTCTTTAGACTTTTACGTTGTTCCTATTTGGAGTGCCACAAGTTTCTCGCTAGTTAGTGGGACAATCAGACCACGTCTGAAATTTAGACGGTAAGACATAGGAGCAAAATTAGGTCACATGGCCCATCGAGTTTACTCTGCCATTCAATCATGGTGGATATTTTTCTCATTTCCATTCTCCTGCCTTCTCCCCATAATCCTTGATCCCCTTATTAAACAAGAACCTATCTATCTCTGTCTTAAAGACCTTCAATGACCTGACTTCCACAGCCTTCTGCGACAAAGAATTCCACACATTCCACAAAGGGATTGCCCATTTAGTCTGAGATTATGCTCTCTGATTCTGGTTTTTTCTACTAGTGAAAACATCCTCTCCACGTCCATTCTATCTAGGCCTCGCAGTATCCTGTCAGTTTCAATAAGATCCTCCCTCGTCCTTCTAAACTTCCAACGAGTACAGACCCAGAGTCTCAACTGTTCCTCATATGCAAGCTCCTCATTCCAGAGATAATTTCTTGTCACTGTGAATGAATGGTGTATGTTAAAGTAACTGCCAGTATTATGTATACTAACCTGCTGCTGTTTGTTTCTCTTTTATGTTTTAGATGCCGTCAGTGTGCTAGCATGTGTGCTGTGTGCCACCAGGTTGTTAAAGGGCTGTTTGTTTGGTGCCAGGGATGTAGTCATGGTGGGCACTTGCAGCACATCATGAACTGGCTAAGGACTAGTTCACATTGCCCAGCAGGATGTGGCCACCTCTGTGAATATACCTGAGAAAAGCAGTGCTGAGAAACTCAATGTGGCATCCAACTGGCGGCAGCAATTTGACTTAATGATAACTGTAGTCCATTTGGATGTGCGCGCCACTTCCCAAAATCATTTTAAGATGCTGCACGTAACAGAAATCAACTGAAATTGGGTACAGTGAAAAATCGACTCATTAACCAGGAAAAACCTCTAGCTGATTGAACTGTGATAAAGATTAACCAAGGTAATTAGCTGTGAAGTTTGTTCATCCTACTGTTAATTTTCCTCATAGCTACCTATAATTTGCAGTGGTACTGGCCAGAAAGAAGATTCCAAAAGGGATTTATTGTGATGACATCTTTATTGCATAAAGTACTCTTGCCTTCCAATTGTACTGCACTGAAATGTCTCTCCAAGCAACAAACTAATGCAGAATGATGCTTTGTAAAGCAACTGGAACTGCATTGGTATCAATGAGCGAATGTGATACCAAGTTATTGCAGGACAATATTTCTGCAGTCCATGACTGGCACACGTACAGGCATCTGGATGTTTGTGTGTGCACACTTGGGGGCGACATGGTGGCACTGTGGTTAGCACTGTGTGCCTCACAGTGCCAGGTACCTGGGTTCGATTCCCTGCTTGGGTCACTGTGCGGAGTTTGCACCTTCTTCCCACGTCCACGTGGGTTTCCTCCCGCAGTCTGAAAGACGTGCTGGTTACGTGGATTGACCATGCTAAATTTTCCATCAGTGCACCTGAATAGGTGCTGGAGTGTGGTGACTAGGAGATTTTCCCAGTAACTTCATTGCAGTGTTAATGTAAGCCTACTTGTGACACTAACAAACTTTCAAATAGTTGACACAAGATGTTGTTTCAAACATGCACCAAAGATTAAGCAAATAGGTCTATTTGGATAGTCAGTGTCAACAACGAAAGATTATCCATTTTGTTACCGGTCAGGAGTGGGTTATTTATTCACTGCCTTCTGTACCATATGTTAATCGATCAGAATGTTAATGTTTTGGAATTTTTTGGACAAGAGCAGTTAGGAAATTTATTTGGGACTCTGATTTGAGATGTTTAGGACCTACAGGTGCTGATCATGTGGCAAGGCAGTAGGCATTGATCAGGTAACTTCCAATTTATTTTTAAACTGCTTGTAAAGCTAAAGTAAACAATGCCATGTGTGTGAATGCTCTGATTCCCCTGTTAATATACAATGTAAAAATCAGACATACGCTGCACCAAACGTGGTCAGAAAGTCAGCGGCATTCCAGCAACCTGTTTCAACCAAAGTAATATCCCAGACTTAATGTGGAGGGGTCAGTATGCATAATGAATTCAGCCATAGTGCGTCCATCTCCCCCACCCCCATGAGACCTATTGCAGTATAACTTAGCCAACATACTGCCTCATTTAGTTACTTTGATTTTTATTATGTTTAAATTTGCAGAGTAAGCAAAGTCTGTCATGTATTTTTGTTCAGTGTCTGCCATTGCACTGGGATGAAATGGATTTTTTCCTTACAAAGGGAAACTCATTTCTGGCCATATTGATATAGCAGAGAAAAAAATATTCTAACCTCAGTTACATAGATGTCTTTCCACTACATTGTGTTTGAGAATATTTCATAGACTATTGCTTTGACTTTTGAGTTACATTCCACATGTAAGGAGGACTTTGATCTATGGCTAGGTGTACTTTTTTTTTGATAAATTGTGATAAAGACTTTATTTAACGTTAAACTCTTCTACATCCTATTGGATGGAGTTTGAAATTGTAACAGTCTAAAGGTTCGTAAGTGAATTTAGTCTTCCTCACACTTGTATTATAAACACTGTTATATTTCTTAAGACTAGAATACTTTTAAAACTATTTATGAGAGTTTATTTTACATTGAATTCTGAATATATCTAGGAGTAACTTAGTACACTACTGTTAAAATGCTTTCAATAAACAGTGGTTGCTGTAATTTCACATTGATTTCAATTCATTCTCCAACCCATTGCACAAAGATGATTTTCCTCTAATATATTGTTTTCTTGCAGTGCTTTCTCAGCTGTCTTCCACACAAGATTATAACTAAAATTGTTCAGTAATAATTGCCTGCTGAGTCCAAGTTAATGTTCCGTCAGTGTAATGTACAACAAAGATGATGGAGGCAGATTTGAAATTTTCTTCATTGGGAAATTGAGGACTAAAGAACATTAGGTTCTGAAAATGTCAATGAAGTTTGAGTGAGTTGCAAGATATCTGCGTATGCATTGTACTTGGTACACAGTGAGTCAAATGCAATTTGAAGTTAAAAAAAAGGCCCTGAAGGTAAATTTAGAGGCAATGAGGGAAATTCAACCCTGAGGAATGCTGGAATTACAAATTAAAGTGAAAAACAAATTCGGAGACAAAGTAAATGTTTTCCTCACTACGGTAGTAAGTGGCACAGTGGTTAGCACTGCTGCTTCACAATCTCAGGGAGGCAGGTTTGATTACTGGCTTGGGTCATCGTTCATGTTGAGTCTGCATGCTCTCTCCATGTTTTGCATGGTTCTTCCTCCCACCAAAAGATGTGCTGCTTAGGTAAATTGGCTATGCTAAATTCTCCCTCAGCATACCAAACATGTGCGAGAATGTGGTGACTAGAAGATTTTCACAGTAACTTTGTTGCAACATGAATATAAGCTTACCTGTGAGACTAATAAACCACAATTCGATGTCTCAATGTTGCCTGCAACACCCCATAACTATGGACTCAATGCACATTAAAGGATGCGATTACACTGAGACTGGCATTCTGAATGGAAGGAGCTGTCCAATGTGACTATTTGCAGGTTCAATTTTCAAACTAAAGATACTTGTGTCTGTAGGGAATGGCACAAACTTTGAAATCAACCTTGGGGAGGGCCAAAGACAATAAAATCCTGGCAGTTTTTGAACATAGGCAATTAGCTGATGGAGGAAGCCCATAAAATTTATTTTATTACAAGTAGGCCTACATTGACAGTGCAATGACATTACTGTGAAAATCCTCTAATTGCCATACTCCAGTGCCTGTTTGGATCCACTAAGGGAGACCTTAGTGCAGACAATGCACCTAACCTGCACATCTTTTGGACTGTGGGAGACACCCAGAGTAAACTCTCTCAGACACAGGGAGTATGTCTGTGTGGAGTCTGCACAATGACTGAAGCCTGGAATCCACTCCAGGTCCCTGGTGCTGAGAGATAGCAATGCTAACCACTCTGCTATCCACTGCAGTTTGCATGGGAGTTCTTTCCTGAGCCAACAGGAATGGTCCATTGTTCAGTGAGATCCAAGCCACAACACTATTGCTATGGTTTGGAGTCATAGTGGGTGTCATAGTCAAAGTGGGTGACTCTTAATTGCTCTCTGAAATGGCCTAGCAAGTCATTCAGTTGTCAACAGTATCTCAGAGGGAATTAGAGTTGGGTAATGCTGACCTTTTCCCAATTGGCCAAGCTATCAACCCTTAAGTCAAGTTGGCTGTATCAGATTGGACGGGTTGCAATTTGACACAAGTAAAGATTAGCCCCTGGTAGATAAGTGCAAATTTTTTTATAACCTTATTCTTCATCCACCACTACTCCCATAGTTCAGTCACACAAAAGATATGACTATTTGACCCAACTTTGAGATCACTTAAGGACTTGGCAATTCAATTAGGCTGTATCCAACCACCTTGGATTTCAAAATGGCAGAAGCTGTGCACTCATTTGCCACAATCTGGAAGGATTAAAGAAAAGAGGTGGCCTTTATTCAGGACTGAAGTAGGCATTGAACAATTTGGTGTTTGCAAATACAGGGCTACTGTAATTGGCTTGCCAATACACAGTACGATAGATGTCTCAGAAAAACACCCAGTGGTTCGTGCTGCTGCCTGTCAGGGTCAAAGACCTGGGTTCAATTCCCAACTTGGGCCACTATCTGTGCAGAGAAACATCTTCTCCCCATGTCTACTTGTGTTTTCCGTTAGGTGTTCTGGTTTCCTTTGGAAGATGCTAATTTCTCCCTCAGGGTATTCAAACAGATGCCAGAGTGTGACTGGCAACCAGGGGATTTTCAGAGTAACTTCACTGTATAGTAGTGCCTATTTGCAGCACTAATAATTGCATAAATAAAAAGGAATGTTACTTTCCACAATCACCCTTTCCATCTCCGACCTCCCCAGACCTTACATCACACTTTATCCCAACCTCCGCTTTCAACCTGTGACCCACTGACTCCCTCCACGGCCCCAAGTGTGTCTCAAACGCCTGATCCAGTCAGTGGGCTGGCTGGTTCTAACACTTACCAGTACGGTTGTTTTCAGCAGTGCAATCTGTACTGTAATTAGGACTCCTGAGAAATAGTCACCTCTACGTAACTGTGTTGGGTGGGAGCCCAAAGTAAGAGTCCCTTCAACTTATTTCCAAATGGAATAACATGGAACAATCTCACTTCAGCTGTATTTAAAATGTGTTTATCAGCAAGAATAAAAAAAACAGCTCTACAGGTTAAACAAAGAACCCAACATGAAAGTTTAACAGCTTCTTTGCATATTAAATAACCACCAAAAACTCTTAAAATCATACAGAATAAATAGTCAAAAATAATTTACACATTTGGTACAAAGATCAGGGAAGGGCAGTTTTGATTTGTTTTGTTTTAAAAGTTTTCACATCTCAAAAAGGGGACGAAAACCTTTACAACTGATATGGCTTTTTAATCAAACAATCTTTCTCTGCTTCTGTACAACATTTACATCACAAAGCCATTCAGAACCTGCTGCAAAGTAAAACCTTCTATTGTAGTGCATCGATCAGAACTTCAGAGTCTCCCCATCAGCACCTCATGGTTTTTGAAGAGTTTTTTTTTCCCTGTCCTTCTGCTGATTTTATTGTTTAAACGGATGCTAATGACATAATCTAACCATCCTCAAGTGCAGAGGATTGCTGTTAGGTTGGGTTGGAGTTATTGAGCTCAATAATACAAGGATGGTGAATACAGTGACAAACACAATTGTGGATGCACACAGTCTGCTAACAATTTAGTTCTGTCATGTTGCCTAGTTCAATAATCCCTTCTAGTCAGTTCCTCCAGTGAGGTCTCAGCACCCAATGTTCAAAAAAAAACTAAGAAATCTCACAAACACCAGGTTAAAGTCCAACAGGTTTATTTGAAATCATGAGCTTTCAGAGTACTGTTCCTTCATCAGATAGTGAAAAGGCAGCACTCTGAAAGCTAATGATACCAAATAAACCTATTGGACTCTAACTGTGCAACGCCGACATCAAAAAATCTCCCCACAAGGATTTTAGAAGAATGTTAAAGACCTAATGATCATTTTAAAATTTATCCATTTTCCTTTCTTAGAGCTCTGATGGGGAATTCTCTCCCTTAATACACAACACTCTCAACATTTTCAAAATGATCTGGAAACAAAAAACAATGTCAAGATTCAAAGCTTCAGTCACAACAGCAGACATTCCAGACAGAGGCAATAGGTAGAGGACTGGTCACTTATACTGTACAGTGAGGATGGTGGCTACGCTTAACTGGAAAAGTGCAACAACTGAACTGCCTACACCTGTTCCTATGAATACAAAGTAATACTGCTAGGTGTATACAGTAAAGAATTCAAACTGCATTTGTTTGCATTTTAGAACTGTTAGCAACAGTAAATATAAATTATTCAGCATAGCCCAGAACAAGCGAAGTTCATCAGTACTTTCAGAACAAAAAAAATGCTACACTATTGTGACAAATTACCAATGTCCTTGCTATAGAGGGAGCAGAGTGAAGGTTTAACAGGCCAATGCCTGGGATGGCAAATCTATTACATGAGGAGAGATTAAGTCGGTTAGCATTATATTCATTGGAGTTTACAAGAGTGAGGGAATCTCAGATTTATAAAAGTCTAACAGCGTTAGGGTAGATTCAAAGAATGTTTCCAGGGGTGGGGGGAATCCAGAATTAAGGGTCATAATTAAATCTTTTGTGACTGAGGTGAGGAGAAATTTCTTCAGCCTGATGGTGATGAATGTGTAGAATTCACTATCACAGGAAGCATTGAAGCCAAAACATTGTGTGATTTTGAAAAGAAATTAGATGTAGCTCTTCAGACTAAAGGGATCAAGGGCTATTGGAGGGAGGGTTGTGAAATCAGAATATTGAATTCGACGATCAGCCATGATCAACATGAATAGCAGAGCAGCTTGAAGGGCTGAATGGCCTACTCTTGCTTCTAGTTTCTATGAGTTCCAATGCCCTTTGCAGTTGAGAAATAGCATATCATTGACAGTGTGTTAGCCAAGCATCCTGTCTTACTGCTGTCATTAGTTAATTCAGGGACTATGGAATCATTGGAGGCACAATTTGAAAAAAAAATGTGAATTTGTTACAGTTGGAGAACATGTAAATTTAAGTTTTAAATTTATTTATATATATATATACACACACTTTTCAGTGCAAGTTTAAAAACTTGAAAGGCAGTTAATAAATTAGAACTGCATGTGAGATGAAAATATTACCTTGTGCAAAAAATGTTTCATTGCCAATTAATTTCAATAGAAACACCATCAGTAATTAACATAATTACACAAATACAAGGTACTCTAAAAAATTGAAGGAGTTCAAATCTAAACCAGTGCCTGAAAAAATTAAACATAAATTTAAAAAGCCAGCTGGCATCATGGGGTCTTCAAATTCAGTGTTTAAAAAATCCAGCCCTGACCTCAACAACTCTTAGAAATTAGGAAGCTTGCTCAGTGAAGCCTGCCAATCTTCCCACTTCACTACTGCAATGCACTTCGGTTTATGTCAAGTTTGGTGGTAAATTTGGATATGTACATCTCTTTAGGATGAACACAGCAGTGTGTATACACGAGCACTGACACTAAACCCCAACTGCATGGACAAAGCACAGTATCAGCAGAGCTCTCAACATTATGTCACACCATGTAACTGGTGCCTTAACACCTTCAGCACGCTTCCTTCTTTGGACAACAAATTCATTGTTCCTTAAAAAGGTTCTTGCCTGCTGATAGGATTTTAGTTTTAGTTATAGTTCACTCATCCCCAAGCTGAAGACAGTCTGCTCTACAGTTGGCCACTGCATTGCTTAACTGAATGCTAATCACACTGATCATACTGGTTAGGTTTTACACAGTAGTACAGTGGTTAGCACTGCTGCCTCACAGCACAAAAGATCCAAGTTTGATTCTGGCTCAGGTGACTGTGTGGAGTTTCCATGTTCTCCGGATGCTCTGGTTTTCTCCCACATTCCAAAGATGTGTGGGATACATTGATTGGCCACAATAAATTGCCCCTTAATGTTATTGGGATTAGCAGAGTAAATATGTGGGGTTATGGGGATGGGAGCTGAGTGGGATTGTTGTCAGTGCAGGCTCGATGGGCCAAGTAGCCTCATTCTGCACTGTAGGGATTTTATGATGTCACATTTGTTTTTTATTGGAGCCCAAGGAGCAGCTATTTACCAGAAACTGGATTGTGTAAAAGCACCATGTGGTTGTGCAACACTAAAAAAAACTCTAACAGCACTATAGATATATGTACACTTATTCCAAATGGGCTTGGTAATTTGGTGGGAGGCAAGTTAAGATGAAGGCTGAATCCCACTTTATCTACTATTAGTAACTGGCATTTGCAATCAGCCACATTATCACAAATAGCTGCTAAAATATGAAGACATCTAATCGTACACCAATCTGGGTGTTCCTGTGAACTCCAGATTCTTCAATTGGAACAATGGCTATATAGGGGAAATGGAATAGATTTCTTCCCTGCTGCCACTGGCTGATGAAGTACTCCCTTATACCGTCATAACCTTCAGCAAAGAATCTATACCTCTAGTTTCATTATCTTGGGTAAGAACCAAAATTCAACCATCAAAGGGAATGCATGAAAAATACAGAAAGTATAAAAACTGCAGAAAAAGAATGAAAAGGTTACACTTGGATTAATAGCGAAATTCCAATTAATTAATTCAAAACCAGAAAATCTGGAGTGATTTCTGGGTTTACCAACGGCAAGCGCTGAAGCTTTGAATTCTGACAAAACATTTCACTCCGCATTCAGAATTTTCCTAATGCCAGTTTCAAATCTGGAGGAACGATAAGAGGAGTCTTGATTTTGGACAAGTTCATCTAACTTTGTTCTACAAAGAAAAATACACACACAGCAAGTTCTTCCTTTTCGATTGATGTAGAGAACAGACTCAAAGAATTGTACAAACCAAGTAGACACTATAACACACCCAATGAGCAGTCCCCCAATTCCCCAGCAAAGAGCAACTGTTTAGGGACGAGAAATAACAAATCACAGCCGTGATCACTCACAACATTAACCGAATTAAACACGAAAGAGACATAACAAAAGTAAGGGAGATGGAATATTGTTAACAGAAAAGCCAGAGTTCCCATGTATCGACTGGTCTTTCATAAAACCGCTTCCATAATTAAGGTGGAACAGCAGAAAAAGAAAATGGGAGACAACTATCACGTGGTCACTATTCCCAGCAGGGGAAAACCTGTGGAGTGCACTGTTACTGTCTTGGTGCATTGGCCATACTAAATTTTCCTCACTGTACTCACATAGCTGTCAGACTGTGGTAACTGGAGGATTTTCACAGTAACTTAATTGCTGTGTTAATGTAAGCCTACTTAGAAGTCATAGAATCCCTACAGTGCAGAAGGCGACCATTTGGCCCATCGAATCTGCCTGACAACAATCTCATTTAGGCCCTGTCTCCATAACCCCAAATATTCACCCAGCTAATGTTGCTAACCTTGCTAATCCCAGGATACTAAGGGGTAATTTGGTATGGGCAGTGTGCCTAACCAACACGTCTTTGGACTGTAGGAGGAAAATGGAGCACTTGGAGGCAACCCATGCAGATACAGAGAGAACGTGCAGCCTCTGCACAGGCAGGGACCCAAGCTGAGAATTGAACCCAGGTCCCTGGCGCTGTGAAGCACCACTGTGCCCCCATGCCGCCCTACTTGTGACACGAATAAACTACTGTCTTCACTGCAGCACAAGTCAGTTACACCAAACTTGAAGAGTAGACACTTCACTCAATGTACAAATTATAGTTTCTCCAATTCTAAATGTTGCTCTAATACAACATTGCAGCAATCTTTAAAATTATATTTAAAATGATTGTACTTTAAGCAAATGTCTTTAATCAAGCAGTGAAAATTTGCTGAATCTAGGATGATCAACACCAAATTCATGGATAAAATGCTGCAAGATGTCATAAGCAGTTTGTTTGTGTGTGAGCTTACTTTGTCTCAACTAAAGTAGAAAATATTTAAAAAATGTGGGTGCAAACAGCAGATCAACAGAACTTTACAGTTTAAAACAAAACTCAAGAGAGTGTAACAGATTTGTGGACTGCCAGATTCAGAAGCAAACCAAAAAGATGCTGGAAAACCTCAGCGGGTCTGGCAGCATCTGTGGAAAGAAAAGAGCTAACGTTTCAAGTCCAGATGACCCTTTGTCAAAGACTCTCTTAGCTTTGACAAGGATCAACTGGACTCAAAACATCAACTCTTTTCTCTCCTTATGGATGCTGCCAGACCTGCTGAGATTTTCCAACGTTTTCAACATTGCTTTCAGATTCCAGCATCCGCAGTAATTTGCTTTTATCGAGTGAGAGGAGCAATTTATTTTTCCACAATCTTCAAACACATCTGCACATTTGGGTCTACCATAGACCAGACATTCCTTAAGCTATCATTTTGGATGGGTTGAATAAACCCTGGAGCACAAGTACTGCACTGTAACATGCACTGGTGATCCGAGTACAATGGTCTACTGTTGTACAATTCAGCTTTTTAAGTGCTTTGCCTATTCCTGGGGAAACCTAGGGATGCAATCATTTGGGATACAGCCAACCGGGAAATAATTGGACATTGTTGGACAGCACAATGTTGTAAGATAATCCTTCAATCTACTCCAGGGCTGTACTGTACACTAATCTAATTGTTCAACTGCAGTTTGCATTAAGAAATGAAACTCCATCTTTGGGACGTAAAACCGACAACACTGTATCTGGAAACTTGATTCTGGGTGGAGCAATTATATCCTCTACTCAGCATCAAACTTCAGGTTTGTCTAACATAGAGGTTATAGCTACAGGTAGTGTGCTATCTGTAGAACTAGAGTTATATACTTATTAAAAAAAAAACACAAAATCCTTCTGAAAGTCTTGTGTATTGTGATGCTCAGGCAGAGTTGTACTGCTAATGCTCCTTGCACTCAGCTCACAGGCAGCAGTTCTGTACTCGGATACAGAACTTCATTCCTTAAGTTCTGGGGGAGCAGACAGGAGCTTCTATGATAACATTAAAAAGTCAACAGCGTGTTTTTAAAGTTCAACATTGGCTCAATGGATCCCCTGGGATCAGGCCCAAGCACTACTTTTATTGGTAATGCATGTGACTGCTGCTTTAGTGCACCTGGGTACAGATACTGTCAGTATCTGTTTCACACTAACAGAAAATGCTCCCATAGCCCAAATCTAGAGCACAGCAGGAGGACACAATCTGGAAACACAACTAAAACCAGGAGAGTTATATTTAGACTAAAGAAATTTTTAAACTTTATATATACAGCTCTACACATCTAAAGAGGAAAAGGTGGGTCCAGCCCCACATGGCCAAGGTTCTGCGGGCTGAGAATCAGCCTGTTGAGTCGCAGGAAGACCGACGGCAGAAACTCAGGTCACTGAGTAACGTCATTCTTCAATCGATGGACAGTCACCATCGCTGACAGTGGGTGATGCATGAAAAGCAAAATGATATTTTAAAGTTAGCAGAGTGAAGACAAACTGAGAAAGTGTATCTGCGACCTTGATTTTGGGTGGAGTAATTATATCCTCTATTCAGCACCAAGCTTCAGGTTTGTTTCTGACAGATGCGGAAGGAAAAGGACAACAGGTTGCATCCAACAATGGGTCTAAGTCAGGCCAAACAACTTGTTTCCGTTTTGTAAAATGTACATCACCCATGCATTCAGGCAGAATACCAAAACAGCATCCTAGATTGCAGTCCAACATGTAATAGAATGGCCCAGTCAAGCTGATTCAGCAGCTCAGGGCAAAGAGAACAGAAGATGTGGAAGGATTGAGAATTGCCGTAATTATAGCAGAAAGACGGAAAGGGCCAGAGGGAATAGGAAATCTAGTAAGGTGTGTGAACAAAGGTGGCAATATCACAGCAAAGACAGATTCTCACCAAGAAAACAAAAATCCAAATGAAAATTACAAATAAATTAGCATCTAAAAACACATCTGCAAATTAAGAAATGGATTTAATTTTTAAAGTGACCGTCAGAGACTTGATTTTAACTGCATAGCTCCTCAGTTCATGTGTACACGTTAGATGTGCACTTTCTGAGCATGCTTTGCATTAGCACCATGCAGCTCAAAAGGAGTTGTCAAAAGTACTCACCTGTACATCAGGCAGACTCTTAAGGGCATACTGTTACAATGGGGAATAAATGCACCCTTTTATCTCTCAAATATCATCATACTCAAATTGTATTTTATCCTTTGGGGAATAGTGAGGGTAGGGGGGGAGTGGAGGAAGAATTTCCTAGATGATGCCTGCGTTGAATGCTCCTTCCGTGGCCAACAAGTCCTGGGATTGGACTTAAACCCAGAGCTTCTAGTCCAGTGATAAGAGTTGTTACCGTTGAGCCACATGGTTTCCTATCAAATGCACAGTTAGCATAAGTTATCAATTTAATGATTCCTTGTACCATAATCAGTCTCAAACCAACAGAACAATCACTACAACCACATGAGCCAGATATATATTCGTTCGAATAGGATACAGCCTCTAATGTTTAACATCCCCATTGGGATCACTTGTGCTTTGCTTTTAATGGAAAGCACAAATGGGTGTGTTATATATAACAAAAGGTTTGTAAAACTCTCAGAACATTCTTCATCAATTCAGGAATAATTTGGTACAAACCAGAAGAACGTTGCCAGATTTGCATCAAAACCCCAAGTTCTTTTCTTTCCCCCTTGTCTAACACAAACATGTGCTAGAACCACATTTCAGTTTCATAAGTTGGAAGAGAATCTCCCTCTAGTGTTCAGTCCCATCGCAGGATCCTTTTGGCCTCTTCTGTTTTTGTAGCTTCACACAATGTCACTGACGGCCAGTTTAATGTTATCACAAACTTAATACTGATTCACGGGACTGTTAAGCTTATTGCACATTTTTTTTTTTTAAAACTCTCAGTGTCATTTACAAATGGATTCTCCAGTAGTCAGAGCCCGTTATGGGCAGCTATTAATTGGCAAGGTGCTGAGAAACAGGGGGCTCTAAGTGCACCCCCTTTGTTCGGTTCATGATCTTACTGTGACAGATCACCGATGGGTGGGCCACTGTCAAAAAGCATCTCCTTCCTTGAAGTCGCGGCCCCCGAGAGCTCTTGGGCGAGGTCATTAAAGCGGGCAATGTAATCCACACTGTTTTCATTCATCATACACACCAGCTGAGAGTCGACCTGGGCAATAAAGACAACAAACTTGAAAGTAAGTTCACATTCGCACAGATTCTTAAAATGAAAATTGAAGTTTTCCTTTCTTTACTCCCTACTTGTTGTTCTCTGCAAACAACTGCCTTTTGCAGAACTTACACTACAAGTCTCAGGTTAAAGTCCACCAGATTTATTTGGAATCATGAGCTTTCAAAGCATTGCTCCTTCTTCACACGATTCACGAACTTTTGGAGCACTGTTCCTTGCTCATGTAATTCACAAGCTTCTGGAGCATTGCTCCTTCCCCAGATGATTCACAAACTTTCGGAGCACTGCCCTTTCATCAGGTGAGTGGAAACGTTTCACAAACATGGAATATACAGACAAAAACACAATTGCAAGATAATGGTTTTTGTGAAACCTACCTATCCACTCACCTGATGAAAGAGCAGCACTCCGAAAGCTCATGTTACCGTATAAACCTTTTGGATTTTAACCAGGTGTTGAGAGACTTTTTACTGTGCCCCACCCCAGTCTATTGCTGGCATCTCTGCCTCATGACAACTTAGATTGGCATAAACTTTTTTATTTCAGCTCCTTTATCTTTTGAAGGTGGAGGATAAGAGGGCGAGGAAGGAATGAAACAAAAATGATTTCTTCAGATGAACACTGTGGTGTCGATAGACCAACTAGGAAATAAAAGTTCTTCGGTGATTTTACATTTCAGCAGATCAACAGCACAGACACATTTCCATAATATTTTCAAAGGGATTGAAAGCATTTGCAACCTTCCTTCAAATAAACACTGGACGAAAAATGCAGTTACAAATCTGAAATTAATTTACCAATTGTACCAAATGTGGAGCTGAGGCAAGCAATGAGGACGCAGCAATGGGCTGCAGCAGGACGTAGATAAGTTAGCTATTATTTGTTTATTAGTCACAAGTAGGCTTACATTCGCACTGTAATGAAGTTACTGTGAAAATCCCCCCCAGTCACCACACTCCAATGCCTGTTTGGGTACTTAGAGAGAATTCAGCATGGCCAATCCACCTAACCTACACATCTTTTGGAATGTGGGAGGAAACCAGAGCACCCAGAGGAAATCTATGCAGACATGGAGAGAAAGTGCAAACTCCACACAGATAGTGACCCAAGCTGGGAATCAAAGCCTGGAGCTGTGGGACAACAATGCTAACCAGTGTGCCACCGGCAGAAGAGCAGCAGACAGGATTTAGAGAGAAGTGCAAGATAATTTGTTTTAACAGAAGGGATCAGAAGAGATAATACAGACTTGGTGACACAGATCTTAAAAAAACAGGGTTACAGTGAGTGATCTTGAGATTCACGTGCATAGATCGTTGAAGGGAACAGAACACATTGAGACGGCAGGTATTAAAATATATGGAATTGTGGGCTTCATCAATACAGGTATTGAGTACACAAGCAGGGGCATTATGTTGACATGTTACCGAGCTCTCATTAGGTTATACCGCAGTACTATTACCTAGTTCTGGTTACCACAACTCAGGAAGAACATGGTGTGCTTGAGAGGAGATTTACCAAACTAATTCCAGGGATGAAGGCCATTAGCTCCAAAATTAGGTTGGAGAAGTTGGGGTTCGTTTGAGGGGAAATCTGACAGAGGTATAAAAGATTATGACAGGTTTAGATGAGGTCAACAAAGAAAAGCTGTTTCCATAAGCTCAAGTATAAGGTCTAATACATGGGCATGTGTTATAGAGGTAAACCTTTTTATGCAACTGATGGAAAGCTTCCGTCTATAAGCATGGTGGAAGCTGAAGCTATGAATGATTTCAAAAGAGAATTGGATAGACACAACTTGTAGGGCAACACAGATGGTGGGAGGAGCAATTAGGACTGAGCTGGCTGGATTCCCTTTATGCTGCTAGGATTCAATGACTCACACCCAATTCAGAATTAAAGCCATTGCATATTGTTGATGTGGACATACCAACTCAGGTGACTGACCTGGTGAAGGAGCAGCGCTCCAATAACTCCTGATTCCAAATAAACCTAGTAAGAAGTCTGACAACACCAGGTTTAAACCCAACCAATTTATTTGATAGTAAACTCATAACCTTTCGACCCTCTGGCTTTTGTCAGATGAATGAGATGTTCTGGTCTCAAACAGCACACATAACAGCACAGACTGTTTACAGATTACTAATTAGAACGCGAAACTTTATACCTAATCTGCTATTCAAGTCTTGAAGTGGCTAACAATGTGAGTGGAAGGAGCACTGAGCACAGGTTAAACAGATGTGTATTGTCTCCAGACAGCACAGTAAGTGAAGTTTTTTGCTAACAGAGGCAAGTCACGGGGGTTACAGTTAACACCTCATTCAACTGACGGAGGCCAGAGGGTTGAAAGCTTGTGAGTTTACTATCAAATAAATCGGTTGGATTTAAAGCTGGTGTTGTCAGACTTCTTAATGTGTTTACCCCAATCCAATGCTGGCATCTCTACATCCAAATAAACCTAATATTGGACTTTGACCTGGTGTCGTGTGACTTCTTATTGCACGTTGAGAAATACTTAAAAGTACCGCTCAAGATCGGGAATGTCAATTCTTCCCTTGTGGGATAATGGGAGTTTCACCCTCTTAGAATGATTATTCTTACCAGGACATAGAAAGTTGAAAAGGTTGTTGAATCATTTTAGTGCAGGAACAATATTATCATTTTCCTGCAGGTCCTTCAATCTCATCATGTAAATAGTAATAAAAGCTGCAAAAACTCCATGACACTAGATTATAGATATTCTGCTGATTGCTCTATCAAATCTGGCAGCCTGGAAAATATTAACGATCACTCTCGAGACCAATTTACACCAAACATTCCAGACCAATACTGAGGACTCATTGACTAAAATATATAATCAGCCAAAATTGCCGATCATAAAGCATATTCTCTTCCTGTACAACACCAGGATTGCAATGGTAAATTACTGAAATATGTTCGAATATTAGGATCAAATGAACGTCAACCAAGTTAATTCCACTGATGAATTCCACCAACTGATGCACACTCAGTGGAGGAGGAGGGGGTGAGGAGAAAGAGACCATACCAGATTTTGGTACAGGCTCCAGCGAGAAAAACAGCTTACCAGAGATGTTGCTACAAAAAGAAATAGCTGGGCAATATAATCGGCATCTCTCCCCCACCTCTCAGTGTCAGTGCTAGTGTCAGGATAAACACTGGGGTTACGGGTGAGATTGTGGTCAGTGCATACTCAATGGGCCAAATGGCCTCCTTCTGCACTGTGGAATTCAATAATTCTTACCTCTGAGACGTCTACAAGTGAGCGGGATACAAAGGAATCCCTGGAGTTTCCATCCAGTAGGCTTGTTCCAAGCAGAGAGTTGCTGTTGCTGTTACAGTTGCCAGTTGTTAGCATCTTCCTCCCCTTTTCAGGTGATATGAGGCTTGCTGCAAACAACCCAAAAATATTGAATGAATTCACCATATTTCTCTTAGCCAAAAGCACAGAACAGTAATACGGGTCCTTTCAAGTTCAAAATGCAACCTCATCATTTCTTTTTGAAGTGTCAGCTTTGCTGAGATGATAGTTTCACCTTCCTTTGAGTCTGAAGGTTTTAGGTCATAGGCCAACTATAGTATTGGAGACGCATCAACACTTCTGTGCTGAAGGAGTAAACATACTGCTGAGGTTTTGTCCTTTGAATGAAATGATGGTAAAATAGAACTTTGTCATCTTGGCACTACCCACTTTAATGTGGGTAGTACATAAGGAATTATGTACATAAGGAATTGAACTGTACATAATTCAGTATGTACAGTACTAAGGAATTAGTACTGTACTAATTCCAGTACATAAGTACTGGACATACTTATGTGCAGTACTTAAGGAATTAAACTGAGCTCCTCTTGCAGAAATCACACCTCAACATTAATTGTTAAATTATCACAAGAGATAATTCAACTAATTTCAAGGTGCTTTTTTTAATTTTATTAGTATCACAAGTAAGGCACTGCATCAATACTGCAATGAAGTTACTGTGAAAATCACAGTAACCACTGTGTTACCACACTCCAGCACCTATTCGGGTACACTGAAGGAGAATTTAACATGGCCAATGAACCTAACCAGCACATCTTTCAGACGGTGGGAGGAAACTGGAGCACCCAGAGGAAACCCACGCAGGCACAGGGAGAACGTGCAAACTCCAAACAAACAGTGACCCAAACCGGGAATCAAATCCAGGTCACTGGCTGTGAGGCAGTAATGCTAACAGTAATGCTAACAGTAATGCCACTGCAGGCTTGGGGGAAGGAGACAAGTCACTTCATTTAGTGATTTGCTTATACATTTCCAATTTGCAGCTTTAAAGTTGAAGAGCAATCCATTACCTTCACAAAGCACCCCCATCTAGGTTTTAAAGCACTTATCAGCCCACAATTTCAATGAGTTTTATCTGGAGCCTTCAAGCGGAGCTTACAAGAATGAAAGAGTATTTGATAAACTGGATTAACTTCTATAGTTCATGAAGGATTAAAAAGGTCCATTACAATAAAAACTAACTTAGTTTGCCACAAAAGAGATGTCAACTGTTTTCTAAAATAGGAGAAGTTTAAACAAAGTTTAACTGCTGGAAAAATTAAGGCTTTTGTTCTTTTACTGGAACTATTTGTCACTTAAAATGAATTCTGGTAAAGTGTTATTCTAAACACAAGCAGAATCCTGTTGAGGCACTGGATGCATTTAGTAGCTGAATGCTCCAATATGCTGAACACATTACAACATTTTACTTAGACATCAGGACAACTGAAAATGCCGATCAGGATGTAGGAGGTTACAACTTACCAACAGTATTTTGAAATACAGAAACCAAAATATCTGGAGTAAGGAGTATAAGAACTCAGAAAACAGACATTACGTCGAGGCTCTACATGCTTGTCCAAACCATAATTCTATCTGGGGAAAAGCAGTGCACTCTTCCAGTCCTTGCCAACATGCTACTCTGAACCAACATGAAAAACAGATTGCCTGCTTTCATTTCCTTGTTGTTTTTGGGATTTTGCCTTGCACTAAATGACTACCAGCTTTTCACAGCCAATGTAATTCAAAGGCATTCACCATGTGATCTGCTTAAGGAACGTAAGTCATGACAAAAATAAATTATAAAATACTTACACAGCAGACTCCCCAGCGAGGAGTCCCCAGAATCATTTGGATACCACTGGGGATCGTGTGTGGGAGAGGGAATCCAGTTACGTTGAGGACTGGCTGAGGGAGACGGGAGACTCTTCGAGCTGTCACTGCCATTCAATTTCGTTGGAGAAAGAGAAGCGCCATCACCTATTAAAACAAAGCAGTGATTTAGGTCAAAAGCTGGTGCAGTGAGTAAATTAACCTTTCCAGTAATCGTACTTCACATACCTCATCGGCTATAGACTAGAGCATCTCAATTTCATAAAAATTATAGAATCGTAGAATCCTACAGTGCAGAAGAAGCCATTCGGTCCATCGAGTCTGCACCTACAACAATTCCATCCGGACCCTATTCCCATGACCCTATGTATTTAGCTTAGCTAGTCCTGTTGAACAAAGGGACAATTTAGCATGGCCAATCAACCTAACCAGCACATTTCTGGACTGTGGGAGGAAGAAACTGAAGCATCCACAGGAAACCCACTCAGACATGGGGAGAATGTGCAAATTCCACACAGACAGTGACCCAAGCTGAGAATCAAACCTGGACCTCTGGCGCTGTGAGGCAGTAGTGCTAACCACTGTGCTGCCCATATCAAAATATAAATGTCAAATTTTTCTTCAAGATTAAATTACAGGTTTAAGTGATTACCCTGTGTGGCTATCAAATGAGGAATTTCAGCACAATCAATCTTCCTGTGAAAATAAAATACATATGTGCAAAACTAACAGATTCCCAGCAATAAATCCCTGTTAATTGCAACTAACTCTGTTCATCAAGTCTTAACACTACACAATATTACTAATCTAAAATTACTAATTTAATATGGAAGTTATAGTAGAAAAAGCCTGCTCCACCATTCATCACAAACATGGGTGATCATCCAATTCAATAGCTTAATCCTGCTGTCTTCCCAGAACCTTTGATCCCATTCACCCCAACCTGTTTTTTCAACAGCTTGGTTTCCTACTTCTATTCTATTAGTAATGTTCCTACAATAGTGTTTTATCAGAGGGTTCTTTAATATTTCCTATTTTTCCAATTAGCCTGCAATGCAAGCTATAGTAACGTCACAAGCAGTCAAATATAAATTCTTCTACTTACCACCAACATACTGAGTAGAGTTGATAGCGAGCTCAATGATGGAATCACTGATTTGACTGTGGGGTCCACCCTGGGACAATGTATCCTCTGGAGGTCCTGGCAATGATATATCCAGGAGTGCTGAGACATTTGGAGGAGAAGTGAACAATGTATTGGGAGCTTCACTTGAAGGTGAAGACAGACCATTCTGCAGTGTATGTTTATCAAGATCCCTCTGTGCAGAAAAGGAAGACCAATTAAAGTTGAATGATTCGACGCACAGAGAACAAAGTTAAAAGATGCAGGAAGCACTCCCTCAGTCAACATAATCGAATTCATTATCCAAGCAAAGCAAGTGTATAAAAAATTTAAATAGAGGAACATATTTCACGAACGCTTTCAACGGATTTTGCAGCTGCTCAGATATGCGCGCGCACAAACAGACACAAGCACGCACACAGGAAAGTTGGGTTTGCTATATAGCAATTTGCAATGGTGAAGAAATCTTTCGCAATTGTTCGATAGACTTGGATGTAAGTATTCCTTATGAAATATCCTCTTACTGGGTATTACTGATATCTCTGGGGTCCAACATGCATATTTAAGATGCAGGTTAGGTGCACTGGCCATGCTAAATTCTCCCTCAGTGTACCGAAACAGGCGGTGGAGTGTGACGACTCGAGGATTTTCACAGTAACTTCATTGCAGTTTTAAGGGAAGCCTTACTCGTGACACTAATAAATAAACTTTAAAACTTAGAGGGCTATGTAGCCTTCCTGTGGTTGCCCCAGTCACCTGCTCAAAACAGCAGGTTAATATCAGTACAAAGTAGAAGAGTGTGAGCAACAGCATCATTTTAATTGTCAAAGAGATTTAAGGAAACTAGGTTCACCAACTCTAGATCACGACTGAACAACAATGAGCATATTTAAATCTTGCACCTCACCCACTCTCCTGCCACTTAAAAGTCTGATTTTCTTTAAAATTTAAGCATTTGAAATAAAAATATTTTTACAATTTGACACTTTGATTTTTAAGCCCTTTGAAGCTTTGCAATGAAACATTTAGCACCGCACACAGACTGCTGGGCACTGCAGATTTAAGCTAATGACTCTCACCTGCCAGTTGTGCCTCTCAGCTACGAGAAAGCTTGGTGCAATAAAACTTTGGAGAACACAATTATTCACATCAGACTCTGGGTGCTGAGGTCTTTCCCATCCCATCAGAATCATTAGCTTAATAGAGTAACAAAGACACTACAACTGCATTTGAGCTGCTTGGGTCAATAATGGTGGAACACATATTAATCATACACTAGCCCCAAGCAATTGATAAGTAAAATTACTGTAACTATATTCATTACAGGCATTCTGTAGATTTAACATTTATCTCAGATAAACACCACAGCTTGGAGTCAAACATTTATAAGGAATGATATAAAGACACAACTTACAGAATACAGTATCAATGGTCAATGCCACTCACCCCTGTTGAGACTGCTGCTGTACTGCTTCCATTCTGATGGGCTGAGGATAACTCTTGGTCTGAGGTTACTAGGGAAACTCCTTCTGTTGACAAAGAGGCCAAATCTTGCGATCCTTCTGCATCAAGGCTCTGGATTGGGCTGCCTGGAATTATGCCTGCTGATTTAGCTGCCATGTCGATTGCACCTGATGCAAAAGAAACTGACCAATTCACTCCACTTGCACCATATTTGTTTCAGGTATGCATATTAAAAAATTCAGAAATTTACAGTACATCTTAGTATAGGTGGTATGATGGCACAGTGGTTAGCACTGCTGTCTCACAGCATCAGGGACCTGGGTCAATTCCAACCTCAGGTCACCGTCTGTGTGGTATTCATACTTTCTCTCCATGTCCGTGTGGGTTTCCTCCGGGTGCCCCGGTTTCCTCCCGCAGTCCAAAGATGTGCGAGTTAGGTTGATTGGCCATGCTAAATTGACCCTAGTGTCAGGGGGAATTAGCGGGGTAAATATAAAAGGAATAGGGCCGGAGTGGGATTGTGATCGGTTCAGACTTGATTGGTCGAATGGCCTCCTTCTGAACTGTCAGGATTCTGTGATAAACAGTAGTGAAATAAACAGAATGTTCCTCTAATCAGATCTACTTGGATATAACTTATCAAAGAAAACCTTTGTAAAGTATTGTTAACAGATAACAATGCAAGTGGTTCATTAAAAAGTGCAAATGAGGAGGAACAGAATTATTTGGCAATAGTGAATTAATTACCTACACAAAAATAAATCAGATTGGAATTTTTAAAAATTCCAATTGGAATGGAATTTATGGCTTATGGACAACATTGGCTAGGCCAGCATTTCTTGCCCATCCCTAATTGCCCTTGAGAAGAAGATGGCAAGTTGCCTTCCAGAACCGCTGCAGTTCATGCCGTTACTACAAAATATATTCCAACAAGAGGATGGGTTGTGAAACTCTAAAGCAATTGGCCAACTGAGCAATAACAAGAAATTTTCACGATGAGAGTGAGGTTATCATCAACATGGTGTTATTACTAATAGCTCAGAATATTACAGAGCCATGACTGCTAATGAAACAAAAACAGAATTACTCTCTCAAAAACCAGATGGATAGTATCAAACATTTCTACCATAAAATTGCTGCCAGTTTAGTTCTGTAAATTATTGAGACAATAACAGGATATTCCTTTGTCATAACTTTGAAAATGCAGTTGCAACAGCTGATGCTACACTTAAGTTTATTTTCCTGGCTAGTCCCTAGATCTCAATAGACTGCCTACAATCCTTTACAGTTTACAAATCAAGAAGAAAAAAGTACGTGGAAAATTGAAAAAAGGTGAAAACACAAAATTTAAAAAAAACATAGCTGTAGTTCTTTAAAGAAGTTAATTTTCAAAACCTTTGCAACTTACTGGAGAGCTGGCTGGTAGAAGATGGAATGGCTTTTGGAACAATAGGGCGAGCTAAAGATGCTTTGGAAAGTGATGACTGAAGAGGACGGAACGAGCCAGTACCTAAAACATAGAAAAGCAAACAGTTCACAACTAAGAGTCAACAGGGGAGTCGTCAGTTCTTTTACTGGATAGTAATTATAGCGTTTTGACAAAGGAGAGCAATACTGTCAAAGAGATGGATTTTAAGGAGAGGGAAGGAGTGGTTTCGAGAGCAAGTTCCAGAGTGTTTGGCCCTGAATCTGAAAACACAGTCACCATTCAGAGTGAAAGCAGGTGAATGCACAAGGTCAAAGTTGGAGGAACAAGGCATTTTGGAGTGATTGGGGTTAAGGGCTGAAACAGATTATAGCAATGTGGGGGAGAGGGGTAAAGCTATTAAAGGATGAGAATTTGAAATTTGAGGCATTGGGGACAAAGAACAAATAATGATTAGAAGAGCTGGTTGACACAGCAGCTGAGGAGGAGGATAGGATGGATAGCAAAACTAGTTTCTAGCACAGGCCCAGAACACTGGGTTTTCCCTTCACAACAGTTTAAATGGAAGAAATTACAGTTTATCCTTGACTGATGTTGGACAAGCAATCAAACAATACTGAGAAAATGAGGGGATCGAGACATATTGGATCAGATATACCAGTGCCATTAGAGCACTCAAATTTGCCCCCAATGTTTCTGGATTAGGAAAGAAAAGAGAAGTTGGTGAGAATTCATGCTGCTGCTGCTGACAACAGCATCAGTGTGAAAAGCACATATCTGCAGGTAGCAGGGAGGACATCATATTTTGTTGGAATGACAGCATGACTTCACTTTGTAGACTCACTCACATAGAACTGGTCCTTGGGCTAGGCACAGTAAGAAGTCTCAGAATACCAGATTAAAGTCCAACAGATTTATTTGGTAGCAAAAGCCACTAGCTTTCAGAGCACTGGCTGACTCTTTGTCAGGTGAGTGAGAGTTCTAATCACAAACAGGGCATATAAAGACACAAACTCAATTTACAGAATAATGATTGAGTTTGTGTTTTTATATGCTCCCACTCAGCTGACGAAGGAGCAGCGCTCTGAAAACTAATGGCTTTTGCTACCAAATAAACCTATTGAACTTCAATCTGGTGTGGTGAGACTTCTTACTGTGTTTACCCCAGTCCAACACCAGCATCTCCACACCTTGGGCCAGGAATAGGGGACTGGTGGCATCCATGGAAAGATATCCCAAGTAAAATGCCTTTGATATAGCAGCGTGCAAATTATTTTACGATAACCAATGCAGCACTGCTATCAATCAAAACTTCCAGTTTTAATTTTGAAATATAAGGAACATCCAAAGATAGCATACCATTCTGCTCATTTCTGGTTTGTGCTTAATTCATTGACACATCTCTTCTACAGATACCCAATTTGAAGAGATGCTTCTCTTCTGTTTGGTAGGATTTCTCTTTGTCTTATTTATTATGTTCTGTGTGATCAGTTTTTTTTACTTCTTCTATTACAATCCTAATTTGTTTTGCATCCATCATCCCATATAGCATTCAGTCTTGCTTGCCTTCTAGCTTATTGTGGATCTTCTCTTCTGTCTTAATCTCCCCTCTCTCTTTGCCCTGTGTTCTGGGCTTGCTCCGGACATATCACATCCTTAATTTTCTCCCGTTCAGATGTAAGGCCATCGACCTGGAATGTTGGGCTTCAGGATACCAACGTCAGGGTCAAAGAGTTAACCCTGAGCAGTTGTTACCGGCAGCATGACTGGCACAGCGACATTCCGGGAGGCAGTCTCCTAACTGGCATACTGAGGAAGCTGAGTGGATTCCCAATGCTAAGGCCGGTAGGAGGCCTCAAAGGGCATTATAGTGGAATTAAAGTTCAATGAAAGCACTATAAAAGGGGAAAAATCCAATATATTAATCAGCAGGAATGATAAGAAAGACCCTTAGATTCAGGATAATATCCCTTTGGATGGTTTGTTGAGGCCTCCTTTGGAGGACGGAGCCTGAGCTGTAAAGACTGGCAGCCTCCGCATGATGTAGGGAGCTGTTCTGCCACCAGCAAAATGTCAGCCAGCTAGTAAGATCACTCCTTATGAGGCCTTAATTATGTTATTGAGCTCACTGCCTCTGAGGTGGGTCCATCAATCCACTTTCCTTTCCGGCCTGGGAACATTTACCTCTGCAAATGTTCCCCAGTGGCTGAACTGCATCAAGAAGCCAGCCTGGTAGTTCTCCCTGCTCTTTTCCTGCCCTCATCCCTTTCTCAGCCTCCAAGTCCCATCTCTAAATTTGCTATCTCAGGGTCATGAAGATTCACTCCAGGGTCATGAAGATTTGTCCCATTGCCTCTGGATCGCTCTCCACGGACACTGCCTGACTACCAAGTATGTCCAGCAATTTCTCTTTATATTGTTCTGCTGATCAATTTGAGCAATTATAGTTACCTGCAGCAGAATTGGACAAGATAGAAAAGGAACAAACGTGCTGAGAGGAATTTCCAGTTGGTCGCGGTAACAGAGTTCTCTGCAAAAAGATTAGGAAAACAAGAATGTTTTACTCATCAAGATAGAATCTTCAGTTTAAACAGAATAATGATTTATTAACAATATAACTATTTTGCTCTATTAAAGGAAACATTTATGCATAGAACAAAACTCTTAAAGTGATCACACCTAGATGAGAAATGTTAATTGTTAAACTACTATTTGGCAATACCAATGAAGGATAAACTTATCATTCATTGGGATGGGAGTTAATGTTTTTAACAGCTTAAACATTTTTTAAGTAAAACATACCAAAGTGACAGGATCAGAAATACAAATCCAACTCATGCAATTGTGTGTGTGGTGGCTGCCCTCTAATTTTTCCCTCCTTTCCTTTAAACCCACTTTCCATATTACCAATGAATATCCATATTGTTTCTACTTGCTTCACCCACAGACCTACTATAGCCAAACGCCAGAAAATCTGGTCTCGTGTCTTCACCTAGCTGATCAAGCTGGCCAGTGACAGAAAGAGGTTCTGTACTTCCTCTCTGAGGAAGCTCACTACTTCTACTTGGCAATTACTTGCTATAACCATGCTGAGAACAGAGACTCCATGGAATGTGCATTAAACTGGTATCCCATTACTTCTCAGCACCCAGCTAAAATAACTACTGAATGAACTCTGCCTGCAGAAACCTGGAACAGAAGGCCACTTTTTATCATGACTTAATAAGATAGAGGGTTATAGGTAAGCCTAGTAGGTAGGGACATGTTCAGCGCAACTTGTGGGCCGAAGAGCCTGTTTGTGCTATCATCTCTCTCAGTGCCAGTAATTTTTAAAACCAAAAAGAAAACAAAAGCACTTGCATTTACAGAACACATCACTGTGAAACATCCCAAAGCATTGCTTACAATGAAGTTATCTTCCTGTGCAAATACGGTTGACATGTAAATTAATGCATCAGCTATCTATGCCACCAAAAATTGATAGCCATGAGATAAACGCCCCGATTGCAAGTTTGGCAATACTGCCAAGGGAGTAAAATTGGCCAGCTCAACTCCTGCACACTCAATACTATTCAAATCCAGCTGAGAAACCGCAGCAGTATAGCATAATTGTTAGCACTGCTGCCTCACAACGCCAGGACCCAGGTTCAATTCCAGCCTCGGGTCACTGTGTGGAGTCTGCACTTTCTCCCCGTGTCTGTGTGGGTTTCCTCCGGGTGCTCCAGTTTCTTCCCAAGTCCAAAGATGTGTAGGTCAGATTGATTGGCAATTTAACTTGGCCACTTAGTGTCAGGGAGACTAGCAGGATAAATACACAGAGAGAGAGGCTGGGTGGGATTGTCGTTGATACAAAGTCAACGGGCCAAATGGCCTCCTTCTACACTTTAGGGATTCTACAAAAGAATAAGACTAGGTTATTTTATGCCCACTTGAACCAATGAACAGTTGTCCCACTCGCCTGATGGTCATTATATCCAAAGATGCAGCATTCCTTCAATACTGCATTGGAAAGTTAAACACAATTTATTTGACCTAGAAGCAAGATTGCTACCAGCTGAATTAAGGTGTCACAGATCATTTGATGTGATTCAAGTATCAGCTTGTTGGTCAAGCCTATTTAGATATCACAGCTGGAAATACAAATACATGCTTCTGTATACTGTGACATATACAATAGGATGGAAACAATAGACATTTATACTAAAGTGTAAATCAATTTGGACAAAATTGAATAATTATGTATGTAGAATGTGAAATTAGCATACTCATTGTACAAACTGTGATGATAAGAATTTTGAGAGCTTAAACTTTTATTTCTCAAACATGTGCAAACAGCTTTTACCTGAACCACCAGGGGCTTGCGTGGGCGATTATTTCGTAACTTCCTTTGTTTGGGTAAGTAAATGTCTGGTGGTCTCTGAAATAACAAAAAAATGATCAACATCACAACCAATAATAGATATTTGCCTATTAAGCTTTCTAAAAACTTTTAAGCTGATTCTCAATGCAAAGTGGTCCATGGCTAGAACTGGAGTTGTGAAAAATGTAATTCAGACTCTTAAATCAGTTTTAGAGTCAATCAAAAGAGCAATAGTTGACACAAGGCTTCCCACGTGTTTGAAATGTTGTGAGGTTGACGGTATGAATACAGAAAATAACTTGCTTTTAAAATGCTGCATGTTTCCCAATGGTTAGCACTGCTGCCTCAGGACCCAGATTTGTTTCCTGGTTTAGGTCACTACGTATGGCATTTGTACATCCTCCTGTGTCTACATGGGTTTAATTTGGGTGCTCTAGTTTCTTCCCACAATCGTAAAAGACATGCTGGTTAGGTACATTGGCCATGCTAAATTCTCCCTCAGTGAATCTAAACAGGCACCAGAGTGTGGCGACTGGGGGATTTTCACACTAACTTCATTGCACTGCCTATTAGTTGTAACACTAATAAATAAACTTTAAAACTATAAACTTTTAAAAAGTACATTTCTTCTGGCGAAGAGTATCAAATCACTTTATAGTCACTGTAATTATGCAGGCAAGTAACAAACGCTAATGTACGATATCAATGAGTTAAATGACCAGTTAATCTGTGATGATGTTAGGGAGGTGCATACAGAACTGACACTTGTTTCCAACTGTAGCTTACTATCATGAGGAAGATTGACATAAATAACGTATAAAACATGATTTATTTCCAATGCTGAGCTCTCCGTTATACACGAAGAATCAACAAAATGAATAAAAAAAACTTTGCAATCCACAAGATCTCCTAAAATCTATAGCAGAATGTATACACTGGCATAGAATTGAGGGAAGGAGGAATCGAAGAGACCTAGCAACCAGTTTTTGACAGAGTTTGAGAAGAATAAGTGATGAAAATCTCAAAGATTCCTTTGACTATTTGTAGGGACAATCTTGCCCTTTGAATAGGAATTAAATGAGAAATAAACACAAAAAGAAAGAAAAATAAAGGTTACAGAGAAAGGGCCATATAGCCTTCCTTTAGGTTCAAGTAACATGGATTCTGATTCATAAATCATAATGCATAATATCAAAAAAAAATCATATTCTCATTAATCTCAGGTCATGCTATTTACAATAAGATGTGAATCGATTGATATGGAATCACAAATCAAACTTCAGCACTTTGCAACCATAACAAACACTGAATTAAGAATGTGTAATTTCTATCTTTTATTCATCTTCTGTTATACAAAGGGTGAAATTGAACTCAAATTGATGCATATCATTGCTAAGAAAAGGAACCATTTCATGAACTTGGCACCAAATCAAGAAGGGGAAGAGAGACTTTCCATTGAATTATAGGCCGGTGAGTCTTACTTCTGTTGTGGGCAAAGTATTGGAGAGAATTATTAGGGATAGGATTTATAGTTATTTAGAGGGAAATGAATTGATTGGGGATAGTCAGCATGGTTTTGTGAAGGGTAGGTCATGCCTTACTAACCTTATTGAGTTTTTTGAAGAAGTGACCAAAGAGGTGGATGGGGGTAAGGCAGTTGATGTAGAACATGGAACATTACAGCACAGAACAGGCCCTTCGGCCTTCGATGTTGCGCCGACCAATATAAAAAGCAATGCCCCGCCAAACTAAACCATTCCCTTCTCTTCCATATACTTATCAACTAACCTCTTAAACGCCACCAAACTTGGCGCATCTACAACAGCTGCAGGCAGGGCTTTCCACTCCCTAATCACTCTTTGAGTAAAGAACCTACCTCTGATATCCGTCCTATAACTCATACCCCTTAATTTAAAGCTGTGTCCCCTCGTGCTAGCATTCTCCATCCTAGGAAAAAAGGCTATCACTGTCCACCCTATCTAAACCTCTAATCATCTTATATGCTTCAATAAGATCCCCTCTTAGCCGCCTCCTTTCTAACGAAACAACCTCAAATCCTTCAACCTCTCTTCATAGGACCTGCCCTCCATACCAGGCAACATCCTGGTAAACCTCCTCTGTACCCTCTCCAATGCCTCCCATCTTTCTTATAATGTGGGGACCAGAACTGCACACAATACTCCAAGTGCGGCCGCACTAGAGTTTTGTACAGTTGCAACATGACGTTGCAGCTCCTAAATTCAATCCCCCTACCAATAAAAGCTAAGACTCCATAAGCCTTCTTAACAACTTTATCCACTTGACTGCCTACTTTCAGGGATCTATTGACACATACACCAAGATCCTTCTGTTCCTCAACACTATTAAGAGCCCTACCATTAGCCCCATACTCTACACATTTATTGTTCCTGCCAAAGTGCATTACCTCACACTTTTCCACATTAAACTCCATTTGCCACCTCTTGGCCCAGCTCTGCAACTTGTCCAAATCTCTCTGCAAACTATAACACCCCTCTTCACTATCTACCACTCCACCGACTTTAGTGTCATCTGCAAATTTACTAATCCATCCCTCAATAACCTCATCCAGATCATTTATAAAAATTACAAACAGCAGGGGCCCCAAAACAGACCCCTGAGGTACACCACTTGTAACCGAACTCCATGATGAATATCTCCCATCAACCACCACCCTCTGTCTTCTATCTGCTATCCAATTCCTAATCCAATTAGCTAAATCACCCTCTATCCCATACATCTGCATTTTCTGCAGAAGTCTTCCATGGGCCACCTTATCAAACGCCTTACTAAAGTCCATATATACCACATCAGCCGCCTTACCCCCATCCACCTCTTTGGTCACTTTTTCAAAAAACTCAATGAGGTTAGTAAGGCACGACCTACCCTTCACAAAACCATGCTGACTATCCCCAATCATTCATTTCTCTCTAAATAACTATAAATCCTATCCCTAATAATTCTCTCCAATACTTTGCCCACAACAGAAGTAAGCCTATAACTCACTGGCCTATAATTCCCTGGAAGGTCTCTCTTCCCCTTCTTGAACAATGGGACCACATTTGCTATCCTCCAGTCCTCCGGAACTACACCCGTAACCAACGACGACCTGAACATCAGAGCCAGAGGCTCTGCAATCGCCTCTCTTGCCTCCCAGAGAATCCTAGGGTAAATCCCGTCCGGCCCAGGTATATATGGACTTTAGTAAGGCATTCGATAAGGTGGCCCATAGAAGACTTCTGCAGAAAATGCAGATGTATGGGATAGAGGGTGATTTAGCTAATTGGATTAGGAATTGGCTAGCAGATAGAAGACAGAGGGTGGTGGTTGATGGGAGATATTCATCGTGGAGTTCGGTGACAAGTGGTGTACCTCAGGGGTCTGTTTTTGGGCCCCTGCTGTTTGTAATTTTTATAAATGATCTGGATGAGGGTATTGAAGGATGGATTAGTAAATTTGCGATGACACCAAAGTCGGAGGAGTGGTAGATAGTGAAGAGGGGTGTTATAGTTTGCAGAGAGACTTGGACAAGTTGCAGAGCTGGGCCGAGAGGTGGCAAATGGAGTTTAATGTGGAAAAGTGTGAGGTAATGCACGTTGGCAGGATCAATAAATGTGTAGAGTATAGGGCTAATGGTAGGGCTCTTAATAGTGTTGAGGAACAGAAGGATCTTGGTGTATGTGTCAATAGATCCCCGAAAGTAGGCAGTCAAGTGGATAAAGTTGTTAAGAAGGCATATGGAGTCTTAGCTTTATTGGTAGGGGGATTGAATTTAGGAGCCGCAGCATCATGTTGCAACTGTACAAAACTCTAGTGCGGCCGCACTTGGAGTATTGTTTGCAGTTCTGGTCCCCACATTATAAGAAAGATGTGGAGGCATTGGAGAGGGTACAGAGGAGGTTTACCAGGATGTTGCCTGGTATGGAGGGCAGGTCTTATGAAGAGAGGCTGAGGGATTTGAGGTTGTTCTCGTTAGAGAGGAGGCGGCTAAGAGGAGACCTTATCGAAGCATATAAGATGATTAGAGGTTTAGATAGGGTGGACAGTGATGGCCTTTTTCCTAGGATGGAGAAAGCTAGCACGAGGGGACACAGCTTTAAATTAGGGGGTGATAGTTATAGGACGGATATCAGAGGTAGGTTCTTTACCCAGAGGGTGATTAGGGAGTGGAATGCCCTGCCTGCGGCAGTTGTAGATGCGCCAAGTTTGGCAGCGTTTAAGAGGTTAGTTGATAAGTTTATGGAAGAGAAGGGAATGGTTTAGTTTGGAGGGTCATTGCTTTTTTTTTCATAATTGGTCGGCGCAACATCGAAGGCAGAAGGGCCTGTTCTGTGCTGTAATGTTCTATGTTCTATGTTCTGTAAATCAGCAAACATGCTGTGGTAAAATACAAATATGGAAAATAAAGAATAAGGCTCTCCCCTTTAACTTCAGCATTAGAAAGATACTTAACATTCCTAATCTGTAATCAGATCTACATTCAATGGTTACTAAAGCAATTATTTAATCACTGTAAGCTTAACACAATAATTAATAGCTTTGTGCACACAAATGGTACTTTCAATAGATTGTAGTCAATTATTTGAGCAACCAAAAAAGCCTTCTAGCAACAGTCTTGCTATTAATGTGCTGCCATTAGACATCGCCACTGCAGTGCTACCAAAGAGCAATACAATTAAATCGGATCTGTCAATAAGAAGGGAAAAGATAAAATAATCAGCTCAGTCCAACTTAATTCATCAATGTATCATAGAATCCGTACAGTGCAGAAAGGGGCCATCATCAGCCCCATCTCTCCAAAACAGCATCCCACCCAGGTCCTCCCTTCTGCCCTACCCTATAACCCCATGCATTTATCATTGTTAATCTACCTAATTTATACAACTTTGGCTACCTAGGGAAAATTTAGCATGGCCAATCAGCCTAGCCTGCACATCTTTCGGTCTGTGGAAGGAAACAGAAGCACTCAGAGTAAACCCATGCAGACATAGGTAGAACATGCAGACTCCACACAGACAGACACCTGAAGTTGGAATCGAACCCAGGTCCCTGCCACTGTGAGGCATTGTAACAGCAATTCTTTAGACTCCAGAAAAATCAGAAGCAGCAAGAAAGGTACTGTTGCTATTATTCTTTGTAGTCTCAATTCTAGATATCTGTAGGATAGGGCATCTTTTCTTTAGTTGTTCTTGGGATGCAGGAATTACTAGCAAAGCCATCATTTTTGCCAACCCAAGTTGTCCATGAGCCACCACAATTGCCTACGCTGTGGGTTGGTACACAAAGAAAGGGCTGTCAAGGAACTCCAAGACTTTGATCCAGTCTGACTGGCAAACCATTGAAATCCCATATTTTAACACTCTGCCATTATTAATCAAGCACAGTAAAAAGCACACTCGCTCTCTTGTCTCATTCACAGAAGAAAATTCAACTCACACTGAAAGAATCCAGTCGCTGTCTGAATGTCAGATCAGTCTCCTTGCTGGGTGAATATATCTTGTTATGTCTACTATTGGGCGGCAGAATTGTAGGAACAGCAAATATCCCACTGTCTGCATCACTACTCGAATTTCCAGAACTACCAGAGGAACACGGCACCACCAATGTCTTCTGTACATTACGCATGCCTAAAAATAATAAAATCATTAGAGCAAAGAAGAAAAGCACAGCACAAAAACAGGCTCTCCAAGCCTGCACCAATCATGATGCCCTAACTACACAAAACCTTCTGCCATACTTGGTCATGTCCCTTTATTCCTTCCCTTACCCTTGTACTCATCTAGATGCCTCTTAAAAGTTGTAATGTGCCTGCTTCCACCACCTCTTCCGGCAGCACGTTCCAGACACCCATCATTTTCTGCGTGATTTTCTGTTTGTCATTTTCATAAATGACCTGGATGAGGAAGTGGAGGGATGGGTGAGTAAGTTCACCGATGACACGAAGGTCGGTGGTGTTGTGGATGGTCTGGAGGGATGTCAAAAGTTGCAGCAGGACATCGACAGGATGCAAGACTGGGCGGAGAAGTGGCAGATGGACTTCAACGCGGATAAATGTGTTGTGGTCCATTCTGGCAGATCCAACGGGATGAATGAGTACACTATCAAAGGTAGGAGTCTTAGCTGTGTGGAAGAGCAGAGGGATCTTGGGGTCCGGGTCCATAAGACTCTCAAATCGGCCTCCCAGGTGGAGGATGTGGTTAAGAAAGCTTACGGTGTACTGGCCTTCATTCATCGAGGGATTGAGTTCAGGAGTCAGGAGGTAATGCTGCAGCTTTATAGGACCCTTGTCAGACCACACTTGGAGTACTGTGCGCAGTTCTGGTCGCCTCACTATAGGAAGGACGTGGAAGCTATTGAAAGGGTGCAGAGGAGATTTACAAGGATGTTGCCTGGATTGGGAGGCATGCCTTATGAAGACAGGTTGAGGGAGCTGGGACTGTTCTCCCTGGAGAGACGAAGGTTGAGAGGCGACCTGATAGAGGTTTACAAGATGTTGAGAGGAATAGATAGGGTGGACTCTCAGAGACTATTTCCCAGGGCTGAAATGGTCGCGACGAGAGGGCACAGATTTAAGGTGCAGGGAAACAAATACAGAGGGGATGCTAGGGGAAAGTTTTTCACAGAGGGTGGTGAGTGAATGGAATCGGCTGCTGTCGGTGGTGGTCGAGGTGAATTCGCTGGGGTCTTTTAAAAGACTTCTGGATGAGTATATGGGATCCAATGGGATTGGGGGTTATAGATAGGTCTATGGCTGGGTAGGTTTTGATGTGTTCGGCACAACTTGAGGGCCGAAGGGCCTGTTTGTGCTGTAGTGTTCTATGTTCTATGATAAACGTCTCCTGCACATCTCCCTTAAATGTCCCCTCTCACCTTGAACCTGTGCACACCCTTGTAATTGACACTTGCACCCTGGGAAAAAGCCTCTAACTATCCACTCTGTCTATGCCTCTTAATTTTGTAGACCTCTATCAGGTCTCCACTCAGCCTCTGTTTTTCCAGTGAAAACAATCCTAGTTTATTCAACTTCCCCTCATAGCCAATATCCCCGAGACCAGGCGACATCCTGTCAATCTTTTTTGCGCTCTTTCCAAAGCTTCCACATCCTTGTTGTGTGGTGACCAAAACTGCATACAATACATAAATCACTTTCATTCACATTTGTGACATCAAATCACATGTTCAGAGTTACGCGAGCATTATATTTTTAATGCTGACTAAACTATAATATTCAATTTCATTGATGCTGCCTGACCCAGAGTTACTAATTCAGTTGAGATCACTTTTCATTAGAACAGGACCCTTCAAGTCATTTCACCACCTTCAAACTGTGCAGGTCTTTAAATCACTGTTTTACACCTCATGGTTTGAATCTATTGCAGATACAATAAAACCCAAGTTGAGTACAACAGATAATAAGGAAGATTTCACATAGTATCACATCGTAGTCTCTCTCTAGTTTTTCAGATAAATCTCCATTCACTGGTCACTGCACTAACCTGAAGCAGTGGTGGGAGTAACTGCTTTGTTAGATCGAACTGCTGCAGTACTTCGGACACAGCCAGGACTACGTGTAAGAGTGATCACTTTCCCTGGTGGAGTGTGCATCTGATCTTCGTGGTTTGACTTCATTGGAGATGTAGCCACAGAGTTAGATTCTGGATTCTAGACATGATATAAGAGCTATATGAGAGACTGAAGTCCTCAACGCGTTGCCCAGGTCTCCAAATCTCAACTGGTCCACTGAGCCTTATTTAATAAGATGGCAATGCTATTGGCCCAACACCATTTGAATATGTTCAATGGACAATTTTTGCCCCATTCCATGTCCTGACATGCAAAAGTTTTAAACTCAGGCTTTTACAAACTCCATTAACATAAAGATGTTCACAAGAGTCATTTCCTATCATGCTATTAGTTGTTGCTGGGGTAGCTAACAAATTCCATTAATTTCAAGCCTAGTATCCCAATGCCTAATGAATTTTAATAAGGGAACATAAATAAATGTATGCAAAAATTCTGGAATCTCAGCCATGCACACAAAAATGTAACTAACACTCATAATTATCCAATTTTAAAATGAGCATTGATCATTACAGATCCTAACAAGTTGTAGGGCTTTTAAAGAGGACAAATCACACACTAAAGTGCAAGTACAAACCCTTAAAAAATCCACACATTTTGAAATTACAAACATATAAAGTGTAGAAGCCCAGAAAAATCCTTCACTTATTTCTATGTGCAAATTAATCCTAACCTGCTAGGCCCAGCTGACAAAGTACAACGGTGCCATTGTTCATGAAAATTGCACTTTTATTTTTGGACTACTGGCACAAGGAAGAGCCACATTTTACACACAAACTTCCCTCCAGAACTGTCATTCATTTGGATCATTTATCAAGAGCCCCAAAACTTCTGTTCTCAGAAATCAAACAAGGGCCCTGTGATACTAACCTTAGGTTAAGATGTCTTATAAATCAATCCTTTGAACTACTTGAAGGAACTTTACTCAAACATCAATTAGTGATTTCAGATTTCCACCGTGCATTTTGGAGCTATGACTTTGGGGACGATTTGCTCAGATAAGCGGAGGCCAGTTAGTAGGCTTCCCCGCTGGGCGCCATGGACTTCGCACATTTCTGGATTTCCAGATTTCCGGCAGTGTCAGTCCGCGCTGGAAATCAGTGCGGAGCTGATTAAAATATTTAAATCTTCATCTGCCTATGATTAGTAGTTCCAGAGACTTCACTAGCCTCTCCCCAACACCCCTGCCAGGAGTGGTTAATTTCAGCAGCGTTTCCAATAGCTTTCCACTAACAGGGTACTGGTCTCGCTCAGGAGGTTGGGGGTAAGGGTGGGGGTGCCACTTGGACATTGCCAGATTGGCCTAACTGGCACAGCCCAAGTGTAAAATGGCAATGCCCAGGGGTACCTTGGCATTGCCCACTGGGCATTGTGTAGTTCCAAGGGGTGGGGCCAGAGGGCACGAGGCCTGTGGGGTTTGAGTCGGAGGGAGGTCCCGTTGCCACTCTGCAGTTGGGATCAGTGACAGAAGTGGGGAAGGGCAGTGAACGGAAAACTGGGACCGTGGGCGGGAGGGTCCTGGTGTGGAGACTCTGGGAGGTCAGAAATCGCAGGGTAGAAGCAGCATCGCAAGACTAGCTAGCGATCGGGAGGCTGGCAGTGCAGTGCCACCATGTATGCACTGATCTCGGCGCTGACAGATTGGCGTTATGTTGCTGGCCTCTCCAGCAGGAACAGACCCCACCCCAGATTTTTATCGTGATTCACACTAGGGCACTCTGCAGTCCTCGGAGTGTGGGAAATTCATTTTGAAAATCCTGCTGAAAAAACCCCTGAGAGTTATTCCTGTGTTTTGCGAATTTGGCACTTAAAATTCTTTTGGGAGAATCCTGGCCATTACTTCCCAAATGCTGGAAATAATCATGGAAATTATTTTCAAAGAGATAAGGTCATTAGCTGCAATGAATCACTGGTATTGTCATTTTAAAAATGGGAAAAGGTTACCATTGAGTACAATATTAACCAAATATATGTACATACTAATAAATAACTTCCTTTGTGGCTTTCTTCACTTTTTGTTTCAGTAAGTTTTGATCTTTATTCTTCTAGGTAACCTCAGTAGCACTGGCTAAGCCAGCATTTTTTGTTGCCCATCCTAATCATCCTTGTGAAAGTGATTCTTAAATCTCTGCAACCCATGTAATATACATACACCCACAGTGCTGTTAAGAAGGGAGTTCTAAGATTTTGACCCAGTGACAGCGAAGGAATGGCAATATACTTCAAAGTCAGGATGATATGTGGCTTGGAGGGGAGCTTACAGGTAATGGTGTTCTCATGTTTATAGAAATTGTACACTGCAGGAGGCGGCCATTTGGCCATCGAGTCTGCACCAACCACAATCCACCCAAGCCCATCCCTGTAATCCCAGGACACGGGCAATTTAGCATGGCCAATGCACAAACTTGTACATCTTTGGGCTGTGGGAGGAAATCAGAGCACCTGGAGGAAATCCACGCAGACACAGGAAGAACGTGAAAACTCCACACAGACAGTGATTCAAGCCAGGAATCAAACCCAGGTCCCTGGAGCTACGAGGTGGCAATGCCAACCACTGTAACACCCATGTGTCTGCTGCCTGTGTCCTTCTAAATGGTAGAAGTCACAGGCTTGGGAAATGCTGTCCAAGGAATCTTGTTGCAGTACATCTTGTAGATGGTACAAATTGTTACAACTGTCAGTGATGGGGAGATTGGATTTTGAAGGTGGTGGGTGGGCACCAACCAAGCAGGCTGCTTTGTCCTCATTGGTTTCAAGCTTGATTGTTAATAGAGTTGAGCTCCTCCAGGCAAGTAGAGAATATTCCATCACACTCCTAATCTATGCCTTGTAGATGGTGGACAAAAACTATAGAACCTTACAGTGTAGAAAAAGGCCCTTCAGCTCATCTAGTCTGCACTGAACACAATCCCACCCAAGCCCTCCCCCCATATCCTATGTATTATACCCACTAATCCTTCTAACCTATGCATCGCTGCACACTAAGGGGCAATTTCTTAGTACAGTCAATCAACCTGACCTGCACATCTCTGGACTGTAGAAGGAAACCGGAGTACCTGGAGGAAATCCACGCAGACACAAGGAGAATGCGCAAATTCCACAGACAGTGACCCGAGCCAGGAATCGAACCCAGGACCCTGGAGCTGTGAGTGAAGCAGCAGTGCTAACCGCTGTGCATTCATGCCGACAAGCTTTGGGGAATCAGGATTTCGCAGAATTCCCAGCCTCTGACCAGTCACGTAGCCAGGTCAGTTTCTGATTTGCTGCCCATTTCTAGTTGCCCTTGAACTGAGTGACTCGCTAGGTTATTTGAGAGAGCAGTTAAGAGTCAACCACATTACTGTGGACATCAGGGTCACATGTAGGCCACACTGGGTAAGGGCAACAGATTTTCTTCCCTGAAGCACAAGGTAACCAGAGGGATTTTACAACAACTAATCATAACAGTAGTCATCATGGTCACCATTACTGAGACTAACATTTGTATTATAGATTTATTAATTAGCTTTAAGTTACTGTAGTGGGATTTGAACCCTTGTCCCTATGGCATTAATTCTGGACCCCTGCTTTAGTAGTTACTAGTCCAATGACATTACCACCACGCCACCATCTTTCTGAAAAGACTTAAGGAAATGATGTAAGACTGTAATCTCCTTAGGTATTGACTTGCAACTGATCTCTAGAGAAGCTGAACAAATTAATGCAAGTAGTCATGAAGACACGCACTGCAATGTGAGGTGCCCAGATTAAGTCCTTCCATCAGCATCCACTATCTGCAATGGCATGACAGCAAGTTTTTCTGTGCTTTAGAAACAAACATTTGCTCTTTAAAGCAAACACAAGTAAAACGTATGACAGTTACTTTCTAACATTCTTCAGTTTCTGGGTTTTATAAAACTACAAACCAAATATTATAAATGGGATTTATAGCTATTTTATTCCCTGTGCCTTTAAAAGTACTACTTGATTGAAATGGTTTGAGCAGAAATTCTCTCTTACTCCGACTCATTGATTTAGTGTACTCACGGGTTTAGGATTCACTTCAGTGGTGATGATTTGCAGCAAGCACTTTAGTAACCGCTGATTTGCGCCCTTTGTTCTCTCAGTTTCCTCGGCGTTATTCCGCTGGGTTTGTACCCAATCATACTCGAGCTGCAGTTTACTGGGTTTCCCCAGCATGAGGTACAGTTCAGCCAAAGTCAAATTTTCAGAGGTACTTGGGCTCCAGCCATCCTCCTGTACCTGCTGGGCCAAGTGGGTAGTATCCTCTTTCGGTGGCTTTGGAACAATGCTGGCACTACTAGGTTGTCCCTGAGAGGGCGGAGCAATTATCAAGGCCTGCCTCATAACGCAGTCAGCATCAGACCCATCTTGGGTAAATGACACTGACTGTTCACGAGTGCAAACAGAAGGTAGGGTCCTGTTATCACCATCATCTAATGTAGTTGAACTGGCTGACTTTGAAGTGGTATCACCGGCCAACTGCGGTGCTGAAACTGCAAGCTGTTCAACGTTGAGTTCTCTCATTTCTACATCTCCCGAATGCACAGCACTAGGATCACCAGAAAATCCATTTATGCCTGAAGCAGTAACACCCTTTTCAGAGGATTTGTCCTTACACGTACACTTTTCTGGAACTACTAAGTTCTGACAAGACTTCATGTAACGAGGAACCGGATCCAAGAGGGATACCTCATCAGTGTTCATAATCCCTCCACATACACAGGAATCAGCAGCAGGAGCTGCTTCCGGGGACTCCATTAGAGCGGCTTCATTACTGTTGCATTCCTCAGTGGAAACATCTGAATTAGCTTTGGGCGAGTTAAATAGATTTTCTCCATTTTCTCCTAACTCTTGTTGTGCCCCATCAAAAAACTCCTCTGCTTTTGGACTCTCCTGGTGGGCAATTGTCTCTTCAGCAGAGGTAGCTTCCAAAGAAGACATTTCCTCTTCAGTGCTTTGTGGTCCTTCTCCAGTCAACAACCCAGTCATTTTGCTACCAGTTCGTCCGTCTGTTGGGCGTATTTGCTTAACGTGTCCCTTCATTGGGCCCTGTACTCCCTGGTTGAGAGGAACAGTTGGATCCTTTGTGACAGAGGTTCTAGCTAGCATCTGTGCTGGTGGGAGTAAATGAGTGTCCTTCACATTTTGTCTGCACCTCCCCGTTTCCTGCCAATGCACTGTGCAGCATGCCTTCGAGTGAACTACCTTTGCCACTCCAGGCAGTGCAGTTAAGGTACAATTCTCTGCAGGGTAAAGGTGAAGTTCTGTCTTTTCTTCAAGCCCCACAATCCTCGATTCACTATCTCCAGAGTCCTGCTGACGTTCTTCCAATGATTTACGCTAAAGAACAAAGTCAAGGCAAAACTAGAGGCAAGTCATTTACAGAATTCTGCTTAGATTAATTAAAATTTAGTCACAGCTGCCCCGATTTTACCATTTTGATTCTAAGTGCTGAATCTGGATGCAAATCAGATCCGACTTGGAAAACTGCTCTCAGGTGCCTCCACACGCACTTAGTCTGAAAAGAGTCTCAAGTCTGAATTACGCTATAGGCGGAGTTTATCACATCCGAAATGCTGCGGCTCTTATTGGAGCTTTGAACTGTCCATATGCAGTGGAAAAAAAAAATTGAAAAATGCGCCCATCACATCACTTCCAGGCTGCAAAAATCAGATAAAAAGGCCCGGGAGTGATAGCCGTCACAGACATCATCCACCCCCACAATATAGCTGTCCTCCTTATCCACCTACCTCTTCCTCCGCTACTGAGATCGATCACGACCCCCTGCCCCACCCTCTCCCCAACCAGTGGCAGAGTGGCAGCAGTTCCTCTTCCCACCCCGAACCAAAGATCCATCTGGCCTCCACCATCACCAGCCCCCGCCGCCCACATCAATTTACTTTTAGTCAGACCTGCTTAGTTTAATTGTGGCACTCTAACCACTAGTTACACTAGTCGTTAGCAAGAAATAACTAGTAAGTAAACAAAAACAAGGAGGATAAAGCCATGCATGTGCACGTGTTTTGTGTTCACATGCACACTGTGAGTGTACATGCCTGTGGACTTGTGCACACACAATGGGACTGATCAGACAACTGTGTTTATTCAGATTCAGTGTGTGAGAATAAATAGCTTCATTTTAAATTCAAGAAAGCTTGCTGCTGAATAATTTAATTGGAATATACATTCCCAAGGATAAGAAAATCTTCTCCTCTTTCCATACAAAACATATTCATCACAGGCAGGAAGTAGTTTGCAAATAGTTTGTAATATCGGTGATTTTTAAAGAGATGACTGCAGGGCACTTTCTAAAACAGTGAAGATAAGACAGGACATTTCTGAACCGGAAAATTGTGGGGGTTACACCTAATTCTAAAAATATATTTCCACTCACTGATGGAATCTTTGTGCTCCCTGCCACCTCTCCACTTTAAAGTTGATGCTAAGGTAATTAATGGGTTGTCCCTGCTCTGGATGAGTGCATGGCTGTGCGTCACTGGTTTAACGTTTCCAGCTTGGCATTCTAGGTAGTCTCACAACACCAGGTTAAAGTCCAAGACAGGTTCACAAACAAGGGCATACGCCCTGCTTGTGAAACAAATCCTGCACTCATTTGATGAAGGAGCAGCGCTCCGAAAGTTCGTGCTGCCAAATAAACTTGTTGGATTTTAACCTGGAGTTATGAGAATTCTTACTGCACCTATTCCAGTCCAACACTGGCAACTCGCATATCATAGCTTGGCATTCAGAAGCCAATGAGGCCCTACCATTTGAATTGCTTGGATTTTTTATCAAAGGCACCAAAGTAGGCAGAATGATTTCTTCACTGACTGGTCATCAAGTATTTGCTGATAAATTGACCCCAGAATTTCTTTTGCTTGTCATTCAAAAAAGGATACAATTCTGAATTCTTGTAAAGCCCATTTATGTTTGAGGAATTCAATGAGACTAGAAACTTTCCGATGCAGCTCCACCATCATCCTGCAAAGAAATCAAACTAGGTCCATCAAAGAGTGATGTGCAAATACAGTATCACCTTGTATATTGTAACTCAGTTTAAAGGGAAGGACAGTATGCAGCCATTGAACATACAAATGCAAGTGATAGTTCCCAAGACAGAAATCTCAGGATCATCTTGAATCCTTAAGTTATGAAATTACAAAACATACAAAATCATCAACATACTGCATCATGAAATAGATGGATGCAAACTGACATCCATCACTCTGCAAATGGTGAGCTCTTTGATCTGCCATAATCCAGGGAGCAATGGAATCAGGTGTTGAGCTTTCCAAGTGGATCAACTAACTGACAATTGGAGGTCTGTCCTCTTCGTTCAACTATGGATGTCATGGTCAGTACAAGTAATATCAAGTTTACCACTGGTCACTGACGAGGGTACATTCTAGGATGACTGATGCACGTGGCACAGTGGTTAGCTTTGTTGCGTCACAGCGCCAGGGACCCAGATTCAATTCCCAGCTTGGGTCACTGTCTATGCAGAGTCTGCATGCTCTCCCCGCGTTTGCGTGCATTTCCTGCAGGTGCTCCGGTTTCTTCTCTCAGTCCAAAAGACATGCTGGTTAGGTGCATGGGCCACATTAAATTCTCCTTCCATGTACCTGAACAGGTGCCGGGATGTGGCAACTAGAGGATTTTCATAGCAACTTCATTGAGGGGTTATGTAAACCTACTTGTGTCACTAATAAAATAAATAAATCAAACTTGCATCGATGTTAAAAAGTCTGACAAGTGCCCTATAAACTTTTTGACATTAAACTCTTTTTTTGTAGTAAACGTGTAAATTGTTTATAGTATATACTTCTAGCAAGTATCATTTTTCTCAAGCAACTTATTAAATAATAACTACTGCCCTGAACATCAGTTTCACTCAAAATGAAACATTTGTTGATATTACTCTCCAATACTTTCTGCTAAATCTTATTATAAAACCTGGAGCATTTAAACTTGCAGGATCTTCAGTTACCTACATAAAAGTTTCACCCTCAGGAACTGAAGACACGCAAGTTGTGCTAGAAAAAAGCAACACAGCACAATAGACAAAGCTCTCTATCTATAATCAGTAAACAAAGAAATTAATCTATCACAGGTTAATAGATTAGATATTCAGCCTGTACCTTAGTCGAGGATTCTGTGCCAAACTCTGAACTCTTGCCCAGGTGTAGTTACTGCGTGGCAGCAGTTCAAGTAACACTTTGAGAGGAAGTCGGACGGGTTTCTGATCTTCTTCATCACTAATTCCTAAGAACAATAAAAGAAAAGACTGTCAGAAGATAGCATTGGAGGAAATAGGAGGAGGAAGGGAAGAGACATGTTTAACTTAAAGGAACCTCAGTCTTCTTGACATTCACCCAGAAGGCTGGTGTAGTCAGGTGGGCTGCAGAGATGAGCAAAGCAAAACTAAAAGGAAGGGACGGTACAAAAGTTAAGCGTGTAATTTGAAGAGAAAGAGGCAAAGGTACTGATGGGAGTGAGGTTTTGATAGGAAATAAAAGTGGAATAGTAAGGATATAGGTGCCGTAATGATTATAAGTGGATGAGGAGATTCACAAGTGTTTGGAGTAGGAATGGTGGTTGGGGACAGGTGCAGGGCAGAGTTCCCGAGGACTATAGCTCCCTCACAACACCACCTCAACTTCAGACTGCGGCCTTGATAGCTTATTTTGTCACATCTCCATCCAACACCTATTGTCAAAAAGCGCAAGCAAAAAACGAGCAGCAAAAAGAAATGAGTAACAGAAGACAGGAAGGAAGAGAGAGGGACAGATGCATTAGCAAAACATCTAAAAGAGACAGAGGCAAATACAAGATATGGAAATGAAAACTGTGTACACAATTCTAATTTAAATCTTAGCTTTTGGATTTTAAGATCACCAATAATGCATTTTTAATCAAAGTTTCTGATCCATCAACATGTTCAATATATTTCCAAACAAACCAGTGAAAATTCTATTTCCAATGTAATACAAAGCATAATCATTGTTTAAGTAAGTACACATCCCACTCATCTAAGCCCAAAAACTTTGTGTGGTGGGCAAAAATCAAAGCAACACATACTTGTGACGTTTTAACCAGCGAGGACACCAATCACCACAGAGCACTGGAAAATTCCTGCTGCTTAGATTGTTGTGGCCACCCTACTCAACAAGATTCTAGCTTGCATGGTCGCTTCTGGCAGACAGGGAAGAATCCTGCCCCACTGAATGAATCAGGCAGACTGGCCTTGTCAATAAAAGTCTTGAATTATAACTTTGCTACATTCTAACTGGTATCTGCTATCTCAGGTAATGTATGCAGGAACTGTAAAGAGAGCTTGAAATATTACTGCCAAAGAATATCTTCCAATGCACTGGATTTTTTTGTTCCCATTAACTGAATTATTGGAGCTTTGTTAATATAGACAAAAATTCCTTTGCATTGGAAGGTATTTCTTGATAATATTTCATGCTATACAGTTGGTGTATACATTAACTGGAATAGTGTAATTTTGCCAATTTATGCAAGAATTGTTTGATTTGATTTATGATTATCACATGTATTGGTAGACTGTGAAAAATATTGTTTCTTGTGCGCTACACAGACAAAGCAAAGAGAAGGAAAGGAGAGGGTGCAGAATGTAACGTTACAGTCATCGCTAGGGTGCAGAGAAAGACCAACTTAACACAAAGTAAAGAATAACACATTGTTAAGACAATTTAAAAGAGTTAGAATATAGTTTTAGAAGTATAAAACAAGAGTAAAAGTTAGAATTAGAGAGCATGTTGGGTACAGCTTCCAAGAAGTCGTCATGCTCCAGCGCCATCTTGTGTAAAGGCGCCATATTAAATATTTCCTTCAAAAAATACCTTCCAATGCAAAGGAATTTTTTTTGGTCTAAGAACAAAGAACAAAGAACAAAACAGCATGGGAAACAGGCCCATCAGCCCAACGAGCCCATGCCGCCACCTTGATGTTCCCACTTCTACCCATGATCCCTGTCATCCCTGTCTATGTTTATACATCTGTGCATTAGAACCAAATTTGAGACAATTTAGGGAGAATTTGTTCTGCCAATCAGCCTAAGAGCACATCTTTGGGATGTGGGAGGAAACCTGGAGAAAACCCACGCAAGCACGGGAAGAATGCGCAAACTCCCACAGACACAGGCCCAAATCCATGTATCTGCACAGCACAGCGATAGTCACTGAGCTGTCGTGTTGCCCATCAAATGGTCCAGGTCAAGCGTACACTAATGATGTGAAGCACTAGGCTACTCTTGAAAAATCCAAGAGCAGCCTTCTCATGACCCATCGCGTGTATGCCCCTTGTGAGACAAGGCGGACCAAAGTACCTGTAATTAGCAAAGCTGCCAGAGTTTTTTGAAGGGGAAACTAAGAAGGTAACTGAGTGCAGTGCAGTTGGTGTTGTCTGCGTGGACTTCAGCAAGTCCTTTGACAAGGTACTGCAAAGTAGGTTGTTGCATAAAGTTAAATTTCATGGAATCCAAAGTGAGATAGCTAAATAGATACAAAATTGGCTTGATGACAGAAGCCAGAGGGTGATTGGAAAGGGCTGTTTTTCAAACTGGAGATCTGTGACCAGCGGAGTGCCTCAGGGATCAGTGCTGCGTCCACTGTTATTTGTCATTTATATTGATGATTTGGAGGAGAACATAGGAAGCATAGTTAGTAGTTTGCAGATGACACCAAGATTGATGGCAGAGTGGACAGTGAAGAAGCTTATCCCAGATGGCAATGGGATCTTGATCAATTGGGCCTGGGCCTGTAGACTGATGAACAGTAGGTGGAGTTTAATTTAGATAAAAGCCAGGTGATTCATTTTGGTAGACTGAACCAGGAGAGGATTTACTCAGTTAATGGTGGGGCGCTAGGGAGAGTTACAGAACAAAGAGATCTAGAGGTACAGACTCATAGCTTCTTGAAAATGGAGTTACAGGTGTATAGAGTGGTGAAAAAGGCATTCAGCATGTTTAGTTTTATTGATCAGAACACTGAAGACCGGAGTTGGGATGTTTCGTTGAAGTTGTACAAGACATTGTTACGGTCAACTTAGAATGCTGTGTAAAATTCTGGTCATCCTGTTATAGAAAGGATATTATTATATTAGAAAGAATGCAGAAAAAATTTATGAGAGTGTTATCAGAATTTGATGGTTTGAATTATAAGGAGAAGTTGGATAAATAAGACTTTTTTCTCTGGAGTGTAGAAGGCTGAGGGATCATCTTATAGAGGCCTATAAAATAAAGAGGGGTATAGATCAGCGAGATAGTCAACATCTTTTTCCAAAGGTAGGGGAGTCTAAAACTAGAGGGTATATGTTTAAGGAGAGAGGAAAGGGATATAAACGGTTCAGAGAGGCAATTTTTTCACAAACTAGCTTAGGAGTTTAAAAAACAAAAGGGGACAAGTTATGCCAAAGGGCTATAAACCTCTATGACTCTCTAAAATAAATGCTGTTTCATATTTGCAAAGGTTGGGGGGTACAGTATAAATGCTGCATTGATTTATAGACTTGAGAATAGTTACCTGGCAGAGATGACCTCAAGATATCAACACAGATTGATGAGAAAGCAACAGGAGGAAGTTGTTATTCTACATTTACTATTTCATAAATCAGTTGGAAATCCCCTTAAGAAAATCTAGTCAGTGAATCAGAGAAATAACACTTTCATATTCACTCATTAGATCCCTCCAACTCTTCATCAGATAACTTGATTTTTTTTATTATTATTGATTCATGGGACATGGGTGTTGCTGGTTAGCTAGCATTTATTGCCCATTCCTAGTTGCCCTTGAGAAGGTGATGATGATCTGCTTTCCTGAATCACTGCAGTCCACGTGGTAGGGAGGGAATTCCAAGATTTTGACCCGGTGACTGCGAAGCAACAGCAATATATTTCTAAGTCAGATTGGTGTGTGGCTTGGAGGGGAATTTGCACATGTGGTGTTCCCATATATCCATGTGTTCCCGTGTATTTGTTACAAAGGAAACCACTAGGTGCAAGGCCCATAACGTCCCATTATCCTTTCCTTTATTTGTGATATCTTCTTAAACAGTTCCTGATGAATTCTTTATAGAACTTACCCTCAGGATCACAGATTTTTTTCAAAGCCCGGCACATCGGTGTCTTTATACGCAAATTGCGGCCTTTGTATCGCACTGTGGTGGCCCTGGTATGAGAAAAATACTCTGAATTACTTTTAATGGAGAAGAAAGACAAGACTATTCGACAACATTAGAATTCACTTGACCAAATCATGAAACAACTGCTCTCTGTATAGGGTCCAGCAAGGATCCGGTTACCCATCTAAAGTCACAATGGCAAAGAACTTTCATCACATGCTCCTACCCTATAAGTCTAAATCGGAAAAATGTTGCACTAGCACGTCTTCAAAGCAGTCGGTTTGCTTGGATCACAAAATCCTAGCAGGGGCTAGGACACAGAATACCATTACAAAGACAGCAAGATGATCTGTACCCATCCAACTAATACAACTATAAAGGGAAAGATTTCGCAACCTCACTTGGGCAAGGTTCATAAAATCCCGCCCAACGCTGACAGAAAATTCCATTCTGCGAGGCTCACCCACCCTGATTCCGGGAAGGGTGAGGCAATAAAATTCCAACTAATACCTTCACAAATGCATCCAAGTGTTTTTTGAATGTAGTGTGGTTTTGCCTCCTTCCCATAAGACTAGTCCAGATATTAGTCATTCTGCACAAAGGTGTGTTGCCTGAAATCAGTCCCGAAATTGGCTTTTAGAAGTTTTAAATTATGTCTTCTTGTCCTGCAATTGTGGTGGTATTTGAAACTATGCTTAGCATTAATCTTTTCAAGTTCACCTCATATTTTACACGCTTCTCTATAAAGTCCTTTCTCGTTATTTTACTTTCAAGGCACATTTTTGTAACCTTTTCTCATCACTCTGCCCTCAGATTTGTCCAGTGCCAAATCCTGCACCAATTTCAAAGCTTAGAAATTTCCTTTTGCCTTAATGACCAATTATTCCAGGCATGCCCAGCCAAAGCAATACACTGTTTCAGTGTGACAACCTCAGATTTATGCTCTACTAATTTGACAGTATTATACTGCAATGTTAATTGGTGCTCTGGCCAGTAAAAATGAAACAGGAAAGCTGAAATAAAAATTAAAAATGCTAGAAATAAGTCAGCATCTGCAAAGAGTTTGCTATCTATATGTCCCCATCTTAGTTCAATACCAAGAGCTATATGCCCCAGTTTCTCTCCAATGCACTTATTATTGACCACATTGTAATGAATCACATTGGGCATGACTCCATCCACCTACAAATACCATCTGGATCTTTGTTCAATTTTCAGATGCTTTATCCAGATTATTGCTCCCCACTCAACCAGTAGTTTGACCAACTTAGTGTTCTGAAGCCAGATTGCTTAGGCAGATTGGAAGGAAGAAACTTCTGCATTTGTCTCCATCCATACAGCACAACATTACTCCCATAAGACACAGGAGCAGAACTAGACCACTTGGCCCAACAACTCGGCTCTGCCATTCAATCATAGCTCATATTTTTCTCCTCCCTGTTCTCCTGCTTTTTCCCATAACTCCTGATCCCCTTATTAATCAAGAACTTATCTATCTCTGTGTTAAAGACACTCAATGACCTGGCCTCCACAGCCTTCTGGGCAAAGAGATCAACAGATTCATCACTCTCTGGCTGAAGAATTTCCTCCTCATCTCTGTTTTAAAGGAATGTCCCTTTAGGCTGAGATTGTGCCCTCTGGTTCTAGTTTTTCCTATGAATGGAACCATTCTCTCCATGTCCACTCTGTAGGCCTCGCAGTATCCTGTAAGTTTTTTTAAGGTTCCTCCTTCATCCTTCTAAACTCCAATGAGTACAGATCCAGAGTCCTCAACCATTCCTCAGACGACAAGCTCTTCATTCCAGGGATCATTCTTGTGAACCTCCTCTGGACCCCTTCCAAGGCCAGCACTCCTTCCATTGATGGGTAGTGACCACAGCCTTATACAGTCTTATACAGTACACCCTTGCTTTTGTATTCTAGCCCTCTCAACATGAATGCTAACATTGCATTTGCTTTCCTAACTGTCGAATGAACCTGTACGTTAACCTTGAGAGAATCTTGAAGGACTTTCCTTTGTGCTTTTGATAATGATGAAAATTGCTCTTTTTCAGTAACTTTATGATATTAAGGTTATGTAATTGTCTTTAAGTTGAATATTATTACATTTTTTTGGAAGCCTAGGTGAGTTATATCATAATGCCTTCCCATTGTCTTGAAAAGATCACTTTTTCATAAAATCACCGTGGTCTGTTAGGCACGAAAATCATCGATTCAGAAGGGAAATTCTGAGCACCACAGCGCTTCATGTTCGCACAAATCTTGAAAAGTTACTAAAAGAAATCTTTTCCAAATCCAAATCTATGGATTGCTTGAAGGTACTATAAACTATGGAGATCACTTACCCAGCTTGAATTAATTCATTGAGTTTAACTGCATTTTTGTCATCCATGCCTATGAAATAAATACATATCACAGCATTAAATTAGTATGCAATCTCTATTTTTAGAATAAGTTAATTGCTTGCTCCAGGCTATACAGTTTTTCTTCAGAATGGGTCTCTACTGTAAAACTCATTTGAAGAGATTCACTAAGCGTTTTTCAGAACAAATATATAGGAGTTGATGTCCAAGAAGTTAGTTTTAAATACTTGAAACAGAGCAACCAAGTCTTTTGATTCACATCGGTCCATCTAACTCAAACACAACCTTGTTCAGATTCAGTGTTCTGAATTGATGGGAGTCGAAGTGAACAAAAGGTTGAACCTTTTAAGGTCATGATGTGCTCCACATAAAACAAGCAGCTCACCTGAAAATTATGCTTATTTTGCCTGGATTATTCATCCCATTGGCATTAACGGGAGGAATATCATGAGCAATGTCCTCACAATTTTCCATTAAGCGAATGGGCACTAAAACTGTAGCACAAAAAAGGCCACCAAATCTGCATTGATGATTTTCTCTGTAAGCTACTAATCTAGAGAGCAAAAGTTGGAATACTACGAAAGTTTATTATGTCTGAAGTGATATTTCAAATGCTTCACTGCATGCTTTCCCGTTCCTTCTGTAGATAAATCTATTGACAATTAACATGTAGCAAAATCCCATAAACAGTAAATGAAATGCATGACGAGTTAATCTGCTTTTGGTGAGAGTAGTAAAAGGAGGACATGAGAAGAAATTCCCTGTTCTTCCTCAAATAATCTCACTGGATCCTTTGCTTCTATTCAAACAGGCAGCCGAGGCCTCATTTAACATCTCCATAACAAAGATGACACTTAATGATGGTAGTCCTGCACATAAAATTTCAAGTATCCACTACATAAAGCAACACATGGAATGAACATTATCAGTTGATAGTTCAATTCATACAATGCATTTATTCATGGCAACGGTAGCTATTTAAAACTTGGACCAGGAAGTGTTAAAAGTTATCAAAGACTAAGTTGACATAATACATGAGGCAATTTACATGTCAGGTAAATTGGAATTCCGAAACTATATGATGAAAAGCAGGGGGCTTTAGGTGGGCATGAGTTCCTTTTTGAAAGGTGATGGGATTCATTGAAGCTAGTAATAATAGCAATTACTAATTATTAAGAAATAAAATACCATAAGACTGTCAACAGTTGCTTGCAATTTCTACAGAGAAGAAACAGGAAACCAAACGAGTTCCAATTACAATAAGCTTCCTTCTTACTGAATCCCATCAAAATACTCACATCCACCAATTTTTTTGCGAAGTTCACCATAACATATTAGCCCATACAGTTCCTGGGATGATTTCTTCAGTCCTCGGGAAAACACTGCAACAAAAAACACAGTTCATTTTTTTTTGAATAGATTAATGTCAGGGTTCTCTGGAAATCTGAAATCAGAACAGAAAATGCTGGAAGTATCCGGCAAATCTGGTGGCATCTGTGAACAGAGAAACAATTACATTTTCACACCAATGACATTTCATCAGAATCAGGTAGTTCTGATAATGAGGTCACCGACTTGGAACACTGGGTAAAGTTTTCCGGCCTCACTCGTCCCAAAACTGGAAAATCCCAGCCAAGGTCAATTGGACCTTTCTGTAGTCCGTCCTCCATCCGCTTTGATCCCTGTTGCAGGCAGGGTGGTAAAATTCTGGACATTAACTCTGTTTCTTTCTCCACACATGCTGCCAGACCTGCTGAACATTTCCTGTACTTTGTTTTTTATTTCAACGAATAACTTAGTTGATGAAAACAGCAGGTCAATGGGTAATATGGACTCAAAGACCCTAGATTTGACTCCAATCTATTTTGATCACTACTAAGTTTCCACCATGGACAACTTCATCCTGGAAGTCCTACTCCTGAAGAAAATCAGCTTAGATTTGATTCCTGTGGCGGGCAGGGTGATAGAATATGCTCTAGAACATCCTAGGTTTGATTTTAAACCTGGGATTTTGATCCAAACCAGGTTTCCAGCAAGGACAACCTAATCCTGGAAAGTCCTATTCCTGAAAGAAGAAAATCAACTCAGATTTGCAATTCTTGGTCATTACCCATCAATAGCTGCGAGAAGTCACATTGATGAGATGAATGGTGATCAGATTTAGTCACCTCTGAGATTGTAGCCTATTGCCACAATGTCTAGGCTTGCACATTCAGCAAGACTGCCAAGATTTGATATTTGAGAACAACCAATGCCCAGTAAGCCTTACCCTTCTACTTTCAGAGGTGGATGGAGGAAACAGAAGAAGGAAGACCTGCTGATTAAGTCAGCTAGTTGTGTCTCTTTAATCTACCAAATGGTTAAAAAAAAGTTACAGCATTTGTTATATCCTGGTGAATTTGGAAGGATGTGAGTGAGAATAAAGTGCACTATGTCTTTCTTTATTTGTTCATGGGATGTGGGTGTTACTGGCAAGGCCACTTTTTGTTGCTCATCCCTAATTGCCCTTGAACTGAATGGCTTGCTAGAACATTTCAGAGGGCAGTTAAGAATCAACTACATTGCCTGTGGGTCTGGAGTCATCTGTAGGCCAAACGAGGAAAAACGCCAGACCTCTTTCTCTAAAGGACATTAGTGAACTGGATGGATTTTTACAACAACCAAAAACCATTCATTACTGGTCACCATTACTGAGACTAGATTCAATCCCAGATGTTTTTTATTAATCGAATTTAAATTTCACCAGCTGCCAGTAAACCTACATTGCCACAGCACTAGCCTGGTCTCTGGATTACTCAGCATTGCTATAACACCACCGTCTTTTCAAACCAGGGCTTTTGTTTTAAATATATGAATTTTGTCAATGTTTGCTAAATCATAATCCTGATTGGTCAGATTATTTTGTTTCACCAAAATGGTGAAAACCACAGTGGATAGTGCCGAAGAACTACTTGTAGAAACCACTGTGGTGAACACTTGTGATAAAGCAAAATGGGTGACAAGAGAATTAGCAGCCCATTTTACACTCCAATCAATTCTCTTTCTCACTGAGACTATGAAATAATATCGCAGTCAGCATTCACAATGCCTCCCAACCACTGAATAGATAGCAGCTAGGATTCTCCCAGCCCACTGTGCTGCTTCAGGGGGCCAGGAGAATCAGCAGCGGTCATTTCATGGGATTCACGGTGGGCGCCACAGCCTCCATGCATCTCCGAGGCTACGTTTTTTAGCATAACTAGCTCCATGCCAGGCATCAACGTGGAGCTGATTATCATACTGAAATCAACATTTTGATGTGATTAGCAGGCTCAAGATGGTATTCTCCAGACACGCTAGTGTCTCCCTCCTCTCCCTTATCGGGAGTAGTTCCCTCCAGCTGCATTTATGACTTCTCCTCATTAATGAGAACCTGATCCCACTGGAGGGAACAGAGGCTATTGATGCCCCACCCCAGGAAGGTCAGGGGAGGGCAGTGACTGCCCCTTGGGCAATACCAGCCTGGCATTGCCCAAGGGGCAAAGTGGCACTGCCTACCAGGTATCGCCAAGGAGGCAGGGCTTTTGGAGGGGGAGGGGGCTATGAAGACGCACTGCCACTCTGCAAAAGGGTCAGTGGGGAGGGGACCACAGAACAAATTAGGACTACAACAAAGAAAATTACACAACAGTAACAGAACCTTCAACCCTGCACCAACCCTGATGCCCAACTGAACTAAAATCCCTTATGCTTCCACTAACTATATCCTTCTATTCTCATCCTATTCATGTATTTGTCCAGGTGCCCTTTAAAAGTCACCTTCGCGTCTGCTTCCACTATCTCCCCTGGCAGCGAGTTTCAAGCATCCACGACCCTCTGCATAAAACAACTAGCCCGGGGAGGTCCGGGAAGCCAGCGCTGAGAAAGGATATACTGGCACTGGAGGGAATGCAGAGGAGATTCTTTAGGTTGATTCCGCAGTTGAAAGACTTGGCTTATGAGGACAGACTGAGTAGACTGGGGCTATGCTCATTGGAATTCAGAAGAATGAAGAGAGATCTTATAGAAATATTTAAGATTATGACGAAAATAGATAAAATAGAAGCAGGGGAATTGTTTCCACTGGCAGATGAAACTAGAACTAGGGGGCATAGCCTCAAAATAAGGGGAAGCATATTTACGACTGAGTTGAAGTGGAACTTCTTCACACAAAATGTTGTGAATCTGTGGAATTCCCTGCTCAGTGAAGCAGTTGAGGTTACCTCACTGAACGTTTTTAAGACAAGGATAGATAAATATTTGAATAGTAATGGAATTAACAGTTATGGTGAGCAGGCGGGTAAGTGGAGCTGAGTCCACAAAAAGATCAGCCATGATCTTATTAAATAGTGGAGCAAGCTCAAGGACCAGATGGCCTACTCCTGCTCCTAATTCTTATGTTCCTAAATAACTATTCCAAATCACAATTTCCAGAATGGAAACATTATCCCTATTGCCCAAATTCTCCAGACTGAGTTTCACCACATCCAGAAATAACTGTCATGTGCAGCAACAATAATGCACTCAGCCACCTTGGAGATAACTGGATTGTTCAGAGTTATCATGGAAAAATGAGGTTGTACTGCTAGCATGGATGATTACTGTCCACTTTTGTCTGTCACATTTTCCTATGTTGAACAGGATGAGCAGATCAATCCCGAGTGTAAGGATCTCTGCAGCATAGCTTCTTTGACTTATCCTTACACCACTATTTATCTTCACTAGATTTTAGTGACTGCACATAGATTATCCAATGAAGTGTAAATCAGATCATTTGGAAAAAACCGACTCAAATAACTGATATAGCTTTAAAGAAAATACAAAAGATAGGCTTTGAGAATCCAATTATGACAGTTTGATAACCAATGCTTATTTAAAGTTCCTGACAGGAATATCGGAAATCAACATGGTGAAAAATGTTAAGACCATAAATACAATATTACTGCATTCTTCTGGATGAGAGAATAAGGAACTTGTCATCTTTGATAAGCATAGTTGAATAACCACTATGGTATTCCATAGTAAATGAATAAATTTTCTACCACACGTACAGCAAACCAAGCTGGGACAGGACAAGTATCCAAAAAACATCATGAGGTTTAAAAAAAAACAGTAAACAGCAGACAAGGATGCAATAATTCTCCTGGAGTTGTGTACTCACCATTATTGAAATCGATGTACTTGGAGATCTTGTGCCAAGTACGGTAGTAGAAATGCCGAACCTGCTCCTTGTTTTTCACCATACTTGCTGGTTTCCCTTTCTTCTTGTACTTCAGAGCTATGTTATTCTGTATTGCTTCAAAATCCTTCCCGTGCTATAAAATAAATAACTAGTACATTAATACTATGCTGAAATAAGTAGGAACATTTAACTGAAACAAAATGACATTCTTTTTTGATTTGATGGGACAAACACCCAAAAAAAAACGATGACATCCAAGGAACAGAGTGTCAGTGACAGGTGAATCGGATAGCTTCCACTTTGCCAATGCATTGAGTTGAAGAAAGTTCCAGCTCATTCAAGATTCAATATCAAACGGGTAGTTAGATGGCATGATCTTGGAGTATTGAGGGAGATGGAAGATGTGTGTGTTGTTGGATGCATCCGCCATGCTAGCGAATGCGTTCCTTAAGTAGCATAAGATTAAGGAATAGTGAAGGCCAAAGATGAAACCTTGGAGGATGTCGGATGTGATTGCATATTGACAGAATGAAAAGCAGAAACTGGCCTTTGTTATTAAAAGAAATCACAAAACAAAAGCAGCAGAGGTAGATGGATCAAAAAATGCTAAATGGAAAATATTAATGTCCACTTAAAAATATATCTTAGTAGTTAGGTGTAAATGGATAAACTTGGAAAACATTGACATATGCTCCAGCTAATTGTTAACTGCCTATATATACAACTCATTTGTGCTGGTTGGATAGGACGAGGAAAGAATACCAGTTGAACGACATACCAGTGAGAGAATTTTACAATAGTTAAAATTAATTTATCACAATTTATCTCCTGTACTTTTAACCATTCTTCAAGAGCTTAAAATCAATTACAAAATAACACAGCCACTTATAATCACAAATAGCAATTAATGTGATCACCGGTTAGTACATCAATAACCATCCAATTTCTTCATGGAGAATTCAAATAAAGTACAGATCTTTATAAAGCATTGCAATAGCCAGGTAAAAGCTGCTACTTATCAATTGGCTCCAGGATTTATGATCTGGATTCAGCTTTCCTATAAAAACTAAAATTGGCAATACAAGACACACAACATGCTGATATCTCAAACCAAGAGGCTCTACAGTACTGTCAGGTGGACTGCAGGCCCTGTTGGGTGTTCAACTTGTGATTTTATTGCAGTAGTTATGGGGCAGGGAGGTATATCAATAGTGCTATGGGAAACTACTAAAATTATTTATCCTTTCAGAATACCTTGTAATCAAAACAATAGCTAATTTTAATTGTTAATCAGATTTTAAAGCATATGCATTAGATATTTATACATATTGACTATAAAATATAGAAGCAGAAGCAGGCCATCCCCTATTCAATGAGATCACGACTGATCTGTTTTAATCTTCAGATGTGCTTTCCCACCTTTTCCCCATTATCCTTGATTCCTTTACTGATTAAAAATTTCTCCATCTCAACCTTGAACATACTTAACCATCCAGCCTTCTGCGATAAAGAATTCCACAGATTCGCCACTCAGAAAAAATTCTTCCTCATCTGTGTCTTAAATTGTCTTAATAAGTGTCTTATTCTGAAATTATGCTCACTGATCCCAGACTCCCCCACAAAGGGAAATGACCTCAACATTCACTGTGCCAATCTATTGCAATTTTATCTCTGGAAACAACTTGTACCTCATACAGCCCTTCGAAGAATGAGTTTTTATCCTCTGCGCTCCAGGACTCCCACTGTCTACGAACTTTCTTCTTGTTTCCTTCTTCCTTTTCTCCAGAGATGGACGATAAACTCTTTGCTGCGGTTTTGCTGCCCCCACCAGTGCTGCCAGCAGCAATGCTAGGTGCATAACCAGAGGCAGCAGCTCCACCCTCAAGAGCTGCAGAAATAATAAAAATAGTTAATACGTCAATGAATTTTCAGAAACAAATGTGCAATCTGGGCCCACCTAGACAGTATTTCCCAACTGCATGGATTTCAAACAATGAAGATTATAGAGTGCAACTTTACAAATACTTGCCTATCAATCGACTTGAGAACAACTTCTTCTCTGTTGCCTTAGACTTTTAATGGGCTTATCTTATATTAAGTTGATCTTTCTCTACACCCACCCTATGACTATAATACTACATCCTGCATTCTCTCATTTCCTTCTCCTTCAATAATATGCATTGTCTGTATAGCACGCAAGCAACAACATGTTAATACATGTGACAATAATAAATCAAATCAAAAAGTTAAAATCTTTCTAATCTAATAAATACTACCATTGAAAACAACCTGAGCCAATTGAAAAATATAGGCATTTTAGCAATTCAATGAGTACCCACACAACTAGCCACAGTCCAATGTTAACCAAGTCTGAAATAAATAGCTGGACTTCTAAATTACTGAGTCATAAAAACCAGGAAGGCATCAGGTTTGATCCCTAATCAATGGTGTTGGTTAATCTCAGTCACAATGGTGCTGAAAATAGGTTGCATTACTTCCCAGAATTAATGCACAGAGATCAATGTAGTAAACTGATACACAACTCAAATCATTGCTTTGACCCCCAGTTTGCAATTCTTTTATGTTACAATACCGCAAAATAGTATCAAGGGTAAGGGGGCGTATAGATATTTTGCAAAACCTTTTCACACAATGAGTGTTTCAAGCACTTCCTGAAAGTGTGGCAGAGGTAGGTTCAAGAGGGCATTGGATGATTACTTGAATAGAAACAGTATTCAGGGATATGGGGAAAAGGTAGGGGAATGGACTAAGCCATCAGGCTTGTTGGCACAGGTCCTCTAGACATGGGCCAAATGGCCTCCTTCTGTGCCATAACAGTTCTGTGAGAAGATCTTGGTACATTCCAAAATCACCTGTGACAACAGTGCTGCCTGTAACCACACCTGCCAGATTTGTTGTCACGATACACCACACTTATCTGTCTTGTGCCATCCTCATATTCACTGAAACTCGTCTGCAACTGCTGAGACATCTATCATCCAACCATGCCGAGGCTGACTCCTCTTTCCTGCTATACTCCATTTTGCCCTCTATAAGCGGGCTTCAGTAGCTTTCCAACTCTGATCAGATGGCTGAAGTGCTGACATTCTCTTTTCCGAATGGCACTTTTCAGAGTTCTTTTTGCTCTTGCAATTTCTAGCACTCCTGTGTCTTATTATCTGTACATAGAATAATCAAAATACATCTTAGCATCCTCGTTTCAAACACCCCTATTTACTTTCATAGATCTTTACTTATTGTTCAGGTTTCTGAGGCAGAACGTAAAATGGATAAAATGTAGCATCTTGAGCTTTTTATCCCCCTTCTAAAAGCCTGAATTTCTGTTGTTCCATATCTTTTAACTTCACAAAATTACTATTATCTATCCTTCTTCTAACTTCTGTACCACATCTGCCATTTTGTATTATCGCTTATCCTAAATAATATTCTAAAATCCAGTAACTTACCACTTTCACTCTTACTTTAAGCATAAAACATAATACACATGGAATTTGTGGGGTGCAGGTATTATCTAATTAGGGCAGTACGGTGGCACAGTGATTGGCACTGTTGTCTTATAGCACCAGGGACCCGGATTCCATTCCCAGCTTGGATCACTGACTACGTGGAGTTTGCATGTTCTCTCTAGGTCTGCGTGGGTTTCCTCCGGGTGCGCCAGTTTCATCACACAGTCTGAAAGACATGCTAGTTAGGTGCATTGGCCATGCTAGATTCTTCAGTGTATCCAAACAGATACTGGAGAGTGGCAACTAGGGGATTTTCACAGTAACTTAATTGCAGTGTTAAACTTGAAACCTTTGAGCATGACGCTTAGTCACGCACTGAATTCCAACATATCCAATGGGTCATCATATTGTACTCACTCGAAGAAATTAATTAAAAGTAAATGAAGTCCTTCCATTTTGATTCAAACACAGCTTAGTGTTTCAAAAAATGCATGTTTTGTTTGTAATGAGTAATTTAAGATGAACAAGCAGGAGCTACCTTTTGTCATGGACTTCCATCTGATCTCATACCATTCACAACAGCTTTTACCAAAGAAAGGTATTTTCACAGTGGACAAATCTCTGAGATATTTTTCTGAATATATATAACCAAAATAAAGTTTACCATTAATGCCAACATGAAACTGGGACTACGAAAATATTAATAACATCTAACATAATTGTGGACAGTGCTGGACAATATTGTTACTCCGGCAGCCAATGACAAGAATGTTCTCAGGCAGATATGGAAGAGTCAAACTGGACTCAAAGTTAACTCTGTTGCTATCCCCACACACCCTGCCAGACATGCTGGAGACAGAAACAGAGTTACATTTCAGGTTGATAACATTTCATGAACTGTAAATGTCAACTTTTGATTTTCTTTTGCCACAGATCTCGCCTGGCCAGTTGAATTTCCAGGTTTTATTTCAGATTTCTAACATTGACAGTATCTTACATCTATCATAATAAGAATGATCCTACTACAGCTGACAACGGGGTTAATAAAATCGATTTGCAAACAAAGGAGGGAACCCAATTTTATAAAGACAAAACAGTGAATCTGCATTGGCCTGTTTGCTCCTACTCTATTTGGATCACACCAGACACATTTCCATCAATCACAACACACTGATCTTAATGAAGTTGGTACTGATTGTAAATTCTGATCATTAAAACTGTCTTCAGTGCTACTAATTAATCTGAAAGGCAGACATGAGAAAACAGAAGTAAAATGAGCAAAAGATTAATCCTACCTTATTTTAAATGATTAACTGATTGGGAAAATATGACAACTTGAATACCAAACAGGTTAACAAATAGGTCCAGAGACTAGTAAAATGGAGGAACATCAGCTCTCAATTTTAGTGAGAAAGAAGATGAACTCTCAGACTTATTGTTTGAGGCAAGGGTGGAGAAGACATGAGGGATGGGTTTAAGGAGATGGATTGGCAATAGAGAAAATAAGGTGAGGGTCATGTTTGCATTCCAGGATAAGCAAATGATAGCAGGATCTAACAGTGCTTCGTGAGGTCTTGCCAAATCTGCTTTCTGATAGTTGAAACCAGTTGTTCACCATATCCTTTCAAATCTGCATTCCTTAGACTTCTCCAATTTCTACAGTTTATATATTAAATAATATTCTTTAACTTTATAATAGAAACCCAGTAACAAACAACACTGAAGAAACATATATTGAACATGTCCTTTTAGCTTTTTCCAAATGTGTCAAAACTATACATCAGGGAGTTATTTTATTCATTCACAGGATGTGGGCCTCACTGCCATAGTCAATATTTATTGTCCACGCCTAATTGCCCTCAAGAAGATGGTGGTGACCAACCTTCTTGTATGATTGCAAATACAGAGGTTTGGTACAACTGAGTGGCTTGCTTCGCCAGCTCAGAGGACTGCCAGAAGTCAACCATATTACTAGTCACATAAAGTTACATAAAGAACAAAGAAAATTACAGCACAGGAATGGGCCCTTCAACTCTCCAAGGCTATACCTATGCCACCTACCTGAACTAAAACCTGTACCGTTCTGGGGACCATATCCCTCTGTTCCTAACCCATTCACACATTTGTCCAGGTACCTCTTAAAAGTCACTATTGTATCTGCTTTCACTACTTCCCCCAGAAACAGGTTCCAGACACCCACCACCCTCTGTGTAAAAAAACTTGCCTCATACATCTCCTTTAAACTTTGCCCCTCACATCTTAAACCTATGCTCGCTGGCAATTGACTTTTCCATCCTGAGGAAAAAGCTTCTGCCTATCCACTCTGTTTATGCCCCTCTTAATCTTGTAGGCTTCTATCAAGTTTCCTCTCAGCCTCTGTCATTCCAGTGAGAAGAAACCAAGTTTCTCCAACCTCTCCTCATAGCTAATGCCTTCCATACCAGGCAATATCCTAGTAAAAGGCTAGGCCAGATAAGGATAGCAGATTATAATAAACGCAAAATACATTGCTGGAATCTGAAACAAAAACAGAAAAATGCTAGAAATTTCAGCAGGTCTGACAGCATCTGTAGAGAGAAAATAGATCTAGACTGAGTCTAGATAACACTTTGTCAGAGCCAAAGATAGCAGATTTCCACAAAAGGGCAGTTTAATATTTTTGTAAATGACAATCCAGCAGTTTCATTGCCGCCATTACTAATGCTAGATTTTTATTCCGGATTGTATTTAATTAACTGAATCCAAATCGACCATGGAGAAGCTTGAAATTATGTCTCCACATCACTAGTCCACATCTCTAGCAAACTAAGCCAGTAACATAATCAATGTGCTACCATATCCGCATTGAATGCATTGCTGTTACAGTTTGTAACCCGTATAATTTCAAATATAAAATGCATGAGAAATATTTTGCAATAAGCAGTATTATGAGACTTTCACATCAAAAGGCTAATGTCATACAAGGGACCAACAGAAAAACAATTACAACCACAGCAGGAAAGCAGCTTTTATCAAGACCAAAAGCAAGTCTTGCCAAAACTAAGTAACAGCAAAAGCGTGTAATTAATCTGTGACTGGGGAGTGACATTTTAGAATTGGCTGCATTTTTGAACAGAAACCCAAAACAGACTATTACGGTGGCAAACAAATACAACTTGGACTGAAATAGCACTTTTAATGGGGCAAGATGTTGTAAGGTACTTCGCTGAAGTGTTATCAAACAAAATGGTGGAGAAACATTCAATGGAATTGAAAAACACTATTTTCTTGTGTGGTAGTGATTAAGCACACTGTTCTATCATCTTTGGGACACAGTCTAAGTAAAGATGCAAAAGCCTCTCTTCAACATAACTGTCAAGATCCCAAATGAAATTATTTTGGATGGCCTCAACCCAGTTCCTGGAATATATTGCCATTAAATTAGGAGTCTCACTAAGAAGAGCCATAAGAATGGCCATGGGAAGAAATGGAAACATTCACACTGAGATTAAAGTAGATTATTGTAGCAAATTAGAAAAAGCTTACACTGTTACCCTTGTAAAACTTTAACCAAGGGTGTTTGATGTCAATCTGGGTGTGAAAGGCAAACATTATCCAGTACTATCGCTCATTTATGAGTAAAAATGTTCAGACTGAAATCAACAATAATAAAAAATAGGCCAGTTTTAGGACTGCACAAATGTCTTTCAGAGTAGGTACTACTGATGGACCCTCTTTAAGGCCGAGCGTTTCTGAACGCCCTAAAGACTTTCAAATTGAAACCTGCATGCAATACACAAAAACTGAAACAGTCATGCAACCTAGAAGATAAAATGTAAAAACAGAATGTTACAAGAGTAAAAGGGAAAAAGCCCATTTCAGATGAATGCACATCTACGCTGCGCCAACATTTACATTCCAGCATGTCAATTCTCGGAACATGCAAGTAACACTGATGTTTAGACATAGTGAACACTTGAGTTGCACCCATGTATTTGTGCCTACATACAGTTTACAAACCATGAATCCTGCCAAAAATAATGATACAAATTACACACCAGTACATTGCTGGAAGTCAGCAGTGAAAAAAAAATCAGTTAAAATTAATGTAAAAGCAAAATATTTTTGCTGGAATCTGAAACAGAAAATGCTGGAAAATCTCAACAGGTATGCTGATAGCATTCGTGGAGAGAGAGAGAGAATAGAGCCAACATTTCGAGTCAGGATGTACTCTCCACAGATGTCAGATCTGCTGAGATTTTCCAACATTTTCTGATTTTGTTTTAGTTAAAATGAATATTGACTTTTAAACTTGAATGCTTAAAATTGCAGCAGCTTAGTTTCAATTAGTATGTATTTAAAGGAAGCTGACTAACTGTGGAACTAAAAAAGAAACTCTAGCATCAATGTCCCCTATGAAAGGTATTATTCTTATCAAAGTTCAGCACTTTTTTGTTACCTTTTTTGCATGGCTGCAGAACAAGATCTGCACAGTACTTGTAAGGCTGCTGCAAGACCACACATATGGCCAACTGAGCAGGAACAATGCTTAGCACTAGGGTAAACTGATCATTTCCTTTTAACAGAGAAAAAGAATCTGAATGATCAAATATCATTGGATTGAAGAATGTAAATAATAGATGTATTTAATGATTATGGAATTTAATGACCAGATAATTTTAATTAAGGGCTTCCAAATTAAAAGAGATGGAGAGGTTAACATTGGACTGGGGTGGGGCACAGTAAGAAGTCTCACAACAACAGGTTGAAATCCAACAGATTTATTTGGAATCATGAGCTTTCAGAGCGCTGTTCCTTCATCAGGTGAGTGGAGAGGTAGGTTCACAAACACAGCACTCTCCACTCACTTGATGAAAGAGCAGCACTCTGAAAGTTCATGATTCCAAATAAACCTGTTGGACTTCTTACTGAGCCCATCTCAGTCTAATGCCGGCATCTCCACATCATAGCTACCAAATAAACCTGTTTGGACTTTAACTTGGTGTTGTGAGACTTCTTACTAAGTCTTTTTAAAAAAAGAGGGCACTGCATTGATCACGGAGGTCCCCCAAAGAGTGACTGCAATTCAGGATCAAGGTGCAAACTAATGCATCTTGCAAGCTCACCCTCATCTGAAAGTTTGAGAAGCTTCACAAAGATTCTTCAGCTCTGGTTCATTTATTACAACAAACTTCACCACGGAAGGATCCAGCAGTTCTTAATACACAAAACTATCACTTTATAGCTAGAGCATCTTTAATTCCTACTGCCTCACTTGCTTTTGAAACAATTATTATCTAATGCTAATGCTATGAGGTTGGCTGCATTGCAAATGATTATAACATGTCTTATGCCAGAAGAAAAATGAGCGGCTTGAAGTATGAACACAGTTCAGTCAACGTATAGTGATGTCACTGGATACTAATGTACACGTTTTAACTTTAAACTATCGGGATGCAACAATGATGCTCGAAAATGCATGTGCTTACACATTCAATGTTGGTTCCTTTGGTCAATTAAAGAAGGATTTCAACTGTATTAATAAGATGAATATACCAGCAATGAAAGAAGTTGCCAAAAAAGGAACATATCATAAAGACTTGGGGGTATATGTTATACTAGAGATTTAGTGCACTTTTGCGTAAAATGAATATTTTGTACTCTGCAGTTATAAAGTGGCAAGCGTTTCTGCAGATGTCAAAGTAAAATAAATCAGTCCTTAATGAGATTGGGCTGGGTGGATGGGTGGGGTGGGGTTAAGGGCAAATGCAAACATGAAAACAAAGTCAGAAATAAAACTGTAATTATAAAACTAGATAGGCTAGAGAAGCAAAGGGATTTGGGATTACAGATGCATAATCACTAAGAATAGCAACACATGTTGTTCGGGGCATAAAGAGTAGTGGTGTTACATTCTAAAGAAAAAGAACCAGGAAGATAATGTTAAATTTATGTAAATCCTCAGTTGAACCACGTGAAGCACTGTATGCAGTTTTGATCTCCGTAACACAAAAATACAGCAATGATTGACAAGGATGTTACCAAAATTGGGAGTATTGGGAAAGACTGAACAGGTTGCATGTCTTTTCTCTGGAAGTTTCTAAATGTGGATCTCTGTTACATGGAGCGGGGATTCAATGCATACCTGAGGTAGAAAGGAACAGGAGAATATGGGAACAGGACTGGAAAGGATAAAGCTGGAGCATCATCAATAATGTAAGCCAGTGGAGCAGAATTCTGTTTTTCTGTGCTGTAGATGCTATGCAATATCAGTGCCTAACTGACAGCAATGAATTACAACAGTTAGTGACCCAACATGTCAAATAAGTAACCTCTGCAATGTTGACAACACCATCACCTATCACAAAATTTGACATTACTCAAGAGGATGAATGATTGATTTCACCAGACAGGTTTGATTTATTTTGCGTTTTGTTCTTCAAAATAGAACATCCAATTCCTAAAATAGGTAAAAACATTGGCAATCAAGTTTTCCTTCACTCAAGTTACTTATAAGCTAAAATATCAAATTCACATTACCCCAAAGTGACGTGCATTAGAACCACAATTATACCATGATGTCAATTATACAAAATGAACAAGTAAGCAATTGCAAAGCAGTAATTTATGTTACATAATGATTGTGAAGTTAAGTAAGAGAATAAAGATGATCAGTCTGGAAAAAGATATCGGCTGTAAAGCAAGGGTATGGAATTTAATATTAATTTCATTCAGGGATTTACAATTATAAATGCATCAAGAAGGATTTCTATCAGAATATAATTCTCATCATTGGAGGTATTTGCTTGCAGTGTACATTTCATATATTTTAAAGTCCTTCCTGGCTACAGCAGTCACTACCTCTCTCTATTCACTACTCTGGATTCTTATTGGATGCGTTAGTATTCAATATAGCTGATGAGGTTCCAAACAATATCTTGAAACACTCTGAATAAAATAAAGTGCAGCAAAATCAATGAAATTGCAAAAAATCATCTTGGGACGTTTCAAGTGTTCAAACACTGATGAATGAAGACAATGCAACAACTCAGCCCCTTATTTAAGAATACTCATTTGCTCTTCAGATAAACATCTAAGTGTTGCTCTAATTGAATGACAAGCTGCAATGCTCGAATCATATTGCAATTAATTTCGGAACAAGAAACAAACATCCTTAAATTGAATAAATCCAGGTTAACTGTGCTATTTAATTAGGAAACACCACAGCATAGTAATCCCTCAAGTTGCAGATGAAGTGAAATGGAAATCAACTTAATAAACCACATATCTAAATAACATAATTGTGAGTTTGACAAAAGATTACCATGGGCGGTTTAACCCATGGTCAGACATGAATTAGAAAGTAAACTAAATGCAAATAATTTTACAGATCTGAAAGAAAAGGCTTGAACCATATGCAGATCGGCAGAATGGGTGGACAAGTGACAGATGAAATTTAATACAGAAGTGATTCATTTTGGTAGGAAGATCACAGAGAAACAATATAAAAGGTACTGTTCTAAAGTGGGTACAGGAGCAAAGTGGCAGGACAGGTTGAGAGAGTGATCAATAAAATATACAACATCCTGGGCTTTATCAACAGGGGCACAGAGTACAAAAGCAAAGAAGGATTGAGAACAAAAGGGTTAAGGAATTAAGTATTATGGAGAGAGAGCGGGAAAATGGAACTGATCCACTTCATGGATCAGCCATGATCTTATTGAATTGGCAGGGCAGGCTCAAAGAGATAGATGGCCTACTCCTGCTCCTATTTCTTATGCTCTTATGTTCAAAAGGGCACAGACTTCAGATAAATTGGCAAAAGAAGCAATGCCTTTATGAGGAAGACCATCTCCACGTAGCACTTCTATAGAGTGCGCTGCTCGAGAACGTGATGGAGGCAGGATCAATTGAAGCTTTCAAAAGGGAATAGAATCATTACCTGAAAAAGAAAATCTTGAAGAGCTACAGGGAAAATACTCCTGAATTACTCCTTCAGAGGGTCAGCACAGACACAATGTGCCAAATTGCCTCCCTTCTGCACTGTAACTATTCTGCACTGTAACTAACCAGGAATAAAATCCTGGTGATTTACTTGCATAATACTCTACATGATCAAATTATTCTTAATCAAGTTGGATAACCATATACATGTTGTCAGCATGCCAAAGATGGTTAAAAATGTCTTGTGTAGAAAATGAATACAGTAATGAAGGAGCTAAAATGTTAAAGTATTACACTGAACAGTTACGTTAACAAATCACAGGAAAATATTATCCACTATTTGAGTGTACTTGCCTGAGCTAATGAATCAAAAGGTCTGACAGAGTATGAACTTCAAGGTTGCACTTGTGAATGACATTCAAATTTGTGACACTGCTCTGAATTGAGATAATGTGAAAAATGCAGTATTGTTGAACAGTAGGTCAAATAAAAATTACAGTGAGTGTCACCAGTGCCCCGGTGTCTACTTTTCATAGATCAGCTTCTTGTTCACTTCACACTTCAGACTTGATCTGCTGTTCACTGGAAAAGCAAGCAATGTGCTATGATGCATCACTACTTTGTAAACTTCAAATGCAAACAACACGTATACAGATAGATTATATTGTTGGGAATTAAAAGTGTACACATAAACTTGAATATAGCAGTTCCAGTGAAGAGGATTAAATGTTATTCCTTAAGTGGCTTCCAGTACAAGGCAGTAAGCTAAGAAGAGGTTATAATAATTGCTGGACACAGATTCATACATAATGCATGAATTAATATATACTGAAAACTACTTTCAACCTTGAAAAAAAATGTTTGGAATATTGCACAAAAGTAAGGGAATTATTTGACACAGCCAGGCACATATCTGTTTCACCCACACAGGAGTGCAAATGTGTTTGATGCCACCAAACCTTAACAACAAGAGCCATCATTTTACCTTTTCCTTTACTGTTCTGGAAGCCACTGGAGCCATTCGAAGTGGACGAATCTTTCCTTAACCTCTTGCTGGGAGGCCTGACACTGGATCTTAAGAAATGATGTTGATCTGGGCTTGTGGCAACTGCTGATGGGTCTTCTCTCTTTGTGTTGTGTTGAGAGCTGCTGCCTCCTTCTTCACTCTCCCCATCTCCTTCAGCACCCTCCTCTTCCCCGGACCGTTTGCACAATCTCCTCAGCCCTTCATCGCTGCTCGCATCCACACATTTCGCCGTCATTCTGGGGAGGGGGGGAAACACACAACATGAGGGAGGGGGGCAAAAATCAGTCGGGCACACCTCTGAAAGCATGTTTATTTCCACATTTCTGAACCCTCACAACTTGCAGCTGTAAACATTTTTTTCTCAACATGGCCGCCGTTGTTTTTCCTCCTGATCTCTCCCCCCGTCCTGATCGCTGTCCCGCAGCCACCCGCTGAAAACCTGCCCCTCCTCGGCCGGCTCGGGGGTCCCGAGGCTGGCTCCTGGGAGGGGGTGAAGCGGGGTTTTTGGGGGGTCGGCTCTGGAGGGAGCCGGACAGAGTATGTCTTCCTCCTTCCCCCTTGAGCTTCACTCCAGAGCCGCGACATGTCGGCCGGGAGCTTGCTGAAACCTTCCCCAACTCTCTCCCCGTTTCTCTCCCCTCTTTGCCTTCTCCTACCCATTCTGGCGGTCCTCGGCAGCCGAGACTGTCTTCTTCCTCCTCACCATGGGCACGGCCTGTTGGTGCGGGGTCCCAGCGGCCAAAGGTTCATATTTCCAAAAGTGCCTGTTGTTTTTTTTTATTTCCCCCCTTGCCCTGACTCTCCTTCTTCTTCTTCTTCTCCTCTGCCCTTCTCAACTCCCCCTCGCCACAAGGCAATTAGCAAGATATCCAGGGGCAACCCCAGACTTCTTCCACACACATGCCACCCATCCAGGGCCACCAGAGAAGCGGGCAGAAAGACACACTCGCCAGCAAACCCTCGACAGCTTTTAATCCAGAACACAAATGTCACCAACTCCTCTCCCTCTCTCTGAACTTTGCTCGCTACGTCACCACAGCTGTTCCCCAAACTTCAGCACAAAACTGCCTTGGATGGGGAACACATCCATTATCAACAGCAGCCCAAAATATAGATCTATATATTTAACCCACGAATGTTATCTCGAGTTGAATTTATTGAAACATACACCGACTTAAAATAAAACCCTGCCCATCAGAACAGAACACTCCTTTCAATATTGACCCAGACATGAAAGCCTCTCTCATGGAATTGCCCTTTGATTAGGAATTTTTAAATCATTCCTTTTAATGTTTTGTATGATTATACAGAAGTTTGTTCATAACATTTCCTTTTTGCTCACAACTTTTTAAAATTTGGAACAAATTTGAAATGTAGTTGCTTCATATCTTAGACTGTTTCTACTGGCCGCTTTCAAAGTAAATAATTTTGGTGTTCAGTATGAAAATAATCATTACACTTTGTTTACTGGAATTATGTAAAATACAATGTCTATGTAAATAAAAACACTTTTATTCTTTTATTTAAGGTGTGCAATAACTATTTATCCTGTAAATCCAACCAAGAAGCAATGTTCCATAAAGTAAACATTCTGCAGACAAAAATACTGCTCATTAAGAAATATTTTACCCAGCAAAAGTAACTTCTCAAATTCTATATAAAATGTTATTGCTGCCATAGAAATGTTTTAAACTGCACAAAAAGTTTATTTTATTAAATCAAGATTATAAAGTAGATTGTCAATTGGTGAATTTATCTGAGTATTGTTGGTTTAAAATATAAAAGAACACAACATCCTCCCTGCAAAAAAAACTTATTACTGCATCCGTAAATTACAGAATTAAAAAATCAAGACTGCAGTGGAAGTTAGGATCCAGCCATAACATTGATGCCCTGTAAATATCAACATTTTCATTACTGCAATTTTTGCAAATAGTTAAGTGCACATTACAGCATCATAGACAAATTGGCTATACTATTAGTGATTTAAGAAATATTTCAACAATAGTTTGCGCCATTTTGTGCAATTTTTTACTCCAAAGATCACATCATGCAATGGTCACTAAAAGATCTACTAATAAATTCAGAATGTTTGTAGAGAGAATAAAGGGAAACTATCAAAATGTTCCTAATCTATTCCTAGTACTTTCCTAAAAAAAGTTTTGTCAAAATCTACAACAGAATATCTGATGACTCACTGGCCACCAGCTATAATACAGAGACGCACAAGCAAGTTATCATCTCAGCCCAAATGTTCAGTGTCTTTCCCTATTCTGGTTGACATCACATCCTTTCCCAAGTTGACAGTCATCCCAGCTCTTGATCATACTGTCAAGTCAGTTCTGGCTACAAAATGCTCCTGAGCTCAGCTTATCCTTAGGCACTGATCGTACTTCTTCTCATGTGTAAGGCACTTGCACCTTATTTATAATAGCATACCCTCACCAACCAAACTAAAAGTACTCCAAAGAATCATACTTGATTAGAAGCGTTAACTCTCTTTCTCTCTCTACAGATGTAGCTAGACCTGCTGAGTTTTTTTCCAGCATTGTCTATTTTTATTTCAAGCTAAAACAACCATATTTTCCCAGCTAGTATCTTGACTTCCCAGTTTGCATTGCTATCATCTTCGCTCATTCTCACAGCGAAGATCGAAAAGGCATCACACAACATAACATATGGAATGCTTGAAGAATTAATAACACTCAGTACTCATTACCATTATAGTATCAACAGTATGTGATTATCTATAAATAAAAGAAATCAACCTTCAATTACATTGAAGATAGTAAGCCTCAAATCATAACAAAAACGTATGTTTTAATAACATCTCAAAGACAGCCAATGATTGTAGTTTCATCATTATAAGATACAAACATTTCATACCACTTGCTTAGAGTCCTCAGAACACAATTCTCTGTACTTCGCCTAATAAAATTACAGCACAGAGATACAGATGCATTATTCTTAAGCCTGACTCTGATTCCTTTTGTGATCATATCTACATGAGACATACAGCTCCCCATTACTGGGGTCACCTTATGGTTTCTCTTTAAGTTTGGACTACACACACACACACACACACACACACGAGATGTCATTTCATCCATCAAGTAAATGGATCTGAATACATCTGTTAATCAAGTATAATTTCAGAGATATCATTCCATTACAAGGATCTATGAATTGGGGAAACTTCACAGGAAATAAAACAAACCCATCAGTAAAGGGCAAGACATCCAAAAGCTTGTTGGGACACACAACAAACTAGGAAGCAGCAACAACATATCCTTGGGTTAAGATAAGACGAAATTATTCCAACTGGCGGATTTATTGTTGCACTATTCCCAATCAGGGGAGCTACCCAGAGAGTGGGAAAGGAGTGAGGGTCTGCTGAAGTGGGTGGCAGTTATCTGGTGAAGAGGGGAAAGGGCCTGACGAAGTGGGGAGGCAGAAAAGGGTCTAGTGAAGTGGGGGGGGAGGAACATCTGAAGTGGGGAAGGGGGACAGATATCTGGTGAAGTGGGGAAGGAGGCAGACATCGGTGAAGTGGGGAAGGAGGCAGACATCTGGTGGTCCGAAGGGGGCAGACAGCTGCTGAAGTGGGGAAGGAGCAGATATCTGGTGAAGCGGGGGGGGGGGTGGTCAGATATTTGGTGAAGTGGAGGAGTCAGATTTCTAGTGAAGCAGGGGGGCAGATCTCTGGTGAAGCAGGGGGCATTTCTCTGGTGAAGCAGGGGGGCAGATCTCTGGTGAAGCTGGGGGGGCAGATTTCTAGTGAAGCTTGGGGGCAGATCTCTGGTGAAGCTTGGGGGAGATCTCTGGTGAAGCTGGGGGGGCAGATTTCTAGTGAAGCTTGGGGGCATATCTGGTGAAGCTGGGGGGGCAGATTTCTAGTGAAGCTTGGGGGCAGATCTCTGGTGAGGGGGGGGGGGGCAGATCTCTGGTGAAGCGGGGGCAGATCTCTGGTGAAGCGGAGGGAGCAGATCTCTGGTGAAGCGGAGGGGGCAGATCTCTGGTGAAGGTGGGGGGGCAGATCTCTGGTGAAACGGAGGGGGCAGACCTCTGGTGAAGGGTGGGGGGCAGAATCTCTGGTGAAGGTGGGGGGGCAGATAATTGGTGAAGCGGGGGTCTGGAAGCTGCTGAGTTCCGGGGCCCTGTCTGCTTTTGATGAAGCGGCCCGGGCCTGTGATGGAGCAGCCCGGGCCTGTCGCCCGCCGCCGGTATGTGTCACACGTACCCGGAACAGGCCCAGCCCGATTGCCGCCGATCCCTGTCCTGGCTCCGCTCGGTGCTGCCGCCGGGGCCTCTCTCCCCCTCTCACATCGTCCGCCGCACGGCCAGCCCCAGCCGCAGCCGCCTCGCTCGGCGCCCAGCGCGCGCAGGCCCGCCGCCGCTCGCCATTGGCCCGCCCGGGGTTGGGGGGGGGAGGGGCACGTGATGTCAACAGCGCCCTGGCAACGGCTGAGGGCCGCGGGCCAATCAGGGACCGACTGGTCCCCACTCCACTTCCGGGTCAGGGGTCATCGTAAGTGACTGACAGCAGCATGGACCAATCAGGGGGCCGGAGCCCGCCCTCCGAGGCGGGACGGGGGAGGAGACGCAGCCAGAGTTCAGTGAGTCGGAGGTTGGCGGTGAGGAGAGGAGGTGCAGCTCCTCCAGCTGATCAGAGTAGGTAGCTCCGTCAACACAACCGGCCCATCCTTTCCCCAAGCATCCTCAGGCTTTTCACTGGCCTTATTAAGCCATTTTTAAATTTTATTTCTGAATATTAATTTATTTTCCATGATAATCTAATATTAATGGGCACAGTTTATTTATTATTGTCATAGATCGACTTACATTAACACTGAAATGAAGTTATTGTGAAATCCCGGCGCCTGTTCGGGTACACTGAGGGAGAAGTTAGCATAGCCAATGCACCTATCCAGCACATCTTTCAGACTCATTGTATCCCTTCAGTGCAGAAGAGGCCATTTGGCCCATTGAACCTGCAGCCCTGACTATCCCATCCCTGTAACCCCAAGTATTTACCTAATTCTCCTTTAAAGTTTATTTATTCTATTCCTGTTGCAGTAGGTTTACGTTAATATTGCAATGAAGTTTACTGTGAAAATCTCCTAGTCGTCACATTCTGGTGCCTAATGACACTAATGGTCAATTTAACATGGCCAATCAACCTAACTCGTGCATCTTGGGACATTAATCTTACCAGCGTATCTGCCTGAGATTCGTACAACCCTGCCCGAGATCAATGGATAATGCCATTCTCCGAGCATTGCCCACCCCTGGAATTGGAGCGGGTGTGCTGGTAAAATTCTGGCCTAGTAGTCAATTTAGCATAGCCAGTCCACCTAACTTGCACATCTTGGGGCATTAAGGGTTATTTTAGCGTGGCCAATCCACCTAACGCTCACGTCTTTGGAGAGTGGGAGGAGACCAAAACACCTGGATGAAACCCATGCAGGCATGGGGAGAATGTGCAGACCACACAATCACCTGAGGCTGGAATCAAACCTGGGTCCCTCCTGCTGTGAAGACACAGTTTCTTCTCATAAAACAAATTAGAACAGATGTCCTCTTATCTATAAATAGTTTCCCCAATTTTTGTGCTGAACCTCCATCCCCTTGTACCTGATACTTAGGGTTGCTAATTGTGACTATGAAAAGAATGTAGAAAATAAGAGCAGGTATGGGCTATTAGGCATTTTGAGGCTGTTGCACCATTCAGTATGGCTATGGCTGATCAGCCAACTCAACTGATGTTCCCCACTGCCCCCCAAATCTTTAATCCGTTTTCACCTAAAGCTGTATCTAAATGTACTCCTGAAGGTTTCATCTCATTACTTGCTCCACATTCAGCCAATACATCCATCATATGACACACTGCCTTCTTATGCCAACTGAAAAAGCAAAAGGACTTGTTGCCCATTTCAATGATGCTTGACTGTCAGCCTATCTGCCATTTCATTCCGCATTTTCAATATTTTTAAATCTGGTAAAGAAAATGACAGAAAAACAATCTTTTTAAATGATCCCTGCAAGGTTTGACATAAAAGTGATCTGGAAATTGATTCTTCAATTCCTGGATATTCCAGACAAATCCAGGACTGTTGACAATCTTACTTCTAGCTCATGCCCATGCCTCTCTCTTCTTAAATAACAGTGGGGCAATTTTGACTTCTTGCCAAAGGAAAATATAGCTGGAAATATCAAACTAAAAACAGAAAATGCTGGATATAATCCTAGAATCCCAACAGTGAAGAAGGAGGCCATTCATGCCATCAAGTCTTCATCAATCACAATCCCATAATCCCATATACTTGCTCTGCTAATCCCCCTGACACCAGTCAAGTTAGCATGGCCTATCAACCTCACCCACAGATCTTTGAACTGTGGGAGGAAACCCATGCAGATGCGGGGAGAACATGCAAACTCCACACATAGAGACCCGAGGCTGGAATTGACACACATCCCTGGGGCTGTGAGACAGCAGTGCTAACCACTGTGCCACTGTGTCATCCTGTAAGCAGATCAGGCAGCTCTTGTGGAGAGGCAAACAGGACAGATGGCTAAACTTTTGATTGCATTCAGAGATGAGCAAGTCTGTAATTTCCTACGACTGACCCAAGTGCTAATCTGACATCAGGGGTTGGTTTCCAAACAATTCTCTTTGAGGATGGATTTGAGGCTAGACGGTAGTTGTGATGGCTGCTTGGGCATTACATCTCAGGCTGAAAGAACACCCCATTATAAATTTAATTGCGATGGTAATGTAATTTAATCTGCCTTGCTGGCTAACTACATATCGCATGTTATCTGACCTTCACTCCCAACTCAGGTGACCCCATATATAGTACAGAGTGTACTTTAACAGTATCTCAGTAGATACCGTGTCATATCTAATACTCAGGTCACTAACTGTCAGTGGTGATTAGCCAATTAAATTATCTATCATGGGTAGCACAGTGGTTGGCACTGCTGCCTCACAGCACCAGGGACCTAGGTTCGATTCCCAGTTTGGGTCACTGTGTGGAGTTTGAACAACCTCTCCTGCATATCTAAGTGGGTTTCCTCCCTCAGTTCAACGATGTGTGCATTTGGTTGATTGGCCAGGCTAAATTGTCCCTTAGTGTCACGGAATTAACACGAAAACTATGTGGGGTTATGGGAATACGGCCTGGGTAGGGGTTATGGTCGCTGCAGACTTGATAGGCCAGATGGCCTCCTTCTGCACTGTAGGGAATCTTTGAATCTATGGGTATTTGTCCATATTCGTGGCTGTGTTTCCGTGGAGCAGGAACATGTGGTGTTCGAGCTCACTGTTGATGCCTCCTGTGCCTGCTGGGCACCATAGGGGCTGGAGTACATTATTGACCCACGTAATTACATTTTAATTTGATGTTTTAACTTTCCTTTCTACTTTGTTCTTTTGTTTGGGGCCGTTCCCTTTTTTGGAGTTGCCCCTTTTAATTCGTCCTTCAATTAATTTGGTTTAATTTAATTTTGCCAAAAAGACTGGCACATCCAGAATCAGGTGGGTTGCTCATTGAGGCTGATTCAATCAATGAACTAGGATGGCCACTGAATTTAACACCCTCTCCAGCCACAATTGTCATCGTCTTTTAAAAAATTTATTTATTAGTCACAAGTAAGGCTTATGTTAAGACTGCAATAAAGTTACTGTGAAATTCCCCTAATCGCCACACTCCTGCGCCTTTTGGGATCAATGCACCTAACCAGCACGTCTTCCAGATTGTGGGAGGAAATCCATGCAAACACAGGGAGAATGTGCACATTTCATACAGACAGTGACCTAAGTTGGGAATCAAATCTGAGTCCCTGCCGCTGTGAGGCAGCAGTACTAACCACTGTGCCATCACGCCAACCAATTGCCCTTCAAACCTCAGGAATTTGCTTTCTGTCTGTAATTGAATAAGGATCCTGGGAGAATGGCCAGCTCCTCAAAAATCACCCTCTGAGTCTTGGCATTGGCTTCTATAGGTTCCTAAGCCTCATTTCTTCCTCGGAGTAGGATTGATAAATGGGAATAAAATTGCAGCCTGATACTTCATGTGAGTGACCTCTTTATCAGACCTGGAAAAAGTTAAGAAATTTAACAGATTTTTCAAAAACACAGAGGCAGAGAAAGTTGGAATTGTAGAACAAATCGGAAGCTCTGATATCAGGTGGAAAGCAATGGAAATTAAATGACAAAAAGAGCGATGGTGCAAGGCAATGGGACAGGTATAGAAACAATGGATTTAGAGGAGGCGTAAATGGCATTAGCAGAATCATCACCATTAGGTAGCCTGCTTAAAAATTGGGGTGCAGAAGTTATGATCTGAAATTGTTGAACTCAGTGTTGAGTCAGAAGACTGGAAAGTGCCTAATTCAATTTAATTTACCCCACAGGAAAGGTCCGGCCTGTGGGTCAGTCATCATTTTTGGATCCAATCCAAATTTATGTTTCGTTAAAGTTAACATTTAAAATGGGTACAGGGCAGGTAAGGTTAAAATTACTACTAATGATCTTGAATGGAATAAGGTGGGTTTTTTTGGCTTACATAGCATGTTACTCAAGGCAGCAAACTACAAAAATTGCGTTGCTCCAAATCTATATCACTGAATATACTTGAACAAGAGTATTTGTGATCACCCTTTTTTCAGTAAGTAAAATAATTTGTTTGCTTAAATAGGAGCATATTTTCAAAAAGGTAAAGAGTGGGATCAAATGCCCCCGTGGAGTTTGGAATGGCATAAGATCATATAGCGCAAAAGAGGCCATTCAGCCCATTGTGTTATACTGACACATTAGAAACACTCTGAACTCCCATCTCATCCCGTCTGTCAGCACTTGATCCATAGCCACGAATATTATGATGTCCTGAGTGTTCATCCAGATACTTTTTAAAGGATGTGGGGCCATCTGCCTTTACAACCCTCCAAGGCAACTCATTCCAGATCACCACCACCCTCTGGGTAAAAAAGATTTTCCTCACATCCCCTCAAAAGTTCCTGCTTCTCACCTTGAACCTATGTCGCCTTATGAGTGACCCTTTAATTAAGGGGAACAGCTGATCCCTGTCTCCTCTGTCCAAATCTTTTATAATATTGTACACCTCGATCAGGTCACCCCTCAATCTTCTTTGCTTCAACGAAAACAACCCAAGCCTATCCAACCTCTCTTCAAAACTGAAATGTTCTTTCCCAGGCAGCTCCTGGTGAATCTCCAGTGCAATCACATCGTCCCCGTAATAATGTGACAACCAGAATTGCACACAGTACTCCAGCTGTGGCTTCACCGAAGTTCTATACAACTCCACCATGACTTCCCTGCTTTTGCAGCCTATGAATCAATTCATAAAGACAAGTATCCCATATACTTTTTTCACACCCTAATACATGCCCATCCACTTTCAGAGATCATTGGACAAACATGCCAAGGTCCCTTTGTTCCACACAAATTCCTGATCTCCTAACATTCATTCCCCTTATGCCTTCTAGTTTTCTATTCTCCAACCTTAGGCACTCACCTTATCCATGCCTCTCGTGATGTTATACACTTCTTTAAGATTACCCCTCAGTCTCCTATTCTCCAGAGAAAAAAGTTTTAATTTGTTCAATCTCTCCCTCTAACTCAGTCCCTTAAGTCCTCACAACATCCTTGTAAATCTCTTCTGCACTCTCCCTAGTTTAATAACATCTTCCCTCCAGCAAGGTGACCAAAATAGAACATAATACTCCAGATGCGTCTTCACCAACATTCAGTACAACTGCAATATAACTTCCCAACTTCTATACTCAATGCCCTGATTTATGAAGGCCAGCATGCCAAAAGCCTTCTTCATTGCTCTATCTGTCTGTGATGTGGAGTTACCTGCGTTGGACTTTGGTAGGCACAATAAGTAGTCTCACAACACCAGGTTAAAGTCCAACAGGTTTATTTGGTAGCTCGAGTTTCTGGAGTGCCACCCCTTCATCAGGTGAGTGGACGATTTATTTCACAAACAGGGCATTTTGAGACACAAACTCAATTACAGGATAATAATTCGAATGCGAATCTTCACAGGTAATCAAATCTTTACAGGTGCAGACAATGTGAGTGGAGAGAGGGTTAAACACAAGTTAGAGAGGTGTGAATGGTCTCAAGCCAGGACAGTTAGTGAAATATTGCAAGTCCAGGCAAGTCATGGGGGTTACAGATAATGTGACATGAACCCAAGGTCCCGCTTGAGGCCATCCTCATCTATGCCGAACTTGGCGATCAGTTTTTGCTCAGCGATTCTGCATTCTTGTGTATCGTGAAGGCCATCTTGGAGACTGCTTATCTGAAGATCAGAGGCTGATTGCTGAAATGTTCCTCGACAGGGAGAGAATACGCCTGCCTCGTGATTGTCGAGCAGTGTCCATTCATCTGTTGTTGTAGCATCTGCATGATCTCCCCAGTGTACCATGCCTCAGAACATCCTTTCCTCAGCATATCAGGTAGACAATATTGGCTCGTGCTACCAAATAAACCTCTCGCATTCCAACCATTATCTTGTAAATTGAGTTTGTGTCTATAAATGCCTTGTTTGTGAAATAAATCCTCCACTCATCTGATGAAGGAGTGGCACTCCAAAAGCTTGTGCTACGAAATAAACCTGTTAGACTTTAACCTGGTATTGTGAGAGTACTTACTATGCCTATTTACCTATGACTCCACCTTTAGAGAACTGTGCACCTGAACTCCAAGGTTCCTCTCTTCACATAAAGGACAATGTAGGGTTAGAAATGAGGGAGGAGGGCTGTGATATAATTGAACAAATTAGCATTGAGAGGGAGGAGGTGTTAGCGGCAGATGAGATGTAACCTAGATTGCTTTTTGAGACAAGGGAGGAGATTGTAGAGGTTGTGAATTTTCAGCTCCTCTCTGGCTACAAGAGAGGTGATGTCGAGATGCCAGCATTGGACTGGGGTGAGCACAAGAAAAAGTCTCACAACACCAGGGAGAGGTGCAGGGGATTGGAGAACAGTTAATGTGGTAGCATTATTCAAGAAGGATTGTAGGATAAATACAAGTAATTACAAATCAGTGAGTCTAACATCAGTGATAGAGAAATTATTGGAAAAATCTGAGGAGCAGAATTAACTGAACAGGTGGCACGATGGCACAGTGGTTAGCACTGCCTCACAGTGCCAGGGACCCAGATTTGATTGCCGGCTTAGGTCACTGTCTGTGCGAAGTCTGCCCATTCTCCCAGTGTCTGCTTGGGTTTCCTCCAGGTGCTCCAGTTTCCTCCCACAGTCTGAAAGACATGCTAGTTAGGTGCATTGATGTGAACAGGCGCCGGATTGTGGCGACTAGGGGAATTTCACAGTAACTTCATTGCAGTGTTAATGTAAGCCTTACTTGTTAGTAATGAATAAATAAACACTTTATAAACTTTCACATAGAGTGGCAAGGATTAATCAAAGATAGTCAGCATGGATCATGTCTAACATATTTGATTGAATATTGGAAGAGGTGATGAGCTGTGTAGATGGGGAGTGCAGTTGATATGGTCTACATGGACCTAGTAAAGCTTTTGATAAGGTCCTGCATGACTTAACAAAAAGGAAAAGAAGAGATTCCATGGGATCTGGGGCAATTTGTCAAATTGGATTAAAAATTGGCTTAGTGGCAGGAGAGAGATCAAATGATCAAATGTTGATTTTGTGACCAGTGGTATACCGCAGGCATTAGAGCTGGGTCTCTCGCTGTATGTAGTGTGTGTTAATGATCAAGATGTGAATCTATGGGAGATATGATCAGTAAGTTTGCAAATGACATGAAAATTGGTGGTGTGGTAAATAGCGAAGAAGGATGATACAGATGGCTGGTCAGATGGACAGGAAATAGCAAATAAAATTTCACCCTGAATAGTGTGAGATGATGCATTTTGAAAGGGCTAAAAAGGCAAAGGAATATACAGTAGAACGCTCAGAAATACAGAGACAAGAGGAGCCTTTGGATATGTGTCCATTGATCCCTGAAGGTATGTGGGATGAGGCATGAGGCATATTGGCTGAGGCATAGAATATGAGAGCAGAGAGGTTATGATGAGGCTGTACAAAAGCTTGTTAGGCCACAATTGGAATACCTTGTGCTGTTCTAGCCACCACACTATAGGAAGGATGTGATTAAACAAAGAGGGTGCAGAGGAGATTCACCAGGATGTTTCGTGGACCGGAGTATTTCAGCTATGAAGAGAGGCTGGTTAGGCTGGGATTGTTTTTCTCAGAGCAGAGAAGGCTGAGCAGAAACCTGATTGAGGTGTACAAAATTAGGAGGGACACAGACTGGGTAGATAGGAAAAAACTTTTCCGCTAGTAGGTCAGATCTCAAACAATAACGAGACAGAGTACAGGAGTGAGGTAGAGAACCTGGCGAACTGGTGCAGCAACAATAATCTCTCCGTCAGTGTCAACAAAACGAAAGAGATTGTCATCGATTTCAGGAAGCGTAAAGGAGAACATGCCCCTGTCTACATCAATGGGGATGAAGTAGAGAGGGTCGAGAGCTTCAAGTTTTTAGGTGTCCAGATCACCAACAACCTTGTCCTGGTCCCTCCATGTTGGCACTATACTTAAGAAAGCCCACCAATGTGTTTACTTTCTCAGAAGACTAAGGAAATTTGACATGCCAGCTACAACACCAAGCAACTTTTACAGATGCACCATAGAAAGCATTCTTTCTAGTCATATCACAGCTCAATATGGTTCCTGCTCTGACCAAGACCGCAAGTAACTACAAAAGTTTGTGAATGTAGCCCAATCTATCAAGCAAATCAGCCTCCCATCCATGGGCTCTGTCTACATTTCCTATTGCCTCAGAAAAGTAGCCAACATAATTAGGGGCCCCACGCACCTCGGACATTTTCTCTTCCACGTTCTTTAGTCAGGAAGAAGACATAAAAGTCCAAGGTCACATATCAACTGACTCAAAAACAACTTCTTCCCTGCTGCCGTTAGACTTTCGAATGGACCTACCTTGCACTAAGTTGATCTTTCTCTACACCCTAGCTATAACTGTAACACTACATTCTGCATTCTCTCCTTTCCTTCTCTATGAACGGTATGCTTTGTCTGTATAGCGTTCAAGAAACAATTCTTTTCATTATATACTAATACATGTGACCATAATAAATCAAATCAAAGTAAGCCTGGAAACCTCTATGTAATTGAACAGTGGAGGTCTGCAAATGAATCCTGTGGGGCTTTGATGGACACAAGATTTGCATTATGGAAAAGATCAAGAAACATGTTTAACCCACAAAAGTGTAAAAATGCAAATCAGCTTGATAATTTTAGTGCAACAGTGGTGTAATAACAGCATTAATGCTGATATTAGCATTTGTCCTTGTTTTTACTCATTACTACACTTCTTTTATGTAAAGTGATGAATCTTCATAATATCATAGTGTAACTCATTCTTTTCTTAGGACTTTGCAACTACGGAGCTCCATCTCTTTCCCCCATTTTACTCCTGATGTAACCTGGTCACTGCCACTTCATTAAGCTCATAATATTTTCCACTAAAAACTTAATCCTTCATGCATACTTCTTCAAAAATTAATTCCACTTTATGTTGTGTCAGGAAATTATATACTAATATTTTTCCTCCAATTTGTTTACTAATTATGTAGAAATAGAGAGTCACAACTCAAATTTAAATTCGACACAGGGTATTATAATTCACCAAGCATGCATTTTGATTAATTAACAATGTTAAAATGCAAGGTAACTCATCAGCTCAGGTGGAATATTTAGCAATCACACCCACACTGTTTTCAACAGGAGAGCAAAGTGGTAGAATCAGCTGCCTCCGTGACTGACTCATACACTAATTGTTATACTAAATAAGCAAAACTGAAATGCTCAATGAAATAATTGAATATGGTAGGATTTTACTATCCCTGCTATTTCCTCTCTCTCACACATTTTCTTATTGTATTTCTTTTCTGCATCTCTGGTTTTCTTTTTTTGATTTCTCTCATTGAAGAACATTTGCTGTTCTCAATTCTTAGAGTTAGTTGTTCTATTCTTATGCGTTGTAGTAATAAAAAAGCTGATTCCCAGGATGGCAGGATTTTCATATAAAGCGAGACTAAGTTAGTTAGATTATATTCACTGGAGTTTAGAAAAGTGAGAGGATATCTCATAGAAACTTATACAAATTCTAACAGGCTTAGACAGGGTAGATTCAGCAATGATGTTCCCAATGGTGGGAGAATCCAGAACTAGGGGTCATAGTTTGAGGATAAGGGGTAAATCTTTTATGACTGAGGTGAAGAGAAATTTCTTCACCCAGAGGGCGGTGAATGTGTGGAATTCACTACCACAGAATGTGGTTGAGGCCAAAAAATTCTGTGATTTCAAGAAGAAATTAGAGCTCTTGGGCTAAAGGGATCAAAGGATATGGAGAGATCAGGATATTGAATTTGATGATCAGTCATGATGATAATGAATGGTGGAGCAGGCTCGAAGGGCGAATGGCCTCCTCCTGCTTCTAGTTCCAATGTTTCTACACTATAGCTGTGTAATTTAAAGCTGCGTAAAAGGCTAGAATATAACTTTTTTTTTATATTGAGAAACAAGAATCCAAAAGGGAGAAACTTGCAGCATATTAATAAGGTTGGGAAGAGGACAAGATGAAGAAGCAGCAAATGCTAAGCTTAGCTGTTATAAACCGAAAGAGTGTAGGAGGCAGAATAGGCTAAAGGGCCTATTGGCGGTGGGATGTGGGAAAGAACGAGTAAGAATAAGAATGTGTGCAGTCAGATTTGATTACAGCACAGTGTGGATTGGATCAAAGGGGAATGAATCCAGGTAGAATTATAGTTGCAGTTTGAGAACAGTAAGAGAGTAAAGTTCATTAATGTACTTGACAATTTTGGATTCAAAATCTTAGGATCCCCAATGGGACCAAAAAAATAACCAAAAAATAACTTCTACTTTAACATTTAAACCAAAATTGGCATAAACTATCCAACAAATTGTGGTCAACACAAAATTACAAGTTAAATAGTTGAGAAAACAAAGTTAGAGCTCTGTTACAATCCTTGACAGACGTGCCCCAACCACCCCTCCCTGTCCAAGTTTTTAAGTAAGTTTGGGTTAGAGAGCAATGATGATTTGTTTAAAATAGCCAAAAAAATTGACATTCAGGACACTTGCCCAGTGATTAAAGCCATGGGTTTTAACCAAGCAAAGAAAACATTTACCATACAAGGCCAGAAGGATGAAACAATTTTCAATATGTCTTATGCTCGGGGTTAGTGTGAGGAACATGTGAATTAACACAAGCACCTGTGATTGAATACACCACATTGCACATTACATAACAAATGTGGCCAAAAAGGCCACAGATGTTTCAATGTTTTAGAATGTGTGGATGGAGAAAGAATGGCTACAACAATAATTTAACAACAATAATGGCAATAGTGGCTTTGAAATGGCTATTCTGGTTGAGAGCTAAGCATGCTGGGAATTTTGGTTAATTTATAGATTAAAACCAGGTGCCGGTCGTAAAGAGTCTCTGGACTGAGAGCTGTGACCTGAAGCTTCCTGTGTTGGTCAGATCAGATCCAGACATTGCGTCACTGATTTATATGGCTGCTGTGTATAGGACATGTGAAATGAACTAAGTATAATGGCATCGTTCAAAAGTAATTTCATTGGATATTTGCGCCATGTGATCGGTTTCTGATTACATAGTTGGCTGGATGACAGAGAATCTTGAGGAAGCGAATTGTGGATAAAAAGATGAGGGTCGTTTGGCAGTGATAACTCGAAGAGATCAAACATCGCAACAAGACCTGTTTCCTGAAGGATACTTCAGAGAATGAAAAGATAGATTCAACATTGAGGATATTTCTTGGCCAAAGTTTTCCTAAACTGTTTAACTACTACCCATTGAACAATATTTAAACATGAAAAGAAATAATACTAATTTTTAACATATCATTCTTTCAGTTCCAAATAAGCAACATTCTTTTTACAGACTTAAAAATCATTTTAAATACAGAAAGCAACCATTGTCATAAAAATCCACTTGGTTCACTAATGTCCTTTAGAGAAGGAAATCTGCCATCCTTATCTGGTCTGGTCTACGTGCAATTCCAGAGCCACAGGAATGTGGCTGACTCTCAATTGCTTTCTGAAATGGCCTGGCAGGCCATTCAGTTGTTCAAAGGTGTTCAAACTCTCCACCACTTTCTCAAGGGCAACTAGGGATGGGCAATAAATGCCAATCATGCAGCAATGCCCATGTCCCACAATTGAATTTGAAAAAAAACTTGTTATAATGAGTGTAAACAGCCTTGAAGCCTTCAAAAAGATTGTGAGCAGTGAGCAGCTTACATATCTCTTCCATTGAACAAACCTCAACCAGAACCTGGAAGTTGTTAATTCTCTACTACATAACTAGCTCCTCCAGTTAACCATATTATCACATGACCCTGCATACCTAAACCCACTCTATTCCTTTAATCCTTTCTTTGTAAACAAAAGTCCATTAGCTCTCTTCTAAGTAAACACTGCACAGCTTAAATGAATAATTAACCTGCTCTCCCTGCAAAGAAGCAGTATTCCTTCCAGGTATACTAGATAATTGGACAGTGATAGCCTTTTTCCTAGGATGGAGAAAGCTAGCACGAGGGGACACAGCTTTAAATTAAGGGGTGATAGTTATAGGATGGATATCAGAGGTAGGTTCTTTACCCAGAGGGTGGTTAGGGAGTGGAATGCCCTGCCTGCGGCAGTTGTAGATGCGCCAAGTTTGGTGGCGTTTAAGAGGTTAGTTGATAAGTTTATGGAAGAGAAGGGAATGGTTTAGTTTGGAGGGTCATTGCTTTTTATAATGGTCGGCGCAACATCGAAGGCCAAAGGGCCTGTTCTGCGCTGTAATGTTCTATGTTCTATACTGACTTCATGTAGGGAAAAAAAAACTTTACAACAGTCCCCTTAAACACAAAAAAAAGTTTATATCTATAGTAACTATACAATCAGAATGGTAAGTATGTAATCCCTACATACGTGCACATTATTATCACTTTTAAAAACAAGAACAATTGGACTGCTCAATGTGAAAACTGAACGGGCTCAATGTTTCCTAGCTTTTGCAGCTGCTCCAATTGTGGATTTAGTTGCACTTGTTTAGAATCACCATAGTCCTAAGCCCTTGATGATTGTTTAATGTTTCAAGTTTCATAATCATTTTCGGAAGATGAGATAGTTTGTAACTAACTTTGTTGTTGAATTATGCCAGCACTACGAACATTGGCAAGTTTGGAGAAATTTTAGAAGACATGCTTCAGGACAGACTAGTTTGTGGCATTAGTGGACAGCATTTAGTGGTGTTTGCTAGGAGAAGCTACACTTACTTTTAAGAAGACAAGAAATTTCGCAGGGCATGGAACTGGCTGCTAGTAATATAAAATATATTTGGAAGGTCATTGGCGGCACGCAGGTGGGCACACTACATCAAGTGAAGAAATAGTATGCAAGTAAAAAGGTAAACACACTGGAATGTTTTAGGTGTGGAGGGTCACACTATTCAATTCACTACAAGTTAGTGGACAATGGATGGTTTTTGTCACTGTTGCAACAAGAAGGGTCGTTTAGCTATAATGTGCTGGGGTGGCGAAAACAAGTTGAAGGCTGAGCGGGGAACTTGAAATATAAGGAAGCCTCAGTCAATGATGCATCACTGGGAAAGCTCAGACAAAGGCAGAGGAGCACTCTTTCGACGTGTTTAATATGAGAGTGGAACATGCATAATCTATTTATGCTACAGTGTAAATCAGTGTACAGAAAATCAAGATGGAGTTGGACACAGGAGTGTCTGCATTGATAATTAGTGAAGAGATCTATAGGAGGACATGGGATTCGAAGCAGCCCTTACTCAGGCAGGGATCAACCTTTGGACTTACAACAATGAATCTCAACCATTGTATATAATAGCCAAGAAGCATGAGCATGGTACCTGGTGGTAAAAGAGCATGGTCCTATCTACTAGAGTGTGACTGGTTCAGGAAAATTCAGTTGAACTATGGCGAGATAAAGCACACAAAAGTGACAGAAAATGTTATTCAGAAATTATCTGAGGTTTTCAAAGACAAAGTGGATACATTGCATGGCACAGCTGTTAAATTGGGGAGGCAATGCCCTGGTGGTATTATCACTAGACTATTATTCAGCTAATGATCTGGGGACCCGGGTTCGAATCCCACCAGGGCAGATGGTGAAATTTGAACTCAATAAAAAATCTGGAACTAAAAGTGTAATGATGACCATGGCACCATTATCAATTGTCGGGAAAATTCATCTGGTTCACTGAACTTCAGGGAAGGAAATCTGCCATCCTTACCTGGTCTGGCCTACATGTGACACAGCCATGTAGTTGATTCTCAACTGCCCTCTGAAAAAGGGCAAGTAGGGGTGGGCACTAAATGCTGGCCCAGCCGGCAATGCTCATATCCGACGTATGAATAAGAAAAATTGTGTGTAGATCTTCAGGCTACTCCTCGTTTTTGCAAACCGAGGACAGCATCCGTTGCCATGAAAGACAAAATGAAGGAGGAGTTGGAGAATAAGGTGAAATCCTTTTCTGTGTGTTAGATCAACCAAAAGATGATGCCACCAGCACCACTACTTCTTTGGGAGTGGTCTGATCATCCTTGGTCGCATGAGCCAACATTGTCTACCTGATATGCTCTCTCTCTCATATTACCATCAAACGGTTCAGTGGAAACTTTGCTGTAATCCAGAACTAATTTTACCACAGACTTTGGGAATCCAAAATTGCTAGAGATATAGGTAAACTTGTTATTAAATAAAGCTTATTTTATTATAAAAAATCCCTAATTTATCAGTGGAATTACTCCTCGAGTGATACATCCTACCCTCATATATTTATGCCAAAACAGAAATATTGTTGGGGTCCAGTCTGGCTGCTAATATAATTCAGGATTTGATTTATTATTATCACATGTATTAACATACAGTGAAAAGTATGTTTCTTGTGTGTTACACAGACACAACATACCATAAATAGAGAAGGAAATGAGAGCGCAGGATGTATTGTTATAGTCATAGCTAGGGTGTAGAGAAAGATCAACTAATGCAGGCCATGTGTTTTTGGTCATCCTGGATGCACATTCTAAAGTGGATAGAAACACGCATCATGAACAACAGTACAACTCCTGTTTCAATAGAGAAGCCATGCCAAGGTTTTGCAACTCATGGGTTAATGGATTTTCTTGTTTCTAATAACAGTACAACATAGAAACATCGAAGGTCGGAGCAGGAGGAGGCCATTTGGCCCTTCGAGCCTGCTCCGCCGTTCATCAAACTCATGGCTGATCATCCAACTCGAAAGCCTAATCCTGCTTTTTCCCCATAACTTTTGATCCCATTCGCCCCAAGTGCTATATCCAGCTGCCTCTTGAATATATTCAATGTTTTGACATCAATTACTTCCTATGGTAATGAATTCCACAGGCTCAGCACTCTTCGGGTGACAAAATGTCTCCTCATCTCTGTCCTAAATGGTCCTCAGACTGTGACCTCTGGTTTCTGGGTGAGTTGTTCCAACAGTTGATGCAAAGGAATGAAATTCATGCTGCGCGCACCATGTCTTTTGATCCAGCTTCAAATGGTTTAGCAGAGCGAGCTGTTCTAACACTGAAGGAAGGATTGAAGAGAATGGCAAGTGATATTTTAGGTATCAAGCTCTTGAGGTTCTTATTTCAGAATCATATCACAGCACAAACAACTGCGGGACTATTATTAGCTGAATTATTGATGAGTAGAAGACTGAAATCTCATTTGGATCTATTACACTCAGATCCAAGAGTGAAAAGGAGAGAAGAAAAGCAGGAAAAACATGATTATTATGTTAAGATGAGATGATTTAACATGAATAATTGTGTTTATATCAGGAATCTTAGCAATAACCAGTACTGGCTACCAGGAGTTATCCTTAACTCCATGGTAAGGATATTATTAAACTAGAAAGTGTGCAGAAACAATTTACGACGATGCTACCAGGACTTGATATATAAGGAGAGACTGAATAGACTGGGACTCTTTACGCTGGAGTATAGAGAATTAGGGGTGATCTTATAGAGGTCTATAAAATAATGAGGAGCTTTCTAGATCAGCTAGATAGTCAACATCATTTTGCAAAGGTAGGAGTGTCTAAAACTAGAGGGCATAGGTTTAAGGTGAGAGGAGAGAGATACAAAAAGGTCCAGAGGGGCAACGTTTTCACACAGAGGATGCTGAGTGTTTGGAATAAGCTGCCAGAGGTAGTAGTAGAAGTGGGTACAAATTTGTCTTTTAAAAAGCATTTAGTTAGTTACATGACTAAGATGGGTATAGAGGGATATGGGCCAAACGCAGGCAATTGGGATAGCTAAGTGGTTTAAAAAGAAGGGCGGCATGGACAAGTTGGACTGAAAGGCCTGTTTCCATGCTGTAAGCTTCTACGGTTCTTAACAAAAGTGATGCATTGTCTTTGGGAGTGAAATTGAACACTGAAAGAGTTGAAACATTGAAACATGACTCAGTGGCAGCAAAACTTCCAGATAACACAATAGAAGAAAATGCTGCTGTGGAAATTCAACACGAAGTAGTTGCTGTTGCACCAGGACTTCCAGTGGACTCTGCTTGTGGAAAGAGGTACCCATCCACAGATACTCAACCTACTCCTGTGCCTATATGTTCAATTGAACTAAGTTGAGCATTGATGGAATCACCAGTGGTACTGCACAGATCACAGTGCACAAGCAAGGCTCCTGAACAATTGTTTTATAATTAAGGTATCAGTTTCATTGTATTTTCATTGTAACCTCAAGGAGGTTTGAAATTGAGGGGGATTGGGGGAGGAATGGGAGAAAGGTTATAAAGTTTTATTATTATGCATCTTATTTAAGTCTATTGCTGATGTCATCTGAAAGTGTGTGATGTCAGTTCTATTACCACCTGTGTATTTTCTCTCCCTTGTCAGTCTCTCAGAGTCAAGGGTGACTTGCTCCCACTCCAGGGAGCTGGGTTCTGCAGTGGTTGAATAGTCCAAACCTGGAGCTGCAGACTCTGCCACGGTTCGGAGATGGCTGGGACGCTCTGGATTCTGCGCTCTCTTTCTGCTGTTCACATTTGATTTGCACCCAGTGACTCTGAAGGTGATTGACGCCTTCACAATTGCTTCTTCTCCAGTTTGTGTGTTCTAAAGCAAACGATTCTAATTGACGACGGGGATGTTGCATTTATTTAGGGAGGTTTCCAAAGTGTCCTCGTGGTGTTTCCTTTGCCCTCCTAGTAATCGCCTGCCATTGAGGAGCTGGGAATAGAGCACTTGTGTCGTGCACGCTGACAATATGGCCCGCCCACATCAGCTGGTCAAGTGTTTTAGGATTGGATTAACAGACCTTACAGTTGAGTCCTAATTTGATGTCAATTATCCAAAGAAGTCACTGATATATAAAGGGGCTTCGGGTGGCAATGGGTGCTGATGGAGAATTTTTTGTGAAGTTGGTAGGTTATGAAGAAGCTGGACTCGTGTCTCCTTTACTGAGCTGCAACCTCGAGGCTCAAACAGAATGTGAGCAGTGTCTCAATACTAGATATCAGCCTGAGAGAAGATGTTCAGACTGCACGTCTATCCTGCCAGTGGATTTGCAGGATTTTGCAGAGGCAACATTGGTAATATTTCTCCAAGGATTTGAGGTGTCTGCTGTATGTTGTCCGTGTTTCCGATGCATACAGAGAGATGGGGACCATGACTGCACTGTAGACCATGAGCTTGGTGCTGTTCTTGAATTCCCGGTCTTCAAACACTTGTGTCCCCCAGGGATCTGAAGTTTCCAAGGTACATTGAGGTTGATGATAGATTTCATTGTCAATGTCTGCCCCTCGCTGAGAAGAGGCTCCCGCGCTGTGGAAATTGTCCAAAGGCCCACCTTGGATCTTGATGGTTAGGGGCAGTTTTGTGTAACAGGTGCATGCTGGGAGAGAACATTTGTTTTCCGGATGTTCAGTCTGAGGCCATTCTGAGGGTGGCCATTCTGAGGATGGCACATTGGTTAGCACTGCTGCTTCACAGCACCAGGGACCCGGGTTCAATTTCTGGCCTCAGGTCACTGTTACTGAGGAGTTTGCACATTCTCCTTTTGCCTAAGTAGATTTCCTCTGGGTGCTCCGGTTTTCTCGCACGTTCTGAAAGATCTGCTGGTTAGATGCATTGACCCAAACGGGTGCAGGAGAGTGGCGATTTGGGGATTTTCACAGTAGCTTCATTGCAATGTTAATATAAGCCTTATTTCTAACTAATAAATAAACTTTAACTTTACATTCTCTCGTGTGCCTCAGTGGATGTGTCGATGATGGTTTAGAACTCGGCCTCTGAGTGTGCGCATGCACAGGCATCGTCTGCATACTGCAGTTCAATGACAGAAGGTGGGGTGGTCCTGGTTCTGGCCTGGAGGTGTTGGTTGGACAGTTTGCTTGCTTGGTAGGTTAGCTCCACTCTAGCTGGGAGCTTCGAGGTGATGGGAGGAAGATGGAGAAGAGCATTTGTGTGATAATGCAGCCCTGTTTGACTCCAGTTTGTACTCATATTGGGTCTGTTGTGGTTCCACTGGTGAGGATCATGGTTGAGTGTTATTGTGGAATGGTCAAAGAATGGCAACGAGTTTCTGCTGGCAGCCAGAATTGAGGAAGATGTTCCACAATCCCTCACGGTTAACAGAGTCAAAGACTTTTGCGAGAACGAGGAAGGCCATGTGCAGAGGTTGATGCTACTCCCTGCACTTTCCCTGGATTTGATGAACACTGGAGATCATGTCCATTATGCCTTTTAATGGGTGGAAGCAGCACTGAGATGCAGGGAGGAGCTCTTCAACCACTGGGAGAAGGCGTTTGAGGAGAATTATCATAGTGACCCTTCCTGTGGTGGAGAGAAGGGAAATCCTTCTGTAATTTCTGCAGTCGGTCCAGTCTCCTTTTTTGAAGGTGGCCACGGTTAAGCCGAATTTGAAATCTCTCAGCATGTTCTTTTCCTTCTTGACAAGGGTGATGAGGCTGTGGATTCTTGCCAAGAGTCCCTTTTCTGTTTGGGACCTCTCCCTATCTCTTCTGCCTTTCCCCTGCCTGGGACACTAACCTGCAATAGCTCTCTGCTCCTGAGTTTGCATGCTAAGTTTTTTTTTGTACATGTGCATTGGGCCAAAAGAACTCAGAAGCACAGAATTGCACATGGGCAGCCAACTCCTGGTTTGCATATGCACAGAGACTCTATTGTTGATACTTGGAGTTCCTGAACTCTGTTTCTCCAGTGAGATAAGTGCAGCTTTTATAACAGCTTACAGAGTTTCTAGATAATCCCCTTGGCATATGGAACCAATTTGAGCCACAAAATCCTTCAAGACTTTGAACTTCCTCAAGTAGAATTCTAGCTTCTGTTCTTCCAGGATTTAGTCATTAATTCTCATCTGGCAGCAGCTCTGAAACAACTCCAATTCCATGGGCACGATCTTCACCAAAATGCCACATTTTTGCAGAACCTTATCAGCTCAGCTCATGACATTCTTGATGACGTGAATCTGCCCAATACACCTAAAGGAAAGTACATTTATTCATTAATTGCAAGTAGATTAACATTAACACTGAAATGAAGTCACTGTGAAAATCTTCTAGTCGCCACACTCCGGCGCCTGTTCAGGTACACTGAGGGAGAATTTACCATGGCCAGTGCTCCCTTTGGACTGTAGGAGAAAACCGGAGTACCCGGAGGAAACCCAAGCAGACGCGGGAAGAATGTGCAGACTCCGTACAGACAGTGATCCAAGCCAGGAACACGGGTCCCTGGCACTGTGAGACAGCAGAGGTAACCACTGTCCTACCATGCCACTCACCTTTATCCTAACTGTGACAGCCAAGTGTGCTGGAGGCTGGACTGTGGCAAATACATTAGAAAATACTTCACTATTGTGGGAGCAATATTCAAGTCTTGAACAGTCATCATTTTATATAATGCTTAAAAAAAACTAAGCTTTCTGGAGGCGGTTTAACAATGGGAGAAGTGTGTGAGTCATATTTAGGATCAGAGGAGATGAGTACTGCAGATGAAAAAGGTTAACTGTGAATCAAGAAGGAGTGGCATGGTAGCATAGTGGTTAGTACTGCTGCCTCATAGTGCCAATGACCAGGGTTCAATTCCAGCTTTGGGGTTACTGTCTGTGTGGAGTTTGCAAGTTCTCCCCATGTCTGTCTGGGTTCCTCTGCGTGCTCTGGTTTCTTCCCACAGTGCAAAAATGTAAGGGTTAGGTTGATTGGCTGTGTTGACCCTAGTATCAGAGGAATTAGCAAGCAAATGTGTGGGGTTACAGGAATAGGGCATGGGTGGGATTGTGTTTGGTACAGATTTGATGGACCGAATGGCCTCCTTCTAAACTGTAAGGATTTATTGATCTATGGATTCCATGATTAGAAGGAGATAACTGTTGATTAGACCCAGAAGAGACTGGGGAAAAAAACTGTAAATAGTTAAAAGAAACAAGAGCCACAATCCTCCGGTCCAGTGGGGCTGACTATCACTGCCAGCGAGAACGGAGAATTTGGTGCTCAGCCAAATCACAGCCGCGGGACTGGATAATCCCAGCCGCTGGCAATGCTGGAGAATTCTAGCCACAATTTTATTGCCTCATCGAAAGGAATGGACAAGATCAAAGGTTTTAGACTCCTGAGGTATTAAAAGCTGCTTTGCGGGGAGATGGAACCTGTATAAGCTGAACAGGTCACACTGTAACGGGACAGGGACAAGTATCCCGGCAGGCTATTTTGTTAGTGTAGCTGGGGAAGGGAGATGGTAACTTGAGAGTGGACTCAAAAAGCAGAAAAATAGAAGTAAAAATGTGAGACAGAAAAATAGTAAGCATGTTTAGAAGGCAGGAGAATGAAGGGCTAGAAAATTAGAGAGTGAGGGAGTTTGGCAGTGCCAAATGGTATATATTTCAAAGCTGTAAGTATAGGAAATGAAGCAGAGGAGTTGAGAGCACAGATTGGCATGTGGAAGTTATAGCTTTTACTAAGACATGGATGAACAAAGCACAGGAAGGCAGCTTAACATTCCTGGTTACAGGGTTTTCAAATACTAATGACAAGAGGATAAAAAAATGAGAGGTATTAATTGCAGAAATAATAATAACTGTGAGAAGAGACAATATGAGAGAAGGATCATCGAATGAGGCACGAGGGATACGGATTGAACGGAAAAAGGGATTTACACTACTATGGAAACACTTCCCTCTCTCCCCCCCAACAGAAGTTTATAGAAGAACAAATGTAGTTTGTTAATACTAATATCAATTATGTAATTTTTAGTCACTGGAAGCATTCCTTTGCTGACATTATGTACTTAGGTCCTCAAGCGGGGCTTGAACCTACAAAGTTCTGACTTAGAGATGAGTTGTACCAATCCAAGCAGATGTCAGATCAAGGTCATACATCTTTAGCATCATGGAAGGGATAGCATCAGGGCAGAGTCCAGAAACTAAATTCTCTTGGAGATGTAATGTGTCCATTGAAATTATAGAATCATTCAGTGCAGGAGGAGGCCATTCGGCCCATCGAATCTGCACCAACCACAATCCTACTTAGGCCCTATCCCTATAACCATATGCATTTATCCTGGCTAGTCCACCTGACACTAAGGGCCAATTTATCACCGTCAAATCACCTAACCCGCACATCTTTGGAGTGTGGGAAGAAACCAGAGGATCCAAAGGAAATCCGGTCTGACACGGGGAGAACGTGCAAATGCCACATAGACAGTGACTCAGGCTGGGAATCGAACCCAGGTCACTGGTGTTGTGAGTTAGCAGTATTAACCACTGCGCCATTGTGCTGCCTCTTGAAGGTAGAGAATAGAGTCACAGAGGTTTACAGCATGGAAACAGGCCCTTTGGCCCAACTTGTCCATCGCGCCCTTTGTTTTAAACCCCAAAGCTTGACCCAATTGCCCACATTTGGTCCATATCTCTCTATACCCATTTTAATTGTGTAAATGCTTTTTAAAAGACAAAATTGTACCTGCCTCTATACTACCTTTGGCAGCTTGTTCCAGACACTCACCACCCTCCATGTGAAAAAATTGCCTCTCTGGACATGTTTGTATCTCTCCCTTCTCACCTTAAACCTATGCCCTCCAGTTTTAGACTCCCTTACCTTTGGGGAAAGATGTTGACTATCTGGCTGATCTGTGTCTCTCATTATTTTATAGATCTCTATAAGATCACCCCTCAGCTTCTAGGCTCCAGAGAAAAAAGTCCCAGTCTATTCAGCCTCTCCTTATAACTCAAACGATCAAGTTAAACTATTGCAATGGAGGGAGCTTCTTTTAATGAAGAAGATTAGAATTGGAGATGAAAAGTGAGGTCAAGACATGAGCAGGTTAGCCTTGCTTCGAGGAGAGCTCATAAGAGATGAAAAATGAGATGAAATGGTAGATTTCTTTTGGTATTCATTGTTAAATCACGGAGGAGAACTGGATGTTTTTAGTAAAGTTGCCTGTATCGCCGTAATAGTTTACTTGGCAAGGTTACAGACAATGACAAGATTATTCAGACTTGAGGAGTTTTTTTTACCAGAATCTGTAATATCCACATATGAGTGCAGTGCAAAAAAGGAACAGTCATGTGGAAACTAACCATGCAGGTTCTAGAATAACTGACCCGCACAGAAAGAACACAGAAAACTGAAAGCAGAAGTCAGGCCTGATAAAGAATGTGTGATTATTGATAGCTTAAAGCAATTATAACACTACGACTAATTAGGACTGAGTTGAGGAGGAACTTCTTCACCCAAGGGGTTGTGAATCTGTGGAATTCCCTGCGCGGTGAAGCAGTTTAAGCTACCTCATTATGTTTTTTAAGGCAAGGCTAGATACATTTTTGACCAGTAAAGTAATTAAGGGTTATGGTGAGCGGGTGGGTAAGTGGAGCTGAGTCCACAAAAAGATCAGCCATGATCTTATTGAATGGCGGAGCAGGCTCGAGGGACCAGATGGCCGACTCCTGCTCCTCGTTCTTATGTTCTACCACGAAAATTCAAAAGACCTCGGCAATGAATAAATAGCTGCCGCGTGAGAGTTAGAATTGAAGTGGTGGAAATGTTGGAAAAAGATAATGATGAAATGTGCGGGGATGGGATCAGAAAGAATCAAAGAAATGCCACATATGCTGCAGAGTTAGGGGATACATTAACAGGAGGTAGCAGATATTGCAGTGAATCTACATTGCAGAAGGATGCCATTCAGCTCATTGAGTCTGCACTGACCACAATCCCACCCAGGCCCTACCCCATAGCCACATGCATTTACCCTAGCCAGGGTAACTAAGGGTCAATTTAACATGTCAATCCACCTAACCTGTACATCTTCGGACTGTAGGAGGAAACCGGAGCACCCGGAGGAAACCCACGCAGACACAGTGTAGGGAGAAGGTGTAGACTCTACGCAGACAGTGATCCGAGCCAAGAATCGAACCCGGGTTCCTGAGGCTGTGAGGCAGCAGTGCTAATCACTGTGCTACCATGCCATCCCAGTGGTATTTGTTTCTGATGATACTTGCATTGCAATTGATGTTTATGATGGAATGAAAAATCAAGGGTAGCTGATTGTCACCTCTACAGCAGGATAGGTAGTTGGCAGAACCCAAACGTATGCACTTCTCCTCCCCTCCTCACGTTCATCACCATCGTCCTCATTCTCAATCCTGCTCTACAACATGTTGAGCTGCTGAAGTATGAATTGGTTAAGGTCCAAATGTTAATTCAGAGGCAGCAATCTCATCTCTGAGTAGAAAGTTTGTGGCTTCAAGCCAACATCAGCACACAATCCGTGTCAATCTACTACTGATCAGAGTGTAGCAAAGACTTTACCTTGTTAAGAGAATTGCCAGTAAAAGCTATCTTATTGATTGTGGTATAAATGGTATCACTTTGCTGGTTGAGCTCCTTGCGAGCTTTCAGTAAAACAGCTTGAACCTGAAGACTAGCGTGAAGTGTTTCTTCCACCACAGCTACTTATCATGCGTAATAATCCTGACTGACACTTAGCAAGTAATACTTAAGAGAGTGCTGAATGGTTGGATGAGGTATTTTGAATCTCTGTGTTAAGCTGTGGGGAGCACAACAGTTAGCACTGCCATGGGCAGTACTGGGGCACAGTGGTTAGCACTGCTGCCTCACAGCACCAGGAACCTAGGTTTGATTTCTGGCTTGAGTCACTGTCTGTGTGGAGTCTGCACATTCTCCCCACATTGGTTTCCTCCCACAGTCCAAAAGATGTGCCAGTTAGATGCATTGGCCATGCTAAATTCCCCCTCACTATACCTGAACAGGTGCCAGAGTATAGCGAGTAAGGGATTTTCACAGTAGCTTCATTGCAGTGTAAATGTAAGCCTTACTTGTGACAATAATAAATAAACTTTACTTTAAGCTAAGGTCTCATCTAAATTAGGGAGAATTTGAAGATGAACAAGAATATCTCTCATTAATGTTTATCTCTTAAAGAGCGTATGAAGACAGATAACATAGTCATTTATCTCATTATCTACTGTAAGATCTTGCTGTGCAGATATTGGCAGTTGTGCTTTCGCCTTATGATGGTGTTAATAATTTAAAATGCTTTTTGAGAGGTGAAGTACTTTAGAATCCCCTTAAGGTCTGGTAATTGCTCATATAAATGCACAGTATTTCTTTATTTGTTCCTTGAATCTTAAAGTTCTTAAAGCTTTATTTATTATTGTTACAAGTCAGCTTACATCAACACTGCAATGAAGTTTCTGTGAAAATCCCCTAATTGCCACACTCCAGTGCCTGTTCCGTAACACTGAAGGAGAATTTAGCACAGCCAATATACCTAACCTGCACATCTTTCAGACTGTGGGAGGAAAAACAGAGCACCTGGAAGAAACCCATGGAGAGTCAGGGAGAACATGCAAACATCACACAGAGTGTCCCAAACCAGGAATCGAACCCACGTCTCTGGCACTATGAGGCAATAGTGTTAACCACTGTACCACTGTTTCGCCTACAAATCTCACAATGGTGCTTTGTAATACAAAATGAGTAAATTTTCATCTTGTAGCTTGCTATCTTCAGAGGAATCCAGCTTAACATCCATGAAGAACAGAGGTGTGCCCTGACAACGATTGAAAAAAAATCCAATTATTTGTGTCAATAACTGATTTGCATATCCTGCACAGACAGAAAAACTAATGAAGAAGTGCTGAAAATGGCTACAGAAAACAGGAACCCAGTGCGTAACAGCAAAGAGAGAAAGATGCAATTCTTTAGTCAAAGGGCGGCACAGTGGTTAGCACTGCTGCCTCACAGCACCAAGGACCCACATTCAATTCCAGCCTTGGGTCACTCTTTATGTGGAGTGTACCTGCATCACTTTCCAAATAGGCACAGCAAAACAGGATGAGAATGGGTGACATGGTGGCACAGTGATAAGCCTCACAACCTCAGGGTCGTAGGTTCAATTCCCGTCTTGAGTCACTGTCTGTATGGAGACTGCACATTCCTCCCCTGGGGAACCAGGTGCTCTGGTTTCCTCCCGCAGTCCAAAGATATGCAGGTTAGGTGGATTGGCCATGCTAAATTGTTCCGTAGTGTGAGGGGGATTAACAGGGGTGAATGCATGGAGTTTTGGGGATAAGGACTGGATGTGGTTGGTACAGACTCAATGGAGCTGAATGGCCTCCTTCTGCACTGTAAGTATTCTATGAAATCATTCTCAGCCTTTTGGCTAAGACCAAGCGTCAGATCAATCCCAAGGAAGGGGCGCGATACCTTCTCTTGTCAGCTTGGATCTTGTGGGAACCATGAATTGGATTTTAAATTTGGTTTTTGGAGCAAGCAAGAAATTGGATTTGTGTTTGCCCGGTCCATTGGCTTGGGAAATAAAAATTAGGGCTGATAATAGAGATGGAGAAAAGGTTAAAAAAAAGTTAGGAGAGAGGGAAAGCAGAAGAAAAAATGAATGATGGATAAAATGGACAGGATGCTGTTGACTTTTGCAGAAATGTACAAGGGCAACCCAGGATAGACAGAGGTGGGGAGACATGGGAGCCAATCTTCTGGAATTAATGAAGGAAACAAATATATAGGTGAGAGTAAGTAGTAATCGTGATTCCACTTACCAATGTTTTTGTTCCAGTATTAAGTCCCACTGACCATTCAGAGGTCAAAAATAAAAAGCTGGGCTTGTGCCAAAGTAGGAAAGGGAATTTTGAACTGCAGCTGCAGTTATATTACTGTCCAGCAGAGGTAGCTACTTCATCTAGAAAGGAGAAAAATAACCATTTTCACCTTGAGGAATTGTACTTCCACAAGGTCAGAACAGACCATTCTCTTTACAAATCAGATACCAGGCGCAATCAATACCTATATGTCAGCAGATCCATTCAGTAAACATTTGGGCATATTCGAAAGATCATCACAGATAGCTGTCAGGTGGTTCTGGAATCACTGACAAGATATATTTCTGTAGGCATGGGACAGAAAACAGACAGAAAGTGACTACACTTTAAAAGACATTGAAACATAGAAGATAGGAGCAGCAGGAGGCCATTCGGCCTTCGAGCCTCCTTCACCGTTCATCACAATCATGGCTGATCATCCAACTCAATAGCCTTATCCTGCTTTCTCCCCATAACCTTTGATCCCATTTTCCCCAAGTGCTATATCCAGCCGGCCTCTTGAATACATTCAATGTTTTGGCATCAACTACTTCCTGTGGTAATGAATTCCACAAGCTCACCACCATTTGGGTGAAGAAATGTCTCCTCGTCTCTGTCCTAAGTAGTCTATCCTGAATCCTCAGACTGTGACCCTTGGTTCTGCACTCCCCCACCATCAGGAATATCTTCCCTGCATGTACCCAGTCTAGTCCTGTTAGAGTTTTATAAGTCTCTCTGAGATCCCCCTTCATTCGTATGAACTTCAACAAAAACAGTCCCAACCTAATCAATTTCTTCTCATGCATCAGTCCTGCCATCCCCGGAATTGCTGCACTCCCTTGAGAGCAAGAACATCCTCAGAAAAGGAGACCAAAACTGCACACAATATTTTAAGTGTGACCTCACCGCAACAACACATCCCTGCTCCTGTACTCAAAACCTCTTGCAATGGAGGCCAACGTGCCATTTGCCTTCTTCACTACCTGCTGCACCTGCGTGCTTACCTTTAGTGACTAGTGCTCAAGAACATCCAAGACCCATTGCACACTCCCTTCTCCCAATTTACAGTCATTCAGGTAGTAACCTGCCTTCTTGTTTTTGATTCCTAAGTGAATAACCTCACATTTATCCAAATTATACTGCATCTGCCATTGATTTGCCCACTCACCCAACCTGTCCAGATCATGGTGAAGGATCTTTGCAACCCCCTGAAAGGATAGGTGGCGGAGGGGGGAGATATGGGTGATGTGGATGATTATGTTGAAGACTGCAGAGAGTTTAAGTAAGAGAGGGAGATAATTGTCGCGTTGGCGATTTTCACTAAGGTGGTCTCAGGACTGTGGTCTGATGGAAAACAGACTGAAAACCATTTAAATACTGTGGCTCCAAGAGTGTGACAGAGGCTAGAAATTCTACAGAGCGTAACTCACCACCTAACTCCCCAAAGCGTGTCCACCATCTACAAGACACATATCAGGAGTGTAAAGTACTTTCCACTTGCCTGGATGAGTGCAGCTTCAGGAGAAAGCCTTATTGGCATCCCATCACCACCTGCAATATTCATCCTCTCCACCAGTGACGTACAATGGAGCAATGCACTGCTGCAACTCATCAAGACCACCTTGACAACACCTTCTAAACCTGTGACCTCTGTCACCAAGAAGGACGAGGGTAGCAGATACATGGGCCCTCACCACATCCAGGTTCCTCTCCGAGCCACACACCATCCAGGCTTGAAATTACATCGCCATTTCTTCATGCTATTGGGTCAAAGTCTTAGAACTCCCTCCCTAAGGGTGGCACGGAGGCACAGTGATTAGCACTGCTGCCTCACAGCGCCAGAGATCCAGGTTCAATTCCTGGCTTGGGTCACTGTCTGTGCAGAGTCTGCAAATTCTCCCCATGTCTGTGTGGGTTTCCTCCAGGTGCTCCAGTTTCCTCCCACAGTCCAAAGATGCAGGTTAGGTTGATTGGCCAGGAATAGGGCCTAGGTGGGATATGGTCGGTATAGACTTGATGGGCTGAATGGCCTCTTTCTGTACTGTAGGGATTCTATGAAGTATTCTATGAAATCATTCTCAACCTTTTGGTTAAGATCAAGCTTCAGATCAATACCCAAGATGGGAGCGCAGTGCCTTCTCTTGGCAGCTTAGATCTTGTTTGTCTCTCTTGTGGGAACCATGAATTGGATTTTTCTTCCACAGTCAGAAAGACTGTGTTAGGTAGATAGGCTGGGCTAAATTCTCCCACAGTGTACCCAAATAGGCGCCGGAGTGTGACAACTAGAGGATTTCCATAGTAACTTCATTGCAGTGTTAATGTAAGCGTACTTGTGACATTAATAGATAAAGTTTAAATGCTGTGTGTTTATCTACACCACATGGACTGCAGTAGCTCACCTTCAAGGACAATTAGAGATGGGTAGTAAAGGCTTTGGGCCTTTACTACCCATCACTGACGCCCACATCCTGTGAACATTTAATTTAAAAAAGTGCAAACTCGCAGAGGCAGTGGGACCAAAAGCAAGTGCAGCTAGGCCAGGCTGAAGGAAAGGGACTGCTTTTGGGTTAACCACAATGTAGGGCTGGGGGGAACAGAAGCCATATTTCAAGGAAAGAGGGTGGAGAAAAGTTGGAGACCACAGAATCACCAAAGTGAACCTTACAATGGAGGAATCCATTCAATTATGTTCAAAGGGTTAAGTGAAGGAGACCCTCTGTTTAAAAAGACACAGGGAAGATTCACCTGGGTGAAATAGAGAGAAAGAGTTCAATTATTACCAGGAGGAGCAGGACTTTAAATTAATGCCTAGATTTTTGGGTAGGGGAAAATTCCCAGCTTAGCACACCCATCTCAGGAAAATGCTTGCAAAGGTAAGATCGATATTGTTGGGTGCAAAGTCCAGGCTGGATTCAGGCCAGTTGACCTGGAAAGAAGTGCAGAAGCAGCCACGGGGCTTCTAGGTTTAGAGGCAGGCCCTTTACAGGCTTACCTTGGTACTAAAGGGCTTTGTCCCAATGAAACAAACTGTAAAGGACCTCTAACCCTAGCCCATCACACTGCCTTTATCCTACAAAACCCCTCCATGCCGCTCCCTGCCCCCAATGTGAAGCTCTGCCCTTCCACTAACTGCCGACAGCCCCTTCATGCCCCCACTGCTAAGTTCTGCCCTTCCACCCACCCCCACAACTCCCCTATGCCCTGTATCCCAAGCTCTAGCGCTCCCATGTCTATTGACCCACTGTACACTTTATAGAACAAACAGACATCAGCATATAGTGACTTGTATTTTAAAAATGTTTTGCAAGAATGTAACCCATTGGTTGACCTATCATTGAAACAGTACTGTACTACAAACTAATGAAATTGTCAGTCATCCAGTCCTTTTGAAGTTTCAAAAACCACAAACCCTTGAAACCACTTAACTTGTGTTATCAAACATTGTGAAATTGACTGCAGAGATCAAAGAGCCTGAGCTGTCAATCAAACATGGTTTCTCTGGGGAGCAGATGTTTTAGTATTACAGCTATTACAATATGTGAGGAACTGTTAAGAAGTTAAAGAAGAGTATATTTTCTCTAGTTTAGTGCATTAGTTTCCTGGTTTCCTGGGGCAGCATGGTGACCTAATGGCCAGCACTGCTGCCCAGCGCCAGAGATCAGGGTTCAACTCCGGCCAGTCACTGTCTGTGTGAAGTTGGCACATTCTCCCCGTGTCTGCGTGGGTTTCCTCCCACAGTCCAAAGATGTGCAAGTTAAGTTGTTTGGCCAAGCTAAATTGACATTAGTCTCAGAGAATTAGCAGAGTAAATGTGTGAAATTGCAGGAAAAGGGCCTGGATGGGACTGCGGGTTGGTACAGATTTGATGGGCCAAATGGCCCCCTTCTGCACTATAGGGATTCTACGATTCTACTGTGTAGTGTTTAATCTATATTGATTTTAATTTGTTTCTTACTGTAAAAGTCTTAGAACATGAAATATTGTCAAGAACATTAGAGTACATGAAATAGGAGCAGGAGTAGACTGCACAGCCCATCGAGCTTACTCCACCATTCAAGATGATCTTGGGCTTCAACTTCATTTTCCCACCTGCACCCTATATGCCTTAATTCCCTGAAGGACCAAAAATCTATCTATGCCAGCCTTAAATGTATTTGAGGATAGAGCAGCTACAACCCATGCTGATATATTACCCTGTGAGCCTTTATTTTGCCTATTGACCTTTGGCGCAGCATCTTCCAGAATACCTTTTAGAAATCAGAGGCTGAATGCCCGTGACCACTCAAGTACTCGCCAACAGGAAGGGAACAGTCTTGTTGCATCACCGTGAGAAACCACACTGACCTCCTCAGAAGACAAACACAGGACACAGTGGACAGAGTACCCTTCGTCGTCTAATACTTCCCTGGAGCGGAGAAGCTACGACATCTTCTTCAGAGTCTTCAACATGTCATTGATGAAGATGAACATCTCACCAGGGCCATCCCCACACCCTCACTTCTTGCCTTCAAACAACCGCACAACCTCAAACAGACCACTGCGCGCAGCAAGCTACCCAGCCTTCAGGAGAACAGTGACCACGACACCACACAACCCTGCCGCAGCAATCTCTGCAAGACATGTGGATTATCAACATGGATGCCATTATCTCACGTGAGAATATCATCCACCAAGTACATGACACACACGCTTCTAACTTGGCCAACATTGTCTACCTGATATGCTACGAGAAAGGATGTTCCGAAGCATGGTAAATTGGGGAGACCATGCAGACGCTATGACAACCAATGAGTGAACACCATTCAACAATCACCAGGCAAGATGTTCCCTTCCTGTTGGTGAGCACTTCAGCTGTCTCAGGCATTCGGCCTCTGACCTTCAGGTAGATGTTCTCCAAGGTGGCCTTCACGACATATGACAGTGCAGTCGCTGAGCAGAAATAGATAGCCAAGTTCCCATACATGAGAATGGCCTCAACCGGGATCTTGTGTTCATGTCACACTATCCGTAATCCCCATGACTTACCTGGGCTTGCAACATTTCACTTACTGTCCTGTCTGGAAACAATAGACATCACTTTACCTATGCTTAATGCTATCTTCACTTACATTGTCTGCACCTTTAAGAATTGATTAGCTGTTAAGACTTGCATTCTAATCAGTAATCTGTAAACTGTGTGTGACTTTATACGCTGTTTGTCACCAGAACTCTTCATTCACCTGACGAAGGGGCAAACTCCAAAAGCTAGTGAGTTTACTATTAAATAAACTTGTTGGAATTTATGCTGGTGTTGTGAGACTTCTTACTGTGTTTACCCTAGTCCAACGCCAGCATCTCCACATCATTTTCTTTCACTCAGAGAGTGATGAGTGTCTGGAACAAACTGCCAAATGTAGTAGTAGAGATGGGTACAATTTTTTCTTTTAAAAAGCATTTAAATAGTTATGTGGGTAGACAGTCATAGAGGGACATGGGCCAAAGGTGGGCAATTGGAACTAGCATAGTGGTTAAAAAAAGGGTGGCATGGACAAGTTGGGCTGAATGGCCTGTTTCCCTGCTGTAAACCTCTATGACTCTATGACTGTGACTCTGTCCTCTAGCTGCTGTTTATTATGTTGAATTTATAGACAGTGGTGGATATCACTATAAGTGTGTTTCTTCATATGACATCCCACCTGTAAATCCTGCTTCCAGCTACCTGTATCACTAAGGAAGACACCCTTTCTAAGTTGTGTCAGTAAAAGTGTAAGTAAAATTATCAAACTGTTAGACGTTGCATATTGATGTGCTGCAGATTTCATCGTCTTCCATCCTCGATTCAGATTTTTACCACATTTATGTTCATATATGTGGGAATCAAGTAATGAGACATTCCATGTAGCGAACAATGACTCTGTATTCAGAGCATTTTACTGTTTGCTTTGACATCAGAACAACATTTTGTGCGGCACTTCAATGACACTGACACAGTCAATACCTCTGTTATGTATTGTGTTACTTTTCATAACTAGAAAATGCTATCAATGCATTCCAGTTCAAATTAATTATGTGTGCGAGTTTTGGAATATATGTCCCTTGATTGTTGCTGTAGTTAAGTTGTGATCTTTATTCCCAATGTGTAGGAGTATCAAAATTTGAACAATGTATCATTGGTTAATGCTTCCTTTGAGGATTGCAGCATTATTGAAGTCAGAAATATAAATCAAAATTACTTGTTTTAATCGTTTGGAGAATAGAAATATACAGAGGAGAAACAGGCATTTGAGATGAAGTTAGTCTGTTCTGCTATTTATAACCCACAAGAGTCTCCACCCTTTCCATTTACTTCATCTCAGCCTTAGAACATATCCTACAATTCCCTTTCCTCTCACAAAGTTGACTAGATTTCTCGTTAAAGCATCTAAGCTTTTATCTCAGCCACTACTTGTGATAGTAAGTTCAAAGTTTTAACCACTCTCTGGGTAAAGAAGTCTCTCCTCATTTTCATTGTATTTATGGTCTCTAGTATTAGATTCTGTCTCCAAATATAAGCATCTCTGCTACAACTCTCATCAACTTTTATAGATGTGCCATAGAAAGCATTCTTTCTGGTTGTATCACAGCTTGGAATGGCTCCTGCTCTGCCCAAAGCTGTGAGAAACTGCAAAAGGTCGTGAATGTAACCCAGTCCGTAATGCAAACCAGCCTCCCATCCATTGATCTGTCTGTACTTCCTGTTACCTCGGAAAAGCAGCCAGCATAATCAAGGACCCCGCGCACCCCAGACGTTCTCTATTCCACCTTCTTCCATCGGGAAAAGATAGAAAAGTCTGAGGTCACATACCAACTGACTCAAGAACAGCTTCTTCCCTGCCGCTGTCAGACTTTTAAATGGAACTACATCACACTAAATTGATCTTTCCCTACACCCGAACTATGACTGCATCCACTCCTTTCCTTCTCCAAGAATGGTATGCTTTGTATAGCGCGCAAGAAACAATACTTTTCACTGTATACTAATACGTGACAATAATAAATCAAATCAAATTCAAATTAAAAGTGCCTGTCTTTTTTTATGTTATTCATGACATTTGAATAGCAACATCTATTGTGCAGGAGTCCTTAATGAGCCGTCTGTAATGCTGTAGCTATAGATTGAAGACCTTTGGACTGAGGTCCAGGTGGTGTTTCTATTTTGTCTCTCAAAGTGCACCATCTAACATTTTTTGAGGTTAGAGTTCATTTGTCACTTCCTTCACTGACATGTCTGCAAATTTTCTGACCTTGTTTCATGTTCCATTCTTCCCTTGTGTTAACTATACCTCAACCCCAGAGTTTATCATCTGCAAATTTTGATTGAGTTCCTTGCCCCATATTGAAATCATATATGCAAATTAAGAATAATAGTGATCTTTCTGGGAAACCATCTTCTATACTCTACCAATTTGAACAAAGAAAATTACAGCAAGGATATCCCAGGACTGAGATGATTGTCCACTAAGAATCACAACCACCTTCCTTTGTACTCGATCTGACTCCAACCAGTGAAGAGCCACCCATTGATTCCATTAACTTCAGTTTTGCTGGGGTTCCTTGGTGCCTTACTTGATCAAATATTGCCTCAATGCCAAGGGCTGTCACTCTCACCTCACCTCTGGATCTCGGCTCTTTTGTCCATGTCTGGTCCAAGGCTGTAATGAAATCAGGAGCTGAGTGACCCTGGCAGAGCCTAAACTGAATGTCTGTAAGCAGGTTATTGCTGAGTAAGTGCCGCTTGTCAACGACACTTTCCGCCACTTTGCTGCGATCGAGAGTAGATTGATAAGATGGTAAATTAGCTGGTCTGGATTTGTTCTGAGGACATACCTGTGCAATTTTTCCACATAGTTGTTTTCCACAACAGCCATTGTTGTGGCTGCGTTGGGACAGCTTAGCTAGGGGCACAGATAGTTCAGAGCACATGTCTTCTGTGCCATTGCTGGAATGTTGTCAGGGCCTTTGCACTATCCTGTATCTTCAGCTGTTTCTTGACGTCACATAGAGTGAATTGAATTGACTGAAGGTTGCTATCTGTATTGCTGGGGATGTCATTTAAAGTTTATTTATTAGTCACAAGTAAGATTTACATTAACACTGCAATGAAGTTACTGTGAAATTTCCCTAATTGCCACACTCCAGCGACTGTGCAGGTTAATGCATCTAACTAGCACTTCTTTCAGATTGTAGGAGGAAACTGGAGCATCTGGAGGAAACCCACTCAGACACGGGGAGAATGTGCAAATTCCACACAAACAGTCTTCCAAGCCAGGTCCCTGGTGCTGTGAGGCTGCGGTGCTAACCACTGTGCTACCATGCCTCCCCATATCTGCCTGCAGAATCAGTGAGATGTAAATTGGTTGCGTTCTAAAAGGGTCAAGTAATCTAGTCATTTTCAGGTGCCAACCTACCTGCTTTCCACGGGGCAGGAAGAATTAAGTCGAATATAGAGGTCTCTCCCATTTGTTTCTCTGTCTCAGGTTCTTCTATCTCTCCCTATCTGTTAGCACAGTACATTTGCACAGGCACAGAAGAATAGCCCATTGTGACTGTGATGCCTGCCAACATTAGGTGACTTTAACTGGAAGTTCTTCCAAAGTACTTTGGGTCAATAAATTATCGGTTTGATATGTTGTGTTTGTCAGAATTATGTCAAGATTTTGTGACCTTAGTGCTTGCAACATAAGGGGATGAAAAAGTTCCTCTGTGGTGCAATTAACCACAGTTACTCATCGCAAGTTAATAGCGTGTAGCAAAATTACACATTTACTTCACAGCCTGTGGAGGTTGAATACACAATCATGAAGTTATATTATGAAGTAACCGCAGAGAGCAATGGTGTTGCCAGCTGAAGAAACCTTCCAAGATACTTTTCAAAGCCATGGTGTAAGAAATTAGGCATAACACTACATAGAATGTGCAGCACAGAAAGAGGCCTTTAGTTTCAACATCTATGCCTGCCATTGATTGCAGCGTTCCCACTTGTGAAAGGATCGAGAACCAGATTTAAAGTAATCAGCCAAAAGAAGCAAAAGCAACATAAGGGCAGTAGGGCACACAGTGGTTAACACTGCTGCCTCACAGCATCAGGTACCCTGATTCGATTCCCGGCTTAGGGCACTTGTCTGTGTAGAATTTGCATGTCCCCCCATGTCCGTGTGGGTTTCCTCTGAGTGCTCTGGTTTCCTCCCACAGTCTAAACATGTGCGGGTTGGGCTGATTGGCCATGCTAAATTGCCCTTTTGTGTCAGGGGGATGAGAGGAGTAAATGCATGGGGTTATGGGATAGGTCCTGGGTGGATTGTGGTTGGTAGAGACTCGATGAGCTAACTAGCCTCCTTCTGCATTATAGGATTCTATTCACATTGTTTTTTTTATTTAATCCTCCTTTGTGTCTTTGTTCAGCTTTCCTTTAAACATATCCATGCTATTCACCTACTCTTTTGACTACTCTTTGTGGTAACAAGTTTCACAATCTAGCCACTCTTTGGGCAAAGAAATTTCTCCTGGTGACGATTTTATAGTTAAGGTTTTTGCTTTCCCAATACGTGGAAACATCTCTGCAATTATCAGGTCATCAGAAACGTTTATATTCCAATCTGCTTTAGAACAGTTTGAAGCTCTTTACCAGAAATGAACAACTGATTCTCTTTTATGTACAGAATTATCTTCGCCAACACACACATTGCAGGAAATCTGGTTCTGAAATGCAAATGCAAGATCAGAAAGGTACTACTGAAATGAATATCACACTGAATTCAAATAAAATGACAGTGTGAGCAAATGACATATTCACAATTTAACAATACATCATGTGCTGTTGGAATAGTTAACATGTTGTCGCTGTGTTTTTTTGTGTTGGTTCTTCTGGAATTAGCTGACGGATAAATTCCCAGCGATCCAGTGTGAAGGGGGCAGCACCGTGGCACAGTGGGCAGCACCACCTCACAGCGCCAGGGACCCAAGTTGGATACTGGCTTACTATCTGCATGGGGTCTGCACATTCTCTCTGTGTCTGTGTGGGTTTCCTCCCACGGTCCAAAAATGTGCAGGTTAGGTGAATTGGCCATGCTAAATTCTCTCTCAGTGTATCCAAACAGACGCCGGATTATAACAACTAGGGGATTTTCACAGTAACTTCATTACAATGTGAATATAAGCCTACCTGTGATAATAAATAAAATATTAAAGACCTTAAGTTTGTTCACCACAAGTTTATTTTATTTATTAGTCACAAATAGATTTACATTTACTGTGAAAAATCCCATAGTCGCCACACTCTGGCGCCTGTTCGGGCGCACTGAGGGAAAACTTAGCATGGCCAATTGACCTAACCAGCAGAGATGAGATGAATGTATTTCCAGTATTTTAATACATTTATTCAGTGTAAGTAGTCAGCGGCATTGCAATGTCTTCTCATATGTTCATTCAAGACTAGTGACTGCTGAAACAAGCTAATTAAACCCGCAAGGTATGGCTTTACATAATTTGACAGATGTAATGTCTGACATGGATGTGTGGGCTGGCTTGTGACACGTCTTAAACAGCATGGGCAAATTTGGAAAGTGGTGGGTAGGCGGGTGAATTTTGAACCTGTTGACCTGCCCCGCAGATAATGTAACAGAGGAATTTGAATGTGGATTATGTGCTGAAGATGCGTGACAGCGTTTGCAGCAAGGGATGCTGTCACCATTCTTGTCAGTGCCGAACAGAAACATCATCCATCACTGTCAGCAGCTCATTAGTAACACCCTAGTGTAAACTCCACAGGTCAACAAGTTAGCGATCAATTCACAAATGTCAACAAATATGCTGAAAAAATGTCAAATTTCAGTAAATGAGGAGGTAACGTTGAGTGTCTATCCTGTTCACATTTTGTGCATACCCCACTGTGAGGGAGCAGCTCTGTGTTAGTACACAGCCTACAAACAAAAGCACAATACATGCTTAGTTATTTTTAGATGCTAAATCCCTGGGGATATAAATGTCCTTGCTCTAGATTGGTGAAAGATGTTTGGTTTGTTGACCTGCTGATAATCCAACAGACAAAGGAGAAATTTCAGCGGGGACTGGTATGAGGTGGTAATGAAAGCAACAAGATCGTTCTCCCGCAGTACAAACCATCAATATATGACACAAAATTTGAGGCCTAGAAATTTAATGGCACAGTGTCTGTTTTTCAGAAGCAAAATAGGAATCTAAGTGATGAAGGAAGTGGCCCGTTACTGGCCAAAGCTGGCAGGTCTACTATTTATTTATTATTTAATACTGTCACAAGTTGGCTTACATTAACACTGAAATGAAGTTACTGTGAAATTCCCCTAGTCACCACACTCCAGTGCTTGTTTGGGTACATCAAGGGAGAATTTAGCACAGACAATGCACCTAATCCACACAGCTTTTGGAGTATGGGAGAAACTTTAGCACCCGGGGAGAATATGTAGACTCCTTACAAAGAATGACCCAAGCCAGGAATTGAACCCGAGACCCTGGTGCTATGAAGAAGCAGAGCTTGCCACTGTGCTGCCCCTAACCATTTTGATAAAGACAGAAGAAGTAGTATCCAGAGCTTACATATCAAACAGGCATTAGACCTTATATATATATATATATATATATACCTAATATAATACATACAAATAGAAGCCCATCTTTATTTCCAGCCCCTTTTTGTAAAATTGGATTGCCTGAATGCAGTTGCTGCTGGACTAGCTATGTTCAGGTAATGACAGCCTGACAAGTGGTCAATAAAAGGACCACATGAGGTCACCATAGAATAGATAAAAAAGCACAGGGTTTCCTCCAGGTGCTCCGGTTTCCTCCCAAAGTCCAAAGATGCGCTGGTTAGGCAGATTGATCATGCTAAATTGCCCCTTAACATCAGGGGGACTAACTAGGATAAATGCATGGGGACAGGGCCTGGGTGTGATTGTATTGGGTGCAGACTCGATGGGTCGGATGGCCTCCTTCTTCATTGTAGGATTCTGTGATTCTCAGTGAAGCTGAGGTAGGAGAAGTGCTCTCTGTTGTGTGTGGCATCCTCCCTAAAATTTAGTTTTGTTTATTTGCACTGTATTCAGTTCAGTTTGAATTAAGTTAATATTTTCTACAGACTTAGTTAAAGAATAAGGACACCTGGGAATTGTGATACATGGGGCAGTGAAGTTGGGAGTATGGCACACACTGCGGTACGCTTTCACCTGCACTCCAAACCAGGAGAACAATTATAGGTTTTTCAGGCAAGTGTCTCCAATTACTTTCTATCCATTTATATGAATGGAAATGATAGAAAGGTTGCAATCCCAAATTCTCAATGTGTATCTGACCTTTCAAAACTCTTTGCAGGAATGATGAAGAGGAAAATTTGCTCAACAATAATTTGCATGTTCAGTTTTTTTTATCCATTCATGGGATGGCCAGCATTTATTGCCTATCCCTAGTTGCCCTTGGGGGACAGTTCAGAACCAATCACATTGCTGTGGCTCTGGAGTCAGATGTAGGCCAGACCAGCTAAGCATGGCAGATTTCCTTCCCTGAAGGACATTAGTAACCAGATGGGTTTTTCCCACAATCGACAATAGTTTCATGGTCATCAATAGATTCTTAATTAGTGATTTTTAAATTGAATTTAAATATTTAAACTCCACCATCTGACATGGTGGGATTTAAGCCGGTGGTCCCAAAACATATAGATGTATATATGCTCCAATTCTACCAACCTACGCAGCCCTGATTTTATTTGTTCGGCCATTAATAGCTATGCGTTCAGCTGCCATAGACCTAACTTCTGAGATCATCATCCTAATTCTCTCTGCTTCCCTTCCTCTCTCTCCCCCATTAATTACTCTATAAAACCTACCTCTTTGATCATTTTTGATTGCCTGTTTTAATTCCTCTTGATGTGGCTTGGTTGTCATAGTTTGTTTGATAACTGCTCCTGTGAAGCACTTTGGATATTTTACTGTGTGAAAGGTTTTGTACAAATGCAAATTATCACTGTTGTTACAAGGCAGCAGCAAGTCTAGTACTGTAACAATATCCAGAAAAATGATAATACCATAACCTAAACAGTTTATTTTAATGTCATCAGAACCTTTATGTTACAACATATAGTTGAATAACATATACCATCGCGGACTTACACCCGGATGGGTGGTTTGAGACTCCCACAGCCACCCTCCTTGCATGCTGTGTAAAACAGAAATTGAGGGGCCTCAGAGCAGATTTGATACCCACTATGTTGAATCTCTGTTGGACATCAAACCAAATAGAGGGATGTCCAATGACTATGATCATTGGCCATGACCAATACGGTAGCACAGTGGTTTGGACTGCTGCCTCACAACACCAGGGACTGGGTTCGATTCCAGCTTGGGTCACTGTCTGTATAGAGTTTGCTGATTCTCCCCATGTTTGCGTGGGTTTCCTCCGGGTGCTCCGGTTTCCCCTCAAGTCAAAGGTTAGGTTGATTGGCTACGATAAATTGACCCCAGTGTCAGGGGACTAGCAAGATAAATGTGTTAGTGGGCCTGGGTGGGATTTTGATCGGTACAGACTTGATGGGCTGAATGGCATCCTTTTATACTGTAGTGAGTTTATGACCAGAAAGGAGGTCACAGTCATTCTTAAGGGTAATGGGGCATGGGGCAGAGCTGGGTGACTGTACAACAGTCAAAAACAAAATTTTGTGCAGCAGGCATTGTTGGCACTGGGTGTGATTCTTAAATAAAGTTTTTTAAATGTTGCAGAGCTTTGAGTTGTTCCTTGCTAGTGAATGTCGATGGCTTAAAATCTGACCATAAACACGGTGTTGAGATCTTAACAAAAAGGACTTGTTTAATTTTGACGTGTTTAGATAAAAGAGACAGGGAAGGAGGGAAAGAACGGCCCCTCGTTTTCATGATGACTCTCTCGGCATCCTCCCCCAGGCTGTTTCAACCATCAGACAGGAAGAGCTCTCTGTAACCCATTCAGCCTAGGATTTGATTTGATTTATCGTTATCACACTATTACTATGCAGTAAAAAGTATTGTTTCTTGCACGCTATAAAGACATGGAATTTAGGGGATTTTGGAAAATTCTAACTCACACAGCAACTTTCTATGCAGTTATATGTTTGAGAAACTAAACGTTTATGATTTCAGATTCTGGGGTGAATTTTAGTTACTTAAATGTTTTGGATACTTTATTCCACTAATATTAATTACCTTAAATTCCTCACTTTCATTAGCCTTCTGGTTACCCTTTATTTCTAGTGTGCTTTTTGTGATCTTCCACATAAAATATTTGTTCAATTTTTCTAGCATTTCCTCAGCCGTCATTGTAATTTCTTTGGCTTTGCCTTGAAGAAGCAACATTTACTTTAGTTACTCATCTTTTGAAATATTGTAACAGTTCTTACAATCTTTTTTTTAAATCCAGTAAAAGCAAATACAGAGGAATGTCAGACCACCTATTCCGTAAATTTCATCTGCCCTGTCTAAATCAACAAAGAAGAATCCAGAATTTGGCCAGTAGGAAAGAAAAGGAGAGAATGCAGAATGTAATGTTACAATCAGAGCCAGGGTGTAGAGAAGTATCAACTTAATGTGGGGTAGGTTCATTCAAAAGTCTGACAGCAGCAGAAAGCTGTTCTTGAGTCGGTTGGTGTGTGACTTCAGACGTTTGTATCTTTTTCCTGACGGAAGATGGCGGAAGATGTAATGTTCGGGTTCTGTGGGGTCCTTAATTACCCAACTGTTTTGCCAAGGCAGCAGGGAGTTAGACAGAGTCAGTGGATGGGAGGCTGGTTTGTGCAATGGATTAGGCTACGTTTACCATCTTTTGTAGTTCCTTGTGGTCTTGAGCAAAGCAGGAGCCATACCAAGCTGTGATTCAACCAGAAAAAATGCTTTCTAGGATGCAGGGTGTAAGTTGTAGTTGACACACTGGATTTCATTAGGGAGGAGGTGGCTGGAGAAGTCAGCAGCATGGGCACTGAACCTGGAGGCGATGCAGAAAAAGACTGAATGACCTCTTGAGATTAGCAAGAGTGATCAAATCCTCATTAGATATATTATTGTGCCAGGAAGCCAGAGGGAAGGTTTGAAAATGTGTCTGGTGAGGATTTCTGAGGCCCAAAGCAGCAGCAATACAACTATTTGTGGCCCAAAGTCTCCCTAGAGGTGTAGTTGTGGTTCTCGGGTGGGGCATAGAATGCAGGGAAGTGGAGGATGGCAGAAGGTCTTCAACATGAGGAAGGTTTGCAGCGTCCAGGCTGACCAGTGTTGCACAGACCATTCATTCCTCTCTCACCTCAGAAGCGGATTGACATTAAGTTATCTAAGAGTGATATCAATGGCAGTGTTACATCCACAATTCAATGGAAAGAATGGTGGTGGAGTGCCCAATCTGGCAATCCAGACACTACAGCAGGAGGAGGAAAGACCTGTCCATCAGCAGAGGTGAGTTGTAGGAGGCTGGTGAGGTTGAAAGAGCTGAAACCAGATCAGGGACACGGAGAGGAGGCGGGCATAGGGGTGGGGGGCTTGGTGGGGGAACAGGGTACTGATATCTGATGTAGAATCCCTACTGCACAGAAGGACCCCTTTAAGCCTGCACTGACAATCTCACCCAGACTTTATTCCCATAACATCACATACTTTCTCTGCCAGTTCCAATTGAAACTAGGGGCACTTTAGCATGGCCAATCAACCTAACTCACACATCTTTGGACTGTGGGAGGAAACTGGAACACCCAGAGGAAATCCACACATTCACGGGGAGAATGTGCAAACTCCACGCAGACAGTGACCCAAACCGGGTATCGTACCTGAGTCCCTGGCACTGTGAGGCAGCAGTGCTAACCACTGTACCACAATGCCACCCCAACATGTTATCATGTATCATGTTATCGTGTGGTTTATGCATTTAAGGGCAATGAAGCTTTCTGTGGAAACATTGAGTTTATTATAATGTGTCATAGTGATGCTAATGATGTTGAACATTGTGACACTAATAAATAAGCTTTTGCCGTACATTGTTTTGGGCTGATTAGGTGCTCCTTACTGTTCCTGATCCTTTTCCTATCTGAAAAAGGTCATTGTTCCAACTCTTTGTACTCTCAGAAGGACAATCTGAGGGTACAAACCTTCCAAACCCACGATCACTTCCATCTAGAAGGACAAGGACAGCAGATATACGGGAACACCACTACCTGCAAATTCCCCTCCAAGCCACTCACTATCCTGACTTAGAAATATATCACTGTTCCTTCACAGTCGCTGGGTCAAAATTCTGGAATTCCCTCTCTAACGGCATTGTGGGTCAATCCACAGCACGCGGACTGCAGCGATTCAAGAAGGCAGCTCACCGCCACCTTCTCAAGAGGCAACTAGGGACGGGCAATAAATGCTGGCCAGCCAGTGATGCCCATGTCCCACGAATGAATTAAAAAAAAAACTCATTCGGGTCAACCTTAACATTGGGAAACTCAGTTGCTGTTCTTCAATTGTGCAATGGGATCTTTGATAAGGCAGACAGGATCAGAGCACTTGCTTGGTACTGCTTGAGGCAGCCTAGACTCGAGCCTCAAGTCGAGACCAGAGTAACACTTGAACCTAAACCTTACTATTCAAACAAGACTGAAAGAAGTTAAAATATAATTAGAACAATATGAAAAGAGAAGGAAAACTTTCATTTTTTCTTTTCTGGAAAGCTCTACGATATTCAAAATTTAAATTACTCTTTACTGCAATACTTTAACCCTACCCACACAGTCTCCCTGCCCATTCATCCCTCTCATTTCCTGGTCTGATCTCTGCAGTTCAAATCGATGATAATGAGGATCATTTAATCTATCAAGCTCTTCAATCGATTTAGAAGCATAAAAAATTCAAATGAAGCATTAAAATACGACTGTTCTTTCATAATGGCATCAATGTAAGAGTTCAAATAAATTCAAAGACCACATTAATGCGACATCCGTAACTGAACATTGAAAGGATCATTATTTACTTAAGCCAGGCACAATGGGCCATAAAGGACATAAGAACTAGGAGCAGGAGTTGGCCATCTGGCCCCTCGAGCCTGCTCTGCCATTCAGTAAGATCATGGCTGATCTTTTTGTGGACTCAGTTCCACTTACACACCCGCTCACCATAACCTTAATTCTTTGTACTGTTCAAAAATGTATCTATCATTGCCTTAAAAATGTGGTTGAATAGTTCTATGATCTATTCTATGAGGTAGTCTCAACTGCTTCACTGGACAAGGAATTCCACAGATTAGTACAATACAATAGGGCACTATTCTTTAATAAGTGTGTGGTTTTAACCCCGGATGATGATTTAGTTTGAAAATGGCTTTTAATATATCCAGTTTTTTGCAAGCACTTTTTGTTTTCAATAAGATTAGCGAGGCCTAGGTGTTTTGTTTGGAATATTTATTTTAAGAATATTTGTACTGACAGTGGACTGACTTTCCGAAAGGATACTGCAGCATGGAAACATCACACTGTACACAACAAAGGCATCACAATCCAGCTGAAAGCAATGTTAGAAATAATATTTCTGCTTCTGCTTTGAGTTTCTTTGTAAAATGTTGTGGGAGGGAGGAGGAGGGGAAGTGGAGGAGCTTGGTGTTTTTACAGATGACATATGGAGTGCATGCCTTCCTTTTCACCTTCTTGTCTCATCTCTTCTTGAATCCTTTTTTTTCATTTAAAGCGATGCATTATATAAATCACAGGCGAGGCAGTAGGCGACAGCACAGGAAAACACTTAGCAAATATAAGCTATAACTTTTTTTTTGTTTTAAAGAGTATCCAAACAGACAGAAAAATATATACAGTAAGAAAGTCCAAAAGGCTTCCTGCTGTGTGCAGGAGGCGCAGAATCAGAGTGGGCTTCTTTTGGTCTATATGAAAGCAAACTCCTGCAGATATCAAAACAGTCCAGCTCAGCCCATCTCTGACTTCCTCAGGAATGAAATGGACCATCGCTGATGCTGACCCTTCTCCCTTATGTCCTTCAACCTGCACCGAAAAAGTCACACATTGCACCCAATCATTTATATCCTACAGTTCCCCTCCCCTCCCCACCACGCTTTGTTCCTCTTACAGATTCCAGCAATGAACCAGCCAGCATTAGAAACTGAAAAAGGAGAAAAGAAAACAAGTTAAAAGAGAAATATCTGCAAGATGCTGGGGGAGGGCCTAGGTCTCCCTCTGTCACTAAGTCAGGTAAAAGTCAATGGAATCAGTCGACAATGGCTTTCCAGAAGAGATGTTGGACATCCCCATCCCTGGTACAAGGGACGATTCACCACAACTTGTTTCTAATAAGAGAAATATAGCCTCACATCCGCAGAGGGAAACATTTCAGCAAACGGAATTCTACAGAGACGTTAAGACACAATACAGAGATCCGGCACTGGAACACAAGAGTTAACGGCAGCAGCATGTGACTGGCGGCTACCTGCAAACATGCTCAGAACAAGGCTGGTCACAACCACTCCACATTTAGTTAAAAAGAGCATTGTGATGAGCAGAGATGATTGTGGAATTCACACACCCAGACAGAGAATGGGAATGACCCCGGTGCGCACCAAAGCAAAAAAGAATCTCAAGTTTGTTAAATATTCACAGTTTGCTCCCTCATTCCCGACACCGGTTTTAAAAAACATTTTCCTTTCGCTGAGCCGATGCACATTCGTCTCCCACGCTTCACTCTGATTGGCAATCAGTGTTGGGGTTTGGCTGGAGGTGGTAATTCAGTGTAAACAGCCGCTGCCCTGCTGTCTTTACTCGATCACCATGCAGCGAGGCAGGTGCTGCGAATAATATTTGAAAAGCTCGGGTGTAGCGCCAGGGCAGTTGGTGAGTTCCAGCTCCTCCAAGTCTTGCAACTGAATCAAGCCCGAGAGGCCAGCGGTGGTGAGCAAAGGACACCCTAGCAAGACAAGAGAACATCATTATCACCTGACTTAAAAATGCAATTGCGCCTTTTTCATGGGAAAATATTTAATAGGATTGATTTTGATTTAATTTGATTTATTATTATCACGTATTAACATACAGTGAAAAATATTTTTCTTGCATGCTGTACAGACAAAGCATACCATTCATAGAGAAGGAAACGAGAGAGTACAAAATGTAGTATTACAGTCAAAGAAGAAAGAAAATTATAGCACAGGAACAGGCCCTTTGGCCCTCTAAGCCTGCGTCAGCCATGCTGCCCAACTTATCCTATCCTTCCGGGGATCATATCCCTCTATTCCCAACTCCGTAGTTAGGGTGTAGGGAAAGATCAACTTAATACAAGATAAGTCCATTCAAAAGACTGACAGCAGCAGGGAAGAAGCTGTTCTTGCTTAGCGTCATGGAGGATTGCATAGTCATTGGAGTTTATAGTTATAGAGGATTGCATTAAGTCATAGAGGTTTACAGTATGGAAACAGGCCTTTTGGCCCAAATTGTCCTTGTCTATGCCAACTTTTTTTTTATAAGTTAGTCCTAATTGCCCATGTTTGGTCCATATCCCTCTACACCCATGTAGCTGTCTTTTAAAAGACAAAATTATACTCACCTCTACTACTGCCTCTGGCAGCTCATTTCAGACACTCAGCATCCTTTGTGTGAAAAAAGTGACCCTCTGGACTCTTTTGCATCTCTCCCATCTCATCTTAAACCTATGCCCTCTAGTTTTAAACACCCCTACCTTTGGGAAATGATGTTGACTATCTAGCTGATCTATGCCCCTCATTATTTTACAGACCTCTATAAGATCACCCCTAAGTCTCCTATACTCCAGACAAGAAAGTCTCAGTCTATCCAGCCTCTCCTTATAACGCAAACCATCAAGTCCTGGTAGCATCCTAGTAAATCTTCAGAGCTGAAGATGAAACTGTTAATCCCAAAAATGAGGACATTATAATCCACTCATAATCTCTTTTTTTGTGTGAGTTATGTAGCCTAGGTATAAATGGCCTCATTAAGTAACCTATTAATATAAATTAGTTCCATTTTTTTCTATTTTTCTCTTTTTATGGCCATCCTTTCAGAAGCCAGTGGAATATAATACATGGTTACTCACTGTCCCCTGATACTTCAGTTAATTGGCCATTCTTCACACTTGAGCCTACAGAAAAAAAACCTATTGTGGCATAGTGGTTAGCACTGCTGCTTCACAGTGCCAGGGACCCGGGTTCAATTCTGGGCTTGGGTCACTGTGTGGAGTTTGCATGCTCTTCCTGTGTCAGCATGGGTTTCCTCTGGGTGCTCCGGTTTCCTCCCACTGTCCAAAAGAGGTGCTGGTTAGATGCTCCCCCTGTGTGCACCTGACCAGGCGCTGGAGTGTGGCAACTAGGGGATTGCTCTGGGAGGTGACACCCAGCAGTGTTATAACTAGACTATTAATCCAGAAAAAGGCCTAGAAAATTTATTGGTGTCATACGCAAAAAATCAAGACCCAATCATTCAGTATGGCGGGTGATAGGCGCATGCACATGTAGTATGGTGGCATAGTGGTTAGCACTGCTGCCTTACAGTGCCAGGGACCTGGGTTCAATTCCCAGCTTGGGTCACTGTCTGTGTGAAGTCTGCTTGTTCTCCCTGTGTCTGCGTGGATTTCCTCTGGATGCTCTGGTTTCCTCCCACACTCCAAAAGACCTGCTGTTTAACTGCTTTGGCCATGTTAAATTCTCCCTCAATGTATCCAAACAGGCGACTAGGGGATTTTCACAGTAACTTCATTGCAGTGTTAATGTCAGCCTGCTTGTTACACTAATAAACTTTTTTTTGTTTATATCCAATTCGATCCAATCAAAGTCGAATTCAGCATCTCAGCAAGTGAGACATTCCCAATCCAAGCTGACAAGACAGGCCTCCCACTTTCTGTCTGGGGCTTGATCTATATGGTCCAAATTGATTGGAGCAGGCATTGCACCCTCTCCAAGGCTTGATCTCATTTGCATCTTAACCGAAAGGCCAAAATGCTGCTTTAAAAATTGCTTCAAGTGAAGCCACAATGTAACCTCATCTTCACCTAAGTGCAGGATGTCGATACTACACTTGATCTTAGTCAAAAGACCGAAACCTAATTAACTTACACCAGAAGAGCACAGCTCACTATATAGATAAAGGTTTGTGTATCCCATCTGAGACCCAAATCTTAACATAGAAGCAGGAGGAGGCCATTTGGCCCATTGAGCCTGCTCCACCATTCATCACAATCATGGCTAATCATCCAACTCAATAACCTAAATCCTGCTTTCTTCCCATAACCTTTGATCATAGAACACGCTTTTTGTATATGCAAATCGGGTGCTCAACACTTGTCTGAAACCTCCATTAAAGTGTTTTAGTCACTGATTTGAAGCAGAGATCATTAACAGAACCACAGGAACTTACAGGCAGGTTTTTTATACTTGGATAATTTGAATACAGGAGATGCATGTGTGTACCTCAAGTTCCACTTAACTCTCTTGATCGCAGGCAAACATCACTTGCCTTCTCCCACTTCCTGCCATCACCTTGTCCTACTTCCAGACTGAGCATCCTGTCTTGGCTAACATTCAAATTCGTTCACTTTCATTTTTCCAGGGATCTACTCACTTCCTCTGTGGCCACCTCTGGTGACTGCAGTTTGCTAATTGTTCAGAAGTTGGTACATTCGGGACAGTCCTGCCACCAGCATCATCACGTACATACAGTATTTGCTGACTTGGAGCATACCATGATTCAGTAGCTGTTCCTTACGTGTGCTGTGCATCTCAACAGCTGCAAGCCTTTCAAACTCACTATCCCTGCTTCCCCTTCCTTTCTCCCCTTCAGGCATGCTGTACTGTTTTGGTGTTTGGAAAGGATATAGCACATGACAGTAATTCCACAAGAAAGATGTTGTCCTCCTGAGGATTCCTCTTCAGCAGCTTGCTGATCAGGTTCACCCAGATTTATTTCTTGAAGAAGGAGGAGTAAAATAGAGTTCAGGTGGGTTTAAGAGGCTAATTTTTTTTTATTCATTTGGGGGACATGGATGTTGCTGGCTGGCCAGCATTTATTGCCCATCCCTAGTTGCTCCTTGAGAAGGTGGTAGTGAGCTGCTTTCTTGAATCGCTGCAGTCCATGTGCTATGGGATGATCCACAATGCCATTAGGGAGGGAATTCCAGGATTTTGATGCAGCAACTGCTAAAGAACGGTGATACATTTCCAAGTCAGGATGGTGAATGGCTTGGAGAGGAATTTGCAGGTGGTGGTGTTCCCATGTATCTGCTGCCCTTGTCCTTCTAGATGGAAGTGATCATAGATTTAGAAGGTGCTATCTAAGGTCTTTGGTGAATTGCTGCAGTGTATCTTACAGATAGTACACACTGCTGCTACTGAGCATCAGTGGTAGAGGGGTTGGGTGTTAATGGATGTGGTGCCAGTCAAGTGGGCTGTTTTGTCCTGGAAGCTTCTTAAATGTTGCTGGAGTTGCATCCATCCAGGCAAGTGGAAAGCATTCCATTATGCCCCTGATTTGAGCCTCGTAGATGATGGATAGATTTTGCGGGATCAGGAGGTGAGTTACCCACTGCAGTATTCCTAGCCTCTGACCTGCTCTTGTAGCCACTGTGTTTATATAGTGAGTCCATTTGAGTATCTGGTCAATGGTAACCCCAAGTGCGGTTGTTTGAGAAGAGGCTCGTATATTAAGCAATCACTCTCTGCTGAAAGGAGTCTTGCCAGTCTTGCCATCTCCAAAGCTGTCACTCTTGCTGTGCCCCAGATTTCTGTTGCCTCCTGTTTCATTTGGATGACAGCCACAATAACAGGTGTTCCTCCACTGCTCATATCTCTTTACCTTCTGTCGTGTCCTGTCTGCTCTTGCAGGTACTCAGAAGGGAAGTTTAATGTTTCTGCATGTAATGCATAAGCTGACTTTGGCAGCACAGTGGCACAGTGGTAAGCGCTGCTGCTTCACAGTGCCAGGGACCCGGGTTCGATTCCCGCTTGGGTTGCTGTCTCTGTGGAGTTTGCACATTCTCCCCACATCTGCGTTGGCTTCCTTTGGATGGTCTGGTTTCCACCCACAATCCAAAGATGTGCAGGTTAGATGGATTGGCTACGCTAAATTGCCTCTTAGTGTCTCAAGATGTGTAGGTTAGGGGATTAGCGGGGTAAATACATGGGGTTACAGGGATAAGTCCTGGATAAGTTAAAAAAGGTGGGGTCAGTGCAGACTCAATGGGCCAAATGGCCTCCTTCTGGACTGCAAGGATTTTACATGTAGCATAGTAACAAAACTAGGAGGAGTACTAGAATTGCTGCTAGGAGATTGGAAAGGTGTAATTAATCTTTGGAGACAGAAGCCCCTTCACTAAAATCCCTTTATTTTCAATTCCAACAGCAGTACATAGGGTGCTATCCATCAGTAGTCTACTTCAGGACTGCCAGAGGAACTGATACTCCCAGTTAGATACAAGGAGAAGACTTCCTGATTGGCCCTTCCTCCTTAATCGGGGAGTTCATACCCCAATAGGCCAACCTCAGTGACCTGATTGAAGTCATTGAAGCAGATTTGGAGTGGGAAGTACATGGGTTGAACATGAACTGACAAAGGACTCTTGAGAGGAGTTAATTTTACAACTGATGTGAGTGAAAACAGTAGAGACCACAGTGATCCCAACTCCAAGGAAAGACGAAATCGAAAGGAGGTACCTTGTGTTTGCTTCTGAGGGGTGGGTTACAGGAGTAATCACTGCTGCTGCAAGTGCTGGAAGAGAGTGACTGCGAGTCGGTGCAAGAGATGTTTGAAGGAGTGGTTGGACTGATCTTTGCTGTACTTGTGAGATCATTAAATACCTTACAGAATAGTACCCAAGTCTTTGTGATGAAGTCCCTACGATGGATCTGATCTGTGATTTCTAGCTGCAATTTCCTCATCAAATTGTTGGACAGTTTCTTGTTGTGAGAGTCTTCTTGTCTACTTCAGTTAATGACATCTTTAGGAAGGCACCTGCAACTCAAAGCTGCTGTTTCCCTCCATGCTTGTTACTTGAAAGTTCCAGCAAATGCACAATTCAAAATCTTGATATGCAATGATACCACCTTCTGGGTAAGTTATTCCTATATCTGTCAGCAATGACTTACCCATTCCTGATAGTTATGGAATCAGGAATTCATATTCCTGATATGCTATGCCTGTTTTCCAAATTGTAATTATCTATTTTTTATTCATTCTTGGGACATGGGCATTGCTGGTTGGCCAGTACTTATTGCCCATCCCTAGTTGCCCAAGAGTCAGCCATATTGCCATGGTTCTGGAGTCACATATAGGCCAGACCAGATAAGGATGGCAGATTTCCTTCTCTAAAGGCACATTAGTGAATAAGATGGGTTTTTCCAACAATTGGCAATGATTTTGTGGTCATTAGTAGATTTTTAATTCCAGATATTTTTAATTCAATTCAAATTTCATCATCTGAGGTGAAAGAATTCGAATCCAGTCCCACCACGAGTTTCTGAATTTATAGTCTAGTGATAATACCACTAGGCCATGGCTTCCCCCTGTAAAAGTAGAGCAAGGTGTGCTCTGTAATATACCCTAAATGTGACCTGGTGGTTTATTGTTTCACACTCTCATCTCTCAAGTGGAGCGTACGAATATCCTTGTATTTTTTTTATTATGAAGTAGGTCACCTGAATAAAAATTTGGGGAAAAGTTCCTTTCACGAAATTGCCAGGTATTGCATTGGTTAATAAAAACTGAGATTAATCACCTGCTAATGAAAGTAATCGTAAGCTCCTCATTCCGAAGAGATGTTGTAAACCAAAATCTTGTACCTGTGGAAAGAAAGATATGAATAAGTTATTCACCCAGATATTATTTCATAAACATGAATTGCTTCGGCGTCTATTGGTATGGGGTGAGAATGAGGTAACATGAGAAATGTGCAGGTAATGTCAGGAAACTTATCTAGAAAGAGTACATTTAACAAGAAAACTGACAACACTTCCTACATCCTATCTAGTGGTGTCGCATCATGAGATGGTTTCCAATCCATCAACTCTCCTGCAGGTTTGCAGTAAATAAGGTATTTTGCATGGATGTTTATTTTTAGCTTTTTTTTAATTCAATTATAGAATCATGGAATCCCTACAGTGCAGAAGGAGGCTATTTAGCCCATCGAATCTGCACCGACCTCAATCCCACCCAGCCCCTATCCTTGTAACCCCACATATTTACTCTGCTAATCCCCCTGACACCAAGTGGCAATTTATCATGGCTTATCAACCTAACCTGCACATCTTTAGACTGTGAGAAAAAACCGGAGGAAACCCAAGTAGACACGAGGAGAATGTGCAAACTCCACACAGACAGTGACCGAAGCTGGGAATTGAGCTCATATTCCTGATGCTAAGAAGCAGCAGTGCTAATCACTGTGCTACCGTGCTGCCCACTGTGCCACCGTGACTCCCTCTGTGCCACTGTGCCACCCCATGGCACATGGGTGTCGCTGGCTGCCAGCATTTATTGCCCATCCCTGGTTCATCTAAATCCTGATGTTTGGAAATAGCCTTTATTTACGGAGCAACATTTCTGCAAGTTCTTTCAATACCTGCCTATATTGGTATTACGCTGCCTGCCTAGTTTTCCCCCAACTCTGTTTACAAGGCAAATATACTGTGCACATTAAATTACTGAAAATTCTGTGCTTACATTGATTCTGTCAGTGTGCACTTTGCTTATTACTGAATCTATCAACTTGGAAATTATCTGTATTAATACTCCCACTCTCAATGTTGTACCTTTTAATATTGTTATCACTTGTCTTCATTAACACAAGTACTAGGCGCACTGCCAACAGCATTGTACTATACATTTGTACATATCTTTCATTGTGAACATGGTACATTAATCATATCACAGATCATTAATTCTGACAGTGCTCAATCTTACTATGGTTAACAAATTGACTTCCTATGGCTTTTCTATTAGTTACCGTTATATGAAAATAATTGAATGTGTGAATACCGTAATACTCACCTGACAACACCATCTCAGGTACAGACTGCGCAGGGAAGACATTGTAGAAAGATAGCCAAGTCCAGTGTCAGTGATCCGCACACATCTACAATATCAATAATATGTGGAATGATTAGAATGGGTGAAGGGAACAAACACAGTAGCAACATTCAAGTGAGATTGACAAGGAACTATAGTTAAGTATGATTGACAACTAGCCATTGCCAAATCAGATCACTATTCAAATAAAATGGAATGGTTTTCAATATTCAGAAGTACTGCAATATGTAGAATTCAACTTGATTCAGTTCAGAGGAAAGTGCAAGACTTATATATTAATCAAATGATTATTGAAAACAATAAGCAATAAGCCTGACAGATTTGCACAATAAGCATTCTGTTTGCACGTCACTTGCAATAAGATAAAATGTGGCAAGAAAGATTAAGTGGTTCTTCGATATTAACATTCTGGGCATTGTCGAACTGCTCTGTCTGGACTCTGCCACTGAATTGTGGATGCATAATTGAAGTAAAATCGAGTAGAAAGAAAGTTTATTTATTCGTCACAATTAAGGCTTACATTCACACTGCACTGAAGATATTGTGGAATTCCCCTAGTCACCACACTCAGGCTCCTGTTAGGGTGCACTGAGAAAGAATTTAGCACAGCCAATGCACCCACTCAGGACAATCTTTTGGACTGTGGGAGGAAACTGGAGCACCCAGAGGAAACCCATGCAGACACGGGGCGAACGTGCAAACTCAGCACAGATAGTGACCCAGGATGGGAATTGAACCCGGGTCCCTGGCGTTGTGAGGTAGCAATGCTAACCACTTTGCCACCGTGAGTAGCCCTTCCATCTAAAAACCGATGCCGCATCATTCTGCATTCTGACAGATGCAACATGGTTTTTCCTATGACACAGAGCAGGGAGGTGCCTCAATGTTGCTTGCAGTCACCCTTGTTCTCTCAGTAGCAATCATCCAGTAAAATGGAGAGCAGTACATTACATAACTGATTTGTGCCTTGTAGATGATGGACAGGCCTTGAGGATTCAGAGGTAAGTACTCACCCCAGAATTGTAAGCCTGTGATCTTTACTGCATCCAAACAATTTAATCTCCAGACGAGCAAATCACACTTGTGGCAGAAAACAAGCAATTATTCATAGAATCTCTACAATGCAGGAAGAGGCCATTCGGCCCATCACATCTGCACCGACCACAATTTCGCCCAGATCCTAGCCCCATAGCCCTACACATTTACTCTGTTAATTCTCTTGACTCTAGGGTCAATTTAGTACCTAACCCACACATCTTTGGACTGTGGAAGGAAACCCCATGCAGACACGGGGAGAATGTGCAAACTCAACGCAGAGTGACCCAAGGTCGGAATTGAACTTGGGTTCCTGGCACTGTGGGTCAGTAGTGCTAACCACTGTGCCACTGTGTCACCTTTAAAAAATTAGAAAGGATTCAGGGCAATGGTTTGTATCAGGTATCATCAAGCAACAAGGTGGATTGCAGTCCTTCTCAATACAATGAAGCAGTGCTTATTCACCAATGCCATCCACAGTGAATCAACATGAGTAACTCACGCTCAACACATGAGATTCACTGCCCTTTCATCATTTTTTTCCCCTTTCCTCCATCTGTTAAGTTTCCGTTTACAAATGATTGTGTTTTTAAGATTCTGCGTTAAAGCCACTGTACACACGCAAGCGAAATACTGTGAATCTACCAATGTGAAACCGAAATACTCCACAGATGGTGAGAAAAGCAGAGTTAATGTTTCGGGTTGATGATCAATTCTGAAACTCCTTCTCTTTCTCACAGATATCGTCTGTGTTTCCATTAATTGAGCTGAGAATCATTGTTCAACATCAGTGACAAGTTTCCTATCCAGCAAAACAGAAAGTAAGAACCAATATATTTGTGGTGGGATCTCCGGTGGCAGAAGGCAACGTTGGGGGAGGACAGAAAGTGGTTGATTCCTGTGGGTGCCTCCCTGCAGAGAGCAATGGTTGCGATGACATGAGGGAGAAGGATTAATCTGGGCACGTAAGCAGCAGGAGTATGAAGGCCCTGAGGGTTTACATAGAACATAGGATACTACAGCACAAACAGGCCCTTCAGCCCACACACTGTGCCGATCACATCCATACCTTCCTAACCATAGACCTATCTATAACCCCCAATCCCATTAGATCCCATATACTCATCCAGACCTCTTTTAAAAGACCCAGCGAGTTCGCCTCTACCACCACCGATGGCAGCCGATTCCATTCATTCACCACCCTGAGTGAAAAACTTACCCCTAACATCTCCTCTGTATTTGCTTCCCTGCACCTTAAATCTGTGTCCTCTCGTAGTGACCATTTCAGCCCGGGAAAATAGCCTCTGAGAATCCACCCTATCTATTCCTCTCAACATTTTATAAACCTCTATCAGGTTGCCTCTCAACCTTCGTCTCTCCAGGGAGAAGAGTCCCAACTCCCTCAACCTATCTTCATAAGGCATGCCTCCCAATCCAGGCAACATCCTTGTAAATCTCCTCTGCACCCTTTCATAGTTTCCACATCCTTCCTATAGTGAGGCAACCAGAACTGCGCACAGTACTCCAAGTGGGGTCAGAGAAGGATCTTATAAAGTTGCAGCATTACCTCCCGACTCCTAAACTCAATCCCTCGATTAATGAAGGCCAATACACCATACGTCTTCTTGACCACATCCTCCACCTGCGAGGCCAATTTAAGAGTCCTATCGACTCGGACCCCAAGATCCTTCTGCTCTTCAACACAGCTAAGAATCCTACCCTTGATATTGTACTCCTTCATCCCATTGGTCCTGCCAAAATGGACCACTACACATTTATCTGCGTTGAAGTCCATCTGCCACTTCTCTGCCCAGTCTTGCATCCTATCTATGTCCCGCTGCATTTTCTGACATCCCTCCAGACCATCCACAACGCCACCAACCTTTGTATCATCAGCGAACTTATTAACCCATCCCTCCACTTCCTCATCCAGGTCATTTATGAAAATGACAAACAGCAAGGGAGCCAGAACAGATCCCTGGGTCATTCCACTGGTGACCAACTTCCATGCAGAAAAAGACACATCCGCAACCACTCTCTGCCTTCTGCAGGCAAGCCAGTTCTGGATCCACAAGGCCAAAGCCCCTTGGATCCCGTGCCCTCTCACCTTCTCACCACTTTACGAAGGAGCTTGGGAGGGAATTGGAAATCCTTTGATTTGATTTGATTTATTATTGTCACATGTGTTGGGAGACAGTGAAAAGTATTGTTTCCTGCCTGCTATACAGATAAAGCATTCACAGAGAAGGGGTGGAGAAGGTGCAGAATGTATTGTTACAGTCATAGCTAGAGTGTAGAGAAAGGTCAACTTAACACGAGGTAGGAATAGTGCGTTGTGAAAGAGTTTAAGAGAGTTAGATTAGAGTTTTAGAAGCATAGAATGAGAATAAAAGATAGAATTAGAGGCACGATGGGCACACTTGCAAGAAGTCATCATGCTCCAGCGCCATCTTGTGTAAAGACATTAAATATTTCCTTCAAGGAATATCTCCTAATGCAAAGGAATTTCTTCTTGGTCTAATAGCAAAGCTCCCAGAAAGTAGATGCTGTTTCATATTTGCAAAGGTTGGAGGGGTACAGTATAAATATTGCATTGATTTATAGATTTGAGAATAGCTACCTGGCAAAGATGACCTCAAGATATCAACACACATTGATGAGAAAGCAACAGGAGGAAGTTGTTATTCTATATTTATTATTTTGTAATCAGTTGGAAATCTCCTGAAGATAAAAGTTGAAAATCTAGTCAGTGAATCAGAGAAATAACACTTCCATATTCACTCATTAGATCCCTCCAACTCTTTATTAGATAACTCAATTTTTAAAAATTATTATGCATTGTGGGACATGAGCATCACTGGCTGGCCAGCAATTATTGCTCATCCCTAGTTGCCCTTGAAAACGGGATGGTGATCTGCCATCTTGCAATCCACGTGCTGTGGATTGACCCACAATGCTGGAAGGGAGGGAATTCCAGGATTTTGACCCAGTGACTGCAAAGGAACGGCGATATATTTCCAAATCAGGATGGTGAGTGGCTTGGAGGGGAACTTGCACATGGTGGTGTTCCCACGTATCCATGTATTCCCATGTATTTGTTCCAAGGGAAGCCACTAAGTGCAAGCTCCATAACTTCTCTTTATTTACCCTTCCTCTTACTTGTTGATGGTTGGTGGTATCTTCTTAAAAACAATTCCTGATTAATTCTGGTCAAACCAACTGGAAGCACCCAAGTCTGAGAGGTGTCAGGAGAGAGCACGTGAGAGAATAGAGCTGCAGCCAGGTTGCAGGGCAACAGAATAAGCCTAAAAAGCCTCATTGGTAACTGCGTTGAGGAAGCAAGGCCCTGCATAAACCTAAACCTGGAGCCCTCAGCAATGAATGTTCTCTGTAAATAGTCTCTTTTTTGCAGTCTATATGCTTAAATCACACATTTCATCTGTTTAACTGTACAACTAAATTTTATACAGTTATGAGGGTTTGTGGATATTTTATAAATGATACGTGGCCAAAGGGACCATTTCAGATGGTGATTTACAAAGCATGCTGGGACAGTTGGCCAAATACAGTAACAGACAGGGTTGTAGCCTCAAAAGACAAAAATAACCAGGATGCAGTTCCAGACTACAGAACGCACAGGAAATAGGCCAAGCCAAAGACAATGGACACTCCCTATTCAAACATACTTGTTTACCAGACAAAAGCAAGCCTTAACCTCTTCTTTGGGAGGGAGGTATGTGACCTATGTGCCTCCAGCATCTACAGGCATGGCCATTGGGTATATATCCAGAGATCAGTATAGCAGCACCTGATTGGACTCTGATTGGTGGTCAAACCCTGATCGATTGGTTGGTAATAATCAAGAGACTGCCCAAAAGGAGACGTAGTGAGGAAACACAGGACCACACGGGAAAGATCAATCTGGAATATCGGGAGCTTTAAGAACACCTTCTTCCCTGCTGCTGTCAGACTTTTGAATGGACCTACCTCGCACTAAGTTTCTCTATACCCTAGCTATGACTACATTCTGCACTCTCTCCTTTCCTTCTCTGAATGATATGCTTTGTATTGCACATAAGAAACAATACTTTTTACTGGATACTAATACAAAAATCAAAGGTTATACAGGAAAGGTGAGGGGTAAGGTGCTGAGAGTTGACGGTAACAGAGGATAGGTCAAGGATGATGAAGGAAAGATTAAGGATAACGGATGAGAGGTCAGGGTGACTGATGGGCAGTTCCAATGTGCTGGGAGGATGACCAATGAGTCATAGTGGGAAATTATAAGGTGAATAATTCAGTAGCGGGGACTTGCTGGGGGGTCGGGGGTGGGGTGGGGGCGCAGGTAGACAGAAGGTCTAACTCCTTTAAATTCTCTAACAATGGTCTTTCTCTACACAGCACATTGGCACAATGGTTAGCACTGCTACCTTACAGCGTCAGGGACCTGGGTTCGATTCCCGGCTTGAGTCACTGTGTGTGTGGAATTTGCACATTCTCCCCCTACCTGAATGGTTTTCCACTGGGGAGGGAGGAGTGCTGGAAGGGGGTTGGGGGTGAAAAGAGTATCACTAAAGGTAGGATAAGCATGATAGAGCAACACACCAGACAGACCCACGACACTGTCACTGCATCCAGATTCCAGCTGGAGTAATCTTACAAAAGGTCCGTGTGTAAGTGTCAGGAAATCCAGAGATTAAAAATCCTCACAAATTGCCAAACGAATGTTACGGAATGGGGGAAAGGTGGATGCTGATTTTAGGTGCCATTCGGCCCCACTGGATAGCAGCGGAGGTGGCGACTTCCTGGCCGTCCCTGTCGCATGATTGGCCAAGCCCCTCGTCTCTGCATATCTAATTGGCTGGCCGCCATGTGACTGCATGCATCCAACTGCTCCACCTCCCGGCGGCAGTGCTGTGCACTTTTGGTCCTGCCATTGGAATCCTGACCATGAGAAGATTTCACCCAGTGTTATCTCTACTTGGGTTATCATTTAGGGTTATCTCGTTTGTTGCTGCCTCTTATTTTTCGGTTGAGAGGCAGCAGGTCACAAAATGGTTTTCTTATATCTTATATCTCACCCTTGCGGAGAAATTAATTCACATTATGCTGAACATTATGTGAACATTATATGATTCTATAGAATTCTACAGTGCAGAAGAAGGCCATTCAGCCCATCAAGTCTGCACTGACCACCATCCCTCCCCAGGCCCGATCCCCATACCCTATGCATTTACCCTAGCTGACACTCAAGGTCAAGTTAGAACAGCGTGATTGGCGCAGACTTGGAGGGACAAAGGGCCTGTTCCTTTGCTTGTACTGTTCTTTGTTCTTTGGGAGTCTGTGAAATATTGCAGGGAATACACAGGCAGCACTTTTGGCACATTTGCCCGTTGCATCTCTCCGGCTGGTCTGTTTGGAGCAGATTTGTTTCCAGGCTGCTCCTGTTTCTGCTGCTATAGTTATCAGGAGTTGACCTTGAAACCCAACCACAAACACACTTTGCCTGAGAAAATGAACCATTTTGTTGCTTCTTACACTGATTAATTGAGTGCTCAGCAGCAGACACTTTTGTCACACGATAGTAAACACAACTTTGATGAATGGGCTCAGGTTCCTGTGTGATTTATTCCAATAATTCTGACCATTGCTGTTTCTTCCTTCTTCTGCCCATTCTCTTTAGGTAAGGGACTGAGAAGGAGAGTGTTTCTGGCATTGAAACTCTCCTGGCTTTATCACAGGAACTTAATTATGTTTTTTAAGCATACTGGTAAAAGCTATAGCTGTGCAGACAAAACAAATGTTTCAGGATTATTGATCATAAAACAATAATGTCTCATGTGTTTTTGCAAAGTAAAGCATGACATTATTGTAAGCCAGGTGCCAGAGTCAATAAAATTGATATTGAAACACAGAGAGAATATAGTCGACTTGAATCTGTTTCTTGTTACTTGCACGACCCTCAATACGTTTACCCCCCAGGACTCAGTTTCATAGATAACGGCACAGTGGCACAGTGATTAGCACTGTTGCCTCACAGCGCCAGGGACCTGGGTTCAATCCCTGGCTTGGGCCACTGTCTGTGTGGAGATTGCACATTCTCTCCGTGTTGGTATGGGTGTCCTCCGGGTGCTCCGGTTTCCTTCCACAGTCCAAAGATGTGCAAGTTAGATGAATTGGCCATGCCAAATTCTTGAATAGGCGCCAGAGTGTGAATGTACACCTACTTATGACTAATAAATATAAACTAAACAATCACTTCTTTCCCACTATTCTCCGGCTATTCACATGCCTATCCAGATATATCTTAAATGTGGCTAATGCATCCACCTCAACCACCTCACTTGGCAGTGCATTTCCAGGCCCCCAATACCCTCTGTGCAAAAAACTTTCCCACACATCTCCACTGAACCTTTCCCCCTTACCTTGAACTTGTGCTCGCTGTAACTGTCATTTCTGCCCTGGGAAAAAGCTTCCAACTATTCACCCTATCCATACCCCTCATAATTTTAAAAAGTTCTGTTAGGGTGCCCCTCAACTTCTGTCTTTCAAGGGAGAACAATCCCAGTTTATTCAATTTCAATTTTGGAATGGCAAACTCAAAGTTCGTGCTATCAAATAACCTGTTGGACTTTAACCTGGTGTTATGAAGCTTCTTACTGTGCTCACCTGAATCCAACACCGGCATCTCCACATTCAATCTCTTTCCATTCAGGAAAACTCAATTTCTTAATTTAGAATGCACCTTTCTGCCATTCAATTGCACAAAATCAGTCAATTCATCTTTAGCCACTACCAGAGCTGCTTATATTTTTCTGATAAATCACACCCTCTGATATAACACACTAGCTTCTTACAGTAATATGCTGCACCATACTCTAATAAAACTTGAGTCTTCCATGTACCATTCACAACATCTATATAACATAGGACCCGTTATAATGCTCATTATTACAATCAAATAGGCATACATTCCATTTCCAAAGTGGTGCCAGAATGAGGCGACTTCTCACAAGCTGTGCCCAGCATACCTGCTAATTCTATCTTTTACTCTCATTCTATGCTTCTAAAACTTTATTCTGTTTTAACTCTCTGATCTTTCTCTGCACCCCAGCTGTGGGTAACACGGTGGCAGAGTTGTTTGCAATGCTGCCTCACAGTGCCAGGGACCCGGGTTTGAGTCCTGGCTTGCGTCACTGTCTGTGTTGAGTTTGTATGTTCTCACCACGTCGGTGGGTTCCTCCATGTGCTCTGGTTTTCTCCCGCAGTCCAAGGATGTGCGGATTAGGTTGATTGGCCATGCTAAAATGTCTAATAGTGTCAGCGGGAGTAGCAGGGCCTGGTTGGGATCGTTGTCAGTGCAGACTCAATGGGCCAAATGAACTCCTTTTGCACTGTAGGGATTTTATGATGATGACTGTAACATTACCTTCTGCACTCTCTCATTTTCTTCTCAATGAGCTGTATGTTTTGTCTGTATAGTGTGCAAGAAACAATACTTTTCACTGTTTACCAATGCATATGACAATAATAAATCAAATATAATAAGCACCACCTTATCATGATAATTGTTTATAATTTGTGAGTTTAATTAACTTATTTCAATGTGAATTATATTTTGTTTATCATGTGGAGTGACTTTGTCAATAAACATTAATTTCTTTTTAAATGTTTTCCCTTTGAAGAGTTGAATATACACAAAGAGTATGAACGTTAAAGAAAGGAGTGAACTGTATGAAGAATAGGAAGAAAAATGTGCATTTATATAGCAACTTTAATGACACCAGGTGGCACAGTGGTTAGCACTGCTGCCTCACAGCACCAGGGACCCGCGTTCAATCCTGGCCTTGGGTGACTGTCTATTCAGAGTCTGCACATTCTCCCTGTGTCTGCTTGGATTTCCTCCAGGTACTCCAGTTTCCTCCCACAGTCCAAAAGACACACTGGTTAGGTGCATTGGCCGTGTAAATTCTCCCTCAGTGTACCCCAACAAGCGTTGGAGTGTGGTGACTAGGTGATTTTACAGTAACTTCATTGCAGTGTTAATTTAAGCCTACTTGTGATACTAATAAATAAATTTTAAACTTTAATCTGGCTGTCCCAAAGCAATGTACAGCCAATGAGAACTTTTGAAGTGTAGTCCCTGTTGTAACATAGGAAACATGAAAGTCCATATCTGCACAGTAAAACTTACAAGCAGCAATGATATTAAAGACCAGAGAATGTATTTTAGCAGTGTCGGTTTAGGGATAAATGCACTCTGGGGAGAATTTCCCTATTCTTCTTTGAAGCATCCCTGATTCTAGTCTAATGGCAGTCCTTCAGAGTGAGGAAACTGCTTGCCATGGAATCCTAGAGTAGAGATCGAGAGAAAAAGGGGGTGAGAATGAGAGGAAGGGTAAAAGCAGTGCAAGGTAGGGGAGGTGGTCAAGGGAAAGTAAAAGGCTAAAGGAGAAACAAAAAATATCCAAAATCCACACCCCACATCGGCAGTCAATTATTAGTCAGTCAATCGGTCAGTCCATGGTCAATGAAAGCTTTCTTCTTCTTCTCATGTCATTGCTCTTTATCATTTGCCTTGCTTCAACACCAGCTACATATTGGTGAAGCAGAACTTGCCATCATGGGTGGTCTAGTTCATTTCCTTCCCAGTTGTTAGGGAGCAAAGCCAATCTTCTTCAATCCATAATGGGCACATCCACCGTCATTTGCACTCAGATTCTCAACGTCAGCTACTGCCCTCAAAACAACACCTCTTTTGTTGCCCACTGCTTCTCTCTCTCAACATGCATACTGTGCTAAGCTGCCTGACACACCTTTGGAACTCTTCAAGAGGGAAGACATGAACCTATTCCCATTGCTCCTGCAGGAACACAGTCAAGGGTTAACCTCAAAGAATGGTCCTCTTTAATTTTCTGCTGGGACTATAGGTTCTCTGAACTGAGGATCTTCTGGTTCAAGAAAATCACCAGACCTTGTTGCTGGTGTTGGCTGTCCTTGGACTGCCCATAATTGAAGTAAGAAGACAGAAACAACTATTGCCCCATTTCTGTGAACAGGTTGAGCCTGCACATTTTGTCTCTTGGGGAAGACCACACAAACATAAAAGCAGTGAGAATTTTCATAATGAATTTTCATTCCAATTTCAGTCAGATATCTTAGGCATTATGGAGGAGCCATTGCTAATATGGTGGAGGGCACACATGGTACAGATTGAGTGCATGTATACCACCTGCCATATTGGAGCATTAATAATCCATTTTAAACCCACTAAACAAGTACAGCAAGATGCACTTTCTGGTGTTCCTGAACCAGATATATAATGTCTTTATCAACTAAACCAAAGGAAGAGGGGAGAGATCTCATACAGGGGAGGATCTCATAGAGACTTACAAATTCTAACAGGACTAGACAGGGTAGATGCAGGGATGATGGTCCTTCATGGTGGGGAAGTCCAGAATCAGGGGTAACAGAGCATTCAGGGTAGACCATTTTGGAGGAAGTGTGGTGACATTTCTTCATCCAAAGAGCGGTGAGCCTGTGAAATTCATTACCACAGGAAGTAGTTGATGCCAAAACATTGAATGTATTCAAGGGGCAGCTGGATATAGCGCTTGGAGCAAATTGAATCAAAGATTATGGGGAGAAAGCAGGATTAGGCTGTTGAGTTGTATGATCAGCCACAATCGTAATGAATGATGGAACAGACTCAAAGGACTGAATGGCCTTTTCCTGCTCCTAGCTTCTATGTTTCTGTGTTAAGAGTCCTGTAATTATACAGGATGAGTTAGTGACAGAAACATGTATTGATTATTCACAATATTCTTTACTAACAATGGCACTTACCAGCTTTAGTCATTTTGACTCAGCAACTAATAACTAATGTAGTGGTCAGTGGAACACACATTATTGTAGAACTTAAGGAATTATTGCTCGCATTATGTTGACAGAATTATCAATTATTAGTGCAGAAGGGACCCTTCGGCTCATCGAGTTTATACCAATACATGAAAGGTCCTAACCTGCCAACCTAATCTCAGTTGCCAACAGTTGGCCCATAATCTTCAATGTTATGACGTGCCAAGAACTCATCCAGATGTGAGGATCCCACCTTCACCACCCTCCCAAGCAGCGCATTCCAGACCGTCACCACCTCTGGCTAAAATAATTGTTCCTCTAATACCCCTCAACCTCCCACCCTTCATTTTTAACTTGCTTCCCCTCTGTAAATGACCTATATATTAGAGGGTGTACCATCTGGAATCTTCAAGGAAATGAAAATAGGTGAGGCTCTGTTTAGTGATCTAAAGGATAGCATAAACTTGAACTGTGTCTAATTTACTGGAGCAGAGTGAAGGTTATCTTGTTATCTCTAATCCCTTGTCAGTTATACCATTCCCCCTCCCTGGCAAAGTATGCGCAACCTTGGATTAATTTTCAAACATCACCTCGGGTTCACTGCCTTCATCTTCTCCACCACCAAAATATTACCCGCCTCCACCTCATACCAGCCTGTCAATGCTGAAACCCTCATCTGGACTCTTATCGCCTCTCAACTAGAATACTTACAGTGCTGCACTAAATGCAGAATATCAATTAGCCACTCTTGGTCATTGGCACCTTGTTGCCTAGCACATCCAATTACAAATCTTTGTCCTTGTCTCCAAATTCCTCCACAGCTCCCTCTCATTTTTGCCACATCCATAGAATCCTAACAGTGCAGAAGAAGACCATTCAGCCCATTGAGTCTGCACTGACCACAATCCCACCCAACGCTTATCACATATTTACCCTACTAATCCCCAAAGGACAATTTAGCATGGCCAATCAACCTAACCCGAACATCTTTGGACTGTGGGAAAAAAAAACAGAGGAAACCCACATGGACATGGGGAGAATGTACAAACTGCACAGACAGTGACCGAAGCCAGGAATCAAACCTGGGTCCCACCACTGTGTCATCCATCTTACTCTTACCTCTGCCACATTCTCCAGCCTTCTATATTCTTTAGCTCTTTATTTCTGTCCATCTCCACTTCCTCTACCCCAGTTGTGTTGGCAGAGATTACAGTCACGTCAGCCATATTTCCTAACCTTCCGTCAGCTCGGCTAACCTATCTCCCATGGCTTGTTGTCCGTTTCCGCTTCTCTGTCAAGGGCTTTGGAATATTTTGTGTTTTCAAATAAATGCAAATCATCACTGTCATGGTTACCCTGGTATGCAAAATGTAGTAAAATATCGTTCAAAGAATTATGGGCAAATTATCTTTGCATCTCTCTTGGGGAAAATGACGAACAACATTTATTGGAAAGCCATGAATATTCAAACTCCAAAGCTTAAGAAAAGCAGCCAATTTGGATTTAGTAAATTATTCTGATAAATTAACAAAAATTAATCACTCAAAAATACTTAGGCTTGAAGCATGTTGATGTAAATTGAGTACACAACTAAAATTTATTCCCTCTCTCCAGAAGTAACAAGGCAGTGGGATTGGGTAGCATGCATAGGACAGTGCGAGTTGTTATAGGAGTTCAACGGGAGGCCCAATGACACGATGGTTAGTGCTGCTGCCTCACAATGCCAGGGACCTGGATCCAGATTCAATTCCCAGTTTGGGTCACTGCCTGTATGGCGTTTGCACATCCTCCCTGTGTCTGTATGGGTTTCCTCCGGTTTCCTCCCAGAGTCCAAAAAATGTGTGGGTTAGGTGGATTGGCCATGCTAAACTGCCCTTAGTGTCAGGGGGATTAGCAGGGTAAATACGTGGGATTACTGGAATAAGGCCTGGGTGGGATTGCAGTCAGTGCAGATTTGATGGGCCAAATGGCCTCCTTTAGCACTGTACTGTGGCTCAGTGGTTAGCGCTGCTACTTCACAACACCAGGGACATGAGTTCGATTCCTGGTTTGGGTCATTGTGTGTATTGAGTTTGCACATTCTCCCCGTGTCCATATGGGTTCCCTCCAGGTGCTCCGGTTTCCTCCCACAATTCAAAAGATGTGTGGGTTAAAAGGGTTGGCCATGATAAATTGCCCAGGGGGACTAGCTAGGGTAAATGCATGGCGATGGGGCCTGGGTAGGATTGTGGTCAGTGCAGATTGGATGGGCCAAGAGGCCTCCTTCTGCATGTAGAGACTCTGTGAATCTATTCTGTCAAATAACGAAGCTTGCTGGTTGGACCCTGACCAACGAGCCATCTCGACACTCCAAGATAACATTGTTTTTGCTGTTGTTGTTAAACTGCTGCTGGGACTGGAGCCCGGTGTCAGATAGGATTCTGTAAATAAAATGCTTCTTCCCTCGCAGTGGCGCTCTCTCTTCCAATGTTACTGCAACAAGAGCTCTGGTTCCCAATGGAACCTGAATGGAACACGTTTCTAGGTTTTTGAACCAGCTGAAGAGGATAGTGGGCCGGAGAGGGAAGGAGCAGTAAGGGCAGGAACATAGCAGGAGAGCGTGAAGCCAAAACCTTGTTTACAATTTCATGCATCCCATTCCTGTGCCCCCGAGGGCAGAATTTAATCACTGACTGAACACATTGTATTCTCTAAGGAGATAATTATTACCAACATTATTCAAAATACTAACCTTTTGTTGTTAGTGCCTTTTATGTCCCAGTTTGCTCATATGGGAAGGCTGGGCACAGCCCTTTCACATGAATAACCAAATAGAATAGAAGGGGCACACACAAATCTTGACTGCAGGGGGCACTCAAACCCTATTCAGTGACAGGAGCCATGAACAAGGGGGTGCTGCTTGCTGTGACCGGCACGTGGCAAATGCTGGGATTTTATATCCTTGCGTTTTTGTTTTCATGAAGAACAAAGTCTTCATGAGAATCAGGGGAACCAGAATAACGAAAATAGACCCAAAGGAATTGAATCTTGCAATTGAACTACCCAAACGACCTGAAGGCGTGCCCAGTTAATATCAGAATATTGACGTCCACATTTCCTTAAATTTATGATCCCTTTTAATTCTCCACTTGCATTATTTACCTCCGCTATTTCTTTTTTTAGATCCCCAGTCACATCCACATCCTGCATTCTGGCTGTGTGCCATTCCCCAGTGGATGAAACAGACAGATGACCTGCATCAAATCCTGTATCAGCGTCGCTCACACACTGATCCAGAAGGAATACCAGAGCGCATTTTGACACACACATTTTTGTATACAAGCTCACGTTAATTACTCACCACCTACCAATGATAGCCTCAAAAAGATTGAGAACTCACTGTGCACAGAACGCTGGGCACAGACCCAGTTTCTAACACTCCAATGTGCTGTCACAACTGTGCCATCTTCCCTCTAGAGTCCTTGAAGGTTCTCTTACAAAACAAGGCAAAGCAAACATATGCAAACATTGCATTTAATCCTCCGGAGTCATTTCTTTGTTACCAAATGTTCTGTTTCTCTGTTTCCCCTCCCAGAGGTCCCCAACCGTCAAAGATGCTCGTCTTTAGCTAATTCAATTCACTGCATGCGGGAGCACAAAATGGCTGTGTTAACCGGACACAAAATCCCAAATACATAACCAGTAACACTACAGACTTGTGCTCCTGAACTAACTTGAGCCAATCTATTACAGTAAATTGATGTTTTGTATTTATTTTGCTTCCTCTGTATTTTCAGTAACAGATTGCAAAATTCAGTTTGCAATAAATCTCCTCAACCAATCAGAAACAGGGGTAGCCATTGATGTGGGGATGCCGGTGTTGGACTGGGGTGGACACAGTAAGAAGTCTCGCAACACCAGGTTAAAGTCCAACAGGTTTATTTGGAATGTGAGCTTTCGGAGCACTGCTCGTTCATCCCACTCACCTGAGCAAGGGGCAGCACTCCAAAAGCACAAGATTCCAAATAAACCTGTTGGACTTTTACCTGGTGTTGTGAGACTTCTTTCAGTCAGAAGCCAGTCCTGCAAGTTAAAGGTCAATGCAAATCAAGTGCAAACATGTACCAGGAAAGCAGAAAATCAAATCTTGGGCATTGTTGGTAAGGTCAGCATTTGTTGGCAATCCGCAGTTGCCATAGAGAAAGTGCTGGGCACATTCCCAGGTATCAAAAGGCCCATTTACAAAAAAGCATGATAAACCTGACCCAACCAATTACCATCCTTTTGCCTCTCCCAGTCATCAATGAAATGGATGGAGGGAGTTCCACCTCTGAATTATCAAAGCTTCTTCACTACCCTGTAAGACACAAGTCAGGATTGTGATGGAATATACACCATATTTGGATGGGTGGAACTGCGACATCATTTGAAAAGCTCGACACCATGCAGGACAAAGCATTTGATTTGATTCACAAAGCTCGTGATTCTGATCGATAAGAGAATTAAGGGTTATGGGGAGCAGACAGGTAAGTGGAACTGATCCACTTCAGATCAGCCTTGATCTTATTGAATGGCGGGGCAGGCTCGAGGGGCTAGATGGCCTACTCCTGTTCCTATTTCTTATGATCTTATGTTCTTATGATTGGTATTCAATTCACTTGCTTAAATATGCACTTCCCTCACCATTAGCTTAGTATGGCTGTCACATATCCAACCTACAGGATGCACTTCATTCAGCAAGTCAGCAAGACTTCCTCTGTAGCATATCCTAACGTCATCATCTAGAAGATCATCACTTGGGTTCATGTCACTCTACATGTAACCCCCACCATGTGGCCTGGGTTTGCAAAATCCTACTAACTGTCCTGGCTTGAGGCAATTCACACCTCTTTAACCTATGATTATCCCTCTCTCCTCCCGCGCTTTCTGTACCAGTAAAGGCTTGATTACCTGTAAAGACTTGCATTCCAACCATTCTTCACATTCCAATATGTAATTATCTTGTAATTGTGTCTTTGCCTCTATATGACGTGCTTGTGAACCCACCTTTAACTCTGAAAGCTCGTGCTACCAAATAAACTTGTTGGACTTTAACCTGGTGTTGTGAGACTTCTTACTGTGCCCAATCCAGTCCAACGTCAGCATCTCCACATCACACTTAGAAGAAGGATAGCAATTGTGTGGGAGCACCATTGTCTCCTCCCAGTTCCCCAAGTTAGACATCATCCAGTCTTGAACAGATTTTGTCATAGGGTCAAAATCATGGAATTCCCTACTTTGCATTGCAGTTGGAGTACCTTCAGCACATGGACTTCAGTGTTTCAAGAAGGTGACACACCAGAACTTTCTCTGGCAATAAGAGATTGGCAACAAATGCTGACCTTCCAACAATGTACAAGAATCGATTTCTCTTCTGCCTGTTTGGACCTAATTTGATTTGATTTTTTTGATTTGATTTGATTTATTATTATCACATGTATTAGTATACTGTAAAAAAGTATTGTTTCTTGCTTGCTATACAGACAAAGCACACCATTTATAGAGAAAGAAAAGAGAGAGTACAGAATGTAGTATTACAGTCGTAGCTAGAGAAAGATCAACTTAATCCAATGTAAGTCCATTCAAAAGTCTGACAGCAGCAGGGAAGAAGCTGCTCTTGAGTTGGTTGGTACAAGATCCCAAACTTTTGTATCTTTTTCCCGACAGAAGAAGGTGGAAGAGAGAATATCCAGGGTGTGTGGAGTCCTTAATTATGCCGGCTGCTTGGCTGAAGCAGGGGAGAGTGTTGACAGAGTCAATGGTTGGGAAGCTGCTTTGTGTGATGGATTGGGCTACATTCACTACCTTTTGTAGTACCTTTAAGTCTTGGGCAGAGCAGGAGCCATACAAAGCTGTGATACAACCAGAAAAAAATGCTTTCGATGGAGCATCGACTTATAACTTAGAGGACCTGTTTCTGATTGGTTCTGGAGATTCATTACAATCTGAATTTTGCAATCCATTGCTGAAAATACAGAGGAAGCAAAAAGAAAAAAAAATCTCAAATCATGTATTTTTTCTGCAATGCGACAAGTCATGCAATGGGGGAGTGAATGTTTGAAAATCTGGCCTTTCACTTTGACAGTAGATGTATCCGGGTTGTATAAATAATTCAATTACCTTTCAGTCGCTGCCTGTAACAAAGCCAAACATTTTCATCAGTCTATTTGTGTTTCAGTTTCAGTGCAATAGCTAGGAAGCAAATTTGCTTTGGTTAGCAGTGCAGAATGGATATGTACAAATGTAGGGGTAACTGCAAAGAGGCACCTGCAGATTCTGCATGGGGAGTTTGTTCTCACTGGAACGATGTTCTCACTGGATGGAGGGTGAGGAGCAACTTGATAGAAGTCTACAAGATTATGAGGGGCAAGGACAGAGTGGATAGTCAGAAGCTTTTTCTCAGGGTGGAAGAGTCAATTACTAGAGGGCGTAGGTCTAAGGTACGAACGGCAAGGTTTACAGGATATCTACGAGGCAAGTTTTCTACACAGTGGGAACTGGGTGCCTGGAACTTGCTGCCGGGGGAGGTAGTGGCAGTGGACACAATAGTGACTTTTAAGGGGTTTTTGACAAAAACATGAACAGAATGGGAACAGAGTGATGTGATCCCTGGAAGGGTAAAGGATTTTAGTTCAGTTAGGCAGCATGGTTGGTGCAGGCTCGGAGGATTGAAGGGCCTGTTCCTGTGCTCTGTAATTACCCACCGCCCTCTGTGTAAAAACATGCCTCGTACATTTCCTTTAAACCTTGCTCCTTTAGTTGCTAAACGGTTTTGAGGCACATTTTCTCGTTGGCTACTGTGGGGGTAGAATCACTTCATCCGCGCATTCCTCACTGCACCTGAATCCAGTTTAAACAATTTAGTGTGTTTTGGTTGTATTTCTTTGACCAGAGTTTCCTTTGATTTGATTTATTATTGTCACATGTATTAGTACAGACAAAGCATACCATTCATAGAGAAGGAAAGAAGAGAATGCAGAATGTAGTGTCACAGTCATAGCTAGGGTGTAGAGAAAGATCAGCTTAATGCGAGGTAGGTGCATTGAAAAGTCTGATGGCAGCAAGGAAGTTGTTTTTGAGTCTGTTGGTAAGTGACCTCAGACATTTTTCATCTTTTTCTTGAAGGAAGAAGGTGGAAGAGAGAATGTCTGTTGTGTGTGGGGTCCTTAATTATGCTGGCTGCTTTACCGAGGCAGCAGGAAATGTAGACAGAGTCAATGAATGGGAAGCTGGTTTGAGTGATGGACTGGGCTTTGTTCTCGATCAAAAAACAAAGAAAATTACAGCACAGGAACAGGTCCTTCGACCCTCCAAGCCTGCACTGACTATGGTCGCCCAACTGAACTAAAACCCCCTACCCTTCCGGGGACCACATCCCTCTATTCCCATCCTATTCATGTATTTATCCAAATGCCCCTTAAAACTCACCATCTTATCTGCTTCCACTGCCTCCCTGGCAGTGACTTCAAGGCACCCTCTATCCTCTTAATGAAGTCCATGTAGACAACAGCCACTGCCCTATCCTCATCAATCATGTTCATCACTTCCTCGAAAAACTCAATCAAGTTAGTGAGACATGACCTCTCCTTCACGAAACCAGGTTGCTTCTCACTAATACATCACTCATTTCTAAGTGGGAGTAAATCCTGTCTTGAAGAATCCTCTCCAATAATTTCTCTACCACTGACATCAGGCTCACCGGCCTGTAATTACCTGGATTATTCTTGCTACCCTACTTAAACAAAGCAATAAGATTGGCTATTCTCCAGTTCTCTGGAACCTTCACTGTAGCCAGTGAGGATACAAAGATTTCTCTCAAGGTCCCAGCAATTCTCTCCCTTGCCTCTCTCAGTATTTTGGGGTACATCACATCAGGCCCTAGGAACTTGTCTACCTTAATGTTTCTTAAGAACCCCAAGACTTTCTCCTTTTTGATCTTAATATGACTCAAATTATCTACACATCCTTTCCAAATTCATCATCCACCAATTCCTTCTCTTTAATAGAACATAGAACATAGAACATTACAGCACAGAACAGGCCCTTCAGCCTTCGATGTTGTGCCGACCAATATAAAAAGCAATGCCCCTCCAAACTAAACCATTCCCTTCTCTTCCATATAATTATCAACTAACCTCTTAAACGCCACCAACCTTGGCGCATCTACAACTGCTGCAGGCAGGGCATTCCACTCCCGAACCACCCTTTGGTTAAAGAACCTACCTCTGATATCCGTCCTATAACTATCACCCCTTAATTTAAAGCTGTGTCCCCTCGTGCTAGCTTTCTCCATCCTAGGAAAAAGGCTATCACTGTCCACCCCTATCTAAACCTCTAATCATCTTATATGTTTCGATAAGGTCCCCTCTTAGCCGCCTCCTTTCTAACGAAAACAACTTCAAATCCCTCAGCCTCTCTTCATAAGACCTGCCCTCCATACCAGGCAACATCCTGGTAAACCTCCTCTGTACCCTCTCCAATTCCTCCACATCTTTCTTATAATGCGGGGACCAGAACTGCACACAAGACTCCAAGTGCGGCCGCACTAGAGTTTTGTACAGTTGCAACATGACGTTGCGGCTCCAAAATTCAATCCCCCTACCAATAAAAGCTAAGACTCCATAATGCCTTCTTAACAACCTTCTCGACTTGACTGCCTACTTTCAGGGATCTATGCACATACACCCCAAGATCCCTCTGTTCATCAAGACTACTAAGAATCCTACCATTAGCCCTATACTCTACACATTTATTATTCCTGCCATAGTGCAGTACCTCACACTTTTCCACATTAAACTCCATTTGCCACCTCTTGGCCCAGCTCTGCAACTTGTCCAAGTCTCTCTGCAAACTATAACACCCTCTTCACTATCTACCACTCCTCCGACTTTGGTGTCATCCGCAAATTTACTAATCCATCCTTCAATACCCTCATCCAGATCATTTATAAAAAATACAAACAGCAGGGGCCCCAAAACAGACCCCTGAGGTACACCACTTGTCACCGAACTCCACGATGAATATCTCCCATCAACCACCACCCTCTGTCTTCTATCTGCTAGCCAATTCCTAACCCATTAGCTAAATCACCCTCTATCCCATACATCTGCATTTTCTGCAGAAGTCTTCCATGGGCCACCTTATCAAACGCCTTACTAAAGTCCATATATACCACATCAACCGCCTTACCCCATCCACCTCCTTAGTCACTTTTTCAAAAAACTCAATGAGGTTAGTAAGGCACGACCTACCCTTCACAAAACCATGCTGACTATCTCCAATCAATTCATTACTCTCTAAATAACTATAAATCCTATCCCTAACTATTCTCTCCAACAATTTGCCCACAACAGAAGTAAGACTCACTGGCCTATAATTCCCTGGAAGGTCTCTCTTCCCCTTCTTGAACAATGGGACCACATTCGCTATCCTCCAGTCTTCTGGAACCACACCCGTAACCAACGACGACCTGAAGATCAGAGCCAGAAGCTCTGCAATCTCCTCTCTTGCCTCACAGAGAATCCTAGGGTAAATCCCGTCCGGCCCAGGGGACTTATCCAACTTCAAACCCTCGAGAATTTCTAACACATCCTCCCTATCTACTACAATACTTCCCAATTTGCAACCCTGTACCTAAGTGTTCTCCATAGCTACATTTCCAGCACTCTGCGTGAATACCGAAGAGAAATATTTATTCAGTGCCTCGCCAATCTCTTCAGGCTCCACGCACACCTTCCCACTGCTATCTATGACTGGCCCTAATCTTGCCCTAACCAATCTTCTATTCTTAACATACCTAAAGAAAGCTTTAGGATTCTCCTTAATCCTATCAGCCAAAGTCTTCTCGTGTCCTCTCTTAGCTCTCCTCAATTCACTCTTTAGCTCCCTCCTGGCTGATCTATAGCTATCCATTGCACTAACCGAGCCATCAAGCCTCATCCTGACATAAGCCTCCTTTTTCCTTTTAACCAGCAAATCAACTTTTTTTTTGGTGAATACTGACACAAAGTACTCATTTAATACCTCGCCCATTTCCTCTGGTTCCATGCATAGATTCCCTCCCTTGTCCTTAAATGGACTAACCCTCTCCCTGGCTACCCTTTTGCTCTTTATGTATGTATAAAAAGCCTTGGGATTTTCCTTAATCCTGGGCAGAGCAGGAGCTATACCAAGCTGTGATACAACCAGAAAGAACGCTTTTTATGGTGCATCTGTAAACGTTGGTGAGAATCGCAGTGGATATGCCAAATTTCCATAGTCTTCTGAGCAAGTGGAGGTGTTGGTGGACTTTGTTAACTATAGTGTTGGCCTGGGGAGATATGCACATCTAAAAACTTGAAGCTGTTGACCCCATTGATTTAGACAAGGCTATGTTTTCCACTACACTTCCTGAAGTCAATGACTATCCCCTTCATTTTGTTGACATATCTCAGGTGAGGGAAAAAAAATTGTTTTAAATTCTCCCAGTTTGCTCAGTGTGATTGATTGAATTAGACAAAGAAGGCCTGTTAAATGTTCAATCGCCTGAGGGCCAGATAGTTAAGATTCTGATGCTAGGGTAGTATGGCATTTCTGGCATCCAACATTGCCTTGCAGCAAAGACACGTAATAGGTTGCAGGACGTATTTCCATCATTTTCATTGTTTGGTAATGCACCCAGCTACCAATCGGCAGCGCACATATTCCATACATAACATTGCCTCCAGCAGGACTTCAAGGAAGGAGCTTCACACACTCCGGTGTAACAGAATACTTGGCCCTGCTAAATGTGATGTGAAATCAGTGACAACAGCCAACATTAACACTCAGTGGAAACACTTCCAATCTCATTTTTCTCGATCCGAAAGCAGTCGACTAACAGTTGTACACCAACCCGAACCTACTTTAAATGGACGTTACCTATTCTTTCATAGACATCGAGGGGAGGCTGTTAAAATATGCAAATCAAAAATCTATGATCATGATCTACAATGATCTATATGGGTGGCATGGTGGCACAATGGTTAGCAATTGACCTGGATTCACTTCCCGGCTTGGATCATTGTCTGTGCAGATTCTGCATATTCTCCCTGTATCTGTGTGGGTTTCCTCCAGGTGACCAAAGCCCGGAATCGAACCTGGGTCCCTGGCGCTGTGAGGCAACAGTGCTAACCATAGTGCCATCGTGTTAATTTTTCAGTGACTCCACTTGGTAGTCACCAATTATACAACACTAAATTCCAGTATAACAGTAAAACAGTTGTGAATTACAAAATGTTTTCTGCTGCCTGATTCCGGTAAACGAGTCTCTACCTGTACAACAATGCTGCTTTTCTTCACTGAGAACAATCTTTACCATTCAGTCATGTTCAAGGTTGTACACTTCATAACGTGCCACTTTCCTAAGCCAACGTGAAGGGAGAGAGTTCTGAAATAACTCCTCAGAATCCGGGGTCCTTTCACCAGATTTCCTTTATTTGTAAACACTATTCCGCTCCAGGAATGCTCCAGGTACACAGTCAGAATCCGGAGCGCTGGTAGCCCTGACATTCCAATTTCCATATAGAGGTGAGGCTCCCTGTTTCGACAGGCAATCATGACCTCTATCAGGGAACTCTTTCTTTCCCCAATCAAATAAACGAAATCAAATTAACTTCAGGACAACTCAAAAAGGGGCAGCTCCTTAAAAGGAGGGGGAACTGCCCGAAACAAAAACAAAACAGAAAGGAAACTTAAAACATTAAATTCAAATGTAATTTACGGGGTCAATAGTATACCCCAGTCCTCTGGTGCATGGAAGGCTTCAACACTACCTTCAGATACTGCATGCTCCCTTTCCAGGGACACACGGCCATGAATATAGCCTATTGGATGAATATCATGGTCAATGGTGTTACCATCACTGAATCTCCCATTGTCAACATCCTTGGAGTTACCATTGACTAGAAAGTCATCTGGACTCACCGCTAAATACAATGGCTACCAGAGCAGATCAGAGACTAGGAATACTGCAGTGAGTAATGCATCTCCTGCCTCCCCAAAGCCTGTCTTCCACCTACAAGGAACAATTCAGGACTGTGATGGAATACTCCCCACTTGCCTGAATGGCTATAACTCTGGAAGTTTGACGCCATCCAGAACAAAGCAGCCTGCTTGATTGCTACTCCTTCCACAAACATTGAATTCCTTTACTACCGATGTTCAGTAGCAGCAGTGTGTATTATCTAAAAGATGCACTGCATTAATTCACCAAAAATCTTAGACAGCGCCTTCCAAACCCACGAACACTTCCATTTAGAAGGACAACAGCAGCAGGAACACCACTACCTGCAAGTTCCCCTCTAAGTCACTCATCATCCTGATGTGGAAATATATTACTGTTTCTTCACAGTCTCTGGGCCAAAATCCTGGAATTCCCTTCCTAACAGCATTTTAAGTCAACCCACAGCAATGGACTGCAGCGATTCAAGAAAGCAGCTTACCACCACCTTCTCAAGGGGCACCTAGAGATGGGCAATAAATGCTGACTAGCCAGTGACAACCATGTACCAAGAATGAATTAAAGAAATGTACAAATGTGGCAAAATTACAATTGTCATAACAGAAGTCACAATTTCTAAAATAACCATGGCTAAAACCTTCCATTCTGAGTACGGGCTGTGTCGAGTAGACTTCAATTCCTTTGAGTTTGGAAAATAAGTGGGTGATCTAATGGGTATGATCAAAGTGATTAAAACATTTGGTCGTTTAGGCAGAAAAATGGCATTTCCTCTGATGACAACATCCAGGATGAGGGGAAATAATCTTAAAATTAAAGCAGGGCCTTTTGGAGTGATGTTCGAAAACATTGAACTCTCTCCCCTCAAATAAAACTACTGAGACTCGGAAGGAAGAGATAGAGAACTACCTCATGTCTTACCAATGACTAAAAGAAATTTCAAAGATGTGGAATTAAACCAGCTAAATTGAACTAAGTTACAGATCAGCTATGATCTAACTGAATGGTAGAATGGACTGAATGGCCTCGGTATTGCTAAATAATGGGAAAGGATGAATGCTCTAACTCACTTCCCTTCATGAAAAGATTAATTAATTGTCCTTTCTCTATCAAACCAAATTTGCGTGCACATTTCTGAAGGAGCAGTTGATGGCTAGTGCTGCATTACAGATAGAAATTATGCTTTCTACTTTCTGAACTAACTCAAATAACTCATTTTAATTGAATATGCAATACCCACATTAAGAGAAATTTTTGTCTTTTCTCATGACCTCTGCTACTTCCCTGCAAAACCAAGCCCAGCCTCCATCGTTAGAATGACACCCTGAGGAATAAAAAGTTTGTATTCTGGAAGACAGTTCTCATTATATTTGGTGGCAAATTTGTAGAACGGATGTTTAATTATGCTTGTTGTCAGCGGAATGAAAATTACTTTAATAATGAGTTAAAGAATGTCCTCATTATAGACCCTTCATAGATGTGTGCGGGTTAAGTTAAGCTTCCGCATTGAAGTTTTTTCTTGACAAAATTAATCCCTCCTCCGCAGTGTGCGGCCTCCATGCTCATCTCAACAGATTGTCTCCAAATTACAAGTCTTCTCTTCTACCTGTTGCTATACAGGTAGAAGAAAATATACTTTCTTTAAAAAATGTATTATTAACACACCTGTCGGAATAAAGTAAGCTGAATCCCTTGTCTTTAATTCACTAGTAAGGAACTCAAAGATGTCATGGCTCAAATCCTTAAATATTTCAGGTTGCAAACCTATAGTAAGGCAGGAGGAGGCCATTAAGCCCCTCAAGCCTGTTCCACCATTCAACTAAATCATAACTGATTGTCTATCTTAATGCTACTTCCCCGTGTTATCCACATATGCCTTGCAGTCACTGGTATAGAAGTTTATAAAGTTATAAAATCATGAGGGATATGAATAGGGTGAACAAGTGGAAGTTTTTTCCCCAGGGCAGAAATGACAATTACAAGGGGGCACAAGTTGGGGAAGTTTTTTACAGGGAAGGTAGTGGGAGCTTGAAATGCACTGCCAAGTGAGGTGGTCGAGGCAGACACATTAGTGACATTTAAGACTTATCTGGATAGACACATGAACAAGTAGGAAATAAAGGGATACAGGTGGTTGGTCTAGATAGAACAACATGATTGGCACAGGCTTGGAGGGTCAAAGGACCTTATTTTTGTTTACTGTTAGAACACAGAACATAGAACATTACAGCACAGAACAGGCCCTTCGGCCTTCGATGTTGTGCCGACCAAAATAAAAAGCAATGCCCCTCCAAACTAAACCATTCCCTTCTCTTCCATATACTTATCAATTAACCTCTTAAACGCCACCAAACTTGGCGCATCTACAACTGCTGCAGGCAGGGTATTCCACTCCCTAACCACCCTTTGAGTAAAGAACCTACCTCTGATATCCGTCCTATAACTCATACCCCTTAATTTAAAGCTGTGTCCCCTCGTGCTAGCTTTCTCCATCCTAGGAAAAAGGCTATCACTGTCCACCCTATCTAAACCTCTAATCATCTTATATGCTTCAATAAGATCTCCTCTTAGCCGCCTCCTTTCTAACGAAAACAACCTCAAATCCTTCAACCTCTCTTCATAGGACCTGCCCTCCATACCAGGCAACATCCTGGTAAACCTCCTCTGTACCCTCTCCAATGCCTCCACATCTTTCTTATAATGTGGGGACCAGAACTGCACACAATACTCCAAGTGCGGCCGCACTAGAGTTTTGTACAGTTGCAACATGATGCTGCGGCTCCTAAATTCAATCCCCCTACCAATAAAAGCTAAGACTCCATATGCCTTTTTAACAACTTTATCCACTTGACTGCCTACTTTCAGGGATCTATTGACACATACACCAAGATCCTTCTGTTCCTCAACACTATTAAGAGTCCTACCATTAGCCCTATACTCTACACATTTATTGTTCCTGCCAAAGTGCATTACCTCACACTTTTCCACATTAAACTCCATTTGCCACCTCTCGGCCCAGCTCTGCAACTTGTCCAAGTCACTCTGTAAACTATAACACCCCTCTTCACTATCTACCTTGTTCTTGTTCCTTGTTCTTTATCCAGAAATCTATTGACTCAGTGATTGAGCTTCCACAATTCTGTGAGGCAGAAAGTTCCAAAGATTCACTACCCTCTGAAAATGGAAATTCCTCCTCAGCTCAGTCCTAAATGGCTGGTCCCTGGTTCTAGAGGAGACCTTATCGAAACATATAAGATGATTAGAGGTTTAGATAGGGTGGACAGTGATAGCCTTTTTCCTAGGATGGAAAAAGCTAGCACGAGGGGACACAGCTTTAAATTAAGGGGTGATAGTTATAGGACGGATATCAGAGGCAGGTTCTTTACCCAAAGGGTGGTTCGGGAGTGGAATGCCCTGCCTGCAGCAGTTGTAGATGCGCCAAGTTTGGTGGCGTTTAAGAGGTTAGTTGATAAGTTTATGGAGGAGAAGGGAATGGTTTAGTTTGGAGGGTCATTGCTTTTTTCATAATTGGTCGGCGCAACATCGAGGGCCGAAGGGCCTGTTCTGCGCTGTAATGTTCTATGTTCTATGTTCTAGACTCGTTAGCCCTGACCCCTCCTCTCCCAGCCAGGAGAAAACATGCTTCTACCCAATCTAACCCTTTCAGAATTGTGTAAATTTCCATGAGATCACCTCTCATTCTTCTGAACTCTAAAGGATACAGACACAGTCTCCTCAATCTCTCCTCATAGGACAGTCATTGCATCCCCAAATTAGTCTGGTGAGCCTTTGTTGCGGTCTCTCTATGGCAAGTATATCCTTCTTTAGGCAAGTAAATCAAAATTGTACACAATACTTCCGATGTGATCTAACCAAGGCTCTATATAATTTGATTTGATGTATTGTTGTCACATATGTTAGTATACAGTGAAAAGTACTGTTTCTTGCACAGTATACAAAGTATACCATTCATGGAGAAGGAAATGAAAGAGCGCAGAATGTAGTGTTATAGTCATAGCTAGGGTGTAGAGAAAGATCAACTTAATGAAAAGAGTTAGAATGAAATTTTAGAAGTATAGAATGAGAGTAAAAGATAGAATTAGAAGGTACAATGGGCACACTTTGGCACCATCTTGGATGTAAAGACATATTTAGTCCTGTACTCAAATTCTCTTGTGATGAAGGTCATCATACAATTTGCCTTCCAATTTGCTTGCTGTATCTACATGTTATCTTTCAGTGACTTCTGAACAAAGACACCAGGTTCCTTTTGATTTCAACACTTCCTAATCTCTCCCTATTTAAAAAATATTCTGCACTTCCATTTCTCCCACCAAAGTGGTTAACTTCACACTTATCCATATTATATTCCAACTGCTGTGTTCTTATCCACTCACTTGGCCTTATCTTTGGGATATTGTACGGTGCTGGAGTTTTGATATGCATAATTTAAAGCGCCCCTTGGGCTGTACTTATAGGACACCAATCTCTCCTGTTGGGACACTTCACATTACAGCATTGGTAAATCATTCTGTTTAAGTTTATTTATTAGTGCTGCAAATAGACTTATGTTAACACTGCAATGAGGTTACTGTGGAAATCCCGAGTCGCCACACTCCAGCGCCTGTTTGGGTACACTGAGGGAGAATTTAGCACAGCCAGTGCACCTAACCAGCACACTTGTTGGACTGTAGGAGGAGACCGGAGCACCCAGAGGGAATACTCGCTGACACAGGGAGGACATGCAGACTCTGCACAGACAGTGACCCAAGCAGGAATCAAACCCGAGTCCCGGGCGGTTGCTGTGAGGCTGCAGTGCTAACCATTGATCCACTGTGAATACCCTGCTGAGTGATTCAGGAATGACTTTCCCTGACGTGGATTGTCCCTGCATCTTTGTGACCTGATAAGCTGAACTGTAGGTTGTCTTTTGCCCCAGGTTGTATTTCCTCCATTTAGAATGGTTCCGTGTTGTCCACATGGCTCAGACAGTCAAAACCAGCTAGATTGTCTTGACCAGGGTAAGATTATCTTTTGCTTGTAGGTCAGAGAGTGTATCATCTGGAAGTTATATTCTGTCGCAAATGAGCTCAGATTTTAAATCTCTATATTCACACCCTCTGCCTTGTGATGGAAATGAGAAATGAAGGAGGCAACCAGTTCCTTAGAAGCCTCTTCTTAAAGTAAGAAGTCTCAGAATACCAGGTTAAAGTCCAACAGGTTTATTTGAAACTACGAGTTTTCGGAGTGCTGCTCCTTCATCAATAGAGGAGGTCTATTCACACCTCTTTAACCTGTGATTTTCCTTCTTCCCGCTTGCACTACCTCTACCCATAAAGACTTGATTACCTGTAAAGACTCGCATTCCAACAATTATCTTGCAAATATATCTTTGTCTATATATGCTGTGTTTGTGAACTCAACTTTCACCTGACAAAGGAGCAGTGCTTCAAAAGCTTGTAATTCCAAATAAACCTCTTGGACTTTAACCTGTGAGACGCCTTATTGAATCCAATTCAGTCTAACGCCAGCATCTCCTCATCATTCTTTCTTAAATTTAGCTCTTTTGAATATTTTGTTGTTTTTGTAAAAAAAATCTGAAGTTTGAAGAGGTGTTTAGATCCTTTGATGTTTATTTCAACTTGAGATTCAACAAAATATTGGAAAGAGAATATTCCTGAATATTCCCTGGAATATTCCAAGAAAGAGATTCCCAGGGAACCTGTTGCCTCCTTTACTTCTGGTCTCTGCTGGATTGCAGAGGTTGGCACAGTGGTTAGCACTGCTGCCTCACAGTATCAGTGACCCAGGTTCAATTCCTGCTTGAGTGTGGAGTTTGCACATTTTCCCCATGTCTGCAGGGGTTTCCTCCGGGTGTTCTGGTTCCCTCCCACACTACAAAGATGGATTGGATTAGATAGATTGACCATACTAAATTGGCCCATAGTGTCGGGGGGACTAGCTAAGTTAAATGCACGTGGTTGTGGGTATTGGTCCTGAGTGAGATTATATCCGAATGGCCTCATTCTGCACTGCAGGATTCTATGATTCTGTGTGAATATGGAGATTTAAAGTCTGAACTCACTCACAACAGAATTGGCATTGCAGATGATTCACTCTCTGATCTACAAGCAAAAGATGATCTCACCCTGGACAAGCCAACCTGACAAATTTGGCAGATGACTCAACTATATCTTGTCATCCAGTGATGTCATCTGCAACTGACCTAATTGAATAAAGAAGTGTGTTTACCCCTTCTGCTTCTGATTTTTTAAATTTAGACCTGAGGCAATGCTGTATCTTAAAAATCTTTTCCAAAGACTCCAATTTTGTGACTAGTCTGGGCCACAAGTGAGACCCAGTGGAGTTGGAAGTGTGGAATTGTGATCTATGTTAAAATTTTTGAAAGCATACAAGATTAGAAATGTAGAAACGAGAAGCTGGAGTAGGCCATTCGGGACTTTGAGCCTGTTCTGCCACTTATTTTGATAATAGCTGATCATCAAATTCAATATCCTGATCTCTCTGTATTCCTGGATCCCTGTAGCCCCAGGAGCTGTATCTAATTTCTTCTTGAAATCACACAATGTTTCGTCCTCAACTACTTTCTGTGGTAGTTAATTCCACACATTCACCACCCTCTGGGTACTAAAAGCTTACAGACTTCCGACAAGACATTCCCGTTCACTGAAGAACAGTGTTGCTTACAGACTTCCGACAAGACATTCCCATTCACTGAAGAACAGTGTTGCCCATTTTGGCAGACTGTGCAAAATGGTGGAGGCGCTTTGAACCATAGAACGCCAGAGTGCAGTAGGAGACCATTCAACCTAATGGAGCCTGCACCGAAAACAATCCCAGTCCAGGCCCTATCCCCACAGATTTATCCTGCTAATCCTACTGACACTGAGGGAGAATTTGGCATGGCCAATCCACCTAACCCGTGTGTTTTTCAGACTGTGGGAGGAAACCAGAGCACCCGAAGGAAACCCACACAGACACGGGGAGAACGTACAAACCGCACAAAGACGGTGACTCAATGGGGTATCAAACCCGGGTCCCTGGTGCTGTGAGGCAGCAGTGCTAACCACTGTGCCACCCAGGAAGAAGAGTTTCAACAATGAATTGACTAACTGCCGACTTGATTTAATCAGCAATGTAGCTTGGCAAGTGAGGAACTACAGGCTTGCTGTTGAAGGAATCAGACAGTCACAAGGTTCCTGAATTGAATAGATTAATTATTAAGTTGATTTTCTTTCTGCTCAACTCAAAAGCCGCAATATTGAGACCCAGAGAATTGGGATTAGCAACGGGTTTAAATGGTGCTTCTGACTGTCATAGTGAAAGGGGATTCTCAGACCTGGGTAGCACCGTGGCACAGTGGTTAGCAGTGAGTCTCACAGTGCCAAGGACCCGTGTTCAATTCCTGGTTGGGTCACTGTCTGTGCAGAGTTTGTATGTTCTCCCCATGTCTGCATGAGTTTCCTCTGGGTGCTCCGGTTTTCTCCCACAGTCTGAAGATGTGCAGATTAGGTGCATTGGCCATGCTAAATTGCCCCTTAGTGTCAGAGGGACTGGCTAGGATAAATACAGGGTTGTGGGTATAGGGCCTGGGTGGGATAGTTGTCAGTACAGTTTTGATGGGCCGAATGGCTTCCTTCTGTACTTGGGGGTTTCTACGACTGGCCATAAACTGGAAACTATAAAAATGTAGCTTACCCTTGCAGAGTATGAATTCTGCTTGCTGATGCTGAACTTCAAAGGGAGATTTAGTGGAATTGTTGACAGAAAAATATTTGCTTTTTATCTTCCGGGGGTGACAAAGTCCATTTCAAAATGAGAGTCTTGAAAGAAATATATTAAAATACAAAGTGCTGGATGTAAATCAACAGTAATTCTGCTCAGACAATGGAAATTACCAACTAGCTACATAGATGCCAGCAGACATCTGTGGAGGTCAAAATAACCTCATCTCCTATAGATTCCTACTATCTCAAAATGTGTCAAAAGTTTCAGAGATGAAAGACAGAACTGTGAATACTTGTTCAACAACACTGATCGCAAGATATGCTAATCAAATTCCTTTCTTAGAATATACAAACACTGATTGCAAGATATGCTAATCAAATTCCTTTCTTAGAATATACAAACGGGAGACTAAAAACTGGTTTTGCCAAGCCAGTCACAGAGAGAAGTCATTGATGTCTTCTGGAAGACCAGCATTTGTACCATGACTAACCTTTGGAAACACTTCATAATGATAGATGTCAGAGCCATGGGCCGATAGTCATTAGGGCACACTGTCAGATTCATCCAGAGCTTCCAGGGTGGAGGACATGGTCTCGCTGACCTCTTGCTCAAAACAGGGATAGAATACATTCAGCTCATCAGGAAGGGGTGCATTAGTGCCGGCGATTTTTACATGCTTTCATCTTGTAGCCTGTTATGTCTTGCAGACCTTGCCATTGTCAGCAGGAGTCTGTGTGGCTAGCCTGGGACTGTAGCTTGGTCTGGTACTGTTTATTGGCATCTTTGATGCATTTCCTTAGATTGTATCTGGCTTTCTCTACAGGTCAGTGCTGCCTGACTTGAACGCCTCAGACCTGGACTTCAGCAAGCAGTGGATATCCCTGTTCATCCATGGTTTCCAATTAGAAAGTCATTGATGTCTATCGGAATCAGTAAGAAATCTTTCTCTCTCTCTGCCCCTTAGATTTTCTCCAGCAAAGCATGTTTACCTGAACTTCAATTCAACTCCAGGTTTTAAAGGAAACCGGATATTTACGAATGGCCACAATGTCAGCAATCTATACTTCAGCCACGTGCAAAAAACTCGATCAACTTTTGTTTGGACTCTAACTTCTGATATCTGTGTGTGTGTGTTTCCATATCTTTTATTTTTCTTGCATTTAGTAATTAATAAACTTCCATTTCTTTGACACAGGAAAATCAGGTTTGATTGGATTGATAGTGGGAAATAAACAAAAATGTTTGTTGTGACCAATTGAAGAGGAATAAAGGGGACTCAGTTCATCCCTCCATACCCAATCTCAACACCACCTCAGAAAATTTCCAGATAGCAGGGCATGGGAAGGCAGTTGTGATGGAGTTCCATCTGCCACGGAATCCTACAATTTTATCAGCCCTGACTCGCTTTGTTTCTGTCGGGTGTGAGCCTGTAAAATTCTGCCCATTAAGTCAATTTTTTTTCTTTTATCCATTTGTGGGACATGGGCATCACTGCCCGAGATGCTTTTGAAAAGGTGGTGGCAAGCTGCCTCCTTGAAACATTGCAGTATGACTGAGTGGCTTTCTAAGCCATTTCAAAGGGCAGTTGAGAGTCAACCACATTGCTGTGACTCTGGAGTTACATGTGGGCCAGACCAGATGAGGATGACAGATTAGTGAACCAGATGGGTTTTTCTGAAAATCTACAATAGTTTCATGGTCATCAGTACATTTTTAATTCTAGATTTTTTTTATTGAATTCAAATTCCATATCTGCCATGGCGGGATTCAAACCTGGGTCCCCAGAACATGAGCTAAGTTTCTGGATTAATAGTTCAGCGATAATACTATTGGAGCCATTGCCTCCAATCAAGCCAAGCCCAGGAGTATATTACCAAGTTACCACCAACACCTCTCCAGCTCCACCAGAGGTCCAAACACCCTAGACCGCTGCTACACAAATATCAAATAAGCCTAGCTTTCTATTGCCCATCCACACTGGTAAATCAGACCACAAGTCTGTGCTCCTGCTCCTGGCTTATAGAACATAGAACATAGAACAATACAGCACAGAACAGGCCCTTCGGCCTTCGATGTTGTGCCGACCAAAATAAAAAGCAATGCCCCTCCTAACTAAACCATTCCCTTCTCATCCATATACTTATCAACTAACCTCTTAAACGCCACCAAACTTGGCGCATCTACAACAGCTGCAGGCAGGGCATTCCACTCCCTAATCACTCTTTGAGTAAAGAACCTACCTCTGATATCCGTCCTATAACTCATACCCCTTAATTTAAAGCTGTGTCCCCTCGTGCTAGCTTTCTCCATCCTAGGAAAAAGGCTATCACTGTCCACCCTATCTAAACCTCTAATCATCTTATATGCTTCAATAAGATCCCCTCTTAGCCGCCTCCTTTCTAACGAAAACAACCTCAAATCCTTCAACCTCTCTTCATAGGACCTGCCCTCCATACCAGGCAACATCCTGGTAAACCTCCTCTGTACCCTCTCCAATGCCTCCACATCTTTCTTATAATGTGGCGACCAGAACTGCACACAATACTCCAATTGCGGCCGCACTAGAGTTTTGTACAGCTGCAACATGATGCTGCGGCTCCTAAATTCAATCCCCCTACCAATAAAAGCTAAGACTCCATAAGCCTTCTTAACAACTTTATCCACTTGACTGCCTTATAAGCAAAAAACTCAAGCAGGAGAATCCATGAAAGAAAGTCATGCAATGTTGGTCTGAGGAATCAGATGATCTCCTACGGGGCTGCTTGGAATCAATGGACTGATCTGTATTTAAAAATTCTGCAGCCAGTTTGAATAGGTACAGTAACTAACTTAATTAGTAACTGTGTAGAAGACTATATCAAAGAAGCAAATCCTTGTGTTTCCCAATCAGAAACCATGGATGAACAGGGATATCCACTGCTTGCTGAAGTCCAGGTCTGAGGCGTTAAAGTCAGGTGATTCTGACCTACACAAGAAAGCCAGATACAATTTAAGGAGATCCATCAAAGAAGCCAAAAGACAGTACCAGACCAAGCTAGAGTCCCAAGTTAGCCATATGGAATCCCACCGACCGTGGCAAGGTCTGTAAGATGTAATAGGCTACAAGATGAAGGCATATAAAAATGGCAGCTCCAACGCACCCCTTGCTGATGAGCTCAACGCATTCTACCCCTGTTTTGAGCAAGAGGTCAGTGAGAGCACGCTCTCCACTCTGAAAGCCCTGGGTGAAACTATATTTGGGATCACCATTGATATCAGAGCAGCTTTCTCAAAGGTCAACCCACAGAAAGCAACTGGCGTGAATCAGCTAGCGAGGATATTCGCAGACGAGTTCAATCTCTTTTTACAACAATCTAAGGTCGCCATCTGCTTTAAGAAGACGACCATCATCCTAGCATCAAAGAAAAACCGAACAGGATGCCTTAATGACTATTGTCTGATGGTTCTGACATCCATCATTTATGAAGTGTTTCAAAAGGCTAGTCAAGGCATGAATCAATTTCAGTCTCCCAGTCTGCCTGGATCTACTACAGTTTACCTACATTGCAATAGATCCATAGCAGATGCTATCTCCCTGGCCCTGCACTCAAACTTGGAGCACTTAGATAACAAGGAACCTATGTTAGACTCCTATTTATTCACTACAGCTCATCCTTCAGCACCATTATTCCTATGAAACTCTCTCCAAATCCGCGCGCATTGGTTCTCCCTCCGTGACTGGATCCTGAACTTCTAAACCCACAGACAACAATTGTTAAGAATAGGCAACAATACCTCCTCCACGATCATCCTCAACACCGGTGCCCCACACAGCTCTGTTCTCAGCCCCCTATTATACTCCTTATATATTTCAAGTTTGCGGACGACACCACCGTAGTGGGTCGAATCTCAAACAGTGACGAGACAGAATACAGGAATGAGATAGAGAATCTGTTGAACTGGTGTGGCAACAATAATCTCTCCCTCAATGTCAACAAAATGCAGGAGATTGTCATCATCTTCAGGAAGCATAAAGGAGAACATGTCTACATCAGTGGGGACAAAGTAGAAATGGTCGACAGCTTCAAGTTTTTAGGTGTCCAGATCGCCAACAACCTGTCCTGGTTCCCCCATGCTGACATTATAGTTAAGAAAGCCCCACCAACGCCTCTACTATCTCAGAAGAATAAGGAAATTTGGCATGTCAGCTATAATTCTCACCAACTTTTACAGATGCACTATAGAAAACATTCCTTCTGGTTGTATCACAGCTTGGTATGACTCCTGCTCTGCTCAAGACCGCAAGAAACTACAAAAGGTTGTGAACGGTAGCCCAATCCATCACGCAAACCAAACTCCCATCCATTGACTCTGTCTACACTTCCTGCTGACACGGCAAAGCAGCCAGTAGAATTAATGACTCCACACATCCCAGACATTCTCTCTTTGACCTTCTTCTGTTGGGAAAGATACAAAAGTCTGAAATCAGACGCTAACCAACTCAAGAACAGCTTCTTCCCTGCTGCCATCAGACTTTTGAATGGACCTATCTTGCTTGAAGTTGATCTTTCTCTACACCCTATCTGCGACTATAGTACTACATTCTGCAATCTTTCCTTTCCTTCTCAATGAACGGTATGCTCTGTCTGTATAGCATGCAAGAAACAATACATTTCACTGTATGCTAATACATGTGACAATAATAAATCAAATCAAATTTCATGCAATGGTCATTTTTGAGGGAATTACAGAAATGTATAAATACACAAAAACTTATGTATAAATACAGAAAAATATCATAAAATCCTTACAGTACGGAAGGAGACATTCAGCCCATCACATCTGCACTGACTACAATCCCACTCAGGCCCTATTCCTGTAACTCTGCTTATTTACCCTACTAATCCCGCTGACATTAGGGTCGATTTAACATGGCCAACCAACCTAACCAGCAAAACTTTGGACTGTGAGAGAAAACTGGAGCACCCAGAGGAAACCCACGCAGATGTGTGGAAAACATGCAAACTCCACACAGTGACCTGAGGCGGGAATTAAACCAGGTCCCCAGCGCTGTGAGGCAGTAGTGCTAACCATTGTGCTACCATGTCACCCATATTAAACCTCTTTCCAATCTCTTCCCACTGAATTGCCATGGAAATCAGTTTTTCTGGCATTTATGAAAAAAGCACAAAGAACAAAGAAAATTACCGCACAGGAAGAGGCCCGTTAGCCCTCCAAGCCTGCATCTACCATGCTGCCTGACTGAACTAAAACCCCACACCTTTCAGGCATCCATATCCCTCTATTCCCATCCTATTCATGTATTTGTCCAGATGCCCCTAAAAAGTCACTATCGTATCTGCTTCCACTACCTCCCCTGGCAGTGAATTCCAGCATCCACCACCCTTTATGTAAAAAACTTGCCTCATACATCTCCTTTAAACCTTTTCCCTTGCACCTTAAACCTATGCCCCCTAGTAATTGACACTTTTACCCCAGGAAAAAGCTTCTGACTATCCACTCTGCCTCTCATAATGTTGTAGACTTCTATTAGGTTGTCTCTCAACCTCGTTGATGCAGTGACAACAAACCAAGTTTCTCCAACCTCTCCTCATAGCTAATGCCCTCCATACCAGGCAACATCCTGGTAAATCTTTTCTGTACTCCTCCAAAGCCTCCATATCCTTCTGGTAGTGTGCTGACCAGAATTGGACACAATATTCCAAGTGTGGCCTAACTAAGGTTCAATAAAGCTGCAACATGACTTGCCAATTTTTAAACCCATTGCCCCAGCCAATGAAGGCAAGCATGCCAAATGCCTTCTTGACTATCTGAATTTGACGTTACAGCACAGGGTTAAACTTACTTCACAAACATTCATATATTGCTGCTGCAGGAAGTGCAATAGCTAATTTTGCAAGAAATTCTGTTCTTAATTCAGAATTAGTTACTAATAATGACACTTTTGCAGCATAGCCAAATTATCAAGCAAGCTTTTGCTTTACAATCCCACTTCCCTCAATAATATCTATTCAAATATCAAATTGTTTGAAAACAAAATTTCGTACAGATCTGAAAAACCATCTTCATAATTGCAGAATAAAATCTTTCAGAACCTAGAATAGGTTTTTCAAGGAAGGGATTAAATCAGGAGTTCTGGTGAAAGTGTTAACCTAATGGCGGCAGAGTGGCACAGTGGTTAGCACCCCTGTCTCAGAGTGCTATGGACCCAGGTTCAATTCCTGGCTTGGGTCACTGTTTGCGTGGAGCTTGCACGTTGTCCACGCATCTGCTTGGGTTTCCTCCCACAGTCCAAAGATGTGCGGGTTAGGTGGATTGGCCATGCTAAATTGCCCCTTAATGTCAAGGGACTAGCTAGGGTAAATGCATAAGGTTATGGAGATAGGGACTGGGTGGGATCATGGTCAGTGCAGACTTGATGGGTTGAATGGCCTCCTTCTACACTGTAGAGGTTCTATGATTTTGATGTACTCACTTAAATGCTGACTGTATCTTCTCTTCATTTCCAATATTCTCCATTTTATTCTATTAACTTTTAATGCTCACTCTTTTATTTCTATAAGAATATAAGATATTGGAACCTAAAGTAGTGTTGATCATTTTACGTTGAGTGTCTAATCGCATCACTCTAATATTTAGTGCCACAAGCTTGTGTAGCTTTTGTGGGTAAGTAAAAAAGTGCATTTAATGCTTAACATGTATCAGTTTCACTGACCTTTGGTGACTTGAGGTCAAATTCACTTCTAGGTGAAACAAGATCGGCCCTAATGGTGGAAGCATAATAGAAATCAATAGCTCTCAGTGAAGTGAGGAAGCATGGGCCCAAGAACTGCACAGGCTCAAGCTGCGATGTAATTTTAACCTAATGCATGGGACAGGAATCCCAAGGGATCTGGTGGAATGCTGGGGTTACACTCATCTGATATTATTCTGCATTGATTTTAAAGTGAACAAGTGAATGAGAAACATCAAACCAGTGGTATCCATACCTCAAGTTCTCGATGGGCAGGTTAAATTAAAATTGGTTTTGTTAAAGATTCCATATACCTTCCTAAGGGGTTAGTTTCTGATGCCTGATCTACCAAAGAATAAAGAAGATTATAACACAAATACTGGCCTTTCAGTTCATCAAGCCCGTGCTGACACGGGCTTGGTAGGCTGAATCTCTCTGTTCTATCCCTCTGTTCACTTCCCGTTCATGTGTCTATCGAGATACATCTTGAATATTATTAAAGTTGGTTCCACCACCTCATGAGCAGCGCGGTCCATCCTCTGTGTGAAAACATTTCCCCGTACATCTCCCCTAAACTTACCACCTCTCACCTTAAACCTGCACCCTCTTGTAGTCAGCCCTTCCACCCTGGGGAGAAAGCCTCTGACTATCCACGCTGTCTATGCCTCTCATAATTTTGCAGACCTGTATCAAGTCGCCCCTCAGCCTCTGTACCAGTCCCATTAATCTTGCAAGTCAAGCAGAAAGCACTATCTGCACACTTTGATTGGAATGGTATATCTCTTTTGTTTCTGTGTTACAACCATTAGCTCCAATGATTCATGTACTCTATTTCTGAAAGCTGTTTCATTGTTGGTTGTAATAAACACGGAGTTTTATTTCCCAGTAATCAACTGCAAACTCAAAGGTCTCCAGCTTAATGAAAACATATTTGGTAAACCTTTGCCAATTTATTTACAAAGGTACAACATAATGAAATGATTTAAAACACAATACTGTTTCATCGAATTCTCCCTCTAATGAAAACAATGTATTCTTATCTCGACTGTCACTAACCTGGAACTTAATTGTAAATAATTGTATTTTGTGCGCTATTTCACAAGGAATCTTTACGTTCTACTTCTGCTACACCCAAGGAAGAAAGAAACCTCCAAAATGAAGATAGAATTAAACCTGTCTGGAAAAATCCTAAATAAAAATAATGGCTACATAGGAGAAGATTGCTAGTGTAATCTCATCATAGCATTCAGAGAGTTAATGTAAATGCCAGCTGGATCCTTGAGGAGATTACATTCTCGCAATCATTTTCAGATAGCCATTATTCTCTCAGTAATCTACATTCTGACAATCAACTACAGATTATTTCTTTCAGAACCTGCAAGATTGATATCATGAATGCTAATCTTGACCTGAACCCCTTGATTAGAAATCTACTCTCTAATACCGTTATCCATTATCCCATATCTAATGAAAGCAGTAGAATATTTTATGCTAGCTTTGAATCAGAGAACTGATTAAAAGGTGAGGCAAAATCTAGTATCTGATCGGCTTTCTATCCTTAGGTGCAGTGTGAATCATGTCTTTGATCATTAGTTAACCAGATTAAGTTTATTTTAAATTCATTTAAGTTTATTTGTTTATTAATTTTACAAGTAGGCTTACCTTAACACATTGATTTGATATGATTTAGTATTATCACATGAATTATCATACAGTGAAAAGTATTGTTTCTTGCACACTATGTAGATAAAGCATACTGTTCACAGAGAAGGAAGTGAGAGAATGCAGAATATAGTGTTACAGTCATAGAGAAAGATTAACTTAATGCAAGGTAGGTAATTCAGAAGTCTGATGGCAGCAAAGTAGAAGATGTTCTTGAGTCAGTTGCTGTGTGACCTCAGACTTTTGTATCTTTTTCCCGACGGAAGAAAGTGGAAGAGAGAATGTCAAGGGTGTCTCGAGTCCTTAAGTATGCTGGCTGCTTTGCTGAGGCAGCTGGAAGTGTAGACAGAGTCAATGGATGGGAAATGAAGTTACTGTGAAAGTCCCCTAATAGCTACACTCCAAAGTCTGTTTGGGTACGCTAAGAAAGAATTTAGCACGGCCAATGCACCTAACCAGTACATCTTTTGGATTGTGTGAGGAAACCAGGGCACCCAGAGGAATTCCACACAGACATACGGAAAAAGTGCAGACTCCACACAGACAGTGATCCAAGGCCAGGAATTGAACCTGGGTCCTTGGCGCTGTGAGGTAGCAGTGCTAACTACTGTGCCCCCGTTCCACCAGAATTAGATTATTGACCTACGGTTGCACAGTGGCTAGCGCTACTGCCACAGAGCATCAGGGATCTGGGTTTAAGAACATAAGAAATAGGAGCAGGAGTAGGCCATCCAGCCCCTCGAGCCTGCCCCACCATTCAATAAGATCATGGCTGATCTGTAGTGGTTCAGTACCACTTTCCCACTTTCTCCCCGTAACCCTTAATTCCCTTGTCAATTAAAAACCTATCCACGCTTGACTTGAACATATTCAGTGAGGAAGCCTCCACCACCTCATCAGACAGAGAATTCCAAAGATTCACCACCCTCTGCGTGAAGAAACCCCTCCACAACTCTGTTGTGAACGCCCCCCCCCCCCCACCCCCGGCTAATCTTAAGGCTGTGCCCTCTAGTCCTGCTATCTATGTTAAGCGGGAAGAGTCTCTCAACCTCTACCTTATTCATCCTCTTCATTATCTTATACGTTTCTATAAGATCCCCTCTCAGCCTTCTAAACTCCAAAGTGTACAAACCTAGCCTATTCAGTCTCTCCTCATAATCCAACGACCTCATCTCTGGAGTCCTTAATTAAGCTGGCTGCTTTGCTGAGGCAGCTGGAAGTATAGACAGAGTCAATGGATGGGAAATGAAGTTACTGTGAAAATCCCCTAATCGCTATGCTACACTTTGATTTCTGGCCTTGGGTCACTGTGCGGAGTCTGCACGCTCTCTCTGTGTCTGCATGTGTTTCCTCCAAGTGCTCCAATTTCCTCCCACAGTCCAAAAGGCGTGCTAGTTAAGTGGATTGGCCATTCTAAATTGTCCCTTAATGCACCCAAACAGGCACCGAGACTGTGGCGACTAGAGGATTTTCACAGTAACGTCATTGCAGTGTTAATGTAAGCTTACACTAATAAATAAATTAATAACCCGGTTATAATTGGTGAGTTGCCCAGCAAGTAGAAATTTAAGGGACATGTGTACGTACAATAGGATACAAGCAATGTATTGGCAGGAGGGTATCATTTATAAGCTAATTGGTTACCATTCTTTCAAGAAGGTTCCTTATTGTGTGCTAGAATTAGAATTCCAGGAAAAACATGATCCATTTGGATGGGGTCATTGATCAATCACTTGTCTGCCCAACACATGAAACAGGTTCCTATTATTCTCCGGGAAAGCTGCTGCCAGTATGACCTCATTCATTGCGAAACACGATCATACATCATTATTTCATCAGGCATCACCAGACAGTTTCACATTTCCAATTAAACTTAAAGTGAGAGTACAGAGGCAGACTAACTGCCTGCCTGCAAACACAATTCCACCACGAGGAGGACCTTCATGAACATCAAAGGAAGACAATACATAAAGGATACATAGAAATGAGGGTAGTAACGATGGCACAATGGTTAGCACACTCCTGTCTCATCACACCAGGACCCAGGTTCAATTCCTGGCTCTAGTCACTGCCTGTACAGAGTTTGCACGTTCTCTGCGTGGGCGCTCCTGTTCCCTCCCGCAATCTGAAAGATTGTGCTGAAAAGCAGTGTTAATGTAAGCCTTACTTGTGAGTAATAAATAAATGTTACTTTTCCTCTGAAAGGAATGCTGGATAGGCCCATTCGCCATGCTAAATTCTCCCTCAGTGTACCCAAACAGGCGCCAGAGTGTGGATTTTCACAGTCACTGTTAATGTAATTGTGACACTAATAAATAAACTTTAACTTTTGATGCCAATAGGCTTGTCAGGAAATCAAATTTGCATTTAAGGATAAAATTAAGTAAATGCCCATGCTTGAATTGTGGCACAGAAAACATTAAAATTATTATGATATTATTATCACATTTTGATCATGGCTAATCATCGAATTTAATATCCAGATCCCCCCTTCCCCCAATATCTCTTGTTCCCGAATTCCTTCTTGACATCACACTTTTTGACTTCTGTGGTAATGAATTCCACACATTCACGATCCTCTGCATGAAGAAATTTCCCCTCACTTCAATCCTAAAAGAATTACCCCTTATCTCCAAACTATGAACTGTAGTTCTGGACTCCCCCATCATCAAGAGCATTCCTACTTGTGACACTCACAAATAAACTTTAAACTTTCTTCCTATATCTACCCTATCTAACCCTGTTTGAATTTTATAAGTTTCTATGAGATTCCCTCAGACTTTTCTGAACTCCAATAAGTATAATCCTAATGGACGTAGTTTCTCCTCATATGACAGACCTGCAATCCCAGGAATCAGCTTGGTAAACCTTTGCTGTACTCCTTCTGTAGCAAGGTCAGGTAAATAGCTTTGTGGTCTCATGTATTCTTGAGTTGGAGAATATACATCATAATGAAAAAGGCTGGTGCTTGTAGGGCTGTGTGACAACATGAATGTGGTACCAGTCCCTTATAGATCCTGTATTTGATGATCACCAGGGTAACACAAAAGCACAGAAAATATGAATAAGAAGGTCAAGTTCTTTAACAAAAATAAAGCTCCTAAAACAAAGAACTCATATGTACCATGTTAAAACTACCTTTAATTCCTAGTACTCCAAATCTTATCATTGAATCCACTACACAAAATTGTGTTATCCAACAGTTCCCTAGTAACTGGACTACTTGAAACGTCCTTCAAATTTATCATCACTTTACTAATGCTGTAATAATTACAAAGTTATCTGAAATCTATAGTTGTCTACAGAATTGTGTCGTGTTGAGGTAGAGAGAGATTCTTCCCACGTAGCAGAACTAGAGGGCACAGCCTCAAAATAAGGCGGGGGGGGGAGGGGGCGAGAACGGAGTCGAGTAGGAACTTCTTCACTCAAAGGGTGGTGAATATCTGGAATTCTCTGCCCATTGAAGTGATGGAGGCTACCTCGCTGAATATATTTAAGTCACAGGTACATAGGTTCCTGATAGACAAGGGAATTAAGGGTTATGGGGAGAAAGCGGGAAAGTGGAACTGATCCACTTCAGATCAGCCATGATCGTGTTGAATGGCGGGGCAAGCTCAAGGGGCTAGATGGCCTACTCCTGCTCCTATTTCTTATCTTCTTATGTTTTATAGTTTCACTTATGTTTTAATAAATTATTTAAGCTTAGAAATGAGAAGTTAAAGTTTTTATTTGTCACAAGTAAGGCTTACATTAACACTGCAATGAAGTTTCTATGAAACCGCACTCCGAAGCTTTTTGAGATCAATGCACCTAACCAGCACATTTTTCAGGATATGGGAGGAAACCAGAACACCCAGAGAAAACCCAAGCAGACATGGGGAGAACATTCAAACTCCTGACAGACAGTGACCCAAGCCGGGAATCAAACCCGCATCCCTGGTGCTGTGAGGCAGCAGTGCTAATCATGCGCCACCATGGTGTCCATGTATATATTCCAAAATAGTGTCTTTACTTCCTGAATACTTGCATATCAGTTCGGGTTACATGTATTAAGTTGTATTTTATTGGTAAATGAAACTCTCTATTTAACTGACATTTTTGATTAACCAGCAAAACCCATTCCCTGTGCAGATCGTATGAGAAAGATCCGTGCTAAAAGTGACCTCTAGCAAGATAGACAAATGTGATAGCTAGACAAAAGATTCTCGCTGTCTCAATCCAACCTCCTGCGCAGTGTCTGCACTATGTACCACGATGACTTTCAACACTGCCTTCCAACTCGAAGAACTGAAACCTTGCTTCTTTTCTTCAATAGAGAACTCAACAAGACAGTCAGTTAAAAACTAAAAAGGCAGCTAGCTTTAAAGCCTGAGGTCAAATCCAGCTGAGACTAAATGGAACTGTCAGGGAAATTGTAACCACTACTCACTGGATGGATTCCTGGTGGACAGTTAAAATCACCACTGGGAATCACCCACTGGTGGCTCACAGTGATCCTGCAACAGCTTTCGATTTTAACCTGCTCTACTCAGGGGGCAACAAAGATACCTAGCAGAAGTCAAGTGTTTAAATGTACAATTCAGACTCCTAACCCCACGAGGTGTAACCATCACCAAATTTAATTTAAGCAATGTTGGGATACAGTGGGAAGATGGAGTTAAAATGCAAGATCCAGTGGTAATCGGATTGACTGACAGAGCAATAAGAGCCAAGTACGTTATTCCCATTTCCTCAATTCTTACTGCTATCTGTGGTCATGAGATGCAGTTATTATCTTGGTTATGTGGTTCAAATCTCAATTTGATTGGAGTCAGGAATTAACCAATAAAATCAACTTGAAAAATGTTGTTTTGAAAGGTAATCCGGATGGTAGGACTTCAAGCACCCAAAATTTAACAATTTTTTTAATCATTTTACTTGGGCGGCATGGTGACACAGTGGTTAGCATTCCTACCTCACAACTGTAGGAACCTGGGTTCAAATGTAGCTTTGGGTCAGTGTCTGTGGAGTTTGCATGTCCTCCCTGTGTCAGCTTGGGTTTCCTCCCACAGTTCGAAGGTGTGGGTTAGGTTGATTGGCCATGCTAAATCGACTCTAGTGTCAGGGGATTAACAGAGTAAATATGGGGGGGTCACGGGAATACAACCTCAGTGGAATTATGGACAGTGCAGGCTTGCTGGGCCAAATGGTCTCCTTCTGCACTGTAGGGATTCTATGAAATTGGGGAAGCAAAATGATTTTTGACAACATCAGTCAAATGCTATCTTCACCATCATGGGAAAAAAACTGAGATTGTTGGTCTCAGTGAGGCATTGTCTGAAACCACTCCAGAAACTTTAGTATTGTTGATTACTGTGCATGCATTCATTAACACTATGAGGAGAGCTTGGGGAAACTTGATCTGCTCTCACTGGAACAACAAAGGTTGAGGGGCGACCTGATAGAAGTCTCCAAGGTTATGAGAGGTGTGGACAGAGTGGATAGTCATGATGTAGAGATGCCGGTATTGGACTGGGGTAAACACAGTAAGAAGTCTGACAATACCAGGTTTAAATCCAACCGATTTATTTGATAGTAAACTCACAAGCTTTCGACCTATGGTCTTCGTCAGGTGAATGAGGTGTTCTGGTCTCTGCTGTTGTCAGACTTCTTAGAGTGGATAGTCCCAGGGTTGAAGGGTCAATTACTAGGAGGTATGCATTTAAGGTACAAAGTTTAATGGAGATATAAGAGGCAAGTTTTATATGCAGAGAATGGTGGATACCTGGAATTCGTTGCCAGGAGAGATAGTGGAAGCGGATACAGTAATGACTTTTAAGGGGCATTTTCACAAACATATGAATAGGATGGGAATAAAGGGATATGGTCCCTGGAAGGGTAGGGGGTTTTAGTTCAGTCAGGCAGCACAGTTGGTGCAGGCTTGGAGGGGCAAAGGGCCTGTTGTTGTGCTGTAATTTTGTTTGTTTTTTGTTCTAACACTGGCCAAGGCTATTTCTCTTGCTGTTCTGTTAAACATCAGTTGGGTGGGTGGGTGGGGCGGAGAGGTTGCGGGGAAGGTCAGGGGGGAGGTTTGGTGGGGTAAGGTTTTTTTTTTATATCCGCAGAGCTGATGTTTCATTTTTATTATTGCCCAGGGGCTAAAGCTACTGCTACTATCATCATCATAATACATGACCAGCTCCCCGTATGGGCCCAAAGCACCATTTTATTGCCAATTTCAATAAAATGATTGGTGACTTTCTTTGATTTTGCCACATGTAATACAAGTTCCTAGCAAAGCTATGGCAACTATTGCACTTTATGTTCCATCACAAGGATTTGATGCTCAGTCACAAGGGTGGAATCTGATGCCCAACTCATCACAAGAATAGAATCTAATTCTGCAGCCTCATCAAAAGGCTACAAAGCCATCTTTATCCTCTTGTCACATGAACTGACTCATTTTTTAATTAACCAATCTGTCTCTTTACTCCTGTGTCAGCCAGCATCACATGGCTGGATTATAGCAAACCAGAGCAAGAAACAATACTGAGACCCTTCTCTTTGCTTCAGAATGGGCTGATTTAACAAAACAGAGCAGAGGTTACAATTGGTGCTGTTCTTAGATTAGATTTGGAGTATTAACTGCAGCAAAAAAACAGCACAGAGAGGGACAAATGTATTTAGTATTTACTTGGCAATCATCATAATTTCTACCCTAATGAGTATAATATCTCACACTATTTATTCCCAAACAATAAAGAAAATTACAGCACAGGAGCAGGCCCTTCAACCTTCCAAGCCTGTGCTGACTATGCTGCCTGTCTAACTTAAACCCCCCCCCCCCACAACCCTTCAGGGAACCATATCCCTTTACTCCCAAGCTATTCATATATTTGTCCAGATTCCTCTTAAAGGTCACTATCGTATCTGCTTCCACTACATCCCTCAGCAGCGAGATCCAGGTACCCACCACCCTGTGTAAAAAACTTGCCTCATACATCTCCTCTAAATCTTGCTTTAAACTTATGTCCCCTAGTAATTGACTCACCTTGGGAAAAATCTTCTGACTATCCACTCTGTCCGTGCCCCTCATAATCATGTAGACTTCTATCAGGTCGCCCCTCAACCTCCATTGTTCCAGTGAGAAAAAACCAAGTTTCTCCAATCTCTCCTCAGAGCTAGTGCGCTCCATACCAGGAGTAAATCTTTTCTGTATTCTCTCCAAAGCTTCCACATCCTTCTGATAATGTGGCAACCAGAATTGAACACTATATTCCAAGTGCGGCCTAACTAAGCTTTTCCAAAAGTTACAACATGACTTGCCAGTTTTTAAAGTCAGTGTCCCAGCTGATGAAGGCAAGCATGCCGTATGCCTTCTTGTCCTATTTAATTCTAAAATTTAATAATCACATCTATTAGGAAAATATAGAATTAAGAACAGGAGTGGCAAATTCAGTCCTTCAAGCCTGCTCCGCCATTCAATTGGATTATGACTAATCTTTACCTAGTCTCAAATCCACCTCCCCCCATCCGTTCCCCATATCCCCTTTTTAATTAAAAAGAATAAAATTCTTGATGAAAGAGGTCGAACAACTCTTCATTACTCTGTAAGCTTCGATGTGAAGATGCTGGCATTGGACTGGGGTGGGTACAGTAAGAAGTCACTAAGCCAAGTTCCACACGTATGAGGACAGCCTCAACCAGGATCTTGGGTTCATGTCACACTATGTGTAACCCCTACCATTTAGCCTGGGCTTGCAAAATCCTACTAACTGTCCTGGCTTGAGACAATTCACACCTCTTTTTTAACCTGTGACTATCCCTCTGCATTCGCATTGTCTGTACCTGTAGTGACTTGATTATTTGTAAGTTTCAACTGAGGAGTTTTGCTATGATTCCACATTCACATTCCAAATACTGGAAATATGTCAGTCTGGATGGAATAGGCCTCTCAACCTTCATTGAAACATAGAAACTAGAAGCAGGAGTAGGCCATTCGACCTTCAAGTCCACTCCACCATTCAATATGATCATGGTTGGCCGTCAAATTCAATATCCTGATCCCCCTCCCCCCCATATCCCTTGATCGCTTTAGCCCCAAGAGCTACATCTAAATTCTTCTTGAAATCACACAATGTTTTGGCCTCAGCTACTTTCTGTGGTAGTGAATTCCACATATTCACCACCCTCTGGGTGAAGAAATTTCTCCTCACCTCAGTTCTAAAAGGTTTACCCCTTATTCTCAATCTATGACCCCTAGTTCTGGACCCACACCATCAGGAACATTCTTTCTGAATCTACCCTACCTAACCCTGTTAGAATTTTATAAGTCTCTATGAGATTCTCCTCTCACTTTTCTAAATGCCAGTGAATATAATCCTAAACCAACTTCATGTCTCCTCATATGATAGACCTGCCATGCCAGGAATCAGCCTGGTAAACTTTTGCTGTACTTCCTCCATAGCAAGGACATCCTTCCTCAGATAAGGACACCAAAACTGAAAATAACACTCAAGATGTGGCCTTACCAACACTCTATACGATTGCAGTCAAATATCCCAATCCCTTTACTTAATTCTTCTCATTATGAATATAATATACCATTTGCCTTCTCTACTGCCTGCTATACCTGCATGCTTACAATGAGCAACTGGGGCAACCCCCCATTGTACATGTCATGAAACCAGATGATTGAGTTCGTATTTGTGGTGTTTTTAAAATAACCATAAATCAAGCTGTGTGCTGAACAATATCTGCTTCCTTTAATTGAAGATTTGTTTGCTGGGTTATCAAGTGGCCAGAAATTCAGCAAGTTTGATTTTTCACAAGCATGTTTACGGATGAATGTAGCTGTGGTATCACAAACGTTGCTTACCATTGTTACTCATATGGGTCTCTTTCATTAAAAAAGATTGCCTTTTGGCAATCTGCCTTTTCAAAGGTCAATGGATCAGATTTTAATTGCCTCTCTGGTGTACAATGTTATCTGGATGATATTCGAATTATAGCAGTAAACAAGAATAATTTAAAAGTAACATTGGAATGTCCCCAAGCATATGGTCTGTGAATCAAGAAAGAAAAGAGTGACTTTTTCTAGATATTAGCCTAGTATTTGGGTCATGTTATTGATAGTAAAAGCCTGCATAAAGCACCTAAAAAAAGGACACTATTTTAGAAGCACCACGTCTGATGATTTGACCCAATTGAGGCTCTTCCCAGAGTTAGTAAATTATTATGATAAATTTCTCTGTAATTTAGCTACATTATTAAAGCCATTGCATAATTTATTACTTGTGAAACAGTCCTGGGATTGTACAACAGCTTATGAGAGGGCATACAAGGATGTTAAAGATGATTTGCAAGAATATGAAGTACTGGTTCATTTTAGTCAATAAATGAATGGTAACATATGTTCAAATGGTGTATGATTTGGAGGGGAACTTGCAAGTACTGGAATTCCCATGTACCTGCTGTCTCTATTCTTTTAGGCAGGATGGGGAGGTGCTGTCATATGTGCCATGACAAGTTGCTGCACCACATCTTGTAAATAGTACACCTGTGAACATATAAAGGGTATATGGCATATGGGCTGCTTTGTCCTGGGTGGTATCGAGCTTCTTGAGTGTTGTTGGAGTTTCACTAATCTAGACTTAGCCTGTGTCTTGTAAAAGGGGTTGGACAAGTTTTGGGGAGCCTAGACACAAGTCTCTCACAGCAGAATACTCAGTCTCTTACATGTTCTTGTAGTCATTGCATTCATATTGCTGGCCCAGTTAAGTTCCTCATTAATAGTGACCGCAGGATGTTGATGGTGAGGGGTTTAGCGAGTAACACTGTTGAAAGTTAAGAGAAGATGCCTCACTAAGAAAGCTTGAACACAATTTTGTGTAAAATTTATATGTAAAATTTTATGTGGCATATATCCATTACAGGAATACTACAGGTTCAACAAGAGTAAAGAGTATCAAATAGAGGAGAAGCTATTTTGCTTTGAGAACATTTCATTCTGTTGCACATTTCCAAAATGAAGGAGATAATCGAGTGAAATGATTAATGCTGAAAAAAGAAAAATGCTGTCAAAACGTTTTGTTTTGTACTCGTCAGGACATATTCACAAGAGTACCAATTCCAAACAGAACAAGAATTTTACTGCATGAGAAGACAGTGTTGACTGGTTTGCATGTGGACTCTGATTGGCAGAGGTTTTGCCATGGAGTATGCACTAGGTAACAGTTAACTGCCAAGCTTCTGTTTAAATTCTGTTTAAAATACAGGTCATCCCTGACTGGTCAAGTCATTACCATCAAGAATGAACCAGGGAGTGGCTTATCTCACAACTTCTTGTTTAATTGATACTCAAGTTCAGTGCCACCAAACAGCAATAAGAAATGATTAAACAAAGATCTTTATTCAACTTAGTTGGTAAATATTATAGGCGCAATACAGGGCTATGGGCCAGGTGTTGGCAGATGGGATTAGGTGGGAGTTCAGGTGTTTCTAATACATCAGTGCAGATCAATGGACCAAAGAGCCTCTTCTACTCTCTATGATTCTACATACTGAATAACCTTATTATAATACTTAATTATAGATCTTTCTCTTACTTTTGTATAAAAATGAAAATTATAAATTAACAATTCTCTACAAATGTTATAATTAGTTGCCCCTATATTCAAAGAGATGAACACAATGAAAAAATATGAGGCAGTTGAATACTAATTATGCATGACATATTATTATGCATATTAGCTGTGTACAGTTGTTCTAATCATCACCATTTTTCCAAGAACTGGGTTGATTTCTGCAAAGAATTCTCATTCAATGAATTCCCACAAAGTAAGTCAAGGTTTGAGTGTATTAGATTGATGGACCAAAAGAATGCTATGAACAGCGATGTCTTGGATGATGGGTGGAATTTAACAGTTGCCTCGGTGAGCTTGTCTATCTGCTGGATGCCGGTATTAATCTTGCTCCAGCCACTTCTGGGAACGTCATCAGGATTAGTTCCGAATCAAGCTGTCTGCAGGCAGGTTTTTCAGGGTCCTGCGGGGGGAATTTCCTGACTCCAAGAGGCCAGCAGAGTATTGTTTCTTGCGCACTGTACAGACAAAGCATACCATATGTAGGGAAAGAAATGAGAGAGTGCAAAGTCATAGCTTAGGTACAGAGAAAGATCAACTTAATGCAAGATAGATCCATTTAGAAGTCTGATGGCAGCAAGGAAGAAGCTGTTCTTGAGTCGGTTGGTACATGACCTCAGACTTTTGTATCTTTTTCCTGACGGAATAAGATGGAAGAGAGAATGTCCAGGGTACGTGGGGTTCTTGGTTATGCTGGCCACTTTTCTGAGGCAGCGAGAAGTGTAGAAAAGTTAATGGATGGGAGGCTGGTTTGTGTGATGGATTGGTCTACATTCATGACCCTTTGTAGTTCCTTGCAGTCTTGGGCAAAGCAGGAGCCATAGAAAGCTTGATGCAAATAGAAAGAACGCTTTCTATGGTGCATCTGTAGAAGTTGGTGAGACACATAGTGGACATGCCAAATTTTCTGAGTCTTCTGAGGAAGTAGAGATGTTGGAAGGCTTTCTTAAGCATCCTATAGAGTAGTCTCACCACTATAAGGCTGCAGGCATTCCTGCTAGAATATTAAGCAGTAGCACAATGGCATAGTGGTTAGCATTGCTGTCTCATGGTGCCAGGAATCTGTGTTCAATTCCAGCCTTGGGTCGCTGTCTGTTGGAGTCTGAACATTCTCCTGGTATCTGTGTGGGTTTTCTTCGAGTGCTCTAGTTTCCTCCCATAATCCTAGTATGCTGGTTAGAAAGATTGGCCATGCTAAATTGCCCTTTAGTATCCCAAGATGTGTAGTTAGGTGGGATTAGGGGAGTAAATATGTAGAAATACAGGGATAGGGTGTGGATAAGATGTTTTGTTGGAAAGTTGGTGCAGGTTTGATGGGCCAAACGGCCTCTTTCTGCACTTCATGAATGCTATGAAATCTGGCATGATGTACACATTACATTAAAACATGTAAATGACAAAAAGCTCATTCATGCTCAGTGTGAAATAACAGTGGGAAGTGACAGCACTTAGCCAGTCAGCAAGGCCCAACTGTTAGTATTAGGTGCATCATTTACATCATGCACTGAAGAAAACAATGACTCAAGGAAAGTTCTAGTTGCACGTGATATGTTCCCTGCAGTCAGCTTGGCTCTTTGACAATATGTCCCAGAGCTTCTCGATGGAGGCATCCTAATGCCTCTTTCTTCATCTTCTGACATTTTCCTGCACCACCTCATTGGTGAGCTTATCTGTGGAAAGATAAAATAACTAACATCATCAGAATTTGAATTTTGTGTAGCTTTCCAATATCACAACAGCAATGTATTCTAGGCAATTGACTACACATAATTAACAAGAAATGATCAGTTGACTTTACCATATATACTTAGCAAATATAAATGATTGTACATACTTTACAATGAAAATATCCATCTTTATGGAAAAGCAAGGCAGAACTTAGTTCACACTTACCAGATCTTTCAGTGGCACGATGCACAATGGTTAGCACTGCTGCCTCACAGCACCAGGATCACAGGTTCAATTCTGGCCTCGGGTCTATACATTCTCTCCATGTTTGCATGGCTTCCTTCCGGATGCTCTGGTTTCCTCGCACAATCCAAAGCAGGTTAGGTTGATTGGTCATGATAAATTGCCCCTTAAGTGTCGGGGAGGTCAGCAGTGTAAATGCATGGCATTATGGGGATAGGGCCTGGTCAGTACAGACTCGATGGGCTGAATGGTCTTCTTCTGCATTGTAGGGATTCTATGATTTAACAGCCGTCGAAGTATAGATTACGTCATTGTCACGGTGCAAGTGGATGATCAGGGCAATGATTTGTTTGAGCCTTGTGAGGAAGTACACTGGGTGGCTTTTTGTTGTACAATGATGTAGGTTTGATCTTTCTGAAAGGTTAACATCATTGATTTCCTCCCAACAATTAAGAGCATTTCCCGTCTTCAGAGCAATGATTCTCTCCTTTAGTAATGCTGAGCTGTGCCTTAGCAATAGTCATGTGCTATGGATCAAGCAGCATTGACTCTTAGAAAAGGCTCTTTCTCTCTATCTGATTATCAGGGGATTATTCCCCCTCTCACTCTATGCTGAAACATGACCCCTTGTATCATTTTGTACACGTCTTTGCTGAGGCAGATCACTTATATAGGTCGAGTGGCTCATTTGCATAGTTAAAACTATTATACTTGTATAAATGAGCCAAAATCTAGTCAAAAGGTTGCCATTTCTTCCAACCACTTGCTGAAGGCAAACGAACCAAAACTAGGTACGTTCTCTGTCTGGTGTAAAACACACACAAACACAGTGGCATTCTTTGCTAATTCGTTTAAGGTGTCTAACAGATTTAAAACATCACTAATGGTCTGCAGTAGCGCTAATATAAGTTAATTAGAAGAGACACAGAGAAACATACTCACTGATCCATCTGTATGTGTTATGTTGTGGATAGGATCATAGAGTCATAGAGGTTTACAGCATGGAAACAGGCCCTTTGGCCCAACTTGTCCATGCCGCCCTTTTTTTTAAGTCACTAAGCAAGTCCAATTGCCCGCGTTTGGCCCATAGTCCTCTATATCCATCTTATAGAGATGTAAATGCTTTTTAAAGGACAAAATTGTACCCATCTGGCAGCTCATTCCAGATACTCACCATCCTCTGTGTGAAAAAATTGCCTCACTAGACCTTTTGTATCTCTCCCCTCTTGCCTTAAACCTATGTCCTCTGGTTTTTACCTTTGGGAAAAGATATTGACCTATCTACCTTGTCTATGCCCCTCATCATTTTAACAACTTCTATGAGGTTATCCTTCAGTTTCCAATGCTCCAGAGAAAAACATCCCAGTTTATCCAGCTTGTTCTTACAACTCAAACCATCAAGTCCCACTAGCATTCTGGTAAATCTTTTCTGTACTGTTTCTAGTTTAAAAATATCCTTTCTATAATAATAGGGTGACTGTACACAAGACTCCAACTGTGGCTTTATCAATGTCTTGTACAACTTCAACAAGACAATTCAACTCCTGTTTTCAATGTTCTGACCAATGAAACCAAGCATGCCAAATGCCTTCTTCACCACTCTGTCCACCTGTGACTCCACTTTCAAGGAGCTATGAACATTTACCCCTAGATCTCTTTGTTCTATAACCCTCCCCAATACCCTACCATTAACTGAGTAAGTCCTGCCCTGGTTCAATCTACCAAAATGCATCACCTCGCATTTATCTAAATTAAACTCCAGCTGTTATTCATAATAGGATGAGCAGAACCATACATAGTATTCCAAGTGCCACCTTACTAATGTCTTCAAGACATCCTAACTCTTGTATTCAATGTTCTGATAGTCAAAGGGGATTGGATGTTTGACTTCCTGGTGTACATGATAGCAAATAGTAAGACACAAGACATTGAAACAGTAGCAGTGAGTATACAAGCACCCAATACACCTCTACAATAAAATTAGAAACTGAAATCTAAATCCAATTTGAAACAGTTTAAGAATATGAATATTTGTCAGCTTTTCTGTGTATTATGGTTGTTCCTCGTTTTCTTTACCAAGCCCAGAATCAGCCTCCCTCAGCCTCTTAAGTTCCCCAATTCACAAGTGAACTTCACAGACAACAGCAATTGTAAACCATTAAGCAAAAAAAAAAGGTTCTGCAGCGACAATAGATACCAACATAGTCAACCACACAGACATGTGCACACACAGGGTGAATCATGGGACAAAAAAATAACAAATGGGGCCAGTCATCTGTTCTTTTTTATCCATTTATGGGATGTGGGCATCATTGGCTGAGCCAGCATTTATTGTCCATCTCCAATTGCCCCTTGTGAAGAAGGTGGTGAGATGCCTTCTTGAGCCACTGCAGTCCATATGGTGTAGGTACACCCATAATCTTGTTAAGCAGAGAGTTCCAGGATTTTGCCCCAGCGGCTGTTGTGGAAGTTAAATTGTTAAAATTAAGGTTCCATAAAACTCTGTCAAACAATGGAAAATGCTCATCAGCATACAGGCCTTCAATGGGTCAGTGCTCACGTATTTAGCACGAATGGCTAATCTTCACCTGCATAAGTACCGTAAACATTCTGTTTTCAGCCTTCACCAGAGGATGAGATGGAAGAAGTAAAGAGCTGAAGAGAACAAAAGTGACACGAGGCTGGAGAAAGTGGCAAAGGTAGGAGTAAGATAGGTGGCACAGTGGTTAGCACTGCTGTCTCACAGTACTAGGGATCTGCGTTTGATTCTTGGCTTGACTATTGTCTGTGTGGAGTCTGCATGTTCTGCCTGTATCTGAGTGGGTTTCCTCCCACACTCCAAAAATGTGCGGATTAGATGGATTGGCTATGCTGAAATTGCCGCTTAGTGTCAGGGGGGCCTAGCTAGAGTAAATGCATGGGATTATGGAGATAGAGCGATCATGGGATTGTGGTCGGTGCAGATTTGATGGGCTGAATGGCCTCCTTCTGCACTGTAGGAATCCTATGAGTTTCTGGCGATAATACCATTAGGCTATTGTCTCCCCTTAAACTCATAACTCTTCACCGCCTCTCAGAAAATGGCCTAACGATATTTAGGCCATTTTCAATGCAATAAGGGATGGAAAATAAATGCTGATCTTGCAGTGACACCCACATCTGATCAAAGAAGTTTTGAAAAATGCGTCTAGAGATTGTTTTTTTTCACCAGAAATTAAAGTCCCTACAATCTGTTGCGAGGGTGAATCTTTACTCTGTGCTGATTCATATTTACTGAATGAATCATTTGAGACCCCGTTTTACTTTAGCCCGTCGACTGCCCATATTATTAAATCCAGAGCAGATTTAGCCTTTGGTCTACCTGTCCAATATCAGCTCCTCTAGCTTGTGCAGATCGCAAGCAATGTACTCCAGCGCCATGTCGGTGATACGCGGGCACCACGAGAGGTCCAGGCTGCGCAGCTTCCGCAAGTTCTCCGCCACCAGCTCCACCCCATCGTCGGTGATCTTGGAGCAGCCAGAGAGGCTGAGGGTGGTGAGGTTGGGCAGGCTGTGCACCATGTTCACCACGCCGTGGTTAGTGATCTCCCAGCAGGAGTTCAGGCGCAGCATGTGTGTGGTGTAGCCTTGCTTGGCAGTGAAATAGGCCATGGCCGTGTCCGTCACGTGATAGGCCTGCAAGTTCAGCTCTGTAAGGTTCGGCAGCAGCTGCGAAATGGCGGCGATGGCGTCGTCCGCCACATTGATACAGTCGCTGACGCTCAGGGAGGTAATCCGTGCGTTAAGGCTGGACCAGAGGCCGGCTTCCGTAAAGTCATTGCAGCCCGAAAGCTCCAAGTGAGCGAGTCCTTGCATCTGCTCCAACATTACCTGGAGAACAGAGAGAGCGGAGAGAGCATGAAATACTGCAGCAACAATTCTTTACCCGCACACCCCCAATCACTTCAAATTGGCACTGCACTTAAAAGTTGATTTATTCGTCACGTTAGCACTGCAATGAAGTTATTTGAAATTCCCCTAGTTGCCACATAGAACTTGCCCTAGTTTCACATTTTTAATCCCCTAGTTACCACACTCCGGCACCTGTTCAGTTGCACCGAGGGAGAATTTAGCGTGGCCTAACCAGCACGTCTTTCAGACTGTGGGAGGAAACCAGAGCACCCGGAGGAAACCCACGCAGACATGGGGGAGAACGTGCAAACTCCACACAGACAGTGACCCGAGCCTGGAATTGAACCTGAGTTCCTGGCGCTGTGAGGCAGCAGTGCTAATCACTGTGTCATCCCACATCCTCTGAATTGGAATGACTACATTTCCCAAAACGGATTTTTTTCCCGATACCTGAGTCAACCGTGATCAGCTGGATCAGCAAAGGTGGTAACATTTGGAATTCTATGTTTCTCTTCAGAAAGCTCTTGCATCATCATACTCAGGACTGTCATCCTGACTTACTTTAAGATTTCAGTTGATTTATTATTGTCACATATTGGGATACAGTGAAAAGTATTCAAGTGAAGGTCAGAAAACTTAGGGATTAGTTTCCAACGTATGTAGAAAAACTAACATTTTGTGTTTTACATTTAAGTTTAATCATCACCATTCAGGTAATGTGTAATTTTTTAATCTATTTCTAAACTGCATTAACTTACACAGATATAAATGCATTTGAAATTCAGAAATTACTGAATCCACAAATTTATTTGTGAATCAATTTATAAAATTTCTAGAGTGTGGGGTGGCACAGTGGTTAGCACTCTGCCTCACAAATCTAGAGACCTGGGTTCAATTCCCAGCTAAATTGCCACTTGTGCCCAGGATGTGTAGGCGAAAGGGATTAGTGTGGTAAATATGTGGGGTTAAAGGGATAAGGCATGGAATTGTTGTTGGTGAAGACTTGATGGGCTGAATGGCCTCCTTCTGCACTATAAGGATTATATGAATGTGTATGATTGTATTCTTGATTTGAATCATTTGGTTTTCCTTAATCAATTCACTTAATCAATACTGCCTGTTATCACACTCCTTTACGTTAATTAACAATGGATCTGATTTGACAGCAGAACTACAGAAAGTCTACTGTCTTATATCATGGCTGGTCTTTATGCTTTTCATTATTAATATGAGTGGAAATGTTAGGAAAGCTCAATGTCTCTAAGTTATCTTCATACAAATATCTGTGTCCAGTGCTTACAGTTAAGCTCTAAGCACATTACAGATTAATCAACTGCTGCATGTATTATAAACAGATTATGAAAAATGACAGGCAGAGCCTTTACAACAGATGGCATCAATACGTTCTACACTAGCTAAGAAAATGGTTATGGCAGTAAGGTGACCAGCTGTCAATTCCTACTATAATATGTATTCATAGCTCAGAAAAAGATAATGGAATTCAAGTGCATTTTACGGTGTCTCCATGAGATGCCTGATAATGTTGGTGAAGATCTTGTTTGATGCATGATCCTTCAGTTACTCAGCAAAACCAGTTATCGGCAATTTGCTTTCATGGGACGGTGGCACAGGTGTTAGCCTTGCTGTCTCACACCATCAGGATCCCAGGTTCAGTTCCGGCCTCCAGTGACTGTGTGGAGTTTGCACATTCTCCCCGCGTCTTGTGTGTATTTCCTACAGTTTCTTCCCACACTCCAAAAATGTGCAGGTTAAGTGGATTGGCCATGCTAAATGCCCTTCAGTGTTAGGGAGTTTAGCAGGAGAAATACATGGGGTTACTGGAATGAGGCCTGAGTGAATTGTTGTTGGTGCAGATTCGGTGGGCTGAACGGCCTCCTTTTGCACTGTAGGATTCTATGATTTTACCAGCACTCCCACCCCGTTCGCAGAACGGCATTATCCATTGGCCTCGGGCACAATCTGACAAACCTTGGGTAGGCGTGCCAGTAAAATTCTGGCCTATGATTCCATGAGTCAGTTAACCTGGAATATTGATTATATATTTTAAAGAAATATGCAATTGATAAAGTAAAAATTAGTGGAATTTTCTTCAGCAAAAGTTACATACAGGTGTCTAACTGTAAGGCCAAGGCAATCAGAAGTGTATGTACCTCAATAAGTCCTTTGATTGGACGATTGCTTTCTTCTTCTGCATTCCATTTAATATCTTTTACACTGGGAACTCCTTCAATTCCACAGGTTATGGGGGGTGCTCCTAACTAATCTGACGTGGTCACAGACAATTCAACAGAGGTTGACATTTCAAATCGACCTGGGTGTCGTGGACTAGCTGAGAAAGGTTGGTACCCATTAAACACACTCAGTCTCCAGTGGATCTTTCTATCCGAGGGCATCCCTGGATCAGAAGCTCATGCGATCTCAAGGAATGCAAATCTACAAGAAGCACTGAAGCTTGCTCTGCTGTGAATAGAGGTCTCCAGTGGAAGATCTCAATAAAGTTATAGACATGTGGATGGTCATTGTATTGAAACCAGAAGAGAAAATGCTGGAAAATCGCAGCAGGTCTGGCAGCATCTGTAAGGAGAGGAAAGAGCTGATGTTTCAAGTCCAGATGACCCTTTGTAAAAGTGGGAGGGATTTATACTTTCAAGGGGAGGGAATGAAAGATGAGTCATAGCCACAGAAACAAGGGGAAAGGCTGCTAATGGCAATCCACAGAACAAATGAAGATGTGAATGGCCAAAACAGCAGAGAAGCTGTAAGCTGTGACAGATGAACTTGTGGGGGGAAGTGGGACAGAGGTAAGATGTAGAAAATGGGAAGCAGGAGGGAAAAAAGGTAAGCGAAGGGGGATGAAATAGGAGGAAAGAGTGGAGGAGGGGAAGAAAAATGAAGAAAGATAATAAAGAAATAAAAGGTAGAGAGAATAGTAAAGAAATCAAACAAAATAGAATGAAAACAAAGGGGCTGAGGTGAGGTAAAAAAAATCATGTATTGAAAATCTCTCAGACTTGCTGATGCTTTTAGGTACAATATTATGACATTTCATTGATAAGGTCCAGCACACTGTAAATGATAGACATCCTTCGCTATATTTCTTCAATTATGGGGTGGCACGGTTAACACTGCTGCCTCACAGTGCCAGGGACCTGGATTCGATTCCCAGCTTGAATCACTGTCTGTGTGGAGTCCGCACATTCTTCCATGTCTGCATGGGTTTCCTCTGGGTGCTCCAGTTTCCTTCCACAGTCCGAAAGATGTACCGGTTAGGAGCATTGGCCGTGCTAAGTTCTCCCTCGGAGTACCCGAACAGGAGTGTGGTGAGTAGGGGATTTCCACAGTAACTTCATTGCAGTGTTAATGTAAGCCTACTTGTGATGAATAATAAATAAACTTTAAACTGGTCACAAAAAGTAACATAGGAATCTACATGCACAATTGTGCTTTATGTACTTCAGCTGGAGTCAAGGAATTATTTTATGTATAGTGCTATATTTAGCAGTGAATGTTTTGTTAAGAAAGGTATAAACACTTGCCTGCTGGAACTAGTTAGAAGAACAAAATAGCAAGCACAAATGATACCTGACCCAATTTCTCCAAGTAATGAAGCAGTCCAGTGGTTTAGAAAAGGGTTCATTCTCAGAGCTTTCTTTTCTCTTTCTCTATTTCAGTCACTCGTGAAATGCAACCAGCTGTGAAAACATCTGTTTGGGGCATGATGTCTGATCTGCAACATCTGGATTGTGAGACGCTGCTGCCATTGCACATTTTATTCTGTTAATGGCACTACATGAATGCAAGTTGCTGTTGTTATTTACAGCTCAATGGAGGAACACGACAATCAGGAAAAGGGATGGCGCATGTTTTTTGTTTGAGGACATTGCTTGTGCTAAATTAGAAAACAGACTATCTTGCAGATCAGGGGCATTACAGCACATGATTTGATTTGATTTATTATTGTCATATGTATTAGTACACAGTGAAAAGTATTGTTTCTTGCGCGCTAAACAGACAAAGCATACAATTCATAGAGAAGGAAAGGAGAGAGTGCAGAATGTAGTGTTACAGTCATAGCTAGGGTGTAGAGAAAGATTATTGTGAGGTAAGTCCATTCAAAAGTCTGATGGCAGCAGGGAAGAAGCTGTTCTTGAGTCAGTTGGCACGTGACTTCAGACTTTTTTCCTATGAGCTGTGTAAAATATGTGTGTTACCACAACAACCCAGACTACCTGATTGGGAAAGTCGAGGACTAGGATAGATTGAGGATAAAGGATAAACCTTTTAGGACTGAGGTGAGGAGAAATTTTTTTCACCCAGAGGGTGCTGAATGTGTGGAATTCACTACCTTAGAATGTAGTTGAGGTTAAAATATTGTGCAATTTCAAAAAGAAATTAGATATAGCTCTTGGGGCTCAAGGGATCAAGGGATATGAGTGAAGCAGGGGATTAGGATATTGAATTTGATGATCAGCCATGATCAAGATGAATGGCAGAGCAGACTCGAAGGGCTGAATGGCCTACTCCTGCTTCTAGTTTCTATGAGCTAGAAGACAGCACTGCCAATATTCATTTTACGAGCACATAATCCCTGAAAGTAGGCAGTCAAGTGGATAAAGTTGTTAAGAAGGCTTATGGAGTCTTAGCTTTTATTGGTAGGGGGATTGAATTTAGGAGCCGCAGAATCATGTTGCAGCTGTACAAAACTCTAGTGCGGCCGCACTTGGAGTATTGTGTGCAGTTCTGGTCGCCACATTATAAGAAAGATGTGGAGGCATTGGAGAGGGTACAGAGGAGGTTTACCAGGATGTTGCCTGGTATGGAGGGCAGGTCCTATGAAGAGAGGGTGAAGGATTTGAGGTTGTTTTCGTTAGAAAGGAGGCGGCTACGGGGGGATCTTATTGAAACATATAAGATAATTAGAGGTTTGGATAGGGTGGACAGTGATAGCCTTTTTCCTAGGATGAAAAAAGCTAGCACGAGGGGACACAACTTTAAATTAAGGGGTATGAGTTATAGGACGGATATCAGAGGTAGGTTCTTTACTCAAAGAGTGATTAGGGAGTGTAATGCCCTGCCTGCAGCTGTTGTAGATGCGCCAAGTTTGGTGGCGTTTAAGAGGTTAGTTGATAAGTATAGGGATGAGAAGGGAATGGTTTAGTTAGGAGGGGCATTGCTTTTTATTTTGGTCGGCACAACATCGAAGGCCGAAGGGCCTGTTCTGTGCTGTATTGTTCTATGTTCTATGTTCTATAATGGGTGTACGTAGGTTGAATTTCCTTCCTACATTGACCTGACAGATTTCTCTCAGTATGACTACATTACCGCACTGAATGATGGAACGCACAGATCTACATGTCCGTGCTTAAATGAAACAAAGGCAGTGTTCAACGATACATCATTGTTGAAACCTGACTGCAGCCAGGGCCAAAGTGATCTCACACAGTCAATGTGCAGATTTGACTTTGATTAGCACATTCTCCAAGGACACAACCCAGGAGGACATTCCGCTGGGTTACACTGACTTTTCTCCCCAGTGTCCCTCACTCCAAATCAGTCAAACCTCCAGTGCAGAATATTGGGGAATTTCAAGAATATCTTACTTCCAACACCATTCAAGTTGCTGTAATCTTGCACCAGTTAAAAAATGTCTCTTGAAAGTCAAATCATCCCAAAAACTGGTCTGGCCCCTTGCTTGCAGGTTGCTGAAGAGGTTTGTAGACAATTTGAAAAGCTTTATTTTCTAATTTCCTATAAGATGACTAATGTACACACACATAACTGGCAAGTGGTTCTGTATAGTTTTCTCGATCATTTTCAGATATAAGAATTAAGTTATTCACATGCAGCAAATGAGACACTTGGATTAAAATTGCTTATTTTCAGTTCCATTGATAAAACTGTGGTGTAGGCTGTGCAGTACAGTAGCAGCACCCCTAACACTGGACTGGAATTCCAGGTTCAAGTTCAATGCTGAGACATGTTGTCCACAGATGTGTTCATAACACAGTTAAATGAGCTGATAACCATAGAATCATAGAATTCCTGCAATGATGAAGGAGACCATTCAGCCCATCGTGTCAGCACCAACCACAATCCCAGGCTCAATCCCCATGCATTTATCCTAGCTAGTCCTCCTGACACTAAGGGGCAATTTACCATGGCTAATCCACCTAAGCCGCACATCTTTGGACTCAGTAAGAAGTCTCGCAACATCAGATTAAAGTTCAACAGGTTTAATTGGAATCATGAGCTTTCTGAGCTTCATCAGGTGAATGGAGGAATGAGGAGTATGAGGAGTCCACTGGTGTTGTAAGACTTTTTATTGTGCCAACCCTAGTCCAACACCAGCAACTTCACATCATCCTTGGATTGTGGGAGGAAACCCGAGCCCCCAGGGAAAACCCACTCAGACATGGGGAGAACATACAGACTCTACATTGACAGTGATCCAAGCTGGGAATTAAATCCAGGTCTCTGGCGCTGTGAGGCAGCAATGATAACTACTGCACCACTGTGCTATCCTGAGAATCAGCTCTGGAATCCTTCCACTACTCCCCTACTATTCCCCAAAGGATAACAAGCAATGTGGGTGTGAAACTATGCTTAAAAAAAAGTAATTAATTAAAACTGCACCTGGTTACCAATACTAAATATAGGAATTTGCAATAATGCAATTGTTTTCATATTATGCTTGAAATGGATGCCCAATTATGTTGGATCACAGAAGGTTTAGTTTAAGTTGAGTTAGAAGACTTCTACCTGAAATAAGTACAAATTGTGTTTGAATTGCAAACTGTGCTCAAAGCAGAAACTCCTGGCCACTGTATTGAAATTAACTGCAAGAATCACTTCAACAAGGATCCACCCCCAGAGTTTCAGTCCCACCTTCCATTGTTCCTTTCCCTAGGGTCACTCGAACTTCACCTTCCATGCACTCAGATATTTGGCCATGCCAAGCAGAACTCCACTGCACCAAAGAGCCAGAGTTAGGGATCATCAACCTTTGACGACTTGCCCCGGTCTTCTCAAGCCCACTTTCCTTCAGATCTGATTTCCACAGCTTTCTCTTTAACTTGAAATGTATGCTCTGCTCCTTACTTTTAATTTTATTCCACAAGACCTATTTCAGATTCCATCCTTGTACCTTAACTAGACTGCCTTCTTGGGGCTCCTTTCTGTCTTACTCCATGGTTCAAGACCTTCTTCTTGATTTGGGATCTGTTCCCTATCTCCAACATTACCCCCACCCCCATGTCCTACTCTTTTAGACATCCTTTTTATGAATGGCACTCCTCTTCCCAGTCACCTGACCTCCTTTTTGTGCTATTTGATTTCTGATCTTCTGCACAGATGCACAAGCCTAGTTTGCTGCTGAAAAGATAACACAAATGAACTATGCACAGGGCCGTTTACCGACCTGAAGATGGTGATAATAGACCAACTACAGATGTGCGGCCATTCCTCGATCAATGCTTCTATGGGAACTGGAGATTCCCACCTCCAAACTCACAATACAATATAGTCTAAAGATATGTGGGTTAGGTCAATTGGCCAAGCTAAAATTGTCCTTAGTGTCCTGAGATGCATAGGTTAGAGGGATTAGCAGGTAATGTAGGGATAGGGGAGTAGGGTCTGGATGGGATTGTGGTCGGTGCAGACTCGATGGGCCAGATAGCCTCTTTCTTGCGCTAAGAGTTTCTATGATAAGGTCAAACTATTTGGGGGTTCATCACTCTTATCAAAGTGAAATCTGCCGATATCACACATCAGACTCATAATAAAAGCTGTTCCAGAGTGTTTTATTCTAAGTTTTTTTTTTACTCTGTCCTTAAAGTTACAAAGCTGATGTTCAGAGTGAACTGGGCAAATCCAAATAAGAAGTGGCACAGTGGTTAGCACTGCTGATTCATAGCGCCAGGGACCTGGGTTCGATTCCTGACTTGGGTTACTGTCTGTGCAGAGTCTGCACAGTTCTCCCCATGTCTGCATGGGTTTCCTCCGGGTGCTCCGGTTTCCTCCCACAGCCCGAAAGATGTGCTGATTTGGTGCATTGACCCAAACAGGCACTGGAATATAGCGCCTCAGGGAATTTCACAGTAACTTCATTGCAGTGTTAATGTAAGCTTTACTTGTGACTAATCAATCAACTTCAAATCCAGTCCTTGCTTGCTCCAAAAACCAAATTCAAAATCCACTTGCATCCAATTCATGGTCCCTGCAAGGGAAGGGATACAAACAAGAGCGAAGCAGACAAGAAAAGATATTTCACCCCATCTTGGGCTTGATCTGACATTTGATCTTAGCCAAAAGGCCGAGAAACTATTCCAGATTGCTATCACATTAGCAACAAACAGGAGAAAAAAATCAAACCATTCTGTAGGATCCCCATGGTAACAGATCCCAATACACATTACAACATCTAAATGTATCCATCTCGCACTAGCCACACTGAAGACTCCTTGTAAATGATGACAATTAAGAGAGGTCCCTTAGGTTTTGATGTTATTAAGAGTTAAGAGGTTAAAAGCATGAGCAGATGGTTTAATGCTAATGTGCCTGACGTGTGTATGGGATGCCCAGCCTCATTGGCTATGGGAGCTTCATTGATTCTGCTGTATTTTAATCCTCTTTAAGAAGCGGTGAATAATTAGGACATTTTATAGAGGTTATCATTTAACATTTTTTTCCCATCAAAGACAAAGAAAATTACAGCACAAGAACAGGCCCTTCAGCCCTCCAAGCCTGCACCAACCATGCTGCCCAACTGAAGTAAAACCCCCGACCCTACCCAGGACTTTTTCCCTCTAATCCCATCCTATTCATGTATTCATCCAGGCGCCTCTTAAAAGTCAGTCATATCTGCTTTCACTATCTTCCACGGCAGCGAGTTCCAGGCACCAACCACCCTGAGTAAAAAACCTGCCTCGTTCTGCATTGTAAGGATTTTATGATTCTATATGCAAGTTTAAAAAAAATAAATAAAATGTGGATGGAAAGTCACGCTAATGGGACATAAAGCTCGAGGCGAATGGAACTATGCACTTTGAGCACGATTCTCCTATAAAATACAGGTGGAGACGCAGAAGAAACAGACTGAAGCAAATGTCCCAGTGGGATTACTACAGTCTTTAATCCTAGTTATTTTTCAAAAATGCTATCCATCTTTGAGCACTCTAGCAACTGGTCACCCTTTTACTGCACTAATATCAAAGCCCTGATAATGCTGTCTCTGGAAGACAACCAACTTGGCTGTGGAAGGAAAACGATTGATTTATTTGAGCTGTTTCCTGTTGCTGGAAGCAGGGAATTAACAGGGTGGAAGAGTTTGCTGAAAATAGATGGAAGAATGAAAATGCTGAGGGATAGTGTCCAGATGCATTAAGTTGAAGGACAATGAGAGAGAAAGAAATAGAATGATATGCTAATAGGAATACATGAACCAGTCTCCCATCCATTGACTTTGTCTATACTTCCTGCTGCCTCAGCAAAGCAGCCAGCATCATTAAGGACCTCATGCACACCAGACATTCTCTTTTCTCCCATTGGGAAAAAAATGCTTGGACTGATCACATCTACAATGATAATATTGATTTGTCTTTATAGCCATTAAAATGGCAATCATCATTGATGTTGGTCACATGATCTAATGGATAGGGTGGCTGACTTGGGTGTGAATTGTGTTGTAATCAGAAGATTGCTGGTTCAAGTCTTAAGGGCAGCACAGTGGTTAGCGTTGCTACTTCACAGTGCCACGGACCCGGATTCAATTCCAGCCTCGGGTCACTGTCTGTGTGGAGTTTGCACATTCACCCTGTGCTTGTGTGGGTTTCCTCTGGGTGCTCTGATTTCCTCCTACAGTCCAAAGATGAGAGGGTTAGGTGCTTTGGCCATGCTAAATTGTCCCTTAGGCTGGAATTTTACCGCCCTGCCCACCGTGGGAATCAAAGAGGGCGAGAGGCAGACTGTGGAAAGATCCATTGACCTTGTGTGAAATTTTACGGTTTTGGGACAAGAGGGGCTACAAAATCCTGCCTTCAGTGTCAGGAAGGATGAGCAGGGTAAACACATGGGGTTACAGGAATAGAGCCTGGATGGGATTGTGGTCAATGCAGACTCGGTGTACTGTAGGAATTCTGCAATTATATAATCAAGCTGGCAGTTACTGATTAACTATTTTACAGGAACGAACACATTCTAAGCAACCCTGCCCTCATACCCCAGATGATACTGGTTTCATATTCCAAGTGACACTGTTTTCTCCATCATTTGATGTTCCACCTTATTGTTGACAATAGCTAAAGGCAAAATATGATTGCATTTGTCCAGCGTCTTTCTATTGTCAGGTTTAATAAGCCTTGATGCCAAATATTTCAAAATCTTTCTGCAGTGCAGAAAGGAACCATTTGGCCCATAGAGTCTGCACTGACCACAATCCCACCCCTATTCCCATAACCCCACATATTTACCCTGCTAATCCCCCTGACACTAGGGTCAATTTAGCATGACCAGTCCACCTAACCCGCATATCTTTGACTGTGGGAGGACAACAGAGCACCCAAAGAAAATCCATGCAGACATGGGAAGAATGTGCAAACTCTACACAGACAATGGCCCAATGTTGGAATTGAACCCGGATCCCTGGCACTGTGAGGCTGCAATGCTAACCACTTGTGCCACCATGCCATCTATACCTCAATGACATTATCAGCATTTGCTTTTAAAACTGCCCAAGTAAAATTTGACAGAATTGTTGGTTAAGGGATAAATGTAGGGCAAGAGAATTCCCCTGTTCATCTTTAAAATTCCACTTTTTATAACAACACTTAATATCCAAGATCCCCATGCAAGCATTTTTCGGTGAAAGCATCAATTACAGATATTAGGCCAGTGATTGTTAGGCATTGCGCCCATGTACCAATATAGCAGCACACCCTGTACCCAAACTGCATCAACATCAATTCTGCTAAAGTCAGAGCGAACATGTTTCAGGCCCCAGGGCAGATACCTCAGATGTTCAACCTAGAATCATAGAAACTCAAGGATTCCTACACTGCAGAAGGAGGCCATTCAGCTCATTGACTGAGCTCAATTTCATCCAGGCTGTATTCCCATAACCCCATATACTTACCGTGCTAGCCCTCCTGACACTAGGGTCAATTTAACATGGCCAGTCTACTTAACCAGTACATCTCTCGGATTGTGGGAGGAAACCCATGCAGACACAGGGAGAACATGGAGACTCGGTGCAGACAGTGACCTAAGCCGGGAATCGAACCCAGGTCCCTCGCGCTGTGAGGCAGCTGTGCTAACCCCACTGTGTTACCGTGCCGCCCCTCAACCTAACTCGCACATCTTTGGACATTATGTTAATGAGGGAGCCAACCCTCGTCAAAGAACCTCTATAAAAAAGAGAGGCGTAGATGCCAAAACTCCTCCATTCAGCAAGCTTTAGCATTAACTCTCCCTGCCAACTCTAGGTTAAGACAGTGATGCCTGAATAAGGTTGACATCTCCAAACACATTACTGAAATTTCATTCAATTCCCTTTCGAAGACTACTGATTTCTTTTGGAAGATGATAGCCTAGTGATATTATCACTAGACCATTCATGTTCTGGGGAACTGGGTTCAAATCCCGCCGTGCAGATGGTGGAATTAGAATTCAATAAAAAATACCTGGAATTAAGAATCTACTGATGACAATGAAACCATTGACAATTGTTAGAAAAATTTATCTGATTCACTAATGTCCTTTAGTGGAAGAAAATCTGCTTTTCTTATCTGATCTGGCCCACATGTGACTCCAAAGCCACAGCAATGTGGTTGACTCTCAATTGCCCCTTGAATTTGAGCAGCACAGTGATTAGCATTGATGCCTCTCAGTACTAGGGACCTAGATTCGATTCCTGGTTTGAGTCACTGTTTATGAAGAGTCTGCACGTTCTCCCCATTTCTGCGTGGGTTTCCTCTGGGTGCTCCGGTTTCCTCCCACTGGTTAGGTTCATTGGCCATGCTAGATTCTCTCTCCCTGTATCCAAACAGGTGCCGGAGTGTGGCAACTAGAGGACTTTCACAATAACTTCATTGCAGTGTTAATGTAAGCCTACCTGTGACAAAGAAATGCATTTAAAATAAACTAAAATGGGCGAGCAAGCCACTCAGTTCAAGGGTAAGTAGGGATGGACATTAAATACTGGCTCAGCCAGAGACGCCCATGTCCCACAAATGAATAAAAACGAAGTATCCCTCTCCCAATTAGACAGTGCAGTTTAAATCCTAACAGTTCATCTCTTAAATAAGTGTTTCCTTCTGTCATCTCTGATTCTTTTGCCCAGCTTCTTCAATCTGTGCTCTCCTGTAATCAGCATTCCAACTATTGGAAACAGTTATTCTTTATTTAATCAAATAAAGATTTTGAACACCATCAAATCTCCCCTTAACCTTCTCTGCTCTGGGCAGAACAACCCCAATTATGAAATCACAGTTAGGGGCATTGGCCATGTTAAATTCTCCCTCAGTGTACCCAAACAGGCAAGTCTGATGTGGAATTATAATGGAAAAGAGAAGAAATAAGGAAGGTTTGCAGGATGGCTTACTTTCAGGCCTCTTGTTGGTGCTCCTGTAACACTCACCACTCTGATTATTATGGGTGGCACAGTTGGTTGCTGAAGTATTTTGTCTTGCACTCATCAGGACAAATGTGAGAATGACAAACTTCAAGTGATTTATACTATAAGATAAAAGGGTGCTGATTGATTGACAAGTGGATTCTAATTTTACGGGTGGCACAATGGTTAGCACTGCTGCCTCACAGCAGCAGGGACCTGGGTTCAATTCCAGGCTTGGGTCACTGTCTGTGCGGAGTCTGCACGTTCTCCACATATCTGCATGGGTTTCCTCCAAGTGCTCCCATTTTCTCTCACTCTTCAAAGATGTGCAAGTTAGGTGGCCATGGAAATCACCCTTAGTGTCAGCAGGATTAACGGGTAAAATACTTAGGATTACGGGCTTAGAGCCTGGATGGGATTGTGGTCAGTGCAGACTCGATGGGCTGAATGGCCTCCTTCTGCACTGTAGGGATTCTATAGGATTCTATTCCATGGGATAAATAGATTTTGGAAAGAGAGACATGGAGTACAAAAGACAGAATGTTGCGCTAAATGTTTACAAAAGCCTAATTTGGCTCCAGTTGGAATATTGGCTTGAACCTCCAGGCTGTTCACACCGATGGGATTGTCTGCTCCCACCAACGGCACAGCCACGCCACGTTTCTCAAAGTTTGCAGATGATACAAGTTGGGTGGGAAGGTGAACTGTGACGATGATGCAGAGTTCCCTTAGAATGATCTGGACAGGCTGGGTAAGTGGGCTAATCAATGGCAGATGCAGTATAATTTGGATAAATGTGAGGTTATTCACTTTGGAAGCAAAAAACAAAAAGGTGGATTACTACGTGAATGGCTGTAAATTGGAAGAGGGGAGTGTGCAGTAGGACCTGAGTGTCCTTGTGCACCACTCACTGAAGATAAGTATGCAGATGCAGCAGGCGATAAAGAAGGCAAATGGCATGATGACCTTCATTGCAAGAGCATTTGAGTACAGGAGCAGGGATGTGTTGTTGCAATTATACAGAGCTTTGGTGAGATCACACCTAGAGTATTGTGGGCAGTTTTGGGCTTCTTTTCTGAGAAAGGAAGTCCTTGGTCTTGAGGGAGTGCAATGAAGGTTTACTAGGCTGATTCCGGGCATGGCGGGACTGACATATGAGGAGAGAATGACTAGGTTAGGATTGTTTTTGCTGGAAAGTATTGCTTCTTGTGCGCTATACAGACAAAACATACCATTCATAGAGAAGGAAAGAAGCAAGTGCAGAATGTAGTGTTACAGTCATACATAGGGTGTAGTGAAAGATCAACCTAATACAAGGTAAGTTCACTCAGATGTCTGAAAGCAGCAGGGAAGAAACTGCTCTTGAGTTGGTTGGCACATGACCTCAGACTTTTGTATCTTTTTCTTGAAGGAAGAAGGTAGAAAAGAGAATATCCGGGTACGTGGGGTCCTTAACTATGTGGCTGCTTTGCTGAGACAGCAGAGAGTGTGGACAAAGTCAATAAATGGGAGGCTAGTTTGTGTGATGCATTGGGGCTACATTCATGACCTTTTGTAGCTCCTTGTGGTCTTGCACAGAGTAGGAGCCATAGCAAGCTGTGATACAACCAGAAAGAATGCTTTCTACGGTGCGTCTGTAAAAATTAGTGAGAGCTGAACATCCTCCTTCTGTGCTAAACTATTCACTATTGTTGTTTGTATGACCTCTAGTTTCTAATTACTCCAGCCAATTTTCCCATCTCCAAGATGTTTTATTACTAATAAATGGAAAGCAAATGGAGAAAGGAAATACATTTTTTATGACCTTACAATTTTTCTCCTGCCTTGTGGCGTCCAGAAGAATAATCTTCCATTCCTAAGAAATACAGAAGGGTTGGTAATACTAAAGCCAAGAACTAATTTTGGGAACACTCCAGGTCTCTCTCTACTAGCTGATGCGTGTTGCATGCACAAAGCTGAATCTGGGGCCATATCCAATTCCCTCTCAAAGTTCATGGGGCTAGTTATCTTGCATTTGTGCTTCAGAGACTGGATGACTGCCGAGCGATGTGTTGCAGAGTTGACCCTGCTGTAAAAAGTGGGATTATCTCCTTCACAAACTCCGTGTTATGCCAGGAGCACTGCTCCTCCAGGGGACAGAGGAAGTAACTGGTTCAGAAATCTTTAAAATGACTCAGTTACAGGGGGGAGAGCTGCAACAATTGTGTGAACCTATAAGCGTCAATCATTAAGTGTACCAAACGTCAGCTTATGTACAAAGATGTCTTATCAGAGATTTTCTGCGATTTCATAAGAAAGAACCAACTACAGGAGCTGACTGAAAGAATTAGTCCACGGGAGCGAAAAGGAAAAGCACAAAGTTTGACAGAGAACGACATCCTCTTTCTAGACCAAATGCAACAAAGTAGAGAAAGACCGCTGAGAACGTATGGCATCTAATATTGTCCAAACCATGTGGTGTGTTTGTGACACTGAGTGGTACCTCTCTCAACATCAGCAAACCAGAGCAGGGAAAGCTCAATGATCTGGTAAGGGCAGGAATGGTGTTTCATTGCAATTGTCTCTTTACGCTATTGAGTATCATAGGCATCAACACACTAGCCAACCTCTACTGTTACTCAGTGCACACACCCTCCTTCACTATGAAATGTGCTTCACGGGGTATTTATCTCATCATCTTTTAACTTATGATGCCAGCCCAGCTGATGAGACTCTCACAACTTTTACAGATGCACCAGAGAAAGCATTCTTTCTGGTTGCATCACAGCTTGGGATGACTCCTGCTCTGCCCAAGACCGCAAGAAAGTACAAAAGGTCATGAGTGAAGCCCAATCCATTCATTGAGTCTGTCTACACTTCCTGCAGCCTTGGCAAAGCAGCCAGAATAATTCCACGCATCCGTAACATTCTCCCTTCCACCTTCTTTGAAAGATATGAAAGTCTGAGGTCGCGTGCCAACCGCCTCAAGAACACCCTCTTCCCTGCTGCTGTCAGACTTTTGAATGGGCTGACTTTATATCAAATTGATTTTTCTCTAAACCCTAGCTATGACTGAAACGCTACAATCTGCTGTCTTTCCTTTCCTTCTCTGTGAGTGGAATGCTTTGTCTGTATAGCGTGCAAGAAACAGTGCTTTTCACTGCATGTTAATAAATGTGAATAATAAATCAAATCAAATCAAAATCAATTGATCCTTCCCAAACATTAATAAGGTGCCATCAAAAGACTTGCCACTTGGTAATGTGGCTAGAAATAACACTGATGTTCAGGACCCTGAATCACCATGAGTAACGCCACAGGCAACCAGTGAGTCCCCTTCTATATTATTAACATTCGTGCTTGGTAGAAGGGCCCACAACTACTTCAAGTTCATAGAATCATAGAATCCCCACAGTGCAGAAGGCGGCCATTTAGCCCATCAAGTCTGCACCAGCCACAATCCCACCCAGCCCCTATTCCTGTAACATTGTCCAAGTCTTGCTGCATTTGGATACGGGCTGCTTCAGCATCTGAGAAGTCACGAATGGTGCTGAACATTGCGCAGTCATCAGCGAACATTCCCACTTCTGACCATATGATGGAAAGAAAATCATTGATGAAACAGCGGAAGATGGTTGTTCTGTGGATACTAACCTGAGGACTCCTGCAGTAACGTCCTGGAGCTGAGATGATTGACTCCCAATCACCACGGTCATCTTCCTTTGCGCAAGGGATGGTTCTAACCAGCACGATCCTTGGCTCCAGGGTAGAACATGCAAGTAAAAGTGTATGTTGCCTCAGCAACTGAGATTTCTTGGAACGGGCCAGTCGGCTCAGTTGACTGATGGCTGGTGTGGATCAGACTGGTGCCAATAGAGCTCAATCCACTTTCTGGCTACGAAGGTTTCCAGATTTACCTCCTTCCTCCTAATCATAGTGGAATTTTCCATTTGTTTAAGGGAAAAGCGTCCCATAATAGAGAAGGAAGAGAAGTTATACGTTGTGTGCCCCCCAAACCTGAAACCTTTGCAAGGAAGATAGTTTGTAGATTCGGGGTTTGAGACCACAGAAGGAGTATCAGGTGGAAGGTATCTGAGGCATGTGACAGCAAGTTTGTGATGGCATTTCAGCCTACTGTATGTTCTCTGTATATTCTGTCAGCAAACAACCCTACAAATTCTTCATCTGACATGTGAATTCTTCTGGTCAGTGGCTATTTTTAATCTCTCTTCCAATTTACTTCTTTCACTTGGTCTTCATTTATTGATGTGGAGATGCCCCATTGGACTGAGGTAACCACAATAAGAAATCTCACAACACCAGGTTAAAGTCCAACAGGTTAAAGTCCAAGGCATTGTGAGATTTCTTACCATACCCACCCCAGCTGACAGCTCCACATCATGGTTACCAGCGACACCACAAACCGCAGTCTCAGTTTGGAGAGGCTGTCCAAGAAGATTGGGCATATCGACACAGACATCAAGTTTCTCTAAACTTGTTAGAAGGCTGACCTCGTAACCCCACATATTTACCCTGCTAACCTATAAATTTGGGATACTAAGAAATAATGTAGCATGGCCAATCCACCTATCTGCATATCTTTGGAGTGAAACCCACCTGGAGGAAACCCAAGCAGACACAAGGAGAGTGTGCAGACTCCGCACAGACAGTTGCTTAAGACCAGAATTGAACCCTGGCACTGTGAGGCATTAATACTAAGCACTGTGTCATCCTGCCAGCCCTGAAGTATTAATTTTGATTTTGATGATCAGTCATGATCATAATGAATGGTGGAGCAGACTCGAAGGGCCGAGTGGCCTGCTCCTGCTTCTAGTTTCTATGAACACCTGCCAATGGCCATCAGTGCCTATTTCCTGGGTTTCTCCTAGTCTCTCCTAGTTCTCCTAGAACAGAATCCCAGCGGAATCTCAGGACATATTGCCAACGTGCCTGCCAGTAAGATAGTGCAAATGACAGAACTCATACCCAGCACCTCAAACTTTACACCCTCGTGAGAAATTCCACTCGCTCAGAATAACAAATGACGCCCTGTTTCACAGGGACCTGGGTTCAATTCCGGCCTCAGGGTCAGTGTCTGTGTGGAGTTTGCAAGTTCTCCCCATGTCTGCATGGGTTTCCTCTGGCTGCTCAGGTTTCCTCCCATAGTCCAAAGATATTGATGGATTAGTTGGATTGGCCATGTTAAATTGCCCCTTAGCTAGGGTAAATGCATGGGGTTATAGGGATAGGGCTTAGATGGGATTGTAATTGATACAGATTCAATGGGCCACACTGACTCCTTCTGCACTGTAAGGATTCTAAAAAAAAATGTTCTAATTAGTTTCGGGAATCGCTGTAAGCGCTGCACTGTCCCACACTTGATTAACTGGGTAAATAATTAAAAACATCCAATTGTTTGTGGGTAAGCATTTTCCTTTAGTTCCTATTAAGCGTATAGCAATGATAAAGGTCCGTCCACGTGAGCTTAATCAGTTAAGTGAAGCAAGATTTGTCATGTCATCTATAGGGCAGCACAATGAAGGCATGCAACTCAATACAGCAAATGTCCAATCCAATAGTATAATGTCTGGTGTGTATTCAGCCCAGCGTACGTGCAATCCAAAAGGGAGCTAATGGGAGTCTTGAGGCTGCGATTACTATGGATTTGAGTTGGCAGTGGTACAAGAAAGTCACTCTTTTGAACTTTACAATGTAGCTGTGGTTCTTGCATCTCGATTCAAGGCTTATAATCTAGCTTTATGATCCAACTTTCCTCAGTGCAGATTGTCAAACTATCAGTCATTCTGATGCTTTTTTTTTCCCTTTTTGCTGTTCGTTTTTCATTTTCCATCCTTAAGCTTACTGTCAAAAGCAACCTCAAATTTATTCTCCACTCCTGGTAGCCCAGTTATTAATTTAACCATTGACTATTTTCCATTTCAATACTGTACAGGTCACACTATTTCTTCACTCTTTCTTTGTCATTTCCATTCGTCTGCTCCAGCTCTGACAAAGGATCCATGCTGGAAATGTTAATTTATCTGCTCTTTCTCCTGATTCTGCCTGGCCTGGTTGTGGTTTCCAGCATGTTCTGTTTTTATTTCAGATTTGCAGCATCTGGAGTTCATTGCCTTTTGTTTATACGATAAACTTTAGCCTGATTTCTTTTTTGCATCTCTTTAATAAGAAATGATACGCTGGCCCTGAAGTTCGAATGGAGACTTTTCCAGCCCGACTCCAGCGGGAGCCAGCAAGGTCCCCAGAGAACGGTGCACACGGCCACTCTCGGCTATTGACATTTGTTTCCCTGGCATTTCTGGCTGTTTCTCGTCAGGGAGGTAGCACCGGATGGATCCCCTGTGGATGCTGTGGGCATGTCAGTGACATCAGGGGAACTGGCTTAAAGAAAACAATCTTGGAGCAAGTTGAATTAACATGACCGTAAAAATATTCGCAGATATTTGCCTTATCCCTGCTCGAGATAATTCAGATCCTTAGCACGAGAAAGCAGAGATGATGTGCCTTAAAGCAGATTTCATTCAACAGGATTTTCTTTATCTCATCTAGAGCAGTTTTAGGGTGGCACAGTAATTAGCACTGCTGCCTCACAGCGCCGAGGACAGTTCACTGTGTGTGTTCTCCCCGTGTCCTCCAAGTGCTCTGGTTTCCTTTCACAGTCCAAAAGACGTGCAAGTTAGGTTGATTGGCTGTGCAAAATTGCCCTTAGTGTCAGGGGGACTAGCAGGGTAAATATCTGGGGTTACGAGAATAGGGCCTGGGTGGGATTGTGATCGGTGTGGGAGACAGAGATGGAGGTGGTTATGTGTGTGGTAGGGTGGGACTTGTTAAAATATGAAGATATGATTGGAACAGCCCCTCTCCCAATGCATTCTCCCCTCCTGGGGAAACGTTCCAGAAGTGGGCAAGGAGAAAAGTCATGACTTTTAGAATGCCAGCAAGATTGGGAGCCTATTATATATATTGATATATTGGGGATCATTTTCCAACAGGGATAGAACTTTTCCATTGTTGAATCACTCTCTGCCATATATAGGGCCTGCCAACTCATGTCCCATAGCAGCAGACCAAGAAGGCTGAGACAGCCAGAGGTTTCATGCCCAGTAAAGTTTCTACCAAGACAAAGGATATCCCCTCCACACTGATATCCCTTGGGAACTCTCTAATCTAACAATTGCAGAAGGCATTAGACAGCGCGACCATATTGCGAACTGTTCTGAAGAGTGCATGATGAAAAATTTTGACCACAGTAGTGTTTATTTAAGGTTTATTATTTAATTATTAGTGTCACAAGTAGGCTTACATTAATATTGCAATAAAGTTATTGTGAAAATCCCCTAGTCACCACAGGTGTTCAGGTACATTGGAGAAGAATTTAGCATTGCCAATGCACCCTAACTAGCACATTTTTCAGACTGTGGGAGAAAACTGGAGCAGCCGGAAGAAACCCAAGTAGACACAGGGAGAATATGCAAACTCCACACAGACAGTTGCCCAAGCTGGTAATCGAACTGGGTCCCTAGTGCTGTGAGGCAGCAGTGCTAACCACTGTGCCCCTAGCTGCCCCAATGCTTAACTGTTTGACATAATGTTATTATCAACAGCACCCACCATGGGTAGAAAGGGGAAAATGCAAAAAAAAAGAGAAGAAATAGGGAACCTCTCACTGATTGTCTGCTCCTGCTCCTAATTTGAAAGTTTGTAGTAACCAGAAGTGACGGTGAAGTTCCCTCCAATATTCTTGGGTGGCACAGTAGCACAGTGGTTAGCACTGCTGCCTCACAGTACTAGAGACTCAGGAGACAATTCCAGCCTTGGGTCACTATCTGTGTGGAGTTTGCACATTCTCCCCATGCCTGTATGGGTTTCCTCCCACAGTCTAAAGATATACGGGTTAGGTTGATTGGCCATGCTAAATTACCTCTTAGTGTCAGGGGGACTGGCTAGAGTAACTGTGCGGTGTTACAGGGATAGGGCCTGGATGGGCTTGTGATTGGTGCAGACTCGATGGGCTGAATGACCTCCTTCTGCACTGTAGGGATTCTATGATTCATCTTTTTTATTCTTAACGTTGATCAATTATATCTGAACATTTTCACTTAGTGTTTGATTTCTCTCACTGAGTATACACCACAACAGATGGAGTTTTATCTTCCTTGGACTTCCAATTGCAGTTTGAATTTTAATGCCTGTCCCGATACAATGAATACGTTTTATTGTTGGGAGTTCTCCTTCTGGCAGTGGTTGCTGTCAAACTCATTTAACTTAAAAGAATGATGCTAATTTGCTGTGTGTAAGACTGCAATGGTTTGATGTTGCCATTGTGCCTGTAGCATGAATTAATATAGGAATCTATGTAGCTGTTTGTCCTGCCACGTTAAACATCATTAGGATAATGAAACTCACGTGTGTAATTACACTGCAGTGTTGATATAAAGGGAGTTTCAGCTTTACACTACACTTGCCCAAGGTGAATTTCAAGTACAGAGGAAGCAGACAGTTTCTTCTGGAATCTTACAACTCCTGCATCATCTTCAACTGTAATTTTTCATTATATGGTTGCCCAGTGGAATTACAGTGCAGAAGGAGGCCACTCAGCCCACCGAGTCTGCACCGACCGTAATCCCACCCAGGCCCTATTCCCATAAACCCAGGCATTTACCCTAGCTAGACCCCCTATCACTAAGGGGCAATTTAGTATGGTCAATTCACCTAACCCGCGCACCTTTGGATTGTGGGAGGAAACTGGAGCACCCGGAGGAAACCCACACAGACACGGGAAGAATTTGCAAAGTCCACACAGACGGTGACCCAAGCCAGGAATCGAACCCAGGTCCCTGATGCTGTGAGACAGCAGTGCTAACCCACTGTGGCACCGTGCTGTCTGTCTGTGGGAAGCAAAGCCCCAGCTAAGTATAAACGCACCCTAAAATCAGGATGTTACAGGGCCATAGAAACTAGAAGCAGGAAAAGGCCATTCAGCCCTTTGAGTCTGCTCTGCCATTCATTTTGATCATGGCTGATCATGGAATTCAAAATCCTGATCCTCCTTTCTCCTCATATCGCTTGGTCTCTTTAGCCCTAACAGCAATATCTAATTTCTTCTTGAAATCAGACAATATTTTGGTCTTAGCTATTTTCTGTTGCAGCGAATTCCACACATGCAAGAAATTTCTCCTCAGCTCGGTTCTAAAAGGTTTATCCCTTACCCTCAAACTATGGCCCGTAGTTCTGGATTCCCCCCATCATTGGGAACATTCTCATCCTCATTGAGATGTGGATAGGGAGTGGGATATGGAAAGTTGGATGGATTAGTGAAAGTGATGGGCCCATTGCCTTCTTGCCTTCTGACCCTTAAGCAGACAATTAAGGACCAAGTGAGGGCTTCTTCCCAGGTAAGATACCTGGTCATATTGAGAGACCACTAACCCACCTCCCTGCATGCTAGGGTGCTGCACAACAGATGGCCTATCTGACAGGGATAATGCAGTGTATTGAGAGTGAGACAGTGGCACCATGGTTAGCACTGCTGTCTCACATCACCAGAATCCCAGGTTCAATTCCAGCCTCAGATTCCTGCCTCTGTGGACTTGCCCATTCTCCCTGCATCTGCATGGGTTCCTCCCGGTTTCCACCCGATAGTCCAGAGATTTGCAGGTTAGGTTGATTGGCCATGAAAAATTAACATTAGTTTCAGGGGGATTAGCAGGGTAAATACAGGGAATAGGGCCTGTGGTCAGTACAGACTCGATAGGTCGAATGGCCTCCCACTGAACTGTAAGGATTTGGTTCTATGATTCTATGACTCTTTGCAGCCCAGACCATCCACTTGAAAGACCCTCAGCTCACAACCAACAAATCCCTCCTTCTCTTTTGCCAGGGCTCAGCGAGCTCCACCATCTCAATTGTACTCCAGGGCTTCCAGTGTGTCGAACTGGCTGCACTCCCAACAGTGGCCATTACTCCCAGTGGCGCTGCTGAGACTGAAGAGCTGCCAGCCCTCTGGTTGGCTAACAACTCTCGGGGGGTCACTGGATATCCTTGCTTAATAAGACAGAAGGCAATTAATTTGTTAAGCCCCATTTGGGGCTTCTATAATCAGGGAAGGCCGAAGCAGCCTCAGATGCTGCACTTTTCTGTTAAATTCCTGGCCTAAATCTTTGAAAGGAGTTCAGCTGAGCTAACGAACGATCCAGGGGGAGGTGGGGGGGAGGGAGGCAGGTGGCTCCACTCACTGCAGGATGAGTGGTCAGAAATAGGAAATTTGGCATGTCATCTACGATTCTTACCAACTTTTACAGATGCACCGTAGAAAGCATTCTTTCTGGTTGTATCACAGCTTGGTATGGCTCCTGCTCTGCCCAAGACAGCAAGAAACTACAACAGGTCATAAATGAAGCACCGTCCATCATGCAATCCAGCCTCCCATCCATTGACTCCGTCCACACCTCCCACTGCTTGAAAAATCTGCCAGCATAATTAAGGACTGCCTGCGCCCTGGAATTTTCTCTTCCACCTTCTTCCGTCGGGCAAAAGATACAAAAGTCTGAGGTCACATACCAACCAACTCAAGAACAGCTTCTTTAATAGCATTCATTAATCGAGGAATTGAGTTTAGGAATCAGGAGATAATGATGCAGCTCTATAAGAACCTTGTCAGAACCCACTTGGAGTCTTGTGCGCAGTTCTGGTCGCCTCACTATAGGAAGGATGTAGAGGCTATTGAGAGAGTGCAGAGGAGATTTACGAGGATGCTGCCTGGATTGGGAGGCAGGCCTTATAAAGATAGGTTGAGGGAGCTGGGACTCTTCTCACTGGAGAGATGTAGGTTGAGAGGCGACCTGATAGAGGTTTATAAAATGTTGAGAGGTATAGATAGGGTGGACTCTCAGACACTATTTCCCAAGCTGAAATGGTCACTACGAGAGGACACAGATTTAAGGTGCAGGGAAGCAAATACAGAGGGGATACAAGGGGTAATTTTTTCACTCAGAGGGTGGTGAGTGAATGGACTCGGCTGCTGTCGGAGGTTGTTGAGGCAAACTCGCTGGGGTCTTTTAAAAGACTTCTTTTAAAAGAAAAGTATATGGAAACGAATGGGATAGGGGGTTATAGATAGGTCTGTGGATTGGTAGATATAGATGTGATCGGCGCAACTCGTGGGCCAAAGGGCCTGTTTGTGCTGTATTGTTCTATGTTCTGGGTTCTTCCTTGTTGCCATCACACTTTTGAATGGACTTACCTTGCATTGAGTTAATCTTTCTCTACACTCTGGCTATGACTGTAACACTTCATTCTGCACTCTCTTCTTTCCTTCTCTATGAACAGTATGCTTTGTCTGTATAGCGAGTAAGAAACACCACCTTTCACGTACACTAATGCATGTGACAATAATAAATGAAATCAAATCACTGAAGGAATGTGATAACTGAGATTTGTCATCAGCCAGGGCAGAGTGAACCCTATCAGAAATCAATTTAAACACAGGGATTATTTTTGAAAAATATTAAACCAGACTCTTAATGATGAGACTTTCCTAGCCACATTCCAGCTTCCCCGAGGTTTCCACCACAATGTTTGTTTTCCCCTACTCCAGATCAGCCTCTTTACAACAATCACCTTTCAGCATAAGTAGAATTTTACAGCCTCTACTGCCAGCAAAGTAAGTGGAGTTTTCAATGGTCCACTGCGAGAGAGCCATAAAATTCCAACCATGGAAATCTCTGACCTCTAACCCAAACCCCAACCTTAACACTAACCAAGAACCCTAACCCCAACCCTAAACCTAATCAATACCCCTAACCCTAATGCAGAGAGACTGGTTCAGCAATTTCTGTGTTACATTGTACAATAGTTATTCCTGAGCTTCACCAAATAGACTTGGACTATCAATCATCAATGCTTCCAGTAGCAGCTCCCTTTCTTATTGAACTTCCCCACTTCGTGTTGTGAGTCCGATGGTACCCTAATCCTAACTCCAGCCCTACCCCGAACTCCAGCCCTACCCCGAACTCCAGCCCTACCTTTAACTCTAACTCCAACCCTAACCCTAATCCTAGCCTAATGCTAACCATTAGCTCTAACCCTAACCTTCAACCTAGTCCTAACTCTAACTTTAACCACCAACAACAGCCCAAAACCTAAATCCTAACCCTGACTCAATGATAGCCCTAACTTCTAACCCTAACACAACGATAGTCCTAATTCCTAACCCTAACTCAACGCTGGCCCTAATTTCAAACCCTAACACAACAATAGCTCTAACTGCTAACCCTAAAACAATGATAGTCTGAACTCCTAACCCTTACATAATAGCTCTAACCCCTAACCCTAACTCTAATCATTAATACCAGCCCATCAAACATGATTAAATGAAAAAAAAACTAACATTATTCCAAATTGTCACACACAAAGTTAGGATTTGAAAAGCTGTTTTTTACATATGCAAATAACTGTGTTTAATCGATTTAGTTGATGAATCTCATGCCCATAATTCTCATGTCTACAGTACACTCAACACAGCATAAAAGAGATTTTACAGACTCGCTAATTCCGAAACCATAAAATCCCTCCCCAGGTCAGTGGACCTTTCCATTGTCCGTCTGTCGCCCACTCCGATTCCCGTGACAGCCAGGGGTGGTGGGGGAGGGTTAAAATTCTAGCCACCCTTTTCAGAATGTGTGAAAGCTATGAGAAGTATATGGAAGCCCTTCTTGCATAGTTCAGCTCAAACTATTAATATCTGTCCTAGTTCTGAGGAGAAAAAGCAATCTGAACCTCCATGTGGAAGATTACCATCACGGAACACTAAGGGGAATAGCTCTGCATGGGCGTAAATCCAAGTAGCATGATAAACTATCAAGAGCAATGTTCAAATATACAAAATAGCAAGGGACAGATAGCACCTCCATGGCAACATAATTAAAACCATAAAGTCATTGCTGATTACAAAATACCAAAAAAGGGTTTAATAATTCATAGATTGCTTCACTGAAAACCTTTTATAGGGTGTGTTAAAGACATCATTCAGTAAACCATGGTATGTGGATAAAAGATAGGGCTAAATGTAATAAAGAAAAATAATAAACTAAAATTATTCCAAATTTTCACACAGAAGATTAGGATTTTTCATATGAGAAAAGGTCTGATTAATAGATCTGATTAATTAATCTTATCCCCATGATCTTCATCTCTACAGTGTAGGCATACTTAAGTGCAGGAATGTACATGAATGTACATTCAAATATAGCACAAATGCAGAACAGTATCCCAAATTGGGCTGACAAGTGACATGTAACAGTTGTACCACATAAGTTCCAGGCAATGACCATCTTCAACAAAAAACAATCTAACTATTCCTCTTTTGACATTCAATGGCATTACCATCGCAGAATTCCTTCACCGTCAACATCCTAATGGTTACCATTGAACAGCAGCTGAACTGAACTAGTTATACAAATACTGTGCGTACAACAATGGGTCAGAGGCTCAAAATCCTGTGGCAAATTACTCATTTCCTGTCTCCACCCAAATCCTATCCAAGGCACAAGTCAGGAGTGTGATGGAATAATCTCCACTTACCTGAATGTTTGCAATTCCAGCATCAAAGCAACTTGCTTGATTGGCACTCATCCACAAATATTCACTCCTCCTACCATTGGCACACTGCTGTGTGTACCATGTACAAGATGCACTGCAGGAACTCACAAAGAGTCCACACTCTTTTCAAATCCACAACCACTATCACCTAGAGGGACAAGGGCAGCAGGTACATGGGAACACCACTACCTGCAAGTACCCCTCCAAGCCATTCACCATCCTGACTTGGAAATATATCGCCATTCCTTTGCAGTCGCTGGGTCAAAATCCTGAAATCCCCTCCTTAACAACAATGTAGGCGTACCTACACCACATGGTCTGCAGTGGATCAAGAAGTAGCTCACTGCCACCTTCTGAAGGACAATTAGGGATGGGCAATAAATGCTGGCTTAGCCAGAAATATGATGCCAGCTTTGGACTGGGATAAGAAGTCTCACAACACCAGGTTAAAGTCCAACAGGTTTATTTGATAGTAAAACCCACAAGCTTTCAGAATGCTATTCCTTCGTCAGGTGAACAAAGCTCTCCACTCACCTGATGAAGGAACAGCAATAAACCTGTTGGACTTTAACCTGGTGTGGCGAGACTTCTTACTGTGTTTAGCCAGAGACACCCATGAATCAATCTTTTAAAAATGGCACATGAATAGACAATGACAAGTTGCATCCGTTTAGCCCCTTTAACGCAATTAAAACATCCCCAACGTGCTTCCCCGAAACATTTTCAGGGAACATACGACACTGAGAGATGAGCAGGGATGTCAGGACCGGTAACTAAAAGCTTGTTCAAAGGAGAAGCTGTTAAGGAGTGAGTTAAAGGAGAAAAGAGAGATTCTCCATCCTCTCTGGCAGCAGTGGCGGGCAAGTGTTACTGAACCACTACAGATCAGCCATGATCTTATTGAATGGTGGGGCAGGCTCGAGGGGCTGGATGGCCTACTCCTGTTCTTATTTCTTATGTTCTTATGATGTGGTGGAGAGGTTTAACGGAGAAATTCCACAGTTTGGGTTCCTCAGCATCACAACACACGGGGCCTAATTCTCCAGCCATTCACGTCCCACCATTGCTGTCAGAGAGGACAAAGAATTTGGCGCTCAGCCAAATCTTCATTCTCTGCAGCGGGATTGGAGAATCCTGCTGGTGTGCCCAGCCGGAGAATTCCAGCTATTATCATCATTGACAGGGCAATGAAATAGTGAACACATAGCAAGTTGTAACCAATTAGAACATAGAACATAGAACACTACAGCACAAACAGGCACTTCGGCGCACAAGTTGTGCCGAACACATCCAATTCCAAAAAAAAAGAAATGGGCTGGAATTTTACCAAACTGTCAGCCATGGGAATCGGCGCAGGCAAAGGGCGGACCATAGAAAGGTCCTTTGACCTCAGGCGGGATTTTATGGTTTAAGGACAAACAAAGTTGCAAAATCTCATCTCACAGTTTCCAAGGTTTTGAATGTTACTTTTTGCATAACATCTCAAATGAAAATATTTCAAAAGTTTAACAAAATGTATCCTGTTTGAAACGGGGGAACATCTTTGGTTTCAACAGAAAACCTTCTTGCAGTAAAACCTCAGCAATATTTCCTCATTGTTTTGGAGTTTCTAGTGTAAAGGTTTAAATTGTTTATTCATTTTTTATGAGGGCCACTTGCGAACCAGAAGACTAAGGAAATTTGGCATGTCAGCTCCAACTTTCAGCAACTTTTACAGATGCACATAGAAAGCATTCTTTCTGGTTGTATCACAGCTTGGTACGGCTCCTGCTCTGCCCAAGAAGTTAAAAAACTACAAAAGGTCATGAAGGGAGCCCAATCCATCATGCAAACCATCCATTGACTCTGTCTACACTTCAGTCAGCATAATTAAGGAGCCCACATACCCGACATTGTCTTTTCCACCTTTTTCCATCGGGAAAATGATACAAAAGTCTGAGGTGATGTACCAACCAACTCAAGAACAGCTTCTTGCCTGCTGCCCTCAGACTCTCAAATGGATTTACCTCGCATTAAATTGATCTCTCTCTGCACCCTAGCTACAACTGTAACATAAATTCTATACTCTCTCCTTTCCATCCCTATGCTTTGTCTGTGTAATATGCAAGAAACAATACTTTCCCCTTTCCTTCTCTATGAACAGTATGCTTTGTCTGTATAGCACACAAGAAACAGTACTTTTCACTGTATACATGACAATATATATGACGATGTATGACATATTCATACATGTGACAATAATAAATCAAATCAAATCAAAAACCTCTGTGCAAAAATGGACCGACTGCAGACAGAGTTGTGAATCGTGATTAAATGTATTCCTGGAGGTTCCATCACATAGCTTTCCCCCACACTCCAACCATTAGTCACCAACACGTCTATCCTTGTGACGCACTGACTTCAAAGAGTTAGAGTTTAAAGAGTTTAAAAACTCTTTTTTTTAATTAATAAATTAGTAAATTTGCAGATGACACTAAAGTCGGTGGAGTGGTAGATAGTGAAGAGGGGTGTTATAGTTTGCAGAGTGACTTGGACAAGTTGCAGAGCTGGGTCGAGAGGTGGCAAATGGAGTTTAATGTGGAAAAGTGTGAGGTAATGCACTATGGCAGAAATAATAAATGTGTAGAGTATAGGGCAAATGGTAGGATTCTTAATAGTCTAGATGAACAGAGGGATCTTGGTGTGTATGTGCATAGATCCCTAAAAGTAGGCAGTCAAGTCGAGAAGGTTGTTAAGAAGGCATATGGAGTCTTAGCTTTTATTGGTAGGGGGATTGAATTTCGGAGCCGCAACGTCCTGTTGCAACTGTACAAAACTCTAGTGCGGCCGCACTTGGAGTATTGTGTGCAGTTCTGGTCCCCACATTATAAGAAAGATGTGGATGCATTGGAGAGGGTACAGAGGAGGTTTACCAGGATGTTGCCTGGTATGGAGGGCAGGTCTTATGAAGAGAGGCTGAGGGATTTGATGTTGTTTTCGTTAGAAAGGAGGCGGCTAAGAGGGGACCTTATTAAAACATATAAGATGATTAGAGGTTTAGATAGGGTGGACAGTGATAGCCTTTTTCCTAGGATGGAGAAATCTAGCACGAGGGGACACAGCTTTAAATTAAGGGGTGATAGTTATAGGACGGATATCAGAGGTAGGTTCTTTACCCAGAGTGTGGTTCGGGAGTGGAATGCCCTGCCTGCAGCAGTTGTAGATGCGCCAAGTTTGGTGGCGTTTAAGAGGTTAGTTGATAAGTATATGGAAGAGAAGGGAATGGTTTAGTTTGGAGGGTCATTGCTTTTTATATTGGTCGGCGCAACATCGAAGGCCGAAGGGCCTGTTCTGTGCAGTAATGTTCTATGTTCTATGTTCTATGTTCTATGTTCTAATTGTTTAAAAGAGGCGTTCAGGTCAGGTGACCCTGATCTACACAACAGAGCCAGATACAGTCTAAGGAGATCTATCAAAGATGCTAAAAGGCAGTACTGGACCAAGCTAGAGCTCCAAGCCAGCCACATCAACCCCTGCCGATGAAGCTATGTAAAAATTGCCGGCTCACCAGATTCCGTATCTCATTCCTGTACTCTGTCTCATCATTATTTGAAATCTATGGTGGTGTCGTCAGCAAACTTGAAAATAAAATTGGAGAGGAATTTGGCCACACAGTTATAGTCATAAGGAATACAATGGGGGGCTGAGAATACAGCCTTGCATTAAGTTCTCTATACCCTAGCTATGATTGTAACACTAATTATGCATTCTCTCGTTTCCTTCTCTATGCTTTGTTCTGCATAGCACACGAGAAACAATACTTTTCACCGTATGTTCATATATGTGACAATAATAAATCAAATTAAATCAAAGAAAACAGCAGAAAGAAACAATCTTTTTTAACGATGAAAGCAAAATACTGCAGATGTTGGAGTCCAAAAAAAACCAGAAAATGCTGGAAAATCTCAGCAGGTCTGACGATATCTGTGGAAAGAGAATAGAGCCAATGTTTCAGGTCAACTCTGATGAAGGGTCATCCAGACTCGAAATGTTGGCTCTATACTCTCTCTCCATAGATGCTGCCAGACCTGTTGAGACTTCCCAGCATTTTCTGATTTTTAGTGTCCTGGTAAGTTATTTTTTTCTCCAGGGATTGCAAACAAATCTCACCAACTTTTACAGATGCACTATAGAAAGCATTCTTTCTGATTGTATCACAGCTTGGTATGGCTCCTGGTCTGTCCAAGACAGGAAGAAACTAAAAGAGGTGTTGAATGAAGCCCAATCCATCACACAAACCAGCCTCCCATCCATTGACTCTGTCTACACTTTTCACTGCCCTGACAAAGCAGTCAGAATAATTAAGGACGACATGCACCCCGGAATTCTCTCTTCCGCCGGGAAAAAGGTACAAAATTCTGAGCTCATATACCAACCAACTCGAGAACAGCTTCTTCCCTGCTGCCGTCAGACTTATGAATGGACTTACCTCGCATTAACTTGGTCCTTCTCTACAGCCTAGCTATGACTGTAACACTACATTCTGCACTCTCTCCTTTCCTTCTTTATGAACGGTATGCTTTATCCATATAGCACACAAGAAACAATACCTTTCACTGTATGCTAATATATGTGACAATAATAAATCAAATCAAATAAAATCAGAAAACCTCTGTGCAAAGATGGACCGAATGCAGATTGAGTTGAGAATCATGATTAAATGTATTCCTGGAGATTCCATCACATGGCTTTCCCTCACACTCCATTAACCATTAGTCACCAATACGTCCATCCTTGTGATGTACTGACTTCCTACATCAACTGGAAAGCAAAAAGCATGCAGCTGGATAATGCTGACTACCAGCACAACAGCCTCATTATGGATATTTTTATATCCAGTAAGGAGAAAGATTCAAAGAGTTTAAAGAGACTTGAATGTCTCTTTTTGTTCAAAAGAGGCATTCAAGTCAGGCGACTTCGACCAACACAAGAAAGGAGATACAATCTAAGGTGATCCATCAAAGATGCCAAAAGACAATACCAGACCAAGCTCGAATCCCAGGCTAGTCACATCAACCCTTGCCGACAACGGCAAGGTCTACAAGACATAACAGGCTACAAGATAAAAGCATGTAAAAATCGTCAGTTCACCAGATTCTGTATCTCATTCCTGTACTCTGTCTCATCATAGTTTGAGATCTGACCCACTACCACAGTGTTGTTAGCAAACTTGAAAATCGAATTGGAGGGGAATTTGGCCACACAGTCACAATCATAAGGAATACAACTGAAGGCTGAGAACACACCCTCGCACTAAGTTGATCTTTCTCTATACTGTAGCTATGACTGTAATACTACATTCGGCACTCTCTCATTTCATAGAAATCTACAGTGCAGAAAGAGGCCATTCGCCCTATCGGATCTGCATCAACCGCAATCCCACCCAGGCCCTATCCCCATATCCCTATATAATTATCTACTAATCTCTTTAAACTAGGCATCCCATGTCACTAAAAGGCAATTTAGAATGGCCTATCAACCTAACTTGCACATCGTTAGATTATGGGAGGAAATCGGAGCACCTGCAGGAAACCCATGCAGACACAGGGAGAATGTGCAAACTCCACATAGACAGTGACTGGAACCAGGATTTTAACCTAGGTCCCTGGAGCTGTGAAGCAGCAGTGCTAACGACTGTACTATCGTGCCGCCCTTTCCTTCTCTATGAACAGTATGCTCTGTCTGTACAGCGTGCAAGAAACAATACTTTTCACTGTATACTAATACATGTGATAATAATAAATCAAATCACTTCCAATCAGCTGTGTCCTGGTGTCTGATCTTCAATATCTGGAGATTCCAGGACAATCCAGGAAGGCCAGTGACCTGAACTTCAAGATGAGCGATGCTGCCATGCTTCAACTCCTGGGCATGTGGCCGGGAACAGAGCGGGTCAGCAAAGGGCAGCAAACAATTCGTAACTGACCAATAAAGGTCGCATACACTCAGCTCAGACTATCTGTACAACATTTGTAGATTCCAAACAATGGAAGAAAGGCCATTGAATCTTTGACAAAGGTACCTGTATGAGACGAGGTCTCACCTGTAATGATGTAGTTTTGGTGTCCTTATCTGAGGAAGGATGTCCTTGCTATAGAGGGAGTGCAGTGATGGTTTATCAGGCTGATTCCTGGGAGGGCAGGTCTGTCATATGAGACCATAAGATTTAGAAGTAAAATTAGGCCATTTGGCCCATTGAGTCTGCTCCACTATTTAATCATGGCTGATTGGGGTTGAGAAACCTTTCTCCCATCTCTTCCCCATAACCTTTGATCCACTTACCAATTTGTCTATGTGGAATTTGTACGTTCTCCCCGTCTCTGCGTGAATTTCCTCCGAGTGCTCCGATTTCCTTCCACAGTCCAATGACGTGTGGGTTAGGTGAATTGGCCATGCAAATTGCCACTTAGTGTCAGGGGATTAGTAAGGGTTATAGGGATGGGTGGAATTGTGATCGGGGCAGACTTGATGGGTCAAATTACCTCCTTCTGCATCATAGGGAATATATGATTCAATCAAGAATTTACCTGTCTCTATTTCAGTCTTAAATACACGCAATGATCTGGCTTCCTCTGTGACAATAAATTCCACAGATTCACCACCCTTGAGCTGAAGAAATTCCTCCTCATTTTAGTTCTATCCCACCGTCCTTTTATTCTGAGGCTGTGCCCTCGGATCCCAGTCTCTCCCACTAATGGAAACATCTTCCCCACACCCACTCTGTCCAGGCCTTTCAGTATTCTGTAAGTTTCAATGAGATTCCCCCTTCTAAATTCCTTCTAAATGGTACAGACCCAGAGTCTAATTCAGTTCAGATTGTATTCATTGGAGTTTAGAAGAGCGAGAGGGGATCTCATAGAAACTTACAAAATTCTAACAGGATTAGACAGGGTAGATTCAGAAAGAATGTTCCTGATGGTGGGGGAATCGAGAACTGGGGGTCATAGTTTGAGGATAAGGGGTAAACCTTTCAGAACTGAGGTGAGGAGAAATTTCTTCACCCAGAGGGTGGTGAATGTGTGGGATTCATGAACACAGAAAGTAGTTGAGGCCAAAAAATTGTGTGATTTCAAGAAGAAATTAGACGTAGCTTTTGGGGCTAAAGGGATCAAGGGATATGGGGTGGAGGGGATCAGGATATTGAATTCGATGATCAGTCATGATCAAAATGAATGGCGGAGCAGACTCGAAGGGTCGAATGGCCTACTCTAGTTCTAGTTTCTATGTTTCAATGTGTAATCATCTGTACTGATGGAAGAAAAATGACAATTCATTTATTTGTTAGTGTCACAAGTAGGCTTACATTAACACTGCAATGAAGTTACTGAGAAAATCCCATGGTTGCCACACTCCAGTGCCTGTTCTGGTACACTGAGGGAGAATTTAGAATGCACCTAACCAGTACGTCTTTTGGATTGTGGGAGGAAAGGGGTAACATGGGCAGTGCCAGCTTAGAGTGCCAAAGGATCTGTTCCTGAGCTATAGTTTTCTTTGCTCTTTGGAACTGGAGCACCCAGAGGAAACCCACGCAGACATGGGAAGGACATGCAGACTCTGCACAGACAGCAACCCAAACCGAAGCCAGGTCCCTGGCCCTGTGAGGCAGCAGTGCTAACCACTGTGCCACCATGTTGTCCATACAACAACAACTTAGATTTATATAGTATCTTTAATGTAGCAAAACATCTCCAGATCCTTAAACAGTGTGGCAGTGGGACTGTATTAGCTGGCAGACATTGGCTGAATTCAATGTCAGACAGCATTATGGTGCAGGAGCCCACAGACTGGCAAAGAAATCCACACGCCTTGTCAGAACTGGTGGTCAGAAATGCCAAGAGCGAAGGGTCATAAGCAGGGAAAATCAAGCGCGAGGACAGCTGCCGGAGTTTGTAGCTATACCCCACAGATGTGCGAAGAAAACAAAGCAGTTTGAGGAGACATGAAGGACCATACAGGTTGTGTACTGCCTCCATCCTGTCCAGCATGGCATAGAACATTTCCAGAATTCTTCATAATTCTAGTTTGGTGGATTTTTTTTTTTGAAGTCACATCATTGATAATCTTCTTGTTAATTAGGATAGGAAAATCAATAAGTTTGACATCAAGGGTTAAAAATACGCTGGGCGGGATTTTACCTTCTTGTTCGAGCGAGACGGGAAATTTCCACCCGAGGTCATTCCCTTCAGCCTCCCTCGCCCACTCTGATTCCCCATGCACCCCAAACATTCTCTCTTCCATCTTCTTCCGTCAGGAAAAAGGTACAAAAGTCTGAGGTCACACACTGACCCATTCAAGAACAGCTTCTTCCCTGATTCCCTGAATTCCCTACCTCACATTAAGTTGATCTTTCTCTACACCGTAGCTATGACTATAACAATACATTCTGCACTCTCTCCTTCTCTATGAACAGTATCCTTTGTCTGTATAACCCGCAAGAAACAATACTTTTCATTATATCCCAACACGTATGACAATAATAAATCAAATCAAAATTCCATGGTAGCGGGGGGTGGTAGAATTCCAGCAACTGGAATTAATGCTTGCTAGTTTACGTATCATTTTGCTGATTTTCAACCCTATGCATTATATCTCCCGCTAAACAGATCAGCTAATGAAAAGGAAACTCGCTTACTAATTGCGAAGTGTAATTTGGAAGCATTTAAACAATTGAATTAAGAATGGAAGGCAGGCACAGATGTTCATGGAGCAGCGTTGGGTTTCACAGAGTGGCGAATACTAGCTGAAAGCTGTACTGTGCATAGTGGGAGGGAAATCTACTCCCTTAATGGGACAGATGACACTCCCCCCCCACCCCGCTCCCATCGCCAGGAGTGTACGCACCACAGGAAGAGGTGGTAAGGGTTAGACAGCAATAGTATTGTAGAATCGTACAGCGCAGAAGGAGGCCATTTGGCTCGTTGAGTCTGCATTGATCACAATCCCACCCAGGCCCTATCCCCCTAACCCCAAGAGTTTACTCTGCAGAGATGACAGGTGGCACAGTGGTTAACACTGCTGCCTCACAGCACCAGGACCCGAGTTCAATTCCCAGCTTGGGTCACTGTCTGTGCGGAGTTTGCATGTTCTCCCCATGTCTGCCTGGGTTTCCTCCGGGTGCTCTGCTTTCCTCCCAATTCTGAAAGATGTGCTGGTCGTTAACCTGAACAGGCACCAGATTGTGGCGACTTGGAGAATTTCACAGTTAACTTCATTGCAGTGTTAATGTAAACCTACTTGTGACCAAGAAATAAATTAATAAAATAATCCCCCTGACACTAAAGGGCAATTTAGCACTGTCAATCCACCTAACCCGCACATCTTTGGAGGAAACCAGAGCACCTGGAGGAAACCCATGCAGACCTGGGGAGAAGGTGTATACTCTTCACAGTCACCTGAGGCAGGAATTGAACCAGTCTGCCTTGTGCTGTGGGGCAGTAGCATTAATCACTGTGTCACTTTGCCACCCTGAGCCTTTACATTGCCCAAGGAGGTCACAATTAGGATCCCAGCAATTCTGGAGCCTTGCAACCTGCCAGCAAGCCTTTCACAAGGGAAACTCTTAGTAAAAACAATGAATTAAGTGCTAAACATTTAAAACAAAGCACAATCACAAAGTGGCATCCCTATAACAACTTCAGTTACCTAAGTAACTGAAGCTACTTCAGTTACTTAGTACTGGTGTACGAAAAAAGTTGATTTGCTGGTTGGTGTACGAAAAAAGTTGATTTGCTGGTTGGTGTACGAAAAAAAGTTGATTTGCTGGTTAAGAAGAAAAAGGAGGCTTACCTCAGGATGAGGCTTGAAGGCTCAGTTAGTGCAATGGATAGCTATAGATTAGCCAGGAAGGAGGTAAAAAGTGAATTGAGGAGAGCTAAGAGGGGACACGAGAAGATGTTGGCTGATAGGATTAAGGAGAATCCTAAAGCTTTCTTTCGATATGTTAAGAATAGAAGATTGGTTAGGGCAAGATTAGGGCCAGTCATAGACAGCAGTGGGAAGTTGTGCGTGGAGCCTGAAGAGATTGGTGAGGCACTGAATAAATATTTCTCTTCGGTATTCACGCAGAGTGCTGGAAATGTAGCTATGGAGAACACTGAGGTACAGGGTTGCAAATTGGGAAGTATTGTAGTAGATAGGGAGGATGTGCTAGAAATTCTCGAGGGTTTGAAGTTGGATAAGTCCCCTGGGCCGGACGGGATTTACCCTAGGATTCTCTGGGAGGCAAGAGAGGAGATTGCAGAGCCTCTGGCGCTGATCTTCAGGTCCTCGTTGGTTACGGGTGTGGTTCCGGAGGACTGGAGGATAGCGAATGTGGTCCCATTGTTTAAGAAGGGGAAGAGAGACCTTCCAGGGAATTATAGGCCAGTGAGTCTTACTTCTGTTGTGGGCAAGGTATTGGAGAGAATTATTAGGGATAGGATTTATAGTTATTTAGAGAGAAATGAATTGATTGGGGATAGTCAGCATGGTTTCGTGAAGGGTAGGTCATGCCTTACTAACCTCATTGAGTTTTTTGAGAAAGTGACCAGAGAGGTGGATGGGGGTAAGGCGGTTGATGTAGTATATATGGACTTTAGTAAGGCGTTTGATAAGGTGGCCCATGGTAGACTTCTACAGAAAATGAAGATGTGTGGAATAGAGGGTGATTTAGCTAATTGGATTAGGAATTGGCTGGCAGATAGAAGACAGAGGGTGGTGGTTGATGGGAGATATTCATCGTGGAGTTCGGTGACGAGTGGTGTGCCTCAGGGGTCTGTTTTGGGGCCCCTGCTGTTTGTAATTTTTATAAATGATCTGGATGAGGGTATTGAGGGATGGATCAGTAAATTTGCAGATGACACTAAAGTCGGTGGAGTGGTAGATAGTGAAGAGGGGTGTTTAAGTTTACAGAGTGACTTGGACAAGTTGCAGAGCTGGGCCGAGAGGTGGCAAATGGAGTTTAATGTGGAAAAGTGTGAGGTAATGCACTTTGGCAGGAACAATAAATGTGTAGAGTATAGGGCTAATGGTAGGGCTCTTAATAGTGTTGAGGAACAGAAGGATCTTGGTGTATGTGTCAATAGATCCCTGAAAGTAGGCAGTCAAGTGGATAAAGTTGTTAAGAAGGCATATGGAGTCTTAGCTTTTATTGGTAGGGGGATTGAATTTAGGAGCCGCAGCATCATGTTGCAACTGTACAAAACTCTAGTGCGGCCGCACTTGGAGTATTGTGTGCAGTTCTGGTCCCCACATTATAAGAAAGATGTGGAGGCATTGGAGAGGGTACAGAGGAGGTTTACCAGGATGTTGCCTGGTATGGAGGGCAGGTCCTATGAAGAGAGGTTGAAGGATTTGAGGTTGTTTTCGTTAGAAAGGAGGCGGCTAAGAGGGGATCTTATTGAAGCATATAAGATGATTAGAGGTTTAGATAGGGTGGACAGTGATAGCCTTTTTCCTAGGATGGAGAAAGCTAGCACGAGGGGACACAGCTTTAAATTAAGGGGTATGAGTTATAGGACGGATATCAGAGGTAGGTTCTTTACTCAAAGAGTGATTAGGGAGTGGAATGCCCTGCCTGCAGCTGTTGTAGATGCGCCAAGTTTGGTGGCGTTTAAGAGGTTAATTGATAAGTATATGGAAGAGAAGGGAATGGTTTAGTTTGGAGGGGCATTGCTTTTTATTTTGGTCGGCACAACATCGAAGGCCGAAGGGCCTGTTCTGTGCTGTAATGTTCTATGTTCTATGTTCTATGTTCTAAGTTTGCACGAAAGTGGAAGGAATAGCTTGATTGCTCTTGGTTAGAACACTTGGGACCATAAATCTAGGACAATCACTGATAAATCCAGTAGGTTATTCAGGAGAAACTTTTTCAGCCAGGGACTACATGAATATGGAACTCACTAGCGGGCTGCACAGTGGTTAGCACTGTGCCTCACAGCGCCAGAGACCCAGGTTCAATTTCCAGCTTGGGTCACTGTCTATGTGGAGTCTGCACATTCTCTCCATGTCTGAGTAGGTTTCCTGCAATGCTCTGGTTTCCTCCATAGTTGTGCTGGTTAGGTGCATTGACACAAACAATCGCCTAGTGTGGCAACTAGGGGAATTTCACAATAACTTCATTGCCATGTTAATGTAAGCCTTACTTGTGACTAATAATTAAACTTTGACTTTAACATGAGGGGTAATTGAGGTGACTGGCCAGTTGGGCCCCACGATCACCTGTAAATTGTCCCACAGTCCCGATTCACCTTTTGGCCACCCATCTGCCTGGTAGCTAGCCAACCTCTCTGTGTGGCTGGCTAGTGCCAGGAAACCATTATACCTGCACTGCTGCTAAACTCAGCAAAACCCTCTGAGAGGTCCATCTTTCCAGATTTTCCAACTGTTAAGTTTCCCTCCTTCCCTGTCCTGCTTACCCCTTGTTATTATAGAATCCCTACAGTGCAGAAGGAGGCCATTTGGCCCATCAAGCCTGCACTGACAACAATCTCACCCAGACCCTGTAACCCCACGTATTAACTCTGCTAATCCCCTCGAAACTGGAGTCAATTTAGCATGGCCAATCAACTTAAACCGCACATCTTTGGGTTGTAGGAGGAAACCAGAGCACCTGGAGGATACCATGCAGACATGGGGAGAATGTGCAAACTCCACACAGACAGTGACCCAAGCGGGGAATCGAACCCGGGTCCCTGGCGCTGTGAGGCAGCAGTGCTAACCACTGTGCTACCATACTGCCCGTATTTACAGGTTACTTTATTTCTGGGGCAAAAGTTGGTTACTGCTTCCCACTTCCATCCGCAACACTTACTAAGTCTCCTAACTTGCAAATATGGACATACAATTCATTATTCCTTTATCGAAGTCATTCATAAACATTGCAAAGAACATTAATAACACCTGCCAGATGTGGACACTTTCTCCATCATATTTAGGTTTGTTTGTACTTGTTTCATCTCGTTCAAGTTTCTAATACTCACACGATTATTTGCACCGTCTGCAAGCATGCAGAGAAGTTTCCAATTCCATCATCTTAGTCATTACTAAAGATTGAAAAGAGGAATGATTCCACCAATCCCTGCAAAACTCCATGAATAATTGATCTCGGTACAGAACTATTACTGGACGGGTGCCATAGCGGCACAGTGGTTAGTACAGTTGCCGCATGGTGCCAGGAATCTGGGTTCGATTCCCGCTTGGGTGGCTGTCCAGTTGGAATCGTACACAGAATGGAATTCGTCGTTGGCCTCAGGTGGGATTTTACGAGCCTCACCTGAGCGAGATTTAAAATAGCACCCTCTGTGCGAGTGTTTGCACATTCTCCCCATATCTGCTTGGGCTTCCTCCAGGTGTACTGGTTTCCTCCCACTGTCCACAAATGCATGGATCATGTGGATTGGCTGTGCTGAATTATTAGCAGGGTAAATATGTGGGGTTCCAGGGATAGTGCCTGGGTGGGATTGCTGTTGATGCAGGATTGATGGGCCGAATAGCCTCCTTCTGCATTGTAATGATTCTGTGATCCCATTATCAGCATCCATTTGCCTTTAAGAGTGCAATTAATTTGTTGTCCCTCCACCCCCGCCCAATTCCTCAGGACTTATAAATTAGCCTGTTTGAGAGATAGCACTTATCAAAAGCTTTTAAACCTCCAAGTAAACAGTTGACTACACTGCCTTCAATCCCTAATTTAACAGCTTCCACAGAGAGATCCAGTAAAAGATGTCTGTCTTTTCCAAGGAGCCATGCTGGAAGCTTCTGATTGTACCTCTCTCTGTCCATGTGGTCAGAGTGTACCTCTAATGATCCCTTCCAGCAACTTCTCGATCACCAGAGTCAAAGTAATTCCTCTCTAATTTCTTGGTAATGACTAATTGCCCTTTCAGAATGTTGGCACAACATCAGCCTCCCTGCAGTCCATCACAACAAGCTGTGACTAACAAACTGTTCAAGCCAATGGCTCACCGAGCACAGCTCCTAATTATCTCCAAGTCTCTTCAGACCTCGTATTCTTTCCAGCATCATATCTGTATCCAAATTGACATTCATAACTGTGCGTTCCAATAATGATAGCCCAACCTTGTCCACTGAAGGAAAGGCTTTTAAATGAACCATTTAAAAGCTCGGTCACATTCTGAAAGTTTCCTCAATCTGCCCTAAGGATGTATTTGGCTGCCCCAGTGCAGTTTTTAAATCCCACTGACTCCTAGCATGGATTAAAAAAAAATTTGAGATAAAAATAATACCTATTCCTGTTGCTCGGAAAGTTATTTGCTTCCAGAAGTAATTTTATTTAAGCCTGATTTGGCCTTACAGTTTACCCAGTTAATATAGATGTGGAAATGCCACATTGGGCACAGTAGAACATAGAACATAGAACACTACAGCACAGAACAGGCCCTTCGGCCTTCGATGTTGCGCCGACCAATATAAAAAGCAATGCCCCTCCAAACTAAACCATTCCCTTCTCTTCCATATACTTATCAACTAACCTCTTAAACGCCACCAAACTTGGCGCATCTACAACTGCTGCAGGCAGGGCATTCCACTCCCGAACCACCCTTTGGGTAAAGAACCTACCTCTGATATCCGTCCTATAACTATCACCCCTTAATTTAAAGCTGTGTCCCTCGTGCTAGCTTTCTCCATCCTAGGAAAAAGGCTATCACTGTCCACCCTATCTAAACCTCTAATCATCTTATATGTTTCGATTAGGTCCCCTCTTAGCCGCCTCCTTTCTAACGAAAACAACCTCAAATCCCTCAGCCTCTCTTCATAAGACCTGCCCTCCATACCAGGCAACATCCTGGTAAACCTCCTCTGTACCCTCTCCAATGCCTCCACATCTTTCTTATAATGCGGGGACCAGAACTGCACACAATACTCCAAGTGCGGCCGCGCTAGAGTTTTGTACAGTTGCAACATGATGTTGCGGCTCCGAAATTCAATCCCCAAAGAAGTCTCAATTCCAGGTTAAAGTCCAACAGGTTTATTTGCAATCACGACCTTTCTTCATCAAAGTTCTTTTTAAGTTAAGTTTATTTTATTAGTCATAAGTAGGCTTATATTAACATGGCAATGAAGTTACGGTGAAATTTCCCTATTCGCCACAATCCGGCACCTGTTCGAGTCTACATGCCTAATCAAAACATCTTCCAAACCGGGGCACCTGAAGGAAACCCACGCAGACACGGGGAGAACATGCAAACTCCACATAGACACCGACCCAAGCCAGAAATCGAAACCAGGTCCCTAGCGCTGTGAGGCAATAGTGCTAACCACTGTGCCACAATGCTGTCCAACCTGACGAAGGAGCAGTGCTCTGAAAGCTCATGATTCCAAATAAACCTTTTGGGCTTTAACCTGGTGTTGAGAGACTTCTTACAGTTAATATAGGAGTAAGTGTAATCCATTGAACCTGCTCCTCCATTCAATTAGATTATGGCTGATCTAATTCAATGCCACTTCCTTGTGCTATCTATCGATTTTTGTCTTGAGTATGCTCAATGCTTGAGATTCCACAGCTCCTTGGGGTAGAGAATTCTAAAGGTTCACCATTCTCTGAGTGAAGAAATTTCTCCTCATCATATCTTCTATGTCTTGTACCTTATTCAGAGACCATATCCCTGGTTCTTCAACCAGGGGAACCATCCCATCTACACCTGTAAAAATATTGTAAGTTTCAATGAGATCACCTCTCATTCTACTAAACTCTGAACAATACCGCTCCAGTTTCCTCAATTTCTCCTTGTAGGACAATCCAGCCATCCTGGGTAAGTAGGCTGGTGAACCTCAATTGCATTCTCTCAATGGCAAGTATATCTTTTCATAGGTAAAGGCACCAAAACTGCACACAATACTCCAGGTGCAGTATCATCAGATTTCTATACAATTGGAGCAAGAAATCTTTACTCCTGTATTCAATCCCCTCACCATGAAGGCCAATGTAGCACAGCGGTTAGCACTGCTGCCTCACAGTAAGAAGACTCAAGTTAAAGTCCAACTGGTTTACTTGGTAGCACGAGCTTTCGGAGTGTTGCTCCTTCTTCAGGTGAGTGAAGAGTTTGTGACAATTGGTGCCACACATAGGCCAGACTAGGTAAGAATGACAGATTTCCTTCATAGATAGAAGGAGGCCATTTGGCCCATCGAGTCTGCACCGACAACAATTCCACCCAGGTCCCATCCCTGTAATCCCACGAGCAGCACAGTAGCTCAGTGGTTAGTACTGCAGCTTCACCGCTCCAGGGAACTGCATTCAAATCCCGGCTCGGGCCACAACCGTGTGGAGTTTGCACATTCTCCCCATGTCTGCTGCAGGTGCTCTGGTTTCCTCCCACAGGATAGGTTGATTGGCCATTCTAAATTGTCCCTTAGTGTTCCAGGATGCATAGGTTAGAAGGATTGGTGGGTAAATATGTAGGGATATGGGGATAGGGCCTGGATGGGATTGTGATCGGGGCAGACCTGAATGGCCTCTTTCTGCACTGTAGGGATTCTCTGATTCTATGATTCTATTTACAGTCCTCATACCCCTGATACTAAGGGGCAATTTGCAGTGGCCATTCAACCTAACCCGCAAATCTTTGGAGTGTGGGAGGAAACCCACGCAGACACAGGGAGAATGTGCAAACTTCCCACAGTGACCCGAGACTGGAATTGAACCTGGATCCCTGATGCTGTGATGCAGCAGTGTCACCATGCCGCCCAGTTCTGAAGAAGAGTCATATGTGCCGGAATTCTTCCCTAAAGGACAGGTAGGCTTTCACAATAATCGGCAATGGTTTCATATTCATCAGTAGCCTTCTAATTCCAGATTTTTATTGGATTCAAGTTCCTCCCTCTGCTGTGGTGGGATTTGAACCTGGATCCCTAGAGTGTTATCCTGGGTTGCTGGATAAATAGTAAAAATACCACAACATGCCACCACTGCCTCCCATGCCTTTGCTCCAATATTGGTGGCTTTGTACAGGCTCCAAATTGTGGCATTCCCTCTCTAAACCTCTTTGCTTCTTGGCCCCACTCACCTTCTTTAAGATGTTCCTTAAAACCTACCTCTTTGACCAAGCTTTAGGTCACATATCTTGACATCTCCCTCCATGGCTTGGTGTCAAATTTTGCTTAATAATCGCTCGTGGTGTTTGCCTTGGAATATGTTACTATGTTGTCTGTGGTGGCGTTGTCTATACACACCCACATGTATAAGTTAATAGACCAGCATGAATCATGAACCCACATGGCTGAGTTTGTAAATCAGAGTCAATCACTGTTAATCAAAACCCCTAGAGTTGAAGGTGTATATCAAGGACACTCAGACACAGGCTGATCGTACACAATACCAGTGTCAAACTCATGTCAAACCAATGAGCTGTTATCCCAATAGCCACCCCTGTCTGGAATTTGTACTGGTCTTCTCTTGTTCAACCAATTCCTTTAACTCGCTAGCCCAGGGTGGATGGTCAAAGGTTATAGTACACGAAGTCACAATGGATCAAAATATAAAAGAGAACACAAGGTAACTCAGAGATTAGTCTTTAGTATTAGTAAAGAGATAGAGAATCGTTGCAATAACAATAATCTCTCCCTTAATGTCAACAAAACAAAGGAGATGGTCATCAACTTCAGGAAGCATAATGGAGAGCATCAATGGGAATAACATAAAAATAGTCAAGAACTTCAAGTTTTTAGATGTCCAGATCAACAACATGTCCTGATTTCCCCCCACCATGCAGACACATTAGTTAAGAAAGCCCACCAATACCTCTTTTTCAGAAGGCTAAGGAAATTTGGCATGTCCGCTATGACTCTCACTAACTTTTACAGATGCACCATAGAAGGCATTCTTTCTGGTTGTATCACAATTTGGTATGGCTCCTGCTCTGCCCAAGACCACAAGGAACTACAAAGGATCATAAATGAAGCCCCATCAATCATGCAAACCAGCTTCTCATCCATTGACTCTGTCTACACTTCCTGCTGCCTCGGAAGAGCAATCAGTGTAATTAAGGAAGCCATGCATCCTCTTTTCCACCTTCTTCCATGAGAAAAAGATATAAAAGTCTAAGGTCATGTATCAATCATCTCAAAAACAACTTCTTCCCTGCCACTGTCAGACTTTTGAATGGACTTACCTTGCATTAAGTTGATCTTTCTCTACACCTTAGCTATGACTGTAACACTACATTCTGCACTCTCTCCTTTCCTTCTCTATGAGCGGTATGCTTCATCTACATAGCACACAAGAAACAATACCTTTCACTGTATGTTAATACATGTGATAATAATAAATCAAATTATGGGGTGCAAGTTTTTTTGCATCAACTGTGTGAAAAGACCCAAAATGAAATTCTGATCTCTGAATCTCTTTTGATGATCATAGAATAAAACACATTCCCAGCCCAATCAGCCAGTTATTTTGGTAACATACTGACATTGCCTAATCGAGCTTTAGATAATACACGTAAAACAATTACAGCACAGGGCCACAAGGCTGCTATGCCCAGGTCTCAATGATATTTCAAAACTTAAGATTTGATTCAAATATATTCCATGTTTCATCGCCAAATGGAGACACTGTGAAAGACCACGGTATAATTAAATGTTTTAATCACACGTAGCAGTATTCATTTCAGAGGAGCAACATGATAGCACAGTGGTTAGCACTGCTACCTCACAAATTCCAGGGACCTGGGTTCAATTCCCGGCTTGGGTCACTGTCTGTGTGGAATCTGCACATTCTCCCTGTGTCTGCGTGGGTTTCCTCCAGGTGCTGCTGTTTTCTCTCCCACAGTCAGAAAGACATGCGGTTAGCTGCATTGGCCATGTTAAATTCTCCCTCAGTGTACCTAAACAGGTGCTAGAGTGTGACAGCTAGGAGCGGTCTAGGGGATTTTCATGGTAACTTCATTGCAGTGTTAATGTAAGCCTACTTGTGACACTAATAAATGAACTTTTGATCAGGGCTGCAATGCATGTTTTGTAACAAGTCGCTCCAACCCATAATGTTTTCCTATATACAGGAGTAAGCATTGTACAGGGATGCACATAAGATGGGGACATCCATTGTTCAGGTCTGAACATAAAAAGGGCCACAAACACACACACATATTTGGAACCAATTACTATTTGGAGATTCTTTTTGAAGAGCTTCATAAGTATTTTGTTGAATCATTAAGCGTTAGGTATTAAAGGATTTCCTTTCATTTTTCTCCACAGCTGTTGACCCTCCCTACCTGTGAGGTAGGTAACTGGTTCATTTGTGTATTATTATCTCTATATATTAACATTTCACACAATATTAAGCATGAGAGCGAGAACGTAATGAGGTCATAATTTAAGCTGATTCAAAGTTTATTTGTTAATGTCATAAGCAGATTTATATTAACACTGCAGTGAAGTTACTGTGAAAATCCCCTGGTAGCTACACTCCAGCGCCTGTTCGAGTACACTGAGGGAGAATTTAGCATGACCAACTCACCTAACCAGCACATCTCTCGGACTGTGGGAGGAAATCAGAGCGCCTGGAGGAAACTCACACAGACATGAGATCAATGTGCAGACTCCACACAGACAGTGACCCAAGCTGGGAATCGAACCCGGGTCCCTGGCATTGTGAAGCATCAGTGCTAACCACTGTGTCACCATTCAGGTGTTGTCATTAATCTTAAAACCAAAATTTCAGTAGTTTACTGGAATCATTTGAACGACAAGATTAGGCTAAAACAAACCTGTATTCACTGGCTGTGTAGAATTCTACAGTGCAGAAGGAGGCCACTCAGTCCATCAAATCTGCACCAACCACAATCCCACCCAGCTCAATCCCCATGATTTACCCCAGCTAGTCCTCCTGACACTAAGGGCCAATGTACCTAATCCACACATCTTTGTGACTGAGGGAAGAACCCAGAGGAAACCTGCACAGACATGGGAAGAAGGTGCAGACTTCACGGAGACAAGTGTCCCAAGCCGGAAATCGAACCCAGGTCCCTAGAGCTGTGACACAGCAGTGTTAACCACTATGCCTATACTACATTGCTCAGTGGGATAGCTATCACAGTCTGGATATAATGGGAACCACGCAGTAATGATAGACTAAGGTGATGATGGAATGATAATAGTTTAAGACTGAAGGACTATAATTGTTGCGCTGTAAAACTGTCACATGATTCACAGGATATTATAACAAATAGATGAATGATTATAACTAGTGATCACTTTAAACTGGTAAAAGAAACGTTAACAATTGAATGCCTGAACAGAGCAGAAGTTGTGAAAATCCAGGGATGGAATTTGGCTGTTTTGTGGCAAAGTATCACCTTGGACAGGAAAAGCAGGTGTGACATGGCATCAACGTTGGAAGGTTTTCCTGCTATATTTTTACACTGATGGAGACAAAAAAAAAGTGTGTTTCCCACCACATAACGCTGGTGGGGTAAGCTCTGATTGAGCTCCCGACAAGCAACTTCAGATTTTTGAAAGACGCTCTAATGTAAAAGAATAAAAACAGAAACATCTCCAACCACAGACCACCCTCATTGTGGAACTCATACCCCCCCTACCCCCGTCACTGAGCAGTGCCTGGGATAAGTGTCAGGGTACTGCCCAAGCATGGCCCTCCACCACTGGGCACCCATGGAATTCTGTCTCCCACCACTGGGGCACGGTGACACAGTGGTGAGCACTGCTGCCTTGCAGTGCCAGGGGCCCGGGTTCAATTCCCGACTTGGGTCATTCTCCGTGTGAAGTTTACACGTTCTCCATGTATCTGTGTGGGTTTCCTCTGATTGCTTCAGTTTTCCCCCACAGTCTGAAAGTCGTGATGGTTAGGTGCATTGGCCATGCTAAATTCTCCCTCAGTGTGTCCGAACAGGTGCTGGAGCATGGCGACAAGGGGATTTTCAAAATAGTTTGATCGCAGTGTTAATGTAAGCTTACTTATGACACTAATAAACAAACTTAAACTATCATGGAGCACCCCTCCCCTTACAAAAATGGAACCCTGGGCAAATGACTCTCCCCATGGGACACCCCTCTAGCACTGGAGGAAGTGCCTGGGTTAAGAGTCAGGGTATGGCCCTGGTATAACCCGCTCCCTGCTAGGGACTGTACTCACCCTCACTCCAATAGTTCTAATCACCAGTTGTACATTGTGGAGGTCTGCTGTGATTCAGGTCAACATGAATGGACAATTTAATGTAGTGAGGTGCCACAGCACCCAGTGACGAGGGTGGGGGTAGGGGAGGGGTGGGTATGAGTTCCATTGTGGGGATGTTCTTGTGGGTGGAGATGTTTCTATTTTTATTCTTTTACATTTACAATCTTTCAAAAATCCGCAGTTGCAAGCCAGGAGCTCAATTAGAGCTCACCCCACCAGCGTTGTTATGGGAATTACCCTTTATATATTTTTTTTCTCCATCAGTGTAAAAAATATGGCAGGAAAACCTGCCAACGCTGATGGCATGCTACACCCGCTTTTCCTGCCCCTGGTGACACTTTGCCACAAAATGATGATCAGCATAAGGGGCTGGTAATGATATTTAAATATATGCAAATTGGAATCCATCATGTTTTCCCAGTATTTTAACATAGAAATATGGAAACTAGAAGCAGGAGGAGGCTATTCGGCCCTTCGAGCCTGCTGTACCATTCATTTTGGTCATGGCTGATCATCAAATTCAATATCCTGATACCACACCCGCTTCCTCCCATATCCCTTGATCCCTTTAGCCTCAAGAGCTATATTTAATTTCTTTTTAAATTCAGACTACGTTTTGACCTCAACTGGTAGCAAATTCCCATCCTCTGGATGAAGAAATTTCTCGTCACCTTAGTCCAAAAAAGGTTTACCTTTATCCTCAAACTATGACCCCTAGCTCTGTACTCCCCCCCCCCCCATCCAGAGCATTCTTTCCGAATCTACCTTGTCTATTTCTGAGGTGGGGGAGGGGAGATTTCAATAATATTTTGAGCATTTTATGTTCATCTTAAGCACCAAGATTGAATGGTAGTTTTCAATTCAGCAAGAAGCCGTCAGCGAAATTATAGATACACAGCAGAGACCACAGGGATCGGTGGAGGGGGGGAGGGGGGCACAAATCCTTCTGTGCCCTTCAAATAACAAAATCATAAATGCATTCTTTATCTAAACAGGTTTAAGATTTCCTTGCACTTGGAGCAAAGAGGAAACCTTACCCAGTGCGAGGTAGGATATAAAGGGATATTGATTTGATAACTGAACCTAGAGGATGTCAGGTTTGTAATGTAGAATCTGGTGAGCTAATGCATCAATAATGCAGGATTTGAAGCAATGTTAGATTTGTGGCATTGGGTCCAACAAATATTGGATTTAGGATGTGTTAGAATATTCAATTTCCAGTGTGATTCTGAAGCACATAGGAATTTGAGAGACTTTGATTTGATTTATTATTGCTACATGTATTGGAATATCGTGAAAAGTATTGGCCAGAATTTTACCACCCCGGCCACCATGGGAATTGGAGCAGGCAAGAAGCGGACATGGGAAAGGTCGGGATTTTACGGTTTCGGGTTGAGCGAGGCCGTAAAATCCGCCCTTTGTTTCTTGTGTGCTGTACAGACAAAACATACTGTTCATTGAGTACATAGAGGGGTGGCACAGTGGTTAGCACTGCTGCCTCTCAGCGCCAGGGAGCCAGGTTCAATTCTGGCTTCAGGTCAAAGCTTTGTGTGGAGTTTGCACATTCTCCCCATGTCTGCATGGGTTTCGTCCAGGTGCTCCGGTTTCCTTCCACACATCAAAGATGTGCAGGTTAGGTTGATTGACTAAATTGATCCTAATGCCAATGGGATTAGTAGGGTAAACATGTGGATTACGGCAATACAGTTTGGGTAGGATTGTGGTTGGTGCTGGCCTGTTGGGCCGAATGGCCTCTTTCTGCACTATAGGGTTTCTAGAATTGTAAGGGAGAAGGAAAGGAGAGGGGGCAGAATCTAGTGTTCCAGTCATACCAGGGTGTAGAGAAAGATCAACTTAATATGAGGTAGGTCCATTTGAGGCTATTTCCCAGGGCTGAAATGGCTGCCACAAGAGGACACAGGTTTAAGGTGCTGGGGAGTAGGTACAGAGGAGGTGTCCAGGGTAAGTTTTTCACTCAGAGAGTGGTGGGTGTGTGGAATGGGCTGCCAGTACAGTCGGATTTGATAGGGTTTTTTAAGAGACTTTTAGATAAGTACATGGAACTTAGTAAGGTAGAGGGTTATATAGGTAAGCCTAGTAATCTCTAAGATAGGGAAATCTTCAGCACACTTTGTGGCCAAAGGGCCTGTATTGTGCTGTAGTTTTCCTATGTTTCTACGAGTCTGATGGCAGCAGGGAAGAAGCTATCCTTGAGTTGATTAGCCGACCTGCTAAGATCCAAGAATCTCAAAGTCCTGAAGGTTCTTGAGACCTAAAGACTCTTGAATTTGAGGAACGGGACTTGCAGGAATGTTAGAAGCATGGGGTAGCCTTTTGCAGTCAGACACAGGGAAAAAAATCACTGCAACTGAGATGTTATGAAGTCTGAATCAATTGGATGGAAAGTTACCTGTTAATCTCAAACAAGAGAAAATGGTCCTGGGCAGAAGCTTATTTATAAACGCACCTATACATTAAAATTCAGAGAGAGTGAGGAAATCACAGATTTAAAATAGAAGATGATCAGATGAAAGGATGAAATGGAATGTAACTAAAATATCAATCTCGAAAGTTTATTTATTAATATCACGAGTAGGCTTACATTAACAGCGAAATGAAGTTACTATGAAAATCCCCTAGTCATCACACTCCGACGCCTGTTCAGGTACATTGAGGGAGAATTTATTACCGCCAAAGTACCTAATCAGTACGTCTTTCGGACTTTGGGAGGAAACCAGAACACTTGGAGGAAACCCATGCAGACATGGGGAGAACTCTGCACAGACAGTGACCCAAGCCACAAATCAAACCTGGGTCCCTGGCGCTGTGAGTTGCAGTGATAGCCACTGTGCCGCCGCGAATCAATTAATGATTTGAATCCAATTATCAGCGATTTTGTTTTAAATTGCCTTTTAAATTATTTTTGATTCACATTGAGCTTAATAAATCGGGGAAGAGCATTTTATCACCAGAAGAGTTCTCTTCCCAGCTTTTAATGAAAAACATAATTTACATTAATTTGCAATTTAACAATAATTGAAAACCAGCTAAGCAGTTGTTCCACGAGCATTTTAATTTTTTGCAGCTTGTTCAGTTCTGTTCAGTTATGTACGCATTTGTCAGAATTTAAAGTAATCCTGTTTCATAACACAAGCACTCGTTTTTGGGGAAAATACATTATAAGGTGTTAATTTTAACTCTAACCCCTCAGCGGATTGCGCTGGGCATACAGTTAAAATCTCCGAAATCCATTGGCAGCCCACATCGAAGCGAATGCCCCATCGTGGACTGTGTGCTAAGTCTCACAACACCAGGTTAAAATCCAACAGGTTTATTTGGAATCACAATCTTTCAGAGTGATGTTCTTTCCTCTGGTGAGAGGAGGTCTATTCACACCTCTTTAACCTGTGATTATACCTCTTTCCACTATCTGGGCTTGTAAAGACCTGATTACCTGTAAAAGCTCACATTCCAACCCTTATCTTGCAGTTGTGTCTTTTTCTATATGTGCCGTGATTGTGAACCCAACTTTCACGTGAGGAAAGCTGGTGATTCCATATAAACCTGTTGGACTTTAATCTGGTGTTGTGAGACTTTTTACTCTGCCCACCCCAGTCCAACACTGGCATCTCCACCTCATGATCTTTGTGATGCCACTGCAGGAGTCAGCTGTAAAGGAACAATGCTTTTATCGCACAAAATAAAGTCAAACAAAATCACAAGCCTGTGGTGAACATAAATTTAAAGTTTATTTACTTATTTATCAGTGCCATAAGTAGGCTTACATTAACACTGCAATAAAGTTATTGTGGAAACCCCCAAGGTGCCACACTCGGCGATGCTTGTACAGATACATCTGGCAGTCAGAGAGGCCTGGGAGAATAAGAGGGGTGGGGGGCGTGATTCTCCCCTCTCACTGCACTGCTTTTGTAAGATTAGAGAGACTAGAGGGAAGGCTGTTTCTCAGGATCCCAGCTGGAATCACAGCTTCCGGGCATCTCCAGTAACCAGATTTCCAGGCCTGCCAGCTCTGTGCTAGAAATGGATGCGGAGTTGAATAATTTATTTAAATCACCATGTCCATCAATGTTAAATATCATTAGTGAGCTCAGGACTGAAATCTCCAGGCCTGATAGTATCTCTTTCTCCCCCAGCTCCCCACCAGAAGTGGTTCACTCCACCAGAGTTTAGTACAACTTCCCACTTGCGGGAAGCTGATGGCCCAACCCTGTTGGAGTGAAGGGGGGGGGGGGTGAAATCAAGCCCCCCTCCCCCCAAGAGGCTTGGGCGCCGAGTACTCCCTGGGCATTGACACAGGCAGTGCCAGCCTGGCCCCCTTGCACTGCACAAGGAGCAAAGTATTAATGCCCAGGGAACACCTTGGCACTGCTTCATGGAAATTGGGCAATGCCAAAGAAGTGGGGGGGTCTAATGGGGTTGGGGCCTGATGGTGGCAGAGCCTTGGGGATAATCGGTAGGGGTGGAGGGATCCCACTACTCTGCACTCGAGCTGAGTGACAGAGGAAGGGAGGCCAGCTATCAGAGCTGGCCATCGAGGAACAAGGGTGGTGGTGGTGGTTTGGGGGGGGGGGGGGGGGGGGGGGGGGGGTGGTGGTGGTGGTTGGATTGAGGGGAGGGGGGGTCCCCCGATCAGCAGGATCAGGACTGAAGTGGGGGACATGGATTTCAAGGCTGCCGGTGGTGAGGAAGGGATCGGTGGGGGAAATCAGAAGATCGGGGCTACAGGGATGGTGGGGAGGTCAAGGTGGGCTGGGGGTGGTCATGGGATCGAGGCTGGCTTGGATGCGTCTGGGAAGCCAGCAATCTGGCCATGGGTGGCTCAGAGTTCGGAGGGGCACTGATAGGGGATGGTGGGGGTTGACCAGCAACTGGGAGGTGGGAATGCAGGGCCACTGTGCATGTGCTGATTTTGGCGCTAACAGACTGGCGCATGCGCAGTGGTCCACTCAGCACTATGCTGCCAGCTTTTCCCATGGGAATAGGCCACACCCACAGGTTTTAAGCAGGATTCAAGCTGAGGTGCTCTGCAGAGTGTGAGACTGTGGGAGATTCATTCTGAAATCCCACTGAAAAAACCAGCAGGATTTATTCCAGTTTTCACACAAATTCAACACTTAGAATTTTTTTGGGAGAATCATCCTCTGAACTCTCAAATCTTCTGTTGACCTCATTATCAACCCTTAACTCCTTCTGTTATCAACCCTTAACTACTCTGCATTATCAATCCTTAACCCTTCTGCATTATCAATCCTTCTTAACCCCTTCATTACCTCCTTTATTCTGTTTGAAATTACTGTCAAACCATCCTATCCATATATCTAACAGTGCCATCCTGATCACTCCAAAGATGTGAGGGTTAGGTTGATTGGCCATGCTAAATTGAGCATTAATGTCAGGGGGATTGGTAGGGAGAACGTGTGGAGTTTATGGGGATAGCGTCTGGGTGGGGTTGTGGTCAGTGCAGATTCAAATGGCCAAATGGCCTCCTTCTGCACTGTAGGGATTCTATGAGCCTATCTTAGAAAGGATCTTATATAGGATTCTGTCCTCTATAAACTAACCATCTGCAATGAAAACAGGTCCTACACCAATCTCCTAAATGTGAACATGGCCCTGAATTTATTTACAGACGGAGGATTGAACTCAGACCCTTTGATGTTGAAGTCCTCAGCCTGTAATGTTTTTCTCATCAGAAGATTTCCTCTCCTTGCACTTTGTCAGCGCTACTGCAGAGTTGCTGTCGCTCAGACGGGGGTCTTTGAGAAAGCAACAGCCCTTAATTTCTGGTCGTATGAGGCCTAGAGGTACAGCTGCAGTTGGCAGCACCTCGACTTCTGCAGACCGGCTGAACGGGCTTTTTGATACAGTTTTGGGGATTAACCGGGAGGTGATAAGGGATCAAACATGCTGACTTCCTGAGAGAAAGTAACATGCCACACTCCCATTATCTTGCTGTCCCTCCAACGGGGATGGGCTCATCACTGCTACTTCTCTGCAAGAGGGAAATGTAAAAAAGGTGAATGGCCTCTTGACCTCTGTCCGCTTTTCCACCAAGATGGCTCTCTGCCTCTGTAAGACAAAAAGGCCAAGGTGGAGTGTGGACTTGACTGCAGAATCTACAAGACAGCCACCTGAGTTTCCCCAGAAGCTGCCAAACATGGACTCATGCTGCAAGGTCCTGGATGCAGTTTCTTGGGAGGCCATACCATACTGGTTGGATTGAAGATTGAAACGGCACCACTAAGGTCAGAGAAGTCCTCCACATATTCTGAAGTAGAGATAACTTGGCAGGATCTTCAAAATCTTGTACAACTGTTCGAATGAGGCAAGCAGCTTTCTGTTCAATGCAGACCTAGCAGAGAACCTCACAGTTCAGCAAGACATCTCCTGGACTCTTCCTGCCATTAGTGCCCATTTATGAACATTAATGCCAGGTTCATCTCCACATACAGACCACCCTAACTCACTCTCTAACCTGGGCAGAGTGCCAGTTTCTGTGTTGCTGATTGGGTGGGGTGGAGTGCTTGGTGTTGCCCTCTTGGAGAGATCCTCCTCCTCTCTGAGATGCCATCTTTGTGCGTTCTGGGCTGTTGAGGAAACCTGGAAGAAAACGAAAAGAGAAAAAGAGAAAAACATGTGCATTCACAGTGTAAATAAATGTATTGAAGTTAACTCAATGTGTGTTTGTCCAGCGCTTAATGAAGGAAATAATTATCAGGGTCCCTGTCCAGTAAAACTCCAGATATTGATATACCCATTGCACACAGCTCCGCCAGCCTCACAGATCTCAAGTTGTGCTCCCAGATTAGAAGGTCACTGGTCCTCCCCCAGTCTTGCTCCCTGAACCATTCTTTTCCTGCACAGAGACAGAGGAACAGCGAGAGATAATGAGTGGGCAATAGAAAGGAGATTGGAGAGATGCACGGCTGTGCAAAGACACATGAGGAAAACAGCATGAGACGGTGTTAAACGGGCTGCGGGTTTGCAAAGTGTAAAGTGAGGAAGGAATCATGGTTGAAAGTAAAATCTTAAAATGTATTTATTTGTATCACAAGTAGGCTTACATTAACACTGCAATGAAGTTAATTGGAAATCCCCTAGGCACTACACTCTGCCACCTGTTTGGGTACATTGAGGGAGAATGTAGCATAGCCAATGAACCCAACCAGCATGCCTTTCAGAATGTGGGAGGAAACTGGAGTACCCAGAGGAAACCCACATAGACACAGGGAGGATGTGCAGACTCCACACAGACAGTGACCCAAGCCAGGAATCAAAGCCGGGTCCCTGATGCAGTGAGGTAGCAGAGATAATCACTGTGCCAGTCTGAAGATGGTGAATGTCCAGGCTGTAACCAAAGAGAGAAGAAGGTTGTTCAGAGTTGGTGTGAAGGACGTATGGACAAAGTGAGTGTATGTCTGTGACAGCATCTTTGACCCTGCGTTGGGTGACGAGGAACATGACAAAGATGGAAGAATTGTTGATAGCGTTAGGAGAAGGGTGTGAAGGACTGCTGCCACGTATTGTGGAGAGTAGTGTAGAGCATCAGTGTAGAGTGTAGAGTAAATGAAATGAGGTACTCACTCTTGCCACTCCTGCAGGTCAATGATGTTCTTGAGTCCCAATCCTGGGAATGATAATTTTGGAGCTCGTGACCTCTGAACTCTCCCTCCATGCTTTATGGACACAGTGTTTGTCCACCATCCCGGTATTGCTGAGGACTCTCTCTTCCTTACTTCAATCCACGGAAGCTTCTGAAGACTTGTTGTTGTGACTAAGTGAAGAGAAGGATCTTTGTCCGGCATTTTGAAGGTGACCAACAGCCACAAGGGAAGCAACTTCCCTTTAAGTGGCCGATTCCTGCTTTAAATAGATGCCTGGCTGATCCGTAGGAAATAGCTCCCGGAAAGCGGATGCATTGCTGATAAGCCGGTTCAATGATTATAATGAAGCGTCACAGGTTAAAATATCAGGGTCTGTGACTACAGATACCTACCCAAAGCCTGGAATTAAACTCGGAACCTAAAAATATTACTAGAATGTTTGTTCCAAGCATTTGTCTGCAGCAGAATCTATGTTAGCATCTTCTGTGCCAGTCTCGCGCTGGGATGGGTCTATTTTGGGGAGATCACCTTCAGTTCAGCATAGCAATTTTTCTCTGTTAGAGTTTTTTGTAAAAAGCAATTTTGAGCAGCTTTTTTTGTTTTGTTTTGGGGAGAGCCTGCATTCTCCAGCTGAATGTGGCTACTTTTAGCATTCTCTCTGGGTATAACGCAGTTTGGTCTGGCTCCTGATCTGCCCAAGAAACTGCAAAAAGTTGTGAATGTAGCCCAGTCCATCACGCAAACCAGCCTCCCATCCATCGACTCTGTCTACGCTTCCCACTGCCTCGGAAAAGCGGCCGGCATAATTAAGGACCCCCACGCACCCCGGACATTCTCTCTTCCACCTTCTTCCATTGGGAAAAAGATACAAAAGTCATGTACCAACCGACTCAAGTACTTCCTGCTTTTGAACGAACTTACTTAGGTTGATCTTTCTCTACGCCCTAGTTATGACTGTCACACTACATTCTCTTGTTTCCTTTTTTATGAACGGTAAGCTTTGTCTGTACAGCACGCAAAAAGCAATACTTTTCACTGTATCTTAATACATGTGACAATAAGAAGTCAAATCAAAATCAAATGATGGTAGCTGCTTTGCTCCTTCTGTTCTTAGATATCCTGCCCCTTTAATGTTATGTTATGTAATAATACCTTGGACCGGACTTTTAACACATAGGTGCAAATTATATGCTGTCTCCACATTGAAATCATCTCTTTTGTAGTTCTAACACCTATTTCTACATACCATTGGAGCTAAGATGGCACCGGAGTGTGGCGACTTGTTGCAAACTGTGGCCAGCATAACTTCTAATTACAAAAAAACAAAGAATAGTATAGCACAGCAAAAGGCCTTTTGGCCCTTCAAGCCTGTGATGATCATGACGCGCTAAGTAAATTAAAAAAAAACTTCTGCCCTTACTTGGGTCCGAATCTGTCTCTATTCATGTACCAAGCCAGATGCCTCTTAAACGTTGCTCCCACCACCTCTTCTGGCAATTCCAGGCACCTACCCCTCTCTGCGTAAAAACTTCCCCTCTACATCTTAATTAAACTTTCTCCCTCTCATCTTAAACATGTGGTACCTCCTTGTAATTGACACTTCCACGCTAGGAAAAAACCTCTGACTAACCACCCCTTTCATAAATCCTCTATCTTTTGCTCTCATTCTAAAACTTCATTCTATTTTAAACTCTCCAACAATTTCTCACTCAGTTGATCTTTCTCTACACCCTAGCTATGACTGTAATACTTACGTCTTGCACTCTTTCCTTTCCTTCTCTATGAACGGTATGCTTTGTCTGTGTAGCACTCAAGAAACAATCTTTTTCACTGTATGTTAATAATATGACAATAGTAAATCAAATCAATTATTTGAAATGTAATTTCCAAATCTCTCCTAAGTGAAGAACAGCTCAGCAGAATCAATGACACCACGTACAGGTTAATTACAAACAGAAAGAAGTGTTTCAGCCATCAACAGAGTTTTGGTGTTTTCATTTACTGCGTGTGTCTCTGAGAAAGATGCTTTCCACCAGCCCCCTCCCCACCCCTTACCCATCCCCAGCCACTTCACCAACCCCTGCCTCCCAACAGCCAAAACACTCCAGGACCAAATGGACGAAGGGTCAACATTTAAGGAAGTGGGAGCTTGGCTGTGATATGTACTTATTGTCTATTTTCCAGGATAATGGTTTATATAACTCACTCCCTGTATGACCCATAGGAGACTATCTTGAAGGAAATGAGAATCTTGCCCTGGGTTGGCAAGATTTAATTGATCAGATCAGTGAATTCAGGAGTTGGGATGTCTTATTGAAGTTGTACATTGATAAGACCCCACTTGGAATCCTATGTACAGTTCTGGTCACTCTATTATAGAAAGGATATTATTAATCTAGGAAGAATACAGAAAAGATTTACCAGGATGCTACCAGAACTTGATGGTTTAAGTTATAAGGAGAGGCTGGATAGACTGGAACCTTTTTTCCTTGCAGTAGGAGGCTGAGGGATGATCTTATATCATTAAAATAATGAGGGGCATAGATCAGCTAGATAGTCAATATCTTTTCCCAAAGGTAGAGGAGTCTAAAATTAAAGGGCATAGATTTAAGGTGAGAGGAGAGACATACAAAAGGTCCTAAGTTGCCTTTATTGACAGAGGGTGGTGAGTGTCTAGAACAAGTTGTGAGAGGCGGTAGTGGGTCCAATTTTGTCTTTTAAAAAGCATTTAAGCAGTTACATGGGTAAGATGGGTATAGAGGGATATGGGCCAAATTGGGGCTAGCTTAGAGGTTAAAAAAAGGGTGGCATGGACAAGTTGGGCTGGAGGATCTGTTTCCATGCTGTAAACCTCTATGAGTCTATTAATGCCAGGGAGCAAACTCAGAGTAATTGGGGTCAATATTAAACAGGAAAATTGCCATCTCACCTCGAGTCCTGCGTCAGTGATAGTTGATCTTTTCAGGCTCACAGACCTCACGCCTTTCTTGGACAGAGGGTAGTTATCTATAAACTCGCAAATGTCCAGGTCGGAGACTCCAATCAGGCAGAAAGAATCAAAGCCACGGATAGCAAATCCTTGCAGGTTGACAAACTCCTTTTCCCCATTGAGAAGGATATTGTACAGCTCCTTTGCATGAAGGATGGGCGTGATGCCTTCCCAGAACTTGACCTGATACAGGACCTTTCTCCATATTTTACACACCTGTGCCAAAACACATCTCTCGCAAGAGGAAAAGTACCAGAAAAGCCGATTAATGATCTTCTCGTCCAATATGGGCAATTGTCCTTCCATTGAGGAGATCGATAGTTTCCTTTTGGACCCTGATGGCTGGCATGTACTTGGCAAGGTCTTGTTAGAGTTTGGTTCCACCAGTGGAATCGTGTCAGTCACTCCGCACAGAGATGAGGAAGGCACGTGGGCTGCCTGTGCCAGTGAAGCCAGTTCACTGTGGTTCGGTAGAGGTGGCGGTAGCACTGTCGGAATGGAAGAGGACTGGCACAGTCGGTTTTTAGCGGCAGGGGTTCCTTTGGTGATACTGGCTGATCCTAATCCATTGGACTGGGCTGGAATCTTGACTAGTCCGTTCCTAGGCATGCAGGGAGGCTTGATGTCACTGGAGTTATGTGTAGACATTTCTCAAATTCACTGCAGGCAAACCAAGATCATAGGTCAATACATGAGAAATAATTATCAAAATACATAGAAATCTCAAAAAGCTAAAGCACAGAAACTGTCTACACTGCCCAAGTAGTCCATATTTTACCTCCAATGTGCAGGTCACATTTACCTTCTCTATTCTCACAATCAAATAGCAACAGAGGAATTTTTTTTTATTCATGTGTGGGACATGGGTGTTGCTAGTTGGCCACCATTTATTGCCCATTCCTAGTTGCCCGAGGGCAGTTGAGAGTCAACCACATTGCTGTGGCTCTGGAGTCACATGTAGGCCAGGCCAGGTAAGGATGGTAGGTTTCCTAAAGGACATTAGTAGGAGCAGGAGTAGGCAGTTCACCCTTTCGAGTCCACTCTGCCATGTAACACAATCCATGGTTGATCTTGCCCCGGTCTCAACTCCACTTTCCTGCTTGTTCCCCTTTATCTCGCATTTTCTCAGAAACAAAACTATGTCTTTCTTGAATCTGTTGATTGATTCTACCTCCATTGCGCTCTGGGGCAGCGAGTTCCACAGATTCAAAACATTCCGAGAGAACTTGTTTCTCCTCATCTCAGTTTTGAACCCACCCCCTCTCACTTTATATCTATGAACTCTCATTCCAGACTGTCCCACAAGGGGGAACAACTGTTTAACATCCATCCTATCAATCCTTTTTAACATTTTATATACCACAATCAAATCCTCTCCTCTCCTCCCCTCTCTTCCTCTACCCCCCATTCTTCTGAACTCCAGTGAATACAAGCCCAAGCTATTCAACCACTCCTTGTACAACTGCCCATTTGTCCCCAGGATCAATCTGGTGAACCTCTCTGAACTGCCTTCAGTGCCATCACATCCTTCCTCAAGGAAGAAGCTCAAATCTTTTTACTTCTTCCATCTATTCATAGAACTTAAAAAAAAATCAAAGAATCCCTACAGTGCAAAGAGGCCATTTGACCTATCAAATCTGCACCAATCACAATCCCACCCAGCCCCAATTTGCTTAAATCCACATATTTGCTCTACTAGTCCCCCTGACACTACGGTCAATTTAGCACAGCCAATCCACCTAACCCACAGATCTTTGGAGTGTGGGAGGAAACCAGAGTACCCAGAAGAAACCCACGCATTCACGGGGAGAATGTGCAAACTCCTCACAGAGACTGACTCGAGGCCAAAATTGAACCCAGGTCCCTGGTGCTGTGAGGCAACAGTGCCACCCTATTCAATTTACTAGTTAATCTTAGCCTGACTTTTGTGTTGCCCATTAACTGTGGAATTCTACACTGTCACAACTCTCTATACAAAGGAGTTTCTCCTGCTCTTTGTTTCAAATAGTCCAAAGTTAATCTTGTATCCATGGCCTTTCACTTTTGCCTTCTCAACTACTAGAAACAGGAACTATTGTAATGATTTGATCTATCTACCCTGTCCCATACTTCCATCATTTAAATATTTCTATCGTAATCATCCTGGAATCTGCTTTGATCTAACAAAAATGCCCCAATTCCTTAATGAAATCAGAAAATGCTGGAAAAACTCAGCAGGTCTAGCAGCATCTGTGGAAAAACAAACAAAGTTAATATTTCACGTCAAATATGGCCCTTCCAAGGAACAAAGATCATCAACTGGCACAAAGGTTATGGGGAGAAAGCAAGATTAGGCTGTTGAGTTGGATGATCAGCCATGATCGTGATGAATGGTGGAGCAGGCTCGAAGGGCTGAATGGCCTCCTCCTGCTCCTATCTTTTATGTTTTTATGTTGATTACTCAAGTTATATTCGTATTTCCTCTTACCAAGCAGCACCCCAATTAACAGAATGGTACACTCTCTAAAGCATCACCATTCCAGTAGCCTAGGGCAAGTAGCAATTGTCATTTTATCTGAGCTACATTGTTAGCTTTGATTCAACAATGAAGTGAGATTTGCAGCAATATGTTTCCAAGATGACGCCAGAGTGTGGGGTGACTTCTTCCAAGCTGTGCCCAGCATACTTCTAATTCTATCTTTTACTCTTGCTCTATGCCTCTCAAATTTCATTCTAATGCTTTTAAACACTTTAACCGCTTTAATTCAATATCTTCAGCTTCTTCCCTGCTGCTGTCAGACTTTTGAATTACCTTGCATTAAGTTAATCTTTCTTTATACCCTAGTTATAACTGTAACACTACATTCTGCACACCCTCCTTTCCTTCTGGTATAGAGTGTAAGAAACAATGTGATAATAATAAATCAAATCACATCTTCCATTAGTGTGAGGTGAGAATGACTGACCATGTCATAAAAACAGCATTTAACTGAGTGTAGCATCAAAGAGCTCTAACAAAACTGGAGTCAATGGCAGTTGGGGGAAAACACTTTGCTGGTTGGAGCCATACCTGGCGTAAAGGATGAAAGTTGTGGCTGTTCAGGGTCAATCATCTCAGCTCCAGGATATCTCTTCAAGAGTTCCTCAAGGTAGTACCCTAGGCTCAACATCTTCAGCTGCTTCATCAATGACTTCCTTCCATCATAAAGTATGATGTGGGGATGTTCACCGATAATTGCATAACGTACAGCTCCATTCGCATTACCTCAAATACTGATGCAGTCCATATCCAAATGCAGCAAAACCTGGACAATATCCAGGCTTAGTCTGACAAGTGGCAACCCTCGCTACCTACACCTCAAGACTGCAGGTCAAGAAGGCAGCTCACCATCACCTTCTCAAGAACACAGTAAGAAATCTCATAATGCCAGGTTGAATTCCAATGGGTTTATTTGGAAGCTTTCAAAGTGCTGCTCCTTCATCAGGTGAGTGGAGAGGTAGGTCCACAAACACGGCATATACAGACAAAGGCACAATTGCAAGATAATTACAGATTGGAATGTGAAGAATGTTTGGAATGTGAGTATTTACAGATAATCAAGTCTCATGGTTTCACAAGGGCAATTAGGGATGGGCAATAAATGCTGTCCTAGCCAGTATCGCCCTCATCCCATGAATGAATAAAAACAAAGTGCACAGAAAATGAGGTTTTCCTTACTTCATGGCTTTTATATTCTGTGCATCTTGAGATAAAATGTGGAATTCCATTAATTTTTGTTAACAGCCTGGACTACTGCCTTTATTGATCTGTGAACTTTTGCTGCGAATAGAATTAGTTTGATTTTTAATGCTTGAACCCACTCATGGCTGGAGAGGTCAACAGCAGGTCAGGAACTTGAGTATATTTTGCCGCAGTTTTTTTAACTGAGTCACATTATTATCACGCTGATTCTCAGCGTCCCAGCCAATTAGAACTAAACGTGTGATTGAACCCATAGCAGAATGGTTAAGCCTCATCATTAAAAGATACCCAGCGGGTGACAGAATGAATGCATTCTGCAAGAGAGCAAGAAACACACACAACTTTACTGATAGAGTTTCAACATGGAAAACCTGTCTTCCCAGTTTCCTGAGACATCTTTGAAAGACAGGCTGCAAGACATAGGAGAAATATTGTTACAATCAGTACTGGGGTAGTATGTGGCACAATGGTTAACACTGCTGCCTCACAGCGACCGGGACCTGGATTCGATTCCTAGCTTCGGTCACTGTCTGTGTGGAGACTGCATGTTCTCCCCATGTCTGCATGGGTTTCCTCTGGATGCTCCAGTTTACTCCTACAATCCAAAGATATGCCATTAAGTTGATTGGCAAAGCTAAATTGACCTAGTGTCAGGGGAGTTCGCAGGGTAAAAATGAGAGGTTACAAAAATAGCGCCTGGGTGGGATTGTTGTCAGTTCCGACTCGATGGGCTGAATGGCCTCCTTCTGCACTGTAGGGAATTTATGATTCCATGATCAGATAAGGGGAAGAGGTCAGCCTCAGAAGACAAAGCATGTGACTGAGGTGGTGAGAAGCAGGAGTGTATGCCCTCATTCATGGATAGAGTGTCGCAAAAGGCTCAATGACCTTGTCAAGAAGGGAAAGGTAAGTGGCATTTCTGATTCAGAGCTAACCCCCCCACACTGAACTCCCAAACCTTCTCCTGTACAGCACACCTCAAACCAACACATTTTGCAACTCCACATATTCCTCTCCCTTTAAAGTAAAAAGGTTTATTTGTCATAAGTAGGCTTACACTAACGCTGCAGTGAAGTTACTGTGAAAATCCCCTAGTCGCCACACTGGTTCCAGACTTCCAGAACTCTCCACTCACCTGACAAAGGGGCAAACCCCGACAGCTAGTGAGTTTACCAATAAAATAAACTTGTTGGATTTTAACCTGGTGTTGTGAGACTTTTTACTGTGTTTACCCCAGTCCAACGCCGGCATCTCCATATCAAAGTCAAGGACTCACAGAGAACAAAGAATTTAAAAAATTACAGCACAGGGACAGGCCTTTCGGCCCTCCAAGCTTGCACCAACCATGCTACCTGATTGAACTAAAACCCTCCACTCTCCTAGGGCCATATCCCTTTATTCCCATCCTATTAATGTATTTGTCTAGACGCCCTTTAAAAGTCACTATCACATCTGCTTCCACTACCTTTTCCGGCAGCAAGTTCCAGGCGTTCACCATTCTCTGTGTAAAAAAACTTGCCTTATACATCTCCTTCAAACCTTACCACTTGCAAGTTAAACCCACGCTTCCTTGTAATTGACTCTTCCATCCTAGAAAAAAGCTTCTGACTACCCATTCTGTCCGTACTCCTCATAATCTGTAGACATCTATCAGGTCGCCCTCAGCCTCCATTGTTCCAGTAAGAACAAACCAAGTTTCTCCAACCTCTCCTCACAGCTAATCTTGACGCATAATGGTTTCCTACCAACGTATAACCAGCTTAATTTGTAACTGTGAACATTGCTGTTACACATGCTTCTGGTTTGGACATCTTTATTCATTTCTGTTTATTGCAAACATGTCAACCCTCACTCATATGGCAAACGATTTGCTCATGAGAGTTTAGAAATTTCACCTATTTTACATCACTCACATTTAAATGGATTTGCGTTCTGCCTCGTGCTTTATGTTCATAGATCTCACTGCAAATGCTGACAGGTTTGAAGAGATTTCCTGTTCAAAGGAGCTAATAGGCATCAAGGATACAAAGAATCATAGAATTCTTACAGTGCAGAAGGAGGCCACTTGGCCCATCAAGTCTGCACTATCCACAATCCCAATCCTCATATATTTGCCCTCTTGATCCCCCTAACACTAAGGGGCAGTTTAGCGTGGCCAATCAATCTAATCCACACATCTTTGGACATGGGAGGAAAGCAGACAAAACCCACGCAGACACAGAGAGAAGGTGCAGACTCTGCACAGACAGTGACCAAAAGCCAGAATTGAACCCGGGTCCCTGTGAGGCAGCAGTGCTGACCAGTGTGCCACCATGCTTTCCCTCCTCATAGCTGCACTTTCCCTAATATTCACTTTTCCCCTGGTAACTCTCAGTTCTCCAATGATATCATTCACAATAAAAAAAAACAGAAAATGCTGTAGAATCTCAGCAGGTCTGACAGCCTCTGTGGAGAGAGAATAGAGTCAGCGTATCGAGTCTGGAGGCCCTACCCAGATTTGAAACATTGGCTCTATTCTCTCTTTGCAGATGCTGTGAGACACGATGAATTTCTCAAGTATTGTTTGTTATTGTTTCAGATTCCAGCATCTGCAGTATTTTGCTTTTATGTCATTAGCAATCATTGTTTAAGCAATTTTTATTTTTTTAAAAAAAAGGATTGAGGCTAAAAACACCCTGTGTAACTGTTCAAAAGGGTCTAAATGATAGTGTACCTGCCTTTATCTTGCATTAAGTTGATCTTTCTCTACACCCTAGCTATGATTGTGATATTACATTCTGCACTCTGTCCTTGCCTTCTCTATGTTTTGTCTGTATAGCGTGCAAGAAACAATCCTTTTCACTGTATGTTAATACATGTGACAATAATAAATCAAATTAAATCAAAAACGTCGTCAGTTCAGACCAGGTGATTTAATTTGATTTATTACTGTCACATGTATTAGTATACAGTGAAAAGTATTGTTTCTTGCACACCATACAAACAAAGCATACCATTCATAGAGAAGGAAAGGACAGAGTACAGAATGTAGTGTTATAGTCATAGCTAGGGTGTAGAGAAAAATCAACTCAAAGTAGGTCCATTCAAAAATCTGATGGCAGCAGGGAAGAAGCTATTCTTGAGTTAGAACATAGAACATAGAACATTACAGCACAGTACAGGCCCTTCGGCCCTCAATGTTGCGCCGACCAATGGAACCAATTTTATGACCCTCTATCCTAAACTATTCCAATGCTATCCATATGCCTATCCACTGCCCATTTGAATGCCCTTAAACTTGACGGGTCCACAACTGCTGCAGGTAGGGCATTCCACGCCCTTACTACCCTCTGAGTAAAGAACCCACATCTAGCATCTGTCCTACAACTACCACCCCTTAATTTAAAGCTATGTCCCCTCGTGCTATCCATCTCCATCCAAGGAAAAAGGCTCTCACTATCCACCCTATCTAACCTCTGATCATCTTATATGTCTCAATTAAGTCACCTCTTAGCTTCTTCTCTCTAATGAAAATAACTTTAAGTCCCTTAGCCTTTCCTCATAAGACCTCCCATCATACCAGGCAAAATCCTGGTAAACCTCCTCTGCACCCTTTCCAATGCCTCCACATCTTTCTTATAATGTGGCGACCAAAACTGTACACAATACTCCAAGTGCAGCCGCACCAGAGTTGGTTCGTACATGGCCTCAGACTTCTGTGTGTTTTTCCTGAGGGAAGAAGATGGAAGAGAGAACGGTGCATATGGTCATAAATGATGCTGGTTGCTTTGCCAAGGCAGCGGGAAATGTAGACAGAGTCAATGGTTGGGAGGCTGGTTTGACCAATGGCTTGGAATTCATTCACGACTTTTTGTAGTTTCTTGTAGTCTTGAGCAGAACAAGAGCCACACCAAGCTTTGATACAATCGGAAAGAATGCTTTCTATGGTGCATCTGTAAAATAGACTCGTAGTCTGTTGCTGAGCTGGAGGATCATTGGCTGATTTTCATTACGGCAAGATTTTATTATAGATGCAACTTTACTGTTTCAATGTCTCAAACAGGATGAGTTTCTAATGCCGCACAGAATCACACACTGACAAGCCGTATCCATAAATTAAGATTGTGCAGTTGCCAAGAAAAGGGCTCAGTTCTGGAATTAGTGAAGGATTGGGCTTCAAAGGAACTAAACAAAGTTCTGTCTATGCCTGGAACCAAACAACAGCATTTGAAGATAACTTCAAGGCTGGAAGCTCCAATTTCACTGTACAGAGAGGTGGCTAATGGGAATCCGTGCGTCAATTCTGCCCTTTGTAGCATTAATTTTCTCTTCCATAAAAATAGAAAGGTTAAAAATGATGGCAAATACCATCATGTTAGCTGTCACTTGGAATGATGGATACGTGAGGAGCCTGAGTATAGAAATCACTTCCGTGATACAAAAGCTTAGTTAGATCACATTTGGAGTATTGCGTGCAGTTCTGGCACCAAACTACAGAATGAAACAGTGGTTAGCACTGTTGCCTCACAGTGCCAGGGAGCCAGGTTCAATTCCCAGCTTGGGTCACTGTCTATGCAGAGTCTGCATGTTCTCCCTATGCTTGTGTGCATTTCCTCCAGATGCGCCGGTTCCCCCCCACATTCCAAAGATTAGGTGAATCGGGCGTGCTAAATTCTCCCTGATTGCAGCCGAGCAGGTGCCGGAGGGTGGCAACTGGGGATTTTCAAAATAATTTCATTGCAGTGTGAATATAAGCCTACTTGTGAATAATAAACTTTATTTTAATTTAGAAGGATGTGGAAACTTTGGACAGAGTGCAAAGAAGGTTCGCCAGGATGTTGCCTGGTCTCGTTAACCTTGAGGAGAAGTTGAATAAACTAGGATTGTTTTCATTTGAAAGATGGAGGCTGAGGGGAGATCTGATAGAAGTCTACAAAAATGATGAGAGGCATAGAGAGGCTTTTCCCCCGGGGTGTAAGTGTCAATTACAAGTTCAAGATGAGAGAGGCAAAGATGTATGGCGATGTTTTTCCTGATGTAGAGATGCCGGCATTGGAATGGGGTAAACACAGTAAGAGGTCTGACAACATCAGTTTTAAATCCAACCGATTTATTTGATAGTAAACTCGCAAGCTTTCGGCTTTATAGCCTTTGTCAGGTGAATGAGATGTTCTAGTCTGCAATAGCACACATATCAGCACAGACTGTTTATAGATTACTGATTAGAATGTGAATCTTTACACCTAACCTGCTATTCAAGTCTTAAAGTGGCTAACAACGTGAATGGAAGGAGCACTGAGCACAGGTTAAAGAGATGTGTATTGTCTCCAGACAGCACAGTAAGTGAGGTTTTTTGCTAACCCAGGCAAGTCATGGGGGTTACAGATAGTGTGACATGAAGCCAAGATCCCTGTTAAGACCGTCTTCATGTGTGCGGAACTTGGCTATCAGTCTGGTGTTGTCAGACCTCTTAGGATGATTTTCCTTGCAGAGATGCTGGATGACTGGAACGTGCTGCCAGAGGAGATGGAAGCAGGAACATTAGCAACATTTAAGAGAGATCTGGATGGGTACAGGAGGAGAGTTTGGAGGGACACAGTCTGAGTAAGGATTTCTTTTTAGTCTAGTTTAAGCATCATGATCAGTATATGTTTGGAAAGCCAAAGGGCCTGTTCTAGTGCTGTACTTTTTCTTTGTTCTTGTGGTGGCAAAGGGGCTGATACATCATCTGCCAGACTTTGGGAGCACCAATTCTTCTGGCAGTAATAATGTCTCTGCAGGTGCAAAGGACACCACAAGATTTCCACCCTCCCTTAACCAAACAAGGAGGTACACCACCAGCAGACAGAAAGCAGACCCCATACCAGCATTCACATTTGTTGTTCATTGAAATCTGAGCCTCCACTTCTTCCTTCATTCACTGGCTCACCATTGAGTAGATTGTGTTTAAATTTAGAAATGTAAATTGGTGTTTCAAAACATGCGGATCCAGTGCAAACAAATACGGCCATTGTCTGCTCACACTCCTGACTGAACACAGCTGACCCTCGGGCTAAACAGATGACGATCGAGGGTGGGGTGTTTTTATCTGATGGGTTTTTTGAATACTTTGCATTCCAGCGAGTACTCTATCTTTATAAAACCTCTGCACTCTTGGCAGCTTTCTCTGTCAGCTGACACTCCTCCACACCACTTGTGAACAACCCTCTTTCTTCTCCTACCAAGGTGCTGAGTCCTGACATAAAGATAGGAGGTAGCCCGATACAGGGCAGAGGATGGTTAAGACTGCATTTGGAAACAGTAAAGGAATCGGTTTATCATTTAAATATCCAAGCACTGGAGGAATTGAGCCAAGCAGATGGATGGTACTGGTTTAAAAGCACAAATTTGCATTTATTCATCACCTTACAGAACATCTCATAATTCAGCATGTCCGCTACGGTTCTCACCAATTTTTACAGATGCACCATAGAAAGCATCACTTCTATCGCAAGAAACCACAGAGAGTCGTGAACATAGCCCAGTCCATCACACAAACCAGCCTCCTATCCATTGAATTTGTCTACATTTCCCACTGCATTGGAAAAACAGCCCACTCAATCAATTACCCCACGCACCCCAGGCATACTTTCTTCCACATTCTTCTGTTGGAAAAAAGATACAAAAGTCTGAGGTCAAGTACCAATCGACTCAAGAACAACTTCTTCCCTGCTGCTGTCAGATTTTTGAATGCTCTAATCATTTTTAAGCTGATTTTTCTCTTCGCCCTATCTGCAACACTTTACTCTGCATCCTCTCCTTTCCTTCTCTACTCTACGAATGGTAAGTTTTGTCTGTATAGCACGCAAGAAATAATACTTTTCACTGTATGTACCAACACATGTGGCAATAGTAAATCAAATCAAATCATTACAAGGAAGACTATAGTCATAGTATCTAGGCCCATATTTGGTAGATAGATAGAGGGATTCTTCCCACTTAGAAAGGAAAGCAGAACCAAAAGGCACAGTCTCAAAATAAGGGGAGGAGCAGTTTAGAACGGAGTTGAGGAGGAACTTCTTCACTCACAGGGTGGTGAATCTCTGGAATTCTCTACCCATTAAGTGGTGGAGGCTACCTTGTTGAATATGTTTAAGTCATGAGTAGATAGATTTCTGATAGACAAGGGAATTAAGGGTTATGGGGAGAAAGCAGGAAAGTGGAACTGATCCACTTCAGATCAGCCATGATCTTATTGAATGGCAGGGCAGGCTCAAGGGGCTGGATGGCCGACTCCTGCTCCTATTTCTTATGTAGAAGAACATGCCTGCCAGAGAGACCCTCAAGTCAGCCTGAAGATAGGCCTCCTGTAGGCCTTAACTAAAGGTGGCACAGTGGTTAGCACTGCTGCCTCACAGCATCAGGGACCCGAGTTCAATTCCCGGCTTGGATCACTGTCTGTGAGGAGTCTGCACATTCTCCCTGTGTCTGCATGGGTTTCCTCTGGGTGCTCCGGTTTTCTCCCACAGTCTGAAAGATGTGCTGGCCGTGCTACACTCTCCCTCGGCGTACCTGAACAGGCATCTGAGTGTGACTACTAGGGGATTTTCACAGTATCTTCATTGCAGTGTTAACATAAGTCTACTTGTGACACTGAAATAAACTATAAACTACATATTCATCCATTTGCATTTTAGTGTTCTACTTCCTAGCAGAATAATAAATTTCAGACTACCAACCCTGAGTTAAGGGAGGGGGCATGGATCAGACAGTAATGGGTTGCCAGGACTGTGGAGTCAGCAGGAGATCCCCAGTTCCACTTTGCCCCACTCTGCGTGAGTTACATTCTGTTCCTTCAACAGGCAGATACATTAATTTGGCAGAAGTAAGGGGCCTAATGATTGTTTCAGGCTTCCATTTGGACACATTAGCCAACCATTGCAGCAGCAGAGGAGGCTGCACGCATTATGATTAGCCTTCCAATTCCCTCAGAGTAGATCCAATGTCTGGCAAACCAGCTGGAAAGCAAGCTCCCCTGATAAATTACAAGAAGCATATCTGTCATAATTTAGCAGTGCTCCAATCATCCACCTCCCCGTCCCTCTCCCTGCTCCCCAATCCTTTTGACACAGTGCATTTACCATATCAAATGCCACTCTCTAGCTCTGCACAGATGTAGACCCAAAAGACATGGGCTTTCATTAAAATTCACTCTTTGTTGCACTGAATCATTTGTCTTATTCTATACATAACGTGCAAGGCTGCATCAAAAGGATTTTTTCATTCTTTAACTGAGTTATGAACTATGCAATTTTTTTTTAAACGATGTAGCAAAGATCGGGTCTATTGTCGCATGAAATAATGTGACTTTATCATTTCCCATCCTCTAGATATTTATGATTTTTCTGAGAGAAACTTAATGTGTGCCGCATTCATGATTGTTGTGTGAAAAAATAAGCTCAGCCTTCTATGATGAAAGCTATTTAACCGAGGCTAGCATCACACTAAGTCCACATACATGCATATTTTCATTGGATAAAGAAAAGTTGATGGGGCAATGAATGTTTTAAGATGCAGAAGAAGTTTTCTAAATTTCAGTATCACACCTAGGTGACTTGTATTGGAATCAATGTGTTGGTGAATGACAGATGGAGTTTAGTTTAGATAAATGAGAGGCGATGTATTTTATTAGATTGAACCAGGTCAGGACTAACTCAGTTAATGATCGGGCATTGGTGAGAGTTATAGAAAAAAAGAGATCTGGAGGTATAGGTTCATAGCCCCTTGAAAATGGAGCCACAGGTGGACAGAATGGTGAAGAAGACATTCAACGTGCTTGATTTCATTGGTCAGAATATTGAATACAGGAGTTGGGAAATCTTGTTGAAGTTGTACAAGACATTGGTAAAGCCGCACTTGGAATACTGCGTATGATTCTGATCATCCTGTTATAGAAAGGACATTATTAAACTAGAAAGAATGCAGAAAATAACTACTGGGATGCTCTAGGGACTTGATGGTTTGAGTTATAAGGAAAAGCTGGATAAACTGGGACTTTTACCCTGGAGCGTAGGAGGCTGAGGGATGATCTAACGGAGGTCTACAAAACATTGAGAGCATAGATAAGCTAGATAGTCGATACCTTTTCCTAAAGAGAGAGGAGTCTAAAAGTAGAGGACATAGGTTAAGGTGAGGGGGGAGAAGGTCCAGAGGGCAATTCTTTTCACACTGAGGGGGTGGTGATGGTCGGGAGCAAGCTGCCAGAGATAGTAGTAGCGGCGATACAATTTGATCTTTTAAAAAGCATTTAGACTGTTATATTGGTAAGATGAGTATAGCGGAATATGGGTCAAACACAGGCAGCTGGTACTGTTAAAACCTGGGAGGCCTGGACAAGTCGGGCCAAAGGACCTGTTTTCACGCTGTAAACCTCTTATGATTTTATGACTCATATCTTTCAAGACAGCTGTAATGACTATAATGAGGCCCATGATGTGGCCCTCTTGGAATACGAGCTCCCTGATTAAGGCAGTAATAGCTTGTTCAATCAGGGAGCCCTGCATGTGGAGTGTCAGGCACTCCAGGTACTCTGTATGAGGAAGTGTTGCTTACTATGCAAATAAATCTAAATCCGATGAAGGGACACCAGCCTCGGAGGAGTTATTTCAGCAATATTTTGTTTAAAATATGGAAGGGCATGGCATTATTTGGATACTTGGGTATGGTTTACAAAAAGGTCATTAGATCATCTTTGAACTGGGAGCAAGAATACCTTTTCCAGGAAATCCTTTGCCCATCATGGTACCTGACAGGGAAAAGCTCTGTGCTTGTTTGCACTGCAGTTATCGGAATTGGTTAGATTTACTGGAAATCATGTGCCAGAGAAGAGTTTGAAGTTTTGAACTTGTTTTTTGAATTCAGGTGGGATTGAACTGAGAAAATGAGAGTCTGTGTTCACCTTGTTCCACTTGAAATAGTGTGGTTACCAGCATTCAGCTGGGTATCCTTATCTTAGTAGAACTTAACTGAGAGATTATCATGCAGAATTAAAATGCATGGGATTGGGGAAGTGGATTAAAATAGATAGAAAAATGTTTGGCAGAGAGGAAACAAAGAAATTAATGGGTCCTTTTCAAATTGGCAGGCACTAGTGCGCTGGGATCGATGCTGGCACCCAGCTACCACAATATCTATTAATGATTTGGATGAGGAAACAAAATGTAATATCTCAAAGTTTGCAGATGATACCAAGTTGGTTAGGAAGCTGAACTGTGACGAGGATGCAGAGATCCTTCAGCGTGATTTGGACAGATTTGGGTGAGTGGGCAAAGCAATGGCAGATGCAGTATAATTTGGATAAATGTGAGGTTATTCGCTTTGGAAGCAAAAATAAGGCAGCAGATTACTACCTAAATGGCTGTAATTGAGAGAGGGGAATGTGCAGAAGGATCTGGATGTTCTTGAGCACAGTCACAGAAGGTAAGTATGCAGGTGCAGCAGGCAGTAAAGAAGGCAAATGGCATGTAGGCTGTCATTGTGAGAGGTTTTCAGTACAGGAGCAGGAATGTGTTGTTGTAATTATATAGGGTCTTGGTGAGGCCATACTGAGAGTACTGTGTGCTGTTTTGATCTCCTTTTCTGAGGGAGGATGTTCTTGTTCTTGAGGGTGTGCAGCAAACGTTTACCAGGCTGATTCCAGGGATGAAGGACTGATGTATGAGGAGAGATTGACTAGGTTTGGATTGTTTTCGCTGGAATTCAGATGAATAAGGGGGATCTCACAGAGACTTATAAAATTCTAACAGGACTAGACAGGGTAGATGCAGGGAGGATGTTCCCGATGGTGAGGGAGTCCAGAACCAGGGGTCACAGTTTGAGGATTCAGGATAGACCATTTAGGATGGAGATGAGGAGACATTTCTTTTCCCAGAGAGCAGTGAGCCTGTGGAATTCATTACCACAGGAAGTAGTTGATGCCAAAACTTTGAATGTATTCAAGAGGAGGATGGATATAGCACGTTGGGGGAAAGCAGGATTAGGCTATTGTGTTGGATGATCAGCCATGATTATAATGAATGACAAAACAGACTCAAAGAGCTGAAAGGAGCAGGAGGAAACCAATCTTCTATAGTCCTATGTTTCTGACTTTATACTTTGCTTTCCTCCTTTAAATACTCCTCAACACTTACCTTTTGTGATTAATCTTTAGGTCACTGATCTAATATCTCTTTGTGTCGCTGAATAACCCCCTCCTGCTCCTATATTCTATGTTTCTATAGCTTCAGGAAACCCAAGAAATTGAGACAAGATTAATTGATCCAGTCATATTCTCCTCTACGCCAAACTTCCATTGTTGAGAACATCCAGCCTTGTACTGGAGTTTGCTGTCTGTCTACACATGAAGGAACTCCAGATCGACAACATTAAAACCCTGTGACCATTGTCCTTTTCTTTCAAAGCCTACTCTTCAACCGTCCAACTCTGCAGGGATCCTTATCTATTTCTCCTGTGTTTGTATGCTGGGGATTTTTAAAGAGGTTAGATAGTAATACTTCCAGATTACAATTGTGTGTCAACCAGTTCTTGTAATTTATTTTAAAAAATAAGTTTTGCTTCGTAATAAATTATTTTGAGTTTATTGGAAGAAGCTGAGTTAAAATTTATTTTATTCCAGGTCTAACAGTAGTGAAAGTAGATAATTGGCCATTTTGGTGAGTGAATTAAACTTTTAAACTGATGATTCTACCTGTGAAGTGTGGGACTGTATAAACCGTGCACGCCTCCTATCCTGGTCATAAGACTTACTCAATTAGAAATGAGTCTCTTGTTAACATTGTTCTGTTCAATTAACTCTTAGATTTATTTTTCCCACAAAAGAAAAGAGACAGCATCATAAAAGTGATCAATACAGGTTTAAAATCTAAACTAACTATTTAATCAGGAATCCATTCACTGTTTCAACTGGGAGCGAGCAATTCATTTCAACAATACCTGGGATAGCCAGCATTAGACTGAGCAAACCTCTATTTCAGCTGAATGTGAACCTGAGGGCATGGCTTACTCAAAAGGAACTATGGTTTGTTAATGAAGAAATAGGTTTCAAATTGATCTAAGTACACTCAGCTTTATTTTTATTGTTCACGGGATGTAGGCATTTCTGGCAACGCTAGCACTTATTGCTCCATCTCTCATTCATAGAATCCCTGCAGTGCAGAAGGAGGCCATTTAGCCCATCAAGTCTGCATCGATTACAATTCCACCCAGGCCCTATTCTCATAACTCCATGTATTTACCCTGCTAATCCCTCTGGCACTATAGTCAATTTAGCATGGCCTGTCAACCTAATCCACACATCTTCAGACTGAGAGAGGAAACTGGAGCACACAGATGAAACCCACATAGACACAGGGGGAACGTCCAGACTCCACACAGTGACCCAAGCCAGGAATCGAACCCAGGTCCCTAGTGCTGTGAGGCAGCAGTGCTAACCACTGTGCCACCATGCCACCCTTGAGAATGTGATGGTGACTTGCCTTCTTGAACTGCATCTGATGGAGCAACACCCACAGTGCTGTTAAGAAAGAAGGACCAGGATTTTGATACAGTGATAGTGAGGGAATGTCAATACCATTCCAGATGGAAATGGCTTGGAGAAGATTTTGCAGTTTGTGGTGTTCCCATGCATCAGCTGTCCTTGTCCTTCAAGCTAGTAGAGGTCAATGATTTGGAAGGTGCTGTCAAAGCAGCTTTGGTGAGTTGCTGCAATGCATATTGCAGAAGGCACACACTGCAGCTTCTGTGCATTGATAGTGGAGGGAGTGAAGATTTAAGGTGCCAATTGACTGATATTGGAGCTGCTCTCACACAGCCAAGTGGTGAGTATTCCATCACACCCTGACTTTTTTTGTCCATTGGAGAGCTGGGAGTAAGTTCCTGCAGGATTTATATGGCTAGTCCACTTCTAGTCAGTGGTAATCCCCAGGATGTTAATCGTAGGGAGATTCCACAGTGTAATGCCATTGGATTTCAAGGCTAGATGGTCAGTTTTTCTGTCTTGTTTGGAACGATCATTTGTGTGGCATGAATGTTACTTGCTATTTGTCAGCCCAATCCTGGATATTGTCCAGGACTTGCTGCATTCGGATACGGACATGGTGCTGAAACGACTGATCCCTAACAACTATAGTGACTCCATCCAGCAGAAGATTTTCCCCTGATTCCCATTGGCTTCAGTTGTGTCAAGGCTCCTTGATGCTACATTTGGTCAAAAGCTGCCTTAATGTCAAGGGCAGTCACTCTCTCTTCACCTCTGGAGTTCTTTGAACCAGGACTGTAATGTGGTCATTTGCTAAATGGCCCTGGTGAAAGCCAAGGTGAATGTCAGTGAGGAGGTTATTATTCAGTAAATGCTGCTTGATAGCACTGCTGATCACTGTCTCTATCACTTTACTCATGATCAAGAGTGGATTGATCTTTTACCAGTTGGATTTGTCCTGCTTGCTGTGTGAAGGACATACCTGGGCAGTTTTCCAATTGACAGGTAGATGTAGTGTTGTAGCTGTACTGGAACAGCTTGGCTAGGGGTGCCACAAGTTCAGGAGCATGTCTTCAGTAATATTGCCAGGATCACTAATCTTTACCATATCCATTGTATTCTGCCGTTTCTTAATTTCACGTAGAGTGAATTGAATTGACAAAAGGCATCTGTGATATTGGAGATCTTGAGGACCCCCACGGAGGAGTCTCAATAATTTCAATTCCAGGACATCACTGCAGGAGCTCCTCAGTATAGTATTCTCAGCCCAACCATCCTCAGGTGCTTCATTGACCTGGGTCTCTGAAGGCACAGTGCTAAGCACCAGGGATCCAGGTTCAATTTCAGCCTTGGGTGACTGTCTTTGTGGAGTTTGTACATTCTCCCCATGTCTGCATGGGTTTCCTCTAGATACTCTGGTTTCCTCCTACAGTCCAAAAGATGTGCGGGTTGGATTGCTTGGCCATGCTATATTGACTCTAGTGTCAAGGGATTAACGGGGTTATGGAGATAGGGCCTGGGTGGGGTTTGGTCAGTGCAGACTCAATAGGCCAAATGGCCTCTTCTGCACTGTAGGGATTCTATGATTCTATGATCAATGATCTTCTTTCCAGATTAAGATCAGAAATAGGGATGTTCATGGATGATTGCACAATGTTCAGCTCCCTAGATACTGAAGCAGTTCATGTCCAAATGCAGCAAGACTTTGGCAAAATCCAAGCTTGGGTGTTTGACAAGCAAGTAGTTCTATGCTGTAGCTTCATCAAATTAACCCCTCATATTTTGGAATGTCTGGCGGTGCTCGTGGATCTTTCATTGATCCACCTGGCTTGGTGGTAACAGTAGAATGGGGGATATACCGGGCCATGAGATTACAGATGGTGGTCGAATACAATTCCGCTGCTGCCGATGGCTCACAGTGCCACATGGATGCCCAGTCTCAAGTTGCTAGATCTGTTTGAAGTCTGTCCCATTCAGCACAGTGTGGAGCCACACTACACAACAGAGAGTATCCTCAATGTGAAGGTGAGACCTCACCTCCACAAGGACTGTGCGGTCCAACCTTAGGCTAAAGGGACGATCCTTTAAAACAGAGCTGAGGAGGAATTTTTTCAGCCAGAGAATGGTGACGCTGTGGAACTCTTTGCCACAGAAGGCTGTGGAGACCAGATCATTGAGTTTAAGACCTATCTTATCCAGGTTTATTTAGACCTATCTAGATAGGATAGATCTATCTAGACAAAGATAGATAGGTTCTTGATGAATAAGGGGATCAGGGATTATGGGGAAAAGACAGAAGAATGGGGATGAGAAAAATATCAGCCATGATTGAATGATGGAGCAGACACGATGAGCCAAGTGACTTCTTATGTCTTATGGTCTTATATAATAGACAGATACATCTGTGGCAGGCAGGTTGGCGAGGGTGAGGTCAAGTATGATTTTCCCTCTTAATAGTTCCGCCACCGCCTGCCACAGACCCAGTTGAGCAGTTATGTCCATTATGACCCAGTCAGCTTGGTGTTTAGTGATGGGAAAGGATTTGAGGGATCTGAGCTGCTCAGAGATCATACTGAAGTCCCCACCCAGAGTACATTCTGCACCCCTTTTGCCTTCACTGTAAGTGGTGTTCAACGTAGAGTGCTGTATATTAAACAAAATCTCTTCAGAGCTTATAAGTTTGTTTTTCAAAAGAAAAGGGGCTAATCTCTGTGTTTTTGTCATGCGTACTATTCTCAACCTGTGCCTGAGGGTTTCAGTCTTGGAGCCAGCGATTTATGGCACATTTAGCATGAATTACATTTAATAAATTGCCCAATTCAGCTCGGAATATGGTTGTACGGAGATAGCGAGATGTGGCACCATGAAGAAGGTTAAATACAAGGCTAAGATCTTTAAACTGTAGACTTTGGTGATCTGGGACCTAATGTCAGCATAAGGTGGTGAGTGGCGATGATTGGTGTGAATGAGCTGAAATTTTTTAGCAACAATCATTTAACACACCCAGATACCTATTGCATATACAAGGTGGCACAGTGGCATAATGGTTAGCAATGCTGCCTCACAGTGCTAGGGACCCGGGTTCAATTCCCAGCTTGAATCACTGTTTATTCCAGGTACTCCGGTTTCCTCCCACATTCCAAAGATGTGCAGGTTAGGTGGATTGGCCATGCTAACTTGCCCCTTGATGTCAGAGAGATTAGCAGGGTAAATACATGGAGTTACTGGGACAGGCCTGGGTGGAATTGTTGTCAGTGCAGGCTCGATGGGCCGAATGGCTTCCTTCTGCACTATTGGGATTTTATTATATATATTGGATTCTATATATAGAATATACCCATACATATAATACCAATCACCATTGCTTTGTACGTAACACATTGCCAGTCACCTTATGTCATATACATAACAGTGGCATTGTTATGCATAGTTACGCTTCTGTGGTCAGATATCAGTTGAACACAACCTGACATTGCCATGTTGAGAATGTGGTTGTGACGAGGAGCTCAGATGCCCACACAATACCATCCCTGGCACTTCACACTGAAGGAAACGCTGAAAGCTCTGCACCTTCTCCAGCTGATGCCTCCCTGCCATGACAAAGTGGTGACAGTACAAATGTAAGTCTACATTTGTCAGCCGCTTGATATCAGTGTACTCTATTATAGGCTGCCTTATGTGGTGCAGATGTCCCTTGAGATGCAGATGTGATAGCATGGAGTCCACATGCGTTAGTGTAGCCTTCACTTTGATGTGGAAAAGCTTCCAGTTCCAGCTATTGTCCTTCAGTAGCAGATGGTACATCTCTGCGACAGTCTGTCTGGTAAAGTTAAAGTGGCCAAAAGACAGGGTCCTTTGTCATAGAATTGTAGATTCAAACAGCACATGTTGAGGCCATTCTGCCCAATGTGCCTGTGCTGGCTCTTTGAAAGAGCTATCCATTTAATCCCATTCTTTTCCCATAGCCTGGCATTTTCTGATTCTTTTCAATGCATAAAGTCATCAAGTCACAGAGCAATACAGCATGCAAACAGTCCCTTTGGCCAACTAATCCATGCCAACCATAGTGCGCTTCTAGCTCTTCCCAATTGCCGTGTTTGGCCTAGATCCCTCTAATCCTTTCCCATCCAAATGCTGTTTAAATGTTGCTATTGTACCTCTTCAACCACTTTCTCTGGTAGTTCATTCCATACATGCACCACCTCTGTGTGAAGAAGTTACCCCTTCAGGTCCCTTTTAAATCTTTCCCCTCTCACCTTAAACCTATGTCCTCGATTCCTTTCACTGGGAAAAGACTGTGTGTTCATCCTATCTTGGTGCTTCATGATTTTATGCACCTCAATAAGGTCATCCCTCATTCTCCTACATTCCAAGGAATAAAGTCCTAGCCTGGCCAACCACTCCCTGTAACTCACGCTCACTGGTCCTGGCAGCATCCTGGTAAACCTTCTCTGCACCCTGTCCAGTTTGTCAATATCTTGCCTATTACAGGGCAACCAAAACTGTACACAATACTCCCAGTGCATCCTCACCAACAATTTATACAATTGCAACATAATCTCCTAACTGCAATAGAACATAGAACATTACAGCACAGAACAGGCCCTTCGGCCTTCGATGTTGCGCCGACCAATATAAAAAGCAATGCCCCTCCAAACTAAACCATTCCCTTCTCTTCCATATACTTATCAACTAACCTCTTAAAACGCCACCAAACTTGGCGCATCTACAACTGCTGCAGGCAGGGCATTCCACTCCCGAGCCACCCTTTGGGTAAAGAACCTACCTCTGATATCCGTCCTATAACTATCACCCCTTAATTTAAAGCTGTGTCCCCTCGTGCTAGCTTTCTCCATCCTAGGAAAAAGGCTATCACTGTCCACCCTATCTAAACCTCTAATCATCTTATATGTTTCAATAAGGTCCCCTCTTAGCCGCCTCCTTTCTAACGAAAACAACCTCAAATCCCTCAGCCTCTCCTCATAAGACCTGCCCTCCATACCAGGCAACATCCTGGTAAACCTCCTCTGTACCCTCTCCAATGCCTCCACATCTTTCTTATAATGTGGGGACCAGAACTGCACACAATACTCCAAGTGCTGCCGCACTAGAGTTTTGTACAGTTGCAACATGACATTGCGGCTCCGAAATTCAATCCCCCTACCAATAAAAGCCAAGACTCCATATGCCTTCTTAACAACCTTCTCGAATACTCAATGCCCTGACTGATAAATGCCTTCTTCATCACTCAGTTTACCTGTGACACTGCTTTCAACAATCTATTCCTTGGTCCCTCTGTTCCTCAACACTCCCCAGGGCCCTACCATTCACTGTAAAAATTCTACCCCGGTTCCAAAATGCAACACTCACACTGATCTGCATTGGAATTCATTAGCCAATCCTCGACCGCGCTTCTCTAACTAATCAAGATCCCTCTGTAATTTTTGATAACCCTCTTCACAATCAATGATACCTCCTCATTTAGTATCATCCAAAAACTTACTAACCGTTCACAACTAAACCATTTATATAAATCCTTTTTTAAGTTATGATTAAGTCTACTTCCATGTCAAAGTATGTGTAAAAAGTCCAATTAATGTGAGTCCCAGAACAAGGTGGCTGTCTTTGTTAGCCATTCATCGGTATGATACTGTGAGAAAGCGACCCCCCATCCCTACATACACACACGCACACACTCACTTACTCACTCATTCACACATTCACACCCACACTCACTCTCACACATAAATACACACGCACAGACAACACAAACACACACACACACAGACAACACACACACACACAGACAACATGCATAGACAAATACACAGACACACATACACACACACACACACACACACACACTCATGCACAGAGACAAGTACACATGCATTAAGCATACATATTACACAAACACTTAACTCTCACACACAGACATGCATGCAGATGCACACACACACAGACATACACACAGAGGCACAAACGCAGATACACATACACACAGACACGCACACACAGTCACACACATACATTGTCATGCTCATCACTTTGTATTATGCTATTTAAAATGGTAATAAAAATATTGAAGGAAAACGTTGGACTGAAATACAAAACTTGTCAATCGCCCAGAAAAACCAATCAACATTCAAAGCAAACTGAGGCAACATCGATTTATAAATAAAACACTGAAAAACACTCAAACGAAATGTCCTTTAAAGAAGCTTCCTTACTTGAATAAGCCAGATTCTAGAACGCCTCATGCGCCTATGGATAAAGTGATACATGTGCCAGGGTCAAACATTTACCCAAGGCTACAAATGTTTGAGCCCAACTGAAAATGAATAATGTGTTCTAATCAGGCTCAAACCCAGTGCTAATTTATCATTCAGATCACAAGCTGGCTTGCACAGCAGGATGACAGCAAAGGGCTTGGGACAGATTTTCCAAATTGTGCCCTCCACGAGTAACATTCTGCACCTTGGTGGGAGCCTCAAGAAATCGGGACACAAAGATAATTACTACTAACTGGCTGACCTTAAATCTTTCTATCATAAAAGTTTCCTCACCGAATATAAATTGTGATTTTCAAATTAGATAAGTCGCATAGTACAAGTGAAATCCGTGAGAGGAATTGAGGTTAAGAAGAGAAGGGTTGTGATCTTTTGTTCTCTCCTCCTCCCAAGTACAATATTAATTTAAATTTGATTCTTTTTCCCCTGTTGGGATGGAAGAAAAGGTCTGAGTGCCATTTGATCCTACCGAATAATTTAAAGATTATGTATTAATGCCACAATTAGGTTTACATTAACACTGCAATGAAGTTATAGTGAAAATCCTCTAGTCGCCACACGCTAGACACCTATTCGGGTACACTGAGGGAGAATTTAGCACCTAACCAGCATGTTTTTCAGATTGTGGGAGGAAACCGGAGTACCCGGAGGAAACCCATGCAGACTCGGGGAGAACAGACAAACAGCGCACAGACAGTGACCCAAGCCGGGAATTGAACCCGGGTCCCTGGCACTGTGAGGCAACAGTGCTAACTACTGTGCTACTGTGCCGCCTATGTGAGATAAAAGTTAAAAGTTTATTTATTAGTCACAAGTAAGACTTACATTAACACTGCGATGAAGTCACTGTGAAATTTCCCTAGTCATCTGGGAGGCAGCGTAGTACAGTGGTAAGCACTGCTGCTGCACAGCACCAGGGACATTGGTTCAATTCCTGGGTTAGGTCACTATCTGTGTGGAGTTTGCACATTCTCCTCGGGTCCACATGGGTTTCCTCTGGGTGCGCCGGTTCCCTCCCGCAGTCCAAAGATGTGTGGGTTGGGTTGATTGGCCATGTTAAAATTGCCACTTATATCCTGAGATGCATAGGTTAGAGGGATTAGCAAGTAAATATGTCAGAATACCGGGATAGGGCCTGGGTGGGATTGTGATCGGTGTAGAATTGATGGGCCAAATGGCCTCTTTCTGCACTGCAGGGTTTCTATGATTCCACCACACTTGTTCATCTGTTCAAGTCAATGCACCTAACTGCCATATCTTTCAGAATGTGGGAAGAAACCAGAGGATCCCGAGGAAAGCCTCGCAGGCACGGAGAGAACGTGCAAATTCCACACAGACTATGACCCAAGCCGGGTATCGAACCCAGGTCCCTGGTGCTGTGAGGCAGCATTGCTAACCACTGTGCCATGTCACCTCCCTTGTGAGTCAGGGGAGAATGTCAGGTTGTCATTCATTATTACTGGACTGTCCCAGGTTGATTTGTCTTTTACTAGTACCTTTTCTTGTTAAATACCTAATGTGGCGAATGTACATTTCTGTGCATGTTACACGATGAATTTTTCAGCAATCTGGGAATAGCACATGTAGATTGCGGACTGAAATGGTCCCTGCGACACAAGTACAAACTTGTTAAGATGAACCAGTGGTTCAAGTAGGCAGCTCACTACTATCTCCTCAAGGTCAACTAGGCATGAGCAACGAATGCAGATCTGACCAGCGACACCCCATGTCCCATTAAACAAATTAAAAAAGAATCACAGAACAGATCTGGTGATGAACAGAGGACAAGATTTTTCACCACTCTCGCCCCCACGACTGGAAAATCCCACCCGTGTTCAACAGATCTTTGCACCGTCCTGTCCCGCCCACTATAATTTCTGTGGCGAGCCAAATAGGAGTTCCTGACACTGACTCTTTCGGAAAATATGGTAATAATTTTGCCTTTTTTGTCATCATGAAGGAAAATCCCAAGAAGACTGCACAGTGGCACTGCTGCCTCGTAGGGACCGGAGTTCCATTCCCACTTTAGTCACTGTCTATGTGGAGTTTGCACATTCTCCCTGTGTCTGTGTGGGTTTCCTCTGGGTGCTCCAATTTCCTCCCACAGTCCAAAAGATGTGTGAGGTAGGTGGATTGGCCAGGCGGGGTGACTAGCCAGGGTAAATGCATGCGTTATAGGGATAGAGCCGGGGTGGGATTGTAGTGGGTGCAGACTCGATGGGCCGAATGGCCACCTTCTGCATTGTAGGATTCTATGAAGAATTCATGGAAATAAGAAGGAAAATGTAACATTCTGGTTAAAAATTATCAGAATGCTTTGGGCTACATATCAGTTCTGTTTTTGATCTGACAAAACAAGAGCCCAACTCACAATCACACCTGGATTAGTTTAGTCTCAATTCTGATTACCATGTACAGGTTTAAGGAAGTTTAATTTTCATTTATTCTTTTGACTCATATATCTATTTCCTGTTAGCATATCAGAATGGTTGAAGGATGATTTGCTCTTTCATTGAAGAAATGCCTTCTTTCATGGTAATGAACAAACTGCGGCAGTATGTGGGTTTTGAAACCTCTAAGCAGCAAGCAAAAATTATTAATCAGTTACCATCCATGCATAATAATGGTCCTTCAACATTTTGCAAGTAACAATGTTTGAATGTTGAAGCTTGTTCCTCCAGCATTGGATTACACAATTTTATACCGATTTTGTCTTTCATTCTTGAATAAGGTGTATTTGTAGCTCTCATGCCAGCACATGTTTCCCATCCCTAGTTGCTCTTGGACTGAGCAATCCTTCAGTTAAGAGTCAACCAGTCCATCACGCAAACCAGCCTCCCATCCATTGACTGTCTACACTTCTCACTGCCTTGGCAAATTAAGGACCCCACGCACCCCACCTCTCTCTTCCACCTTCCTCCATCAGGAAAAAGATACAAAAGTCTGAAGTCTCGTACCAACTAACTCAAAAATAGCTTCTTTCCTGGGGCCATCAGGCTTTTGAATGGATCTACCTCACATTAAGTTCATCTTTCTCTGCACCCCAGCAATGACCGTAACACTACATTCTACACTCTCTCCTTTTCTTCTCTATGAATGGCATGCTTTGTCGTGCGCATGCTATAATGCACAAGAAACAATACTTTTCACTGTATACTAATCCATGTGACAATAATAAATCAAATCAAATTGAAAAACAACCACATTGCTAAGGATCTAGAGTCACGTGTAGACCAGGCTGGGTAAGGAGGGCAGATTATCTTTCTAATAGAAATCAGATAGGCTTTTGCAACAACGCGATGCTAGTTCCATTGTCACCTGTTCTGAAACTGAGGGTGGCACAGTGGTTAGCACTGTTGCTTTACAGTACCAGGGCCACGGGTTCGATTCCAACCTTGGATGACTGTTTGTGTGGCATTTGCACATTCTCTGTGACTTCATGTATTTCCTCTGAGTGTTCTTATTTCCTCCCACAGTCCAAAGATGTGAAGATGGATTGGCCATGCTAAATTCTGGCTTGGTGTCAGAGGGATTAGCAGAGTTAAGGAGATAGGGTCTGGGTGGGATTGTGGTCGTGCAGGCTCAATGGGCCAAATGAAGGGATTCTATGAATTTTATGTTCTTAATTTTACTGAATTTAAATTCCACTAGCTGCCATGGTGGGATTTGAACCCATATCCCCAGAACATAAGCCTGGGTCTACAGATTACTTATCCAGTGGCATTCCCACCATGGCACCATTCACATCACTATCTCCCCAGCTCGCCCCTCCTCCCCGCAACAACTGTAAAGATCGCAACATTGGTAATTTCAGAAGCAATGATATTTGTGTTTCTATAAAAAGGGAAGACAGCTTCTTAAACTGTAAAGGAAGTGCCATGCAAGCAGACTTGCTAGTGGTTGACAAAACTCGGCATGGTGGCACAATGGTTACCACTGCTGCCTCTATACTGTGACTTATAACACCAGGGACCTGGGTTCGATTCCTGGCTTGAGTCGCTATCTATGTGGAGTTTGCACATTCTCCTTCTGTCTGCATGGGTTTTCTCCCACACTCCAAAGATGTGCAGGTTCGGCGGATTGGTCATGCTAGATTGCCCCCTTAGTCAAGAGGGACTAGGTAGGGTAAATGCATGGGGTTACGGGGATAGGGCTTGGGTGGGATTGTGGTCAGTGCAAATTTGATGGGCTAAATGGCCTCCTTCTGCATTAAAGGATTCTATGAACTCAATTTTACCCTGGTGTGACATGCAGGAGAAATTTCATGACAAAAAAAAATTCCTGGATTATAGTTGTCGGGGAACTATACAGGCATATAGGAAATAGTTGAATAGAAGGAAGGGTTCAATACTGGCAAACACTAACAAAGATACAGAAATAAACATAATCAATCTGAAAATAGTAAGGCAGTGAAAAATATACCATATAGCCTAGGAAGGGGAAAGAAAATATGTTGTAGGAAGAAATTTCTAAAGGGAAAGTAACATTGCTTCAACCTTACATTTAAAAGTAAAAGATAGGGTTGTTACCATGGTGAGCACTGTGGTGTAATATTTTGATGGAGGATTGATCTAATGTTGGGAGTTCATTGACTATCCCTGTGGATGTTTGTGGATCAGATGATAAATCTCAGTTTCCGCCTGTACTGTATCTGTTGTACATTACCTATCTCCATTAGTGTGTCTATTGCCTGTACAGTATCTCTGTAGGTTACATGTCTCCATTAGACTGTCCATTACATGGACAGTACCTGTTGTACATTACATGCCTCCATTACCTTCTGCAATTAAAAGATCATGCCTTTCTGCTCCATTATGACATACCCACTATTCTGGGACAATATTACAGCTATTCAATTCTAGCATTTCTCTGCTGATACTTAAATGCACCACGTACATAGAACACAGAACATAGAACCCTACAGTGCAGAAAAGGCCCTTCGAGTTTGCACCTACCACAATCCCACCCAGGCTCTATCCCCATATCCTGACACATTTACCTGCTAATCCCTCTAACCTACACATCCCAGGACACTAAGGGGCAATTTTAGCATGGCCAATCAACCTAACCTTTGGACTGTGGGAGGAAACTCACATAGACACGAGGAGAATGTGCAAACTCCACACAGACAGTAACCCGAGCCGGGAATCGACCCCACGTCCCTGGAGCTGTGAAACAACAGTGCTAACCACTATGCTACCATGCTTCTTGGTGACTTCTTCAAAAATCACTCAATCCAGTTCCAATCTGGTGTAAAGAAACCATTAATTATATCTTAAAATATAGCATTGATTCCCCATTGATGTCTTCAACCAATTAAACTAGGCAGCATTTAGTTCCAATCTAACCAGGGGCCAGTAGGCAATTGTCACTTTCTACTTATATCAGTCAACCTTAATTCCCAATCTATCTTACAGCAATGACTAACTCAAAAATACTCACTGTAAAATGACCAAAGGCACAGACGTGATCTAAATCTGTTGAGAACGCACACGGTACAAGTTACAGATTTGCAGAAAGCTTCCGTGAAAGCTATTCAGTTGATTTAATCTATTCAAGACCATGAGAGGTTGTGAGAAAGGCAGCAAACCTCTATCTCAGATCAGGCTCTTCCCCAAGAATTCCAGGAAAATCCTGGTGACAAATCTACTTTAGAGGAACAGTATGATTCTGACAATATTTAAGGGAGAAATGTTAGGCCGTACCTATAAGACATAGGAAAAGAATTAGACCACTCAGCCCATTGAGTCTGCTCCGCCATTCAATCATGGCTGATATTTTACCCGTCCACTAACAGGGGTGATGAAACCCGAAGGGTTTCCTTTATATAACCAAGAAATGCAAGTGATTCGATACCAACTTAATTCTCAAATCAAACTGAAGTCTGTTCAAAACTTATTTCAAATCGGTCAGCTTGACAAGGGATCCAGATAGAGCCCCCCACCACCCCCCCCAACAGCAAAGTAAAACAATAGATTTCTCATCACCGCAATCCCCTTCCCACATCCCCCCAGCAGCCCCTCTTCCCCCACTCCCACCCCCTCCCCCTCTGCTTCCACCCCCTGTCCCTCAAGGACCCCAAGCAGGAAACACAATTGAAGGCTCGTGAGGAGGAATTGGTGAATTTGGGGAAGGAATCCTATTGAACAGATAGCTCACATTCTGGAAGGCAGGTTCTGATAATACAAGATGGATTTAGTTTCACAGCTTCATCAAGTATCTCCTGCATTGGCCCATAGTTAGTTTCAGCGGTAACTCTCATGGGTCTCAGTCGCACTCATTCTGATGAGGCTTCTCACAGCTTTCCTACCTGATTCTGACCATATCCTTGGAAGAAATTAAAGAACTTCCAGGGGAGGGGAAACTGTCTGAATAAGATATCAGTATTGGTGCAATGCAACTGATTTCAGAAAATTAAAGAATTGCACAAGATATTCCACCTGAATTTAGGAAAGAGGGTCTCATACTCCCTCCAGCTTCTCTCCTTCTTTATAATTTCATAATGCTTGAGCTGCTTTCATTATATCTGTCTAATTAAACACAGGGACGCTAACACACTCATACATACACAAATGCACATGAACACAAACATGCTCACTCACTCAAATACACACACAAAAACACACACATACACACATGCTCACTCACACATACACAACTGCATTCATTCATTCACTCACATGCTTGTACACACTCAAGTACATCCTCTCATACACACACAAATACGAACTCTCTCACATGCATACAGTCTCACATACACAAACTCATACCCTCTCATATACACATATAGAGACATACATTCTCATATACACAAACATGCATCCTCTCACCCACACTTTCTCGCACACAAATACATCCTTATATACACACACCCTGTCGCACACACTCTTACACACGTACCCTCACACACACTCATCCACCCCCACACTCACACACACTCTTATACACAGACACAAACAGACCCTCACACACACACAGACACTGATTCTTGCACACACAAACACACTGATTCTGTCACACACACAAACAAAGCAGTCCAATCTTTCTGCCCCTGCAGCCTTCCGCCTGTCCCCTGGAGCCTCTGTGTGGTGGATCTGCGGATATTTAAATCTCCATCTCCCTCCAGCCTCTCCCTCTATCCAAGCCAGAGAGAGAAGGCAGTTTGACTTGCTTGCTGCTCTCACCTAGAGCCGGCTCGGGTGTCCAGTCCCAGGGACGCCAGGCGCTGACAGTTCCCATACTGCAGCTAAAAATAATCCGAGGAGGTATCACCTCAAGTGCTGATGGCAGAGAATAAGTGGAACAGGACTAAGTTCAGACTCTTCCCCTTCAACACCCCATCCCACACACTAATCCAACAACATACTCTGACACACCTAGAGTTGTGTTGAATTACAAAACACACACTTCATCAATGGAACTCCTGCAACAAGAATTATTATATCACCTCCACCAATAGCACAGCATCTTTTATCTACAAGGAATGAAGAGATAAATTTGGGAAGAAAAATAAGTAACTTTTAGCAAACAGACGCCTCTTAATCTCCCTCTATTTATTTACAGAATACGTTGGTTATGTTATATTTTAAGCAGTTCCCCCATCCCCGTTTTTATTTTAATTTCAAAAATATACTTTATGCATAAATACTCTGAAATAAACCATTGTAATTATTAATGTTGCTTCTGCAAAGTGCCAAAAACATCCATATTTACAATGTAGCGCTCAGTTACATTCATTACAGATCAGTGTTAGTGTGATTGAATGATTAGTGGAGAGGGGGCCCATCGCCCTAACCCTGACTATATTCAATTCATGATGTAGCCCCAGGGGAAAGAGGGGGAAGGGAGCTGTGGAGGGAGGGGGGATATCTGATGGATTAAATTACTCCCCAGTGCGCCTTTTCGATGTTGCTCTTTTTTGTATAAAAAAAGGGACACACAAAAAGCACAGAGCATTTCAGCCTGGGCTGGATACATTAAGGCGGGGGAGGAGGAAATAAATGTCCTGGGTGAAGGGAGTGGCAACTTTGTGTCACTCCCAGCAGAAGTCTCGTTTCCAAATGTGGTTGACATTGTGGGAGGCTCAGTCACCCTCTCCCTCCCTCTCCCCGCCACCCAGTAAGCCATCCAGATGCTCAGCACACACCAGCTTCTGAATGGGCGTGTTCAGAGCTACAATTGCCATCTGCTCGCTATCTCTCGATCTTTCTCTCTCAGAGAGAGCTCACACCTCCCTCACTGTCTGTTCAGTCCCGAATACATCCCCCTATTGCTGATCACAGGGACACCCACCCCACCGATCGCATCTATCGGAACATGAAATCCGGGAAGACTGCGGCAGGACTGCGGTGTTTTTTTCTGGTGCCGTGTGGGTCTCTCTCTCTCTCTCCTCTTCCCCGCCCATCGGCTCCAAGCTGCAGATCCCCACGTCAGACTGAAACCGTTTGGAGGATATTTTTACCGCTCGGCTCTCTGGAGACAGAGGGGCTGTGACTCACTCTGAGCACTCGCACACTCTCACCCAGATTCAATTACAGCCCCTTAGACTCGCACTCATATGCACTCAACACAAAGTTATATCGGCTCAACATGCAACCCAGACTCAAATACACTCAAAAATATACACACATCCACACTCACATACACTCCAAAATATGTACACCCACTCGCATACAGCCTAATCTCATATACACTCAAAAATATATACACATCTACACTCACATTTACCCCAGATTCATATACACTCCAAAATATGTACACCCATAGACTCACATACAGTCTAATCTCATATACACTCAAAAATATATACACATCTACACTCACATTTACCCCAGATTCATATACACTCCAAAATATGTACACCCATAGACTCACATACAGTCTAATCTCATATACACTCAAAAATATATACACATCTACACTCACATTTACCCCAGATTCATATACACTCCAAAATATGTACACCCATAGACTCACATACAGTCTAATCTCATATACACTCAAAATATATACACATCCAGACTCATATACACTGAAACATATATGCACCCGCAGCCTCACATACATTCCAATCTCATATACACTCAAAAATATACACACACACTCAGACCCTCATACAACCCAGATTCACATACACTCAAAAATATATACATCCCAGATTCATATACACTCAAAAATATATACATCCACAGACTCATCAAAACCCCAGATTCATGCCCAACCCCAGCATCATGTACACTCAAAATATAGACTCACATCATAGCCACAGACTTATTAACACTCCAGAATCAGACACACCCACAGATTCAAGTACATCCAAGAACTTATTTACACTCCCAGACTCAGATACAACCTCAGGTTCACACATACCTAATTCATAACTATTCCTAGATTCCTACACAACCCCAATCTCTTTTAATCCCCAGACTCATATATAACCCATATACATGAGCATCCCCCAGACTTTTATATCCCTGACTCATATAGACTCCCAGACTCATATAGACTCCCAGACTCATATAGACTCCCAGACTCATACACCTGATTCATATACACCCCAAACTCTAAAGTTTAAAGATTTAATTCACAGGTAGGCTTACATTAACACTGCAATGAAGTTACCCTGAAAATGCCTTGTTGCCACACTCTGGCAGTTGCCAGGTACATCCAGGCTAATATACACACTCACAAGTTCAAATACAACCCAGATTTACAAACAATCCCAAACTAATATACACCAGAATCATATACATTTTAGACCCGTAGCCACACCAAACTCAAACATAGTGGTACTACCACCGCACTAAATGGATAGATTTCAAGCAGATCTAGCAACTCAGAACTAGGTATCCATTACGCACTGCAGGCCATCAACAACAGCGGAATTGCACTCACCACAATCTGTAACCTTATGGCCCAGTGTATTCCCCATTCTACCATTACCATCAAGCCAGGTTCAGTGAAGAGTGCAGGAAGGCATGCCAGGAGCAGCACCAGGCATACCTAAAAATGACGTATCAACCTGGTTAAGCTACAACACAGGACTACTTGCGTGCCAAACAGCAAGCTCTGGCTAGAGCTAAGTAATCCCAAAACCAATGGATTTGATCTAAGCTCTGCATTCCTGCCACATCTGAATGGTGGTGAATACCTCCACAAATATTCCCATCCTCAATGGAGGAGCCTAGTACATCAGTGCAAAAGATAAGACTGAAACATTGGCAACAATCTTCAGCCAGAAGTGCCAAGTGAATGATCTATCTAAGCCTCTTCCAGAGGTCCCGAGCATCTCAGATACTAGCCTCCACTCAACTCGATTCACTCCACATGATATCAAGAAACAGCTGAAAACACTGGATCCTGCGAAGACTATGGGCTCTGACAATATTCCATCAATAGTACTGAAGACTTGTGCTCCAGAAGTTGCCATACATCTAGCCAAGTTGTTCCAATAACACTGGCATCTACTCAACAATGTGGGAAATTGCCCAGGTAATTTGTGTACAGAAAAAGCAGGACAAATCCAACCCAGCCAACTACCGCCCAATTAGCCTACCCTCACTCATCAGTAAAGTGAAACGGGCATCAAGCATGCTTTCTCAGCAATAACCTGCTCCCAGATGATCTGTTTGACTCACTCAGCTCCTGACCTCATCACAACCTTGGTTCAAACACTTGGCGGAGTGTGGCATTAAGGAGACCTAGCAAAACTGGTGTCAAGGGAGATTGGGGGAAAGAACTCCACTGATTAGAGTCATACCTAACACAGAGGAAAACAGATGTGGTTGCTGGAGACCAGTTATTTCAGTAGAAGTTTCTCGGGATTGTGTCCCAGGCCCAACCATCTTCAGCTGCTTCATCAATGATCTTCCTTCCATCTGAAGGCCTGAAGTGGAGATGTTCACTGATGACTGCACAATGTTTAGCACCATTCGCGGTTCCTCAGATACTGAAGCAATCCATGTCCAAATGCAAAAAGACCTGGACAATATCTAGACTTAGGCTGACAAGTGGCAAGTAACATTTTCACTACGTAAGTGCCAGACAGTAACCAACTCCTTCAAGGGAGAATCTAACCATTCACCCACTATCAATATCCTAGGAGTTACCATTGGCCAGAAACTGAACTGGATCAGCCATATAAATACTATGACTACAAGGGCAGGTCAGAGGTTAGGAATTCTGCAGAAAGTTTTCCCCTAACTTCTCCAAAGTTTTCTCCCCTATCTACAAGGCTCAAGTCAGGGGTATGATGGAATACTCTCCACTTGTCTGAATGACTGCAGCTCCAACAACACTCAAGAAGCTCAACACCATCCAGGACAAAACAACCAATTGATTTGCATCCCTTCCACAAACATTCACTCCCTCCACCACTGACTTACAGTAGCAGCAGCGCAAACCATCTATTGATACACTGCAGAAGCTTAGAAGGCTCCTTAAGTAGCATTTTCCAAACCTACAATCACTGCCATCTACAAAGAGAAGAGCATACTTACAAGGGAATACCATTGTCTGTAAGTTCATCTCCAAGTCACTCATCATCCTGACTTGGAAATATAATCGGCCGTTCCTTCACTGTTGCTAGTTTAAAAGTTTGGAAATCCTTCCCTAACAGCACTGTGGATGTACCTACACCACATGGACTGCAGCAATTCATGAAGACAAGTCACCACCACCTTCTCAAGGGTAATTATTATGGGTAATAAATGCTGGCCTCACCATGTTTATATTCCTTAAATTAATTTTTAAAAAACACCTCTGACTCAAATATATCCAAGACTAATATGCACCTGACTCCTATATATCCCAAAAGCAGATACTTCCCGAGATCCACATCCAACCCAGATTCATTTACTTCAGTCATACATACCAGATGCTTATACTCCCTCAGACTCATACACAACTACAAGACTCAGAAATATTCTCAGACTCATATACATACCCACAGATTCATATGCACCTGAGGCCTTATATACACCACAGACTCATATTCACTCCCCCAGGCTCAAATACACCCCCAAATTCATTTACACCACAAACTCATTTACCCCACAGACTTATATACACTTCAGACACATAAATACACCACATATTCATATACAGTCCACTAGACTTATATATCTTTCTCATATACACCCCCAGACTCATATAGTCTCCAGACTGACTGCCACACTGCTAGATTCATATGCATATCCTCATATTCAGTCCCCCAAGCTCAAATAGACCCCCAAATTCATTTACACCACAAACTCATATACATACGCCTGAGACTCATACTTAACCCAGATTCATATACACCTTGATTCATATATACCACCAGATTCATATCATTGATACCATTTATATACACGTCCAAACTCAGTCTCATATACAAACCCTGAGACTCATAAACTCCCAGACTGAGATACATTTCCCAGATTCATATTCACATCCAGACTCACATACATCCAAGATTCATATTCACTCCAGATGCACACACACACACACATTTTTGTCCTCAGCCATACATTCATTTTAGCACCTGTCTTTTATATCTCAGGCATATTTACACTCACACACATTGCCAAACTAATATATACAATCCAAGGCTCATATACATTCAGATCTCACATACAATCCCAGACTCATTTGCACCATAGGCTTATATGCACTTTGGGTCCATAAGCATCCCCAGACACATGTTCATATCAGCTCATATATATCTCTATACTCATATACATATCCCAAACACAAATCCACCTCAAATTCATTTACATCCCAGACTCATATACACACACCTCCAAACTTATATGCATAGCCTAAAATTCATAAACACATCCCCAAACATATACATCCCCAGTCTACATACACGACCCCGATCCATTTACTCTCCTGACTCACATACACCTCATCACATTTACACTCCTGACTCATATATACACCCAGATATCAATTCATTTACATCCCAAGACTCATATACACTTTGGACTCATACAGACCTCAGACTCATATTCATTTCTATGCTCATATACACATTCCCAGACCCATACACACCAGACTCTCATATACTCTTCTATACTCATTTGCACTCCCAGATACCTATACACTTCAAGATGGTTTAATGAGGACAGCAATGTATGAGTAGAAACAGGGGCACCTAGAAATAAAGTGTCAGTCTGGTGAATCTACAACATAGAGCTACTTTTGTGGCAAGGAGCATAAACACAAGTAATAAATAGAGTTACCTGATCCCACCACCAATGGATCTGCAGTTCTGCCACATTCAGTCACTAATGGTAGTGAACTATTTTACAATTTACTAAAGGAGGAGGTTCCACAAATAGCCCTTCCTCAATGATGGAAGAGCCCAGCACATTAGTGGAAAAGACCATGCTGAAGTGTTTGCAATAATCTTAAAACAGACATGCTGAGTGAATAATCCCTCTCTTCCTCCCCTGAAGTTCCCCAGCATCACAAATGCCAGTCTTCAACCATATGATATCAAGAAATGATTGCAGGCACTGGATACTCTGCCAATTTTCCAGCAATAATATTGAGAACCAGGGTTCCAGAACTTGCCGTGCCCTGAGCCAAGCTGTTCCAGTAGAGCCACAAAAATCTACTTGCATCTACTTGACATTGTAAAAAAACTGTCCAATTATGTCCAAACACAAAAACCAGGACAATTCCAACACAACCAATGACTGCCCCATTAATCTACTCTCAATCATCCGTAAAATGATGGAAAGGCTCAACTACAGTACTATCAAGTGGCACTAGCTTAGCAATAACCTGCACACTGATGTTCAGTTTGGGTTCTGCCAGAGTCACTCAGCACTTGACTTCATTATAGCCTTGTTCAGACATAGTCAAAACAGCTTAAATTCAGAAGTGCGGTGAGGGTCATTGCCCTTGTCAGCATTTGACTGAATGTGGCATCATGGAACTAGAGCATAACTGGAGTCAGTGGGATTGAGTGGAAACCCTCTGCTGGTTGGAATCATACCTGGCATAAAAGGAAGATGGTTGCGGTTGTTGGAGATCAACCAACTCAATTGCAGGACATTACTGCAGGACTTCATAAAGGGTAGTGTCCTAGGCCCAACCATAGAAACATAGAAAACTAGAAGCAGGAGTCGGCCATTCAGACCGTCGAGCCTGTTCCGCCATTCATCTTGATCATAGCTGATCATCAAATTCAATATCTGGATCCCTCCTGCCTTCCATATCCTTTGATCCCTTTAGCCCCAAGAGCTATATCTAATTTCTTCTTGAAATCACACAACATTTTGGCCTCAACTACTTTCTGTGGGAATGAATTCCACACATTCACCACCCTCTGGGTGAAGAAATTTCTTCCCACCTCAGTTCTAAAAGGTTTTCCCCTTATCCTCAAACTACGACTCCTAGTTCTGAACTCCCCTACCATTGGGAACATTCTTTCTGAATCTACCCTTTCTAACTCTGTTGTATAAGTTTCTATGAGATCCCCTCTCATTCTTTTAAACTCCAGTGACCGACTTAGTCTCTTCTCATATGACAGATCTGCCATCCCAGAAATCAGCCTGGTAAACCTTTGCTGTACTCTCTCTATAACAAGGACATCCTTCCTCAGGCAAGGACATCAGAACTGCATGTAATACTCCAGGTGTAGCCTTACAAATGTCCTATACAATTGCAGCAAAACACCCTTATCCCTAGACTCAAATCCTCCTGCTATGAAGGCCAATATACCATTTGCCTTCTTTATTGCTTGCTTTCAGTGCACAAAGACTCCAAAATCTTGTTGAATATCCAGTTCTCTCAACTTACACCCATTCAAATAATAGTCTCCCTTTATTATTGCTCCCAAAATGCATAACCTCGCATTAACTCACATTATACTGCATCTGCCATGCAGATTCCACATACTCAACCTGTCCAAATCACACTGAAGCATCTCTGCACCTTCTTCACAGCTCACCCTCCCACCCAACTGTGTATCATCTGCAGATGTGGAGATAATACATTCAGTTCCATCTTCTAAATCATTAATATATAATGTGAACAGTTGGGGCCCCAGCACAGATCCCTGCAGAAACATACCAGTCACTCACTGCCAATCAGAAAAATCTCCATTTATGCCAACTCTTTGCTTCCTATCTGCTAACCAGTTTTCTATCAAATTCAAAATATTGCTTGCAATTGCATGTGCTTTAACTTTACAAAGCAGTCTGTTATGTGAGACCTTGTTGAAAGCCTTCTGAAAATCTAAATAAATCATATCCACTGATTTGCCTTGGTCAACTCCACTAATCACATCCTCAAAATATTTCAATAGATTAGTCAAACTGACATAAATCCATGCTGACTTTGTCTGATTATACCATCTTCAGCAGCTTCATCAATGACCTTCTGTGTATCAGAAGGTCAGATGTGAGAATGTGATGATTGCATAATGTTCAATACCATATATGACTCTTCAGATACTGAAGCAGTCAAGGTCTGAATCCAACAAGACCGGACAATATCCAGGCTTGGGCTGACAAGTGGCAAGTAACATTCTTGCCACAGAAGTGTCAGGAAATGACCATCTCCAACAACAGAGAATTTAACCATCACACCTTAACATTTAATGGCAATACCATCACAAATCAATATCACAGGAGTCACTGTTGATCAAAAACTGAACTGCCCCAGTCTGTGGCTACAAAAGCAGGTTGGTTAGATGCTCGGAATCCACAGGACTCCTAACTCAACTCCTAACTCTCAAAGCTTGTCCACCACCTAGAAAGCACAAGTCAGGAGCGTGATGGGACACTCTCAACTTGCTGAATGGGTGCAGCTTCAACAACACTCAAAACACTCAACACCATCCAAGACAAAGCAGCCCATTTGATTGGCATCCATTGCACAAGCATTCACTCCCTCCATCACTGATGAACAGTGTGTACCATCTACAAAATACACTGCAGAAACTCACAATGCTCCTTAGGCCATAACCTACCTTATCCATAACTGCAACTATCTAGAAGGACAAAAGCAGCAGACAACTATGATTTTGATTTGATTTGTTTTATTATTTTCACATATTTGATATGCAGTGAAAGGTTTTGTTTCCTGCATGCTATACAGACAAAGTATACCATTCATAGAGTATATAGTGGAGAAGGATAGGAGAGGGTGCAGAAAGCATAGTAGGAACAGCAGTGCACCTGTAAGTTCCCCTCAAAACCACTCTCCATCCTGACTCGGAAATACGTCGCCATTCCTTTACTGCCACAGGGTCAAAATCCTAGAACTCCCTCCCTAACAGCACTTTGGATGTATCAACAGCACATGGACTGCAGCAATTCAAGAAGGTAGTTCACCACCACCTTCTCAAGGATGATTAGGGATGGGCAATAAAGGCTGGCTTAGCAAGCAACACCCACATCCTCTAACTGAATAAAGAAAACCCAGACTCATATACACCCAAGCTTCATATACAACCTAGATTCTTATACATCCCACTCATACATACTGCTAGATTCATTTACACCCAATACTCAAATCATCACAGACTCATATACACCAAGACATATATAGACCAGGCACATGTGCACCCCTGGTTTCATATATACCTCACTATATTTATGTATATCCCCAGATATAATACACCTTCCCAAATCCACACATGCCTCAGAACCTGACAGACACCCAAATTCATACACAGTCTCAGGCTCATATATACCCAGAATAATCAGAACTCCTGTACACAATATGCACTCACACACCAGCACACTGTGAGTGTTTCACTTGAACGTTGACATCTACATAACATTTATTTTCAATTACAAACATGATTTCACGCATATAGTCATATAAAGTCGCACATAATTTTGCAAATGCACATAAACACATTGCTGCCACATAGGTTTTCACAGTGAGACGTACACTTCTATTTTGTTGGAAATCCTCTGTGTATCTGACACATATTCTTTCAGCTGACCCTCTCCATTTCTCCTTGGGATGTAGGCCAGCGCACATTCTCACGTTTACACAACACATCTCTCTTAACTCACTCACTCACAGACACTGGCACGTTATTATTTCTCAGTAACCAGCCTAGTACGCCCTCTCTTTCTCTCTCTCTAGCTCCTTACAGTATAATCATCTCTTGCCCTGTCAGCATGAATGCCCTCGTATATTCATAAACCGTCTTCTCATCCTTCAATAGCTGCTCTCTTTTTACTTGCCAATTGTCTATTTAATCTTCCTTTCATGCACCATCTCGATCGCAATCTTAGTATTTACTGAACAATATTACCCAGAGGAATAATAAAGCAGGACTAAAATAAATTAATATCTTACCAAATTCTGAATCTGTCAGTTTGGCAAGGACTCGGTTTCAGTTTAACTGAGTGGTGACATATATAAATATTCACAGGCCTTGAATGTATCAAGGCCCCTTTCCACACTCAAATGCTCATCAAAAATTCTGATTCCAGGCACAGGTCGCTCCAATCAGTTTTCCGTTTGTCCCAGTTCCCTTCAGGGGGAAGGAGGGTGGGTTCAACTCTCTTCCCAGTTAATTTGGGATCATTTTGATCGCCGTGCCAGTCTTGCTGAAGTCCGCAATCATGCCAACCTTTCAATAAATTCAAGAGGAGGCAGCCAGTGCCCAGAGGAGTTAGGAGAGGGCGTGGAGAGAAGGGGGTGGTTGCCTGGAGATGTCCCTCTCCCGTCCCTATATAAGTTGAGGGGGAGGGTCACTGAGAAGCACAGACACGCCACGAAGCTCGGAATATGGCTGAAAATTTTCCAAATTCCAATCACAAGGGCTGAGGAGCAGCAAGGAAGCCAGCCAAGAGCCTCCCTGAACGGCGAATGGATCAGCACGGTGGAGATCAGCACCGCGGACAGCGCCTCGCTCACATACGTACACAGCGAAGCTAGTTCAGCACCATGGACAGCAACCGCCGAGCCAGAAACTCCAGCAAACTGTCCAGCCAGCTCCACCACGCCCTGGGAAGCTGCGTTTGAACAGCGCTCGCCGACTGATGATTGCACCCAAGACAAGCCACTGAACTGACTCGAGTCACTGGGAAAGCCGAGGCGCCGCGATGCCTGGATGGATTACAATCCCTCTCTTCCCCGCCCACCCACCCCCCGGCTGAAAAGGAGATTAATGGATCATTTGTTGCGAGAGACGCTTTGACCTTTGCTTGGCAGACGGTGCCAGATGCCCGTATAACCCGTGATCTTCACAGAGCCGCCGATGTGCCGACCTCATCACCGCCAGATCCAGTTATTAATTCATGTCTTGAGTTGATTATAAATCCAAACAGGCAGAAAATCAAGCCCAACATTTGTGGCATCAGAAAATAGCAGAAAGCAGTGAAACACATGACCTCAGGGGACTGACTGTCAGCGAATTTCAATTCTCTTCAAAATGGTAACATGAATGTTAAAAACAGGCTGGTGACTTTCTGGAAATCTAACTAGCGCCGCACTTCCGTCTCTAGCCCATCCTAATTAACCAGAGACATCTGAATCATAAAGCAGGAAGTCTATCCATTTGACCCCTAGGTCCTGTGCCAAGTTGTCTGATACTATTTACCTCAACCAGTGAGAATCCTTAACATTTAATAGCATTACCATCACTTAATCCCCTATTATCAAGATCCATTGGTTACCATTGACCAGAAACCGAACTGGCCCATTCTGTGGCTACAAAAGCAGGCCATTCAGAAGCTAGGAATCCACAGGGAGTAACTCAACTCCTAACTCTCCAAAGCCTGTCCACCAGCTAGAAGCACAAATCAAAAGGGGGATACTCTCCATTTACTGACTGAGTGCAGCTCCAACAATGATCAAAAAATGCAACGCCCTCCACTGAACAACAAGGAAGTGAGACAAGCCTTCCTGATTCCTTCTCAAAATGATGTGTTAGGCAAATGTTGCAACTTGGCTCAGGTATCATGCTCCAGCCATTAGACCGCCAGCATCTTCTCAAGGGTGATGTCTGACTAATGGCCCCTTGGATTAAGGGTGTCTGGGGAGCTATCCTCCAGAAAAGAAACATTAGAGGAGATGAGCTAGTGACAAGTGGATACAATTGAATAATGATGCACGTGAAATCTAAGTGTGTTGGAAAAGGTTCGGCCATTCCAGTCTGTAGATGCAGGTTGGGGGTGGAGAGGGGGAGGTTGTCTACTTTGAGCAATGATGCAAAAAAATCGAGCCATTCAACCCCTTTTTTTTAAACTGGAGGTTTCATATTTAAAAAGAGTTCAGGAGACTTCATGTGGGGATTCTGTGAGTGCCAAAATAATAGAAAGATAAAGTTTCATAGAAGAATCATAGAATCCTTACAGTGCAGGAGGAGGCCATTTGGCCCATCGAGACTGCAGCAACTACAATCCTGCCCAACTCCTGTCCTTGTATCCCCACATACTTATTCTAGCTAATCCCCTGACACTAACAGTCAACTTACCATGGTCAATCCATCTAAACCACACATCTTCAGACTGTGATAGGAAACCAGAGCACTCAAAGGAAACGCGTGGGGAGAATGTGCAGACTCCACAAGGCCGGAATTGAATTCAGGTCCCTGGTGCTGTGAGGCAGCAGTGCTAACTATTATGCCACCATGCTGTCCTTATTTAAAAGTTGTCAGCGGTGGTTGAATTTAATGGTGCCAAGTTTTCACTGTCTGCCTCTCACTAACTGAAATGAAGGTGGCTTGAGGAACAAAACAGAAATTACATTGCTCTACGCATGGCCTGTTGGTTTTAAGTTTCTTGTTTTTGCTTATTTTGTCTTCAGATTATTTCAGTGGCTGTGACCAGCCGATTCCAATCAGTAATTCAAATCAGCTTCAGTCCACTAAGCATTAATAGAAGCAACATAGAGCAGACCTTATCCAGCCCCTTACACCTGTTCCTGCATTCAGTTAGATCATGGCAGATCTGTACATCTTCATTCCACTCGTTCACCTTTTGCCCATATCCCTTTAATTCCCAATAATTAGGCAGCACAGTGGTTAGCGTTGCTGCCTCGTGGTGTCAGGGACCCTGGTTCAATTTTCGGCTCGGGTCACTGCCTGTGAGGAGTCTGCATGTTCTCTCTGTATCTGTGTGGTTTCCTCCACGTGCTCTGGTTTCCTTCCACAGTCCAAAAAACATGTTGGTTAGAATCATAGAATCCCTACAGTGCAGAAGGAGGCCATTTGGCCCATTGAGCCTGCACCGACACAATACTACTCAGCCCCAATTCCTGTAGCCTCACATTTACCTCGCCAATCTCCCTGACGCTAAGAGGGAATTTAGCATACCCAAACAACCTAACCCACATATTTTTGGACTGTGGGAGGAAATCGGAGCACCCAAAGGACACCCCCCACACACACAGACACGGGGAAAACGTGCAAACTCCACATAGACAATGACCCAAGCCAAGAATCAAACCCGGGTCGCTGACACTGCGCTAACCACTGTATCACCCCATGGTGTTAGGTGCATTGGCCATGCTAAATTCTTCATCGTTGTAGCCCAACAGGTGCTGGAATGTGGCGAGAAGGGGATTTTCACAGTAACTTCATTGCAATGTTAATGTAAGCCTACTTGTGACACTAATAAATAAACTTAAAACAAAATATAGATCAATCTCAGTGCTGAAATTAATCAATTACAATGAAAGTTGCGTTATTAACCGTTGTCCCCTTGTTAGAAATGGTATATTTCAAAATCAAAGTAAAATTATTGGAACTTAATAAAAGAAAGATTCTCGAGCATATTAATATGACTAAAACGGCTCCATAAATATACTTAAATTGGAAAAGGCTGGGTTCAAATAAAGAGAATGTGGCCTATGGGAGTTGAAGCGATTTTATTAAAATAAGAACGATTACGATACATTTCCAGAAAGTATGTGATTGTTGTTTCTTGCATTCTATAGATTTCAGCACTCGAGGCAAAGCCTCGGTTCCAATCAGATTTCTACCCGAGGAACAACATATCGAGAGGGAGCTGTCCTTTCAGCACCTCCCGTCTTTCATTTTCGGTCCGTGGACTGTAATTCAGCCCCATTCACTGACTGATTGGTAAACAGGCCCCTGGTCGAAAAAAATGTAGCACTTAAGATGTGAGTGTGAAGGCGCACTAATCTGATCTCCCCCATGCAACACTAAGATTTTTCGATAAACAGACCTGCTGAGACCCATCACTTAAAGGAGAGCAGATTGAAGCATTCACGGAACAGTACAGTAATTAATCAGCAACCTTCACCAAAAGCTGCATGAATTCTGAAACTGTGAAAAATATTCGCTGTATACCATATCAGCCAGGGATTTTGTATTGGTATTTCCACAGGTGCCTCAGTCTATTTGGTACAATACTAATGGGGGTAGCAAACTCAAGGTCCATAAAGATTAACTGAGAGAAACTCCATCACACACACAGACCGACTGTCTAATATTTAAAGCATTGATAATTAAGATTTTTTTTTCAATTCAATAAATCACATTGTTTGACCCAGTGATGGGTGTCCAGATTTCAGTTCCAGTTGGATTCTCACCGTCAGCTCTGACTGATGTTGGAATCCAGCACCTAAACTGAAACAGCATGGATTAAGTGCCCAGTTCCCTGTCTGTGTCCCATGATGGGGGTGGAGGAAATCGGGGGGGGGGGGGGGGGGGGGGGTGGTGGGGGGGTGGGGGGGGGGGGGGGGGGGGGGGGGGGGGGGGGGGGGGGGGGGATGGGGTGGTGGGGGGATGGGGGATGGGGGGATTGCTCACTCTAATCTGAATGCCAAACCATGGGACAATTTGGGAGACCATCTCCCACCCAATATAACGAATAAGGAAACAAATATACAAGGAAGAAAGGGTTTACTCACAACTCAACTGCCCACATGTTCCCTTATACTCTCCATATCATGCACCGTTTCCCTCGCATAAATACAGCCTATCAATCTTCAGGCGTTTATTCACATGGTCAGATATTCATTCTAGAACACTTCGTGACTCACACACTCCTATTCCCCCTCTTCGTCACCTACCCTCACACATATACATCCTCACTCCCTATAACCTCATCCCTATAAACACTCTCACGCCCGTGGAGACTTAACTATACATCTCACACCGCTGTCTCGTATACACATGTACATGCATTCCCTGTCTTATATTCCACACGTGCACACACACACACACACATTCTCTCATACCACATCATAAATACATAGAATTACATAACGGAAAAATCCCGTTCGGCCCAACCAGTCCGCGATGGTGTTTATCCGGCCCAGAACCAGTGGTTCTAATCCTATCTGCTTCTGCTGCTCCCATTTCCCCCAATCCCCCTTCATTCACTAACCCAACCTACTCAATGTTGGCATCATTCCACTGTCAATTCTTCCTCCATTTCTCGCCCACTCATTCTCTCCCACACACAGGCATACATTCTCGGGCATGTGTATCCTACTCTACATAAACACCTGTCTCGCACATATATCATCTACTATTCTCTGAATTAAATTCTCACACATAATACCTTTCAGACATACACACTCTCTCTGACAGCCACACAACCATTCTTACACATTCGCTCTAACATGCATAGCATTATCTTATTCAATTCACTCTTATTCATATCTCTCTCTCAGACACACACACACACACACACACAAATACACAAACACACATATACAGATATACACAAATACACACACATATACACAGACACACGGCTACACACAAAAACACATACAAATACACAAACACATACACATAGATACAACCACAGATACAAACACACACACAAACACACCGAAGCAAAAACACAGATACACAAACACACAAATACACACACATACATATGCATACACAAACAGAAATACAGAGAAACACACAAACACGCGCTAGCTATCTCACTCCAACACTATCTTCCTCCTATCTAATATTGCAACATGCTCTGCCACATCACATCTGCCAGAACCAGGTTTCTACGCACCCTGAGCAGGGTCGCGGTTTATATACAATTAAACCAGGAATGAACATCTGCCGTGCAACATAACGCCAGGAAAGTGACACGCATGATTTCAGCAGGCAATACCTCTTACCGTTCAGAATTGTCCCTGCTCCATTGTTTCCTCGGTGTGCTCCCCGGAGAATGTGGCGAATATTTATTATTTAAAATTTTTAAAACCAGTCCCTCGCAATGTAACCGCCCCGAGCTCTCTCTCTCTCTCTCTATGTCACGCACAACGCCAGCAAGAAAGGCGTCTCCGGAATCCAAAACAAGCCTTTCCTCTCCCGAGAATCAGAGAGGAGGAGGAGAGAGAGAGAGAGAGAGAGACAGGGGAGAATAGAGAATGGATTCTGAGATGGCTGAGGAAGGAAGGTCACTCTCTTGATACCGAGGGAATCCTGTATCCTGAAGCTTATGGAGTTGCCTGGCGAGAGAGCCCAGAGCCGGGGGGATGAGGCAGCAGCAAAGCCCAGTAATAATCATTCAGAGCTGGAGCAATCATTCAGTGTCGTCAGCCGCACATTTCTTCCGGTTTCACACTCCCTTCCTTTTTATTTAATTCATTTTCTTTCCGCCGATGCATCGCTTTAACCCTTGGGAGAGATTCCAATCGATAGCACAGAGCGCTTTCCTCCCCTTGTCTGTCCCTTGTGTTCACAGCTCTGGAATCTTCCTTTTCCCCATTTCCCCCCCCACATGAAATCACTAGCACGAAATTACCAACCTCCAGAGGGTGAGGATGAGGGAAAGGGGGAGGGGTAGGGTGAGGGTCTGCGGGGAGGGTGAGGGTCTGCGGGGAGGGGTAGGGTGAGGGTCTGCGGGAGGGTGAGGGTCTGCGGGTAGGGTGAGGGTCTGCGGGGGGTGAGGGTCTGCGGGTAGGTGAGGGTCTGCGGGGAGGGTGAGGGTCTGCGGGTAGGGGAGGGTCTGCGGGGAGGTGAGGGTCTGCGGGGAGGGGTAGGGTGAGGGTCTGCGGGGAGGGTGAGGGTCTGCGGGGAGGGTGAGGGTCTGCGGGGAGGGGTTGGGTAAGAATAGGGATAGGGTGGAGGGCAGGGGGAGAGTGGGTGAGGGTGGGGTGAAGGAGGTGAAGCTGAGGGTGGGGGTGAGGGGGATGGTGAGGTGAGGGTGGGAGGGGGGTGAAGGAGGAATGAGGATAGGGATAGGGTTAGGGGGGAGTGCAGGGGGAGGATAAGGCACCTTTTCCAATTTTTACAACACACTTGTTATAAATACGAATTTTCCACTGCTTTATTTTGGGGGAGGGAGGAGTTTTCTTCTAATCAAGATTTGTCCATTTGAAAAGCAAGTCTGAAAAGAATGGGAGAACACAAATAGAATCATAGGTCATTCGGCCCGTCATGTCAATGCTGGCTGTCTTTGCAAGAGCAATTCATTGAGTACCACTCCACCACCACCCACCTTATACCACTACCCCCATCAGTCACCTTATCTCCTCCCCCCAGCTCTCATCTTACATCCCTGCCCCAGGCTTCACTTTACACTTTTTCCCCACCCCCCCATCTCACCCCCTCCCCCACCCCACCCATCTTACCCCCCACCACCCATCTTACCCCCTCCCCCACCACACCATCTTACCCCCCACCACCCATCTTACCCCCTCCCCCCACCACCCATCTTACCCCCCCTCCCTCACCACCCATCTTACCCCCCACCACCCATCTTACCCCCTCCCCCACCACCCAACCATCTTACCCCCCACCACCCATCTTACCCCCTCCCCCCATCTTACCCTCCCACCACCCATCTACCCCCTCCCCACCCCCCACCCATCTTACCCCCCCCCCCATCTTACCCCCCACCACCCATCTTACCCCTCCCCACCACCCATCTTACCCCCTCCCCCATCTTACCCCCCACCACCCATCTTACCCCCCCCCACCACCCATCTTACCCCCCCACCCATCTTACCCCTCCCCCACCACCCATCTTACCCCCCACCACCCATCTTACCCCCCCCGCCCATCTTACCCCCTCCCCCCACCACCCATCTACCCCCTCCCCACCACCCATCTTACCCCCACCACCCATCTTACCCCTCCCCCACCACCCATCTTACCCCCACCCACCCACCACCCATCTTACCCCCACCACCCATCTTACCCCCTCCCCAAACCCATCTTACCCCCTCCCCCACCACCCATCTTACCCCTTCCCCCACCAACCCATCCTTACCCCCTCCCCCCACCACCCATCTTACATCCCTCTCCCATGACTACCTTAGCCTCTCCCCTTAACCCTCACCTTACGCTCCACTTCCATCTTACACTCCTCCTCCCACCCCCTACCTCATACTCCTCCCAGCCCCTACCCTCACACTCCTTCTCCACTACATACTTTACCCCACTCCCCCCACCACCCACTTTACCCAATCCCCTCAGCCTTCATCTTACACCCCCCCATACTCATCTTACTCCTTCCCCTCAGTCCCCATCTTACACCCCTCCTCCCACCACCCACCTTAACACTCCACCATCCACTTTATATGCCTCCCTCACCACCCACCTTACACGCCTCCCCCACATCCATCTTACACTCTTCCCCTTCCCTGAGTCCACACCTGACATCTCTTCCCCCATCCCCACGTTCCACTCCTCCCACACCATTCACCTTACCCCTCCCCATCATCCACCTTACCCCTCCCCCACTACCCACTTACCGCCTTCCCTCATCACTCATCTTACACTTCTTCCCTCACCCTCCACCTTACATCCCTCCCCACCACTCATCTTACCACCCCTCCCCCACCACCCACCTTACCCCCTCCCCTCAGCCCTCATCTTACACCACTCCCCCAGCGCCATCTTACACCCCTCCCCCACCATCCACCTTACCCTCCTCCCCTGCATTTTTCCCTCATCCCTCCCAGCCCTCACACCTTCCCCCACGCCCCCACTTTCCCCCCACAATCCTGCAATCTTATTGTCTGCAGATAATGTTCCAGTTCCCTTCTGAAAGTTTCAGTGGATTCTGTCTCCACCATACTCTCAGACAATGCATTCCAAGCTCACTTCTTCCCAAAAGCTTTTCCCAGGTGTCACCTTTGCTTCTTTAGCTAAGTACCTAACATCTGTGCCCTCTGATTCTCGATCCTTCCACCAATGCAAATAGTTTCTTCCCATCTACTCTGTCCAGGGCCCTCAAGATTTTGAACACTTCCATCAAATCCCCTCTCAATATCTTCTCCAAGGAGAACATTGCCAACTTCTCCAACCTAGCCTTGACAAAGTGTCATCTGGACTCAAAACATCAGCTCTTTTCTCTCCTTACAGATGCTGCCAGACTTGCTGAGATTTTCCGGCATTTTTTCTTCTCATTCTTCAGTCTGTTCACCTAAAGTCCAAAGATGTGTAGGTTAGGTGGATTAGCGAAGGTAAAATTGTCCCTTAGTGTTTAAAGATGTGTAAGTTAGGTAGATTGGCAAAGGTAAAATTGCTCCTTAGTGTCCAAAATGTACAGGTTAGGTACATTGGCCATGCTAAGTTGCTCCTTAGTGTCCAAGGTATACAGGTTAGGTAGATTAGTCATGATAAATGTACAGGGTTATGGGAATAGGTTGGAGGAGTGGGCCTGGGTGGGATGTTCTTTCAGAGAGTCGGTGCAAACTTGATGGATTGGATGGCCTCCTTCTGTACTTTAGCCATTCTGTGGTTCCATTGTTCCGTGGTTCCTCATCCCTGGAACCATTCTCATGAGTCTTTTTTTTTGGAGCCTCTCAAATGCCTTCACATCCTTCTTAAAGCCTGGTGTCCTGAACTGGACTCGATCTAATGCACTGGAGACACGGGTTCAAATCTTAATAAGGTAGCTGGTGGAATTTATATTTAATTAGTAAAATCTGGAATTGAAGACCAGCCTCAGTAATGGTGACCATGAAATTATCCTTGATTGTCGGAAAAACCCTTCTGGTTCACTAACGTTCTTTAAGGAAGGAAATCTGCCATCCTCACCTGGTTTTGCCTGCATGTCACTCCAGAGCTAAACAATGTGGTTGACTCTTAACTGCCCTCACAAATGGAAATTAGAGATGGGCAACAAATGTTAGCCTTGCCAATAATGCCCACCTCCCAATGGATATACAACAAAAAGTTGAGGCCAAACCAATGTTTTAGACAAGTTTATCATAACTACCTTGTTCTTGAACTCCAGGCTCCTATTAAAGCAAAACAGGAATTTTTTTAGCCCTCTGAGAAGAAGGACTCTTGAAGCCTCTCGATGATTTCCCATGTGCTGAGTTTCTGATCTCTACCTTGGCACCAGCAATGTTTATTCCCCACAGAAGCAGGACTGAAGAGCCAAACTAAGTAGCATCTTCGGAGGTTCGTGAACATCTTGCCCGTGTATTTTCTTACACCGGGAATGGTTCATGGGATCCAGACAAAGGGCTGGAAATGGAGGAGAAGATGAGGGAGGGATAGAAACTTGAATTATTTTAAGGAGGGCACGCTGACATCAGTGACATAATGGTTAGTGCTGCTGCCTCACAGCACCAGGGACCAAGTTCAATTCTTTGAGTGACTGTCTGTATGGAATCTGCACATTCTCCCCATGTTTGCAAAGGTTTCATCCGGATGCTCTGGTTTCCTCCCACAGTCCAAAGATGTGCAAATTGGGTGGATTGGCCATGCTAAAGTGCCTCTTAGTATCCCAAGGTGTATAGGTCAGGGGGATTAGCAATGTAAAAAATATATGGGGTTACAAGGTAAGCCTGGACATCACTTAGTGCAGACTCGGTGAAAGTCTTCCTTCTGCATTGCAGGAATTCTATGATTTGCTACAGCTGTCAACTCTATTGAGGTGCCAATTATAAAATGCAAAATTAAAATAGATCAGTGTAATATTCTGGCTACCTTGCCTGTCCTATTTTAAGAAATCTCACAACACCAGGTTAAACTTCAACAGGTTTATTTAGTATCACAAGCTTTCGGGGCAGTGCTCCTTCATCAGGTGACTGGCCACTCACTTGATGAAGAAACAGTGTTCTGAAAGTTTGTGATACCAAATAACCTGTTGGACTCTAACCTGGTGTTGTGAGACTTCTTACTGTGCCCACCCCAGTCCAACGCCAGCATCTCCACACCATGCCCCATTATTTATGGATGGGAACAGATTGAAGCTACTGGTTGTAGGTGCATCAGAGGTAGGCAAGGAACACTGCTCTTTTTGAATTGATATCCTCTTCAGTGTGTTTATTGTGATCTTATATGGTTCAGATGTTCAGCAGCAACAGGAGAACCTTAGCAGAATGTGAGGCTCTCAGTTGAGTTCTTCAAGGACAAACATTCCCCGAGAATGTGGAAACATATAGTTTGTTATGTTAGCTGCATGATAATGATCATTCCACATCTCTTCAATAGCGTTGTCTTTTCTGTTTGGATCCTAGCGCACCTCTGTTGTGTTGAATGCCAGGGACCCAGGTTCAATTTCAGCCCTGGGTGACTGCCTGTGCAGAGTTTGCACATTCTCCCTGAATGCTCTGATTTTCTCCCACACTCCAAAAATATGCAGGCAAGGTGGATTAGCCAAGCTAAATTTCCCTTTGATGTCCAAAGATGCATAGGTTAGAGGGATTGGCGGGATAAATGTACGGGGTTACAGGTATAGGCAGTGAATGGGCATGGGTATGATGTTCTTTCAGAGAGTCGGTGCTGACTCAATGGGCCAATTGGCCACTTTCTGCATGTTAGAGATTCATCGATACAATTGGATGAACTATACTGTTCATCACCTTGATATCTATTCCTTCACTTGTTCCTTGAATGTCAGAGTCACTGGCAAGGCCACCGATTATTGTTTATCCAAGAAAGTAATTGGGAAGGCAAATTGAATGTTGGCCTTTATTTCAAAGGGAATGGAATGTGAAAATAGAGAAGTCTTTCTCAAACTGCACTAGGCACTAGTTAGACTGCACTATGAACAGTTTTGATCCCCTTGTCTAAGGAAAGACGCACTGGCATTGGAAGCAGTCCAGAGCAGGTTCACTCAGTTGATCCTGAGTACAGAGGATTTTCTTATGATAAGTATATTTATCTTGAGTATATTTGGCCTTTACCAATTGAAGTTTAGAAGATTGAAAGGTGATCTTATTGAGACATATGGGATTCTCAGAAGGCTTGACTGATTAGATGCTGAAAGGTTGTGAGAGAATCTAGAACCAGAGAGTATAATTCAGTGCAAGGAGTTGCCATGTAAGACAATGAGAAGGAATTTCTTTTTTTAGTGAGTAGTGAATCTGTGGAATTCTTTGTTGCAGAGGGCTGTGGAAGCAGGGTCATTAAGTATATTCACGGCTGAGATAGATTTTTATTCAATAAGGGAATTAAGGATATAGGGATAGAGCAGGAGGTGGAATTGAGATTAAATATCAGATCAGCCATGATCTCATTATACAGCAGAGCAGATTCAATGGGCTGAATGGCTTATGATCATAAGTGCCTTTGTGAAGGTGATGTTAAGCCACCTATATGACCAGCTGCAGTCCATGTAGGATTGACAGTGTTAGGGAGGGAGTTCCAGGATTTTGGCTCAGTGACAGTGAAGGAATGGTGATAAAGTTCCAAGTCAAGATGGTGAGTGACCCATACTTGACCCCATATCAGTGCTACATGAACAAATCTCCCCTTGTAATTTTCATTAAGGTTTAGTTTGGAGTTAGCCACCCTAAACAATAGAAACTATTTAAAACATTTCCTTTTCAATTAACTTCCACACTTAATTCTTTATCATGTCTCAAGATTGGTCCTTCTCAAACCTTTGATGTTGTTTTCATAATTTATTAACAACCTTTCTCGAAATGTTTATGGACAGAAACAATCAGAGAAATTCTAAACCTGGATAAGTAGTTCATTAGCCTTTCCCATCATTACTTCACACATACTTGCACTTTTGCCAAAGGCATCAAATGGATAAAGAAAACAGCCTCTAGTGTCCAGCACTTGAGCTATAAGGAATGGATAAGATTGCCAACAATCATTCAAATATAGGATCATAGAATAGCTTTTGACAAAGGATCATCTGGGCTCGAAACATCAGTTCTTTTCTTTCCTTCCAGATGCTGTCAGACCTGCTGAGATTTTTCAGCATTTTCTCTTTTGATTTCAGATTCCAGATCCACAGTAATTTGCTTTTATAGAATGATAGAATCCCCACATTGCAGAAGAAGGTCATTCGACCCATCGAATCTGCATTGACAATACCATGATGTGGAGACGCCAATGTTGGACTGGGATAAGCACGTTGCTTAAGACTTGATTACCTGTAAAGATTCACATTTCAACCATTATCTTGTAAATTGAGTCTGTGTTTGTATATGCCCTGCTTGTGATCACAACTCCCACTCACCTGATGAAGGAGCACCACTCCGAAAACTTGTGCTACCAAATAAACCTGTTGGCCTTTAACCTGGTATTGTGAGACTTCTCACTGACAATACTACCCAGGTTCTATCCCCGGAACTCCACGTGCTTATCCTGCTGATCCTCCTGACACTAAGGGGCAATTTAGCATAGCCAATTAACCTAACCATGATTTTTGGAATAACCTCAAAACTTATCAAAGTGCATCTCAACTCATAGATATAAGGTTGTACCTAACCTTATTGATTTGGAAATCCAGTAGCTAACCTACTGGATAATCAAATTCCATCCTTCCATTGCTCTCTCCCAGTTTCTCAGTGCCCATCTGTGGCAACACAATAACCCGGTCATCCGTTTTTCAGATCTTTGCCTCTCTGGGTCTGTAATTTTGTATTATGGTAGGTGGCTGATCTACTGCTCACCTCGACATTCCAGTTAAGACACCGAACTTGTAATATGACAGAAACATGACAAAAACACCCCACATTTCTGAAAGAATATTCCCGATAGAAGTTCAGAACGAAGGGTCACAGATTGAGAGTAAGGGATAGTGAACCAGTCTCACCCTGAAACTGGTGAATCTTTGGAGTACACTACCACAGAAGGTAGTTGAAACCAAAACATTGTACGACTTCAAGAAGAAATTTGATAGAGCTCTTGGTGTTAAAGGGATTAAGATATAGGGGGGAAGGTGAGATCAGAATATTTTTTATTATTCATTCGTGGGACATGAACATCGCTGGCTGGCCAGCATTTATTGCCCATTCCCGAGGGCAGTTGAGAGTCAAACACATTGCTGTGCCTCAGGAGTCACGTGTAGGCCAGACTGGACAAGGATGGTAGATTTCCTTCCCTAAAGGACATTAGTGAACCAGATGGGTTTTTCCGACAATTGACAAAAGGTGAAGTTGCATGTGATCAGAGGTGAGCTGGCAAGGTGGATACAGAACTGGCTCCATCATAGAAGACAAAGGGTAGCGGTGGAAGGGTATGTTTCTGATGGAGGGCTGTGACATGTGGCATTACTCAGGGATCAGTGCTAGGACCTTTGCTGTTTGTAGTATAAATGAATGATTTGGAAGAAAATGTAACTGGTTTGATTAGTAAGTTTGCGGATGACACAAAGGTTGGTGGATTTGCAGATAGCAGTGAGAACCATCAGAGGATACAGCAGGATATAGATTGGTTGGAGACTTGGGCAAAGAGATAGCAGATGGCGTTTAATCCAGGCAAATAATAATAAAGATAGGATATACACTGTAAATGGCAGAACCCTTAAGAATATTGATAGGCAAAGGGATCTGGGTACACAGGTCAAAGTGACAAGGCAGATGGAGAAGGTAGTCAAAAAGATATACAGCATGCTTACCTTCATCAGCTGTGGCATTGAGTTTAAAAATTGGTAAGTCATATTGCAGCTTTATAGAACCTTAGTTAGCCCACACTTGGAATATAGTGTTCAATTCTGATTGTCATACTCCCAGAAGGATGTGAAGGCTTTGGAAAGGGTACGGAAAAGATTTACCAGAATGTTGCCTAGCATGGAGGGCATTAGCTATGAAGAGAGGTTGGAGAAAATTAGTTTGTTGTCCCTGGAACGACAGAGGTTGAGGGAGCAAGCTGATCGAAATCTGCAAGATTACAAGAGGACGGACAGAGTGGATAGTCAGAAGCTTTTCCCCAAGGTGGAAGAGTCAATTACTAGGGGGCAAGGTTTAAAGGAGTTGTACGAGGTAGGTTTTTTTACACAGAGGGTGTGGGTGCCTGGAACTCGCTGTTGGGGGAGGTAGTAAAAGCAGATATATTAGTGAGTTTTAAGGAATGTCTGGACAAATACACAAATAGGATGGGAATAGAGGGATATGTTCCCTGGAAGAGTCGGGGTTTTAGTTCAGTCAGGCAGCGTGACCGGTGCAGGCTAAAGGGCCTGTTCCTGTGCTGTTAGTTTCTTTGTTCTTTGTTTCATGGTCATCAATCGATTCTAATTTTTTTCTTCTTATTGAATTCAAGTTCCACCACCTGCCATAGCGAGATTCGAACCCAGGTCCCCAGAATATTAATTGAGTTTCTGGATTAATAGTCTAGCGATAATACCACTAGGCCATCGATTTCGATAATCAGCTATGATCAATATAAATGGCAAAGCAGGTTCAAAGGGCCAAATGTCCTGTCCCTGCTTATTGTTTCTATGTTTCGATGTTCTCTGACTTTAGCCTTTACCCAAAGTAGGATATGATACATAACTCATCATTCTGCCATGGAGATAACACTCTGTTCCCGATTCAGATTGACCTTGTAGATGAACATTCCATTAACTTTTACTGGAACACTGAAATCATCCCAAACAAATATCGGAATTTTACCACCTCGCCTGCCTGAGGCTCGTAAGATCCCGCCCAAGGCCAACAGAAAGTGCCATTCTGTGAGCCTCGCCAGCTCCGATTCCAGGGTGGACGTGCCAATAAAATTCCTGCCAAAGAATCTGGCGGCAGAGTTTGAGCAAAGATTCGAACCTGCGTTCCACCAGATCAAGACACGTGACCAGGTCACCTGACAAGGCAGCTTCAGGAGAACTGGAAGCTCCTCATTGTTATATCTCCATTCTTTCAATAGCTCCCTTCCACTTGCTTCATAGCCTGTTTGGAGCCATCCAAGTCTGGGGGAGGTGGTGGTGTTGTGGTTTTGTCGCTGGGCTAGAAATCCAGAGATCAAGGGCAATGCCTCTGGGAACCCGGGTTCGAATCCCATCAGGACAGACAGTGAAATTTGAATCAATAAAAGTCTGGAATGAAAAGTCTACTGATGACCATGAAACCATTGTTGATTGTTGCAGAAACCCATCTGGTTCATTAACGTCCTTTAAGGAAGGAAATCTGCCATCCTTACCTGATTTTGCCTACATGTGATTCCAGAGCCCCATCAATGTATTTGACTCTTAAACGCCCTCAGGGGATGGACAATAAATGCTGGCCCAGTCAGCAACGCCCACATCCCATAAATTAACTTTTAAAAAACACAGAAAAGCAATAATAATTCAGTTATTACTGAATTCACCTGAGCAAATGCTGTAGGAGTTTGTCGCGTTCTGACAGGTTTCTGACTTGTTAATGATTGCGTGGGTGAGGGCCAGTTTTGTATGTGTGAGCAAGGGCAGCAACATGTGGGGATGTTAGTGCCTATTAAAAAGGATGATGCTTTGTGTGATAACCGACTTGGCTTCTGTGTCCTACATTTCCCCACCTGACATCCATATCAGAAGTAGCAGATATTGGAAATCAGGTGCCAAATGCTCTCTAATGAGACATGTTGCCAACCTATCGCTAAGCATTAGTGTTCAGGGCTCGCAAACACTTCTAGGATCTAATTTGTACTTTGCGTCAGAACCCTTGGTAAGAACGTTGAGAATCCTACATACTCGTGGATAGAATCTGCACGCCTTCGAGGCTTATATTCCTTCCTCATTTTGTGCATATAAATTGAACATCCAGTATTGATCAGTTGTGACTTTGAATGAAACCTTATTCAAAGAACTAGCTAGTAAATTTAAGCAATGCTTTCAAATTCTTTTTGTTCTTTGTTTGCGGCCAGTTCTGTGCCTGAAGAATGCAGCTTTGGTCCCTTGGTGGCAAAGATTACCTTTCACATATAAACATAGAAACTAGAAGCAGGGGGAGGCCATTCGGTCCATCGAGCCTGCTCCATCATTCATTATGATCATGGCTGATCATCAAATATCCTGATCCCCCTTCCTCCCATATCCCTTGATCCCTTTAGCCCCTAATTTCTTCTTGAAATCACACACTGTTTTGGCCTCAACTACACATTCACTATCCTCTGGGTGAAGACATTTCTCTTCACCTCTGTTCTAAAAGATTAATCCTTATCGTCAAACTATGACCCCTTGTTCTGGACTCTCCCGCCCTTAGGAACATTATTTTTGAATCCATCCTGTCTAACACGGTTAGAATTTTCAGTCATGGCTCATGTTACCTCTACAGCTACTGGCTGAGCAAAGGCCTAGAGAAGAGCATATACCCAATATAGTCATGATAAAATTCCATAAGCATATAGAACGGGGCTATATAAATCAAGGGCTCATGATTCTGTGATCTTCTTTGTGTTTAGCTCTGATGAAGGGTTAGCTGTATTCTCTCCCCCGCAGAGACTGTCAGACCTGCTGAGATTTTCCAGCATTTTCTGTTTCTGCATGTTAAGGAAATCAAGCAGCATCTGTCTTTTTTATTTATTAATGTCACAAGTGGCATAACATTAAGAATGCAATGAGATGGGTGGCACTGCAGCTTCACAGAGCCAGGGAAGCAGGTTCGATTCCCAGCTTGGATCACTGTCTGTGTGGAGTTTGCACGCTCTCCCCATGTCTGCATGGGTTTCCTCTGGGTGCTCCGATTTCCTTCCACATTCTGAAAGTTAAAGTACATTGACCCAAACAGGTGTCGGAGTGAGCAACGAGGAAAATTTCACAGTAACTTCATTACAGTAAGCCTTACTTGTGATTAAATAAATGAAAATCCTTGGGTTGCCCCACTGTGGGGACTATTCGGGTACACTGAGAGAGAATTTAGCATGGCCAACGCACATAACCAGCACATCTCTGGACTGTGGGAGGAAACTGGAGCATCCTGAGGAAACCCGTGCAGACACGGGGAGAAGATGTAAACTCCACACAGTCACCCAACTGAACCCGACTGCCTGATGCCATGAGACAGTAATGCTAACCATTGTGCCACCACACTTCACTTTCCCCCGCCCTCAATTAGGAATCTCAAATATACTCTGCATGAAATCTCCTCCTAGTACCGGGACAGGGATCAGTTCATTCCTAAAAGGCTGCAAAGACAGCCTTAGGGTTCAGATATTTGTAATTTGCTCAGGCAGTTTCACTTCTTTCCTTTCTGCGGCTGCTTTTTTAGCCGTTGCTGAAATGTGTGTGAGTGCGAGAGTGTGTGTGAGTATAAGAGTGTGTGTGTGAAAGCATGAGAGTGAATATGTGAGTGTGAGTATGGGTGTGAGTGTAAGAGTGTTTGTGTGAGTGTGTGTGAGTGTAAGAGGGTGTGTGAGTGTAAGAGTGTGTATGAGTGAAAGAGTGTCTGTGTGAGTGTGAGTGTGGGTATGAGTGAGAGAGTGGTTTGAATGTGTGTTTGAATACGAGATTCTGTGTGTGAGTGTGAGAGTGTGAGGATATGTGTGTGTGTGTGAGAATGAAAATGTAGAGTGTGAGTGTGAGAGTGAGTGTGAAAGTGGGTATGAGTGTGTGTATGAATATGAGTGTGAGGATGTATGTGTGTGTGTGCGTGTGTGAGTGTGAGTGTGAGCATGTGTGAAAATGCATGTATAAGCTTTGGTTTTCAATTTTAAAAAAAAGCTTTCTGGCGCTCAAGAGTGAAATCTGCACAGAATAACGCGCATGTACAGATGGCCATTTAGCGTTGGCAGGAGATACCCAGAGTTGAGCTAAGCCTCTCGCCTATTGTTGGCGTCAATTTTCCGTACCATTCATCCCATTGGCTGGAAATCCACACCAAGGAGCATGATGGGTGGAAATCCAGCCATAATGATCTTGGCCCATATTCCCACTCCAAAACACATCCATTGTGCAAATTCATGGAACGTTACAGAGTCAGGAATTGTAGCCAAGGACTCATTTTCAAAGCAATGTTTCACCAGTGGCTGTCTTAGAGAAAACAGTCCTTTCACATTTTAGTAACATGAAAAAAAAACAATTTAACAAAAGAATATTTGCAACAGTGTCAAAGAGGATGCGCGTCAAACAATACTGGATTGTAAACCTTTAAGTAGGTGGTACTGACAGTCACAGCTGAACTGTATGAGTCATTTCACTCATTTCTTTCTGTAATTCATCACTGGATTAATATTCACTGCTATATTTTGTTCCATATGATCTGATGATGTTTTCAATAAACTTTTGCTGCTTTTTGCCATATCTTTAATGTCGCAACCTGGCTTTGTTCACTGTCTGTGCAGAGACTGCACATTCTCCCCATGTCTGTGTGGGTTTCCTCTCACAGTCCAAAAGACGTGCTTGTTAGGTGCACTGTCCATGCTAAATTCTCCCCCAGTGTTACTGAACAGGCGCTGGAGTGTGACGACAAGAGGATTTTCACAATAACTTCATTGCAGTGTTAACATACACCTACTTGTGACAGTAATAAATAAACTTTAAACTTTCCCCCAAAGATTAATCAAAGAATCACAGAATCCTTACAATGTAGAAGGCAGCATTCAATTCATCAATTCTGTACTCACTCTTCACCAGAGCATCTCACCCAGGCCCAGCCCCCCAAGCTGTAATTCAGAACCCGCTAATTCCCCTAACCACACATGCTTGGAGTGTGAGAGAAAATCAGAGCACCCAGAAGAAATCCATGCAGACACGGGAGAACATGCAGACTCCAAACAGACAGTGACCCAAGTCCAAAATCAAACCCAGGTCCCTGGCACTGTGAGGTAGCAGTGCTAACCACTGCTACCATACCAAAGCCGGCAAGGAAAATCTGTAAGTTTTTGAAAATGTCTGTGTTGGACTTAAGAATGTTTGAAAAGAACTTTTAAGAGTTTGACTCAATTGTAAAGGGATCAGTTGTAATTCTCCTGAATAAGAAACACTGGTCCATGTGACATGGCAATGCTTAGCATAGAAGCAGACCAACAGGAAGGAAGTTGGCATAAGAAAGCCATGTGGTCAGACACAAAGGAGAACTGCAGCAGGGAGAACAGAAAACAGAACATTTGCAAGGAGCTGTGAGAATGTGTGTGTGTGTGTGTGTGTGTGTATATGAGTGTGTGTATGAGGATATGTATGTATCTGTGTGTGAAAGTGTGTGTGTGAGAGTGTGTGTGTGTGAGAGTGTGTGCATATGTGAGCGTGTGTGTGTATATGTGAGTGTATGTGTGAGTCTGTGTGTATCTGAGTGTGTGTGTGAGCTGTATGTATTTTGTGTGAGTATGTGTTATGTGTGACTGTGTGCGTGTGTGCGTGCGTGTATCTGAGTGTGTGTGTGACTGTGTGTCTGCATGTGAATGTGTGTGTGTAAGTGTGTGTATGTGAATGTGTGTAAGTATATGTGTGTGTGTGTGTGTGTAAGTATATGTGTGTGTGTGTGTGTGTGTGTGTGTGTGTGTGTGTGTGTAAGTGTGTGTGTGTGTGTGAGTGTGTGTTTGAGTGTGAGTGTGAGTGTAATGGGGCTAAACTGGCCATGAAACAAAAAATAGCGATTGTGAATTGGACAATTTTATTGCTGTTGCTACAAGTTGCCAGAGCTGGTCCAACTGTTAAACAGGATTTAGTAAGGGGGTGGATGAAGGGGTCTCTGAGGAATTCATCCCATCAAAGCTGTTATGAACCAAGCTGAGGAGATTCCGCGCAATTTGCTGTCCAAATAATGACCGAATCTGGGGACTTCAGATGGAATGTGGCTCGGGGATCAAATCAATTGTATTGGGGAATTTTTGGGGTTGGACGGAGAGAGGCCATGTCCCATTATCTTTGTGCTCTGCCACCTATCTTTCGGCTCACATCCACCCCTTGTTGCCCCCGGTGATGCCTTGCCGAGGGAAGTGAAGGACCCCAGCTACCAGTGGGCGAATTTGAGAACTTTGGAACTGCAAAAAGTGCCACATCTGAGGAGAAAGATGCAGGTACTTGTGATTTTGTAAGACGTATCTTTGTTGCATCAAGTATTTAAAATGAAATTTACTTTTTTTTTGGTGTCACAAGTAGGCTTACATTAACACTGCAATGAAGTATTGTGAAAATCCCCTAGTCGCCATACTCTGGTGCCTGTTCGGGTACACTGAGGGAGAATTTAATATAGCCAACACACCTAACCAGCATGTCTTTTGGACTGTGGGTGGAAGTACCTGGAGGAAAAATATAATCTGCATTTGAATTGGTTTGTGTTGAAATAATAGTTACAAAACAATGAAATATTGTTAGCAATTACTTCATTCAGAGGTAGTTTGGTAAATTTGGTTATTTTGGGTTGTGATTACCGCAGGGGAATCGGAACAGTAGTGTCCTGTAAAGTGAGCAAGTAGACTGACGAGTGATTTGATAGTGTCTGTGGAACAATTTGTCTGACTTGTGTTATCAGGGCTTGGTCTGGGACAGTAGCTCGCATTGTTTGCGTTATGGAACTCAGGTAAAGTGATAGCAGAATGGAATGCAGTGGGCATGAAGGAGTGCCAGGAATCAAGGGTGAGGGCGATGGGAGGGACTGTCTGATGAAAGAAAGGTGATTGACAAAGACAAACTAAAAAGGGAAATGGCATATGGCAGAACATGTCTACAATCGAATGGGAGGGTTTGAAGGGGAAATATGGCAGCATAATTAAAGACTCGACGCACTCAGGACATTCTCTTTATAGTTAAGAAAGCCCACCAACTTTCTCAGAAGATTAAGGAAATTTGGCACGTCTGCTACGACTCTCAACTTTTACAGAAGCGTTCTTCCAGGTTGTATCACAGCTTGGTATGTCTCCTGCTCTGCCCAAGACCGCAATAAATTACAAAAGATTGTTAACGTAGCCCAGTCCATCACGCAAACCAGCCTCCCATCCATTGGTTCTGTCTACACTTCCTGCTGCCTCGGCAAAACAGCCAGCATAATTAAGGACCCGACCCCACGCCCCTTCTAACAATCTCTCTTCCTCCATCAGGAAAAAGATACAAAAGTCCAAGGTCACGTACCAACTGACTCAATAACAGCTTCTTCCCTGCTGCCGTCAGACTCTTGAATGGACCTACCTTGCATTAAGTTGATCTTTCTCTTTACCCTGGCTATAACTGTAACACTACATTCTGCACTCTCTTCTTTCCTTCTCTATGAACGATATGCTTTGTACAGCACACAAGAAACAATACGTTTCACTGTATGTCAATACATGTGACAATAATAAATCAGCTCAAATAAAAATAATCCTATCCATGATCTGGGGACCTTTGACTTGTCAAACACTAATAGGTTGCATACCCCATTCTCCCAGTAGGTTTTGGGAGCTAAACATTTTGTTCTGAGTTCCTTCACTTAAGTATTTATATTGAGTGGGAGGAAGTCTGGAGATATTGCTCTTGGCAAGTCCTGCAAATGCTGAGGAAGAAATAGATTTTTTTTTAATTTTAGGCCTATTGCCAAAAGCGCTGCACAACATTCCCGAACCTGCTGCTGGATTTCTGCTTACGGCATTCCAGATGAACACACACTGATGTACAAAGACGACACTGAATGACTCACATGATAGATCCTCCTCCTCACTGGGGAGTCTTTGTGTCTGTTCTATGTCTCTACTACAGCCTGACAGAAGCTAGGACACCGCTATGTTGGAGAAACAAAGAGGCAGTATGGTGCCCCATTAGTTAGCATTGCTGCCTCTCAGCATCAGGGACCTGGGTTCGATTCCCAGCTTGGGTCACTGTCATAGAATCTACAGGAGGCCATTTGGCCCATCGAGACTCCACTGACAACAATTCCACGCAGGTCCTATCCCACATATTCACCCTCCTCCCCCTGACACTAAGGACAATTTACCTCAGCCAATCGGCCTAACATCTTTGGACTGTGGGAGGAAACTGGAACGCCCAGAGGAAACCTTCGCAGAAACAGGAAGAACATGCAGACTCCACATAGACAGTGACCCAAGCCGGGAATCGAATCCGGGTCTATGACGCTGTGAGGCAGCAGTGCTAACCACTGTGCCAACGTGTATCAATACAATTACTGATGGGCATCAAGAATACAAAGGTTACTCACATTGAAGAGGAATTACGCTCCAGTCTGTGGGTTAAATACCCCTTGACAAGACAAATTGAACTATACCTCTGCATTGAACTGCTAGTGCGAAGGTAACTCTGTTTGCATCACATGTTTTATCTGGTGTGTTGTACAAGTTCAGTGCTGTATGTTGAGTCATCAATTGAAATGGTTTATGTGTAGGACAGGAGAAGCATGTGGAGGTTAAAACAAGTATTGAAAGGGAATATTGTCATGCTTACAGCATCCGTTATTATCTATGCTGCTATTCGGAGGCTTGGCAGTGCTGTAGGCCTTACAGAATCCATGTTATTTTAGCAGATAGCAGGAGCTCCCTAACACAGATTTTGAATCCTTTCTTTTCTTTGCTGAGAGACATGCTCTCATGCCACTTGTTGTCTTGAGTCAATTGATTTTCTGAGATGCATGGTGACATCAGTCCCTTTATCTCGTGATCACATTGAGGTCAGTGTGACTGGCAAAGTAATGTTCTTATAATAACATCTGTTTTCACATTGAAGTACTGGAAACGGATTCTTTTCCAGGGATTTCTTTTGAAGAATGCTGGGGTGTGACACAGGGATTATGGCGGCACAGTGGTTAGCACTGCTGCCTCACAGCGCCAGGGACCTGGGTTCGATTCCCGGCTTGGGTCACTGTCTGTGTGGAGTTTGCACATTCTCCCCATATGTGCATGGGTTTCCTCCGGATGCTCCGGTTTCCTCCCACACTCCAAAGATGTGCGAGTGAGGTTAAATTGCTCATCGTGTCCCAGCTTGCGTAGGTTAGAGGGATTAGTGGGGTATGTGTGGGGTTGTGGGGAGACAGCTTGGGATGAGATTGTTGTTGGTGCAGACTCGATGGGTTAAAAGCTCCTACTGCACCATAGAGATTTTATGATTTATATGATTTCTATGAATAGATCTTTCAAAGGACGTGGCACAGCTGCAGCAGACCAAATGGCTCCCACTGTGTTAGGGTCCAGATCAGAAGCTCCAAGGCATATTAGAAAGCTAACCTAGATTCCAACTTTACTTGATATTGACGTTATGGTCCCAGGTGACCCACTAGGAAGCTTTCATTAAAACAAACTTTATTTAAAAACAAAGTTATTAGAAAATAACATAAAATAATCAGTATAACATTTACCATTTAAAATACTAAAACATGACAATGTGTAATTTGTAACAGCTATCTAGCGCTATAGTTCTAATTTAAGCAATATCCCCATAGACATGTATCCTTCTTCAGAAACACTTAGCACCAAAAACTGGGGAGGAGATGGCCTAGTGGTGTTGTCACTAGACTATTAATGCAGAAACTGAGCTAATGTTCTGGGGGATCCAGGTTGAATCTCCCAGCAGATGGTGGAATTTGAATTCAATAAAAAATGTCTGGAATTAAGAATCTACTGATGATTGTCAACTGTCAGAAAAACCTATCTGATTCATTAATGTCCTTTAGGAAAGAAAATCTGCCATCCTTGTCTGGCCTATATGACCCACAGCAATGTAGTCGACACTCAACTGTTCTCTGAACAAGAGCAACTAGGGATAGGCAATAACTGCTGGCCAACTAGTGATGCTCATGTTCCCTGAATGAATAAAAACAAACTGCTGACATGAATGGTAGACTTGCAGACTCCTAACCCCTCTGAACAGATGCAAAAAGAGAGCCTTCTGACTCCCATAGAGGAGATTCCAGAGAAAGATCCACCTTCAAGCAGCAGAACTTTAGAGAAAGAGACCTAATTTCTACCAGATCCCAGTCTTTAGACTTCAGGGAGAGAAAGAGCTACTTTTCTCTCCAGCTCCCAAGCAGCAACTGAACTGGGTTTCTCTCTCTGAACCTAGCCCTGCCCAGTCACATGACTTCTATCAAAACCTGTATCAAACTCCACCCTCGAAAAATCCAGGAGAAAACACTAAATTAGCAATCCTGCATTAGTTCAGATTAAAACAAACATTTTAGCAATTAAGATCATAGAATCATACACTGCACAAGGAGGTCATTCAGCCCATCGAATCTGCACTGACCACAATCCCACCAAGGCCCTTACATTTGTCCTAGCTAGTCCCTCTGACATTAAGAGTCAATTTAATATGACCAATCCACCTAACCCGCACATCTTTGGTATGTGGGAGAAAACTAGAGCATCCAGAGGAAACCCACACTTTGAATCATAGAATCCTACAGTGCAGGAAGTCAATTATGATGCTGCAGTAACAACATGGGCTGCAGGGGGTACAGACAGAGTGGCACCAATAATGAAACAAACTACTGTCTCTGTAGGTTTCCTCCAGGTGCTCCAGTTTCCTCCCACAGTCCAAAGATGTGCGGGTTAGGTGATTGGCCATGCTAAAAATTGCTCCTCAGTGTCCAGAGATGCGTAGGTTAGAGGGATTAGCGGAGTAGGGATATTGGGGTAGGGGTTGGCTGGGATTATGGTTGGTGCAGATTCGATGGACCAAATGACCTCTTGCTGCACTGTAGGGTTTCTATGATTCTATACTGAAACAACATACAAAAAAAAGTGACACAAACACATTTCTTAAAGGCAATGGTATTGTCACACAGGTACAATACTAGATAGAATTTGACTGGGAACAATATGGGGTTGACACTCACCAAGACCATTGCATTGCCTTCTGCAGATATTTTCCTCTTTATGACTGGAGAAGAAATCTATCCATTGTAGTGTTTTTATTTTCTCTTTCTAGATTTCCTGTATTTGTGTATCATTTCCCAGCAGAGGATATGGGCAGGCAACCAAAACATCCTCCACAAAATTCATTAAGAAAATTGGACAAGAAAATATGATCTGCCCCACTTTCTAGACAGATATGTTCATATGGGTGTAATTTAATATACAATAACTGGAATGATTAAAGGCAGCAATCCAACATCAGGGTTATGACTATGTTCATCGTTGGTTAAGGTTCAAACCTGGGTTTTTTCAATCATTTGAATCTTTTAGTTGAATTCTAGCCTCGATGCTCTATTATTCTAGGTGTGATTAAAGGGATTAAATTAGACTATCGTTGCCAGCAGTTCAGTGAATTTTTAGAGACAAGGAACAGATGCACCTTCCGAAGAATCCAGAATGAAAAGATTGGAGAGAGTTAGGGTTTTCTGTTTTTTTTAATATATTTGGGAGGATTTTGCCGAAACTTCGTGGAGTTTTAGATACCCAGTGAGCTAACCTATTAAAGGTGGTTAAATAAATGAGATTCCCGACACCTCCTTGTAGTAAAGCACCTGCTTCCGAAGTTGTAAGTCTAAAGACGGGGACATCACAGTGTCACAGTAGTTGGCATTGCTACCTCACAGCGCCAGGGACCCCATTCAATTCTGACCTTGGGTGACTACCTGTGTGGAGTCTGCATTTTCTCCCTGTGTCTGCATGGGTTTCCTCTGGGTTCTCCAGTTTCCTCCCACATTCCAAATATGTGCAGGTTAGATGGATTGGCTATGGTAAATTGCCCTTTAGTGTACCAAGATGTGTAAATTAGGGGGATTAGCCACAGTAAATTGCCACTTAGTGTACCAAGATGCATAAATTAGGGGGATTAGCCTTGGTAAATTGCCCCTTAGCATACCAAGATGTGTAAATTAGGGATATTAGCCATGGTAAATTGCCCCCTAGCATACCAAGATGTGTAAATTAGGGGGATTAGCCAAGGTATATTGCTCCCTTAGTGTACCAAGATGTGTAAATTTGGGGAACTAGCCATCGTAAATTGCCCCTTGGTATCCCAAGATGTGTAGCTTAGGGGTATTAGCCTTGGTAAATTGCCCCTTAGTGCACCAAGATGTGTAAATTCGGGGGATTAGCCAAGGTATATTGCCCCCTTAGTGTACCAAGACGTGTAAATTCAGGGAACTAGACATTGTAAATTGCCCCTTGGTATCCCAAGATGTGTAGGTTAGGGGTATTAGCCTTGGTAAATTGCCCCTTAGTGTCCCACAATGTGTAGGTAAGGGGGATAGAGCCTGGGTGGGATGATCTGTTGGAGAGTCAGTGCAGACCCGATGGGCTGAATGGCATCCTTCTGCACTGTAGGGATTCTATGATTCTATTTCCCCGATTTTATTCAATCACAGGTTTGAAATAGGGGCACTCTGAATTTAAATTCTTTGAGTTGTTCCCCTCCCCCCTCCCCAACAACCCCAGAACATTGAAGCTTCAATGTTTGGATTCACATTTAGACTGGATTCTCACGCTGATCACCCAGATTTATATAACAAAGATAAATATATCTTAAAAATGGAATGTTTGGCTCCAAGACTATCCTTCACCAACTGACATTCTGGATTAGAACAAGTTAGATAAGAACATACGGGGGAGAAATGAACGACAGGCTGTACTGATTGGGTTAGATGTAGTCGTGTAGGAGGAAGTTCATGTGAAGTGGAAACCCTGGCACCGACCTAATAGAATAGATTTCTGCACCGTGCAATATGTGGTTTTCTCAGTAAAGCCTTTGCTCTGCATCATTTTATCATTGAATCATAGAATCCCACAGTGTACAAGGAGGCTATTTGGCCCATTACTGACAACAATCCCACCTATCCCAGGACCTATCCCCATCACGCCACCTATTTACCCCACTAATCCTTCTAACCTACACATCCAGGGACACTAAGGGGCAATTTAGCATGGCTAATCAACCTAACCTGCACACCTTTGGAATGTGGGAGGAAACCCATGCAGGCATAGGGAGAATGTGCAACCTCCACACAGACAGTGGCCCAAGCCAGGAATCGAACACAGGTTCCTGGCGCCGTGAGGCAGCAGTGCTAACCACTGTGCCATTGCACTGCTAGATCATTGGACAGACATATGTAACTTTATCCTGGAACAAATTAATGAATTCACTCCATGGATAGATACTGAAAGCTCCCACTTAAAGAATAACTCAAGGTTTTAAATACATCTTTTCTTGAAAATGTGAATGCAAATATATAAGACAAATGAAAAACTCATGTGGGCTCTATGGAGGAACAGGATGTAAGAATATAGAGAAATTGTTAAATTTGTTCAAGGCTACAAGGGACAGTTTTAGGCAGCTTATTATAGAGAGCACAGAGTTGATAGATGGGAAGCTTGTTTGCATGAAGGATTGGGCTACGTTCACAACTCTTTGTACTTCCTTGCGGTCTTGTTCAGAATAGGAGCCATACCAAGCTGTGATACAACCAGAGAGAATGCTTTCAACTCACCTGATGAAGGGGCAACACTCCAAAAGCTTGTGCTACCAAATAAACCTGTTGGACTTTAACCTGGTGTTGTGAGACTACTTACTGTGCCCAACCTAGTCCAACGCCAGCAACTCCACATCATTGTTTTCAATGGTGCAGCTGTAAAAATTGGCGAGAGTCGCAGCGGACATGCTGAATTTCCTCAGTGTTCTGAGAAAGTAGAAGTGTTGGTGAGCTTTCTTAACTATCGAGTTGGCATCGGGAGACCGCGACAGGTTGTTGGTGATCTGAACACTCAGAGCCTGTCGCTGGATCAAGATTCTGGAACTCCTTCTTTAACAGTGCTGTGGGTGTACCTACACCACATGGACTGCAGTGGCTCAAGTTCCCCACCATCAAAGATAATTAGGGATGTGCAGTCAAGGCAATAACTGTTAGCCCAGCCAGCAAAGCCCAAACCCCTTGAATGAATGAAAAAAATTACATGATTCTTAATACTGAGAGCCTCTGTCTGACCGACATGCCGAACACCCACACATCACTGAGAAGAATTCCTATAGGATGGGAAGTACATGATTTTGATTTGATTTGATTGAATTTATTATTGTCACATATACTGGGATACAGTGAAAAGTATTGTTTCTTGCATGCTATACAGGCAAAGCATGCCACTCATTGAGAAGAAAAGAAGAGGGTGCAGAATGCAGTGTTACAGTCATAGCTAGGGTATAGAGAAAGATCAACTTAATATATGGTAGGTCCAGTCTTCCTGATGGAAGAAGGTGGAAAAAGAAATGTCCGGGGTGCATGGGGTCCTTAATTATGCTGGCTGCTTTTCCGAGGAATTGTAAATAGAGTCAATGGATGCGAGACTGGTTTGCATGATGGACTGGACTATATTCATGACTCTTTGTAGTTCCTTGCGGTCTTGGTCAGAGCAGGAGCCATTCCAAGCTGTGATACAGCCAAAAGAATGCTTTCTATGGTTGCCTTACTATGTTTGTGAAAATAGCATCTCTAAAGTGAGCTTATTGAAAGGAAATGTTCATATGTAGGCCAGGAAATGTGCTTCTCTGAAGAGGTTCAACATTGCTCTTGGCACACGACAGAAGGTAGTACAGGATTGCTCTCTGTGACACAGTCTCTTCAGCAAAGGTGCCACCTCCTGTGGACAGAGCAGCACCACATTGACCAACAGGTAACAGGCCTTACATGGGTTTGCATGGGTTTCCTCCGAGTGCTGCGGTTTCCTCCCACAGTCCAAAGATGTGCGGATTAGGTTGATTGGCCACGCTAAAAATTATCCCTTAGAGTCCTAAGATGTGTGGATGAGGTTAGATGGATTAGCAGGTAAATATGTAGGGATTTGCGTTTATGGTCAGTGCAGACCTGATGGGCCAAATGGCCTCCTTCTGCATTGTAGAGATTCTATGATTCTATTTTATGATTCATAGCCAATCCCTCCATGATAGGCAACATCCTCGTAAATCTTTTCTGTACCCTCTCCAAAGCCTCTACATCCTTCTGGTAGTGTGGTGCCCAAAACTGAACATTGCATTCCAAGTGCAGCCTAACTAAGATTCTATAAAATTGCAACATGACTTGCCAATTTTTAAACTCAAACCCCGGTCAATGAAAACAAGCATGCCGTATGCCTTCTTGAGTACCTTCCCCACCTGCATTTCCATTTTCAGTGACCTGTGTACCTGTACAGCCTCTGCCTATCAATACTCTTAAGGGTTCTGCCATTTACTGTATATTTCCTCTCTATATTAGAGCTTGCAAAATGCAATACCTCACATGTGTCAGGATTAAACTCCATCTGCCATCTCTCTGCCCAAGTCTCCAACTGATCCTGTTGTATCCTCTGATAGTCCTCATCACTATTCACAAATCCACCAACCTTAGTGTCATCCGCAAACTTACCAATCAATCCAGTTACAGACCAGGAACATGGGAACACTGTAACTTCCTTGCAGTGTCAGTGTAAGTCTACTTGTGACTAATAAATAAATTTTATCTTTCAATGGTGCAGGAGTCTGGAGCTGGAGGTCATAGTTTGAGGAGCTTGGAACTGAGGTGAGGAGAAATTTCTTCACCCAGAGGGTGGTGAATGTGTGGAATTCACTACCACAGAAAGTGGCTGAGGCCAAAACGTTGTCTGATTTCAAGAAGAAATTGGATATAGCTCTTGGGGCCAAGGGATATGGGGGAATGGAGGGATCCAGATATCAGATCAGCCATGGTCATAATGAAAGGTAGTGAAGGATTGATGGACTGAATGGCCTACTCCTGCTTCTAGTTCCTATGTTAAGCCTGATGTATTCCCATTACCAAAGGGGAGCACTGGAAAATGTTCTGCCCAGAAACTGCCCAGTAGACTTGGGGAATGTAACTTCTCAAAAGTGGACGCAGACCTCACAAAGACCTAGAACACTTCATGAGCATCTTTGCCTGAATGAGGTTAACTGAGGATAGTCTAATTTCCACTGTAAGTACGCTCTGCGTCATCGATCTGAGCCATCATCTTCAACCACTTGGTAACCATGGAAACTTAGGTAATGGTCATTGATTATTCCTCCTGTTCCCTGTCAGGAAAGAACAAAGATTCATTCTCTGGAAAGGAGAAAAGTTTTATTCTGCCAATGCAAGCACTTTTTTTATCCATTCGTGGAACACTGGTATCACTAGCTGGCCAGCATTTATTGCCGATCCTAAGTTGTCCAACTTACTCAGCCATTTCAGAGGGAAACTGTGAATCAACTACATTACTCAGGAGTCACGTGTAGACCAGACCAGGTCAGTGAGCAAATCTCCTTCCTTAAAGGACGTTAGTGAATCAGATGGGTTTTTCCAACAATTGGCAATGGTTTCATGGTCATCGGTAAATTTTACTTCCAGATATTTTTTACTAAATTCGAATTCCAGCATCTACTGTTGTGGGATTCAAACCCTGGTCCCCAGAGCATTAGTTGAGATTCTGGACTGATAACCCAGCAATAACACCACCATGCCGCCACCTCTCCTTGTTAATATTTCAGTTAGTTGAAAGACAGCAATGTCTTTGTGGTGAATATTTATGCTTCTGAGAAATGGAGTACTGGGGGAAGCAAGCTGGTATTGTTTTGCCAATATGGCACGCAAATAAATCTGCAAACTAGCCGAGCATAGAAATTTCTAATTCTCTCAATGCCAGATCTTAAACCTGTTTCTTGGCAATCCCACTGAGTGATGGAAAGCTATCATCTGGATTCTTCTCAGGGGTACCCACAATCACAGGTAGGGTACAGTTGGCACAATGGTGAACACAGCGCCAGGGACCTGGGTTCAATTCCATCCTCGGGTCACTATCTGTGTGGAGTCTGCACGTTCTCCCAATGTCTGCATAGGTTTTATCTGGGTGCCTCCCACAGACCCAAGATCTACACGTTAGGTGGATTGAGCTATATTAAAATTGCCCCTTGGTGTTCCAAGATGTGTAGGGTAGGTGGATTAGTCATGGTAAATGTGCGATGTTTCAGGGACAGAGCAGAGGGAAGGGCCTAGTTGGGATGCTCTTCCAGAGAGTTGATGCAGGCTCAATGGGCCTCTGACTGCACATAGGAATTCTATGGTTTGCAACTAAGTCACTAATTCATTAATGAAGAAGTCACTAGCTGATTTCTGGTTGACATCAGCAGGGAAGTCATTGTTAAGCAACCCCAAAACTACCTTGTGCCTAGGAAGAGTATTTGGGAAGAGTTTATGGTAGGGAAGCCTTCTGTTCCAGCATGGGATCCGAAGAATGACCCCAACCCTGCTCTCACAAAGGAAAGTATTAGACTTGTCCGGAAGGGCCTCTTGGGTCTTCAGCCTTCCTTGTTGCTGCTAAGGAGGCTGCAGGTTTAGTTGGCCTCAGGATCCTGTTGACATAATATTCAGGGCAGCATGGTGGCAGAGTGGTTAGCTGCCTCAGAGTGCCAGGGACCTGGGTTTGATTCCCAGCTTGTCCCAGACTTTATGTGAAGTTTGCACATTCTCTGTGTGGGTTTTCCTCAGTGTGCTCCAGTTCCCTCCCACAGTCCAAAGATGTGTAGGTTAGGATCATTGGCCATGCTAAATTGCCCCTTAGTGTCCTGGGATATATGGATTAGTGGGTAAATATGCAGGGTTACTGAAATAGGACCGATGTGTGATTATTGCCAGTGCAGCCTCGATGGGACGAATGGCCTCCTTCAGCACTGTAGGGATTCGATATCTATGTTTTTTAAGACTCTGGTTTGTGTAGAAGTATGAGGCTGCCCAGTTTCCTTCCACAGTCCAACAATGTGCCGGTTAGGTTGATTGGGGTTTCTTAAAATCACAACAGCGCAGGAACAGAATAGACATTGCAGCTGCTCCATTATAACTTTCCACCTGCCTAGTTCCTGCTGGGTGAAGGGGAGGTGGGAGTTCTAATTCCCCTCTGAGGTGACTATATCAAATTGAGTTGGTTGCTTTTATTTTGACACAATTGTCACCAGGATTACACAATGGGAAGGTGCAAGCATTGCAAATTAGATATTTGTTTTACAAGAAGCCTACAGAGTTCCTGATCCAAGGAAAATCCTAATTAAGACATGTAGGTCGCTTTATTAGCTCTATAATTACTCACTTCAACCGTGTAACAGCTCCGCTGGGAGGTACAGAACACTAATTCCAAGGCAACTCATATCGGAATGTTTTTACTGAACATATCCAATCAGACTTGATACAAATTTCTATATGTTAGGGAGAGAGAGAAAGGACCTCAAGCAAATGTGTACAGTTGATCTATAAATCCTTTGACTAATATTACTGGGGAAATTATATTTGAGACGCTAATAGATGACTATTTGGCAGCCCGGTGGTTAGCACTGCTGCCTCACAGCGCCAGGGATCCGGGTTCAATTCTGGCCTCAGGTCACTGTGTGACGTTCGCACATTCTCCTTGTGTTTGTGCGGGTTTCCTCTAAGTGCTCCAGTTTCCTTCCACTGTCCAATAATGTGTCAGTTAGGTTGATTGGCCATGATAAATTGCACCTTAGTATCAGGGGGATTAGCAAGGTAAATGTTTGGGTTACAGGGATAGGGCCTGGATGGGATTGTGGTTGGTGCAGACTTGATGGGCCGAATGGTCTCCTTTGGTATTGTAAGGATTCTATGATTTATTGACTGGGTCAAAGGTTAGAGTGTGACAAAGAATAGACAAAAGTCATTGAGTGGGAGTCCACCAAACACAATTTTTGAGTTTGAACTTTCTGTTTAGTTATAGTTGTGTAAATGTAGACTAAATTTTTCTGTCCTCTTTTGATTTGATTTATCGTCATCACATGTATTAACATACAGTGAAAAGTATTGTTCCTCACTTACTATACAGACAAAGCATACCGTTCATAGAAAAGGAAAGGAGAGAGTGCAGATTACAGTCATAGCCAGGGTGTAAAGAAAGATCAACTTAATGCAAGGTAAGTCCATTCAAAAGTTTGACAGTGGCAGGGAAGAAACTGTTCTGGAGTCGGTTGGTACGTGACCTCGGACTTTTCTATCTTTCACCTGACGGAAGAAGATGGAAGAGAGAATATCCAGGATGCATGGGGTCCTTAATTATTGCCAAGGTAATGGGAAGTGTAGACAGAGTCACTGGATGGGAGGCTGGTTTGCGTGATGGATTGAGCTACATTCACATTTTGTAGTTTCTTATGGTCTTGGTCAGAGCAGCAGTCACACCAAGCTGTGATACAATCAGAAAGAATGCTTTCTATGATGCATTTGTAAGTTGGTGAGAGTCATAGTGGACATGCCAAATTTCCTTAGTCTTCTGAGAAAGACATTGGTGAGCTTTCTTAACTATAGTGTCGGCTGGGGGAGATCAGGACAAGTTGTTGGTGATCTGGACATCTTTGATGTAGACAACGTCATGTCCTCCACAATGCTTCCCTGAAGTTAATGACAATTTTCTTTATTTTATTGACATTGAGGGAGAGATTATTGTTGCCGCACCAGTTCACCAGATTCTCTATTTCATTTCCAGTACTCTGTCTCATTGTTTGAAATCTGAGCCACTACAGTGTGTCATCAGCAAACCTGACAATCGAGTTAGAGGTTTTTAGCTACAGTATAACCATCCTGGTATAATAGAATGTTTGCAATATTTTGATATTGAGGAGACATTGGCCAGGATTTTCCAGCACCTACCGCTGCATGGGGTTTTCCAGCAGCGGAGGCAGCTTGCCGTTGGCCGCCAAGGGATCTTCCAGTCTTGCCAAAGTCAATGACCATTTGTGTTGCTTACCCACCTCACTGCTGGGAAACCGGCAGCCAATAGTGACCCACCTTCAGCGCTGGGAACCTGTTGCGGAGGAACTGGAAAATCCTAGCTATTGTCTTTGATTCTTATTACAAATTCCATTCCGTAACCATTCACTCCAGTCACTTCTCCAGCCACTGACTGAGGTTGAACCACACCGTCGGCACACATGGCACCTTACTCAGTTCCAAGGTGAAGTTCCCATTGTATCTCCATTTCATTTCTAAAACTGCCTACTTCAAGCAGCAACCCTGATCAGCTTTTTTGCTGTTGAAACATTGATGCCTTTGTTAATTGACTTCTGTGGACTCAACTCCACCCATTCCCTGCTGGCTGACCTTCCTTTTTCTCACATCTGTAAGTTTGCCCTCATTCAAAATTGCTCCCATTTCTAACTCGCTTTGAATCTCAATCAACCATTACTTCAATGACCTACTTTAAGCAACATCTTGATTTAAAAATCCTCATTCTTATTATAAAATCCCTGCACAGCCTTGCCCCCTCCTTGTCATTTCCCCCAACCCTCTAACATTGCAAGGAATTACAAGGGGTCATGAATGAAACCTAATCCATCGTACAAACCAGTCTCCCATCCACTGATTCTGTCTACACTTCTTGCTGCCTCGGAAAAGCACTTACTCCCACTTACCTGATGAAGGAGCGGTGCTCCGAAAGCTAATGGCTTTTGCTACCAAATAAACTTGTTGGACTTTAATCTAGTGTTGTGAGACTTCTTACTCAGCAAGGCAGCCGATCAAGGACCCACACACCCCACGCATTCTGTCTTCCACTTTCCTCCTTCGGGAAAAAGACACAAAAGTCTGAGGTCACATACCAACCGATTCAAGAACAGCTTCTTCCCTGCTGCCGTCAGACTTTTGAATGGACCTACCTCGCCCTAAGTTGATCTTTCTCTACACTGTAGCTATGACTGTAACACTATATTGTGAACCCTCTCCTTTCCTTCTCTATGAACGGTATGTTTTATCTGTATAGCACCCAAGAAACAATACATTTCACTATATGCTAATAGATGTGACAATAATAAATCAAATCAAATCACATCAGGTATCTATGTTCCTCCAATTCTGGTCACTTGAGCATTCTCAATTTTTATCGCTCTGGTGGCCGTGCCTTCAGCTGCCAAGGCCCTAAGCTCTGGAATTCCCTCCCTAAAATATGTCTCGCTCCCTCACTTTCCACATCCAAAATGCTTCTTAAAAAAATCTCTCTTGACCTAATATCTCCTCCTGTATCTCAGAATCAAAGTTTCTGCAAAATGCCTTGGGAAATTCTGATACATTAAGGGCACTGCGCAAAAGTAAGTTTCCATTGCTGTTTTGACATCTCTTGAGGGTGTGGGAAAACAAGTATTTTGTTGGAATTCTGCCACATATTACTGTGGGCGCTTAAGTAAACACTTGCTTCATACTTTATTTATTAGTGTCACAAGTAGGTTTACATTAACACTGCAATGAAGTTACCGTGAAAATTCTCTAAGTCGCCACACTTTGGTACATGTTCAGGTACACTGAGGGAGAATTTAGCATGGCCAATACACCTAACCAGCATGTCTTTGGAGGAAACCGGAGCACTTGGAGGAAACCACGTAGTTACAGGGAGAATGTGCAGATTCCATAGTGACCCAACCCCAGTCCCTGGCGCTGTGTGGCAGCGATGCTAACCACTGTGCCACCATGCTGCTACATGCATGATTCAAATTCCAGGAAAAAAATTCCAGGAAGTTACATAGGTTGCCATTGTACATTGAGGCCCCAAGGGATTGCATACTCAGCGAGCGTTCAGGATATTGGATGGGGAGGGATTGAGCACTACGGCAGGAAATCATGGGTAATTGTTGTTGGCTATACTTTTATAACTGGAGCATTGTTTCCAGTGGAGTTCCAGAGGCTGAGAACGAGCTCCCTGCTTCTTGTGTGTATGTGAATGATCTGGACACTGGTGTAGGGGAAATGATGGAGAAGTTTGCAGATGACACAATAATTGGCCACTTGGTTGATAACAAGGAGGGTAGCTGTAGACTGCAGGAAGATAGCAATGGAATGGTCAGCTGGGCAGAAAAGTGGCAAATGGCATTCAATCCAGGGAAATATGGGAAGGTGAAATAAGGCAAGGGGGTGCCCAATAAACAGGAGGATACTGAAAGGTTTGGAAGAAGTGAGGGGCCTTGGAGTGAATGTCCACAATCTCATCTAGTAGGACAGATCGATGAGATAGTTGTAATCCTTTCATTTATTAGCTGAGGCATAAACTTTAAGAGCAGGGATATGTATATCGGAACTATATCAAACATTACTTAGGCATAAGTTGAGTACTGTGTGCTGTTCTGATCCCCCTGCTCCTGTTTCCTCCCATTGTCCAAAGATGTGCAGGTTAGCTGGATTAGCCATGCTAAATTACCCCTTCCTGTCGAGGGATTAGCATGGTAAATAAATGGGGTTATGGGGATAGGACCTGGGTGGAATTACTGTCAGTGCAGATTCAATAGATCGAATAGCCTCCTTCTGCATTGTAGGGATTCTATGATTATAGGAAGAGGGTACAGAGATTTACAGGACTGGGAAATTGCAGCAATGAGGAAAGATAGGCTGGGATTGTTCTCCTGGGAACAGAAATGACTGGAGGGGAGATTTGGTTGAGTTGTATTGAATTGTGAGGGAGAATGTGAATGGGATAAGACATATTGACTTTAGCAGAGAGATCAGTGACGTGATGGGAGGGAGGTGCAAATGATTGATGGAGAGGTTAGAGGGGAAATGAGGGTTTTGTTTTTCGCCCAGAGGTTTTGGGAGGGTCTGTAATTCATTAGGCAATCGAGACAGAAACCCTCATCTTATTTAAAAGGTCTCTGGATCTGTACCTCAAACTGCCATAATGAAGGGCTGCCCAATTCTGAGAATGCTTGTTTCCACAACACTTCTTCTATAGTTTTCTGAATGAGAAATTATTCCAATTTCTAGCGATATTAGCTGTCCAATTACAATCACTGCGAACAAGTACTCGCATTAGTGTTGTGCTTTAGACTCCTCCATTCCTAATCAAACTAATGATTCAGTTATAAACCTAATTCGGGGGCTGTTTGTTCTCTAATCTTGAAAGATTGGCGTTGCACCGTAACAACAGTTCACGTTTCCGGATTGTGGCCACGGCACAGATTTGTATCCCCAGCCTTCTGTTCCTAGTACAGATGATGGGGTTGTGTTTGAATGAGCTGTTGTCCCATAACAGTGCAATCGGAGTCTGAGTGTGGCATTCCTGTAATTAACAAAAAAATGCGTTCTTTCTCTACACCCTAGCTACAACTGTAACACTACATTCTGCAGTCTCTCATTTCCTTCTCTGTGAATGGTATGTTTTGTCTATATAGCATGCAAAAAACAATACTTTTCATTGTATGTTAATACATAACAATAATAAATCATTTCAAATCAAATAGTGAGAGGTGTAAGTTCAAGGTCTCTCATTACTGATTCCCAGCAAAAGGAAATCGGCTTTCTCTAATCTTCCCTTGATAGATGTTTAAAAAACCTTTATTGAATCTCTACTCTGCATCAGCAAAAGAAATTCCAGTGGATTTATGTGCTGTACTGACTTGCACATTTTCTAAAAACTTATGAAATCGCAATTAATCAAAATTCTGGTTATGTCAAAAGTTAAACATTCCTGCAGCAAAATAGCAGATCCCGTAGTGGGGAGGGTGAGAAAGTTCTAACAAAAGATAGATGGTTGACTCCAAAATCGTCTCGCCCACAACTTGAATATTTTTTTATTCATTCATGGGACATGGGCATCACTGGCTAGGCCAGCATTTATTGCCCATCCCTAGTTGCCCTTGGAGGGCAGTTGAGAGGCAATCTCATTGCAGTAACTCTGGAGTCACAGGTGTTTCTTCAGAAGAAACGCTTCAAAATGCAGCTAATGAAAATACAACAAACCTTACTCCAACTTATACATCAATACATCAAAGGGTTTAATAAAGAAACACCATTGTTCCAAATGTGGGGCCTCACCCTGAGCCACTCCAAGCTCCCCACAGTTCTACATATTTCCTTATTTATCATGAATCAGCTGGTAACTGACCGACACATCATTTTGTAATTGGTTCCATGGTTCACTGGGTCAGCTGACCCTTACCTCTTGTTTCCATTGGTCACATTGTATCCAATACAAAGTTGTCACTGGTTACATTCTAACAACATGTCAGCCAGGCCAGGTAAGGAAGGCAGATTTCCTTCCCTAAAGGATATTAGTGAACCAGATGGGATTTTCCGACAACGGTTTCATGATCATCAGGAGATTCTTAATTCCAGATTTTGCCTTATTGAATTCAAATTGCATCAACTGCCTTGGCCGGATTTGAACCTGGGTCCTCAGCTGAGTTTCTGGGCTAATATTCTAGTGATAATACCATGAGGCCATCACCTCCCCAACATGAGACATTTTTAATGGGGGTGAAACTGGACTGTTTTACGGCCGGGATCTTCCATTCCCATTTCCATTGGTGGGTTCGGCAACGGGAATGGAAACTCTCAGGAGAGGATTTAACACTGACCTAAAAGTATGACGCGATTATTCCCTCCCTCCATCACCCCACCCCCACCCCCTCTCTGCTTTCCCCAATGTTCAACATCAGTAATATTTTCAGACATTACCATATCATTATCACACTTCGGTGGTGCAATGGTTAGCACTGCTGCCTCACAGCACCAGGCACTCAGGTTCAATTCCAGCCTTGGGTCACTGTCTGTGTGGAATTCTCCCCATGTCTGCATGGGTTTCCTCTGGATACTCTGGTTTCCTCCCACATAAAGATGTGTAGGAGGATTAGCCGTGCTAAATTGTCCTTTGGTATCTGGGGGAATAGCTACGGTAAAGTTGTTATGGGGATAGGGTGGGATTGTGGTTCGTGAAGACTCGATGTGCCGAATGGCCTCCTTCTGCATTGTATGACTCTATGCCTAAATCATACCATTGGTGTAGACCTAAGGGGCCGAATGGCCTCCTTCTGCGCTAGGGGAATCTATGATTGTAAAGTGTGAACCAATGGAATGAAGATTTTGTCACACATTTACTATCTTCTCATTTGGCATTTGACTCTGTTGGTTTTGACACAGACTGTGATTGTGGGCACAGTGGGTCACACAGAGAGACCCATTCAGTTGGGAATGGGGTCTCCCAGCAAATCACAAAGCTTCGCTTAAAACAAACTTACACCGGAATTTTATCATCCTGCCTGCCTCCCCACAACCCTCCCCAGCAAAGCCTCCCCCACCTACCCATCCCCCGCATCCCCCTTCCCTCCACCCCCCCAACGCCCGAGACTGGAGATTCCTGCCAGAGGTTAACAGACCTTTAAATAGTTCAGCAAATTGTCCATCCCATTCGTGACGGACATGTCTGGGAAAATTTACCTCAACATTTCATAGAATCATAGAAAACTATAGCACAAATAGGCCCTTTGGCCCACAAGTTGCGCTGATCATATTCGTACCTACCAGGCCTATGTATGACCTCGATCCCATGTACTCATCCAGAAGTCTCTTAGAAGACCCCAATGAGTTTGCCTCCACTACCACCAATGGCAGCCAATTCCACTCATCCATCACCCTCTGAGTGAAAAACTTAACTCCTGACATCTCCTCTGTACCTACTCCCCAGCACCTTGTCTTCTTGTAGCGACCATTTCAGCCCTGGGAAATAGCCTCTGAGAATTCACCCTATCTATACCTCTCAACATCTTATAAACCTTTATCAGGTTGCCTCTCATCCTTCGTCTCTCCGGGGAGAAAAGACCTAGCTCCCTCAACCTATCTTCATAAGGCATGACTCCCAATCCAGGCAACATCCTTGTAAATCTCCTCTGCACCCTTTCAATAGCTTCTACGTCTTGTAATTTCAAGTCCAATATGATTTTTCTTTGGAAACAATAGCTGCGTCTTGACTCTGAAGCAGTATAACATTGTAGGCATCTCATCGCTACTTTCTCAGGGGCAATTAGAGATGGGCAACAAATCTGCAATGTTCACGTCTTGTGAACAAATTTAAAAATCTGATTGGATGCAGAGCAATGAGCTTTAGGCGTTGCATCTCAACTTGTTACATTTCTGGTGTTCTATCATTTTTGACTAAACAGATCCATATTCTGAGTGTTCTATGGAACTCACTTGCCATAACCCAGGAGACGTTAACAACACAAATGAAGTAGATTTATTATTTTATTTAGTTACTGATTCATTATAGCTCTGAGCTTAGATAGTCCATGAAAATGTTTTCTAAGTGTCTTTAATAGAGCAACACAAGTAAGATTAATGAAGTCCCATTTTCCAAGCACAACAGATTTATTACTTTGGCCTTTTTCCCAGTGGTATCAGCAAATGCTCTGGTTCGGAACCTATCTGATAGGTCGACACGCTACCACGGGCTACGGCTGCCTGGAATACCCTGTTATTATGGGATGTTTCAGAAAGCGCACACTTGGCCCGGGAATTTCTGAGAAAGCCTCTCAGCCATTGGATGAATGTTCTTATTTTGTGTGAACTTCACAGCAGATGGTTAGAGCACACTTCATTAATCTGTCCAAGAACCTGTACTATTCAAAACTGACACTTCTACATTCACACAAATTCACATTGCAGCTACAAAAACACTGTTGCACAGCATTGCTGGTGGGCAGGCAGTGAAATCAAGACATTAATGGAGCATCTCTACACTGAGAAAAGGAATTACATAACGTACATATACTGGAGGCAATGGTAGGTGATGGCCTAATGGTATTATTAATCTAGAAACTCAGCCAATTTTCTGGGGATCTGGGTTTGAATCCCATTATGGCAGATGGTGGAATCTGAATTCAATAAAAAATAACTACAATTAAGAATCTACTGATGACCATTGTCAGAAAAACCCATCTGGTTCACTAATGTCCTTTAAGGAAGGAAATCTGCTGTCCTTACCCAGTCTGGCCTACGTGTGACTCCAGAGCCACAGCAATATAGTTGACTCTCAAGTGCCCTCTGAACAAGGGCATCTAGGGATGGGCAATAAATGCTGGGCAATCAGCAATGCCCACGTCCCACGTATGATCAAAGGAAAAAGACAGTGGCTGGAATTTTACACTCCCACCTGCTACAGGAATTGGAGCAAGGGTGGAGCATGGATCAGGTGGGATTTTATGGTTTCAGATTGAGCGAGACCGTAAAGTTCCACCCAGTATGTTATGTAGTATTAAAGCAACGCACCCTGAAATATCTTGTTATTACCACACTGTATGTACACAGTGTTGCTTTTCAGTTTACCATTTTTACTTCGGAGCACACCAACTTCCTTTGCAGCTATCAACACATTGGTTCAATTTCTCATCAGGAAATTAAAATTGTTACATGGGAGTGCGACCAAACTCTGATCATTTTTACCCGTTAATGCCACATCCTCCACCCGCCATTTTAATTTACTCTGTGTCTCCTCATCTGAACTTTGTTTCCTTCCTTTATATCTCTCTGTTAATCGTTTTCTCTCATTCTATCCTCCCTCCTGGCATCCCTGTACACTTGAAAGGAGACTCTTTGAACTTTAGCATACACAATGGGCGACATATTGAGATGAAATTGTTTTGCCTGCTTTTTTTTAAGATAGCATTAATGGCAACATGCTGGCCCAGTGGTTAGCACTGCTGCTTCACAGCTCCAGGGTCCTGGGTTCGATTCCCAGCTCAGGTCATTGTCTGTGTGGAATTTGCACATTCTCCTCGTGTCTGTATGGGTTTCCTCCGGGTACTCCGGTTGCTTCCCACAGTCCAAAGATGTGCGGGTTAGGTTGATTGGCCATGCTAAGAAATTGCCCCTTAGTGTCCAGGGATGTATAGGTTAGAGGGAATAGTGGATATAAGATATAGGGACATGGGGGTAGGACCTGGATGGGTTGTGTTCAGTGCAGACTTGATGGGCTGAAGGGCCTCTTTCTATGTTCTAGGTGGATTGGCCATGCTAAATTGCCCTTTGGTATTCAAAGATGTTGTAAGTTGGATGGATTGGGTCATGGTAAATGTGTGGGATTATAAGGATAGGGCGGTGGAAGGGACCTGGGTAAGATATTCCACCAGAGTCAGTGTAGTAACTTGATGGGCTGAATAGCCTCCTTGTGCACTGCAGGGATTCTACAACTGGCCTTGTTTATTTTATGTTGAGTTGTAACAGCAAAAGGTTTTTAATGTAACTACATTCAAAAATTACATGTTAATATTCAAAGGTCCAATAATTTCAAAGAATTGTTTCTTTTTGACCTCACTCTTACTCTTGCTATGAATAATTAATTATCATATGGTCAATTCATACAGAAAATGAGCACAAAATACCCACGGATTCTGGCACTGTCCTCTCAGTGTTCTGTACATGGAAATGAACAGAGTTCTTCAACTCCTATCAGTAGAAAATAAGAACAGCATTGGAACTATTTTAGCTCAACATAACTACCACAGTTCACACATTAACTAACCCACAATCAGCAATGCCCAATGTGTGATTAGCAACAAATAAACTTAAAAATTAATCAGTCTCTAACAGCTAACCAGTGACAATCAGCAGCATTTAAACAAGGAAATGGTGTAGCAGTGTTATCACAGGACTGGTAATGTGGAGACCCACCATAATACTCAGGTTCGAATCCCACATGGCAGATGGTGGGATTTGAATTCAAATCTATCAATGACCTTTATTTATTATTGTCACAGGTAGGCTTACATTAACATTGCAATGAAGTTACTGTGAAAATTTCCTAGTCGCCACACTCTGGTGCCTGTTCAGGTACACTGAGTGTGGCATGTGTTAGGGGTGGCATGGTGGAGAAGGCTGACCTGTGTGGGTTTCCTCCGGGTGCTCTTGTTTACTCCCATAGTCCAAAGATGTGCTGGTCAGATGGATTGGCCTGGTTAAATTGACCCTAATAGCAGGGGGGTTAGCAAGGTAAATTTGATGTGTTATGGGAACAAGGCCTGGGGTGGGATTGTGGTTGGTGCAGATTTGATGGGCCGAATGGTCTCCTTCTGCACTGTAGGATTCTGTGTCTATGTCACAATCCCACTGTGCCACTGTATCCCCAATGTAAGAGTCTTGCAGCCAGTGGAATGGGGGAAGAGACAGGAAGAACACAGGGGAAGCTCTGCGATAAGGTAGAGGGCAGGTCAGATTAAATAACAGAAGATTTCATGCTGTAACAGCCAAAGAGAGAAGGAACAGGGAAAGAAACAAAAGATTGTGTCTCCATAAGGTGCAAACTGCTTTATAAAGAGAGAAAGAAAGAGATGAGAACTGACCCAGAAAAACAAAAGGAGACAATAAGACAAAGAACAAGATGAGGGCTGTGGTTATGATCTTGGGTGGTGCAGTGGTTAGCACTGCTGCCTCACAGCACCAGTGATCTGGGTTCAATTCTCAGCTTGGTCACTGTCAATCTGCACATTCTCCCTGGGACAGTGTGGGATTCCTCTGGTTTGACTAATAAATGAATTTTAACTTTAAGATTGTTGAGTTCAGAAGCTGCTGAGGCCAAAGAAAAGGCAGTGTTCCTCAAGCTTGCTTTAAGCTTCAATAGAAACCTGCAGCAGGCAATGACTAGGTCTAGATATACAAAGAACAAAAGTGTTCTCTTTGTCCTTGTAACTGAGGGGATGTCTGTACATTTATGACCTGCTATTTATTGGTATTTATGTTCTTGCCATTCTATCCATAATGAAGTCTCATATTTAACCTGATGAAGGCACAAGGAGAAATTAAACTGGTGTAAAATGTCAAGCTTCTAAGACCTTTAGCCTGAAAGTAGGAGGATGTCTTTCGCACAAGATTGACCGTTCTTTGAATATGAAAGATGCACTCGCCTGACTGTGACGAGATCAAGTCATAGACACCCATCATGCTCTTAAATTCTAGCACTGCTTGGAAAGAAGGGTGGCACGGTGGCACAGTGGTTAGCACTGCTGCCTCACAGTGCCAGGTTCAATCCAACCTCAGGTGATTGTCTTTGTGGAGACGGTACATTCTCCCCATGACTGCGTGGGTTTCCTTCGGGGGCTCTGATTTCCTCTCACACTCCAAAGGTGTGCAGGTTAGGTGGATTGACCATGCTAAGTTGCCCCTTAGTGTCAAAATGATTTGAAAGGTAAATAAAGTTTTTAAAGTTTTCTTATTCTCAGTGTCACAAGTAGGCTTACATTAATATAGCAATGAAATTACTGTGAAAATCCCCTACTCTCCATGCTGGCACCTCATTTCCCCAGCCTCTGCCTTTGCTCATTTCCCATCATGAGGCTGGGAAAATGAGAGACTAGGTCAAGGGTTACTTGCAATATTTTTTCATTCTTTGATTTAATTTATTGTTACGTGTATTACTGAAGGGGTGTGCCTGACGTGGAGAGAAACTGGGAGATGATGATGTTTGTGTGAACTTGAAACTCTTGTATACACTTGAAGATTTTCAAGGCTGTACAAGCTGCAAGTTTGAGAGGCTCTACTCGTGAAACCTTGGCGGGTTTATCAAGGCATCTTACAGAGGGTCCAGAGTGCTGCAAATATTCACTGGTCTAGGAAGGAATGAGTGGTTAAGGCAGTGTATAGGGTGCTAATCAATCAGGCTGCTTTGTCTTGGATGGTTTTGATTTTGATTTGATTTATTATTGTCACATAGAATCATACAGTGCAGAAAGAGGCCCTTCGGCCCATCGAGTTTGCACCAAACACAATCCCACCTAGGCCCTACCCCCATATCTCTACATGTTATACTCACTAATCCTTCTAACCTACATATCCCTGGACACTAAGGGGCAATTTCTTAGCATGGCCAATCAACCTAACCCCACACACCTTTGGACTGTGGGAGGAAACCAGAGTATGCAGAGGAAACCCACACAAACACGAGGAGAATGTGCAAACTCCACACAGACAGTGACCTGAGCCGGGAATTGAACCCAAGTCCCTGGAGCTGTGAAGCAGCAGTGCTAACCACTGTGCTACCATGCCACCCATGTATTAGCATAGCAGCCCGCTTGATTGGCACCCTTACATCACCTTAACCATTCACTCCTTCCACAACCGGTGAATATTTGCAGCACTCTAAGATGCCTCGCTAAACCCGCCAAGATTTCTTGAGTAGAGCCTCTCAAACTTGCAACTTGTACAGCCTTGAAAATCACCAGAATGCCATCATCTCCCAGTTTCCCTCCCTGTCACACACTCTCCTTCACGAATACATGTAACAATAAATTAAATCAAAGAATGAAAAAATATTGCAAGTGACCCTTGATCTAGACTCTCATTTCCCCAGCCTCTTTGTGAGAAATCTAAGCAGAGATTCACTGATTCCCACAAGATAACATAAATTCAAGTCTTAGTGTATACTCTCACAATAAATGAAATCTTACTGTGAATAGATACCTTCCACATTATAGCCCATCAGCTTCCAGCACAGTGCCACACTGCCAAGACTCATACAAATAGATACAATATACACTGGACTATATTATATCAGCCTTCAGCACATTGCCACGTTGCCACTATCCGTACAAATAGATATGATATATCCTGGACTATATTGTGTCAACCTCCAGCACAGTGCTACATTGCCACTATCCATTCAAAATGCTATTTAATTTGATTTGATTTATCATGGTCACATGTATTAACGTACAGTGAAAAGTATTGTTTCTTGTGCACTATACACACAAAACATATCGTTCATAGAGAAGGAAATGAGAGAGTGCAGACTGTGGATTATATATGATATACACTGGACTATATTGTATCAGCCTCCAGCACAGTGAAACATTGCCAGTATCCATACAAAGTGGTAACGTATTGGAATATATTGTAATTTTTTTTTGAAAGCTTTACAGCATGCGATGGGGCATGATGCAAAAATAGCAAGTTTAGCTTTCAAAATAAATTGCACAAAATCTTCTTCCAATTATGTCAGTGAGACCACATCAACGCTTTCTGTGCATCCTGCTTTTTGCCTTGCCCTTATCTAGCCTTACAGTAATGCACGTTGCCTATTGTAAGTGGCTGAGGACTGCATGTGCAGCACAAAACCCTTCCTAGGCATTCTCTGTCTGCTTACCCCATCACGATTAAAAAAATGCATTTAAATAACCTTATTTACTTAATCCTCTCTGCCTCTCTAGTGATTATCTGTGTGGTTTTCCTTGTTGGAGTAGCTATAGGGCAACCCCCCACTTTGCCCATCCACCCCACTCTAACAACCGGTCACAAAGGCTGCAATTTGCAGTCCTGTCAAGCTGAAAATGTTGTGCAACTGCATTCAGAGATTAGACAGAGAACGAGCCCCATGCGGCTACTGGGAGCTGTTATCCTTTCGCCCTGACTCTGTGCACCACGTGATGGACAGTCCTTATCCTCCCCCCTCCTCCCCCGCCTCTTGCTCAGAACGAGAAAGGTGAAAGCTGAATCCTACCGGCGAAAGTAACCTTCAAGAAACCCGTCAACAAAAGCTCCAAGAAGCTCCCAAAAGTCACCTTTCTGCACTGAGGGGAAGGGTATCTCTGAAAGCAAGATTGAAACAGTTACTCAGGTTAGCAGTGGTAACATAAGCCCATTCCACAGTGTAATCTACCCAGCTGCTGAACTCAATTAATAAAATATACTGCGCTGATTATACAACGCTGCTTCCCAATAAATTTCCGCCCTCCCCCCCCACCTCGAGCTACCCATTAGCAGGAGGATAGTGCTACGGTTAAGGGCGATTGATTGGTGAACTGCTTCGCATTTCCACGGTCTCAGATTTCTAATCGTGGCCCTTGAAACAGTCGATCGCACCGAGTTGGGTAAATTTACAGGTTTATGGAAGCTGTGAGACATTGCCACATCGCCTGAGTCGGGGCAAAAATCAGTCATTGTGGGATGTCCATAAAGAAATGTTTTACAGTGGCATTCAACGCCCAGGGAGCCTGAAAGAAAGGCCAGCAGTTTCAACGCAGAAGAAAATTATTCAAAAGGAAAATACTGTTTTGTATGACGATAGGATCATTTGTGTTTATTTATTTTGCTTTTCTTTCTCATCACTGACAATGGGTTGCAGTAGGCGGCACGGTAGCACAGTGGTTAGCACTGCTGCCTCTCAGTGTGAGGGATCCGGGTTCAATTCCCGGCTTGCGGTGCAGAGTCTGCATGTTCTCCTTGTGTCTGCATGGGCTTCCCCCAGGGGCTCAGGTTTCCTCCCAAAGCCATGCTGGTTAGGTGCACTGGCCGTGCTAAATTCTCCCTCGATTTGATTTATTATTATCACGTGTATTAACATACAGTGAAAGGTATTGTTCTTTGCCCGCTATACAGACAAAGCATACCATTCATAGAGAAGGAAACGAGGGACTGCAGAACGTAGTGTTACAGTCGTAAATAGGCTGCAGAGAAAGATCAACTTAATAGAAGGTAAGCCCATTCAAGATGGTAGGGTGGTTAGCATTGCCGCCTCACAGCACTAAGGACCTGGGTCCGATTCCCAGCTTGGGTCGCTATCTGTGTGGGAGTTTGCACGTTCTCCCCATGTTTGCGTGGGTTTCTTCTGGGTGCTCCGGTTTCCTCCCACAGTCCAAAAAATGTGCTGATTAGGTATGTTAGCCATGCTAAATTCTCCCTCAGTGTACCCTAACAGGTGTATGTGTCAGCTAGGGGATTTTCACAGCAACTTCACTGCAGTGTTAATGTAAGCCTAGTTGTGACTAATAAATAAACTTTAAGTATAATTTGGAATTATAACAGGAAATACAGCAAGAGATAAGGAAGGGTTGTAGGAAGGCCTCTTGCTGGTGTTCCTGTATTGCTCGCCGCTCTGATGGATTGTGGTTTTTGTGCCCTGAGATAACCCAGGTAAAGTTGTTCAATCTCCTCACGTGGAGGCAGTGAGCCCTGGGCCTGACTCCCATGCTCTATAACGCAGGATGTTTGCACCCAGCTCTCTGGCCCGGCTTCCAGTCCTCATTTCATGGTCGACAGGAAAAATGAGAAGCCTTGAGGCAAGTAAAATCCAATCTAATCCTTCTACGGTCAGGCTGCTCTTTGCTTTCTTGTCGGTGAAGCACAGAAAGCAAAATAAATCTAAGCTTAAGACTGATGCAGGCTTCATTGCTTTTAGGCTGAGCCCTTAGAGAGAGTGGGTGGGAGAGAGTTGGGGGCGGGGGGGGTAGAGGGACAGTGTGGGGAGGGTAGAGGGAGAGTGTGGGAGAATAGCGAGAGAGTGGCAGGGGTAGAGGAGTTATGGGGGGTAGTGGGGAGAGAGTGAAGGTGAGAGTGGGGGGATGAATGAGTGGGGTTTGTGGGGGAGAGTGTGTGTGGGGAGAGAGTGGGGGGCAGAGAGAGAGTGGCGAGGGTAGAGGGAGAGTGTTGGGGTTTGTGGGGAGAGAGTGGAGGTTGAGGAGAGAGTGAAGGGTGAGAGTGGGGGGATGAATGAGTGGTTTGTGGGGGAGAGTGTGTGTGGGAGAGATTGGGGGGCGAGGGAGAAGTGGCGAGGGTAGAGGGAGAGTGTTGGGGGTTTGGTGGAGAGAGTGGAGGTTGAGGAGGAGTGAAGGGTGAGAGTGGGGGGATGAATGATGGGGGTTGTGGGGGAGAGTTGTGTGGGGAGAGAGTGGGGGGGCAGAGGGAGAAGTGGCGAGGGTAGAGGGAGAGTGTTGGGGGGTTTTGGTGGGGAGAGAGTGGAGGTTGAGGAGAGAGTGAGGGTGAGAGTGGGGGGATGAACGAGTTGGGGGGGTGGGGAGAGATGTGTGTGGGGAGAAGAGTGGGAGGTGTGGTAGGGAGAGAGTAGGCTGAAGGGAGAATGTAGGGGTGAGAGTTGGGGAGAGAGAGGGGGTGGGGGAAAAGAGAGTGGGGGCTGGCGGGAGAGAGAGTGGGAGGGAGAGGGGGTGGGGGACAGAGGGTGGGAGGAAGATTTGGGAGAGTGGGGGTTAGAGGGCAGGTGGTGGGGGGAGAGAGTGGGGGGGGTGGAGGGACAGTGTGGAGGGGGCGATGGGAGGAAGAGGGAGTGGGGAGGGGGGAGAGAGTGTGAGGGAGAGAGTGTGGGGAGTGAGTGTGAACAGGGATGAGAGAGGAGGGGAACACAGCTTCCTCCCTGATAGTGACTCTGGGTATAAAAGCAATGCAAAGTTCCCCAGTAGGCTGTGAGCAGCTAGCGTGATCTGGAGATTAAAACATCAGCCGGTCACAGCTTGGTACCAACCCAGCTCGGCCAGTCACTCATTCAAGTTGTGGGCAGCAAAACAGCTGATGAGTAAGCTGAAGTCATAGTGGCCAGAAATGGAGCAGGATTGATCCCGTTACACTTCATTCCCGGTTTAACAGTGGGCTTTATTCATCGCTCTCAAATGAAGAAGAGGCTGACAGCAAAGTGACGATGCTCAGAGTCAATCTGGTGTCTGAAAGCAGAGCCAGTAAGGCAGGGAGAATCTACAGGCATTCTGCACTCTCCCTCTGAGAAAGACTTACCTCTGCAAAAAAAAAAGACACTCTCACAGATTGAGAAATGAACACAAGACAAAATAATTAATGTCATTGATAAAATTTTCACTGTCCAAGGTCAGAACCACATGCTCTCCCCACAGGAATGATGGAAACTGATATTGCAGTGTTTATTTTCACTTACTGAGCCTTGCTATGCATGTTGGCTCTGTACCCCAGTCAAGAAAGTGGTCACACACACACACATTCCTCAGGTGTCCGGGGGTGTCACATGTGATGGGACGGCATGGTAGCACCGTGGTTAGCACTGCTGCCTCCCAGTGCTGGAGAGCCGGGTTCGATTCCTAGCTTGGGTCACTGTCTGTGTGGAGCTTGATGTGGAAATGCCGGTGTTGGACTGGGTTGGGCACAGTGAAAGGTTTCACAACGTCAGGTTAAAGTCCAACAGGATTATTTGGAATCATGAGCTCCTGGAGCACTGCTCCTTCATTAGGTGAGTGGAAAGGAAGATTCACCTGCCTATAAATTTATGCCGTGTTTGTGAACCCATCTCTCCACTCACTTGATGAAGGAGCAGCACTTAGAAAGCTGTTGGACATTAACTGGGTGTTGTGAGACTTCTTACTGTGTGGAGTTTGCATGTTCTCCCCGTATCAGCATGGGTTTTGTCCCACAGATGTGCAAGTTATGTTAGATTGGCCATGCTAAATTGCCCAAGATGTCTAGGCTTGAGGGATGGTAAATGTGTGGGGTTGCAGACTTAGGGTAGGGGAGAGGGCCTGGGTAAAATAATCTGTCAGACAGTCAGCATAGACTTGATGGGCCAAATGGCCTCTTTCTGCACTATAGGGATTCTATGATTCTACTCATCTCTTCGAACTAGGTAAAGGCCATAGAATATTATCGACTCCTTTCCAACCCACCCCCTCAGGCTGAACTTTTCACCTGTCCCTCCCTTTTCTGTTCCACCACAACATTCAAGATCATCTTGGAGTGGACACACTTTATATGAAGTTGACCTTTCGCTACACTTCAGCTACGTCTGTAACACTACATTCTGCACTCTCTCCTTTCTTTATCTATATGCAGCATACTTTGTTTGTATAATGCACAAGAAACAGTGAAGTTTATTTATTGGTGTCACAAATAGGCTTACATTAAGACTACAATGAAGTGACTGTGAAAATTCCTTGGTCGCCTCACTACAGGCACCCTATTCGGATACTCTGAGGGAGAATTTAGCATGGCCAATCCAATTAACCAGCATGTCTCTCAGACTGCAGAAGGAAACCAGAGCACCTGGAGGAAACCCATGGCGAGATGGGGAGAATGTGCAGACTCCGCACAGGTGCAAGCCAGGAATCAAACCTGGGTCCCTGGCTCCATGAGACAACGGTGCTAATCACCGTGCCGCCCACATACTTTTCTTGAATACTTTTACTGTACCCTAATACATGTGACAATAATAAACCAAACCATAAAAGCCAGCCCAGAAACCAAAGCAGGCAGATCACAGGCAAGGACATATATATCCACTGCACCAGATTAATCACAACCACCTCATTGTAAACGCTCAAATATCTGAACTGGCTTGTTTTACGAGTAGGAACATTTAGACAAGTTTCAATAGCAGCCTTGTGTTTTAAATCAAATGTAGCGCAGTGATTAATTTACTTTAATTCATTCCGGGAACATTGACACTGGAGCTAGTTTGTGGTTTATGGTTCTGTTGTGAAACTGCACAGAGAATCCGGGGCTTGTAAACAGAACATGTTGGATGGATATTTTTAGACCATGAGCAGTACTGCAAAGCTTTCGCTGTGTGATTGATTCACCCCTTTTACAATTAATTATGTGCGGCCTTGTTTTATTTTCCCCTTTTTAGGTGACAAAGAGGGAGGCTGAATAAAAATCTCACGTCTGGTGTTAAAAAGGAGAGACAGAGATAATGGGGTGAACGTATTTAATCTAGGAAGGATAAATTCCTCTGTGGGGAGACAGGCAGAATAGGGTGAGCAGAGAGTCATTTAAGTAGATCTCTATTTTTAAATATGCATCAGGAAAAACAAATGTTTTAAAATTGCAAGTGCCTCATGCAAATTTATGTTAATGACAGCCAGCTGCTTTTTTCCTGTCTTTCACCAGAAATGTGCTAATGGGATTGAGCACTGATATAGACTCATAGATGTTTACAGCATGGAAACAGACACTTCGGCCCAACTTGTTCATACAGCCCATTTTTTAACCACTAAGCTACTCACAGCTGCCCACATTTGGCCCACATCCCTCTGTACCCATCTGACCCATGCAACTGTCCAAGTGCTTTTTAAAAGACAAAATTGTAACCGCCTCCATTCCTGCCTCTGGCAGCTTGTTCCAAACACTCACCTAGCCTCTGTGTGAAAAAATTGCTCCTCTGGACCCTTTTGTATCTCTCTCCTTTCACCTTAAACCTTAGTAGTTTTGGATTCCCCTTCCTTTTGGAAAAAATGTTGACTATCTAGCTGATCTGTGCCCCTCATTATTTTATAGATCTCTGTAAGATCACCCTTAAGTCTCCTACGCTCCAGGGAAAAAAGTCCCTGGTCTATCCAGCCTGTCCTCATAACTTAAGTAGTCATGATGTAGAGACGCCAGCATTGGACTGGGATAAACTCAGTAAGTTGTCAGACCTCTTACTCATAACTTAAACCACCAAGTTCTGGTAACATCTCAGTAAATCTTTTCCGCATTCTTTCTAGTTTAATAATATCCTTTCTATAATAAGGTGACCAGAACTGTACAGTATTCCAAACATGTCCTTGCTAATGTCTTGTAAAACTTTAACAAGATGTCCCAACTCCTGTGTTCAATATTCTGACCAATGAAACCAAGCATGCTGAATGCCTTCTTCACCACTCCTGTGACTCCACTTTCAAGGAGCTATGAACATGTATCCCTAGATCTCTTTGTTCTGTAACTCTCCCCAGTGTCCTACCATTAACTGAGTAAGTCCTGCCCTGGTTCAATTGACAAAAATTCATCACCTTGCATTTGTCTAAATTAAACTCCATCTGCCGTTCACATAAACTGTACCTTCCAGGGAAAGGTGTTTTCCTGCAAGAGTTATACCCAGATTTTGAAGCATGGGTGCAGTCATCAATGTCTAAAATGAAATGCTGAGTTCATCTGACGTACATGCTACCTGCCCGCATTTTTCTACCACTGACTCACCACCATAGTTATGTAAACTACAGGTACAGGGAGTGCCACAACTGGGAAATTAGTCAAATGTTCAGGGGTGCAGACATTTAAAGAAGCCAGATTTTGTTGCAGCAGCTTTTGGGAAAACCCGAAAGCTATTTCAATTCATTGATGGCCTGTGTTTGAACTTAGCTGCATATAATCTGGGGAGGTGATGGCCCAGTGGTATTATACAAGATTATTAATGCAGAAATTCAGCTCATATTCTGGGGACCTAGGTTCGAATCCCACCATGGTAATGGAATTTGAATTCAATAAAAAATATCTGGAATTAGGAATCTACTGATGATCATGGAAGCATTGTCGATTGTCGGAAAAACCCATCTGGTTCACTAATGTCCTTTAGGGAGGAAAATTTGCCATCCATATCTAGTCTGCACTACATGTGACTCCAGGGTCACAGCAATGTGGTTGACTCTCAACTGCCCTCAGGGAACTAGGGAAGGGCAGTAAATGCAGGCCCAGCCAGAGACACCCGTATCCTACAAATGAATAAAAAAAAGAAGGTTGGGAGCACAGAGTCACAAAGCTGAAATTCATCTTCTGCTCTTAGAAAGTGGCTGAGTGATTTAGCATTGCCACCTCACAGTGCCAGGGGCCCTGGTTCAATTCCAGCCTTGGATGACTTGAGTTTGCACTCCATCATGTCTTTGTGTCTTCCTTTGGTTTCTTCCCAGAGTTCAAAGATGTGTAGGTTGGGTGGATGCTAAATTGCCCCTTAGTGTCCCAAGATGTTAGGGGGATTAATGGGTAAATATGTAGGGTCACAGAGGGGGAGGGGGGGATTGGGGGTAGGGGTAGGGCGGCAGGGAAGTTGGGCCTGTCTGCCAGAGAGTCAGTGCAGACTTGACAATCTGAAAGGCAATGGAAAGCAACCCACATTCCATATACTCTCTCATGTGTGACCATCCAAAACACATGGCATCAAACTCAGAGCTGCAGATACCCAACCATAAATGAGCTCCCTTTATATCTAAGCTGGGTGAGAATTAAACAACGCATGAGGAAATGACCAATTTACTCATGGCTTAATTTATATATTATTGGCCAACCCCTGGTCAAGAATGAAGAGGCAGCCATGGCGACCTCTACTTTAATTCCAGGAGTATTGCAGGTCTACACTTCCCAACACGCCACTGTCTACATCAATGGGGACAAAGTAGAAATGGTCGAGAGCTTCACGTTTTTAGGTGTGCAGAACACTACTAATGTGTTCTGGTCTCACACCTCTCCATGCTGACACTATAGTTAAGAAAGACCACCACTGCCTCTATTTTCTCAGAAGACTAAAAAAATTTGGCATGTCCGCTACAACTCTCATCAACTTTTACAGATGCACCATAGGAAGTATTCTTTCCAGATGTATCACAGCTTGGTAGGGATCCTGCTCTGCCCAAGACCACAGGGAACTACAAAAGGTCAAGGACGAAACTCAGTCTATTACTCAAATCAGCCTTCCACCTATTGACTCTGTCTACACTTCCTGCTGCCTCGGAAAATCAGCCAGCATTACTAAGGACTCCACACACTCCGGACATTCTCTCTTCCACCTGCTTCCACTGGGAAAAAGGTACAAAAGTCTAAGGTCATGAACCAACTCAAGAACAGCTTATTTTCTGCAGCTGTAAGACTTCTGAATGGACCTATCCCACATTAAGTTGATCTTTCTCTACACCCTAGCTGTGACTGTAAAACTACATTCTGCACTCTCTCCTTTCCTTTTCTATGAATAGCTTTGTATAGTTCCAAGAAACAATACTTTTTTGTACATGTGACAATAAATCAAATCAAAAATAAAATGCATGAGTTGGGGGCAATGATTGACACATGGGAGTGTGATGTAGTTGCCATCGCAAAGACATGCTTGAACGAAGGACACGATTGGCAACTCAACATTCTGGGATATAAAATCTTCAGGTGAGACAGAGGAGGAGGTAAAAGAGAAGGAGGCTTTGCATTATTGGTTCAGGAATCAGTTACTCCAGAAAGGACCACTGACATCTTGGAGGGGACATCAAATGAGGCTTTGTGAGTCGAACTTAGGAATAAAAAAGGGGTAGCCACATTGTTTGGTGTTTATTATAGACCTCAGGTAGTCAGAGGGACAGCGAGGAGCAAATAGGTGCTAAGTTTGTGGAGGTGTGTAAAAACAAGAACAATAGGAATGAAGATTTGAGTTATTAGGAGAGGCTTGTGCAGACTGGAACTTTTTTTCTCTGGAGTATTGGAGGCTAATAGAGGCCTATAAAATAATGACGGGCATGGACCAGCTAGATAGTCAATATCTTTATTCAAAGGTCAAAAACTAGAGGGCATAGATTTAAGGTGAGAGGGGAGAAATACAAAAGTGTCCAGAGGGGCAATTGTTTTTCACACATAGGGTGGTGAGTGTCTGGAACAAGCTGCCAGAGGTAGTAGTAGAAACGGATACAATTTTGTCTTTTGAAAAGCATTTAGACACTTGCATGGGTAGGATGGAAATAGAGGGATATGGGCCAAATGCGGTCAATTGGGACTAGCTTAGTGGTTAAAAAGGGGCCAAAGAGCCTGTTTCCATGCTGTAAATCTCTATGGTTCTAATAAGGTTATTATAATTAAGTAATTTCAACTTCCCAACATTAACTGGGATATTCATTGTTTTAAGGCTTGAATGGAGTAGATGTTTTGAAATATGTACAGGAGAACTTAAAAACAATATGTGAAGACCCAACAAGGAAGGGAACGGTGCTGGGCCTGATTCTGAGCAAAGAATACATTGAAAAAAGGTGGCTGTGAATGTGACAGACCTGAATTTCTGCATCGTTCAATCATTTCACACTAACACAGGTGAGGTGTGAAAAATGGGCAGAAGCATCAAATGACGGAGATATTCACTGCAGGGAGAATGATCATCTTTTTGCCTATTACTTTATTTAAGATTATGAGGGGTATAGATAGAGTAAACAGGATTAAGCTTTCTCCTAGGATGGACTCGAATAGCACAAGGGGTCACGGGCTTAGGGTGAGGGGGGTAAGGTATAATTTGGATGCTAGAGGGAATTTTTTCACACAGAGGGTGGTGAGGGTATGGAACGCGCTGCCAAGTAAAGTGGTGGAGGCAGGTACTCTGGAGTTATTTAAGAAATACTTAGATGGGCACATGAACAGAATGGGAATGGAGGGGTATAGAAAACTGATTTAAAATAGGGATCATGAGCCTTGGGAGTCCCTGGGAAGTGTGTAAATAGATGACGATATTGATGTATTTGTTTTTATCCTACAGGTGCTTCAGTCCACCTTGTTGTCTAACGAGGGGCATACACGCAATGGGTCGTGAGAGGGCTGCTCTTGGATTTTTTTTTGAGAGTATCCTAGTGCTTCACGTCGTTAGTGTACGCTTGACCTGGACCATTTGATGGGCAACACAACAGCTCAGTGACTATCGCTGTGCTGTGCAGATACATGGATTTGGGCCTGTGTCTGTGGGAGTTTGCGCATTCTCCCCGTGCTTGCGTGGGTTTTCTCTGGGTGCTCCGGTTTCCTCCCACATCCCAAAGATGTGCTCTTAGGCTAATTGGTGAAACAAATTCTCCCTAAATTGTCTCAAATTTGGTTTTTAATCCATAGATCTATAAACATGGACAGGGATGGCGGGTAGAGGTGGGAACATCGGGGTGGCAGCGCGGGCTCGTTGGGCCGAAGGGCCTGTTTCCCGTGCTGTTTTGTTCTTTGTTCTTTGTTATTATTGTCACAATTATTGAACTTACAAGGATAGGGCCTGAGTGGGATTGTCAGTGTGTGTGTGCCACAGGGCTCTGTACTAGGACCTCTTCTATTTGTGATGTATATAAATGACTTGGAAGAGGGGGTAGGTGGTGTGATCAGCAAATTTGCTGATGACACCAAGATGATTGGATTGGCGGGTACTGAGGAGCAGTGCCTGGCAATACAACATGACATAGATAGGCTGGTAGATTGGGCAGATAGATGGCAAATGGAATTTAATCTGGATAAATGCGAGGTGATGCATTTTGGCCGGAATAATGTAGAGGGGAGTTATAGGATAAAAGGTAAAACTATCCGGAGTATAGAGATGCAGAGAGACCTGGGGGTGCAAGTTCACAGGTCTCTGAAGGTGTCAGTACAGGTGGAGAATGTGGTAAAAAAAGCGTATGGTATGTTAGCCTTCATAGGAAGGGGTATAGAATATAAGAGTAGGAGTCTGATGTTGCAGGTGTATAGAACGTTGGTTAGGCCTCATCTGGAGTACTGTGTCCAGTTCTGGTCACCGTGCTACAGGAAGGATGTAGAGGCCCTGGAGAGAGTGCAGAGGAGATTTACCAGGATGCTGCCTGGTATGGAAGGGCTGTCTTATGAGGAAAGATTGAAAACACTGGGGTTGTTTTCCCTTGAAAGACGTCGGCTGAGAGGGGATCTTTTAGAGGTATATAAGATTATGAGGGGTATAGATAGAGTAAATGGTGGTAAGCTTTTTCCACCATTAGAAATGGATAGAACGAGGGGTCACGGGCTCAGGGTGAGGGGGGCTATGTATAAGACGAATATTAGAGGGCAGCTTTTCACACAAAGGGTAGTGGGGGTGTGGAATGCACTGCCGAGTAAGGTGGTGGGAGCAGGCACGCTAGGGTTGTTTAAGGGTCTCTTGGACAGCCACATGAGCGGTCTGCAGATAGAGGGATATAGCAGGACTGTTTGAATATCGGGAGGACCAAATAGTAGTAGACTATCTTTTAGTTTCGTCTCGGAAATGTCTTAGTTTTTGTTTAGCATGTTTAATTAAGTCTTATTTGTTTCCGCAGGCAATTTGGTCCACCCTGTTGACCAACAAGGGGCATGCATGTGGCATGTCGTGCGAGAGCTGCTCTTGGAGATTGCTTCAGGAGTTGCCTAGTGCTTCACGTCGTCAGTGTATGCTTAAACTGGACCATCTGATGGGCAACATGACAGCTCAGAGACTATCGCTGTTGCTGTGCAGACACATGGATTTGGGCCTGTGTCTGCGGGAGTTTGCGCGTTCTCCCCGTGGTTGCGTGGGTTTCCTCCGGGTGCTCCGGTTTCCTCCCACATCCCAAAAATGTGCTCTTAGGCTGATTGGGTAACAAATTGTCCCTATATTAGTCCCTATATGGGAATCTTCAACAATAGACATAGCCTAAAGACAAGGATATGTCATTAGGACGTTAGGACGGCGGCGCAGGCTCGTTGGGCCGAAGGGCCTGTTTCCCGTGCTGTGTTGCTCTTTGTTCTTTATTCTTGTCAGACTCAATGGACCAAATGGCCTCCTTCTGTACTGTAGGGATCCTATGATAAACCTTTCTGTTTATTCATCGATGGAACACGGGTTTCACTACTGATGCACAGGGCCCTATTTTACCATTTTTCTGCGCGGACTTGAAACTGGGAGTGTTTCAAATCCAAATTTTAGACTCGTTTTGAGACTGTCCCGATACACACTCTTCCTGTAAAAATATCAGCGATTCCGAAGTGCGCTGCACAAGCCTGTGGACAGGATTTAACCCGCCTGAAATCCTGCAGCTCCGATTGGTGCTTCCAACTGCGCATGCGCAGAAAAGAAAGATAGAATGCGCTCCCCCATCTCGTCACATTGCTCTCAGGCTGGATAATGCCTACCCCTGGCCTCTGCAGGCACTGTCCCATCCCCACAACATTACTGACCCCCTTATTCCCCTCCAGCTCCTCTGCCAACCAGACCGATCACAGCCCTCTCCCCACTTCCCACTTGCTGATCTCAGGCAGAGTGGCAGCGAACCCCCATTCCCGCACACTGAGAGTGGCAGCGGACCCCCTTCTCCCCTACTGATCTCAGGCAGAGTGGCAGTGAACCCCCATTCCTGCACACTGATCTCAGGCAGATGGCAGTGAACCCCATCCCCGCACACTGATCTCAGGCAGAGTGGCAGCGAACCCCTATTCCCCCCCGCACTGATCTCAGGCAGAGTGGCAGCGAACCCCCATTCCCGCACACTGATCTCAGGCAGAGTGGCAGCGAACCCCTATTCCCCCCGCACACTGATCTCAGGCAGAGTGGCAGCGGACCTCCTTTCTCCCTGCACCGATCTCAAGCAGAATGGCAGCAAATCCCTTTTCTCCCTGCACCGATCTCAAGCAGAGCGCCAGCAGATGCCCAGCACTTACCTCCTCACTAACCGGAGCATCTGAATCGGGCTTTTATGGAACACATCTGTTTCGCACCGATTCTGGATGGGCGAACACGGTGGTAAAGGGAGAAGTTCCAGTAAAGTTGGGCACGCAGCCCATTAATTCAATTAAAATGCAATGCAAATGCATTTAAATGGCCATTGCACCCATTTTGGGCACAGCCCCAATCGTGGCCACTTCCAGGCCTTGGTAAAGGGGAAACCGGCGTGGAGATGGGCGCGGATCGAGATACTCACTTCACACCCGACTTTACCAAGTTTTCGCGCCCAAAAACAGGCGCAACGCAATGGTAAAGTCAGACCCACCGCGTCACATACCAGGAGTGTCCGTACATAGGTCAGAATGGATAACTAGAAAATGCTGTAGAGTACTGATCCCGTTGAATGGGATCAATATCTCCTGCTTCAGTCTCAGATTTCCAGCATGTGCTGTTATTTGTTACTTAATTCATTTCATTTCTCCGCACTGAGTATTGTATCCGTTAGTGTTGTCTCTTTAACCTCAGCTCCATTCCACACTGATAGCATCTACAATACCTGCTACAGCCTGGACCGGAGCTCCTTCTAGTGCTTCTCCAGTGGAAAGAGTGGTGCCTGGGCTGCTGGAGTCTGTGCACTGAGAAGATCCCGTCCTTCCACGTGCCGGGCCATTAGATGACCCGGGGACCTGGTCGTATGTCTGATGCTACTTCATGGGCAGCACGGTGGCACAGTGGTTAGCTCTGTTGTCTCACAGCGCCAGAGATCCAGGTTCGATTCCCAGCTTGGGCATTGACAGTGTAGATTTTGCACATTCTCCCCATGTCTTTGTGACTTTCTTCTGGGTGCTCCAGTTTCTTCTCACAGTCCAAAAGATGAGTGAGTTAGGTTAATTGACCATGGTAAATTGCCCTTTAGTGTCAGGGTAAATATGTGGGGTTACAGGGATAGAGTCTTGTCTTGTTGTTGATGCAGGCTCATTGGGCCAAATGGCCTCCAACTGCACTGTACAGATTATGTGATTCTTGGCCCCTGGTGCTTGTGATGTGTGAGGGGGTGTGAGGGTGGTGCCGGCTGATACAGATGTGTGGGGTCTGATAGTAACTTGGAGTGAGTCTCAGTTAACGGAGGGGCAGTTATGCAGCGCACTTAGAGAGTGAATGCAAAACCCACTAAATTTCAAGCCCAAAGTTGTCTTTTAACTTAATTTTATTTAACTCGATCAAAATTCTGGAACTCCAAACTTTTTTTGAAATTCATTCATGAGACATTGGCATTGCTGGCCATCCAGCATTTATTGCCTATCCCAAATTGCCCGAGGGCAGTTGAGAGTCAACCACATTGCTGTGGCTCTGGAGTCACAGGTAGGCCAGACTGGATAAGGACAGCAGATTTCCTTCCCTAAAGGACATTAGTGACAAGATATAGAGCAACACAGCACGGGAAACAGGCCCTTCGGCCCAACGAGCCCGCGCCGCCGTCATAACTATATAGTAGCAATTCCATTGTCATAATATAAAATTAGGTTATTCCTAATATGGAAGACTCTCACTATAGGGACAATTTGTTTCCCAATCAGCCTAAGAGTGAATTTTTGGGTTGTGGGAGGAAACCAGAGCGCCCGGAGAAAACCCACGCAACCACGGGGAGAAAATATGACCATATGGGTTTTTTCGACAATCAGCAATGGTTTCACAGTCATCAAATCTAACAGCAATGAGGGCTTATCTTCACCACACGGATTGAAGCAGTGCTGGGCGGTAGCTCCCCAGTACCTTCTCAAGGGTAGCTAGAGATGGGCAAAAACTACTGGACCATGAACAGTTTTGGTCCCCTTATCTAAGGAAAGATATCCTGGCATTGGAGGCAGTCCAGAGAAGGTTCACTATGTTGATTCCGGGTTTTGAGGGATTTTCTTATAAGGAAGGTTGAGTAGGTTGGGTCTATACTCATTGGAGTTTAGAAAAGTAAGAGGTGACTTTATTGAGACATATAAGATTCTCAGGGGGCTTGACACGGGAGATGTTGCATCTTGTGAGACAGACTGAGCCCAGAGGACACAATCTCAGAGGAAGGAGTTATTTCAGACAGAGATAGGAGGAATTTCTTGCCTAAGTGAATGAACCTATGGAATTCTTTACACCGGAGGATTGTAGCGGCTGGCTATGTTCAGGGCTGAGATAAAACTGTCCCTTCAGAAGAAACATGACACAAAATACACTTCTTAAAGGCACAGTATCATCACAAGCCCAATTGCTGATGATAAAGAGTATACGCCAGAGATCTCAGAGACTCTGATCTTATTTGATTCACATTTTCATTCTGACTAATGCACGCTGAAGCCAGGGACACTGGTACAATGGTAAGTTGCACTTTACCATGTTAGCTATCCATCTCAGAGCTGACAGAGAGTTGACATGATGAGACTTTAGCCAGACTTATTGGCTCAGTGCTGCATTGTCCTATGTTTTAATCAGGCACTTGGGGGCCTCTCCTAGGTAACACAATTTTAACCATCTAGCAGAAACCACAAGGCTCAACATCTGTGAGTGGGGCCCCCAGCTCGAAATCGTGGAGGTTGGAAGGTGGGGACTGATATTGGGGTGATCTCAGGTATCCACATGGACATAAGATAACTTTGCAGGAAGAAAGAAGCACGAAAGAACCCAAAGTTTGGGTTACATGTGAAACTCACTCAAGGTTTTGGGAAAGCCAATGGACCGACTCTGTGGGCATTACAATTCAATCCCGCATGAGCCACAATGAGCACTCTGCAATACAGAAGCATCAGGGATTAATGATGTGGAGATGTCGGTGTAGGAGTGGGCTGCACACAATAAGAAGTCTCACAGCACTAGGTTAAGGTCCAACAGGTTTATTTGGTAGCAAGAGCTTTCAGAGTGCTGTTCCTTCATCAGGTGAGTCATTTTGGCCCAACATCGAGGACCAAAGGACCTGTACTGCACTGTAATGTTCTATGTTTTATATCCTCATCTCTGTCCTAAATGAGACCTCAGACTGTGACCCTTGGTTCTGGACTCCCCCACTATCAGGAACATCCTCCATGAACCTCTGAAGCAGGTCTCAGATATGCCTCGGCCAATGACAACTTTCTTCGAGGCAGAATCTTCACTCATGTCGGTGCGCAGAGAATGACCAGATTCTGTAATGAGAAGGGCAAAGTACTGCAGATGCTGGAATCTGAAACAGAGCTCTGACAGAGGTTCATCTAGACTTGAAACGTTGACTCTATTCTCTCTCCACAAATACTGTCAGAGCTGCTGAGATTCTCCGGCATCTTTTGCTTTTGTGACTGTAATGGGAATATTCGGGATTCCACAGAATGGAGGCCGAGGGTGGTACATCTGGGAGGATGGGAAGATGGGGGAGGTATCTGTGACACGAGCATAGAGCATATTATTGGGTCGAAGAGATTGTTAGAAAGCAGAACTGACAAGGGGCAGCACACATGTGTTTCATTCCCTCTCAGCCGCTACACAGCAGGCTACACGCATGACATTTCCCAGTCAGCATTACACTGAAACAAGGCACAGAGATGGGGATGAAGAGAAGAGTCAACTATCTGAGTGTCTGCAGCAGTAAATGGACGTGATGTTTAACTACCCGCTGAGCAACCTGAGAGAAGATTTGTCTGACTTCCGAGCTTTGAACTTTGTTGTGACCTCAAATTGGAATACACTTTGGAAGTGGCAGAGAACTAACCCATAATAGAGCCTTAACTCTCTGAAAAGTAAAAAAGTTTATTTATTAGTCACAAGTAAGCCTTATATTAGCACAGCAATGAAGTTACTGTGAAATTCCCCGTGTTCCCACACTCTGGCACCCATTTGGGTCAATGCACCAAACCAGCATGTCTTTCAGAATGTGGGAGGAAACCAGAGCACTCAGAAGAAATCCACGCAGACACGGGGAAGATGTGCAGACTCCGCGCACAGTGAGCCAAGCCAGGAATAGAACCCAGGTCCTTGGCACTGTGAGGCAGCAGTGCTAACCACAGTGTCACCATATTGTCCCACTGATTGAAAGATTTTTATCTGTTTTGGTTTGATTCAACCAGAATATAGCACAGCTACCTTATCAAATAGCTAGGGAAGATAATCGATGTAAAGATAGTGCTCAAGACAGAGCTAAGTTTTCTGTTTGTTTGACTTCTGTATACTTTTGAAATGGTTTGCATTGGCAACAAATACTCAGTCACCATGCTGTTTACCTGAACTCTCATGTTAAAGTGTGTCCAACCTTCCTACTGAAAAGATCCCAACGCAACACAATGCCCTTGTTTGTGTTACAAGGCCTACACTACATGAGTTAAAATATATTTACATCTGTTCACATCTGTACTCAGCAGCATAGTAGCACAGTGAGTAACATTGCTGCCTCGCAGCGCCAGGGACCCAGGTTCAATTCCCGCCCTCTTTATCTGAGTTTTACATTCTCTCCCGAGTCTGCATGGGTTTCCTCTGGGTGCTCCAGTTTCCTTCCACACTCCAAAGATGTGCAGGTTAGGTTGACTGGCCATGCTAAATTGACCCCAGTGTCAGGGGATTGGCAGGGTAAATATGTGAGGTTACGCAGATAGAGCGTGGGTGGGATTGTGGACACCGCAGATTCGATGGGCCAAATGGCCTCATTCTGCACTATAGGGATTCTATACTCCCCACTTGTCTGGATGAGTGAACCCAACAATACTGAAGAAGTTTTAATACCATCCAGGACAAAGCAGCCCTGCTTGATTGGCACAAACATTCACTCCCTCCAGCACCAAGGCACAATAGCAGCAGTGTGTACTGTCTCCAATTGCAGCAATTCACTAAAGATTCTTGGACAGCACCTTCCAAACCCACAACCACTTCCATCTAGAAGGACAAGGGCAGCAGATAAATGGGAACATCACCACCTGCAAGTTCCCCTCCAATCACTCACCATCCTGATCTGGAATATATCACCATTTTTTCGCAGTGGCTGGCTTGAAATCCTAGAATTCTCTCTCTAACGGTACTGAGGTTAACCCACAGCACATGGACTGTAGCGATTCAAGAAGGCAGCTCCGAACACCTTCTCAAGGGCAACTAGGGATGGGCAATAAATGCTGCCAGCCAGCGATACCCATGTTCCACAAATGAACAAAAAAAATACAGACTGTGGACACCCAAGCTACATTTATGCTCTCCACATATCCTACTCTAATCCCCTGTGCCTAGATGCTTCCCACAGCACTGAGAGTCCAGATCAGAAAATTCCACCCATTGTTCATTCCACAATAAAGGAGATTTTTCTAACTCCCTGTAGCCATCAATATACACCAAGCCTCCTCATTCTCTGATTAAACTAGTCTCAATAAATAACCATGATGCTCATTTTCATTCATGGGGCATGAGCATCGTTGGTTGGCCAGAGTTTATTGGCCATCATTAGTTGCCCTCGGAGGGCTGCTGAGGATCAATCCTATTGCTGTGGCTCTGAATTCACATGTAGGCCAGACCAGGCAAGGATGGCAGATTTCCTTCCCTGAAAGCTATTAGTGAACCAGATGGGTTTTTCCAACAACCAACAATGGTTTCGTGGACATCAGTAGATTCCTTTTTTAAATTAAATTCAAATCCCTCCGTCTGTCGTGGCAGGATTCGAACCCAGGTCCCCAGGGCATTCACTGATTTTCTGATCTAACAATATTACCATTAGGCCATTGCTTGGTACTGTTACTGTATTTTCTCTGGAAGGCTATCCTGAGCTTCCTGGAATCACCCCTGAGGGATCCAACTGTATTTTGTAAGTTATTTCCCTTTGTTCTGGACTTAACCAGCAGAGAAAATTGTTTCTTTCTAACTACGCTGTCAGATAATTTAATCGTCTTAAACGCCTCAATTAGACTGTCCTTTAGTCCTTTTTACTCAAGGGAATACATGCCCAGTCTGTGCAAACTGTCCCCATAATTTAACTGTATAAATAGAAGTTGTTGTACTTAATGGCGCATGTTTCATTGAGAAATGATTTGCAGTTTATTACCAGGAGGAGTGTGCATTGTACTGATGCCATTTGAATTTGAATTAATTTGAAGGCTGGACGTGTGTGTGTGTGATGCAAAGTAGGTTTATAATGAATAACAGTAAGCTGCTGCTGTCTCCTTGCTTGAGTTGTAGTGATTGATGTGTCACCTAAGAGCGCCACACTCCCATGTCCTCGCTGCATAGGAAGTATTTAATAAGCAGTAAGAATAATGAGCAACAGCCTGTTTGGAGAGACATTCAGCCTCAGGAAGGTGAGTCTTCTGACACCCAGAGACAGTGCCAAAGCTATTCTCCCCAGGATGTGAGTGTTACTGCCACGTACAGGTGGCCAGTGCCACTCTGCAGTTCTCAGGTGGCAGAGGAGCTCATTTCAGTATCTTATTAAGAATACCAATGACGTGAATATTTAAGTATATTTATAGCTGTTGTCATGGCTGAGAGGTAGATTGCAGCCATGCATTGAGTTAAAATGGTTATATTTGCATTGCAAATGCATTGTTCCCACATTTTGACTGATGCCTTGCATGGAATGTCTCTATTTTATCTCCATTCCATTCTTCTCTGAACCTATTCTGCTTCACACGGCTACAGGCAGACTCATCCATATCTGCCCTCCCTCACACCCAGTCCATCACGTAAACCAGCCTCCCATCTATTGACTCTGTCCACACTTGCCTCAGAAAAGCAGCCAGCATAATTAAGGACCCCACATACTTTGGACATATTCCCTTCCGCCTTCTTCCTTCAGGAAAAAGATACAAAAGTCTGAGGTCACGTACCAAAAACAGCTTCTTCCCTGTTGCTGTCAGACTTTTGAATGGATTTAACTTGCATTAAGTTGATCTTCCTCGACACCCTAACTATGACTGTAACACTACATTCTGTACCCTCTCCATTTCTTCTCTACGAACTTTATCTGTATAGCATGGAAAGAACAATACTTTTGATTTGATTTGATCTGATTTATTACTATCACATAGTAATTTGTGATAGTAATATGTGATAGTAACATACAGTGAAAAATATTGTTTCTTTTTGTCTATACAAACAAAGCATTCTGTTCATAGAGAAGGAAAGGAGAGAGTGCAGAGTGTAGTGTTACAATCGGTTGGTATGTGGCCTCAGACTTTTATATCTTTTCCTCAAAGAAAAAAGGTGGAAGAGAGAATGACTGAGGTGTGTAGTTCCTTAATTATGCCGGCTGCTTTGCCAAGGCAGCGGGAAGTGTGACGGAGTCAACGGATGGGAAACCAGTTTGCGTGATAGATTGGGCTACATTCACAACCTTTTGTAGTTCCACTGTAGTTTTCACTGTATACTAACACGTGACAATAATAAATCAAATCAAAGTCTCAATGGAACCACGGTGGGTTTTAACATGGCACATTGTGCCACTTGCCCATTCAAAATCTCGCCTGAGCTTGATCCTATTGACTTAGTTTGATTTGATTTGATTTGATTTATTATTGTCACATGTATTGGGGTACAATGAAAAGTATTGTTTCTTGCGTGCTATACAGATAAAGCATACCATTCACAGAGTAAACATAGAAACAAAAAAGCATAGAACAGTACAGCACTGTACAGGCCCTTCGGCCCTCGATATTGTGCCGAGCTATGTCCAAACCAAAGATCAAGCTATCCCACTTCCTATCATTCTGCTGTGTTCCATGTGCCTATCCAATAAAATGTCCAACTCCATTATCACAGCAGGCAGTGCATTCCACACCCTAAAGTAAGGAATCTACCTTGGACATCCCTCACCATGAACCTTATAGTTATGACCCCAGTAACAGCTACATCCACCAGAGGAAATAATTTCTGAAAGTCTGCTCTATCTATCCCCCTCATCACCATATAAATTTCTATTAAGTTGCTTCTCATCCTCCTCAACTCTAAAGAGAAAAGCTCCAACTCCCTCAGCCTTTCCTCGTAAGACCTACCCTCATCCTTCTGTAGTGAACATTATATTCAGGTGTAGCCTAACTAAAGTTATATAAAGCTGCAACACGACTTGTTGATTTTTAAACTCAATGCCCCAGTTGATGAATGCCGTATGCCTTCTTGACCACCTTCTCCACTTGCATAGCCACTTTCAGTGACCTGTGTACCTGTGTACCCAGATCCCTTTGCCTATCAATACTCCTAAGGGTTCTGCCATTTATTGTATATTTCCTACCTGTACCTTCCATTATCTCACATTTGTCCAGATTAAACTCCATGTACCATCTCTCCCCCCAAACGTCCAACTGACCTATATCCTGCTGTATCCTCTAATGGTCCTCATCACTATCTGCAATTCCACCAGTCTTTGTGTTGTCTGCAAAACTTACTAATCAAATCAGTTACATTTTCATCCAAATCATTTATATATATTACAAACAACAAAAATCTCCGCTCTGATCCCTGAGGAACGCCACTTATCACAGTCCTCCATTCAGAAATGCATCGTTCCATTACTACCCTCTGTCTTCTATGACCGAGCCAGTTTTGTATCCACCTTGCCAGCTCATGTCTGATCCTATGCACCTTCACTTTCTGCACCAGTCTGCCATGAGGGATCTTATCAAATACCTTACTGAAGTCCATGTAGACAACATCCACTACCCTATCCTCATCAATCATCCTCGTCACTTCCTCAAAAAACTCAATCAAGTTCATGGTACATGACCTCCCCTTCATAAAACCATGTTGCCCTCATTAGTAAGTCCACTTATTTCCAAGTGGGAATAAATTCTGTCTCAAAGAATCCTTTCCAATAATTTCCCTATCGCTGATGTAAGGCTCACCAGCTTGTAATTAGTTGGATTATTTTTGCCAACTTTCTTAAACAAAGGAACAACATTGGCTATTCTCCAATCCTCTGGGATCTCTTTTGTAGCCAGTGATGTACAAAGATTTCTCTCAAGGCCCTAGCAATTTCTTCCCTTTCCTCTCTCAGGGGAATATCCAATCCAGCACTGGGGACTTGTCTACCTTAATGTTTCTCAAGAACCCCAATCCTCCTTTTTGATCTTAACATGACTCAAACTACCTACACACCCTTTCTCATACTCATCATCCACCAAATCCTTCTCTTTGGTGAAACCTGACACAATGTACTCATTTAATACTTCACCATTTCTTCTGGAGGAAAACTTGTAGGTGATGGTGTTCCCATGTATCTGCTGCTCTTGTCCTTCCAGATGGAAGTGGTCATGGGTTTGGAAGGTGCTGTCTAAGGATCTTCGATAAAATGCAATTTACTGCACTGCATCTTATAGATAGTACACGCTGCTGCTACTGAGCATTGGTGATGGAGGGAGTGAATGTTAGTAGATGGGGTGCCAATCAAGCGGGGCTGCTTTGTCCTGGATAGTGTCTAGTTTCTTGAATGTTGTTGAGGCTGCACCCATCCAGACAAGTGGAGAATATTCCATCACACTCCTGACTTGTAGATGGTGGATAGGCTTTGGAGAATCAGGAGGTGTGTTACTTGCCACAGTCTTCCTAACTTTGATGTTACAGTTTTCTGGATTCCATGTTGAGTTCAACAAATTTAGACAGTAATTTTTCCTTCTATCTTAAACCTTCCCCCTCCCCTCCCCCACCCCACTCCCAATTTCCTTAAGGCGCCATTAACACTCCCTTTTGTCGTAAATCCTTTATACCTTTGTCAATCTCTCCTTTTCCCTGCCCTATCCCTGTTCTCTCTCCTATGCCACCTCCTTTACAGCTTTATAACTCTGTACATTTCTACTTTGCTTCAGATTTGTAGAGGACCATTTTGATCTGAAATGCTAAATTCTGTTTCTCACACAGATGGTGCCAGACCTGCTGAGTTTATCGAGTATTTCCCGTTCTTTTTTTCAAATTTCCAGCATCCACGGTATTTTCATAGAATTACAGAAGCCCAACGGTGCAGAAGGAGGCCATTTGGCCCATCAAACCTGCATCAGTAACAATCCACCCAGATCGTATCCTTTTATCACATATTCACCCTGCCAGTTCCCCTGATATGGAGGGCAATTTAGCATGGCCAATCCACCTAACCCACACATCGAGCAGCAGACTGGCACAGTACTACTGCCTCACAGTACCAAGGGCCTGGGTTCAATCCCGGCCTCGGATCAATGTCTGTGTGTAGTTTACACTTTTTCAATCCCTCTATCAATTTAGCTTTTATTGGTAGAGGGATTGAGTTTCAGAGCTGTGAGATCATGTTGCAACTGTTCAATCATGTTCAACTCTGGTATGGCCGCACTTGGAGTATTGTGTACAGTTCTGGTCATCGCGTTATAAGAAAGATGTGGAAGCATTGGAAAGGGTGCAGAGGAGGTTTGCCAGGATGTTGCCTGGTATGGTGGGAAGGTCTTATGAGGAAAGGCTGAGGGACCTGAGGTTGTTTTCATTAGAGAGAAGATTAAGAGGTGACTTAATTGAGGCAAACAAGATAATCAGAGGATTAGATAGGGTGAACAGTGAGAGCCTTTTTCCTCGGATGGTGATGACTAACATGAGGGGACATAGCTTCAAATTGAGGGGTGATAAATATTGGATGGATGTCAGAGGTAGGTTCTTTACTCAGAAAGTAGTAAGGGTGTGGAATGTCCTGCCTGCAGCAGTAGTGGACTCGCCAACTTTAAGGGCATTTAAATGGTCATTGGATAGGTACATGGATAATAAATTGGAATAGTTTAGGTTCGAGGGTCATTAGATTGGTTCCACTGGTCGGCGCAACATCGAGGGCCAAAGGGCCTGTACTGCGCTGTAATGTTCTATGTTCTCCCCATGTCTGCATGGGTTTCTTTTGGTATTCCGGTTTCTTCTCACAGACAAAAGATGTGGAGGTTGTGTGGATTAGCCATGCTAAATTACCCCTTAGTGTCAGGGGGATTAAAGGGAATCCTGCTAACTGGGAGGGGGTGGTGGTGTGACCTTTTCTGTCCACCCCTGACGGCTTCACCTGATGGGCAAAAATCTCCCAAGCTGGAAGCAGAATGTCAACTGAGGTTTTGTGCTCAAATCTGTGACGTGGTACTTGAACCCATCGTAACTCTTAGATTCCCCACAATGCAGAAGGAGGCCATCGAGTCCACACCAACGACAATTCCATCCAGCTCATATCCCCATCACCCCACGCATTTGTCCTAGTTAGTTCCGCTGATACTAAAGAGCAATTTAGCATGGCCAATCCACCTAACCTGCACATCTTTGGAGCGTGGGAGGAAAGCGGAGCACCTGGAGGAAACAAGGAGAATGTGCAGCCTCCGCGCAGACAGTGACCCAAGCTGGGAATCGAAGCCGAGTACCTGGCACTGTGAGGCAGCAGTGCTAGCCACTAGTGGCACTGTGCCACTCCCAGTTCAGAAGCAAGCTTTGTACTGAGGCACAGCTGATATAGTAGAACATAGAACATTACAGCGCAGTACAGGCCCTTCGGCCCTCGATGTTGCGCCGGCCAGTGGACCCTCTAACCTAAACTATTCCAATATCATCCATATGCCTATCCACCGAACATTTGAATGCCCCCAAAGTAGGCAAGTCCACAACTGCTGCAGGCAGGGCATTCCACGCCCTCACCACCCTCTGTGTAAAGAACCTGCCTCTGACATCCGTCCTATAACTACCACCTCTTAATTTAAAGTTATGTCCCCTCGTGTTGGTCATCACCATCCGAGGAAAAAGGCTCTCACTATCCACCCTATCCAATCCCTTGATCATCTTATACGCCTCAATTAGGTCACCGCGTAACCTTCTTCTCTCTAATGAAAATAACCTCAGGTCCCTCAGCCTTTCCTCATAAGGCCTTCCCACCATACCAGGCAACATCCTAGTACATTCATAGAATCCCTGGAATAACATAGAATAGAACAGAATCCCTACAGTGCAGAAGGGGGCCATTTGGCCCATCGAGTCTGCACCGACAATAACCCCATCCAAGCCCTATTCCTCTAAATTTTCTCTCAGCGTACCTGAACAGAGGAATTTTCACAGTGACTTCATTGCAGCGTTAGTGTAAGCCTACTTGTGTCATGAATAAATGAGCTTTACTTGTAACCCCACATATAACTCATAAGAACAGCCCTGCCTTTGTGCAAGTGACAGACTCCAGATAACTTACACTCACCTTATAGATACCCGGAGTGACCAGCTGCTTTAAGAGGCTGCAAATTCAGAACATTGTGTCACAGATTACTGCTGCTGGAATGCTCAGAAATAGAAGAGAATTGTAAGCATTGGCCACAACCTCATAATTAAGGACTACACTGGGGCTCAATCTTTCAACAAGAATGTAGCAAAGTGCATCGGCAGTGCTTAAACCCCTCGCTGATACCAACTTGAATAACATTGTAAATAAATTATAAGTCTGAAGGAGCCGTTCAGATTTGCTCTGCTCACACAGTGAGTTCTTTGTCTTTGGCGCCTTGATGTCTTCCCCAGCACAAGGCAGTGCTATTATCAGCAAATGCTCCCTGTCACAAAACCCTACTATTTTCTCCGCACGAAGGTAAGTCACTTGCCCGCCACTATCAAGCCCACCCCCTCACAAACCCACCCCTGCACACACCCACCCCACTGCCACGCACACACACACACACACCCATCCCCTCACAAACCTACCCTACACACACCCACCCCCCCCACACACACACACACACACCCACTCCTCACAAACCCACCCCAGCCCCACACACACCCATCCTCGCCATCAGACTCACCCCCACTTTCAACACTAAAGGGAGTAAACCAACAGTTACTGACACAACTGGGGTGAAAGGTATTGCTGACACTTGGAGGAAGCGTCCAGTATGATGAAAGTATCTGGAAAATGGTTCATCCCCCCACCCCCGCCAACATGGGGTGGCACAGTATCACAGTAGTTAGCACTGCTGCCTCACAGCAGCGACGTGGGTTCAATTCTTGGCTTGGGTCACTCTGTGTGGCATCTGTGTGTTCTCCCCATATTTGCGTGGGTTTCCTCCGGGAGCTCTGGTTTCCTCCCACAGTCCCAAAGACGTGCTGGTTAGGTGCATTGACCATGTTAAATTCTCCCTCAGTGTAATCAGACAGGCGCCAAGTGTGGCAGCTAGGGAATTTCCATTGCAGTGTTAATACAAGCCTACTTGTGACTAATTAATAAACTTAACTCTACCATAGGGATACTATGACCTCCATCAGATTCACTAACATTGCTTCAGTCAAATATAAGCCTATATTACTCATTGGATCGACTGGAGTTTGTGTGCTGGGATCTCTCCTGGGCTGGACCTTATAATTAGCCAGGACATTGAATACAGGAGTTGGGACGTCTTGTTGAGGTTGTACAAGACATTGGTAAAGCCACACTTGGAATATTGTGTGCAATTCTGGTCACTCTATTATAGAAATGATATTATTAAACTAGAAAGAGCGCAGAAAAGATTTATTAAAATGCTGCCGGGGCTTGATGGATTGAGTTTTAAGGAGAGGCTGGAGAGACTGGGACTTTTTTTCTCTGGAATGTTGGAGGCTGAGGGCTGACCTTATAGAGGTCTATAAAATAATGAGGGCTGTAGACAACGGTAGGTAGTCAATATCTTTTCCCAAAGATAGGGGAGTCTAAAAACAGAGGGCATAGGTTTACGGTGAGAGGGGAGAGATACAAAAGAGTCCAGAGAGGCATTTTTTTCACACAGAAAGTGGTGAGTATTTGGAACAGACTGCCAGATGTTGTAGTGAGGGCAGGTAGAATTTTATCTTTTAAAAAGCATTTCGATAGTTACATGAGTACAATGGATTTAGAGGGATATGGGTCAAAGGCCGGCAATTGGGATTAGCTTAGAAGTTTTAAAAAAGGGGCGGCGTGGACAAATTGGGCCGAAGGGCCTATTTCCATGCTGTAAATGTCTGTAAGTGTATGACATGACCTAGGAAAAGTTTATACAGAATTGATAGTGAGCCAGTGGGATTGCACTGGAAGTTGCAACTGAATGGCATTTCCTCTGGTGTGGAATCTGGATGAAAGGTGAGTAAGTTCTGGAATGGAACCTGTATTAGGAAAAGGTTAGTTCTGGAGTGGGATCTGTATTAAGGATGGGTTAGTTCCAGAGAGGGATCTGTACTAAAGATGAGTTCATTCTGGAGTGGGATATGTCTTAAAGGTGTGTTAGTTCTGGAATGGGATATGTATTAACTATGGATCAAATCTGGAGTGGAATATGTATTAGCGAAGGGTTCGTTCTAGAGCAGGATATGTATAACAATGGGTTAGTTCTGAAGTGGGATATGTATTTAGTGATGAGTTAGTTCTGGAGTGGGATATGTGTTACTATCGGGAAATTTCAAGAGAGTGTTTTATGTTAGTATTTGTGCTGGAATTATTTGTGTTAGAATTAAGTTTGTTCAGGTGTGGTGTTTATTTTTGGAATGTAATTTCTATTAGGATGGGAATTGTTCTGGAGTGGAATTTGTACTAATGTATCATGTTTTAAATCTATAATATTGCACCGTTCTCAAAATTCCACTCCCTGAGCTCTCTATTCCTGAAATACTGCAATCTCAGTAATCCTTAAACATATCACCACCTCCTGAGTCCCTGCTCATCCAAAATTGCTTTTGCAGAGAGCCAGTACAGATTTCAGGGTGTGAATGGCCTGCAGTAATCATTCTGTGTTTGTGCTCTATGAGTGGAATTTAAGGGAGCTGGAGAGCAGAGCCATTTTCCAGTCCTGCCGAAGTCAGTGGAATTTTACACCATCACTGCCATGGTGCCCCATGACTCTCCGTTCACTGACAGTCAATAGCTTCACCATTCATTACTGCCCATCCCACATCCATAATACTTCATCACTGTCCACCCCACCTCTGTGACATCATTCACCACTGCCCATCCCACATCCATAATACTTCATCACTGTCCACCCCACATCTGTAACATTGTTCACCACTGCCCATCGCACATCTGTAACATTGTTCACCACTGCCCATCGCCCATCTGTGACATCGTTCACCACTGCCCGTCGCACATCTGTAACATTGTTCACCACTGTCCGTCCTGCCTCTGTAACATTGTTCACCACTGCCCATCGCCCATCTGTGACATCGTTCACCACTGTCCGTCCCACCTCTGTAACATCGTTCACCACTGCCCATCGCCCATCTGTAACATCGTTCACCACTGTCCGTCCCACATCTGTAACATTGTTCACCACTGCCCATCGGCCATCTGTAACATTATTCACCACTGCCCATCCCACATCTGTAACATTGTTCACCACTGTCCGTCCCACATCTGTAACATTGTTCACCACTGCCCGTCCCACCTCTGTGACATTGTTCACCACTGTCCGTCCCACCTCTGTAACATTGTTCACCACTGTCCGTCCCACATCTGTAACATTGTTCACCACTGTCCGTCCCACATCTGTAACATTGTTCACCACTGCCCATCCCACCTCTGTAACATCGTTCACCACTGCCCGTCCCACCTCTGTAACATCGTTCACCACTGTCCGTCCCACCTCTGTAACATTGTTCACCACTGTCCGTCCCACATCTGTAACATCATTCACCACTGTCCGTCCCACCTCTGTAACATCGTTCACCACTGTCCGTCCCACCTCTGTAACATCGTTCACCACTGTCCGTCCCACATCTGTAACATTGTTCACTGCCCATCCCACCTCTGTAACATCGTTCACCACTGCCCGTCCCACCTCTGTAACATTGTTCACCACTGTCCGTCCCACATCTGTAACATTGTTCACCACTGCCCATCCCACATCTGTAACATTGTTCACCACTGTCCATCCTGCCTCTGTAACATTGTTCACCACTGTCCGTCCCACATCTGTAACATTGTTCACCACTGCCCATCCCACATCTGTAACATTGTTCACCACTGTCCGTCCCACATCTTAACATTATTCACCACTGCCCATTGCACATCTGTAACATTGTTCACCACTGTCCATCCCACATCTGTAACATTGTTCACCACTGCCCATCGCACATCTGTAACACTGTTCACCACTGTCCGTCCCACATCTGTAACATTGTTCACCACTGCCCGTCGCACATCTGTAACATTATTACAAATTGAATGGCACAGTGGTTAGCACTGCTGCCAGTGTTCAACTCCAGCTTGTGTCACTGTTTGTGTGGAATCTGCATGTTCTCCTCATATCTGCAAGGGTTTCCTCCAGGTGCTCTGGTAAATCCTTATGTTTGGTTAGGTACATTGACCTGAACAGGTGCCAGTCTGTGGCAACTAGGGGAATTTCACAGTAACTTCATTGCAGTGTTAATGTAAACCTCACTTGTAATTAATAACTAAACTTTTTTAACTTGTGTAACATTGTTCACCATTGCCTGTCCCACGTCTGTAACACTGTTTCACCATTTTCGTTCTGCTATGTGACTCCTTCACCTGCTGTGTGACAGTACGGTGGCACAGTGGTTAGCACTGCTGCCTCACAGCACCAGGGACCCAGATTCAATTCCTGGCTTGGGTCATTGTCTGTGTGGAGTCTGCACATTCTCCCCGTGACTGCGTGGGTTTTTTCACGCAGTTCAAAGATGTGTGTGTTAGATGGATTAGCCATGGCAAATATGCATGAGGTTAATGTATATGCAATATAAGATTAGGTGGACGGGTGCGCCTGGATGAGATGATCTTTCAAAGAGTCAGTGCAGCCGTGATGGGCCAAATGGCCCCTTTCTGTATAGTATGGATTCTGAGGTCATGTATTTGTCCTCCCTGGACATTTGTAAACCGTGGTGTCCTAGGTGAGGTCCCCATTCTACACCTTCCTTTGAGTTGATGTCACCTAGAAGTCTAATCCCTACAAACTGGCTGACCTTAGCTGAGTTCTTGGAACAAGGCAAAAAGGCAACAGGCAATGATTTCACTGCAACAAGTTAACAGAATTCACAAAGTAAACGATTGGAAGTTTTAAAGTTTATTTATAAGTGTCACAAGTAGGTTTACATTAACACTGCAGTGAAATTACCGTGAAAATCCCCTAGTCGCCACACTCCAGCATCGGTTCAGGTACACTGACAAAAAGGGAGAATTTAGCATGGCCATTCCACCTAACCAGCACGTCTTTCAGACTTGGGGGGAAACCGGAGGACCCAGAGGAAACCCACGCAGACATGGGAAGAACATGCAGACTCCACACAGTGACCCAAGACCGGGAATTGAACCCGCGTCCCTGGTGTTGTGAGGCAGCAGCGCTAAGCACTGTGCCACAGTGCCACCCCTTAATAAGGATAGTTAGCAAACTGTTTTCAATCTTTGTTTCTTGAAGCTTCTTGGACACAAAGTGATGTTGGTTTTGGTTCTGTTCCTTGCCTCTGTGAGATTGTGTAGCATCAAAGACCATTATTTTTAGACTTTCCCAAGCGCTGCCAAGGAGCAATTCCGTACATCATCCCTTGCCTGAGTGCAATCAAACTCTCTCTGTATCCCCCTCCAAACCCCCAACCTCCCTCCTCTAACCCTGGCTGTGAGTCTCAGCCTCCTCCACCTCACCGGTACCTGTCACATCCCTTAACTGTTCTTCCCACTTTCAGCTCTGCCTTAAAGATTCTCCTGAAATCTCGGCTTTCACTTTTCCACCTTCCTAATCAAACTTCTTCCTTGCTGCTGTGTGAAGTATGTCAGGCACGTGTTATTTCTATTGAAGGTGCTTGCTTGTTGTAACTATGTACACTGTGGACTTGCAACAGAGTAAGGGTGTGAAAGTGGGATTTACTCTGGAGTGGAGTCTGCATTGGCTGAATATTACAAGTTCTGCAAATCTGAAATAGAAACAATAATAGTTGAATATTCTCAGCAGGTCAGGCAGCATCTGTGCTGAGTCATTTCCAGAGTGCGGGTTCATAGAATCCATACAGTGCAGAAGGAGGCCATTTGGCCCATCAAGTCTGTATGCACTCTCTGATAGATCCCATCCAGACCCTTTCCTCTAACCCATGTACTTACCCTACTAATCCTCCTAACCAGCACATTTTTGGACACTAAAGAGCAATTTACCATGGCAATCTACCTAACCTGCACATCTTTAGATGCTTAGGAGCAATTTAGCATGGCAAATCCACCTAATTGGCACATCTTTAGACACTAAAGAGCAATTTACCATGGCAATCTATTTATTCTACACATCTTTAGACACTAAGGGGCAATTTAGTATGGCCAATTCATATAACCTGCACATCTTTGGACGTTAGGAGCCATTTTAGCCTGGGCAATCCACCTGACTTACACATCTGTAGACACTAAGGGGCAATTTACCATGGCCAGTCCACCTAACCTGCACATCTTTAGACACTAAGGGCCAATTTAGCATGGACAATCCACCTAACCTGCACATCTTTGGACAATGAGAGGAAACTGGCACATCTAGAGGATATCCATGCAGGCACGAAGGAGAACGTGTAGACTCTGCACAGTTACCTAAGGCTGGAATTGAACCTGGGTCCCTGGTGCTGTGAGGCAACAGTGCTAACCACTGTGCCACTATGCCACCCATTTGCTTTGAGACAAAACCTGCACTGAAAGGTGTCCAACCAACAGCAATATTCTTTGTGAAAGGAGTTTGTATAAGGTCAAAGTTTACATCATAGAAATGCTACAATGAAGTAGAATTTGTGCTCCTTAGGATTGTTAATGGGGTAAAATTGGTACTGGGTAGGATTTCTACCACAATGGAATTAGGGGAAAGACTGGAATTTATATTAGGACATGGTGGCACGGTGATTAGCACTGCTGCCTCACAGCAGCAGAAACCTAGGTTCAATTCTGGCCTGTACGTTGAATTTGCACATTCTCCCCGTGTCTGCGTGGGTTTCCTCCAGGTTTCCTCCTACACTTCAAAAATGTTAGGCGATTGGACATGCTAAATTTCCCTTAGTGTCAGAGGGACTAGTTTAGGGCAAAATACGTGGGGTTACGGGGATAGAGGCCGGGTGGGATTGCTGTTGGTGAAAACTTGATGGGCCAAATGACCTCCCTCTGCACTGTAGGGATCCCATGTTAATACCTTTATACTGCAGCATGGACTGCACTAAGCGATGAAATGCTTTGTACCTGACTAGATGCCTTTATGTAGAAGCCAAAAGGTTGCCAATTGTATTGATGTGAAACTTGCTTTATTTGGAAATAGGAGTTAGTTTATTTTGTAAGTTTGTAATTGATTTACAGATGCAAATTAGGATCAAGTATAAACTTATTAAGATGTGCTTCCTCTGAGCATGATGTCTATACGAACATGAAAACGATGTGCCCCAGCAATCATATTTCTCCAGGTGTGCAAGCATCTAACCCCCCCCCCTCTCTCCAGCAGGGTTTATTCCTCACTAATGGAGAAGAGGCAGCCTATCCCCAGTGGAGAGAGGCTATTGATGCCCCCCCAGGAGGTCAGGGGTAAGCAGGGAGTGCCCCTAGTACTGTGCCAGCCTGCCCAAAGGGCAAATCAGCAATGCCAAGGGAGCATCTTGGCTCTCCCTACTGGGGGGGGGCATCAGGCAGTGTTAACAGGGCAGAGCCTTGCCTGTTGGGTGGGTGATCGGTGGAGTGTGGGACCCACTGAGTTTGCATGTTCTCCTCGTGTCTGCGTGGGTTTCCTCCGGTTTCCTCCCGCAATCTGAAAGATGTGCCGGTTGGGTGGATTGACTCAAACAGGCACCGGAGTGTGGCGACTAAGGCATTTTCACATTAACTTCATTACAGTGTTAATGTAAGCCTTACTTGTGACTAATAAATAACTTTAACTCTATATTGAGATGATTGGAAGAGGGTGGGAGGAGTTGTTCAAGGCTGGCCATCCAGGTGGGGGTCAGGACTGTCAGCGGGTGGGGGGGGGGGGCGGTTTGGATTGGCTGGCAGGGGTGGGGGGATGGTGGGAGGGTCATGTTGGGATTGTCGTGAAGACTGTCCCACCGTGTCCTAGTATAAATTCCAGTCTTTCCCCTAACTCCATTGTGGTAGAAATTCTACCCAGTACCAATTTTACCCCATTAAAAATCGTAAGCAGCACAAAGTCTACCTCATTGTAGCATTTCCATGATGTAAACTTACACAAACTCCTTTCGCAAAGAGAATATCATCCCAAACCCGCTAACGAAATGAAAATTTTAATTTCTATATTGAAATAAGCAGGAAATGAGTGCGGAGCCCCTGCTGATGTCTCTATTTGATCAGCGTGGGGAGACTCACCCCCATGAACAAGATATTCACAACAACAGCCTATAGATCTAAAAGGTTAAAATTAAATTCACGTAATGGTCTATGTCAGATCCTCCCAAACTTTTTCCCACTGTGACCCAATTTTGAGGGGAGAGGGTGGGCTGTGAGGGAGAGGAGTGTGAAGTCTAAGAGGAGAGGGTGGATTGTGAGAGAGGAAAGTGGGAGCTCTGAGGGGAGGGAGTGGGCTGTGAGGGACGGGAGTGAGGACTCTGAGGGGAGAGGGTGGGCTGTCAGGGAGGGGATTGGGGACTCTGAGGGGAAAGGGTGGGCTGTGAGGGAAGGGAGCGGGAGCTCTTAGGGGAGAGGGTGGGCTGTCAGGGAGGGGATTGGGGACTCTGAAGGGAGAGGGTGGGCTGTGAGGGACGGGAGTGAGGACTCTGAGGGGAGAGAGTGGGCTGTGAGGGAGGGGAGTGAGGACTCTAAGGGGAGAGAGTGTGCTGTGAGGGAGGGGAGTGAGGACTCTGAGGGGAGGGGGTAGGGTGTGAGGGACGGGATAGAACATAGAACATAGAACATTACAGCGCAGTACAGGCCCTTCGGCCCTCGATGTTGTGCCGGCCAGTGGACCCTCTAACCTAAACTATTCCAATATCATCCATATGCCTATCCACCGAACATTTGAATGTCCCCAAAGTAGGCGAGTCCACAACTGCTGCAGGCAGGGCATTCCATGCCCTCACCACCCTCTGTGTGAAGAACTGCCTCTGACATCCGTCCTATAACTACCACCTCTTAATTTAAAGTTATGTCCCCTCGTGTTGGTCATCACCATCCGAGGAAAAAGGCTCTCACTATCCACCGTATCCAGTCCTTTGATCATCTTATACGCCTCAATTAGGTCACCGTGTAACCTTCTTCGCTCTAATGAAAATAACCTCAGGTCCCTCAGCCTTTCCTCATAAGGCCTTCCCACCATACCAGGCAACATCCTGGTAAACCTCCTCTGCACCCTTTCCAATGCTTCCACATCTTTCTTATAATGCGGCGACCAGAACTGTACGCAATACTCCAAGTGCGGCCGCACCAGAGTTTTGTACAGTTGTAGCATAACCTCACGGCTCCTAAATTCAATCCCTCTACCAATAAAAGCTAACACACCATACGCCTTCTTAACAACTTTATCAACCTGGCTGCCAACTTTCAAATAGCTATGTACTTGTACCCCAAGATCCCTCTGCTCGACAACACTATTAAGGGTCCTTCCATTAGCCCTATATTTCATATGCCTGTTATTCCTACCAAAGTGAATCACCTCACACTTATCCGTATTGAATTCCATTTGCCACCTCATGGCCCAGCTCTGCAACCTATCTACGTCCCTCTGCAAACTATAACATCCATCCTCGCTGTCTACAACTCCCCCCCACTTTGGTATCGTCAGCAAATTTACTAATCCAACCCTCTACACCCTCATCTAGGTCATTTATAAAAATGACAAACATCAGTGGCCCTAAAACAGATCCTTGAGGTACACCACTTGTAACTGCACTCCAGGTTGAATATTTCCCATCAACCACCACCCTCTGTCTTCTATCAGCTAGCCAATTCCTAATCTAAACTGCTAAATCACCTTCAATCCCATGCATCTACACTTTCTGCAGTAGCCTACCATGGGGAACCTTATCAAACGCTTTGCTAAAATCCATATACACTACATCAACTCCCTTACCCTTATCTACCGCTTTGGTCACCTCCTCAAAAAACTCAATAAGGTTTGTGAGGCACGACCTACCCTTCACAAAACCGTGCTGACTATCCCTAATCAATTTATTCCTCTCTAGATGCTTATAAATCCTATCCCTTATAATTCTTTCCAAGACCTTGCCCACAACAGAAGTCAGGCTCACCGGTCTATAATTTCCAGGATGGTCCCTACTCCCCTTTTTGAACAAAGGGACAACATTTGCCATCCTCCAGTCTTCCGGCACTATACCTGTAGCTAACGACGACATGAAGATCAAAGCCAAAGGCTCTGCAATCTCCTCTCTAGCCTCCCAGAGAATCCTAGGGTAAATCCCATCTGGCCCAGGGGACTTATCAATTTTCATACCCTCAAGATTCGCTAACACCTCCTCCTTATGAACCTCAATCCTACCCAGTCTACAACCTGGTATCGCAGTATTCTCCCCGACAACACTGTCTTTCTCCTGCGTGAATACTGACAAAAAATACTCATTCAGTGTCTCTCCTATCTCCTCAGGCTCCACGCACAACTTCCCACTGCTATCTCTGACTGGCCCTAATCTTGCCCTAACCAATCTTTTATTATTTATATACCTGTAAAAAGCTTTAGGATTCTCCTTAATCCTATCCGCCAAAGTCTTCTCGTGTCCTCTTCTAGCTCTTCTCAACTCCCTCTTTAGCTCCTTCCTGGCTGATTTATAGCTCTCCATTGCCCTAACTGAGCCTTCACGTCTCATCATTATATAAGCCTCCTTCTTCCTTCACTCTCCTTCAGGAGTGAGGACTCTGAGGGGAGAGGGTGGGCTGTCAGTGAGGGGATTGGGGACTCTGAGGGGAGAGGGTGGGCTGTGAGGGACGGGAGTGAGGACTCTGAGGGGAGAGAGTGGGCTGTGAGGGAGGGGAGTGAGTACTCTGAGGGGAGAGGGTGGGCTGTGAGGGAGGGGAGTGAGGACTCTGAGGGGAAGGGGTAGGGTGTGAGGGACGGGAGTGAGGACACTGAGGGGAGAGAGTGGGCTGTGAGGGAGGGGAGTGAGAGCTCTGAGGGGAGAAGGTGTGCTGTGAGGGAGGGGAGTGAGGACTCTAAGGGGAGGGGGTAGGGTGTGAGGGAGGGCAGTGAGAGCTCTGAGGGAAGAGGGTGGGCTGTGAGGAAGGGGAGTGGGAGCTCTGAGTCGAGGGGATAGGGTGTGAGGGGGGGAGTGAGATCTCTAAGGGGAGGGTGTGGGCTGTGAGGGAGGGGAGTGGGAGCTCTGAGGGGAGTCGGTGGGCTGGAAGAGAGAGGGGAGCGGGAGAAAGCATTTTAAGCGATGTGATGTTAGAGCAGGGTTTTTAAATAAAAACCACTGACATTTACACTGATTTTGGAACAGGAATCAAACCTCAAAGATCGATCAGATTGGGCCAGATTTTAAAAACCGTGAGAAGCCTCTCAGGCTTGCAGACATTTGGAGTGGCATGATGGTACAGTGGTTAGCACTGCTACCTCATGGTACCAGGGACCTGGGTTCAAGTCCCAGCTTGGCTCATTGTGTGGAGTCTACACATTCTCCCCATGTCTGCATGGGTTTCCTCTGGGTACTCTGGTCTCCCCCCGCAATCCAAAGACATGCTAGTTAGTTGCAGTGGCCAATGCTAAATTCACCCTCAGTGTACCTGAACAGAGGCTAAAGCGTGGCAACTAAGGGATTTTCACAGCAACTTCATTGCAGTGTTAATGTAAGCCTGCTTGTGACACTAATAAATAAACTGGAAAGTTTACAACCATCTTTGCTATCTTGGAGCTCACGAACCAAAAATGTCTCGGGTTGCGATCAAAAATTTCTCAGCTCTAAGCTTGGTCTGTCCAATATAAAATGTATTATATTTTGTTACAATATATATTGTAATTTGTAACCAGGGATTAAGCAACTAAGGCAATGTTTCCAATCTAGAGATGTGTCAGATCAGGAGTTACTGGCTGTGATGAATCACTGATGACTCTCGTGTGTTGCTGATTAACCTTGTAGCACTAGAAATATAATGGATGTTTATTATTCATCTGACAACTGTTGAAAACTATCTGCTGGCTTTGTGTTGTAGATTACTTTATTCATTCATGGGACATGCTGGCCAGCATTTATTGTCCATCTCTTCATAGAATCTCTACAGTACAGAAGGAGGCCATTCAGCCCATTGAGTCTGTACCGACCACAGTCCCACCCAGGCTTTCTTCCTGTAACCCCACCTATTTAACCTGCTAATCTCCCTGACGTATAAGGGTCAATTTATCACGGCCAATCCACCTAATCTGCACACCTTTGGACTGTGGGAGGAAACTGGAGCACTCGAAGGAAACCCATGCAGACACGGGGAGAATGTGCAAACTCCACACAGACAGAGGCCAGAATTGAACCTGGGGCCCTGGCGCTGTGAGGCTGCAGTGCTAATCACTGTGTCAGAAGGCAGTCAAGAGTCAACCACGTTGCTGTAACTCTGGAGTTACCTGGTCAACCAGACCAGGTAAGGACAGCAAATTTCCTTCCCCAATGGACACGAGTGAACCAGATGGGTTTTTCTGACAATGGTTTCCTGGTCATCAGCAGATTCTTAATTCCGGAAATTTGTTTATTGCATTCAGATTCCACCATCTGCCGTGGCAGGATTCGAACCCAGGTTCCCCAGGATGTTAGCTGAGTTTCTGAATTAATAGTTTCATGATAATACCAGTAGGCCTTGCTTGCATCACCTAATACCACAACCCTTCTGATAGAGAAATGATGCCAAGTTCTTACCCCTTGACTGGTTCTGTTTCAGGTTAAATCTCCTTCTGAACAAGGCCTTCAGACAATGGATTCAAAGGCGGGAACAGATTAGTGGCTTCACCGGAGGGAGAGGCTGACAGTGCTTTCCATTGGAGGGTGTTTCCTGTGAGTAATTTATCTCCTGTCTCTCTCTGCCTGCAGTTTGAGACACACACGGTCAAATTCCCTATGTTAATGTTACTGAGAATACAGACAAATGCAAACCAGCCTCTGACCCCTTCCTGCACCCCCAAAACATGTGTGTCACTCAACAACAAAACTCATCATGGAATCATAGAACTTTTACAGTGCAAAAGATAGCTATTGGCCGATCAAATCTGCACTGACTCTCTAACAGAGCATCTAACCCAGGCCGCATCCCTGTAACTCCACCCTCTACCCCATTACACAGTGGGGACTCGATCATGATTCGATGATTCTAATCCCCCTAATCAGGTGAAGGCAGCAGAGCGGCGAAGGTGATTGGCAGTTGCAGGTAATATTTGCAAATGTGCAGTCAGTGCAACCAGAAGATGGTTTGTAGAGGAGCTGTTGTAAAGAAACAGTTTAACCCCAAACACTACTTCAGTGTTTCCCTGCCTATCTTCTTCTCTAATTAAAAGAAAAGTTGGTAGGAGGATCCCAATCAAGGGAGAGGTGAGTTGAGAATCTTTTATCCTTTTACCTATATAAGGGCAGAATGGCAGCGGTATGCTCCTCCTGTCAGATGTGGGAAATTAGGGAGTAACCTGGTCTCCCTGACAACTTTATCTGCAGGAAGTGTGTCCTCACAGACTGCATTGTTTAAGAGATTTAAAAGAAACCAAGAGAGCAAAAAGGGGATTCAAGATTGTTTTGGCAGATAAGGCAAAGGAGAATCCAAAGATCTTCTACAAGTACATAAAGAACAAAGATAACAAGGGAGAGAATAGGGCCTCTTAAGGATCAAGAAGGCCGCCGAGAGATGGGTGAGATCCTAAATGAATACTTCTCATCAGTATTTACTACTGGGAAAAGCATGGATGTTAGAGAACTTGGGGAAATAAATAGTGATGTCTTGAGGACTGTACATATTACAGAAAAGGAGGTACTGGAAGTCTTAAAGCGCATTAAGGTACATAAATCGCTGGGATCTGATGAAGGGTATCCCAGGACATTGTGAGAGGCTAGGGAGAAAATTACAGGTCCCCTAGCCGAAATATTTGAATTAATAAAAGTCACGGATGAGGTGCCTAAAGATTGGAGAGTGGCCTTTGTTTAAAAAGAGGAAAAGTCTGGGAACTACGTCATGAAGAAATCATTTCTTTGAACGTTTCTCAATTGGTTGACAGGCAAGCCGTCGTCTAATTGGGTAATGAATGAGTCTTTTTGCTCCCCGGATGAGTTATAAGGATGAATTGTGTTGATGACTAATAGCTGGAGTGTGGGGGCAAATCATACAATCCCATACAATACAATCCCTACAGTACAAAAGGAGGCCATTCAGCCCTTTGAGTCTGTACTGACCACAAATTCACCCAGGCCCTATTCTGTAACCCCACACATTTACCCTACTAATCCCCCGACACTGGCATCAATTTAGCATGGGCAATCCATCTAAACCACATATCTTTGGAATGTGGGAGGAAACTGGAGCACCCAGAAGAAACCCACACAGTCACGGGGAGAACGTGCAAACTCCACACAGTCAGTGATCCAAGGCTAGAATTGAACCCAGGTCCCTGGCGCTGTGAGGCAGCAGTGCTAACCACTGTGCCACGGTGCCACACACACCTGTGTTGAATCCCCTAGGAATACATTCAGTCACAGTTGGTAATCCTATAAAAGATATGGAAAAACGACCAGTGCAGGGACTAGAGTATTGCATGGAAAACAAGAGGATACAAAATTGTCCCTCACACCATTAGAAGTAAATGTAACAAATATGGAGAAGGGGGCGGAGTGAGGTGGGGGGCAGATTGAGAGATAACTGGACCTTACTGGGAAGAAAGCACAAAACAGAGCCTTGCATGCCATGTGGAAGGAGAGAGCCGTGTTTCTGTCCTTCACCTTTCTTTAAATCAACAATCCCATTCTGGTTTAAGTTTAACAACCTAACAGAGGCAAGCAAGATAAAACCACAGCCACTCAAAAACCAGTGGCTTCACATATAGTGAGATTGCTCTGCATCTTTCAATCTTTATCACCAAATGATAAATGCATACAGGAATTGACAAATCCTTTCTCCACTTCTAAAGAGCAATAGGGGCAGATCTATTACATCCCCATTACAGAGGGAGAAGATGATGATGAGGTGTGGGAGGAAAGGAAATTATTCTTCTGCAAGAACAATGAAGGTGATTGCAATGGCGATGCTGAGGACAAGCTCGTGACAGAGTTCCTGGGGAAAGGTTAGTGTCCCATGGACCAAATAGTCCTCAAGTCTGTGGGAATTAGATAGAAAAGTCTCCACTGACTGGAGTCATATCTGGCACAAAGAGAGAGATTAGAAGCTAATCATGTCAGCCACAGGGCATGACATTGAGCGTTCCTCAGGGTGGAGTCCTTGGTCTAACTATCTTCATCTGCTTGACCAATGACCTTCCCTCCGTTATCAGGTCAGAAGTGGGGATATTTGCTTGCACGATGCTCATCACCATTTACACAATGATACACACTACTGGCCCTAGTGCACTTTAGGATGCACTGCAGCCAATCAGCAAAGGAATTTCAACAGCAACTTCTAAACCCATGACTTCCAACTCCAGGAAGGACAAAGGTGGCAGATCCGAGGAAACACCACCACCTGGAAATTCCACATCCACCACACACCGCCCCCAGCCCCCCTCCATCCTGATTGAGCGCTATATCATCATTCTGGTACTGTTAGAATCATAAAATCCCTACAGTGCAGAAGGAGGCTATTTGGCCCATTGAGTCAGCATCCACCACAACCCCACCCAGGCCCTATTCCCATAACCTCATGCATGTACCCGAACTAGTTGCCATGAAGCTAAGACCCAATTTACATGGCCAATCCATCTAATCCACACATCTTGGGACTGTGGGAGGAAACCGGAGCACCCAGAGGAAACCCACGCAGACACGGGGAGAATAAGCAAACTCTGCACAGTCACCCAAGCTGGGAATTGAACCCAGGTCCCTAGCACTGTGAGGCAGCAGTGCTAACCTCTGTGCCTTCATGCCGGGATTTTGATGGGTTGAAATCAAAGTTTCCTTCATAACAGCACTGTGGGTGTACCTACATAGAAAAAAGTCTCACAACACCAGCTTAAAGCCCAACAGGTTTTTGGACTTTAAGCTAGTGTTGTCAGACTTCTTTCTGTTTTCACCCCAGTCCAATGCTGGCATCTCCACATCGGGTGTATCTACAAACACCACCTGGACTTGTGATGATACTGTGCCTTTACAAAATGTATTTATAACATATGCCTGGTGAAGGGTAGGTTTAAAATTCAGCTCTGTTTACAATGCTGATTTTTCTGGTCCAGACAGCCCACATGCTGGGAATGTCTATCCAACCTCTCTTCATATCTCAACCACTCCATCCCAGACAGAATCCTGGTGAATGTCCTCTGCACCCCCTGCAGTGAATCCTGCAACAGTTCTGATAGGTTGGCCTTCATATTTGGGGAGGAGGGAAGGGCAATTTTTATTCCATCGCTGCCTCATTTGCAAATATAGAGGGGCAGCAATGAGATGAAAATTGACACCTCTGAGAGCTTCTGGACTTTCCTACCATCATTTCAGTTATGGGGGAGTGAAACTGGATTATCAGAGGAGGAGGGAAATCCAAAAGTATCTGGTCCTTGAGCAGAGAACACCCTCAATCAGAAGGTGGAGATCTCACCTTCCCAGCTCCACCCCCTACTCAAGATTGAGATTGGTGAATTTTTCAATCTCTCACCGTGAGTTACCTGGTGACTAATAATCTGAAAATTGAGGCTGGACAAGTTGAGAGGGATGGCCTAGTGTTATTATCGCTAGACTATTAATCCAGAATATCCTGAGAGACCTGGGTTCCAATCCTGCCTTGGCAGATGGCAGAATTTGAATTCAATTAAAAAAATCTGGAATTAAGAACCTGATGACGGTGAAACCGTTGTCAATTGTTGGAAAAACCTATTTGGTTCACTGATGTTCTTTAGGGAAGGAAATCTGCTGTCCTTAACTGGTCTGGCCTACCTATGACTCCAGAGCCACAGCAATGTAATTGAATCCCAACTGTCCTTGGGCAACTAGGGATGTGCAATAAATGCTGGTCAGCGAGCAATGCCCATGTCCCATGAATGAATTAAAAAAAGGTCAATAAATGACCATTAAGTGGCCACATAAGGACTATAATTGAGGCAAGGACAGGCTTCTTGTCTGAGGCCCTGCCTGCCCCACCTTAAAACCTCACCTGAATCAGGGCAGGTAGGATCCCAAAGGGCTGGGGTCCATGCAATTGTACCTGCCATTACACCCACCACATGACAATTCCCTGAATGGAAAATTTACCCCAGTTTTCATTAAGCACAGAAAGAATGATGTTCAATGCATTTTTATAACAATGTTTCCTTATCTCAATTATATTCAGATGGAACCAGTGCAGACATGTATCCTACTGAGTGATATCTGGATACAGCTATGAACAGCTCCCAGCAATCCTACCATGCCAGTAATTATTCTTTCAGGAACGCTGCGATTCACCTGTCCCACTCGTGGCGGGAATCGTACTGGGCAAGACAGAAAATCCAGTGGACATTCAAAGATCCATTGAAATTCAGTCGGGAATTTTTGGTCTTGAGATAAGGGCAGGTCCGGAGATTCCCACCCAAGATGTTGGCATCATCGACAAGGTCAGTCTTCAATGCTCAATCCAGATTGTTCTGGAACTGAGGGCAGTTGAGAGTCAATCACATTGTATCTCTGGAGTAGGCCAGACCAGGTAAGGATGGCAGATTTCCTTCCCTAGAAAATATTAGTGAACCAGATGGGTTTTTCTGACAATCGACAGTGGTTTCATGGTCACCATTACTGAGATTAGCTTTTAATTCCTGATTTATTAATTGAATTTACCATATACCAGCTATCATGGTGGGATTTGTACCCATGGCTCAGTGTATTTGCTGTTAGCCTCTCTGTTCTTAGCCCAGTGACAGTGCCACTACACTACCATTTCCTGCAAGCATCTAAATAAACAATCCCCGTGTCCATTTAACATAAGCTCAAATGCAGAACATTACAGTGAAAGCTTAAAGCAATAATCTGTCAAGTCATTTTGCAATGTCTAAAGAGGCAATGAAAGTGAATGACACAAGGATGATGATGCAGATCAAGAAGTATAGGAACTATGCAGAATGTGACAACAGGTTATGATAAGCATGTAGGCATATCTAACTGGAATGCCAGAGGCTGTCATCAGCTGATTAACCTTATGTCAGAGGCTGACACTTTTGCACGCAGTAAAATCCACCCCCAGGTTCCAGGCAAAGCAAGGCACAGGTGTGGAAAGCAAATCAGTCTATCAACAAAAGTACGTGATAATTCCCTTGTCTTGCATCACATGTTGCTGTTTAAGTGACATTATTAGCGAAGCAGTGCTACACAGGGCTTCACTGCTTATCAGTGCACAGAAGCCTTGGGGCTTTCTCAGACTAGGCTAAACCCACAGAAGTTTGGATTCTGTCCCTCTGACTCCACGGTGGTGCCAGAGCGAGGAGTCTTATTGCAAGCTGTGCCTAGCATTGCCCTCTAATTCTACCTTTTATTCTCGTTCTATGCTTTTAAAACTTGATTCTAACTCTTTTAAGCTCTGTAACAATGCGCTAATTCAATCCATCCAGTCAATTTTTCTCTACAGCCTAGCTATGACCATATATATTCCTCACTCTCTCCTTTCCTTCTCTATGGACAAGATGCTTTGTATACACGCAAGAAACTAATACATTTGACAATAATAAATCGAATCAAATTTTTCCTATTACTCTTCAATTTCTTCATTTTCCAGCTATAGTAAGAAGTCTCATGACACCAGGTTAAAGTCCAACAGGTTTATTTGGAATCAAGAGCTTTCGGAGTGCTGCTCATTCCTCAGGTGAGTGGAGAGGTAGTTTCACAAACTTAGAAAAAGATAAGATAATAGTTGGAATGTGAGTCTTTACAAATCATGTCTTTACATGTACAGACAGTGCGAGTGGAGAGAGGGATAAATATAGGTTTAAAGAGGTGCGAATTGCCTCAAGTCAGGACAGTTAGTAGGATTTTGCAAGCCCAGGCCACATAGTGGGGGTTACATGTAGTGCAAAATGAACTTATGCTAACAAGCTATTAGCCTCATTATTTTCATTAAAAAGCATGGTTGTTCAATTACATAAATAATCTAATATATTTTAAAAACTGAAGAATGGTAACTTTTCATTCTTACCAATGAAAGAATGGTAAGGTCTGGTTCAATGTTTATTTATTAGTGTCACAAGTAAGCAATGAAGTTACTGTGAAAATCCCCTAATGTTTGGGTACACTGGAAGAGAATTTAGCGCAGCCAATGCACCTAACCAGCATGTATTTCAGGCCGTGGGAGGAAACTGTAGCACCTGGAGGAAACCCACGCAGACACAGGGAGAACGTACAGACTTCGCACAGTCGCCCAAGCCAGGAATAGAACCTGGGTCTCTGGTGTTGTGAGGCAGCAGTGCCAACCACTGTGCCACCTCCTGATACCCAGTCCAATACCGGCATCTCCACATCATGACTGACACTGTCAGGGACGGGGTAGGCTGCTGCTGACTCATATAGAGTGGTTGTTATGGAAACGAACATCTCCTAGCAACAGGATGTTTCCTCAGTCTGGACAGTGGTTTCTTGGTGTATTGATGTTTGGCAGAATAAAGTTGGAATGACTGTGGACCAGCATCTACAATGTTCCATTCGCTTTTGACTCTGAAATCCAAAACAAAACTATGTAGACATATCATTGGACATCCATCCTTTCAGACAGAAGTGAACTCGGGGAGTTTGCACTGTTTGCTGGTACCTCAATATATTGTCTTGGAGTTCTTTGTGGAGAGTTCTCTCTCCCTTTCAACTCTCTGAAGCTAAAATAGACTGTTCACAACTTGTTCCCTGTCCAAAGGCAGCTCCTTATCTCATTGTCTGCTGATATTTCATCCTCATTCTTGGAAGTTCTTCTGGCAGTTTTGGTTTGCCACAACCTTCCTCTCTTGGAAACGTGGTGAGGAGGGAGGGGGGCAGGTCACAGGTCAAGCACACCAACAGGAATAAGAATCAAACCCACGCTGTTGGCATCACTCTGAAGCATGTGCTAGCTAACTGAACCAATCAAGTGTCTGAGCAACTGAACCAACTAAACCAGCAATAACTCTCACCAACTTTTACAGATGCACCATAGAAAGCATTTTTTCTATTTGTATCACAGCTTGGTATGGCTCCTGTTCTGCCCAAGAGCACAAGAAACTACAAAGGGTCGTGAATGAAGCCCAATCCATCACGCAAACCAGCCTCCCATCCATTCACTCTTTCTACACTTTCCACTGCCTTTGGAAAGCAGCCAGAATAATTAAGGACCCCACACACTCTGGAGACTCTCTCTTCTATCTTACCCTGATGGAGTAAAGATACAGAAGCCTGAGGTCACGCACCAACCGTCTCAAGAACAGTTTCTTCCCTGCTGCCATCAGACTTTTGAATGAGATTACCTCGCACTGAGTTGATCTTTCTGTACACCCTAGCTATGACTGTGACACTACATTCTGCACTCTGTCCTTTCCTTCTCTATGAATGGTATGCTTTGACTACATAGTGTGCAAGAAATAATACTTTTCACTGTATGTGACAATAATAAATCAAATCAAATCAAAAACATGGAACTCGCTTTTCTATCTGTTGATACTTACAATCCATTGTTGCCAGAGAAGACTCGATGGGCTGAAGGGCCTTTTCTGTGCTATAAGACTCTATGATTCCATTCATTGATGTAAGCAATGGCACTTGTTCAAATACAACAGCAATAAGAGATTGGGAGAGTGAACTTTTTGTTTCTAAAGCATTGCTGGAGTTGGCATTACGGAACCCAAGCACCCTTCCTTCGCTATGTTGCCAGTGCCAGCCACATCTGGCATAATCAGTGCCAACCACATCTGGTTGTTTTGAGGTAGGCGATCACAAGGGCATCGTCTGGCCTGCGTTGGGTGCAGCTAATTTGGCATCACCCCAACCCGCCTTCCTTACCAGCTGCTCAGATGCCCATACACCCAAATTTATACCAAGCAGCTCCATTCGACAAATTCACACGGCACTCACAAAAGGTTGAGGGATTAGCTGAAAAGTGGACCTTGTACTAGTGTTACTTAAAGGGCCAGGCACCCAATTTACACATTAGGTAATAGTGGAAAAGTTGCTAAGTGCCCAGGAATATTTTTTGGTGGGAGTGGGGTGGAACCTGTGCTTGCTGGTGAAGCCAACAGCAGACTGCTCTGGGCCACACGGTGGTTAGCACTGCTACTTCACAGCACCAGGGACCCGGGTTCGATTCCCGGCTTGGCTCACTGTCTGTGTGGAGTTTGCATGTTTTCTCTGTGGCTGTGTGGGTTCCCTCTTGGTGCTCCGGTTTCCTCCCACAGTCCAAAGATATGTGGGTTAGGTGGAATGGCCATGCTAAATCGCCCCTTAGTGCTAGGAAAACTAGCAGGGTAAATACAGTGGGTTATGGGAATAGGGCCTTGTGAGATTGTTGGTGCAGGCTCAATGACCTCTTTTGCACTGTGGGGCTCTATGGATTCCATGTCTCGGGGGACATTGCACAGGCATCCCAATCTCTAAGTGAATTGAGAGATGTCCTACCAGCCCCTCCACATCACCTGCCTTCAACTCCCATTATGGGTGGCAGTGCAAACCTCCCCAATGTCAGGACAGGTTGCTGGAATCAGGACCTTCCCAATGTGTCCTCCATCACGACCCCCTACGCAGCCCATCCTACACACCCCATCCCCTTTGCTGGTCTCTTCCCCTCAAAACCCTCACCCAACGTCACATGCCAATCACACCCTCCTTGAAGAGCTCCCTCTCCCTGCAGAGACCCTTCCCCAGCAGAGATCTTCTCCCTCGCAGAGGTCCTCCCTTGTGGAGCTCTTCCACTGCAAATCTCCTCCCCCTGCATAGCTCCCTCCCCCCGGCAGAGCTCCTCCTCCTGCAGGGTTCCCTCCCCCTGCAGGGTTCCCACCTCTTTTCAGAGCTCCCCTTCCTCCTGCCCAATTTCCCACTCCACACAACCATCTCATTCCTGCCAACTTGAAGGAAAGGGAGAGCTTTGTGCAAATAGATGTAACTGGGCCCTGGAGTTAGCCGACTCAGGCCTCACCTCAAGGGGCTGATGAAGGTTTTTCTCCCAGCTCACCCTCATTCCACATCAAACGGACTTAAACAGAATTAAAACTGACCCTTTTGTTTTGCAGATAATGGGACAGTGAGATGTGAATCGGAGAGACCCCATCATTATACCTTATCCTAACCGCAGTCATCTTTACAGCACCATGAAAAATGGGCTGAGTTATCGGCAGAGACAGAGCAAATGGGAAGTGAAGTGCTTTAGCTTGCTTGCTTCTCGCTCGCAGGGCCATGGTTTGATCTTGAGATAATAGCGCAGTGTCATAGCCAATTATATCATTCCATTCTCAATCAGAATGGACACAGACATTGCTTTGTCTTTGAATGCGGCCCCTCGGCGGAGAAAAGAAGGTTTAACCCACACTCCACCTCATAGCCTCACTCTTAGCAGCAAGCATGCTGGGTATCCTTGTCAGAAAGGGGTGTAACTCTGTCTACGTGGAAACAGAGTGAATATAAACAGAACACACAGCCTTCAATGACTAAACTGAGGGAAATACCTCTCAACAACAAGACAGCGTCTGGGAAGATTATGCAGTCACCTTCCCCCATTTCTGTCAACGACCCAAGGTCGGGAATCGAACCCAGGTCCTCGGCACTGTGAGGCAGCAGTGCTAACCACTGCGCCACTCAAAGTGTTTCTATGTTTTGTATTGCAGGCTTAGAAATGGAAAGGTCTGATCACTTCTTGGCCTTCAGGCTATGATCAAGCTCAAGAGGGGATGTACTGCCTTATCTGGTCAGCTTGGACCCTGTCTAAAGTTAAAGGTTATTTATTAGTAGGCTTACATTCACACTGCAGTGAAATTATTATGGGAATCCCCTTACCACCACAACACCACATACTTGTTCGGGTACACGGAGGGAGAATTTTGCATTGCCAATGCACCCGACCAGCATATCTTTGGACTGTGGGAAGAAACCGGAGCACCCAGAGGAAACCCACGCAGACACGGGCAGAACATGCAGACTCCACACAGACAGTGACTAAGCTGGGAATTGAACCCTGATGCTGTGAGGCAGCAGTGCTAACCCACTGTGCCACCAGGCCACTCTTGTGTGTTTGTGTCCCTTGTGGGGGCCATGAATTGGATTCCCTGTGAATTTGGCTTTTGAAGCAAGTAAGGACTATCTATGAACATCGGCTTTATAGCTTTAGGGCTGGTGTAAAAATGTAATTTTTTTAACCCACTCCTGATTCCCTTCCTCTGCCCCCCCCCAACAGAGATATCAACAAATAAAATTTAACTATAATAATGTGGTGCCCCTCTAACGACATCAAGATACTACAGGTTTTGTTCACATTTATCGATAGAGAGGCAGGGGATTGCAGCTCATGGCTGTGTGGAGAGAGTTCCACCCCTTACACATTTACTGTCTGGCTCCCTGGTGTATTCTGCCTGAGAGAGGGCTCCACCCTCCGGAGTGATTGCTTGCTCTCGGTTCTCATTGGTCTCTCAAGCCAGGTGACCCTTCTCCTGCTGTGCTGCCTTAAAGAGACAAATATCGCCTTTGATATCCGGGCCTCGTCAAGGCTTCATGGAGGAGGCATGACAATTTTTCCGTGTAGGCCTCAGGTTAAAATTGCAGCCAGGCCTTGACAACACAATCTGCATTTTGAAGGGGGGACTCTGCCTCCCACACTCGGGTTAAAATTGAGTGCAGTGAGTCACTGTGGCAACTTTAATTACCGCCTGCCTGGTGTGGGCACCACAATGGGCACAGTAATGAGCACTGCTGCCTCACAGTGCCAGGGACTCGGTTTCGGATTCCCGGTTGGTCACTGACTGTGTCGAGCCTGTACCTTCTCCCCGTGTCTGTGCGGGTTTCCTCTGGATCCTCCAGTGTCCTCCAACAGTCCAAAGATGTGCAGATTAGGTGCATTGGCCTAGTTAAGTTGCCCTACCGGGATGTGTAGGTTAGAAGGATTAGAATGATGGGGTTATGGGGATAAAGCCTGGGTGGGATTGTTTTTGGTGCAGACTCAATGGGCCAAATGGCCTCCTCCTGCACTGTACGTGTCTAATTCTATTCCTGTGGATAAATGAAGAAGGTTTTAACGCAGGGGAGTATTTGAGTTTGGCTGGATGGGGGTAAAAGCCACGGGCGGATTATCCATGCATTAGGAAACCAGCTCCAACCTGCCAATTCTTACATTTCCCTCAAGTGTAGCAGGCTGTGTATCACAACTCTCTGGAAAGAGCCAGGTAGCGATTAACATATGCTAATTGCTCAATTAGGGTGATATTTACACAGACTTCTGATGTCAACGCCAGGCCTACAGTTTGCCTGGGCTTCCAGTGAACACAAAGTGCCTAAGGCAGCAGTAGGGTAATCTAAATCTATCCACTATCGTTAATACCCCAGGCATCACCATTGATCAGAAGCTGAGCTGAACCAGCCTCAGAAATACTGCCTCTACAAGAGCAGTCATGATGTAAAGATGCCGGCGTTGGATTGGGGTGGTAAGAACTCAGTAAGAATTTAGCAACACCAATTTTTAATCCAACCGATTTATTTGATAGTAAAATTGCGAGCTTTCAACACTCTGTGTCTTCCTCAGGCTTACTGAGTTAGGAACTTACTGAGTCAGGAACTTACTGAGTTCCTACAAGAGCAGATCAGAGGCTGGCAATCCCGCAGCGAGTAACTCATTTCCTGACTCCCCAAAGCCTATCCACCATCTACAATGGCACATTTCAATGGAAGATGGAATACTCCCCACTTGCCTGGATGAGCCCCAACAACACTCAAGAAGCTTGACACCATTCCAGGACAAAGTAGCCCGCTTAATTGGCACCTCATTCACCATCTTCAACGTTCACTCCTTCCACTAACAGTGCACACTGGCAGCCATGTGTACTATCTATATGATGCACTGCACCAACTCACCAAAGGCTCCTTCCAAACCTGCTCCCAGGTCAAAGGACAAGGGCAGCAGATACATGAGAGCACTATCACCTGCGAGTTCCCCTCCAAACCACACACATCCATCCTGATTTGGAAATATATCAGCCGTTCCTTCACTGGGTCAAAATCCTGGAATTCCCTCCCTAACGGTATTGTGGGTTTTCCTACACCACAATGGACAACAGTGATTCAAGAAGATAGCTCACCACCATCTTCTTATTGACAATTAGGCCAGCGCTGCCCAGAAGCCATTAAAGGGCAGCACGGCGGCACAGTGGTTAGCACTGCTGCTTCACAGCTCCAGGGACCTGGGTTCAATTCCTGGCTTGGGTCACTGTCTGTATGAAGTTTGCACATTCTCCCTGTGTCTGTGTGGGTTTCCTTCAGCTGCTCCAGTTTCCTCCCACAGTCTAAAGATGTGCAGGTTAGGTTGATTGGCCATGCTAACCAATTACCCTTTAGTGGCCTGAGATGCGGAGGTTAGAGGGATTAGTGGGTATAATATGTAGGATATGGGGATAGGGCCTGGGTGGGATTGTGTTCAGTGCAGACTTGATGGGCCAAATGGCCTCTTTCTGCACTGTAGGTTTCTATGATTTCTATGATTCTAAAAATAAAAAACACAAGGTGACTGACTTTCTATCACTCTCGGAGAAGGAGAATTATAACCATAAAAAGAGAAACTCTTTCTGCTGAAAAGTCACAGGCCTGAAACATTAACTCCATTTCTCTCTCCACATATGCTGCCTGATTTTTTGAGTATTTCCAGCATTTTTTGTTTTTCATTTCAAATTTCTGACACCAGCTGTGTTTAACACCAGCCTGAGGGGCAAGCAGCAGAGAGAGAGACGAGGGCAGGGAGGGGGTGGTAGGACTGCAGAGAGGGAGAGGGAGCAGGGAAAGTGGGGGGGGCAGCGACAGAGGGAGAGGAGGAGGCAGAGAGAGAGGGCAGAGAGCGATGGGGGGGTGAACGTCGAGAGAGAAGAGGGCAGCAGATAGAGAGGAGAGTGGCAGAGAGAGAGAGGCAGAGAGTGTGGGGGTGAACGTCAGAGAGAGAAGAGGGCAGCAGATAGAGAGGAGAGTGGCAGAGAAGAGGGGGCAAGAGAGGGGAAGGGCCAGCAGAGAGGGGGAGTGGTAGAGAGAGGGGAGATGGCAGAGAGAGGGGGGGATGGCAGAGAGAAGGACATGCGGAGAGAGTGGGCAGCAGAAAGAGAAAGGCGTAGAAGAGAGAGAGAGAGGAATGCGGAGAGGAGGGGGGAGCAGAGACAGTGGTAACGGAGCAGCAGTGAGGGGATTGCCGGATTGAGAGGGCGGTGGAGAGAGAAGGAAGTGCTGGAGGGGTGTTGGTAGTGGAGGAAGTGACAGAGAGTGAGGGAAGTGCCAGAAAGAGGGGTTGACAGAAGGGTGGAGGGGTACAGGGAACAGCAGAGAGAGCAGTGGATAGGGGAGTTGCAGAGAGGGGAAAGAGGGAGAGGGGAGTGTTGGAGAGGGAATGGCAGAGGAGGGGTAGATGTTCCGGTTTTTGCATCTGTGTCGGATTTCCAAACATAAAAATAATAGAAGTATAAAAATGATAGGCAGAGGGACCTGGATGTACAGGTACACAGGTCACTGAAGGGGCAACGCAGGTGGAGAAGGTAGACAAGAAGGCATACGGCATGCTTGCCTTCATCGACTGGGAAATTGAGTTTAAAAATTGACAAGTCATGTTGCAACTTTATAGAACCTTAGTTAGGCCGCACTTGGAATATAGTGTTCAATTCTGGTCGCCACACTACCAGAAGGATTTGGAGGCTTTGGAGAGGGTGCAGAAAAGATTTACCAGGATGGTGCCTGGTATGGAGGACATTAGCTATGAGGAGAGGGTGGAGAAACTTGGTTTGTTCTCACTGGACACTGGAGGTTGAGGGGAGACCTGATAGAAAGTCTGTAAGATTATGAGAGGCAAGGACAGAGTGGATAGTCAGAAGCTTTTTCCCAGGGTGGAAGAGTTAATTACTAGAGGGCACAGGTTTAAGGTGTGAGGGGCAAGGCTTAAAGGAGATGTATGAGGCAGATCTTTTACACAGAGAATAGTGGATGCCTGGAACTTACCGCCAGGGGAGGTAGTAGAAGCAAATATAATAGTGACTTTTAAAGGGCATCTTGAGTACATGAATAGGATGGAAATAGAGGGATATGGTCCCCGGAAGGATAGGGGGATTTAGTTAAGTCGGGCAGCATGGTCGGTGCAGGCTTGGAGGGCTGAAGGGCCTGTTCCTGTGCTGTAATTTTCTTTGATCTTTGTTCTATTTGAGAAGCAGCCATGCCTTTTGTTCAGCTCATATTTTAATTATAACCATTATTTAAATTTCCTGGAAAGAATGCCATCTCTTTTAAAAAAATCACCTGAAACAGTAGTGAAGTTTCTCAGCATTTCATTAAGATAAATCTGAACAATTAAGTCAGGTTGTTCAACACCGATGCATTTGTCTTGTTGAAGAGGGACTAATGAGCGAATTTGCTCAATGTAGGGCTCATTATTAGACTGAGATAAAGAATGAAAGAAAGTGCAGAATGTGTAATACAAAACAGTCACTCTCCTCAATTATAAATCACACCTCATTTCCCATTCTGAAAAAAGACAGCTGCCAACTTATTCTATTCCAAGATATAAAATTTTATGTAGGTAATGGAATGAAATTGCGGTTCCCGACCTGTCAGGATCACAAGACTTCTTGCAGGCAATCTCAATAACCTCTATCAGTCCATCCAGGGTTGTTTAGACCATATTTATAGTGCCCTGCCCACTGTGGCCCCATCACACAGTTGGTAATATGAAGGTTTTTACTGAAACATACAGGATTGTCAGGGGACTTGACAGGGTTGTTGCTGTTTCTCCTCGTGGGAAAGTCTGGAACCAGAGAATATCATCTCGGAATAAGGGGGGTCACCCATTTAAGACGGAAATAAGGAGGAATTTCTTCATCCGCAATTGTGCAGAGCATTGCTGAAGTCACGCATGGAATATTATGTGCAGTTTTGGCATCCTTAATTGAGAAAAGATCTCCTTGCTATAGAGAGACTACAGCAAAGGTTTACCAGGCTGATTCCTGGGATGGCAGGTCTGTCACAGTAAGAAGTCTCACAACACCAGGTTAAAGTCCAACAGGTTTACTTGGTAGCAAAAGCCACTAGCTTTCGGAGCGCTGCTCCTTCATCAGGTGACCCCAGTCCAACGCTGGCATCTCCAGATCAGGTCTGCCATATCAAGTGAGATTAAGTTGGTTAGGATTCTATTCACTGGAATTTGAGAGTGAGAGCTGAAACATATAAAATTCTAACGGGTAGATTCAGAAAAGATGTTCCCAATGATCCAGAACTAGGGATCATAGTTTACGGATAAGGAGTAAACCTTTTAGAACTGAGGTGAGCAGAAATTTCTTCACCCAGAGGGTGGTGAATGTGTGGAATTCACTCCCACAGAAAGTAGTTGAGGCCAAAACATTGTCTGATTTCAAGAAGGAATTAGATGTAGTGCTTGGGCTAAAGTGGATCAAGGAATATGAGGGGGGGGGGGGTTGGAAGGGGGAATCAGAATATTGATTTAATGATCAGCCATGATCAAAATGAATGGCAAAGCAGGAGGCTCGAAGGGCTGAATGGCCTCCTCCTGCTTCTAATTTCTACGTTTCTCTCAGAGGGTAATAAATCTGCGGAACTCTTTACCAAGAGGGTTGTAGAGAGTGGGCCAATAAGTGTGTTCAGGGCTGCGATAGATGGATTTTTAATTTTATTTAATAATTATTTTTGAAGTGAATCAAGGCATTCTGGGGATAAGACAGGAAAGTAGAGTTGAGGATAGTCATATCAGATCAGTCATTATCTCATTGAATGGTAAAGCAGACTCGATGGGCTGAATAGCCTACTTCTGTTTCTACATTTAATTTGGTCATTGGGAAAGGTTACAATGAGGTCCAAAAATATGATGTCCAGTTTACATAACTTTAGTCACTCGGATAGGATTGGAAAGCAAGATATATTTAGTCTTCAGGGATTTTGATGGTGTTAATATAAAACACTAAAGAGCTGTAAAGTCTGTGGGATTGGGGCAGTATATTGAGATGGATAGATAACTGGTTGGCAGGCAGGAAACAGAGAGTAGGCATAAATGGATCTTTTTCACAACGGTAGGCAGTGACTAGTCGGGTACTGCAGGAATCAGTGCTGGGACCCTAGCTATTCACGACATGTATTAATGATTTCGATAAGCGAACTAAATGTAATATCTCTAAGCTTGCAGGTGACACAATGTTGGGTGAGAGGGTGAGCTGTGAGGAGGATGCAAAGATCCTTCAGTGTGATTTGGGCAAGTTGACTGTGTGGGCAAATCCATGGCAGACGCAGTTTAATTTGGATAAAACTGAGGTTATCCACTTTGATAGCAAAAACAGGAAGGCAAATCGGTATCTGAATGACCATAAATTAGGAAAGGGGAATGTACAACAGGACCTGGGTTTCCTCATATGCTGAAGGTTACTATACAGATGCAGCAGGCAATAAAAAAAACGTGGTCCCTACATCAGATGTCGAAAATAATAATGGTCTATCAGTCTATTTATCATTGCTGCTCATTGCAAATAATGTTTGTATTGCCAGTCACCTGGATCTGAATCTTATGCGTCAGGTTTTCAACTTGCGAATATTCATTCACAGGAGCAGGAGGCCACTCAACCCCTCAAGCCTACTCTTCCATTCAATAGGATTGTGGCTGATCTGATTATAGCCTCAATCCCACATTCCTTCCTACCCCTGATAAACTTTCACCCCCTTGTTAATTAAGAAACTGTCATGCTCTGCCTTAAAAATATTCAAAGACTCTGCTTCCACTGTCTTTGGAGGAAGAGAGTTCCAGAGACTCTAACAGAAAACATTTCTCCTCACCTCCATCCTAAATGAGTGACCCCAGTGATAGATTTTCCGCAAGAGAAAACATCCTCTCCACATCCACACTGTCAAGACCCTTTAGGCTCTGAAAAGTTTCAGTCGAATTGTCTCTTAATCTTCTAAATCCAATGGATACAAATCTAAGCTCTCCAAGGAATCATCAAATCCCTACTGTGCAGAAGAGGCCCTTCAGTCCATTGAGTCTGCACCAACTCTGTAACATACTATCTTACCCAGGCCCTCTCCTCCACCTGTAACTCCACATATTTATCCCTATCCCTTTAACCTACATATCTTAGAGCAATTTACCACGGCCAATCCACCTAACCTACACATCTTTGCACTGTGAAAGGAAATCTACACAGACACGGGAGAACATGCAATCTCTAATAGGCAGTGACCCGAGCCCGGAATCGAACCTACATCCCTGGCACTGTGAGGCAGCCGTGCTAACCAGTGTGCCATCGTGCCATTCAACTTTTCCTCATCAGACAAGACACACCCATTCCCGGGAATGGTGGGAATGATGTGCTAGGAGAGATTGACTAGGTTAGGATTGTTTTCGCTGAAGTTCAGATGGATGAGAGGGGGTGGGATCTCATAGAGACTTATAAAATTCTAACAGGACTAGGCAGGGAAGATGCAGGGAGGATGTTCCCAATGGTGGAGGAGTCCAGAACCAGGGGTCACAGTCTGAGGATTTGGTGTATATCATTTAGGGCAGAGGGGACATTTCTTCACCCAAAGAGCGGTGAGTCTGTGGAATTCATTTCTACAGGAAATAGCGGATGCCAAAACATTGAATGTATTCAAGAAGCGGCTGGATATAGCACTTGGGACGAACAGGATCAAAGATTATGGGGAGAAAGCAGGATTAGGCTATTGAGTTGGATGACCGTAATGAATGGTGGAGCAGGCTCGAAGGGCTGAATGGCCTCCTCCTGCTTCTATCTTCTATGTTTCCATGTAAAACCTTCTCTGATTTGTTGCTAATGCATTTACACCCTTCCTTAAATAAGGAGATCAATGCTGTACACGATTCTCTAGAGGTGGTTTCGCCAATTCCCTGCTCAGCTGAAGCATAACCTCCCTGCTTTTGTAATTCAGTCAGAATATTTGTACCAACACCCTATCTAGGATGGATTTAATGTCAGAATAACTCATTCAGCAGTGAACATGCTCAGTGGAGGCTGTATCTTCAAACACTTGCAGAGAGGCTGGTAACATTATTTTAAGATTCATGTATTTACAGTGCTCAAGGGTGTCCTAAGCCATTATTGCAAGTGGTGCAAATAAATGAGTTACTGAGAGTGAAGTAACCACAATGAACTGACAGATGATGGAAGGCTGCCTGCAATTCTATTGGCAACCAATAGAATGCAATGCTTTTCTTCAGTTTAATACCCCACAGAATTAAAGTACCGTGCATGCTGTAATGACACGCACACTTATACTCAGCTTTTCCAATCTCTTTTGCGTAAGGCTGGAACCACTCAAACTCCTGCCCCCCTGTCCTCTAGCCAGGTTCTGTCTAGGTTGCAATCTGAATATTAAATCACGACTGCTAGTTAAAGGTCTCCCTGAGACTCGGCCTGCGAGCTTATTGCTCACTCAGACCTTCGTACAGTCATGGAGTCATAGAATCCCTACAATCGGTCCATTTGCACTGACCGCAATCTCACCCAGGCCCTATGCCCATAACCCTATCATTTACCCTGGTTAGTTCCCTTCCACTAATGGACAATTTTTCATGCCCAATCCACCTCACCCCTACATTTTTGGAGTGCGGGAGAAAACCAGAGCACCCAGAGGAGACCCACGCAGATATGGGGAGAACGTGCAAATGCCACTCACTCCAGCATCCCACTTCACTCATTCTGTAGAATTGATAATTCATAGGATCCTAGAATCCCTACAGTGTAGAAAGAGGCTGTTCGGCCCATTGAGTCTGCACTGACCACAATCCCACCCAATCTCCACCCCAGTATATTTACCCTGCTAGTCCGCCTGATACTAAGGGGCAATTTAGCATGGTCAGTCCACCTAATCTGCACATCTTTGGACTGTGGGACGAAACCAGAGCACACAGAGGAAACCCACACAGACATGGGGAGAACATGCAAACTCCACACAGACGGTGACCCAAGGCTGGAATTGAACCCGGGTCCCTGGTGCTGTGAGGCAGCAGTGCTAACCATTGTGTCACCATAAATGATTTCATTGGTACAGTTGTTTGGGGGGGCCCTGAGGTCATGGAAGATAATCTGAACCTCCCCTTTTCAGAAGAGGAGGTCTGGGCACGTTCCTCAGATTTATTATTGAAACAAACTCTCCCCGATGTCCTAATCATTGGAGACAATTCTTTTAGATATTGTGTGAAGGAGACTAAGAAAGGCTTTCTTCAAAGAGGCATGTGGGATAATTCAACTATTCCAGATCTCGTGATATGGGGGCACGGTAGCACAGTAGTTAACACTGCTGCCTCGCAGCGCCAGGGACCCAGGTTCAATTCCAGGCTCGAAAGATAAACTTGCCTACTTCTGCTCTTAATTCTTATGTTCTTATAACTGAGCTAAGCACTCTTGAATCAGTCAGTCAGTGGGATGTAGAAGGAAGAAAGGGGAAATGAGAGGCAATTAGATTGCTGAATGTTAAGGAAATCCAATAATGGGTTGTGAATGTCACTTTGACATAAAAAAACAGTCATGATCTGAATGAGTGGAACAATAGGCTCCCAATGGGTTGTATGGCCTGCTCCTGCTCTTATTTCTTGCCTTCTTGTGAAGTAGTTAGAGATAAACTCTAACATGGGAATGTTAAAATGGCGGCGCGGGCTCATTGGGCCAAAGGGACTGTTTCCTGTGCTGTGTTGTTCTTTGTTCTTTATAATGGAGAGGATTTTACAGCTTGTGGGGTTTCCTGCCTCTCAACAAACGGCAAGTGTGTAATATACATTGGGGAACGTACTATAGATTAACAAATTGAAAGGAAAACTTGAAGTAGATTTGCCCATAAATTAGAAAGCAGTTTATTGACAGTGGAACAATAATAGTTGATTGCAATTAATCAAATTAGACCCAGTTGGGGAGTAGAGAAGGTTCAGGTGTGATCAAAGATTCAGGGACCCACAACATCTGAAGGATTATAGAAGGGTAAAGTGTCACGTCGCTTCCACTGCTCAACAAGACAGTAATGGGAGATCATAAATATAACTAAACCATTGAAGAAGAATTCAGAAACCTTTTAAAAGATAGAAGTCTACTTTTTCTTTTGAAAGAGCCAAAGGAAACACACAGACAGGTTTGAGTTTGTTTAAGTTTTTTATTAGTGTAGGCTTACATTAACACTGCAATGAAGTTACAGTGAAAATCCTTTTGTCACCACACTCCGATGCCAGTTTGGGTACAATGAGGAAGAATTTAGCACGGCCAATGCATCTAACCAGCGCATCTTTGGACTGTGGGTGGAAACAGGAGCATCCAGAGGAAACCCACGCAGATAAGTGGGGGGGAGGGTGGAGAATATGCAGATTCCGCACAGAAAATGACCCAAGCTGGGAATCGAGCCCAAGTTTCTGGCGCTGTGAGGCAGTAGTGAGAAATATTGCTGTAGATTTGATTGACATTGTACCACTTTCGAAACTCGGCAGCCTCTGATTCCCTGTCAAGTGTGCGAATTAATCTTTGCGTGTGAACTGATGGTGCACTCAGATCATTGCAAGCAGAATAGGGTGGGAGAAATAACATCAGTGTGCATTGCAAAATAAATTGGCAGAACACCAAATACATCTTGGTGAGGCAAAGGGAATTTTTGACTCATCCTCCATCCTCTCCCCCTCCCCATTTTTTCCACAGTGACTCTGACAATCCTTGGGTACAAAACATTAAATCACCCCCCCCCCCCCCACTGCCATTGGAGGGCTTCATCTTGCAGTCTGTTTTCTCTTGAGGGCCTTGTCAAGAGGCCTCACACAGAAGCGACATCCAAAGATAAAATATCCCTAAAGCTGAACGCAGACTCTCGACACCAGCGCGCACCAGCTGTAACCATGGCAACTCGCTCCTCAGATCTAGAGCTGAGTGCCAGCAATAACACAAACAAAAACAAAAGCAAGCGACAGAAAATAATGCACTTACCCATCATAACTAAATTTAAAAACTTACCCACTTAATACCGTCAGATAAAACAAGCTGTCGTTTTATCTTTAATTAGCATCAGTAATGAAATCAGAAGACCGCGCTAAGATGTGATCGAATGAAGCAAGCTTGCTGGATAACCAGCTGGAAGACACATTCCTTCATTGTATCTTTGATAACCACTTACCAGCTGCACCATAACAATTACACATAACAAGCTCTGGTCAACGCAAGACCAGGAGATTTCCGCACAGTCAAATGCTATTTTTTTGCCCTTTCGGTTATGTTCGGTAAAGGTGGAGGAGATGTTTCCATCTGTAAACAGGGAGTTTGAAACCGGAGGCCGTCAGAGTACGATGGTCACTAATAAACCCAGGAGGAAACCCAGATGAGACCCCTCTTGCCCAGGGAATGGTGAGAACGTGGACCGCACTCCCACAGGGGGGTCATGTACCCGTGATGCACTCAAACAGAAAGCTAAGAGTGAGAAAGAGAGGAAGAGGCACAGAGAGGGGCAGAAAAAGTATTACGTTCATTTGATCTGAAGAATGTTGGTACATTTTGAGAATAGGAGGCTCAGGAAAATTAGCATGTCAGCTACGACTCTCACCAATTTTAACAGATGTACCATAGAAAGCATTATTTCTGCTTGTATCACAGCTAGGTATGGCTCCTGCTCTGACCAAGACAGCAAGAAGCTACAAAGATTGTGAACGAAGCTCAGTCTATCTCTCAAACCAGCCTCCCATCAATTGATTCCATCTACACTTCCCGCTGTCTCAGGAAAGCAGCCAGCATAAGTAAGGACCCCAGACACTCTGGACATTCTCAATTCCACCTTCTTCCATCGGGAAAAAGATACAAAAACCTGAGATCATGTGCCAACCAACACAAGAACAACTTCTTCCCTGCTGCCATCAGACTTTTGAATGATCTACCTTATAAGAACATAAGAATATAAGAACTGGCCCCTCCGGCCTGCTCCGCCATTCAATAAGATCATGGCTGATCTTTTTGTGAACTCAGCTCCACTTACCCACCCGCTCACCATAATCCTTAATTACGTTATTGTTCAAAAATTTATCTATTCTTGCCTTAAAAACATTCAATGAGATAGCCCCACCTGCTTCACTGGACAGGGAATTCCACAGATTCACAACCCTTTGTGTGAAGAAGTTCCTCCTCAACTCAGTCCTAAATCTGCTCCCCCTTAGTTTGAGGCTTTCCCCCTAGTTCTAGTTTCATCCGCCAGTGGAAACAATTCCCCTGCTTCTATCTTATCTATTCCCTGCATAATCTTATATGTTTCTCTAAGATCTCCCCTCATTCTTCTGAATTCCAAAGACTATAGCCCCAGTCTCAGTGTCTTCTCATAAGCCAACCCTCTCAACTCTGGAATCAATTTAGTGAATCTCCCCTGCACCCCTTCTAGTGTCAATATAATCTTCCATCAGGAAAAAGATACAAAATTCTGAGATCACATATCAACCGACTCACTAACAACTTCTTCCTACTGTCATCAGACTTTTGAATGGACCTACCTTATATTAAGTTGATCTTTCTCTACACCCTAGTTATGACTGTAACACTACATTCTGCACTCTCTCCTTTCTTTCTCTCCTATGTACTCTATGTATGCTATGCTTTGTCTGTATAGCACGCAAGAAAAAATACTTTTCACTATATCCCAATCCATATGACAATAATAAATCAAGTATTTAAGATGCTTTATTCATTTTCTCTCTCTTGCTCTTTCTTTTCCTCTCCTCTCTGCTTTTAGAGGCATGGACAGAGTGGATAGTCAGAAGCTTTTTCCCAGGGTGAAAGAGTCAATTACTAGGGGGCACAGGTTTAAGATGTGAGGGGCAAGGTTTAAAGGAGATGTACAAGGCAAGTTTTTTACACACAGTGGTGGGTGCCTGGAACTCGCTGCCAGGAAGTGGAAGCAGATACAGTAGTGACTTTTAAAGGGCATCTTGACAAGTACATGAATTGGATGGGATAGAGGGATATGGTCCCTGGAAGGGTAGGGGGTTTTAGTTCAGTTGGGCAGCACGGTCAGAGGGCCGAAGGACCTGTTCTTGTACTGTAATTTTCTTTGTTCTTTGTTCTTTTTCCTTTGGGAATGGGAAAGTCATTATTCGGGATAGGGGCAATAAAGGTAGATGTGGGAATCAGATTGAACAACCTGGTGTCTGTGGGAAGGGCTGCGTGAGTGCGGGGCGAGTGTAGTACGAGCAGAATCTTCCAGTCCCACAAGCCTTGGCAGAGCTTCATTTGGCACAAGGCTAATTATTAGTTCCCCAATGGCAGAATGAACTTTAGCAAGTATGCTTTAGCAATTTTTAATTGTTGATGGGGTTTGGGCATCGTCATTTATTGCCCATCTCTGAGGACATTTAAGAGTCAACCACCTTGCTGTGGCTCTGGAGTCACGTGCAGGCCAGACCAGGCAAGGAGGGCAGATTTCTTTCCCTAAACTTCAATCAGGCCATTGAGTTTGGCCTACTGGATATGAACTCCCTGATTAAGGAGTCAATTGATGGGCCAATAAAGGAGAATTTTCCTTGTATTTAACCGGGAGTGTCAGTTCCTCTGGCTCTCTTGAAGTAGATTGCTGATCAATAGTACTCTGTGTACTGCTGTTGGAGTTGTCAATAAAGGGATTTTAGTGGAGACTTATTACACCACCCTAACTCCAATTCTCCGAGGTCCAAATACCAGCATCATCCGCACCCACTCCAGTCCCCCTCCATACACCCCCCCGACCAGACTCTGTCTGAACCCTGGGCCCAGCACACATTGCTACCACCCCTGCCCCAACAAATGGCAGCCAGATCCACAATACCTTTTCATCTTGACTGAGAAGAGCTGTGAATTCCAGGCCAGAATGCGTGCCTTCATAAGATGAGGATATAACTGCAGAGTGTGGGGCCTCCCTGTACAAACAGATCAGTTATGCACTGATAGCACGAGCTCTGGTCGGAGTCATGTCTGAACAATGAATAAAACAAATCTCAGAGGCCGTTTGTAACAATGTACAAACAATCTTTTTATCAGGCTAGACCATTTATCACCTATTCATGAGAAAGGAACAGAGATCTTGTGAAGATGCTTGGGGATTTGGATCTGGGCCCTGAATGTGTTCCTTGAAGAAATTTGCAGTAGATTTAACCTGACACCTAGGCTGCACAGTGAATAGTTAATCCTTTCTGTGAGTGAGTGCAAGGAAGTACGTGTGAATGTATGAGTGTGTGTCAGTGAGTTTGTCTGCGTGTGTGTGTGAGAGTATGTGTGCATGTGTGTTTGTAAGTGAGAAAGAGTGTATGTGTAAGTGTTCGTGCATGTGTGTGTGCGTGTTTGCATGTCTGTGTGTGTGTGAGTGTTTGTGCATGTGTGTATGAGTGTGTGTGTGTGTATTTGAGTGTGTGTGAGTATTTGTATGCGTGTATGTGTGAGTGTGTGTGTATGTATGAGTGTGTGTATAAGAGTGTGTGTATGAGTGTTTGTGCGTGTTTGTGTGTAGAAAATGTGTGTGTGTGAGTTTGTGTATGAGAGTGTGTGAGTGTGTGAATGAGTGTGTGTGCATGTGTGTGTGTGTAGAAAATGTGTGTGTGTGAGTGTGTGTGCATGTGTGTGTGTGGGTGGGTATGTGAGTGTGTGTATGAGAGTGTGTGTGTGTGTGTGTGGGTGGGTGGGTATGTGTGTGTGTATGTGTGTGTGTGTGTGGTGTGTGGGTGGGTATGTAATGTGTGTATGAGAGTGTGTGTGGGGTGGGTGGGTGGTATGTGAGTGTGTGTATGAGAGTGTGTGTGTGTGTGTGTGTGGGGTGGGTGGGTATGTGTGTGTTATGTGTGTGTGGTGTGTGTGTGTGTGGTGGGTGGGGTGATGTGAGTGTGCGTGTGTGTGTGTGTGTGTGTGTGTGTGTGTGGGTGGGTGGTATGTGAGTGTGAGTGTGCGTGTGTGTGTGGGTGGTGGGTATGTGAGTGTGCGTGTGTGTGTGGGTGGGTGGGTATGTGAGTGTGCGTGTGTTTGAGAATGTATTTCATTCATGTTCCTTTCAGCTGCTCTTTATTCTTGGGGTCCACCCACTGTTTCTAAGTGCAGGATCAGCTTAATTCAAACCATTGGCGTCACTACTTACGCACACAGCGACCTGGAGTGGAGGTACATGAAAGCAAACACTGCTGAAACTGGTTGGAAATGATTGTTGCCTATCCTCTTTGTTCTCTGGTAGCAGAGAGGCACCAGGCATTGTCCCAGCTGTCTCTCTCTCTCTCTCTTTAATAGCTCCGATCTATTCAAAGTTCAGAATTTTCAGCTTTATCTGTCTCCAAACAAATGGTAACCATTAAACTGTCAGTGCTGTGTGAGGACAAGAGCAGCCACAGTACGCCAGTGAAGGCTTCCTTCAAATCCACACTTACTGAAATTTCATTCAGCCTCGTTGATTAAAAATGAATAAACAGCAAGGAGAGAGGAGAAAATAAGCATCTCTCCATCTTCTTTCATTATTTATTCTTTACTGAGGCTGTCTGCGATTCAACAAAGGGCAAGCAAGTGAAGGGAAAGAAATGTTATGGGGCTATTTTGATTTTGTAAAAGATAACGTTGATTTATTTATTTTGTTTATTAGCCACAAATGGGCTCACATTAACACTGCAATGAAGTTATTGTGAAAATCCCCTAGTCGCCACACTCCGGCACTTGTTCGGGTACACTGAGGGAGAATTTAGCACGGCCAATCCACCTAACCTTTCAGATTGTGGGAGGAAACCGGGGCACCCAGAGGAAACCCGCACAGACACAAAGGAGAACATACAGACTCCGCACAGCCGCGGTGGTTAACACTGCTGCCTCACAGAGCTAGGTTCCTGGACACAATTCCTGGCTTGGGTCACTGTCAATGCAGAGCCTGCACATTCTCCCCATGTCTGCGTGGGTTTCCTCCCACAGTCCGAAAGGCGTACTGTTAGGTAAATTGGTTATGCTAAATTCTCCCTCAGTGTACCCAAACAGGTGCCAGAGTGTGGCAACTAGGGGACTTTCGCAGTAACTTCACTGCAGTGTTAATGTAAGCCTACTCGTGATTAATAAATAAACTTTAAACTTTCCGGACAGTGATTTGAGCCAGGAATCAAACTCGGAACCCTGTCGCTGTGAGGTAGCAGTGCTAACCACTGTGCCACCCTCATAGCTGATCATCCATCCTCTATCCCTCTTCCCTGCGCTATCCTCACAACACTGGATGCTGTTACTATTTATAAATCTATATATTTCTGTCTTTTGCAAGGTGTCATGGTATTCTGTCACTCCTGAGCTGGTGTAACATGAGCAAATCTTCTCTCGTGAAGGTGAGCACAGTAAATAGAGAATAACCTGGGTCTAAACCAGAGAGATCTCATCATCTGCAGCAAAATGCTTTGCCACTGAGACACCCGGCTCTCACAGGGAGGGGAAGGGGAGATGGTAATGGGGAGTGATGGCTATTCTCCGACTTTGCCACTCCTGGCACAGATAATACCCGGAAAACAGCACGGGGTCCTAAAAATTGGTTTTGCGCCTGGTGCCAAGTGGTCTGCAATCCTCCCGTCCCCATTCTAAAGGAGATTGCACCCAGAATGGGTGCAAGCTCAATTCACATATTTAAAATTTAAATACGCAAAGTCCATTCAATTCCCAACGCACAGAATTCACCAGTTATCAGACATGGCTCAAGAACAGCAAAAATCACTACTGATCTCCCACTAGGGGAGACCTGGTGCAATGGTCACGCCAGGGTTGGGAGAGGGTCACTTGGAGGCCAATGAAGCCGTGGGCAGGCAGTGCCCACCTGGTAGAGCTCACCTGACACACTGGCAGTGCCAACACACCTCCTGGTAGTGTCAGTTGGACAGCCCCAGTGTGCAGGGGTAGTGCCTTCAGGGTGGGGTCTGAGCAGAGGCTGTGACAGGGATGTTGAGGGTAGGGCAGTGGTGGGGGGGAGGCCCTAGGTAGCAGTAGATCATATCAGGGGCCTTGTTGGAGGGTGGCATGTGGGGGTCATTAAGATGGGGGGGGGCATGTCAGGGGTCAGAGAGACATCCCACTGACTGGGCCCCATTGCCCCCAATGTCGGTGACTCTTATGGAAGAGCGGCGGGGGGGATATACCGCCAATGGGGTGGGGGGAGGAGGGTGATTTCAATGCACTGTGAGATCGGGACGCCTTTTCGAAATGGCACCCGATCATTCTGAAACCAGGCTCGAGCAGTTCCCCTCCCGGTATGGGCACGGAACTGCCAGCTCTCTTAGAGTGGAAGGATTGCAGTGTGAAGAGCACCAGAGAGAGACTCAGACTGATCACTCCATTATGATGCTTGGGTTTTTTTTTGGAGGGAGAATTCCACCCAGGATGGGGCAAGACCCTAAGGGAATTTAAAAAGCACGATGGGAATTTTAAACTCAAACACCACTCGGTCAAGGGGCAAAACAGCAGCACAGTGATTAGCCCTGTCGCTTCACAGCTCCAAGGACCTGAGTTCGATTCCCGCCTTGGATCACTGTCTTGCACATTCTCCTCCTGTCCGCATGGGTTTCCTCCAAGTGCTCCGGTTTCCTCCCACAATCCGGGTTTGGCCATGTTAACATTGCCCTGAGATGCGTAGGTTAGAGGGATTAGTGGGTAATTATGTGGGGATATGGGGGTAGTTCCTGGGTGGGATCGTGGTCAGTGCAGACTCGATGGGCCGAATGGCCTCTCTGTGGACTGTGGGGATGCCATGAACTTCTATCCTAGGTATAAAACAAGTTGGCCACTACAGCAGCGGCTCGGGGAGGGGGATTGGCTCTCGAGATTTGCCACAAGTTAGGGCATGGGCAGCAGATTCTTGGTGACCACAAGTTTGAGAAGCTGGCTGGGATGGCACTGGGATAAGGGGAGCGTTGCAGACACAAAGAAGAGTTTCAGCAGAAACGTGAGTGAGGCAGAAATGAAATCAGATGCAGTTAGAAAAATGAAAATCGGAGGACCGACTGATGCCAGAGTGCATTGGGAAACACCTTCCCTCCCTCCATGATATTGTGTCCAGAAGCTCATTTCTATAAAGCTATGGAAAGGTTTTTTTACATTCATTTTATGGGAGGTGGGTGTCACTGGCTGGGTCAGCATTTATTGCCCATCCCTAATTGCCCTCCAATTGAGAGGGCAATTAAGAGTGAACCACATTGCTGCGGCTCTGGAGTCACATGTAGGCCGGAATGGATATCGGTGAACCAAATGTGTTTTTCCGACAATCCGCCATGGTTTCACGGTCATCACTAGACTTTTTTTTAATTCCAAATTTTTACTGAATTCAAATTTCACCATCTGTCACGACGGGATTCGAACCCAGATCCTCGAGCATTGCCCTAGTTCTCTGGATTATTCCACAGTGCTACCACCTCCTCGATGGCCCAGGAAGAAGCCATTCAGCCCATCAACCCGGATCTGCTTAGCATGTGCTCTATGGCGATAGAGGTGACCAGCCATTGGACGTCAGTGGGGATCTTCCATCCCACAAGTGGGAACAGCAGAAATATTGTCTGCACCAGGATCAAGTATGACAGCAAACACTGATTGGACTGATTTTTTTAAATAAAATCTCTACAGTGCAGAAGGAGGCCAATTGGCCCATCAAACGTGCCCTGACAACAATCCCACCAAGGCCCTATCGCCATAACCCTGCTAAGTTACCCTGCTAATCCCCCTGACACTAAGAGGTAATTTAGCACGGCCACTCCACCTAACCAGCACATCTTTCGGACAGTGGGAGGAAACCAGAGCACCCAGAGGAAATCCATGCAGACACAGGGAGAACGTGCAGGCTCCACACAGTCACCCAAGGCTGGAGTTGAACCCAGAATCTTGGCGCTGTGAGGCAGCAGCGTCAAACAGCATGTCACCCATTGCCACCTACACAGTATTTAAACCCATTTATCACATGCAAACAGGCCCGATGATATGTCTTATTGAGGTTGTTTGTAGCTTTACGTATCTCCAATGTGGCAAGTGGCCCATCTGATCCTGAATGAGAATCTGCTCTCTCTACTGAACTGCTTTTGTTTTTAGCCTAACCGGACCAAGCACTTTGTTTGAAGTTGGCAGCAAAACGGGGAGGTCAGTTCCCACTCTCGACACAAGAGACGATAAAAGCTTGGAGGACCCACTTTACAATATTGTGCGTTGAATTACGTTAACGAGCAGTGGAAGGGAGACAGTGACGCAAAAGACTAACTACAGAGGCCTCCTCTACATCAGGGCCATTCATATCGAAAGAGTGGCCTAGCTCTCAGGGAAAGCTGCCAACTGTATATTTCTTGACAAAATGTCCTTCAACTAAAGAGCATTCTCTGGAGTTCTGCTCAATGGGAGGGTTCTGAGGATTCTAAGCACAGTTATTTGAATTTTCTACAAAGAATAAAATCCCATCTTTAACCAATAGAAGGCAAGTTTCTGGATATTCCCCGCCCACATCAAAAGCTAGCCCTGAGAATGGTGGCTACTTTAGATTGCCTGTAGAATATTTTGCCGAGCTGTCAGATATGGGTTGGTTTCTGGGATCCTCTCATCTTACAAACCTGATCTTAGCTGGATTGTTTAAGCAGGGTTGAGGTGAGTGGGGGTATTTCTCCTTGAGGAAGGAAGCAGCAGAAGAGAAAGGAAGGAAGGAAGAAAGGATCACTGTGGGTCACTGTATGGAGTTTGCACGTTCTTGCCTTGTCTATGGGTGTTTCCTGCGGGTACTCCGATTCCCTCCCAAACTCCAAAGATGAGCGGGTTAAGCTAACTGGCCACTTTAAATTGCCCCTTAGTATCCCAAGGTGTGTAGGTTAAGGGAGGTTAGTGGGGTTAATATGTGGGGTACGGGTTAGGATTGGGTAAGATTCTCCATCAGAGTTGGTGCAGACTTGATGGGCCTAATGGCCTCCTTCTGCACTGTAGGGATTCTATGATAAAGGTCAATAGCCCTATGATTGGATCATAGTTCCAGCAGGCAGAGACTTCGTAGAAACATAGAGCATAAAATGAGGCCACTCAGCCCATCGTGTCAGCACCAACATTCTAGGCAGGCCAATGTCCCACCGGCTCAGTTAGGGATTACGTCAAATCATAGTATTCCTGCTGTGGAAAAGAGGCGATTTGGCCCACGCCAGCTCTCTGACAGAGTGTCTTATGCAGGCCCTCTACCCCAGCCCAATCACTGTAACCCCACACATTTACCCCATGGCCAATCTATCTAACAAAGACATCTTGGGACACTAAGAAACAATTCGGCATGGCCAATCCACCTAACCCGCATATCTCTGGTCTGTGGGAGACGACCGGAGCACCCGGGGAGAACATGCAGACTCCACACAGACATTTAAAGCTTAAAGTTTATTTATTGCTGCAGGACATTAACACATGAACATTCTATACAAGTCCCACACTCTGGGCACCTGTTCAGATACACTGATGGAGGATTTAGCACAGCCAAACCAGCACATCTTTCGAACTGTGGAAGGAAAGTGGAGCAGCCGGAGGAAATCCATGGGGAGAACGTACAGGCTCTACACAGGCAGTGACCCAAGGCAGGAAAGAATCCCGGGTCCCTGGTGCCGTGAACCAGCAGTGCTAACCACAGTGCCATCCGGGGACATAGAAAAGATACCTAAAGTAAGGTTGTTTTCTAAAATGAGATGCTTAAAATAAGATTCAAATATTCTTAAGGAGTGGCTAATCCCAGTGCTGCATTAAGTGGCACCACAGGCTGGTTAAGGCAGAGTGCGAAACCCCAATATGAAAGGTTGCCTACATATATCATATTCATTGGCAGTGAGCTACTGTAACAGTCAGGGCAGTCTAGAGTCTCTCGTGACAGGTGACAGTCTGGTTCAAAACAGTTCCCAGACCCAGGAGAACAGTGCTTAAATCACCGACATCCACCATCATAGAATTGAGGCGGATACTTGACAGTTAGTTCACACTTGTCTTCCCAAGATTCCTTGCTGGCTAAAAGCACTATTACGCCAACCCGATTATTGAGCTCTGATATGAATTTTCTTTCTGTCCCCAGTGGTTAGAGCCCTGGTCTTCACTCCTACACTTTTCCAGACACAGTAATTACTCAGACAGCCAAGCTTGGATGCTAAATAAAGGAACAGACCTTAAAACAGGACTGATTTAACTGCTGCGAGAAATTCCTCCTCGGCCTCCGCAGGTACTGTCGTTTTTTAGTCCCACAATCTGCTGGGATTATCCAATCTATTCAATAAATTCTACATGTGTTTGCAATAACCCAGGTGCAAGATGCCACTTGACTATCCCAAACCGGGGAAACAGTCATGTTTTATTTTCTGCATCCATTATTTTGGCTGTCTCTTGGGAAATGGGAATTAGGAGATTAACACTGCTGCCTCACAGCGCCAGGGACCGGGGTTCAATTCCCGCCTCGGGTCACAGTCTGTGTGGAGTTTGCTCATTCTCCCCATGTCTGCATGGGTTTCCTCTGGATGATCTGATTGCTTTCCACAGTCCAAAAGGCAAAGAACAAAGAAAGTTACAGCCCTCCAAGCCTGCAGCAACCATGCTACCCGACTTAACTAAAACCCCCTATCTTTCAAGGGACCATATCCGTCTATTCCCATCCTATTTATGTATTTGTAAGACAGCCCTTAAAGGTCACTATCGTATCTGCTTCCACTACCTCCCCCAGCAACGAGTTCCAGGCACCCACCACCCTCTGTGTAAAAATTCTGCCTCGTACATCACCTTTCAACATCGCATCTTAAACCTTTGCCCCTTAATTATTGACTCTTCTACCCTGGGAAAATACTTAATACATTGGTGTGCAGTTTAGGTTTATTGGCTGTGCTAAATTCTCCATCAGTATACGCGAACAGCTGCCAGAGTGTGGTAACTAGGGGATTTTCACAGTAACTCCATTGCAGTGTTAATGTGAGTCTACTTGTGATAATAAGTAAACTTTCCATTCAATTAGATCATGGCTGATCGGATGGTAGTCTCAATTCCACTTTGCTGCCTACCCCTAATAATGTTTGATTTTGGCCTTTCTCTTAGAAACTTTACAGTGCAGAAGGAGGCCATTTGGCCCATCGAGTCTGCATCGACCATAATTCCACTCAGGCCCCATGCATTTACCCTGACTAGTCCCCTTGACACTAACGAGCAATTCAGCATTTCTGGTATGTTTCTGCCTTATCCAGTCCTGAATTGTCCGAAACATCCAGGGTTCCCTGAGGTTATTGCTCTTTTTTGAATGTTCCCGCTCCCTGTGCCCACAGCTGTACCAGAAATTTTCCCACAGTAAGCTGTTCCCATTCAACTTTGGCCAGCTTCTGTTTTATTTTAATAAAATCTGCCTTCTTCCATTCCAAAGCCTTTTGCAGGCCATCTTTGTCCTTGTCCTTAACAAACTTGAACAGTACCGTGTTGTGGTCACTATTGCTAAAATGCTCCCCCACTGATCAGTTTTCCCGCTTTGTTTCCCAGAACCAGATCCTGCACTGCTCTATCCCTTGTTGGGCCCCTCTACATATTAATACAAAAAACTCTCATTTCAAGAAATCTGCTCCCTCTGAACCCTTTACACAGTGACTACCCCAATTTATGTTGGGAAAATTGAATACTCAAGTATGATTACTCAATTATTATTCATATGCACCTCAGTGAATTGTCCACATATCTGCTCCTCTATTTCCCATTGACCTATAATAAACTCCACTAATGTGGACGCACCTTTACATTCCAAAATTCTACCCATAAAGCCTCATTTAAAGACCCTTCGAAAATATCATCTCTTCTTATTGCAGTAACTGACTCCTTAACTAATAGTGCTACACCACTTGTCTTTTTACATCCTCTCCTGTCTTGCCTAAAGATCCTACACCCCGGAATGTTGAATTGCCAATCCTGACCTTCCCTCAAACATGTCGCTATGATAGCAGAAACTTCCATTTATCAATCCATGCCCTTAACTCACCAGTCTTACCTATTACAGTCCTATCATCCAGCCTCGTCTTACACTCATTACCCTTAACATAGCTGAACTCACTCTGACTTGCTTCCTTTACTATAGCATGCTGTGTCTCTATTTCACTGATGTTCTGTGTCCCTTCCCCCGACAGATGAGTTTAAACTCGTCCCAGCAGAACTGGCAAACCTACCCCCAAGAATATTGACTCTAGTATGATTCAGGTGTCCCATTTAGACATATCCCATCTCCCCCAGAAATGGTCCCAATGATCCAGGAATCTAAAACCCTTCCTCTTGCACCAACTCTTGATCCACTCTTTCATCTGCCCTATTTTCCTATTTCCACATTCACTAGCACTGGGGATAATCCGGAGATTACAGCCTTAGAGTTCCTGTGTATTAATCTACTGCCCAGCTCCCGGAATTCTTTAGATTACCAATGTTGTTGGTACCAACATATACTGTGACCTCTATCTCATCACCCTCTCCTTTCTGTTGGCCCTCCAGCCATTCAGTGGCACCCCAGACCCTGGCACCAGGGAGGCAACACTCCAGCCTGGTGTCACATCTTCTCCGCAGAAACACCTGTCCACTCCCTGTCTAGTGAATCTCCTATACTATTGTATTTTCTTTCTTCTTACCCCCTGTACAGTCAAGACACTTGTGGTAAGAGAAGCATAGCTCTGATTGCACTCACCCGAAGCACCAGAACTCTCACCACCTTCCAAAATGGGGATTTGTGGGCTATCTGCCTGTTTTTCCTGGACTATCTAAAGGACCACCTTTCCTCTGATCCCTTGAGCCACAGTGTGAACATCTGCAGGATCCACTCATTCTGTTTGAATGGGCGAGGACAGCACTGGTACCATGTTGAAACGAATTTCTTTTATTGAACAGAACTTAATGAAAATTAAATGATTGCAGAAATAAAAAGAAAGAAGTTGGAGAGACTGGCTTTTTCACTGCCAGCCCCCTGTACTGGTCCAGAATACACTAAATTCAAGAAAAAAGCTGAACTGCAAACAGAGAGTTGAATGTACAATACATGTCACTCAGTATCTTGTTATGGAAATCGTTTTGCACATGTTGTCCCCAACGTGAAGAAACAGATCTTGCAGATGTTCATAGAATCCCTACAGTGCAGAAGGAGGCCATTTGGCCCATCCAGTCTGCACCAGCAACAATTTCATCCAAGTCCTATCCCTTAACCCCATGTATTTACCCTACTAATTCCTCTAATTTACACATCTTAGGACACTAAGGGGCAATTTATCATGGCCAATCAATTTAAGCCACACATTTTTGGATTGTGGGGGGAAATGGGATCACCCAGAGGAAACCCATGCAGACACAGGGAGAACAGGCAAACTCCACAGTGACCTAAGCCAGGAATCGAACGTGGGTCCCTGGCGCTATGTGGCAGCAGTGCTAACAAATGTATCACGTGCTGCCCTCATGTTTCTGAAAAACTTGCTTGGCTTATAAAAAGCTTGTTTTGCTTGCTGTGTATTTTTCAGAAATGTAGTCAACGTTTAGCTAACCCTTCTGAGTTTTAAAATGTGATTAATTTAAGCTTTAACCCCTACAGTCTAGCATTTAAATGTAATTGCATCGGCAGAAATATCTTGAGATGAAGTCTTTGCATAGATAAAGCAAAACATACACCAAATCCCTTAACACCACCTCTCTAATGCTACCTACGTAACTCCCAGCATTGTGGATGTGCCATAGTGTCTCCATCCACTGTTCAAGCTCCAAAACTCAAAGCTTCTGCAGCTGGGAGCACTTCACACAATCCGGTCATCTCAGACCCTGGCAGCATCCAGGACTCCCCACATGTGACGAGGCTGTCCTCTCCTGACCTATCTCAAATATAAAATTTACACCATAGACTGGAACAAATCTTGATAGCAACAATAAATAATACTTTTTTAGTGTATTATTGCTAGACAATTAATTGAGAAGCTCAGTGAATGTTCTGGGGACCCGGCTTCGAATCCCACCATGGCAGATGGTGGAATTTGAATTCAATAAAAAATATCTAGAACTAAGAATCTACTGGTGACATGGAAGCATTGTCAATTGTTGGAAAAACCCATCTGGTTCACTAATGTCCTTTCGGGAAGGAAATCTGCTGTCCTCACATTTTTTTCATTCACTCGTGGGGCATGGGCATTGCTGGCTGGCCAACATTTTTGTCCATCCCTAGTTGCACTTGGAGGTCAGTTGAGAGTCAATCACATTGCTGTGGCTCTGGAGTCACATGTAGGCCAGACCAGGTAAGGACGGCAAATATCTTTTCCTGAAGGACATTAGCAAACCAAATGAGTTTTTTCCACAATGATTTCATGGTCATCAGTAGATTCTTAATTTCAGATATTTTTGATTGAATTCAAATTGCCGTGGCAGGATTCGAACCTGGATCCCCAGGACATCAGCTAAATTTCTGGATTAATAGTATAATGATAATACCATGAGGCCACCGCATCCTCAACTTGGGCTGGCCTACACGTGATTCCAGAGCCAAAGCAATGTGATTGACTCTCAACTGCCCTTCAAAAGCAACTAGGAATGGGCAATAAATGCTGGCCAGCCAGTGAAGTCCATGTTCCACATATGAATGAAAAATTAATAATTAAATAAATAATGTTTCCTTTTAAGTTCAACTATTTAAACAGTTGCAATATCAATTTCCCACTAATCAGCTTACTGCTTTCCTGTGCATTTGCTCTTGGATTATAGAACACTACAGCACAAACAGGCCCACAAGTTGTGCCAATCATATCCATACCTACCAGGCCTATCTATAACTCTCAATCCCATTAAATCCCATGTACTCATCCAGAAGTCTCTTAAAAGACCCCAGCGAGTTCACCTCTACCACCACTGACGGCAGCCGATTCCACTCACTCACCACCCTCTGAGTGAAAAACTTACCCCTAACATCTCCTCAGTACTTGGTCCCCAGCACCTTAAACTTGCGTCCTCTTGTAGCAACCATTTCAGCCCTGGGAAATAGCCTCTGAGAATCCACCCTATCTGTACCTATCAACATCTTATAATCCTCAATCAGGTCGCCTCTCATCCTTCGTCTCTCCAGGGAGAAGAGACCTAGCTCCCTCAACCTATCCTCATAAAGCATGCCTCCCGATCCAGGCAACATACTTATAAATCTCCTTTGCACCCTCTCAATAGCTTCCACATCCTTCTTGTAGTGAGGTGACCAGAACTGCGCACAGTAGTCCAAGTGGGGGTCTGACATTATGTTCAAACTCAGTGTTGTGTCTGAACAGTGGCAGTCCCAGTAAAGCGTGTTCCTCGGAGATGCTCTCCATTGCCCAAGGATGAGTGGCAGAACTTCCAATTGGCACCTCTTTTACAACTATCCTGTGAACATTAAAATGAAACTGCGGCTGACAGAACATTGAACTGTTTTAATAACCCAGCCGACCTCCCGTGGATTTGCTGACAGATATTTTGAGATTTAAAACGCAGTCGGGATGTTCAACTACCAAGCTGGAGCTGTGTTTTAAGATAACCTATCCGTTTCCTTCAAAGCCGCTGTTCCAATGCACCCCGGTGGGGGGGCGGGGTGAAGCAGCTCAAACAGACACATGGTGAGATCAGTTAGAGGTTCGTTGTCATAAGAGGTTTCTTAGATTGACAGCTACTTTGTGGAGATGCCTGGCCTTCAAGGTCATTCATAAGCATCAAAAGATGGCCAGCTTTCTTCCTCTTATAATACTTACAACACTGTGGGTTCTGTCGATTCCAGATGTGATTGACGTGTGCTAGTTGTAAGATCTTTCAAGGTGGAAAGGGATTAGGGAGGCAGTGTGGCTTTTGTACCTGAAGCTTGATGATATCCCAAGGACTATCTATGTTAATTTATTTTTTGGACAAGGGCATCGCTGGCTGGGCCAAAATTTATTGCCCATCCCTAGTTGAGCTTATTCAGAGGACAGTTGAGAATCAGCCAAATTGCTTTGTCTCTGGAATCACGTGTAGGCAGACTAGATAAGGACGGCAGATTTCCTTCCCTAAAGGATATTATTTGATTTGATTTGATTTATTATTGTCATATGTATTGGGACACGTGAAAAGTATTGTTTGTTGCACGCTATGGAGACAAGCATTCATAGAGGAGTAGAGAGGGTGCAGAATGTCATGTTACAGTCACAGCTAGGGTGTAGAGAAAGGTCAACTTAGTGTGAAGCAGGTCCGTTCAAAAATCTGATGGCAGCAGAGAGAATGCTGTTTAGAAATGGTTGGTACCTGAGACTTTTGTATCTTTTTCCCGATGGAAGAAGGCGGAAAAGAGAATGTCTGGAGTGTGGGAGGTCCTTAATTATACTGGTTTCTTTGCCGAGGCAGCAGGAAGTGTAAACAGAGTCAATGGTGGGGAGGCTGATTTGTATGATGGATTGGGCTTGCAGTCTTGGGCAGAGCAGGAGCCATACCAAGCTGTGATACAAGCAGAAAGAATGCTTTCTATGGTTCATCTGTAAAGGTTGGAGAGAGTCATAGCTGACACGCCAAATTTCCTTTGTCTTCTGACAAGTAGAGTTGTTAGAAACATAGAAAAACTACAGCAAAAACAGGCTTTTAGTAGACAAAACGTCTCTCGAATTCCATGATATTGTGCTATTTTGATATATTTTATATTTTCGGAGGGACTGCATTAAGAGGAAGCGTTTTGTTACAAGCAGAGGGTTTGGTTGAATATGTTCAATGGCTGCCTCTGCTGCTGCCCGCTGGCTTATAATGAGCTTGGGCCCCACCCCTCCCCCTCCTGGCAGGAAACAGATTTGGCTCCCTTTTTTATAGAGTTAAGTAAGATTTTATTTTTAACTGATACAAAAAAATGCGCGATTCTCTCTCAGTTTCACTTTTATTTGGTACTTATAATTTTTTGGTATGATCGCTCTCCCCTCATCCCCCAAGATTTTGTCCATATCTCCACCAATGAAGGCAGCCTAATTATGGACACCACTCATCTTAGGGGCTACAAGGTAAGGTGAAGTTAAAATATCTGCCATCTTTACCCACTGGAACTCATGGCTCCTTCACACTTAGCTGTCACTCTGCTTACATGTTTATGGCCTTATCAGTGGGGGATGCGATGGCTTAGTGGTATTATCACTAGACTATTAATCTAGAGCTGTGGGGACTCAGGTTCAATTCCCACCATGGCAGGTGGTGGAATTTGAATTCAAGAAAAAAATCTGGAATTATGTATCTACTGATGATCATGAAATCATTGTTGATTGTCAGAAAAGCCCATGTGGATAACTAATGTCCTTTAGGGAAGGAAATCTGCTGTCCTTACCTGGTCTGGCCTACAGGTAACTCCAGAGCCACAACAATGTGGTTGATTCTCAACTGTCCTCCAAGGGGAACAAGGGATGGGCAATAAATGCTGGCCAGTCAGTGACATATGTTTATGTCCCACAAATAAAAAAAAGCTATATCCAGTACAGAGAATAACAAATGGCATAGATTATAAAAAGTATTACTGGGGAAAGAGATATTGTTGAGCATTTTTATCTTGCACTCATCAAGGCATATTTTCTCTTTATATTTGGTATTCTTGCAAATTGTTCTGATGAGTGCAGGAGGAAAAACTTCTACAAAACATATCTTACTCTTCAACAGTACTCAGGTTTACTGCCAAGCGACTATTTATACAAAAGATCTTTCTACATATGTTTCCATTATTCTCAGCTATTTCAAGACTTCACACACAGTGTGAAACACTCGTATGAAGATTGATTTTAGCAAAGAGCTTTTCACAATGCTTGATGTATGATCTTGTTTCTGTTCATTCCCTTTAGTTGTCCAATTCTACTATCCATTCATCATTGTAAGCTTCTGGCAGGTCAACTAATACTGTTCTGAATCCAGCTCCTAAGAACAGACATATATATACTTTTTTCATTCATTTGTGGAACTTGGGTGTCGCTGGCTTGCCATGTTTATCCCTAGATTGCTCATCCCTAGTTGTCCTTGAATTGGGTGGCTTTCTTGGCCACTTCATTGAGAGTCAACCACATTGCTGCAGATCTGGAGTCACATATAGGCCAGGCCATGTAAGAATGGCAGATTTCCTTCCCTAAACGACATTAGTGAATCAGAAGGGTTTTTCTGACAATCGACAATTCATGGTAATCAGCAGGTTCTTAATTGCATGTATATTTTAATTGAATTCAAATTCTACCATCTATTTTGATATGATGTATATTGTGATTTGTAACCAGGGATTAAGCAGCTAAGGCAATATTTCTATTCCGGAAATGTGTCAGACCAGGAGTCTACTGACTGTGATGGATCACTGGTGACTCTCAGTTTGTGTTGCTGATTAACCTTGTAGCACTAGAAAGATGACGGCTGTTCATTATTCATTTGGCAACTGTTGAAAACTATCTGCTGGCTTTGTATTGTAGACTTTTTTAATTCATTTACAGGACATGTGCATCACTGGCTGGCCAGCATTTATTGCCCATCTCTAGTTGCCCTTGTTCAGAGTCAACCACATTGCTGTGGCTCTGGAATCACATGTAAGCCAGACTGGGCAAAGGACGGCAGATTTCTGCCCTAAATGAACCAAATGGTTTTTTCCGACAATCGACAATTCATGGTCATCAGCAGATTCTTAATTCCAAACATTTTTTATTGAATTCAAATCCATGGTGGGATTCGAACTCAGATCCCCTGAACATTAGTTGAGTTTCAAAGAACAAAGAACAACACAACACAGGAAACCCTTCGGCCCTACAAGCCCGTGCCGCTCATTTTAACTCTCAGTGAGTGCCTCATTCCAATCCTTCTTCCACCTACGACTTTTGTCTACATCTAGTGGACTCCGTAATAAAAGGGTGCAAACTTAGAGAATTATATTTGCACTAGATTAAAGGAGATCCAATTTAGGGACAATTTATTAACACCAATCAGCCTAAAAGCACGTTTTTGGGGTGTGGGAGGAAACCTGAGCACCCGGGGAAAACCTACGCAAGCACGGGGAGAATGTGCAAACTCCCACAGACAACGACCCAAGCCGGAGATCCGACCCGGGTCCCTGTAACTGCACAGCAAACAGTGATAGTCACTGAGCTGTCATGTTGTCCGTCAATTGGTCCAGTTTAAGTGTACACTATCAGACGTGATGCACTAGACAACTCTCAAAGCAACATCCAAGAGCAGCCCCCACACGACCAAATCACCTGTGGATGTAAAAAAGAAACATCAATAAATATACGACAGCAGCAGCTGGATTAATAATCTAGCGACAATACTACACGGCCATCACTTCCCCATGCTGGTCTTAGGGGTGCAGTGTAAAATCCCCAAAATATTATCAGCTGTCCAATGATTAAACTATGAGGAGAGATTGCATAAACTTGTATTTGTTCGCATACAGGAAGGTTAAAGGTTTGAGTGTATGAATTTTGAAATAAATCAATAAGATAGAAGGAGGAAGCTTTTTCCATCAATTTGGGAGTCTTGTACCAGAGTTCCATCCATAATATCAGAGGCAGGACATTCAAGAGAGAAATCGGGAAAAACTTCTTCACCCAAAGTTTGGAACTCTTCTTTCCCAGAGAGCAGTGGATGCTGGCTCAGTTAACAGTGGTACATTGGAGATGAATTGGTTTTTGATGCCTGAAGATAGGGATAAGGAACCAAGGCGAGTGGATGGAGTGGGGGCACGGATCAGCCAGGATTATCTCTCAGTGTTGGAACATGCTTTAGGAGCTGGATGGCCTCCTCCTGCTCTGACACAAAGTTTCACAGGGATCCGTGTGCGAAGCAGTCACCAAGCATTCCATGTGGAGCATTGAAAGGCAATATATCCTTGGGTTTGAGCAGGGAGAAAATGCAGGGAGATGCCTTTGGGTTATGCAAACAAGAGGCATAAACCCTCATGGGTGATGCGTGCTTGGGAAAAGTAAGTAAATTCAGCATGGGTATAAACTGAGAGAGGTAGATACTCAATGAAACCTTGGAATCCTTGTGCAGAAAAAAATGCAAATGGTATGATGATCTTCATAGTGAGAGGGTTTGAGTATAGTGATAGGGATGGTTTGCTGCAGTTGTACAGAGTATTGATATGGCCATACTTGGAGCACTGTGTGCAGTTTTGATGTCCCTATCTAAGGAAGGATGTTCTTGCCATAGAGGGACTGCAGCGAAGGTTTACCAGGCTGATTCCTGGGATGGCAGCTCTGTCATATGAGGAGAGACTAAGTCGGTTAGGATTATATTCACGGGAGTTTAGAAGAGTGAGAGGGGATCTCATGGCAACTTATAAAATTCTAACAGGATTAGACAGGGTAGATTCAGAAAGAATATTCCCAATGGTGGGGGAATATGAAACTAGTGGTCATAGGTTGAGGATAAAGGATAAACCTTTTAGGACTGAGGTGAGGAGAAATTTCTTTATCCAGAGGATGGTGAATGTGTGGAATTCACTATCACAGAAAGTAGCTGAGGCCAAAATGAATGATTTCAAGAAGAAATTAGATATAGCTCTTGGGACTAAAGGAATCAAAGGACATGGGAGGAGGGGGGAGATCAGGATATTGAATTCGATGATCAGCCATGAATAGCGGAGCAGGCTCGAAGGGCAAAATGTGCTCCTCCTCCTTCTAGTTTCTATGTTTCTATTCTCCCAGATGAGCATAGGCTGATCTTCACTTTTGAGGGAGAGAACTGACTGATACTGATTTAACCTGAGGGTCACTATACCTCAAGCGAGGCAGGACCTTCATGGATAACCTCAGTCGGTATAAGAATTGAACCCACGTTGTTGGCATTACGTCACAAACCAGCCCACTGGGCTGATTCACTCCCTAGTAGAAAGCCAGAGTTGAACCTAAGAATTTCAGTTTTCATCATCGACAGTCCTCCGCTCTACCAGTTGAGCTATCCAAGGGGAGCAATAAATCTGACTTACAGTATTTTCCCTTACTCTCAGTTTAAGTCAAATGTTTCTGCCCGCTTCTGTCTGAGCAATGTTTATGTAGTCTAGTGGTTATCACAGCCTGGCACATGAAAGGCAAACTTGTGTAAATGCAAAGAGAAATACTTTTTTTTTAACTCTTGCATTGGATGTGGGCAAGGCCAACATTTCTTGCCCATCTCTAATTGTTCTTGAACCGAGTGGCTTCGCTTGACCACTTCAGAGGGCAGTTGAGAGTCAACCACATTGCTGTGAGTCTGGAGTCACATATAGGCCAGGCCGGACGAGATTTCTTTCCAGATTTGAATTTTTGCAACAATCGATGAATGTTTTCATGGTCACGTTGCTGAGATTGGATTTACATTCCAGATTTATTAACTGAATTTAAATTCCGCCCCTTACCGTGGTGGGATTTTAGAACATTAGGTTTACTAGTCCTGTGACATTACCATGACAACAGTAGTTGAGGCAGACATGTTAGCGACACTTAAGACTTATCTGGATAGATGCATAAACAGAGGAGGGGGATAGAGGGATACGGGCAATTGGTCTAGATAGGATAACGTGATCGGCGCAGGCTTGGAAGGCCGAAGGGCCTGTCCCTGTTCTTTGTCCTTTGTTTTTAACACTGCCTCCCCTGCGGTGAAGTGAACTCTCAATAAGGTAGAAAGATATTTCATAAGAGCAAATCAGTGGCTGAAGCTTGGAAAAGCTTTCAGGTTTGCTTCCTTCATAATTATTGAGTCAAATCCCATTTAAATTTGTACGAGATGAGATAAATGTCTCCTCAATGGCTTTCTTTTGTTACAATTGAAAATCATGGAGCTTTCTGACAGACATAGGCAGCCTTTAATTTTCTCCTGCTGTTTTTTTTTAACAATCTCTCCTAAGGATGCGCTGACACAATGCCCTGGGAATACTCACAATAAAGCCTGCTTGCTGGATTCATAAATTTACCATTAACTGGCGACATTCAGAATGACATAATCATTCATGCAGCCTTCCTGTGTGAAGGTTATTACAAATCCCTTCGTTCGTGCCTGCAAATGCAGTTTCCACAGAAAGTCTTGTAGCTCTGACCACCAGAGTTGTACGCCGTATAAACGGAATTACTGTGCCAAAGTGCCAACAAATGCCTCTTTAATTGAGTATTCGCACACTGGAGATTGCACTGTTTATTTACTGTGCAATACCAAAGGTAGGAAAATAGCACACTGAGAGACCTGTAGCTGGCAGGCTAAAACTATAAGCTGGATTTATTCAGGGAAGTTAAGATTGCAAAGATGCAAGAAATGGCAGTAAGATGGATAGAAACAATTTTTAAAAATTCATTTGCAGGACATGGGTGTTGCTGTCTGGCCAGCATTTATTACCCGTCCCTAATTGCCCTTGAGAAGGTGGTGGTGAGCTGAGTTCTTGAATCGCTGCAGTCCCTGTTCTGTGGGTTGACCCACAAATGCCGTTAGCACGGCCAATCCACCTAACCAGCACGTCTTTCGGACTGTGAGAGGAAACTGGAGCACTTGGAGGAAACCCACGCAGACACAGGGAGAACATGCAGACTCTGCACAGACAGTGATCCAAGATGGGAACCAAACCCGGCTCCCTGGCGCTGTGAGGCAGCAGTGCCAACCATTGTGCCACCCTCAGTAATTATCATTAGAGCAAAACCTTAACTCTGCAGCCTCAAATCCATTTTTTTTCCTGTCCCCCAATAACCCTTGATCCCTTGTCAATCAAAAATCTATTTAACTCAGCCTCGAATGTACTCAATGATCCAGCCTCCATTGCCCTCCGGAAGAGAATTCCACAGACTAAGGACCCTTTGAGAGAAAATCCTCTTCTTCATCTTAAATGGAAAACCCCTCATTTTTAAACTGTGTCCCCTTAGTTCAAGACTCTCTCGCTGTCTCACAGTGCCAGGGACCCCAGTAAATTTCCAGCCTGTGTGGAGTCTGCACATTCTCCCCGTATGTGGTGGCTTTGGTTTCCTACCACAGTCCGAAAGTTGTGTGGGTTAGGCGGATTTAGCGATTCTAAATTGCCCTTTAGTATCCAAAGATGTGTAGGTTGGGTGGATTAGCCATGGTAAGTGGTTACGAGATTAGTGTGGAGAGAAGGGCCTGGACAGCATGCTCTTTTGAAGAGTCGGTGCAAACTCGATGGGCCGAGTGGCCTCTTTCTGCACTGTAGGGATTGTGTGGTTCTGTGGAAACATCGTCTCAGCCTCTATCGGGTCCTCTCAGCATAAGATCATCATTCATTCTTCGAAATTCGCACAGACATTGGCTCAACCTGCTTAACCTTTCCTCATAAGACAATCTCTTCATCCCAGGAATCAATCAAGTGGACCTTCTCTGAACTGCTTTCAATGCAGTTTTATCCTTTCTTAATTAAAGAGACCAAAATTGTACACAAGGCCCCAAACGCAGTCTCACCAAGGCTCAGTGCAGCTGAAACAGCAATTTTATATTCCATTCCCATTGCACTAGCATTCCAATCATCTTCCTAATCACTTGCTGTACCTGCACACTAACTTTCTGCGACTCATGTACCAGAACACCCAGATCCCTCTGTACCATGGAGGTTTGTAATCTCTGCATTATCATAACACTATCATAACTTTTCTATTCTTCTATCAAAGTGGACAAGTTCCCATTTTTCCACTAAAATAAAGCAAAATATTGCAGATGCTGGAATCGGAAACAAAAGCAGAAAATGCTGGAAAATCCCAGCAGATCTGACAGCTTCTGTAGGGAGAGAATACAGCCAACGCCTTGAGTCAATGAATGTGAGCCCACAAAGGTGAGGTAATGCATTTTGGAAGGTCTATTACAGATAGGAAATATACAGCAAACGGCAGAACCCTTAAGAATATTGATAGGCAGAGGGATGTGGGTGTACAGGTACACAGGTCACTGAAAGTGGCAACGCAAGTGGAGAAGGTAGTCAAGAAGGCATACGGCATGCTTGCCTTCATCGGACGGGGCATTGAGTTTAAAAATTAGTAAGTCATGTTGCAGCTTTATAGAATGTTAGTTAGGCCAGATTTGGAATATTGTGTTCAATTCTGGTCGCCACACTATCAGAAGGAGGTGGAAACTTTGGAGAGGGCACAGAAAAGATTTAACAGGATGTTACCTGGTATGGAGGACATTAACTATGAAGAGAGGTTGGAGAAACTTGGTTTGTTCTCTCTGGAGTGGCGGAGATTGAGGGGCAAGCTGATGGAAGGCTACAAGATTATGAGAGGCATGGGCAGAGTGGATAGTCAGAAGTTTTTACCAGGATGGAAGAGTCTATTACTAGGGGGCATAGGTTTAAGTGTATGTGAGGGACATGTTTTAAAAGAGATGTACAAAGCAGATTTTTTTACACAAAAAAGTGGTGGGTGCCTGGAACTTATTGCCGGGGGAGATAATGCAAGTTGATACAGTAGTAACTTTTAAACAATGTCTTGATAAATACATGAATAGGATGGGAATAGAGGAATACGGTACCCAGAAGCATAGGGGGTTTTAGTTAAGTTGGGCAACATGGTCGGTGCAGGCTTGGAGGGTCTGTTCCTGCGCTAAAATTTTCTTTGTTCTTTGTTCTAACAAAGGGTCAACTTGATTTGAAATGTTGTCTCTGTTCTCCCTCCACAGATGCTGTCAGATCTACTGAGATTTTCCAGCATTTCCTCTTCCTGTTTACATGTTTTCCGACATTGTACTCCATCTGGCATTTATTTTGTCTCACTTAACTTGCCTGTATCACTTTTTAGACTGTTTATGTCATAGACTCATAGAATAGAATCCCTACAGTGCAGAAGGAGGCCATTCAGTCCACTGCACCAACAGCAATCCCACTCAGGTCCTATTCCCGTAACCACCCTGCTAGTCCCTGACACTAGGGTCAATTTATCATGGCCAAGCAATCTAACCCGTAGCTCTTTGGACTGTGGGGGAAACTGGAGCACTTGGAGGAAACCCCCACAAACTCCACTCGTGCAGCGACCCAAGCCGGGAATCGAACCCAGATCCCTGGCGCTGTGAGGCAGCAATGCTAACCAAGTTGCCACGATGGCGCTCTCCTGAAACCTCATGAAAGCTTACTTTCCTGCCTATCTCTGTGACAAAATACTATAAATAATTGTTTATCTCCTTGGTGATTGTGTGAGTTTGCTCTGTGCAAATTGGCTGCGGTATTTCCCTTACGATGATGACCATTTGCTGAAAGTACTTCATTGAATGTGAAGTGGTTTGCTAATGTGCTGGAAGGTGCGTTATGAAGAGAATGGAGGAAGTGCTTTTTTGGTTGCTTGCTAGTGTAGATCCGCAATAAATAAAATAAACTGAATGGGTAAAATAACGAATCAGAACTGCCACGCTGCTCAGCGTGGAGAGATCTCACATCAAGACCACCACCTGGAGGTAGCCAGTGGTACTGCAGCGGTTTGTAATGATCCCACAATTTTACTTGGTGTTTGGTCAATAATTTATCACACATCAGTGCAACGTTTTACATGTCAGTGAGTCTTTGACATGAATGAGTTTTGGATTGTCTTGCGGTATTGTTGGATCTCACCAACTTTTACAGATGCACCATAAAAGGCATTTTTTCCGGATGTGTCACAGCTTGGTATGGGCTCCTGCTCTGCCCAAGACCGCAAGAAACTACAAAAGGTTGTGAATGTAGCCCAGTCCATCATGCAAACCAGCATCCCAACTTTGTCTACACTTCTCGCTGCCTTGGCAAAGCAGCCAATATAATCAAGGAACCCATGCACCCCAGACATTCTCTCTTCCATCTTTTTCCATTGGGAAAAAGATACAAAAGTCTGAGGTCACGTACTGACCGATTCAAGGACAGCTTCTTCCCTGCTGCTGTCAGACTTTTAAATGGACTTACCTCGCACTAAGTTGATCTTTTTCTACACCCAAGCTGTAATTGGAACACTGCATTCTGCACTGACTCTTTCCTTCTCTATGAACAGTATGCTTTGTGTAGCACGCAAGAAACAACACTTTTCACTTTGTACTAACATCTTTGGGGCGGCATGGTGACGCAGTGGTTAGCACTGCCTCATAGGGACCTGCGTTTGAGTCCCAGCTTAGGTCACTCTCTGCGCATGATCTCCCCATGCCTGGACGGGATTGTGGTTGGTGCTGGCTCGATAGGCCGAATGGCCTCCTTCTGCACTGTAGGGATCCTATGATTCTGCGATGTGACAATAATGAATCAAATTAAAATTAAATAACTATTATGGAGTAATTTGAGATGGAAAGGAGCAATGTAGGCACTGTGCAGAGATGTCACATGAATTAAGCCATCCAGCCCCTTCAGTCCTGCTCAGGTGACATGGAAGAGAGACAATGTTTGAATCCATTTGGTATCACCAGGTGAGATGAGATGGGTGAGAGTTTGAGCACCAGCTGTTAGCTGCAGTGGCTTTATACCAAAGTTTTAAACTTTAAAGTGTTTAAAGACTGAAGTTTATTAGTGCCATAAGTAGGCTTACATCATTACTGCAATGAATTTACTGTGAAAATCCTCTAGTCGCCACACTCCAGCACCTGCTCGGGTACACTGAGGGAGAATTTAGCACAGCCAATGCACCGAATTGGCACATCTTTTGGGAGGAAACCGGAGCATCTGAAGGAAACCTCTGCAGACATGGGGGGAATGTGCAAACTCTGCACAGACAGTGACCCAAGCCGAGAATCGAACCCGGGTCCCTGGTTGTGAAGCAGCAGTGCTAACCACTGTGCCACCCCGTGAAGCATGCCCCGTGAATGTACGTGGCTGATTTTTAATTGGGTGCAAGTAGGTAGGTTTTGAATACATTAAATGAAATAACAGCAAGAGAGAGTGTATCCATTGATTATAAGATTCCAATATCTTATGAACTTACAAGTCGAAGCCCCACATATGTGTAATTTTGAGATGTGATGTTGTTACCTAGATAGTCTAATGGAATCCTGGCCTGGTGATTACACAACCTCACTGCAAACTTATGTCCATGTCTGCTTTCATAACCGCGATGAGAGTTGATGATTGACTCCAATATTTGAGTGAGTTAAGCAAGAGCATCAATGTTACCAGAGCATAAAGTAAATTACCCAATGACCATGACACCAGCTAATTGTGCCAGTGTGAAATTTGTGTTGCATATCTCCCTGGAACTAAGGCTGGAATTTTCCAGCCGTTCATCCCCATCATCACTGCCAGCCAGAATAGAGAACCTGGTCCTCAGCCAAATCTCCATTCACTGTGTTAAAGTTCAAATTTATTAAATTTTTTTATCATTAAGTAGGCTTACATTAACACTGTAGTGAAATTACTCTGAAAATCCCTTATTTGCCACTCTCTGGTGCCTGTTCGGGTATACTGAGGAAGAATTTAGCACGGCCAATGCACGTAACCAGCACAATAATTTCATTGCAGTGTTCATGTGACTAATAAATTAATACATTTTAACTCAATAGCCTCATCTCCTTCATTCCAAGTGCTACATCTAATCGTTTCTTGAAAATATACAATGTTTTGACCTCAAATATCTTCTGTGGTAGTAAATTCCACAGGCTGACCACTCTCTGGGTGAAGAACTTTCTCCTCATCTCAGTTCTAATTGAACATGGAACAAACTCAAGAATAGTTTCTTGTCTACTGCCTCAAACACTTGAATGAAATTATCTCACATTAAGTTGATCTTTCTCTACACCCTAGGTATGACTGTAAGCTATATATAGCTATGACTATGCTGTGACATAGATATGACTATGATCTACCTACACTGCCTAGGAAGGCAGCACATCACAATGGTGGATATGTTGGTAACTAATTATGTAAAACCTCCAGGAAAACACTTTATAAAATACATTTTACAGAGCAGCACAGTGACACAGTGGTTAGCAAAGGAGATAGTCATTGACTTCAGGAAACATATTAGAGAAATTGTCCCTATCTACATCAAAGGGGATGGAGTAGAAATGGTTGAGAGCTTCAAGTTTTTAGGTGTCCAAATCACCAACAATATGTCCTCTGTCCCCCCTCCACCCCGCATCCAACACTATAGTTAAGAAAACCACTAATACCTTTACATTCCCAGAAGACTAAGGAAATTTGGCATGTCAGTTCCGACTTTCACCAACTTTTACAGATGCACCATGGAAAGCATTCTTTTTGGTTGTATCACAGTTTGGTATGGGCTCCTGCTCTGACCAAGATCGTAAGAAACTACAAAGGGTCATGAATAAAGCCCAATCCATCACACAAACCAGCCTCTCATCCATTGACTCTGCTACAATTCCCACTGCCTCAGAAAAGTAGCCAGTGTGATTAAGGCCCCCACATACCCAGACATACTCTCTTCCACCTTCTTCCATCAGGAAAAAGATACAAAAGTCTGAGGTCACATACCAACCCAACTCAAGAACAGCTTCTTCCCTGCTGCCATCAGACTTCTGAATGGATCTATTCCGCATTAAGTTAATCTTTCTCTACACCCTGGCTATGACTGTAACACTACTTCCTGCACTTTCCTTTTCTTCTCTATGAATGGCTTTGTAAAGCACACAAGAAACAATACTTTTCACTTTATACAAATACACAATAATAATAAACCAAATCAAATCAAAAAAACTACACCAGAGTTCTGGGTTCAATTCTGGCTTCAAGTGATTGTCTGTGTAGAGTTTGTAAGTTCTTCGCATGTCTATGTGGGTTTCCTTTGGATGCTCCAGTTTCCTCCCGCAGTCCAAAGATGTGCAGATTAGATTGATTGGCTATGCTAAATTGGCCTTTAGTGCCAGGGGGATTAGCAAGGCAAATATGTGAGCTATGGGATAGGCCTGGATGGAACTGTTGGTGCAGGCTCGATGGGCCAAATGGCCTCCTTCTGCACTGTATGGATTGAATTCTATGACATGAGCATCGTTACCTGGTTGAGTATCTATTGCCCATCCCAAATTGCCCTCTATTTCAGAGGGCATTTGAGAGTCAACCACATTGCTGTCGCTCTGAGTCACATGTAGGTCAAATCAGGTAAGGACAGCAGATTCAGATTTCCTTCCCTAAAGGGCATTGGTGAACCAGTAGAGTTTTTAACGGCAATCATTATCTTTAGAATTTTAATTCCAGATTTAAATTTTACCATCTGCCATGGCAGGATTTGAACTCAGGTCACCAGATCTTCCTCTGTACTACTAATCCTGTGACAATACCAGTGTGCCACTGCATCCTACAGTTGGCAACTCTAAGAAACAATGAAGTATTTTTGAATCTGGTGCCAAGTGATCCTAATTGTAATAACCTCATAATCTGCAAGAGGAATCACTAATTGACTTCCCAGATGAACTCATTGAGGCAGCACGGTACACAGTGATTAGCACTGCTGTCTCACAGCACCAGAGACCTGGATTCAATTCATGCCTCCCATGACCATCCATGTGGAGCTTGTCTGTTTTCTTGAGTCTACATGGGTTTCCTCCAGATGCTCCATTTTCCTCCAACTGTCCAAAATGTGCAAGTTAGATGGATTGGCTACGCTAAATTGCCCATTAGTATCAAGGGGACTAGATAGAGTAAATGAATGGGGATAAAGCTTGGGTGGGATTGGGGTTGGTGCAGACTTGATAGGCTAAATGGCTTCCTTCTGCATGGTTTTTAATCTGAACTCTCTGAGTCAACCAGATGGAGCTCTGTATAAAGCAAGACCCTGAGAGAGTCCATTAACCGTGACTAGTGGTTATTGGTTATTTTCATTTTGTGCAATAAAAGCATGGTTCCTTCAAAGTAAATTCCAGGAGTTATTGTACAAATCTATCTTATGATACTCTGGAATGATTGTACGACATGCAATTGGAATGTGCCATTATTCCTCAAATAAAACTCTGCAAAACTATTTAGAGGCCTGAGCCACTCTCAGGGACACGATGAGTGGACTACGACTCCCATGACGCCCTGGGATCGCGCGGTGTGTTGTGGGAGCGAATCTGGCGGAAGGTCGCCAACGCCGCGCGGTGCGCGAAGGGAAATGTATGCCGACTGCAGGGAACTACAACTCCCGTCCTGCTTTCGCCCCGACCCCCGCCTCTTCCGCCGGGGCCGCGCGTGCGCGCTGGGGCAGCCGGCGTGAGGACAGCGGAGCCGGTAGAAGTTTCCAGATGGCGGCTCGGATCGTGGCGGCGTTGGCGCTGATGGCCGCAGCTTCAGCGGGTCAGCTGGAGGGGGATGGCGGCTGGTGAGAGGCGGAAAAGAAAGGCGCTTCGTTTTGGAGCCAGGGAAATACTTGCATTTCTGTAGCGCCTGTCCTGTCACCACCTCAGGACAAGAGAATCTCTGCAGTGCAAGAGGCCATTCAGCCCATCCAGCCTGCACTGACTCTTACCCCGCTGATCCCCTAAACTGTACATTTTAGGACTCTTAAGAGGCAATTTAGAACTGTCAGTGCACTTAGCTTGCACATCTTTCAGATTGTGGGAGGAAAGTGGAGCATCTGGAGGAAACCCACGCAGACATGGGGAGAAGGTGCAGACTCCACACAGACAGTGACCCAAGCCGGGATTCGAACTCAGGTCCCTGGTGCTGTGAGGCAGCAGTGCTAACCACCGTGCCATCCAAAGCACTCCTTCCCTGCCTTTTCTCACCCATTCCCTAATCTGCTCACCACATCTTCATCTGTCACAGTTTATTCTCTGATTTCAGCTTCTCTGCCGTTTGCCCATTCACATCTATTCTCTCTATGGACTGCAGTTAGCAGCCTTTCTCCTTGATTTTGTGGCTATGATTCATTTTTCATTCCCTCACCCTACAGTATAAATATCTCCCACTTTCTAAGCCTTTTAGATTTGGCAAAGGGTCATCTGGATTCAACATCAGCTCTTTTCTCTCCTTACAGATGCTGCCAGACCTGCTGATTTTTTCCAGTATTTTCTCTTTTGGTTTCAGATTCCAGCATCCGCAGTAATTTGCTTTTATCACCACAAGCAAGGTGGTCTTTTTCACTGCACAGTTCAAAGTGTTTTCAAATCCTATCCATGAACTCACTGTTCCCTTTGATTTCTTATTGTCACATGTCTTAAATTACTTTTTACTGTATACTTTGTTGCCACTATACAAACAAAGCATATCATTCATAGAGGAGGAAAGGAGAGAGTGCAGAATGTAGTGTTACAGTCAGAGCTATGATGTAGAGAAAGATGTACCTATCTCTCTAACCTCTTTCCAACACTGACAAAACTACACTTCTCTAATTCTGGATCCTCATTTGGAGTAGCTAACCTTCCAGGAATGGGCTAGAGTTTCCATCTTTCCTCCGATAAGATGTTCCTCTTTGACCAAGCTTTTGGTCATCTAAGATCTTGTGTGGTCATACTTTGTTTTAAATGCTCCTGTGACTCACCTTGAGATGTTTCTTTTTGTTAAAGGTGATAAGGAAATAGAAGTAAAAGCAAAAAACTGTGGAAGCTGGAACTGTGAAATATGAAGTATGCTGGATAAAATCAGAAGGTCTGGCAGCATCCGTGGAGAGAGGAACAGAGTTAATGTTTTGAGTCCCAGTATTTGCAGAAGGGTCACTTAGGAGCCCAATATCAAGGATAGGAGTCTTAGCTGTGTTGAAGAGCAGAAGGATCTTGGGGTCCGGGTCCATGGGACTCTTAAATCGGCCTCGCAGGTGGAGGAAGTGGTCAAGAAGGCATATGGTGTATTGGCCTTCATTAATCGAGGAATTGAGTTTAGGAGTCGGGAGGTAATGATGCAGCTTTATAAGACCCTTGTCAGACCTCACTTGGAGTACTGTGCGCAGTTCTGGTCGCTTCACTATAGGAAGGATGTGGAAGCTATTGAAAGAGATTTACAAGGATGTTGCCTGGATTGGGAGGCATGCCTTATGAAGATAGGTTGAGGGAGCTGGGACTCTTCTCCCTGGAGAGACGTAGGTTGAGAGGCGACCTGATAGAGGTTTATAAAATGTTGAGAGGAATAGGGTAGATTCTCTGAAGCTATTTCCCCGGGCTGAAATGGTCGCTACGAGAAGACACAGATTTAAGGTGCATGGAAGCAAATACAGAGGGGATGTTAGGGGTAAGTTTTTCACTCAGAGGGTGATGAGTGAATGGAATCGGCTGCTGTCGGTGGTGGTAGAGGCAAACTCGCTGGGGTCTTTTAAAAGACTCCTGGATGAATATATGGGAACTAATGGGATTGGGGGTTATAGATAGGTCTGTGGCTTGGTAGGCATAGATGTGATCAGCGCAACTTGTGGGCCGAAGGGCCTGTTTGTGCTGTAGTGTTCTATGTTCTAGACTCAACATTAACTCTCCTCATGATTGGAGTTACTAAACAGATAGCAAACTTATTCTGCAAACTGCATAATGATTCAATAATTTCATACTTCTCAATTTACCACTGTGTAATCTCTTTAAATCTAATTTTTTTTAATGATTCATTCATGGGACATGTGTCTCTGTGGCTGGCCATCATTTATTGCCTGTCCTTAGTTGCTGTTGTTCAGGGGACAATTGAGAGTCAATCACATTACGGTGACTTTGGAGTCACATTTAGCCAGAAAGGACATTAGTGAATCAGATGGGTTTTTCCAACAATCGAAAATGGTTTCACGATCATCAATCAATTCTTAATTCCAGATACTGTTTATTGTATTCAGATGCCACCATCTGCCATGGCAGGATTCGAACCTGGTCCCCAGAACATTAGCTGGATTAATCATCTAGTGGTAATACCACTAGGCCATCTCCTCCTAGGAGCATAGGAATTAGGAGCAGAATTAGGCAAATTCAACCTTTCAGGCTTGCTGCGCTATTCGATCAGATCATGTATAAATACAGGAGAGACAAGTTGGAATTTATTTTGACAGTTGATTTTAGTTGTTGTAGAGTGAACCTTAATACCTCTTGAATCAGCTTTCACCTCTTCAAGAGTTTTTGTCTTTGAAATGGCTTGAATAAAGATTTATCGTTAGAAATTGTGAGCAAATGCGGCAAATTGCTGTGTATTTTGATCAGTGTCTTGAAAGTTATTTCAGATGTTTGAACTGTTTGGTGATTAATGGCTTACAAACATTGGTATCACTAATGCCTTGATAGCTTTCAGAAACGAATTGTTTTATTTCCCTGCTGAACTGTTAGTTTCAGAGATAAATCTTCTTACCGTACCTCTGAGTCACAATACTAAAAATATGGACTACTGCTGTGGCTGGTTATCATATAATGGTGCTTTGGGAACCTTGCTGGAGGCATTTAAAGAACCTAAATAGATTATAGGAAAATAGTTCCAGTCTCCAAGGCTGAATGTTGATGTGAATGGTATAAATGCTGTTTGCAAATGAATATTTAACTGTGAGCTTGTGACTCAGATTTTAGTGATGATGCTTGGTTGTAAGTTCAGATATCATGGAAATCATTCCCCATTTGAGGTTCTTGAGAATTTAATGAAAAAAAGAATAGTATTTATTTTCAATCGTGTCCGAAGAATGTCCCAAAATGTTTCCCAGTCATAGAATCAAAGAACTGCTACAGTGCAGAAAGAGGCTGTTTGGACCACTCATAGATCATAGAAGTCCCATGGTGCAGAAGGAGGCCATTTGGCCCACTCTGAATGTGCACTGACAACAATCCCATCCCAGGCCCTATGCCCATAATCCCACATGTTTACCCCGCTAATCCCTCCAACCTACAGATACTGGGACATTGAGTCTGCACCACTTCTCTAAAGAGCATCTTAACCAGGCCTACCATCCTGTCCCATCCCTGTAAATCTGCACATTTACCATAGCTAATCCACCTAACCTACATAGCTTTGGACACTAGGGAGCAATTTACCATGGTCAATCCACTTAACCTACACACCTTGAGACACTGAGGGCAATTAATCCAACCAACATAATCTGCACATCTTTGGACCATGGAAAGAAACAGGAGCATTGGAGGAAACCCAAGCAGATATAGGAGAATGTGTCCACATAGATGGTCACCCAAGACTAGAATTGAATATAGGTCCCATGGCTCTGAGGCATCAGTGCTAACCACTGTGACTGTGCCATTTAATTAATTACTTGTGAGGTCCCTGTTATTTTATCGACAAACTGATGTCACGTTACAGCCTTCTGGCTATCTTGCCAATTTACTGTTCTGAATGCCCAGTAATTTGGAACCAACAATTTTACACCTCTCTTTTGCAGGAAAACGGACCACTCCATGCAGATTGTTGATGCAGGGCCCTGCAACATGGAAGTCAGAGACTCTTTGACCTATTCTGAATTTATTCACCGGTATGTTTTAGCACCTTCTGGCCTTGTTCTCTTGGAGCTTGAAATACATTTCACCTATTGACTGTTGTGTGGAGAAAGATCAATTTTATGCGAGGTAGGTCCATTCAAAAGTCTGACAGAAGCAGGGAAGAAGCTGTTCTTGAAGAATTTGAATTACGGCATTATTAGAGAGGTTAAAAGAGTTGGAATGAAGTTTCCGAAGCATAGAACGAGAGTAAGAGATAGAATTAGAGGGTACGCTGGGCACAGCGCCATCTTGGGGAAAAAAAGGAGCTGCTAGGTTAGCACTCAAACTTTCTTTGCATTGAGACTGAGCTCGAGTGCAATATCTGGGCTATCCCATTCAAAATATGGAGATGCTGTTACTCCCTATTAAAAACAACAGCAATCATGCATTTACTGCATTTAAGCCAGGTTTCCCACTGCTGCTACTTAAACCAAAAATTAATGATGAGGGAGACCTGGCAGCAGTGTGATTTACAGACTCCTGGCTGAGGAAGCAAGTTGCTTTCTTTCCCAGAGATTGATTTTACAAAGCTTCACACAGACATAAATTTCTGCCAACTTAGCTTAGCGAATCCAGCTAATCAATCTACAGGGAAATATCTCCCTTGATCAGTTCAGGGCTGTTGACTTGCTAAGTAACTGATGCTTTGTGAGATATACCCACATCTCCTGACTCCATAGATTCAGCAAAAACCTGAATTGTCATTTTTATTAAAGCAGCCTCTTAAATAATCGTAGAAACCCTACAGTGCAGAAAGAGGCCATTCAACCTATCGGGCCTGCACTGACACTAATCCCACTTAGGCCCTATTCCTGTAACCCCACATATTTACCCTGCCAATTCCACTGACACTAATTTAGCGTGGCCAATACATTTAAGGAAGAAGTCTCACTACGCCAAGTTCTGATGTTGGCAGCACAAGCTTTCGGAGTCTCAGGTTCCTCCTTCAGGTGAGTGAGGAGTCGTGTTCACAAACAGGGCATATATAGACACAAACTCAATTTATAAAATAATGATTGGAATGCGAGTCTTTACAGCTAATCAAGTCTTAAAGGTACAGAGAATGTGAGTGGAGAGAGAGTTAAGCACAGATTAAAGAGATATGCATTCTTTCCAGCCAGGACAGTTAAGAATAAAGAACAAAACAGCACGGGAAACAGGCCCTTCAGCTCAACGAGCCCGTGCCGCCGCCCCGATGTTCCCACGTCTAACCGCGATCCCTGTCCATGTTTATAGATCTATGGATTAAAAACCAAATTTGAGACAATTTAGGGAGAATTTGTTTTGCTAATTAGCCTAAGAGCACATCTTTGGGATGGGGGAAGAAACCGGAGCACCCGGAGAAAACCCACGCAAGCATGGGGAGAATGCGCAAACTCCCACAGACACAGGCCCAAATCCATGTATCTGCACAGCACAGTAATAGTCACTGAGCTGTCGTGTTGCTCATCAAATGGTCCAGGTCAAGCGTACACTAACGACGTGAAGCACTAGGATACTCTCGAAAAACAAATCCAAGAGCAGCCCTCTCACGATCCATCGCGTGTATGCCCCTCGTTAGACAACAAGGAGGATCAAAGCACCTGTAGGATGAAAACAAGTACATCAATATCATCGTCTATTTACACACTTCCCAGGGACTCCCAAGGCTCATGATCCCTATTTTAAATCAGTTTTCTATACCCCTCCATTCCCATTCTGTTCATGTGCCCATCTAAATATTTCTTAAATAACTCCAGAGTACCTGCCTCCACCACTTTACTTGGCAGCGCATTCCATACCCCACCACCCTCTGTGTGAAAAAACTCCCTCTAGCATCCAAATTATACCTTACCCCCCTCACCCTAAGCCCGTGACCCCTCGTGCTATTCGAGTCCATCCTAGGAAAAAGCTTAACCCTGTTTACTCTATCTATACCCCTCATAATCTTGTACACCTCTATTAGATCTCCTCTAAGTCTACGTCTTTCTAAGGAAAACAGTCCCAATTTGCCTAACCTCTCCTCGTAACTCAGACCCTCCATACCAGGCAGCATCCTGGTAAACCTCCTCTGCACTCTCTCCAGAGTCTCCACGTCCTTCCAGTAGTAAAGCGACCAGAACTGGACGCAGTATTCCAAATGAGGTCTAACCAACGTTTTATACAACTACAACTTTAAATGCCAGCTCTTGTACTCTATACCCCTTCCTATAAAGGGTAACATACTATATGCTTTCTTCACAACCTTCTCCACTTGTTCTGCCACAGTTAGTGGAATTTTGCAAGCTCGGGCAAGTCATAGGGGTTATAGATAGTGTGACATGAACCCAAGATCCCGGTTGAGGCCACTCTCGTCTGCGGAACTTGGATATCAGTTTCTGCTCAGCAATTCTGCATTGTTGTGTGTCATGAAGGTGCCTTAGAACATAGAACATTACAGCACAGAACAGGCCCTTCGGCCTTCAATGTTGCGCCGACCAATTAGGAAAAAGCAGTGATCCTCCAAACTAAACCATTCCCTTTTCGTCCATAAACTTATCTACTAACCTCTTAAACGCCACCAAACTTGGCGCATCTACAACTGCCGCAGGCAGGGCATTCCATACCCTAACCACCCTCTGGGTAAAGAACCTACCTCTGATATCCGTCCTATAACTACCACCCCTTAATTTAAAGCTATGTCCCCTCGTGCTAGCTTTCTCCATCCTAGGAAAAAGGCTATCACTGTCCACCCTATCTAAACCTCTAATCATCTTATATGTTTCAATAAGGTCTCCTCTTAGCCGCCTTCTTTCTAACGAAAACAACCTCAAATCCCTCAGCCTCTCTTCATAAGACCTGCCCCTCCATACCAGGCAACATCCTGGTAAACCTCCTCTGTACCCTCTCCAATGCCTCCACATCTTTCTTATAATGCGGGGACCAGAACTGCACACAATACTCCAAGTGCGGCCGCACTAGAGTTTTGTACAGTTGCAACATGACATTGCGGCTCCGAAATTCAATCCCCCTACCAATAAAAGCTAAGACTCCATATGCCTTTTTAACAACCTTATCGACTTGACTGCCTACTTTCAGGGATCTATGCACAAATACACCAAGATCCCTCTGTTCATCAACACTATTAAGAATCCTACCATTAGCCTTATACTCTACACATTTATTATTCCTGCCATAGTGCATTACCTCACACTTTTCCACATTAAACTCCATTTGCCACCTCTCGGCCCAGCTCTGCAACTTGTCCAAGTCTCTCTGCAAACTATAACACCCCTCTTCACTATCTACCACTCCACCGACTTTAGTGTCATCTGCAAATTTACTAATCCATCCTTCAATACCCTCATCCAGATCATTTATAAAAATTACAAACAGCAGGGGCCCCAAAACAGATCCCTGAGGTACACCACTTGTAACCGAACTCCACGATGAATATCTCCCATCAACCACCACCCTCTGTCTTCTATCTGCTAGCCAATTCCTAATCCAATTAGCTAAATCACCCTCAATCCCATACATCTGCATTTTCTGCAGAAGCCTTCCATGGGCCACCTTATCGAACGCCTTACTAAAGTCCATATATACCACATCAACTGCCTTACCCCCATCCACCTCTTTGGTCACTTTTTCAAAAAACTCAATAAGGTTAGTAAGGCACGACCTACCCTTCACAAAACCATGCTGACTATCCCCAATCAATTCATTTCTCTCTAAATAACTATAAATCCTATCCCTAATAATTCTTTCCAATACTTTGCCCACAACAGAAGTAAGACTCACCGGTCTATAATTCCCAGGAAAGTCTCTATTCCCCTTCTTGAACAATGGGACCACATTCGCTATCCTCCAGTCTTCCGGCACTATACCCGTAACCAACGACAACCTGAAGATCAGAGCCAGAGGCTCTGCAATCGCCTCTCTCGCCTCCCAGAGAATCCTAGGGTAAATCCCGTCCGGCCCAGGGGACTTATCTAACTTCAAACCCTCAAGAATATCTAGCACATCTTCCTTATCTACTTCAATACTTTCCAGTTTGCAACCCTGTATCCCAGTGTTCTCCACAGCTACATTTACATCTCCCTGCGTGAATACCGAAGAGAAATATTTGTTCAGTGCCTCTCCAATCTCTTCAGGCTCCACGCACAACTTCCCACTGCTGTCTCAGACTGGCCCTAATATTGCCCTAACCAATCTTCTATTCTTAACATATCTAAAGAAAGCTTTAGGATTCTCCTTGATCCTATCAGCCAAAGTCTTCTCGTGTCCCATTTTAGCTCTCCTCAACTCACTCTTTAGCTCCCTCCTGGCTGATCTATGGCTATCCATTGCACTAACTGAGCCTTCAAGCCTCATCCTGACATAAGCCTCCTTTTTCCTTTTAACCTTGGAGAATGCTTACCTGAAAATCAGAGGCCGAATGCCCGTGACCGCTGAAGTGTTCCCCAACAGGAAGGGAACACTCTTGCCTAGTGATTGTCAATTGATGTTGTTCATCCATTGTTGTAGCATCTGCATGGTCTCCCCAGTCTGCTATGCCTCAGACATCCTTTCCCGCAGCATATCAGGTAAACAACGTTGGCTGAGTCACAAGAGTACATACCGTGTATATGGTGTTCTCACGTGACATGATGGCATCCGAGCCAATGATCTGGCACAGAGGTTGCACTGGCAGGGCTGTGTGGTGTCATGATCACTGTTCTCCTGAAGGTTGGGTAGTTTGCTGCAGACTATGATCTGTTTGAGATTGTGCAGTTGTTTGAAGGTAAGAAATGGGGGCATGGGAATGGCCTTGGCGAGATGTTAGTCTTCATTGATGGCATGTCAGACAGACCATTATCCTGTCAGAGAACAGTTCAGCAGTCATGGGCATTCAGCCTCTGACCTTCAGGTAAGCGTTCTGCAAGGCAGCCTTTATAACAATGATAATGCAGAATTGCTGAGCAGAAACTGATAGTCAAGTTCTGCACACATGAGGACAGTCTCAACTGGGATCTTGGGTTCATGTCACACTATCTGTAACCTCCCCCCTCCCGGGTACTTGCCTGGCTTATGAAATCTCATTAACCATCTTGGCTGGAGATAATACACACTTCTTTAACTGTGCTTGGCCCTCTCTCCACGTACATTGTCTGTACCTTTAAGACTTGATTACCTATAAAGGCTTACATTCCAACCATTATCTTGTAAATTGAGTTTGTGTCTTTATTTGCCCTGTTTGTGAACCCAACTCCTCACTCACCTGAAGAAAGAGCCTGAGACTCCGAAAGCTTGTGCTGCCAAATAAATCTGTTGGACTTTAACCTGGTGTTGTGAGACTTCTTACTGTGCTTACCCCAGTCCATCACCGACATTTCCACATCATCAATATGTCTAATCCACACATCTTTGAAGTGTGAGAGGAAACCGGAGGAAATCCACACAGACACAGAGAGAATGTGCAAACTCCATGCAGACTGTTACTGAAGGCTGGAATCTGGGTCGCTGGCACTATGAGGCAGTGCTAACCACTGTGCCACCATGTCTTTAAAGAAACCGTTGCTATGTGTTAAATGTGCTAACATGCTGTCCTGCATTAAAGAATTATCTCTATAGCACACAAGAAACAATACTTTTCACTGTATACTAATATATACAAGAATAATAAATCCATCTTGCAAGCCTCCCATCCATTGATTCTACACTTCCTGCCATGTTGGTATCGCAGCCAACATAATTAAGAACCCCACACACACCCGACATTCTGTCTTCCACCTTGCATCAGGAAAAATATACAAAGTTTGAGGACACATACCAACCAACTCAAGAACAGTTTCTTCTGTGCTGCTGTCAGACTTTTAAATGGACCTACCTTGCATTAAATTGATTATTTGCTGAAGCCTAGCTACGACTGTAACATTACATTCTACACTCTCATTTTTCCTCTATGAATGCTATGTTTTGTCTGTATAGCGTGCAAAAAGCAGTACTTTTCACTGTATCCCAATACATGATAATAAATCAAATCAAATCAAACAACTGTATAAAGCAAAATGCCAGTCAATGGGAACGTGGATTACACTTTTTACTTGCTATACTTCTCATGTTCAATGAAGACAAAATGTTTGGATGTTCCAATTGCTCAGAAAAAAAATGTAAGATGTCCTTGCTTTACAGGTATGCATATTCCAAGCCAGTGATTATCCGAGGAATCACACAGAATGAGGTAAATGATCTTTTTTGCCTGTCAAAATTTGAATGAGAAGCTATTTTTAAGCATCCTGAAGTACTCCTAAAATCTGTCATATTTGATAAATCTATGCGTATGTGTTGAAAGGTGATCAATCTTAGTACAAAATATATGCTCTATCACTTTGTTTCATAAAATGATATGAAACAATGAGGCCATTTGTGTGCCAACTCTTTGGTAAAACTATTGAGTTATTCTCACGCTTCTGCTCTTTTCTCCTTGACCTGTAAGTTCTTTTCCTTCAAGTGTTTATCCAGTTCTCTTTTGAAATTTTTATCATTCTTTCAGGCTATACACTGTAGCTCACAACAACTTGATGTTCTTAATAAAAGTTTCCATGTTACCTCTGGTTCCTTTGCTCATTACCTTAAATCTGTGTCCTGTGGATCCTTTTTCTGCTGGAAACAGTTTATCCTTATTTACCCTGTTGAAATCCTTCATTATTTTGAGCTCCTCACCATAATTACTCTAAGGGGAACAAGCCCAGCTTCCCCAGTCTCTCCACTTCATCCCTGGTAACATTTTACTGAATGTCTTCTGCATCCTCTTCAAGGTCTTGACATGCTTCATGGCACAAAACAGGGGTAGCACAATGATTAGCACTGCTGTTTCTCAGCATCAGGCATCTGTGTTCAATTCCTGGCGTGGGTCACTGTCTGTGTGGAGTTTGCACATTCTCCCCATGTCTGCATGGCTTTCTTCCTGGTGCTCTGGTTTCCTCCCACGGTCCAAAAGACGTGCTGATTAGGTACACTGGTCAAGCCAAATTCTCCCTCAGTATATCTGAACAGGAGCCAGAGTGTGGTAACTAGGGGATTTTCACAGTAACTTCACTGCTGTTTAGATAGTCAATATCTTTTCTCAAAGATAGGGGAGTCTAAAACTAGAAGGCATAGGTTTAAGATGAGAGGGACGAGATGCAGAAGTGTCCAGAAAGGTAATTTTTTCCCACATAGAGGGTAGTAACTGTATGGAACAAGTTGCCAGACGTAGCAGTAGAGGCGGGTACAATTTTGTATTTTAAAAAGCAGTAAGACAATTACATAGGTAAGATGGGTATAGAGAGGTATGGGGCAAATGTGGGCCATTAGAATTAGCTTAGAGGCTTAAACAAAAAGGATATGATTCCATGCTGTGAACCTCTATGACTTTATGCTAATGTAAGCCTACTTGTGACCAATAATTTAACTTTACTTTAGAACTGAGGACTAATCAGCTTTTTATAAAGCACTTCTGATACTTATCTAGACACATGGGATGAAAATCCCCCGATTGAGAAATGTGATGACCTACTGGATTTGCACCCTATCCTTCTATATGAGGGGGCTTTTAGGAAACCATTTGAGCAGTGTGCTGCCCTTTTTCATGTTGGTATTTAAAGTGAAATGAGTTTGATAGATCAGTCTGGTATTCCTGGTGTTGTACTGCCATTTCATTCAGCATTGACCCACCAGTTGAAAGAGTTTTAAATTAAATGACATACTGAAAATATAATGAATCTATAATGATTACCTCTTAATGTTAGGCTTCATATTAATGTGGTCAATGTGTACTATATAACCGGCTGAAGGATTTTGCCTTATAAGTTGAAGATTTCATTGATGTAAATGGACACATGATCATTAGGATGGTGGCATCCTAACCAGACTGCACAGCAAGAATATATATAAGTAACTACATTTGGATAGCGCCAATACCTCTGAAATTCCCAAAGCATTTCATGTACCACAAATTATTTTTGAAGTGCACTAATAGTTGATGGAATGAAAATGGCAGTCATTTAGTGTGTGAGAAGGCCTCACAAATGTCAGAGATGAATGATCAATACAGTAAAAGCAGAGGATGCTCAAAATCTGGAATAAAAACATGCTGGAAAAACACAAATGGTCTGGCCAGATTTGCAGAGAGGGAAGTAGAGTTAATGTTCCCATCTCCTCTTTGGAACTGGTATTGAATGATCGGTTAATCTTTCCTAGGCCTGTTGGCTGAGTAGGGTCATGGAATCCCTGCAGTGCAGAAGGAGACCATTCGACCCATTGAGCTTGCACTTACCATAATCACACCCAGCCCCTATCCCCATAACCCCACATATTTACCCCGCTAATTCCTCCTGACACGAATGGTCAATCCACCTAACCATAAAAGTTTATTTTCTAGTGTCATAATTAGGCTTATGTTAACACTGCAGTGAAGTTACTGTGAAAATCTCCTAGTTACGATACTGGTGCCTGTTTGGCTGCACTGAGGGAGAATTTATCATGGCCAATGCACCTAACTAATGTGTCTTTCACACTGTGGGAGGAGACCAGAGCACCTGGAGGAAACCCACGCATTCACGGGGAGAATGTGCAAACTCCACACAGTCACCCAAGCCAGGAATTGAACCCGGGTCCTTGGCGCTGTGAGGCAATAGTACGAATCTTTATGCCACCATAGAGTGCGGGCTCGTTGGGCCGAAGGGCCTGTTTCCGTGCTTTGTTCTTTGTTCATGCTGTTGGCTGGGCCTTGTTATCTTTAATATTTACCTGATTTTCTGGAATGACAGCAGCAGGAGCTAATCCCCATGCTTTCCCCAGCCAGTGAAGAGGGTGCAGTGTTGCAGGGTTTGCTTTTTCTGAAACACTAAAGGCATTTTTTTTATTGTGATTTCAAGAAATTGGTCTACAATTTGTTTTCTGGGACTTATTCAAGATGCAATCAAAGCTAGCCCAGTACATAAACCAACAACCACCTGCTGACTGTTACTGTGCCAAACACAAATATGTATAATTGTAGTCTGCCGTTGTGTGACAGCACAGTTGTACACTGGTTACCAGGGCTGTAATTTAAACTCGTGTTCAAGTTTTAATCTCGTACTCATGCTCCAGTCATGTGGCTCATGATGTAATTTGCACTCATCTCTTAAATTACAGTCTTATTATTCCTCCCAAACCAATTCATTATCCGCACATCATGTGATGTTGAAATATGGAGATGTCATTACTAAGCCAACAGCAGTAATTAGTGTCAGGAGCACCGCGACTGGAGATAATGAAATGCCAAACCCCCTCTGAAAGCTGTACTGCGACCTGGCATTATGTGTGTTTGAATCTTGCAGCAATTCCGGGCTCTCTGTTCCAAGCAAAGTCTCCTGCAGGAGTTTGGAAATCTGCTGGTGAGACTGAGCACAGCAAACACTTACTCCTATCGGAAAGGTACACATTAAATGTTTCATAAATACATTCCATGTTCCTTTGTAGGCTAAATATGAATTTAATCTTGCAGCTTTTTAGGTTCCTGAGTGCATTAGTTCAATATATTTTGCTTCCATTGCCCTTTTGTTTTATGTTTCTGAAAGTTTCTGGGTCACCCTGCTTGCACCAGTTCTTTGCTAAAACAGATTAAGACTATCCTACCCTTTCTCTAGAACACTATGTTATGCTGTTCCAAATTATTATCCCAATTTCCCATTTCAAGATCCTTTGGTCTCTGATTCAAGATGAACACTGTTGGTCACCTTTGTGATTTTATCTGCCGGCATTTTCAGAGGCTTATGTATTTGTACTCCTGAGTGTTTTTTCACTCAGATTAAAGCAGCATTTTTCCATTAAGTGTATACCTATTTTCCTTGTTTCAAAGAAGAAAAAGAAAAGTATAGCACAGGAACAGGCCCTTCGGCCCTCCAAGCTTGTGCCGATCATGATGCCTTAACTAAACTAAAGAAAACTCTTCTGCCCTTACTCGGTCTATATCCATTTATTCCCAGCCACATGCCTCTTAAAAATGTTGTTAAAAAGCCTACTTCCACCACTACTTCTGCCATTCCAGGCATCCATCACACGCTTTTCCTCCCCACCCAAGCATGGTGCCAGCAATTGACTTCTTCATATTCCAAGGAAGGTGCTATAAGGTTTGAGGAGCGTCAGTTAGTTCCCTATCTGTTCAGTGTCTTGTTAGATGGATGTCTTTCTCATTGATGCACTCTTGGTATTGGACCCCTGTCAACACGCATTGTTCGCTTACTGAATCTGTTGAAAGTGTATGTGTAAAACATGGTGGCCAGAATAATTTTCTGTAGCTCTTCTAATTTCCATCTGCTGATTAGCTTCACTTTTCTATCTATCTGTCTAAGATTTGGGTCCATTAGAGCTCTGTAAGAAGTGTTTCAGTTACCAATCAAAGAACCATTAATGAATTAAATGTAAATAGAAATGCCTACCTAAAACAATGGAATTGTTTCTTCTCTAAACTCACTGTCCTCCCTGCCAAATGCAAGTAGTATAGTTAAATGTGAAAAAATTGAGAATCAAAAGAATATCCGCAGTTGTCATGCAAAACACTATAAACACGAGCAAAAGCACATGCTGTCCTTGTAACTGTTCTTCCACTAAAACTAAATGGTTTCTCTTCCTCACAGTTGATGTTCCTTTTAAAGAATATGTTGAGCAAATGCTGAAGCCTCAATCTTTGGATTCCTTGGGTAGTGGTGAGTTTTCCTATAATCATGTAGCTCTAATTAAATCAGTATTGATTCCTAAAGCTGTCCCTTCGTACATGATAAGATGCATGCAGAATAACAATAATAGGTCAAAAAATGAAGTGTTCTCCATAGCTTCCTGTTCAAATGCTTTGACTTGGTTTGTATTTTGAAACATATGCGTCACATCAATTCCAGAATGATTGTTCAAGATTGGAACACTTAATTGAATCAATAACAAAAGGGAACTCTCATCTGATACCAAAACAACTTGCCTTTCACTGTGTTTAACTTGTTAGCTGTTCCATCAATACCACCACCCTCTGATCTACAAGAGTCAAAGTGTGAGCAGCCCGAGCAGAGACCCTTTCCTGCTTTTTTAAACATCTGTGGGGAATCACATAGCAGACCAGGAAGATATGGCATGGTGGAAATGAACCTGCATTCCACCAGTGTCATGCACTGAGATGTGGGTCTCCAGTGCACTGCACCACCTACTATTAAGGTATTGTTAACTAAACTAATAAGTATATCTGCCACAGCACAGTGGCACAGAGGTTAGCACTGCTGCCTCACAGTACCAGGTACTTGGGTTCGATTCTCAGCTTGGGTCGTTATCTGTGCAGAATCACTTCCTGTGTCTGCATGGGTTTCCTATGGGTACTCCGGTTTCCTCCCACAATCTGAAAGATGTGCTGATTAGTTGCACTGGCCATGCTAAATTCTCCCTCAGTGTACCCAAATAAACACCAGAATGTGGTGGGTAGGGGATTTTCATAGTAACTTCATTGCAGTATTAATGTAAGCCTACTTGTGACGCTGATAAATAAATTTTATTGTGATCCACTGCGATGACCATGTTACAGTGGGGCAAGGGTGTGTAATTGTGAGCTGCACAAAATAGTATTTGTTTCCTGTTTGAATAGAAACATTCTACTTCTTCGGAGATAACAATTTTACAGAGTGGGACTCGCTCTTCAGGACATACATCCAGCCTCCATACCAGCTACCTGGGACCATAGGAGCTTACAGCTTTGGGATAGCAGGTCAGTCACTAACTTCAGCATTGCTGGTCTTGAACAAGATAAACCCATTGACAATAGATCCTTTTTGTGGCCTGTGTAATATTGCATTGGTGCAAGCCTAATTGTACTTCGTAGTTGCCAATACAGATGGATCTGGCAAACAGAGACTGTCTTTGATGGGATAGTAAATCTGAATACAGATAATACTGGACTGAGTTCAGGTTTGAAGTGTTGAAGTTACAGCCAAAAGGCTGCAGCAAAGCCGAGAGATGGAAGCTGAGAGCAAAGCCATGCGGATCAAATCAGTGGTGAAAAATTGGGTGCATAGTCACTGGATTTGAAGGGGCAAGAATAATGAGACCAAGGGGTCTGTGCCATTAGATAAAGTAAGAATTTAGCAACACCAATTTATAATCCAACCGATTTATTTGATAGTACCATTAAAGGGCAGGAATGCAGCAAGATAATAGTGTTGGAAAAGAGATCAGGCAGTTTGACCTTGCACTAAGCATGTCTAACAGTGAAATCTTAATTAAAGCAAGATTGGAATGTTTTTTTTGACATATTTCAATCTTTTACTAATCTCAAGAGATCGAGAGTGGCCACGTAGCTGACAACCAGCAACAATATGACAGTGACTGGTTGAAGTGCGAACCAAATGGCCTCCTGCACAGTTTTAATCTCCAGGGGAGTTTTTTTTGCTATATAAAAAGAGATGTTTAGAGGAGAGTTAATTTTTAAAAAGGCAGGGTGAGAAAATCAAGAGGCTTGAATTCCTTCTACTAGCTCAGCAAGAGCTGTCACTTTACTTCAGAGTCACAGCTGTCTGCAGCTGGGACGCACAACCCCAGGTGTCGCAGAGACGAGAGGTGGGATTTTACAACCTCATTTGTCCCAAAACCATTAAATCGCGACCAAATTCAACGGTCCACCAATTGCCCGCTCCAATTCCCACAGTGGGCGGGGCGGTAAAATTTCAGCTAAGAAGTCTCAACAAGGGCACGTTCTTTCTGACATAAAAGTGCGAGACTTTAATTTGAGAGAGGAAAATTACTAATGAAAATGATCAACTATGTTAGTTCTAACCTCAGTTAGAAGGAATAATACTCCTGGGATTGGTATTCATGATATTCTGTAATATTCTATTGTCTCCATAATGCATGTTCAGAATGGGTGTGAAGAATGTATGTTCTCATCCTCTTGATTGTAAATCATTTGGAATTGAATGAAGGAAAAACTAAGAAGTGTTTTTCTGCGGGGGATTGGTTTGGTTTTCAGGTGCGGGTACTGGAGTACCATTCCACTGGCATGGAGCAGGATACTCCGAAGTTATATATGGACGAAAGGTAAGATATAGTCTCCAGTAGAATTCACTACCTGCAAGAGAGGAATTATCATAGGCATCATTCACAGCAGAACCAAAGAGCAAAGCCCATTCAGATCAATGTCCCTGTACCAGTTCTCAGAAAGAATTATTCACTTCAATTTTTTCCACACAGCCCAGCAATTCTTTTCCTTTTCAAGGTCCCTTTTGAAAATTATTATTGAAACTGTTTTTGCCATCCTTTCAGACTGCGTTCGACATCTCTCCAACACTCTGCATTGAACCAGGGTGAATTCCCTGGCTTGACGTAACAGTGGTAGAATGGCGGATATGTCAGACTGAGGTTACAGATATGGTATTTCTGCCCACATTATCTCACAGATGCCCAGTTTTTGAGTTGCTAGATCTGTTCAAAAGCTATCCCATTTAGCACAATGATAGTGCCACACAACATTATGGAGTATATCCAGATATATTAATTGAATTTAAATTCCACGATGGGATTTGAACTACTTTCCCAGAGGATTAACCTGGGATTCTGGATTACTCGGCCAGTGAAATTATCACTGCGCCATTATCTTCCCATAATATCTTCTGAATATAACTACAGAATAGAATCATGAAATCTTAGAAAGTGGCCCGTTGTTTCATTAGTGACCTTTTTTCCATCATAAGGTCAGAGTTGGAATGTTTGCTGATGATTGCACAATTTTCAGTACTGTTCCTAACTCCTCAAATACCGAAGAAATCCATGCTCTTATCAGCATAACCTGAATAACACTCAGGCTTAGACTGAATAAATGGCAAGTAACATTGAAGCAGCCAATGCATGGGAATACCATCACCATTCTGACTTGGAATTATATCACTGTCGCTGGATCAGAATCCTTGAACTTCTTCCCTAATAGCATTGTAGGTTTACTTACATCACATGGACTGCAACAGTTCAAGAAGGCAGCTCCCCATCACCCTCTCAGTGGTGATTGGGTATTGGCAATAAATGTTGGCTTAGTCAGCGACACCCACATCCCATGAATTAATTTTAAAATTTTCTCTTTGGATGAGTGCAGCTTAAGAAGCTAAACTCCATCCAGGACAAAGCAGCCCCACTTCTTTGGCATTCATCTCCCCATCCATTCCTACAAAGTGACAGCAATGTTTACCATCCACAAAATGTAATACAACAAGGCTCCTTAGATAGTTCTTTCCAAAGCTGAGACCTCTGCCATCTAGACAGACAGGGGAGAAGACACATGGGAACATCACCACCTGCAAGTTCCCCTCCCAAGTCAATCACTTTCACCATGCTGACTTGGAAATATATCTCCATTCCTTCACTATCACAGGGTCAAAATCTATTGTAAAACAATGATATATTGTAAGAAGTCTTATAGCACTAGGTTAAAGTTCAACATGTTTATTACCTGATGAAGGAGCAGCACTGTGAAAGCTCATGATACTAATAAACTTGTTGGACTTTAACCTAATGTTGTGAGACATCTTACTGTGCCCAGTCCAGTCCAACACCAGCATCTGCATGTCAATGATATATTGTTAATGTTTGATAATTTTATGTATTTGACCTGCTATTCACACGGTATGATGATGGTGTCTCTGATGCTTGGACATTGTGTTTCTAAGTCTCCGCTCCCAGCTGTCTCATAATTTAAATGGTTTATTGCCTTTTTTTTTACACCAAATAAATGAATGAAACATTGGTCTTGTATGGATCAGTTGTAAACGAGTGGATTCTGTAAATCTTTGGCCATTTGCTGCATTGAACTGAGTTATTAAAGAAAGTTTATTTATTTATTGGTCACAAGTAAGGTTTATATTAACATTGCAAGAAGTTCCTGTGAATTCCCCTAGTCGCCACACTCCAACTTCTGTTCGGGTCAATGTACTTAACTAGCATATCTTTGGAGTGTGGGAGGAAACCACAGCACCGGGGGAAACCCATGCACACATGGGAAGAACGTGCAGACTCCACATAGACAGTGACCCAAGCCAGGAATCAAACCTGGGTCTCTGGAACTGTGAGGCAACAGTGCTAACCACTGTGTCACCCCATGGCATGGAATTATGACAAGATGTATATGTGATTTTGTGTTTTTCAAAAAGTTGTACATTTTAAACTTCCTATTACCAGAAAATTAGTTTAGTTCTGGGCCAATTCATTTGTTCTAATGACTTCTTAAATATTTTGGATAGCGCTGGTTCCTTTATCCACCAGAAAAGACACCAGAGTTTCACCCAAACAAGACCACTCTTTCATGGGTGTTTCACACTTACCCATATTTAGCAGAGTCGGACAAACCCATGGAGTGCACCATTCAGCCGGGAGAGGTGAGTAAAGATGATGTGTATTTGATACGATGCGCATGTGACAATTGGCAAGGATGGCAATACCAAAAGCTGGTATTTACTGTGAAGCCTTGAATGCAGAAAAAGGTTGTAAGATGTTTCTGAGGTATGAGATTCAAAAAGGAGATATTAAGGGGGATGACTGACGTTCTAAGGAAGTTGTTAAGAAAGGAAAGGGAAGGAATTGCAGATGGTGGGGTTTGGGAATGAAAAGGAAGGAACTGATCTTAATTGTGAATTTCCCAGTCAAATATCCTTTCAGTTGCACCATTAGGGCACACGTACAAAATTATGGGTCATAAAGATGTGTGATCTCAATGACTGCAATACTTTCAGTATTAACACTGAATCTGCTGTACTGACATAACCCCCCACCAACCACCACTTCATTTCTTGTGTCATGTTTTACTTGTTTAAAGTTTTAAAGTCTGTTAGTGTCACAAGTAGGGTAATTATTAGAAATCTACTTGTAATGTCACAATGCATTATCCTTTATATAAGAATGCGGCAGTATATTTTACACTAGTTTTGAGTCAAGGAATTGATTAAAAGATGAGGTAAAATCTAGTATTTGTATCCTCTAATTCAGTGTGAATCATGTCTTTGACTGTTGGTTAACCAGATTAAGTTTATTTATTTATTAGTGTCACAAATAGATTTACATTAATACTGCAACGAGTTTACTGTGAAAATCCCCTAGTCTCCACACTCCGGCACCTGTTCGGGCAGGGGGAGAATTTAGCATGGCCAGTTCACCTAACCAGCACATCATTCGAACTGTGGGAGAAAACTGGAGCATTCAGAGGAAATCCACGCAGACATGGGGAGAATGCACAGACTCCACTTAGACCCAAGATCCCAGGCGTTGTGAGTCAGCAATGCTAACCACTGTGTCACCGTGCTGATCTGTGTTGAGTTGATCTTTTTAATGTTAATTAGAACTTGTTCTTCCTTTTGCAGGTGTTGTATTTTCCAGATCGTTGGTGGCATGCAACGCTCAATATCGACACCAGTGTCTTCATTTCCACATTTTTAGGATGAACTCAAACTTCACTTGACTCACCATTTTCTTCCAACCTTCCCTGATTCTACACTTGAACCTCCTTCCAAAGAAAGTGCCCAATGGGCATTGCAATGCACACGATTGGCTGGGAAAAAAATAGACATTGCAGTTCACCTGCCTGGAATGTGTTCATAGCATCAACAAGCAACTTTTCTTAATCAAATATTTCTAAGACATCCTCCTCCCCTTCTCCCTCCCTCCTGGAAGCAGCAGGTGGGGTGTATGGAGGAGAAGGATAACATTTCCAATGCTTCTGTGTTTGGCTCAGAATGTTGCCATTTTGGGGCTGGGTCAAATCCTTTGGCCACAACGAAATCCATTGATTTTATGTATGCGATGTTGCTGCAGATGAACATAAAGATGACCAGAGACTCTACATCCTACTAATGTCGCTGCGCAGATGGTGCACTGACTGATTGTGTAGTATGCCAATCACTAGTCATACTGTTTCAACGCAGGAATCCAAAACAGTAAATTGGAGGCTTCTAAACTCAGGCCCATAAATTCTGCTCTTCTATCTACAAAACTCATGAGTAATTAGTGCTGGCTGTGTTAAATAATTTCCACTGGCAGTAGAATTGTTGCAGATAATAAATCTTCCAAGCAGCAGCAACCCTGCACACATTGTGCAAGAAGATTCTCATGATGTGACACTACTATGTCTTTTATAGAATCCCTGCTGTACAGAAAGAGGCCATTCTGCCCATCAAGTCTGCACCAACCACAATCCCATGCATTTAAGAACAAAGAACAAAACAACACGGGAAACAGGTCCTTCAGCCCAACGAGCCTGCGCCGCCACCTTGATGTTCCCACTTCTACCCCTATGTTTATGTTTATAGATCAATGGATTGAAACCAAATTTGAGACAATTTAGGGAGAATTTGTTTTGCCAATTAGCCTAAGAGCACATCTTTGGGATGTGGGAGGAAACCGGAGCACCCGGAGAAAACCCACGCAAGCACGGGGAGAATGCGCAAACTCCCACAGACACAGGCCCAAATCCATGTATCTGCACAGCACAGCGATAGTCACTGAGCTGTCGTGTTGCCCGTCAAATGGTCCAAGTCAAGTGTACACTAATGATGTGAAGCACTAGGATACTCTCGAAAAATCCAAGATCAGCCCTCCACAACCCATCCCATGGCTGCCCCTTGTTAGGCAACAAGGCGAACCAAAGTACCTGTACGATAAAAACAAATACATCAATATCATCATCTATTTATACACTTCCCAGGGGCTTCCAAGGCTCAAGATCCCTATTTTAAATCCGTTTTCTATATCCCTCCATTCCCATTCTGTTCATGTGCCCATCTAAGTATCTCTTAAATAACTCCAGAGTACCTGTCTTCACCACTTTACTTGGCAGCTCGTTCCATACCCTCACCATCCTCTGTGTGAAAAAAACTCCCTCTGGCATCCAAATTATATCTTATCCCCTTCATCCCAAGTCCGTGACCCTTTGTGCTATTTGAGTCCATCCTAGGAAAAAGCTTAATCCTGTTTACTCCATCTGTCCTCTTCACAATCTTGTACGCTTCTATTCGATCTCCTCTAAGTCTACGTTTTTCTAAGGAAAACAGCCCCAATTTGCCTAACAGTTCCTTGTAACCCAGAGCTTCCATACCAGGCAGCATCCTGGTGAACCTCCTCTGCACTTGCTCCAGAGTCTCCATGTCCTTCCGGTAGTAAGGCAACCAGACCGGGACGCAGTATTCTAAATGAGGTCTAACCAATATTTTATACACCTGCAATATTAAAGGCCAGCTCTTGTACTCTATACCTCTTGCTATAAAGGTTGGCGTACCATATGCTTTCTTCACAACCTTCTCCACCTGCTCTGCCACCTTCAGAGACTTGTGCACCTGTACCCCCAGGTCCCTCTACATTTCCATACTCTTAATAGGTCTACCCTTTATCATATACCTCCCCACTACATTCTTTCTCCCAAAATGCATCACCTTGCATTTATCAGGATTGAATTCCATCTGCCATCTATTTACACTAGCTAGTCCCTGTGACACTTAGAGGGTAACTTAGTATAGCCAATTCACCTGATTGCACAGTTTTGGCCTATGGGAGGAAACCCACAGACAGTGACCTGCAGTGGGAACCGATCCCCCTCGTCTCTAGCACAGTGAGGCAGCAGTGCTAATTACTGTGCTGCCCATTTCTTGTAGAATCTACTCTTCCCAGCTATCAAAGAACAGCATAGCACAGTATCCCACAGGAATCCTATCACAGTGGAGTAGAATCAAAGCACTGCCTTTTACAATATCAGCTGCTAAATTCCAGCTTCCAGCAAGTTGAAAGATCTAGTGATTGAATGCACTAAGTTCTTAATGTTGAAATTATGTCTTTTACTACATTAGCATCTCTGGAATATGACCAGTTTTGGATTGATACTCAGACATGCATTTGGCACACTTCACATTCTCAGCAGTATTCAGAGCAAGCAAGCCAAGACAAAAATTGGATGCCTGGGAGAAACAGTTGTATTATATGTGGCAGCAGGACCACCACATCCTACCATGTTTATTTACCAGACAGGTACAATAAGTTGGCAGATCAGAGTTGTTATGACAGAAATCATGGGGGCTATTCTCCCATTTGCTCTGTTAATTTTCTAGTGCAGCAGGCCGGGAGAATCAGGGATTGGGTGATTTAGGGGCTTCCCTTTGGTGTTTGCACTCCGTCATTGAGCACTAGAGGGCTAGCATTTCAATGATAATTTTATGATACAAATGCTATTAGTGTGCCAGGGACTGAATTCTCCAGGCCTTCTAGCCTCTCCCACACTGCTAAAGGGTTTCACTCCAGCAGACTGTAGAGTAGCACCTGACTTTCAGAGAGCTAGCAGCCCGACCCTACTGAAGTGAAGGGAGTTTGAGTGGTGGGGTCAGCTTGTGTCCCTGCCTAGGGGGCAAAGTGCCCATAACCAGGGGGCACCTTGCACTGCCAATCTGGCATAGGGGATAGTTGGTAGCATAGGGTCATCTTGCTACCACTGGCATGCACAGTCAGATTGTTCAGCAGGGGGAGGGAGGGCAGCAGTGGCCTGGCCTGGCCAGCAAACAGGAAGCTGACAAGGCATGTATATTTCAGGTGTTATTCAGTCTCCTGGGAGAGCATGAGCACTGCCCCTGTACTTTAATACTATTCACCTTGGTGTCCTCTGCATTGTACAGAATGTGGGAGATTATAGTATGAATTCCTACTAGAAAAAAAGTGAATTATTCCTGTTTTCTGCAAATTCAATACGTAAAAGTTTTTTTTTAAGAAAATTCCACCCCATTATCTCAATCAAGGACTCATTCAACAATCTTGGGAGCAACTGCATTTGAAAAGGACCACAGTTTAGAGATAATATATCATGCTAACACCAGTTGTGACTCAGATTTGCTTTGGCATTAATCTGACTTTGGAGTGAAAAAATAACTGCCTAAATTGTTGCAGCAAGGATTAAAATTAACTAATACATTCATAATATATGGATTCTGGAAATACTCAGTGTAGGGGTAATAACTATAGATAGTAAGAATTTCTCAACACCAGGTTAAAATCCAACAGGTTTATTTAGAAGCACAAGCTTTCAGAGCACTGCTCCTTATGAGGTGAATGGATTCCCATCTTCTCACTCCTGCACTCAGCTGATGAAGGAGCAGCACTCCAAAAACTCATGATTCCAAATAAACCTGTTGGACTTTAATCTGGTGTTGTGAGACTTCATATTGTGCCAACTCCAGTCCGATGCCAACATCTTTACGTCATTGCTGTGGAGTAAGTACATGTTCCAGCTGTGAACTTTTACCAAGGGGCCAATGCTGTAGATGAGAATAAGTCAGAACTGTATATATAATATATCCATAGTCAGGGAAAGCTGACCATTCTTGAATGTTTATTATTTTTAATTGTGATGGTCAGCAATTTATTTATGAAGCTGCAGTGAAAGAGGGTAGGTGCAAGTTCTGTAAGAATAATATTTATAGATGTTTAGATGCAGATGCACTGTTTTAATGGCTTCTGATAACACCAAATGTAAGATTATTACTTGAGGTCGTTCAGAAACACTTCACAGAAGGATAGAATTTGAAAGCTGACACATTTCAATAAAGTCCAACTCCAACTCCATTGTCTTTGCATTAATTTATTTAATAAGAATTTAATGTCAAACGTGAACAGTCCTCTGATAAAAGTTAATGAACTTTCTCTAACATGTCACTTTTGCAGCCTTAATGTGACCTTCAGGTACTGAAGTAACATAGCTTCCCTTCCCACTAGGGAAGTGCAGTAAGTGGTCTCACAACACTACCTGATGAAAGAGTGACACTCAAAGCTCATGCTATCAAATAAACCTGTTAGACTTTAATCTGCAGTTGTGAGACTACTTACTGTGCCTATCCCAATCCAATGCCAGCAACTCCACATCATGGTAACGAGAAAAGTGAAAACTACTTCAGATTAACAGGAACTTTCTAACACTTTACGACTGAACATCTCAAAACAGTGATCAATCTGTTTCTTTGATCAAGGATTCCATCCTGCCAAGCATAGACAATTAAAAACTCACTCAAGGAGGCTCCACCAATATCCCCAATCTTCACTGGGTGAGGTCAGCAGAAGACTAAGCTGAACTAAGCTTTCAGCCAGAAGTGCTGAGTGGATAATCCATCTCTTCCAAATACCCCCAGCACCATAGATGCCAGCGTTCAGCGAATTAAATTCACTTCACGAGATATCAAGAAATGGCTAAGGATTTTGACAACATACAAGCAATAGTACTGAAGACTTGTTGCTCGAGAACACGCCAAGATGTTCCAATACAGCTACAACACTGACATCTACCCAGCAATGTGGAAAATTGTCCTGATATGAAAAGCAGGACAACTGTAACCCAGCCAATTATGACCCCATAGTCTCAACTACCAGCAAAATGATGGAAAATGTCATCGATAATGCTAACATAGAAACACAGTAATTAGGAGGAGGAGGCCAATCAGCCCTTTGATCCTGCTCTGCCATTCATTGATTGTGGCTGATCATTGAATTCAACATCCTGATCCCCTTTCCCACACCCATAACCTTTAGATACAGCCTTTAGAGCTGTATCTAATTTCTCCCTGAAATTAGACTAAATTAAATTTTGGCATCAAGCAGTACTTAGCAATAACATGTTCCTTAATGCTCGGTTTGGTTTTGCTAGGGCCGCTCAGAACCTGACCTTTTTACAACCTTGATCCAAACATGGGCAACAGAGCTGAATTCCAGAGGTGAGGTGTGACTGCCTTAGACTTCAGGGCAGCATGTGTGGCATTAAAAAGTCCCAGCAAAACTGGAGTCAATGAGAAAACTCCACTAGTCATATCCAACAAAGGAAGATGGTTGTGATTATTCGAGGTCAATCATCTCAGTCCAGAACATTGGCGCAAAAGTACTCAGATTACTCTCCAAGGCCCAACCACCTTCAGCCACTCCATCAAAATCCTGCCCTCCATCAGGTCAGAAGTAGGGATGTTCATGGATGACTGCGACTCCTTAGGTACTGAAGTAGTCCATGCCAACATGCAGCAAAACTTAGACAATAGATTCAGGCTTGAGCTGCTGAGTAGTTCTGTTGGCGCCACAAGTGCCAGGAAATGCCCATCTCCAACAAATGAGAATTTTAACATTTCCCTCTGACTCAGTGCCATTACCATCACAGTCTGTGCCATATCTACATCCTGGCAGTTATCATTTATCAGAAATTGAACTGCACCAGCTATATAAATATTGTCTCTACAACAGGTCAAAGGCTGGGAATTCTACAGAGAGTAATTCACCTCTCACTTCCCAAAGCCTGATCATCATCTGCAAGGCACAAGCCAGGAGTGTGATGGCATATTTTTCAGTTGCCTGGGTGAGTTCAGCTCCAACAACATAGAAAACAATACCATCCAGAACTTGGCAACCTGCTTGATTCGGACCTTATTCATCACCTTAAATAATCATTCCCTCTAAGACTAATGCACAGCGGCAGCAATATGCGCTACCTACAAGATACATTGCATCAAATCACCAAGGGCTCTTTTTAACAACACCTTTCAATTCTACGACCTCTATCTCCCAGAAGGTAAAAAGCAGCAGATGCACAACACCATCGCCACCTGGAAGTTCCTCTCCAAACTACATATCATTCTGACTTGGAACACTCACTGTTGTTGGGTCAAAATCCTGGAACTTTAACAGCATGGTGTGTTCCAATAATATCAATTACGGTATTTCAAAACAGCAGCTCACTACCTTTTTCTCAAAGGCAATTAGGGATCAACAATCATACTGGAAGGGATGCAGAGGAGATTCATTAGGATGTTGCCTGGGATGGAATAATTTAGATAGGCTTAGGTTGTTTTCTCTGGAGCAGAGAAGACTGAGGTGCAACCAGGCTGAGATGTTCAAGATTATGAGGGGCTTGGACAGAGTGGATAGGGAGCAGCAACTAAAGTGACCTTTAGTTGAATGGTCACTTACGAGGGAACAGTTACGAGTTAAAAGTGAAAGAAGGATTTGAGGAAATTTTTTACCCAGAGGGTGCAATGTGCTGTCTGAGAAAGTGGGGGAGGCAAGATGCCTCACATCATTTAAAGTATCTGGATGGGTACTTGACAGGCCATAACATTCAAGGACATGGGCCACATGCAATTAGGTGAACAGGTCACAGACTTTCATATGTTAGTTTAGGCTCAATGGGGCAAAGGTCCTCTTCTGCACTGTAAGATTCTATGAATAAATGCTGGCTTAACCAGCAACACTTATATCCCATGAGCAAGTAAATAACAGATAACACTGGAACCTGGTCTGACAGGGTACCCTTCATTCATTTAATGAAAGTAGAAATTTCCATGGCTCTTAGCTGCCATTTTTGCATATTTCACAGACACAAGGATGCACACAATAGTGAACCAGATATAATTCTGAAGGACCATAAAATAATTTTCAAGTTGTTTAAGAGACCTATGTCTGTTATCAGGCAGAAGAATGCAGGAAAAATGAAGTATAGTCAACTTGCCAATGAAAATAAACATGTAAACACGAAAAGAAATTTCTTGGTTCTGAGTTTCACAGCCCTACATGTCAAAAAGAAACCAGGAACGCCAGGCCTATGATGTTTTAATGTGCAAAGATTAATTTGGAAAATTGTTGCAGAAAAACATTTTGCAGAATCTTTTCATCTTGCAGTCATCAGAATAAATGCAAGAATACCAAATTTCAAACCATCACAATGGGTGCAGCACAGTGGTTAGTACTGCTGCTTCACAGCTCTAGGGACACGGGTTCGATTCCCAGCTTGGGTCACTGTCTGTGTGAAGTTTGCATGTTCTCCCAGTGTCTGCGTGTGTTTCCCCCAGGTGCCCCAGTTTCCTCCCACACTCCAATTTAGCATGAATTGGCCATGCTAAATTCTCCCTCATGTACCCAAACAGGTGCCGGAATATAGAGACTAGGGGATTTTCAAAACCTTCTTGTAACTAATAACTATACCTTCCCCCCCCACCCAAAACCATGTCCCAATAAGCCAATTCAAGTGTTACAAAAATCCAAGATCACATTTCATTCCCATGATTTATAATTGACATTGCCAGTCTGGGACAGGAAGGGATTTGAAGAGTAACTCTCCATCTACCCCACCACCACCCACCTACTCCACAGCAGTTGTGCATAGGTTAGCATCATTAGGGGTTACTTGCCTGTCTCAAATGATGATGGTGGAAGGGACAGAGACGAAAACAAATCCATGAGCAAGTTCCTTTCTTACAGTACTTCCAAATACACTTTTCATATACAATAAAAAAATGTCACAGCAATAAACACAAATTAATTCCTCCTATGGCCATGTAGAAGAAACTCTTGTTACTTTATTAGATCACATGGTTTTACTCCTAGTCAGATACTGATCAGGTAATATTGTCAATCAATTTCAGGAATTCATTACAGAATGTAAAACCTCTGACTATCATGACTAGCCAACACACTGTTAAACGGACATTGACTCTTCAAGTCTTAGAGTATTAATTCTGATCTTGGAAGGGAGGATGATTTTCCCTCTCAAACAGCAAATTAGGAAGAGGCCTCAAACCCACAGCAAAAGGTGACTTAAAAGATGTCTTGTTCAGGAAGTTTACAATTTTACAAGTCTAGAATGCAATTCAGGAAATGTTTGTGTAGCTGTAACAGGAGAGCAGTACACTCAATGTATTCTATAGTTGACCAGGATTCACACTCTACATACCTATGCCAGCAAATGTTTCTTAAATGTGGCCAGATAACCCAAGGATCATTAACCCGACTGTGTTCAGTAGTCAGGACAGCATTCAAAAAACTCGCTGCAAGTTCGGCTGCCCTCCTTTCTGGACTGCAAGAAGCAGGACTGAATGAGAGGGATGAGTTTAGAGATTTAAATTTCGCACTCCCTGTCCCCCCCCCACCCCAACCTGACTTCAAAAGCCTATTTTGGTTTGTGAATCATACCCTCCCTTGATACAGAAAAATGTTGAATGAACAAATGAACAAGGCAAACCAGTCACATTCTTTGGCTGCAGGAGGGCCGCACAGAAATGACACACGTTTTGAACTGACATTGGTGCAGTGGAGTATTCTCTCTACAGTTTGAGCCACAAGAGTGATTTGAACCATGTTTCTGATTATCTAGACCATCCTACATACAGCATTGGAAACTGTGAATTGTTACAAATGTCTACCTCTATGTCTATTTAATAAAGATTGCACAAAGGAAACTGCAACTATCTGGAAATCCATAGATAAAATATTTAATCTTCAAGGTAAAACTGAACAGAAATCATAACAGTTGCAAGTCTCCAGTCATTTTTACCCACACTCATGAATTCAAACAGTGTTCATTTGTTATAGACAATGAGCAACTGAAATCAAATGAAATATGAAAATGATGGGACAACTGTACATGAAGTAAGAATAGTCCATTCCACCTAACTCAGGTACACAAAAGAAACCTATTTCTTCGACTCAAGTTCCTGATTTTATTTAGAGATACCACACAGACATACAATGGCTATGAACTAATCAGTAACCAAAATGCCAATGGTAGCAGATGCCAGTAGAACAACTGTTGCCTCCCATCACTCCTGGAACACAGCTGGATACCACCAGTGCTGAAATCTATACTTCACTATGGTATCCCATTTCCATTCACACGATCATAGGTAAGCAGTGGGAACAAGGGACAAGGGATGGGAGACATCTCGGTATTGGCAGTTACAGAGCTGAATATACATAATATCAAAATTCCATTTATAATTTTATCAACATAATGAGTACCCTCTTTAAAAAAAACTTAATACCCGAGAAGTATCAATATTTCAATACTTGCATTCAGATGCGCCAGATATATTCTGATCTTCTGAGAAGTATTAAAATAAATAAAATTATTGAGAATCATAGAATCCCTACAGTGCAGAAGGTCATTTGGCCCATTGAGTCTGCACTGACTATAATCGCACCCAGGCCTTATCCCCATAACCTCATGTATTTAGAATCATACAATCCTACAGTGTAGTAAGAGGCCATTCAGCCCATCGAATTTTCACTGACCACAATCCCACCCAGGCCTTACCCCATAACCCTACATATTTACCCCACTAATCCCTTTAACCTCTGCATCCGTTGACACTAAGGGGCAATTTTGCATGGCCAATGCACCTAACCCGCATATCTTTTGGACTTCTGGGAGCACCTGTAGCAATCCCATGCAGACACGAGGAAAACGTGCAGATTCCACACAGACTGTCAGACTAAGTGAAACACTGACTGAAATGGGCTCACGACAGAAGTCTCTTGGGCAATAACACATTTTCTTTCAGTAAGCTTTTTAAGATAGAAGAAAAAACACTACATGGGGCGAACGATTAAAATTATTTTCACCAACGGTTATCCTCAGATTTAAAAAGAGGGGAACAGCAAATTACACAGGTCTGGGGACTAAGTTCCATAACTCTGAATTCCAAGGCTTTCTGCTTTAGTATTCAGTTATTATGTGTAGGCATTTCATACACATTTGCAGCAAGTGATTAATTTGTCCTTTTGAATGGGCGATCTATTTTGTCAGTGTCTATGTTACTGTCGACATGAGCAAGCATATTCGGCTTCAAGATGCTGAACTAAAATGATCCATGGATACTTGCTACTGAGGTTATGACTTTTCAAAACTTAATCACAGACGCTGTCCTTAATTCACAGATGGCAGACACTTGCCCTTCAACTATTCCTGATCTATTACTGGTATTCCGTGCATCCATTAGTTAGGGCATTTCAAGAAAGGAGGAAATGAACCGCTCAACTAACTCAGCAGGTGCAACCGTGGAGATCTGCTCCAGAGTTTGCCTTGGATCTCACTCCCTACCTGGAGATACATATCATCTAGTCTGGAGCAAATCCAGTACTACCACTGAACACAAGATGTGAATTCCACTGCCCAATCCTACAATGTCCTCTTGGCATGCACTGGCTGATGATGGTACTGACAACAACCACGGAGAACTCTGCAGTCTGGATTCTTGCTGAACCAGCCTACCGGCTGAGTCACAAAGCATTATGGCAGAAAGCAGAGATAATGAGGGGGGGGAGAATGGACAAAGAATGAAATATGAACTGTGCATAAAACAAGTTTAAGTCTGCTTTAAGGAGATACATTACACATTCAGAATTGCAGGCTGCTCAAGTGCACTTGATGTCAGGGACTTTCATTTCTTGATGCAATCAGATACTGATATTCCACAATCAAAAAAAGCTCACCTCAAAAGGCCTACAGAATTTAATTCATGTATCTCTCATTCTTAAAGACTAAAATTTAACAAAGAAACCAAAACTGAATGAAAGAGACTACCCCCACTGCACCAAGCATTATTAAAGAGCCGGTAACACCTTAATAATTGTTCTAGTTCAGATTCTCTGTGGCAAATGAGATTTATATACATGCACATAAAGAAATTTAATTGCAAGCAAAATGATAAGTGACCCTCACAGGCACAGAGCCACAGGCACCTCCTGCACATCCCCTTTCTCTCGCTCGGTCTCTGTGGCTTGCCCACTCTCACTCAGCTGGTTAGTGCACCTCATTGAGTCGCTGCTGCAGTGCAAATGTGCAAGTCCTGATGGTGTTAAATCCAGTTCAGTATTCTTCCACCCAGCCATTTTCTGATATAAATGCGTCAATTACCTCCTTCATGGCCAGGTTTGGAATGAGCTGTTCTTGGGTTAAAGGGCTCCGAGTTACAGGATCAAAATGACCCACCCGCTGGGGAGTAAAAAAAAGAAAAGAAATATACAGATTAAGTGTGTTTGCTTTGACGTACAATAGAGGATCAAAATACTCGCTGAGTGTCATAGTTCATCAATTCTTTTCCTTTCCTGACCTGAAGATGTTCCTCTATATCTTTCCTGTCATACGTGATTCCACTTGGTGTGATGCACGGCTCCCTCATCAACTCAAAGCTGATCTTTCCACAAAGGTAGTCAGGAATATCTCGCTTCTATACAGAACAGAGTGGGTCACATTAGATGCAGTACAGCAATAACTGAGGAATTTCTGCTAAGTTAATATATATTAATACTCAGTGATAACCTGTTAATTACTCAATAAGCAATGATTATCACAATTAATGCCCATGTTAAAGAATTATGTTACAATTATATGTAAATTGGAATTCATTTCCAGCTTTTAAGTTCTTCCCAAGCTTCAGTTATTCACTCCTGCTGGGATGTCACGGCTGCTAATGCCAGCGGGATTTTCCCATCCCACAGCAGTGAATGCAGATTTGGCTGGGCGGAAAATTCTCCAACCTCACTGCGGTGGAAATGAGGCACAAACGGCCGGTAAGATCGCACCCTGTACAAATTAACAGAATCCGTTGATTAAATCATCACTATGTAATAACTTTAATTATACACAAGTCTGCCTATATCCCTCTAAAAACAGAAATATTTTAAAATAAAAAAGCTTTCACAAAAGTATAAATCTGCCAATTGGAGTTGGTTAAAGCGAGATGGCATTTAAACAAGATTCTTCCCACAGACAATTTTGCACGAGTTCCCCCCTTCCCCGTTTCTCCCCCTACAGCTCACCCGACCTGCTGTGGGAGATCACCTCCAGCAGGTCTGAAAGTAGAAAGGGTTGAGAACTTCAGGTTTTTAGCTGTCCAGATCACCATCAACCTGTTCTGTCCCCATGCTAACCTATAGTTAAGAAAGCCCACTATTTTCTCAGGAGACTAAGGAAATTTGGCATGTCAGCTATGACTCTCACCAACTTTAACAGATGCACCATAGAAAGCATTCTTTCCGGTTGTACCACAGTTTGGTATGGCTCCTGCTCTGCCCAAGACCACAAGGAACTACAAAAGGTCATGAACGAAGCCCAGTCCATCATGCAAACCAGCCTCCCATCCATTGACTCTGTCTACACTTCCCATTGTCTCGGCAAAGCAGACAGCATAATAAGGACCCCACGCACCCCAGACATTCTCTGTTCCACCTTCTTCCTCAGGAAAAGGATACAAAAGTCTGAGGTCATGTACCAACCGACTGGACTTGCATGGAAGTACCTTGCATTAAGTTGATCTTTCTCTATACCCTAGCTATGATTGTAACATTACATTCTGCACTCTCTCCTTTCCTTCTCTATTAATGGTATGCTTTGACTGTGAAGCATGCAAGAAACAATACTTTTCACTGTATGTTAATACATGATAATAAAAAACATTAAATCCCAATGGTAGAAAGTTCCGGAATACCACCCCATGTTTTGTCAATTCAAGTTTATTCGCTGCAACCCACATGGACCACCAAATATTTTCTCTCCCCCTTTATAGAACATAGAACACTACAGCACAAACAGGCCCTTCGGCCCACAAGTTGTGCCGATCATATCTCTACTTACCAGGCCAAAGAACTATCTATAACTCCCAATCCCATTAAATCCCATGTACTCATCCAGAAGTCTCTTAAAAGACCCCAGCGAGTTTGCCTCTACCACCACCGATGGCATCCGATTTCATTCACTCACCACCCTCTGAGTGAAAAACTTACCTCTAACATCTCCTCTGTACTTGACCCCCAGCACCTTAAACCTGTGTCCCTCTCGTAGCGACCATTTCAGCCCTGGGAAATAGCCTCCGAGAATCCACTCTATCTATTCCTCTCAACATCTTATAAACCTCTATCAGGTCGCCTTTCAACTTTCGTCTCTCCAGAGGGAGAGAGCTAGGTCTCTTCTCCTGTCTCTCTCCTCCCAGCTTGCTCCCTCCTCCATCCAAACTCTCCCAGACAGTGCAAGCACATTCCGAGGATTAGGGTGAAAAATTAATGTTTTGACGCCAGTGAAAACTAGCATCAGTTTGACCTTCACTGTGGGATGCATCATTTCGTAATTTCCCCATTCGGAAGCCCACCTTTCTCTTTTCATCCACCTGGGAGAATAAATCATCCATTTCATTCATGTACTTGTCCTGGGAAATACAAGTAAAATCCATCGTTAAACAGGAACACAAACACGTTAAATTGTAATTGCCAGCTGTTCATTACCAACTTAAGAGGATAGACTTAGCGTGAAAAGACAAAAAAAAAGTTTGTTTCTTTGATTCATCAGTTCAGAAGCATTTTACCCGCATTTATAAATAATGTATTCCTTTGTTTGTGCAGAAAACCTTAAAAGTTTTTCTTTTATTTTATCCTTGTACAGTGGCCAAGCACTAAATGGAAAAGTGGGACACATTTACATGAGGAAAATAATGGGCAAAGAACAGAACACACATTTATTTTTTGTTCTCAACTGAAGAAGGTTTCTGTACACTCAACTGGACAGTTTTAAAAAAAAGATAGCAGGCAACATTCAATGCAAGACCAGCAACACTGAAGCCTTTACGTAAGAATATAAGAAATAGAAGCAGAAATAGGCCCTCCAGCCTGCTCCGCCATTCAAAGGCTGATCTTTTCGTGGACTCAGCTTCACTTACCCGCCCGCTCACTATAACCCTGAATTCCTTTACTATTCAAAAATCTATTCTTGCCTTAAAAACATTCAACAAGGTAGCCTCAACTGCTTCACTGGGCAGGGAATTCCACAGATTCACAACCCTTTGTGTGAAGAAGTTCCTCCTCGACTCAGTCCTAAATCTGCTCCCCCTTATTTTGAGGCCATTCCCCTTAGTTCTGGTTTCACCCTTCAGTGGAAACGACCTCTCTATTTCTATCTTACCTATTCTCTTCATAATCTTATGTTTCTATAAAGACTCCCCTCATTTTTCTGAATTCCAATGAGTATAGCCACAGCCTATTCAGTCTCTTTTCATAAGCCAACCGTCTACATTGAGGTTGCCAACAAAACACAGAGCAGCTCTTCACAATTTGATTTATTTCTAACTTCTTTAATTCTGTCACAAATAGTAGAAAACTAACCCCAGCATTACCATAGGAAGTGGAATCGAATTCAATAAAAAAATCTGGAATTAAAAATCTACCACTGACCGTGAAACCACTATCGATTGTCAGAAAAACCCATCAGATTCATTAATGTCCCTTTAGGGAAGAAATCTGCTGTCCTTACCCTGTCTGGCCTACATGCAACTCCAGAGGCACAGTAATGTGGCTGACTCTCAACTGCCCTCTAAATGGTGCAACGAGCCAGTTTCAAGGGCATCTCAGGATGGACAATAAATGCTGGCTAGCCAGCCATTTCCGTGCCCCTCAAATGAATCATAAAAGAAATATATCCTAGCTTGAGACAATCCAGGACAATTGCTAAGTTGGTCACTAGTTGGTTTGTTTGAGGGAGGAACTGCAGCATTAAAGTAAATATAGATTGTTTAATATGTCTATGTGTTTGATTGCCTGTTACAGCCAGGCTATAACTGACAGCTGGCAGAGAGATCTTCGCACTAAGAAATGGGAATTATTCAGTAATTTGCATAACATGAATTATTAGATAATTTGAATTAAGGGACTTAAAGTTATGAAGCTCCAGCTATTAGCAATTTAGAGTCTTTGAAGGGAAAAATCAGGAAGGGAATTTGATAAATCGGATAATTTCTATAGTTGGCAAGGGAAAAAAAATTAAAGAAACACTGCACGAAAGCATGTTGAGAGTGTTACAATCTGTTTTCCCGTATGCAAAACAGCAAATTTTAATCACGTGACACTTGATGCGTCCCTGTACCATTCAATATCTTTGTTTATCAGCTAAAGTAAAAATAATCTAATTGTAGTGTCATTCTACTGACACTCAACTGAAATCATTTCCTGGGAAGTAGAGATGTGGGTGACCAAGGAGCATAATCTGAAGTTTAAATAGCAATTATATAAATAAAAATTGTTCCTTTGCCATGAACCAGGCAAGTTTAGTTGGCAAAGGATTCCCTTTGGTAAAGTGTCATAATTAAAGTATTGATGGATACAGCATTCATCAGTCTTATCGACTGGCACAGCACGGTTGTTAGCATTGTTGCCTCTGAGCATCAGGGACCTGGGTTCCATTCCCAACTTGGGTCACTGTCTGTTCCGTGTGCACCTTCTCCCTGCATCTGCGTGGGTTTCCTCTGGATGCTCCGGTTTCCTCCCATAGTCCAAAGACGTGTGACTAGGTGCATTGGCCACGCTAAATTGCTCCTCTGTGTCGGGGGACCAGCTAGAGTAAACGCATGGAATTATTGGGACATGACCTGGTTGGGATTGTGGTTGGTGCTGATCCGATGGGCCAAATGGCCTCCTTCTGCACTGTAGGATTGTACGATCAATAATTCAATGTGATTTATTGACGTCTGCATTGTAGTGAACAGAATACACATTTTCCAGAAGTGATTTGTGATTAAGGTTAAGTCTTGAACTAGAGATACTCTATTCACGGCAATGTCTGATTGCAGAACTTGCTCTGAACACAAGGAAAATGACTGGAGAAACTGAACTGTGACCCCCCCCCCCCAATCCAATTTTCTACTTGCTAAAATAAATAATAATTTTCCCAGCTATGAAACAATGGGGGTCGTTTATGGAGGTAACGAAAGTTTCGACTGCTTCCTCCAAGTGAGCTGGGTGACCTCCTTTGGGGAAGGGCCAGCAATCTACAAGCCAATCAGGCAATGAGCAGGCCATCAAAGGATGAGAACCCTGGGCTGGAAGTCCCACCCACTGAGTTCTGCTGGCAATTCAGAGAAGAGCAGCTCTATTGAATGACAGTGGCTGCCCCCTGATCACAGAGTGACTCATACTAGAAGTGAGGGGGAGGGAGGGGTCCCTCCAAGTGCTCCGGTTTCCTCCTACGGTCTGAAAGATGTGCCAGTTCGGTGCATTGGCTGTGCTAAATTCTCCCTCAGTGTACCTGAACAGGTGCTGGAGTGTGGCGACTAGGGGATTTTTACAGTAACTTCATTGCAGTGGTAATGTAAGCTTATTTGTGACAATAATAAATAAACTTCAAACTTCATACTTCCAATTATGAACCACAGCATTCCTGCACCGTATTTATGAAGTTCACAGATTGTACATCTATATTACTTCATTTTAATGCAAAACACTCACACGGAAGAAAACTGATCTTACGTGTTTGGCTTCTATCTTTGCAATTTCCATTCGGGTTCGGGAATCATCCATGTTCTCTTCATAGTGTTTCCGTTTACACTGCTCCACTTCCCTTTTGAATGGAAAGAGTAACACCGTTAATCAGCAGCCCACCCTCTCGTAGTGGGATCTGACATTTCAGACTTACTGCCACAGAGCAACAGAACTGCTTCAACCCTAGTGGATTCTCAAGTCAGAGAGGCCAAAGATTACAGAATCTTCACAGGGCAGGAGGCCATTTGGCCCACTCCATCTACATTGAATCTCTGAAGTAGCATCCTATCTAATCCCACTCCTCCTGCCTTATCCTGACAATTTGCCCATTCATTCTCTTCAGATAGCATTTCAATTCCTTTTTGAATAACTTGATCGAATCTGCCTCTACCACCCTCTCAGGAAGTCCTTTCCAGACATCACCAACCCTCTGGGTAAAGACATTTTTCCTCGCATCAGTTTTACTCCCTTTGCCCATTATTTTGAATCTCTGCCCTCTAGTATTTGATATTGTCTTGAGTGGGAAAGGTTTCACACTAGTTACTTTGCCCATTCCTGGGATCTTGGATACCGCAACCAAAGTCTCCTCTCAGCCTTCTACTCTCCAAGGAAAACATTCCCTTCTGCTTCAATTTATCCTTAGCTATTGTTGTTTATATCTGGAATCATTCACGTGAATCTCCTCTGTACTTTCTCCAATACCTTCACATCCTTCCTCAAGCATGTCACCCACACTTGGATACAGCACTCCAGATGAGGCCCAATTAGTCTCTTATACAATTTCAACATGACCTCCTTACTCCAAGGTTCTTCCCATATAGTCCTACCATAATACAACCAGGAACTGATCAAAGAACTCAGTTCCTCCTGGATTTGCACTGAGGTTTCTATGAGTTTGTAAACGTAGCAATGGAAGGTCTTGTGGTGTAGTGTCATGTCCTTACCTCTCAGCCAGAAGCTCCAGGTTCAAACCCCATTTCAGAGTGCATTCAGAGCACAGATAGGTAGGTCAATTATCGACCTGTAAATTCTTCCAATACACCTGATGGCAGCAGGCAGTAAGAGTGTGAGAGTTCCCTGCTCAGTGATACTCCAGAATGCAACAGCAAACCACTGCAGTACGTTGCCAAGTGTAATCATAGACCAATCTAGTGGAAGCCCATGATCAGCACTGGGGTATCCTGCTGGCAAAGGGCCTCTGCCCATTCCTTAGAGGGTAGACTATGCAAGTTGAGGTGAGACCAAGGATTCGTACTACAAAGACCTCATGCAATCCAAGGTGCCTATCAGCTGGCACATTGGCAGTGGAATGCCAGCTCTGGAAAGCTCCAAATGGTATCCACCAGAGTGTCCAGGCTAAGACTGGGTCATGAAGATTTAATTCTTGCAATTTTCTAAGATGTTTTTTAAAAAAAAACAGCATTGCATTAGAGAGATCAGGGGTGATCACTGTTAAATGAGATTAGCACATCTTTACTGGTAGATATTGTCATTGCAGACTTGACAGGTTGAAGGGCCTGTTCTGCTCAGTATGACTATCAGCAGTTGGGAAACTGCGTCTCTTAACTGGGCACAATATGGTATAGCGAGTGGCACCGGCCTTGTTTAAACCCCTCCATCACTTCACCCTTCCCTACTCTGTAGCTTTTGAGTGCCAAAGGTGCCTTCCCACCACCTCACAAAATACACTGCCTCGTGCTTTCCTCAAATTTCCATGCTTAGCGGCTCCTCGGCCCAACACTTCCTCATTTCTTTTCCAAACTCTGGAAGATCATCCTTATTTCTTTGGCCAAATTTTTGTTTAGCCTTTCCAATCTCTCTCTTTCTAGGTATGTTTGGAGACATATTCAAAATGCCTTGGGAGATTTTCTCTTCGTTAAACGGTGCTCACTAGATTCACATTGCTGTTCTTATTGAGTGCTTAAAATACAACAATATGATCTACAAAAGCAAATCCATTCTTGGTAGCAATTCAAACCACTTAAACCTATGACACAATGTGCAAAATTAATGCTGCAAGAGCAATGGGAACCCAAACAGAAACTTCAGAAATCAGAATCAGAGGGAGAAAAAAAACCCAGAAAAAACCACTTGCGTGGATTTGAATCTTACATTTTATGGTCTTGCGATAAGAACATATCTGATAGGTAAGACACCGACAATAAAGCTGCAAACTAATTTTTGTTTGGGATTGCAAGGATGGATATGGCCAATGAATGTAAGTTAACACCAGGAGGGAACCGATGTGACAAAAAGGAGTAAAAGATTGGCTCTAAGACTCACTCGCCACGGATGCTGTCAGACCTACTCAGATTTTCCAACATTTTCTGCTTTTGTTACAGGTTAACACTACTTTAGTGGCATGCCTTAAGCAACAGAATTCCACCACTCTCAGAATTGTAGAATCTCTACACTGCAGGAAGCCATTTGGCCCATTGAGTCTGCATCGAACACAATCCCACCCAGGCACTACCCCGTATTTACTCTGCTCCCTGATACTAAGGGGCAATTTAGCACGGTCAATCCACCTAACCTGCACATCTTTGGAATGTGGAAGGAAACCTGAGCATCTGGAGAAAACCCACGCAGACACAGGGAGAACATGCAGATTCCACACTGACACTCACACTGAGCCCAGATCCTGGTGCTGAGAGACAGCAGTGCTAGCCACTGGCTATCGTACTGCCACTAAATCTGTGAAATGTGTCATTTAAAAAAAAAACAGGAGAAATGGTTTCTCTGCCCCACATTTATGGCAGCTTAGACATCTACCTTTCATGAGATAAAGTTCCAGAAAACATGGATGGCAGAAGCAGCTGGAAAAGCCAACTGAAATATTGGGATAAGAAGTGAACCTGTCACATTTGGGATTAATATTATTCGTAAGTCTCAAGAAGGCTTTTCCATACAGGAACAAATGAACAAATGAGAGTGAAGGCTCTAACAAAGGACAGAATTGTTCTGTTACAGCTCTGCCTTTTCTGTAACACCCTTAGCTTCAATGAATATAAAATTAAGCATGCTTTTTCAAAGTATTTACAGTTTAAGCCCTGGATAAAAGCAAATCACTGTGGATGCTGGAATCTGAAACCAGAACAGAGAATGCTGGAAAATCTCAGGAAGTCTGGCAGCATCTGTAGGGAGAGAAAAGAGCTGATGTTTCGAGTCTAGCTTAAGCCCTCTTTGTTGTTCTGTGAAAGGAGGCAATTAAAACTAATCACTCTGTACCTTTCCTTCTCTGAGAGGATCAATTTGGTGAGGTAGTCATGGAGATCATTTTCTTGCTCAATTCTTTTATCTTCAATGCTGTTCCATCGCTTCTTCTTTGCTATCCTCAGAGCGCTTGGAATATCATCCCCAAAATTCAGCCTTTGTTCTTTTGCTAAATTATAAGCTGCAAAAAGGGAGATTGTATTCAAGCTCAGAAACAAAGCAAAAACAAATACTACCCACATTCCCAAGAACGAGCAGGGCTCAAATCAGAATCACAGAATCCTGACAGTCCAGAAAGAGGCCATTTGTCGAGTCCGTACTGACCACAATCCCACCCAGGCCCTATTCCTGCAACCCCACTTATTTACCCTAGCTAGCCCCCCTAATACTAAGGGGCAATTCAGCACAGTCAATCCACCTAACCTGCACATTTTTGAAGTGTGGGAGGAAGCTGGTGCACCCAAAGGAAACTCACACAGACACGGGGAGAACGTGCAGATTCCACACAGACCTGAGGTCAGAACTGAACCTAAGTTTGAGGCATTGTGAAGCAGTGGGACTAACCATTGTGCCATGCCACCCAAGGGCAGTCATTACTTAACAAACATCACACTTATTCATATTATAACCAAATACAAACCATGGAATTGAACCTAATTTTGCCAAAATCACAAGTGGAATTGTCAGAGAGTACTATATTTGGCAATAACATTGTTCATTAGTGGACGGGAAGCTGTTTTAAGCACATGGCCAATGATGTATCTAACTTAAGAGTGCACATTGTTGCCAAAGGTTAGTAAAAGTGTTCCACCCGCCCTCCACCATGTCCCAGAAACCCTCTGCCCCGACTTAAGGGTGTCACCCATCCCTAAGTTATATAGAACCATTATACAGAACCCAATCGGGTGGTATGGTGGCACAGTGGTTAGCACTGCTGCCTCATGGCATCAGAGACCTGGATTTGATTCAGGCTTCGGTCACTTCTGTGTGGAGTTTACACATTCTCCCAGTGTCTGCATGGGTTTCCTTCAGATGCTCCACTTTCCTCCCACAGTCAGAAAGACATGCTGGTTAGATGCATTGACCTGAACAGCTGCCAGAGTGTGGCAACTAGAGGAACTTCACGGTAACTTAATTGCAGTGTGAATGTAAACCTTATTTGTGACACTAATAAATGAACTCTACTTCTTAAGTAGAATACTTTGAACAGAACAACGACTAATTATAATAACTCTTTGGGTCTGCCATCACCTCCAACCACTGTCCCTGTAATTTCCATCAGTAATAGCGACCTGTTAAAGATTGCATCCTCTGTTTAAAATTTCAGAGACAGAAATTACAACAGTGTCAATTCAGAGGTTCTTTAAAATTAGAACCTGATCAATTGAATCCGTGCAAAATACTTGCTAAGTTTCTCTGGTTTATGTTCGCTATTTATTCTCCCAAATGGCAGTGAAATAGCTAAATAACAAAGTCTGTGCATATTTACACACACAAAATGTGGGGGCAACACAGTGGCACACTGGTTAACATTGCTACCTCAGAGCACCAGGGACCCAGGTTCGATTCCCATCTTAGGTTACCGTCTGTGCGGAGTTTGCACGTTTTCCTGTGTCTGCATGGGTTTCCTCTGGGTACTCCAGTTTCCTCCCACAGTCCAAAGATGTGCAGGATAGGTTGATTAGCTGTGGAAAATTGTCCCTTTTTGTCAGGGCGATCAGAATGATGTGTGTGGTGTTATGGACATAGGTCGGTACCTAGGTGAGATTATTGTTGGTGGAGATTCGATGAGCCAAGTGGCCATCTTCTGCACTGTAGATTTTACAATATACGTACAACTGTACTTTGAAAACAAACGTATTTAGGAGAGATCTTCATCAGTTCAATAATGACGTGACTCCATATGTCAAGACCAGATTAAAGCACCAGGGTCTTGACATAAATAGAACTTTGGCAGCTTGTATGCAACACCAGATTGTCAATGATAAAGGAGTTGCAAAGACAATAAATTTAACCCTTAGACCACTTGTACTACTTAACCTGGTCACCAACGTTAAGGTTTTAGTTCACACACAAAGCCAGATAAAACCCAGTGACATTTAGAATCATACAATGCAATAGAGGCCCCTTTGGTCGATCGAATCCACATCGACACATTAGAAATATCTGAACTCTCACCTAATCCCATCTGCCAGCACTTGGCCCATAGCTTTGAATGTTATGATGTGCCAAGTTCTCATCCAGGTATTTTTTTTTAAAGGATTTGAGATGCCCTGCCTCCACCACCTTCCCAGCACATTCCAGGCCTTCACCACCCTCTGGTAAAAAAGTTTTCCTTCACATCCCCCTAAATCTCCTGCTCCTCACCTTGAGGTTATATCCCCTCATGACTGACTGCTCAACTAAGGGAAACAGCTGCTTCTCCTCCACTCTGTCCACGTCTCTCATAATTTTGTACACCTTGATCAGGTTGTCCCTGCTCCAACGAAAACCCGAATCTACCCAACCTCTCTTCATAATTTCAATGTTCCATCCCTAGCAGCATCCTGGTAAATCTCTTTTGCACCCACTCCAGTGCAATCACATGCTTTCTATAATATGGTGACCAGAACTGCACATGGACTCCAGCTCTGGCCTCAAAGTGCTATACAACTCCATCATGATCTCTCTGCTTTTGTAATGTATATCCTGATTGACAAAGGTGGAAAATTGCACATATCTGCCAGCACCCCTCACAGGTACCTGGTGATGGTTACTATAGGAAGTGTTGTGATGGTGTACTTGGACTGTCCAGGTGAGCACACTGACAAGAACACAAGGAGCTCTACACTGCACCCAGCCTGTACTGCAGAAGAGCTTAGAAATGCTGGATGTTGGAGTGAAAAAGAGAGAAAGTGATTTGATTTCATAGTTCCATTGAATAAAGCCAACTGATTGCACTTATCCAAAGTAGAACTGTGTTTTGATTATCTCACTTTGATTAAGGTCACAGTGGGAATACTTACCAAAAGAGCCAGTGTACTTATATAAAAATTGAGAGTGGGATAACGAAGGTCCAATTAGTTTAAGGGAACGCAGATATATTCTTATACCTACAGACAGATGAATTTGAGGGAACTACATGGTCATCACTTCCCAAGGTCACTGCTTAACTGTACTTAAAATGATTAGAAAGTTTCCTTGAAAAAACTTTAAAGCAATGAAATTGTTGTGAGGTCATTAATCAAGGACACAGTCATGTCAAAAGACCAGCTCTCGTACACTGGTACAATCTGCACCCTTAATCATTCACATGCGGAGCTCCCATTTGTTAGCAGCTCCTATCCGTGGGCCTACAGAGATAAGATTACAAGTCATTCCGACAGACGCAGTTCAGTAAACATTAGCATGCTGAATTGGCCAAGGAATGGTGAAAAGTAGGACCCCTGACCTCTTTGCAGGTTGCCAATTGCTTCATCGTAATTCTCCATTTCCAGTTGGCACTGTCCCAGGAAGAAGTGGGCTTTAACAGACTGGCTGTCCAACTCCAGGGCATGCTTACAGTCTGCCACTGCTTTATCAAACTGCTGCATCTTCACGTAACACAGGGCACGGTTTGTGTAGTAAACAGCCACAGATGGGTTACGGTTCTGAAAAACAAAGACAAACAGATGGAAATAAATGAGGGTGAAGGGATAAACTGGAAAGTTACAGCTCTAATTAGCAAACTAAACAGTACTAACACAATGAAATCAGTGCTGCGCTCAGAATAATACTGTATTAGAAGACAGTGAAAAGCCTTGAAATTTTAATCAGGAACTAAATATCTTTTGGAACTTGCACATTTGTTAACTGTTAAAATTGATTTCTCTGTAATCTATTGCTTCTTGTTCTGCTTTTTCAGGCAATAGCAGAAGTGTAAACATATGTTTTTTAAATCAAAGCACAGGAAAGTGTAAGGAGTTTCCAATGACTGGCAAAGTATTACAACATTGAGTGAAGCCTTTCTACATTAGATGTATTTGGATCCCATCTCATTATAGTTCTTCTGGATTCTTGTTTTGGGAAAGGAGAGAAAACAGAAAAGGAACAGAAACAAAAAGGCTTTTCACTTTCTCCCAGACTAAGGATTTGCTTCCTGTGTGACTTATGAGTGAAAACTTTAATTTCCATCCAGAATTTTGTCAAGAATGCATTCTTTCACCAGCACGGTGGTGAGCACTGCTGCCTTATAGAGCCAGAGACCCAGGTTCAATTCCTGGTTTGGGTCACCATCTGTGTAGAGTCTGCACATTCTCCCCATATCTGAACAGGGTGCTCCAGTTTCTTCCCACATTCTGAGACACTGATTATATCGGCCATGCTAAATTCTCTCTCGGTGTACTCAAACAGGTACCACAGTGTAGTGACTAGAGGATTTTCACAGTAACTTCATTGCAGTAAGCCTACTTGTGACACTAATAAATGAACATTGAACCATTTCAAAGGAGCCTATGAATCTTTGTATAAATATCTAGGATTTTGGCCCAGTCATCCAGTGATAATGTCTCTTCACTGCATTGCAAATTTGGTGAAGACAATCTCAAAGTGCCCAACTGCTGCAAAGTATGTTAGAAAACCACAGACTCAGGAAAGAAGCTGATGGTCTGAGTATTGAATGTTCTTTACTCTGGATACATTCAGACACATGCTTTCTCTACATTTGAACGTCCTCGAATATAAACTCCTAAGCAGCTAGTGAGCATCAGTTTACGTCAGATTCCTTCCCATGACAAGAGTTTGGAATGAAGAAGTCAATGCAAGGACTGAAGTCTACATTGGCCGGGCACCAGAAACAACCTGGGCTTACCCAGCAACCCAGACAGCATCTGAGGCAGATCTGAAATGTTAAACCCTGCTTTTTCTCTCCACAAATGCAGCCTGGCCTGCTGAGTATTTCCTATATTTTACTTCAAATTTTCAGCATCCACAGTATTTTGCTTTTGAATGATTAAAAAAAAATATATAAATTAGAAGTGGGAGTAGGCCATACGGCTCTTCGAGCCTGCTCCGTCATTAGTAAGATCGTGGCTAATCCAACAATAGCCTCTTGCTTTTGTCAAGAATCTATCGAGCTCTGCCTTAAAAACAGAGATTGCTTCCACTGCCTTTTGAGGAAGAGTGTTTCAAAGACTGAACTCCAGAGACCATCACAGACTATTTCTTCTTGTCTGTCTTAAATGAGTGACCCCTTATTTTTAAACAGTGACCTCCCTGGATCTAGTTTCTTCCACAAGAGGAAACATCCTTTCACATCCCCCCAGTATAGGCCCTCCAGGATCTTAGGCATTTTAATCACATCATCTCTTACTCTTCTAAACTTCAGTGAATACAAACCTAGCCTTTCCTCATAAGGCAACTCGTCCTTTCCTGGTACTAGTTTAGCAAAGTTTCTCTGAACTGCTTCTAATGCATTTACATCCTTCCTTAAATAACATGACCAATACAGTACTCTACTCCGGATGTGTCTCCCCACTTGCCTGGAATAGCTGCAGCTCCAATAACACTCAAGAAGCTGGACACCATCTGGGACAAAGCAGCTCGCTTGATTGGTATCACATCTATAAACACTGAATCCCTCCACCACCAACGTTCAGTAGCAGTGTGTACTGTCTACAAGATGCACCGCAGCAATTCACCAAAGATCCTTAGACAGTACCTTTCAAACCCACAACTATTTCTATCTAGAAGGACAATGGCAGCAGATACATGGGAACACCACCACTTGCAAGTTCCCCTCCAAGCCACTCACCATCCTGATTTAGAAATATATCACCATTCCTTCACAGTTGCTGGGTGAAAATCCAGAAATTCACTCCCTCATGGCACTATGGGTGAACCCACAGCACATGGACCTCAGCGATTCAAGAAAGCAGCTCACCACGACCTTCTAAAGGGGCGACTAGGGTTGGGCAATACATGCTGGCCAGCTAGCAACGCCCATGTCCCACAAGTGAATATTGTGCAACTGAAGCTTAACCTCTATTTTTACATTCAATTCCCCTCACAATAAGCATTAACATTTTATTAGGCTTCCTAATTACTTGCTGTGCCTGCAGACTAAACTTTTGCAATTTATGCACCACAACGCCCAGACCCCTCTGCATCTCAGAGCTCTGCAATTCTCATTTAGATGATAGGCTTTTTTTCATTCTTCCTGCCAAAATGAATAATCTCACATCAGCCCATATTGCACTCTATTTTCCAAATCTTTGCCCACTTATTTGTGGCCTCCTTATGTCCTCTTTACAACTTATTTTCCAATCTATTTATACATCATCAGCAAACTTAGCAATCATTTCTCCTTTCCCAAAGCAAGAAGTTGTAGCTCCAGCATTGATCCTTGAGGCACACTATTTGTTACATCTCACCAACCAGAAAATGACCCATTTATGCCGACTCTGTTTCCTGTCAGCCAACTAACCTTCATGCCAATACATTACCCCCTAAACCCTGAGTTTCTACTTCTTGCAAAAACTTTGACGTAGCACCTTACCAGCTGAAACAATGGTCTGTGGGTTTCAATTGAAGCTTTTAGTATCAAATAACGGATGATCAGCACACTGGTCCAATCTGTATCTGCCAACCTGTTCTACAATATAATTAATTGAGGAGGATTCACTGAGAGGCACTAGTATGCATATATTCCTTTTCAACATTCACAATTAGGTGATGATTCAGTAGAAATCACCTCTTTATTAATGCTCTAATTTATCTTGTCAAAAGGACAATTCTCCACCTGTTTTTCTCTTCAGTATTTTGGTGAACCCACAACTAGCTGTGACTATAGCCAATAATAGCAATGCCATTATTGAGGAAAGGAACAAGGCAAAAGAAAGAAATCTGTACGCCTGGTCCCCCAACATCAACAACTGACGATACAGTGTATTTAAAGTCGCCAATGACCTCTCCTGCAGTTGAGGCAATGGGGAAATATCACTCCCTGACCCTCCTGCCCTATCTACAGTCTTTGACAAGACTAACCACCCCATCATCCTTTAACACCTCTCCACTGTTATCCAGCTGGGTGAGACTGCGTCGCTCTGGTTCCATTCCTTTATCAACCCAGTTGTAAACAGAAGATCACCTGTAATGTCTTCATTCCTGCTCCTGCAATATAGAGCAGAATTCTCCCCAAAACCCACAATGATGGCGTCCCAATTGCTGACCAGCCCAACTCCTAGCCCAACTGCTGGCTCCCCAAGACAACTTTCTCCTGACCCAACTCGATCTCCAGCAACCCCTTCCCTCCCCCATCCTCACAGTCCTGACCCCACCTCAGTCCCGACCACACCTCCCTTGCAATGCCAACCCCCCTAGCAGACTGAGCACACTCCTCCAGCCCACTCCAATCATTCCCCTCCATCCTTCCCTATTCAGGGTGGTAGCGGTACTGCCCTCCCTCCAACAATAGCTCCCATCAGACCCTGCCCCTGAGGTCCCCATATGCCCTTTGCCTTGGCACTGCCCTATGCCCGATGGTTAGTGCCAAGGTGCCCCCTGAACCTGGACACTGGCACTTTGCAGCCCTTGTGCAGTGCTGGGGCAAAGGCTGACATTGCCATTGTGCCCATGCCCAAGGGGAACCACCAGCTCCATGGCCTGACTCTTCAGGGGGCCCCAATGGCCCTCCCATCACTCCAGTGGGCCGTGGTCTTCAGTCCCGGGCCCACTAATCATATTTAAATTATATGCAAATTACTACTTAGATGGGCTTTGTGCTTCCTTGCCAATTCCTGGCACGGATCTGGTGCCGCTGGAAATCCGGCACTGGGAGACCCTAGTGGGTGAACCCCACGCATCAGCTGAAGCAAGAACCTCCCAACTCACTCAGTTAGCGCAGCGGGCATCATCTCTGCTGACCGCTAAGATCTATCCTTAGCCTCTTCTGCTCGTCATTTACATGTTATTCCTTGACAGCATCACCAGAAAACAGCAGCAATGTCCACTTGTACACTAACATACCAAGTTCTACTTCAACAGCACCTCTTGGCCATTCCACAGTCTCTATTATCATCACACTACTCATCCAACACTGTGATTCCATCACAATTCTGTCTTTAGTTCCAATTCCATCCCTCTCCTTGATATCCTGGAGATGTTGACATTGGACTGGGGCAAGGACAGTAAAAAGTCTCTCAGAACCAGGTTAAAGTCTAATAGGCTTATTTGGAATCACAAGCTTTTGGAGCATTGTTTCTTTCTTGGGATTCACCTGATGAAGGAGCAGTGTTCCAAAAGCATGTGGTTCCAAATAAATCTGTTAGACTTTAATCTGGTGTTGTGAGACTTCTCATGATTCTCAATGGTGACATTCAGAAGAGAACTGCATAAATAACATGAAAGAATACAGGATTTGGGGAAGCAGTGTGGGACTATTTGGATAGCGATACCAAACAACCTCAACAAGCACTTTGATGCTTCATCAATGATTCCAGGTATGAAATCTTCACCTGGGGGCAGTCTGATTTTATAACATTCACCCACAGAGCCAACATAAAATTCCCAAGTCCTGGATAACAAATAGATATAGTATACTTGCATTATTACACTGTATTCATTTCTAATCATGCGAAATAATCTCAGAATTTCCCCAGATTTTAATTTAAAAGTGACAGGATCTGATATTAACATTAAGGCATTTTCTCTCCTCCTCCTCCTAGCCTTCATCACAGTAGTATCCCATCCTTTGCCTCAGAAAAGCAGCCAGCATAATTAAGGACCCCACACACCCCAAACATACTCTTGTCAGGAAAAAGGTACAAAAGTCTGAGGTCATGTACCAACTGGCTCACGAACAGCTTCTTCCCCGCTGCCATTAGACTTTTGAATGGAACTACCTCACATTAAGTTGATCTTTCTCTACACCCTAGCTATGACTGTAACGTGATATTCTGCACTGTCTCCTTTCCTTCTCTATGAACGATATGCTTTGTCTCCAAAGCGCATGAGAAACAATACTTTTCATTGTGTACTAATACATGTGATAATAATAAGTCAAATCAACTTCCTATTTAGCAGGCTAATCAAATTAAATCAAAGGTATTTTTATATTCGCCACCAATACAGCTACTTTAAATATGAGAATCTGTATATTAAAAATACACAAAATAAAGTTTATGTCAAATTTCATTCTCCTTTAATCTGATGTGGAAAGAGATGGAATTTTATCCAGTAAAAGTGCTGCGACAGTGATTGTAAAGTATTTATATATTTTCACTATGGAAAGCATCAGGAATGTTCTTTTCCTCAACCAATACTTCCTCTTAAATAGGGATTTTTGTTATAATGTTCCTGCCCAGTTTCAAACAGGGAACTTTTGCACGTGAGGCAAACATTATAACCACTATACTACAGAAACTGGCGACTGTTGCAACTAAATCTAAAGACCAACTGTGGAAAAGCTCTGTGAGCCTAAGGTGACTCGAACACGTAACCTTCTGATCTGGAGTCAATAGCACCATAAGCTCACAGTGTTTTTATCACTTATTAGACAGTACTGGAGGATGGCTTCGAACTATCGGCTGCTGGATTATGAGTCCAGCACACTTCCCTGCACAACTTTGCTATGGTATAAACAGGGAGAACATGAGAACCAAACTCAAACCAATGTCAATCGTTAAAGACCGCGATATTTCCACAGAACATGTCATACACAGACCACCAGCCCAATGAAATAGCAAACACTAGAAACTGTTATTCTGGAAAGTTAGAATTGAGTGAAGTCCATTAGGATCTGGCATCAAATGAATTGTATTAATCATTCGCTAACTATAATTCATTAATTCTGTTAATAATGCTCCTGCCCCTCTCTGCGGCCCTGTGTTAGGAGGAGAACTGGAACCACAGCCTCCCCTGGGTCAACTACACGGCTGAATCTGGGAATGAGCAGCTGAGCACCCCCCCAACAGCAAATGTGACTGCAATCTCAGCACATGACAGGCCTTTATGTCCAGATGTAGCATCTAGCCAGCTAAACCCTGAAGTTGGTGCTTTCTACCCACTGTGCAAGTCTCTGCCATTCACCTGAACCTCGTGACTGCTGCCTTTTATTGCTCACAGCTGCACAGACAAAAAGAGAAAAGCAGATGGCGCCAGAGGAAAGAAATTAGAAACTGAAAAGATCCTTTTCTTTCATTAATGGGATGTGGGTATCACTGGTTGGGCTAACATTTATTACCCATCCCTAATTGCTCTTGATTTACACAGCACATTCCATATACTCTAGCCATCCAATCATGCATTAAAGTCAAGGAATTACTAACAAAACTCACTAAGTCATTAGGTTAACATTTTAGCTTCATTTGAAGCAATTTTTAAAAGCGGCATCTTGGCCTTTTGGCTAAGATGCAAATGAGCTCAAGCCTTAGAGGAGTTAGGCCTACTCCAATCAGCTTGGATCACGTAGATCAAGCCACAGGATGAGAGAGCCCGGGCTTGTCAGCTTGAATCGGGAATGTCTCAACTTGTTCAGAGTCTGAATTGGGCTTGCTTGTTTTTAATTCTAATTCAATCCAAAAAAAAAACTAGGGTAAACGCATGGGGATAGGGCCTGGGTGGGATAGTAGTTGGTGCAGATGGTCTCCTTCTGCACTGTAGGGTTCTATGAAATTATTAAATATTTGAATCAATAAAAAGGGAGGAACAACTGTGTGTTGACTGCCCTATTCCATGTCAAGAATGTCCACTTCTACACTGAATTCACGGCACAGAAATGGACCAGTTGGCCAAACAAGTCTCTGCTCTACACAAGCTTAAAAGCCTTCAGTTTGTGTTTACTTAGCCTTCCCTCATTTACTCACTTCTTCCATTTTCTCACCATTCGAGTAAAAGAACTTTCTTTCAAATTTTCTATCAGAGTGGCAGAGTGGTTAGCACTGCTGTCGCACAGCGCCAAGGACCCAGGTTCGATTCTTAGCTTGGGTCGCTTCTATGTGGAGTCTGCACATTCTCCCCATGTCTGCGTGGATTTCCTCCGCGTGTTCCAGTTTCCCCTCTCAGTCCGAAAGACATGCTGGTTAGATGCATCGGCCATGCTAAATTCTCCCTCAGTGTATCCAAACAGGCGCCAAAGTGTGGCAACTATGGGATTCAATTACTTCATTGCAGTGCTAATGTCAGCCAACTTGTGATACTAATAAATAAACTTTTAAAGTTCATAAGACTACTTCATATTAATGACAATTAGCTTTGAACACCCTCAAACGAAAACATCTTCTCCAAGTCCAGCCCTTCATTATTTTAGAGCCATTATTATACTACTCCTCAGTCTTCTCTGTTCAGGAGTAAAGAGATCAAATCTGTCCAGTCTTTCCTCACAGATACATCATCTCAATTCCTGTAATATCCTCAAATCTTTTTCCACAATATCCAAAACATTTTGATACCCTTTTTGTAATCTGTCTTTACTGTAGATTTGCCTGTAATAGCTACCACAAATGCAGATAAAAATTTTTAATGTAAAACTTTCTACTTGCCAGCAAGTTCTATAAAGATACACAGAAACAGACAAAACAATCTCATGGGATGAATAGAGAACATGGTTAGCAAGAGTTGAAAAAAAAACACAAGATCTCTGAAAAATGTTAAAAAAAAGCAATAAAAAAATGGATCATAGAATCCTACAACGCAGGAAGCTGTTCAAGCCAGCGAGTCTGCATGACCACAATCCTACCCAGGTCTTATTCCTATAACCCCATGCATTTAACCTGCTAATTCCCTGACACTTGGGGTCAATGTAGCATGGCCAACCAACCTAACCCATATATCTTTGGACTGAGAGAGGAAAATGGAGCACCCAGATGAAACCCACACAGAGATGGGGAGAACATACAAACTCCACACAGATAGTGACCCAAGGCAGAATCAAACCCGGAACCATGGTGCTGAGAGGCAGCAGTGCCGCCATTTAATAGCAAATGACTCATCCCTTTATCGTCCAACACCTCTCCACCACGTTAAGAATCGGAGCATGTTACTTAGCCCTTCGAGCATATTCTGTTATTCAGTGAAATGATGGCTGATGTGTGACCTAATTCCATATACTCATTTTTACCTCATATCCTTTAAATACCATCCAGCTGCAAGTTAGCCTTGTGCTGCAACAACCCCCACTTGTCTGGGTGAGCGCAATTCCAACAACACACAAGGACAAAGCAATCTGCTCAATCATCAGCCTATGATTCTCCACATTAAATGCAGCAGGCCATTGACTCAATATAATTATTTGCTAATTGTATTCTTATGTGCACTTTACAACTTTCTTCAGCAAATGTTACAATTTACATGGTAAGGTTTTCACAAAAAAACGTGAGAATCTGTCAACTAATTACTAAACATTGTAGTCTGTAATACTTACAATAGACACCTCGGAGTAATGTTTTAAAAGAATTCACTATCCATCACAGTGAGATCTTGGCACTGGATCCAGTATACGACAGCAGCACATGTACTGAATCCTGTCAAACAAGAAGACTAGCTGCACTGTGTAGCACATCTGACTTTTACTCAAAGCACATAACTGCTTACATCAGATAATCACCTAATAAATAAAAGCAACTTATATTAAATGCAGTGATATGTGATACATTCACATACATGACATAATCTACATTTCATTCATCTATCTGCCTCTGCTTCGTACTGACATAGCTATATTGCTTCTAGCAAAGTTGGGTTAATGTTCTAAAATCTATCTTAAACCAGAATGATCAAAAAATATTTCAAATCTTGTGCGACTTTATAAACATAAAAGGAAAATTTGATTGACATCTTGCCCCAAGCACTTTGTGTATTGGAAAACAAGACTCTTTCAATGCTTGACACTGCTGACTAATCGCTGACACAGTGATTCTGGAGTAGTGTTACCCTGGCGATGTTGGTTTAGGGATAACCCCCTCACCCGCCTCCTATCAAGAGCAGCTCCAATGCAAATTACAAGAGGGGCGGGGGGGGTGAGACATTGAATCAGAGTCCCTCTTCAGCTACCCTGACAAACCAGATGAGAGGCTAGGATGTCTCCATATCATGTAATCTACGTAAAGGAGCAATCTTGCAAGGAAGGAGATAGTACTTTGAAGGTCCTCATACCAAAGATACAAATTAACAACCGAGAATAAAACAAACTAAAGCTGTTTCAAATATCTTCCTTCTCGATTTCCTTCTCCTGGAATATAAAGATAGGAAGAGGAAGCGGCTATTTAACTCCTCTAGCCCTGCCTGCTCTTCAGTTAGATCATAGGTGATCAGGATGTTAACTCCATCTACCCACCTCAGTTCTGTAACCCTGAATACCATTCCGTAATAGAACAAAGAACAAAACAGCATGGGAAACCAGGCCCCTCGGCCCAACGAGCCCGCGCCGCCACCCCGATGTTCCCACCTCTACCCGCGATACCTGTCCATGTTTATAGATCTATGGATTAAAAACCAAATTTGAGACAATTTAGGGAGAATTTGTTTTGCCAATTAGCCTAAGAGCACACCTTTGGGACGTGGAAGGAAACCGGAGCGTCTGGAGAAAACCCACGCAAGCACGGGGAGAATGCGCAAACTCCCACAGACACAGGCCCAAATCCATGTATCTGCACAGCACAGCGATAGTCACTGAGCTGTTGTGTTGTCCATCAAATGGTCTAGGTCAAGTGTACACTAACGACGTGAAGCACTAGGATACTCTCGAAAAAGATCCAAGAGCAGCCCTCTCACGACCCATCGCGTGTATGCCCCTCGTTAGACAACAAGGTGGACCAAAGTACCTGTAGGATAAAAACGAGTACATCAATATCATCATCTATTTGATGATGGAATAAAATTAAGATAATGAATGTTACCAGCTGCATTTAATTCAACAAAATGTTCCAAAATAAATTATAGAAAAATCTTCTTACTTGAGTTGATATGGGGGTCAACCAGTTTATTTATCATCACAAGTTGGCTTACATTAACATTGCAATGAAGTACCTGTTTGGGTACACTGATGGAGAGTTTAGTACAGCCAATCCACCTAACCAGCGTCTTTCAGACTGTGGGAGGAAAGCAGAGCACCCAGAGGAAACCCATGCAGACACAAGGAGAACATGCAGGCTCCACACAGACAATGACCCAAGCCAGGAATTGAACTCTAGTCCCCAGTGCTGAGGCCGTGCCACTGTGCTAACCAGCCAAGGTATATTTTGAGATTGTTAGGGGAATTTTTCTTCCCTCCCACCACAGGAATCATAGCAGGCTGGGGGAGTATCATGCAAAGATCTATAGAAGTCAGGCGGGATTTTTCAGTTTTCGTCGAATGCAGTTGGAAAATCCCGTCCTGTTTGTTGTTTCTAATTTTCAATCAGTAAAGGTCATAATGATCATGCAACTCAGCTTGGCATCAGTTTTTTGGTGATGTAGGTATTATCTGTGAAAGACATTACTAAGAGAGCACTAATGAGACAGCCTAAGGAAGGTCATCTAATCATCATACCTAGATCATACAAATACAATGCCACTGGATAACAACGTAATAGTCCACATGTGCTACATGTGTATTACATAGAGTCATTGAGGTTTACAGCATGGGAACAGGCTCTACGGCCCAACATGTCCATGCCACCCTTTTTTTTTAAAAACCACTAAGCTAGTCGCAATTACCTGCATTTGCCCCATGTGCCTCTATACCCCCATCTTACCCATGCAACTGTCTAGTCAATTTTTTAAGACAAAATTGTACCCACCTCCACTACTACTACCTCTGGCAACTTGTTCCAGAGGCTCACCACCCTCTGTGTGAAAAAAAATTGCGTTTCTGGACACTTTTCTATCTCTCCCCTCTCACCTTAAACCTATGCCCTCTAGTTTTAAACGCCCCTACCTTTAGGAAAAAATGTTGACTATCTGGCTGATTTATGGCCTCATTATTTTATAGACCTCTATAAGATCACCCCTCAACCTTCTACATTCCAGAGAAAAAAAAAGTCCCAGTCTATCTAGCCTCTCCTTGTAGCTCAAGCCATCAAGTACTGGTAGCATCCTAGTAAATCTTTTCTGCACTCTTTCTATAATAGGGTGACCAGAATTACACACAGTATAGATAAAACACAGTATGTACACTTTATATTATGTACTTAGATTCAAATCACACAGAGGATCACATCAGAGCAGAAATACCACAACATCTTATAAAATACATCATATTTCTGTTCCTTCACTGACAAAGAGATTTCTGGTGCGCTCAACATTATGCTCAAAGATAAAGGGACAAAGAGATTGAGTGGTTAAAATGAAGGCAGATGAAGATCAATGAGAGAAGTCATTTGGATCTGAGCAAGACAAATCAGAATCAAAATAACGTCCAGCTTTAGAGACAATCCCATAATTGGGCAGCACTCACTAAACAATTCTGATTGTGCTAAGAATTACACAGAAGATCAATTTAAGATTGCCAGTTGGGCTCATACTGTGGCTCACTTACACGTGCTAAAACTCACCTATTCATAAACAGGATCCTGTCCTTTTCAGGCAGAAAGCAAATCTCCATATTTGTGCCTTTTTCAACTAATTAAAAGCTTGGGAGCAGTCATTACATGGTTCATTCCCCAGAGCAATGGCTTCTCCAATCAGAGTCAACCTGCCTGGTTTGAATTTGAACAAAGCTGGATACTTAACCATCCCATGCTGCATTCATTATGGCAACACCTTCACCAGAGTCAAATTACCAAGCAACTGGTAACTATCCTCATGTGGTATAAACTGTTGTTCTTCTTTACTGGTGGTAATTTCTTGCCAGCTGTCCTGATAAGTACAAGATAGCATAGCCGGAATCTTATTGGCACGCCCGCCCCAATTCCGGTGGCAGGCGAGATTTGGAGAACGGCATTTACAAGCAGACATGCCAGTAAAATTCCACTCCGTGTCTCTTTTTTCAGCAATACTCAAGCTCTGTACTACCAAACACTCAGATTTAGGTTTAGGCTTCCATGTATACAAATCAGCAAACAGTGTGCAGGTACAAAGAGCAATCAGAAAGGGTACTGGAACGTAAAAACAAAGAATAACACAGCACAGGAAACAGGCCCTTCAGCCCAATGAGCCCGTGCCGCCAGTAGAACTTTATCTCAACGGGTAGACAAACAAAAGATGCCCCAGTTGTACAGAGCTATTGGATTTCAAGAAAAGATTCAGAACAATGCAAGTTCAACAGAATGAGACCACAAATAAAATTGTAGAGTAAGTTGCATAAATTTAGTGCATATTTACTTTAAACTATAAATGTAGAGATCATGTCGGAACTACATAACACATTAGTTCAGCCACAACTTGAGCAGTGTGAGGGGCTTTGGTCACCTCATTACAGAAAGGATATGATTGTGACAGATAGGTACAGTGAAGGTCTATGGGGTTGTTGTCAGGACCGTAAGACACGAGAGCAGAATTAGGTCACTCAGCCCATCGAGTCTGCTCTGCCATTCAATCATGGTTGATATTTTTCTCATCCCCATAACTCCTGATCCCCTTATTAATCAAGAACCTTCCTATCTCTGTCTTAAAGACACTCAATAACCTGGCCTCCACAGCCTTCTGTGGCAAAGAGTTCCACAGATTGACCACTCTCTGGCTGAAGAAATTCCTCATCTGTTTTAAAGGATCGTCCCTTTCGGCCTGAGGTCATGCCCTCTGTTTCTAATTTTTCCTACTTGTGGAAACATCCTCTCCACGTGCACTCTATTCAGGCCTCAGTATCCTGTAAGTTTCAATAAGATCCCTTCCGATTGATAGACTGGGATTGTTCTCTCAGGAATACAAGAGGCTGAGGGAGATTTGAATCAGCTGTGCAAAATTGTGAGGGGCATGGATAGAATCAATAGGCAAAAGGCCTATTGACTTTAGCAGAGTGGTTAGAGATTGGGGGACATAGATTTAAAGTGATTGGTAGAAAGATTTGAGGAGGAGGAGAGATGAGAAGATATATTTTCACCCAGAGGTTTTTGGGTGGCTAAAACGGCATTTAAAACACCTCTGGATCTGCACCTCAAGTTGCCATAATGCGTCGCTACGGACCAAATGTTGGAAAATGGAATTAGATTGGGTGGCTTGTTTTTCAGTTAGCGCAGGCACCACGGGCTAAGTGGCCTCTTTCTGTGCTATAAACTGTCTGATTCTAGGACTAGGCCATTCAGCCTCTCGAGTCTGTGCTATAAGATCAACTCTACTTAACTGTCTGAATCTATTGCCTTTGAATCCTATGCCAAGTTTGAGTTTAGAAAGTGGAGGGTCAATGCCCTGTTTCTGTTCGTGGGGAAGTGATGGCCAACAGGTGTTATCGCTAGATTATTAATCCAGAAACTCTGGGGACACGGGTTCGAATCCCAGATGCTGGAATTTGAATTCAATAAAAAAAATTCTGGCATTACGGATCTATCGATGACCATGAAGCCATTGTCGATTGTCAAAAAAAAGCCATATGGTTCACAAATGTCCTTTAGGGGAAGAAATCTGCCGTCCTTACCTAGTCTGGCCTACATGTGATTCCACAGCCACAGCAACGTGGTTGACTCTCAACTGCCCTCTGAAATCACCCAGAAGGCCACTCAGTTTAAGGGTAAGTACGGATAGGCAATAAATGCTGGCCCAGCCAGTGACGCCCATGTCTCATGAATGAATGCGGGGAAAAAGAATATGGGGTATATTCATACCCACCTTATCCTACTCCATAAATTCCTAAGGGGCAATAAAACGGATTACAGTCCAGAGGGAAAGAGGAAAGCTTTAAAAAGAGGACTTTCCACCCCACCCTCAGCCTCGAGGTCACATTCTGCACAAATATATTGATATTGCAAAACTGTGGAGAAAGCAGGGCTGAGAAGACAAGCAGCAGCTCTGTTGAAGAATCGAGACATTACAGGAAATCTTTAAACTAATTGGGGTTGCACTGCACAATGCAAAATAGTCAACAGTGAATGAGGATCAATCTGTCCTTATAATGAAATAAATGAATAACTAGCTGACATCCAGAAATAAAGAGATAGTATTTTCATCAACAATTGCTGTTCTTTGTTTTGGGTAGAATGACCATGCAGTTAGTAAAAAAAGAAATACAACTGTGCACCATTGGTATCTAACATTCTGCTGGTCAAGAACTTCAGTGCACTGTGTCCCTTAAACATACAGCTTGAAAACTGCACGCAGTCTTTTGGCACTCTAAGGTACTGATTCAACTGATTCACATCCATCTCTGTAGCAACAGCATAGATTCAGAATTGTGTTTTGAAGTGAAGCGAAATGAATCACTCTTATTTTAAACTGCAATCCAAAACACATCCACACGCGTACACTAGCATATTTGCTCATATATATGAATGCTCTTGCCTGTAAACGCACAGAGTGCACACGTTATATGTACAAAGATGTACTGGTGTGTGCCAAATGCGCAATCATGCATGTGTACATCTATTTACACATGTAGGTGTGCACATACACACATGGGGACGCAATGGCATTATTATATTGTCACTGGACTCATAATCCAGAAATCCAGGGTAGTGCTCTGGAGACATGGATTCAAATCCCACTACAGCAGATGGTGAAATTTGAATACAAATCTGGAACTATAAGTCTATGAAATCATTACTGATTCTCATTAAAAACTCATCTGATTCACTAATGTCCTTTAGGGAAGGAAATCTGCTGTCCTTAACCAGTCTGGCCTATCTGTAACTCCACAGCCACAGCAATGTAGCTGATTCCTAACTATCCTCTGAATTGAATTAGCACGCCATTCAGTCCAACAGCAGTTCGGAATGGACAACAAATGCTGACCTTACCAGTGATGCCGACGTCCCATGAAAGAATTAAAAAACGTGCATAAACACATGTCCACAAATGCATGCATGCACACACACCTGTGCCATATACACACACGTGTGTACTCATGTGCATGCACAGATGCTGATGCACACATGCCCCCAACCGATCAGTTAATAAAACATGGGACTAAAACCATGCTTCAGTCTTTGCAGGATCACAATAGCAATGTATCTGTACATTAGTGTATCATATAAAAACACAAGAAACAGGAAGAAGAATAGGCTATTTGGGCTCTTCAAGCCCACACCACCATTCAAAAAGATCATGGCAGATATAAAAACAGAATAGAGCCAATGTTGAGTCTAGGTGACCCTTCTAGACTCCAAACGTTGATTTTATTCTCTCTTCACAGATGCTGTCCAACCTGTTGAGATTTTCCAGCATTTTTCTGCTTTTGTTTCAGATTCCAGCATCTGGAGTATCTGTCGTTTAAGATCTTGGCAGATCTGGCTGTGGCCTCAGCTTTGCTTTCCTGTCTGCCTTCTCCATAAATTTTAGTTCCCTTGCCTGTCAAAAATGTACCTAACTCAGCCATTAATGTATTCGATGACTCAGTCTCCTCTGCTCTCTGAATTCCAAAAAACAACAACCTGCAGGGAAGAAATTTATCATTTCACTCTTGAATAGGGAAGACTCCATTCTTAAACTGTGATTCCTGGGCAGCACAGAGGTTAGTACTGCTGCCTCATGGTTATTGCAAGACATTTTACACTCCAACCCCTTGCACTAAACTCCAACAGTTTGATACTTGCTGTACTAGCTAACTTCCCATTTAAATAACATTCTATTTTTATATTTTCTATTATTCTCACCAAAGTGGATAACATCAGTTTTCAACATTATAATCAACTTACTAATTTTTACTTTCTCAATTAACCTGTCCATATCTCTTCGCAAGCTCTTGCTTTCCTACATATATGGGGTGACACAGTGGTTGGCACTGCTGCTTCCCAGTGCCAGGGATCCGGGTTCAATTCTGATCTTGGGTGACTGTGCTCACCGTGTCTGCTTGGGTTTCCTCTGATTTCTTCCCACAGTCCAAAGATGTGTGGGGTAGGTTGATTGTCAGAGGGGTGGGGGGGTTGCTGTAGCAGGATAAAGCCTGGGGACACAGGTGGGATTGTAGTCTATGCAGACTCAATGGGCTAAATAGTCTGCTTCTGCATTGTAGGGATATGGGTGGGATTGTTGTCAGTGCATCAGTGCAGGATAAGTGGCCTCTTCTGCATTGTAGGGATTTCTTTCTTATTCAAGGCCAGCATTCATTGCTCATTCCTGGGCGCATTTAAGAGTCAACCAACCTATTGTAGTTCTGGAGTCACATCTAATTACATCTAGACCAGACAGGTAAGGATGACAGATTTCCTTTCCTATAAAGGAATTAATGAATCATTTTTATCCAACAATTGACAACGGTTTCGTGGTCATCATTAAACTCTTAATTTCAGATTTTTATTGAATTCAAACTTCATCATCTGTCGTGATGAGATTCAAGCCCAGGTGCTCACAGCATTAACCTCGGTCTTTGGATTACTAATACAGTGACAATCCCACTACCTCCCCTAAGATCTTATACCAATATAACTGCATCAAAACACAGGTGAAACAGGATCCCACCACAACAGTGTGACATTTATGACACTATCTACAAACAATGACAAACATTAAGTTACTTATGATCAGCATGCACGATTCTTATTATTTCCAAAAACAGAGTCTTCAATCACATACTCTATAATTATGCAACAGGTTCATAAACATATCTTTAGATCACTTTGCATCAGGTACAACATTTCTGTTGCAATTTATAGTATGAATATTTCCAATGTTTACACATGCACATAATAAGTTATATATATGCTGGATTTGGAGCAATCAGGTTTCAATTACATCTCCACTGAATATGGCTGCTGTGCTGTATATGGAAATATTTCCATATACATCTGAACATAACTGTTAATGTTAAACAAGTCATATGAACTCTTTCTATTCTGGTGTTTGACATTCAGATACTATAAAGCAGGAATGACAAAGCGCAATGAATGAATGGAGGGCATTAACGTGTCACTGGGCAATGTGTCTGAGGCTGAGCTGGTGTAGGTTTCGTTCTGCTCTGTGGCCTGAGATACTCACTACGGCCTTGCTGTAGGAGGCCGCGGCTTCCTGGTACTTCCTGCTGAGAAACAGGCGGTTCCCTTGCTCCTTCAGCTCCTGGGCAGTCAGACTCTTCTCGGGGCTTCCAGACATGTTTGTGGCTCCTTCCCCCCCTCTGGGTGAATGCAGAGAGAGGAGGGAGGCGAGGAGCTGAAGGGGGAGAGAGAGGGATAGGAATAGGGAGGGGAGGGGGAGGGAGGGATAGGAAGAGGATAGGGAGGGGAGGGGAGGGAGAGGGGTGGTGGGGAGGAAGAAGGCGGCTACTGAGGGGGCCTGTAGTCAGTGGGAGAGTCTCAGGCTGTGCAGGAGGGGCCAGGCCCTGTGTGTGTGTGTGGGGGGGGGGGGGTGAGGAAGGAGAGGGATCTCTGAGTGATTACAAGCCGGGTAGAGTTTGGAAGCGGGTGACAGGGGGGAGGCCCGGTAGATCCAGTCGGAGGTCGGGAAGCGGGGCTGGCAGTGGGAGAAGCTGACCGGGGGAAGGAGCCTCCTCCTCGGCAGCGGCCGCCGCTGTTTGTGTACAAGCCGCAGGTAACCAGCCGCGTCATCCACCGGCGCCCGCCAGTGACGTCGCGCCGCCGCTGACATCAACTCGGCGCGCCGGGTTCGGTCACGTCATCTCCCCGCGCCGGGAGGAGTGACGGAATCAAAGCGCGCGGCACCCCAGTGAAGCCTGGTCGCCGCCATTTTGTTAATGGAGGATTTCCTCCCCCTTACTCAGCGGCGGTTAAATCCAATTAAATATAACTCCGTAAAATAATGAATTAAACCGCGTATGGTTCACAATACAAACATCAGTGTGTAAATCTCATCGTCAGAAAGACAGAATCAAGCCGAATCCTCCGTTCTGAAAGGTTTTTTTTAAAAGTTTACTGGCAGCCCATTTGTATTCATGGGCACTTTTCCTATTTTGTCCGTTAAGTGAACAGCTCTTCACTGGAGCGGCTCAAATCAAACCTCCGCCTCACGTTCCGAGTTTTGGGGTTTGATCTGAGGTCGGATTTCGCTTCTTGGGAGTTTTGGCGCAAATTTCAAACTTTCAGCATTTGAGCAAAAGTTTGTCTCACTGGGGGCGGGGGGTTCGCAAAGTGAGGTGAGGTCTGGAGACCCTCCTGAGTAAGAAGTCTCACAACACCGGGGTTAAAGTCCAACCAGTTTATTTGATAGTAATCCCACAAGTTTCCACACGCCCGACGAAGGAACACCGTTTCCGAAAGCTTGTGGGATTACTATCAAATAAACTGGTTGGACTTTAACCTGGTGTCATGAGACTTCTTACTGTGTTTACCCCATTCGAACGCCAGCATCTCTACATCAGGCCCTCCTGAGGGGGAGAGGAGAGTTTAAAACCTACAACTTATCAACAGTTCCTAAGAAATGATGTGCTGGACTTTTATTCATTCGTGGAACATGGTTGTCACTGTCTTGGTCAGCATTTATTGCCCATCTCTCGTTGCTTTTGAGAAGGGGGTGGTGAGCTGTCTTCTTGAACAACTTTGTGGCTTGCTAGGTCATTCATAGGGCAGTTGAGTGTCAACCACATTGCTGCAACTCTGGAGTTTGAATGGAGCTACCTCATATTAAGTTCCTAACACTACATTCTGAACTCTGTCCTTTCTTTCTTTATGTACAGTATGCTTTGTATAGTGTGCAAGAAACAATACCTTTCAGTATACTAATACATGTGACAATAATAAATCAAAGGGAAGACCAGGTGAGGACACAGATTTACTTCCCTAAAGAACATTAGTGAACCAGATGGGTTTTTACAACAATTGACAGTGGTTTCATCATTAGATTCTTAATTCTAGATATTATTTATTGAAATCAAATCCCACAGTCTGCTGTGGCAGGATTTGAACCTGGGTCCCCAGAACATTAGCTGAGTTTCTAGATTAATATCATAGGCCATGATCTCCCCTTTCTTTGAAGCATTAACTCTGTTTCCCCATTCACAGAGAACATTTCCTAGCACTTTGCTTTTACTTCAGATTTCCAGCCTTCTGCATTATTTGGCTTTTTATTACCTTGCTGAATCACAACATTCTTATCGGTCTTGATGGCTTATTGACTTGAAATTCTGCTCAAATCCCTCAAATTCATCCTGGGGACCTCCAGGCTCAATTTCCCCCACGAGTTGTCCTTGAAATGCCACTTTTTAAAGGACATAGGACTAATGGTTAAAATAAAAGGTACCCCTTTTTTTGGGGCAGTCTAGCAGATTCCACATTGAAGGAAAAAATATATACATTTTCTGAGGTTTTCCCCCCAGTTCAGGCAAATCTTTAAAGGTTTAGGTCTCAATAGAGATTGGTACAGCAGCGCTTTAAGCATGTAAACCTAGTTTGGACTAATTTTACATGATAAATTTATTTGTAGATTGAATCCGCTTGAAAAGTGAAGCCATGTCTGCAGAACTGTATAACTGCAAGGATCCTGCTATATGGAGATCTGTGTTTGCTATTTATTCGGATGTGGTTGAAGCAAAGATGGCAGCATCCAAAGGAGGGAAAGCGGGCAAACTGACTGCACTGGATCAGTGGTGAGCAGTGGACCTTTTATAATTTAGATGAAGCCACCCAAGCGAGAAAGACAAAATCTTGCAGAGGAAGAAAACTTTTGTCATTTTTCTATTTTGACCATGCAGTCAGGTCTGAAACTAAAGGCTGGATATTCATTTTGGAGATGGTAGTCAGGCCATTCACAGTAACTTCATTTCAGTGAATTTCGAGTATTGTGAGCAATTTTGGGCCCTGTATCTAAGAAAGGATATGTGGCCTTGGAAAGGGTCCAGAGGAGGTTCACCAGGATGATCCCTGGAATGAAGTCCCTGTTGTATGAGGAACAGTTGAGGACTCTGGGTTTGTAGTCATTAGAGTTTAGAAGGTTGAGGGGTGGGGAATCTTATTGAAACTTGCAGGATACTGCGAGGCCTCAATAGAGTGGACATGGAGAGGATTGTTCCACTAATAGGAAAAATTAGAACCAGAGGGCACAACCTCAGGCTAAAGGGGATGATCCTTTAAAACAGAAATGAGGAATTTCTTCAGCCAAAGACTGGTGAATCTGTGGAATTCTTTGCCGTAGAAGGCTGTGGAGGCCAGGTCAATGAGTGTGTTTAAGGCAGAGAATGATAGGTTCTTGATTAATAAGAAGATCAGGAGTTATAGGGAAAAGGCAGGAGAATAGGGATGAGAAAAATATCAATCATGATTGAATGGCAGAGCCGAGTTGAAGGACTGAATGGCCTAATTATGCTCCTATGTCTTTTGGTTTTAATGTAAGTCGACTTGCGGCACTAATAAATAAACTTTAAATTTCTTGACGTCTCAATCACACCTCCTACCCAGCTGTGCTCATAGCACAAATATCAAAGTGGGGAGTCAGGGACAACTTGGAGTCGGGTCTGCAGGCCTGGAGACTGATTTCATTTGTTAATGGCTTAGCTGGCAGGTTTATCCTAAGTGTTACTGTTTCCACATCTTATTGAATACAGGACAGTATACAGAAATCCTAGCCCTCTTCTGCAATCCTGAACAGAGTTTGATTTTATTCCAAAGACTTGGATTGTAAATCATGTGCTACTGTTTCTGTGTTGAATGGAGGGTGAGGATTCCTCAAAGAGCCTTTAGTTTTTTTGTATGTTGAAAAGTCTGCTTTATTTCAAGTCCAGTTTGGTCTAAAGTGGAAATGCAGACAGGTCGATGCTAAAGCAGACTTACACATTAGAAGGCCCATTGTGCTCATGGAGACATGGACACAGTTCTGTAGTTGTGTGAGGCCTCATCCATACACACTTGCCTCCTCTATTTACCCCTCCATACCCAACCATTCAGTATCCACTATATACAGAAGTCACCAACATTATCAGAACATTGGGAAGTTTTTGAGATGCTCAAAAACTGTCAAAATAAAAATAGTACTTCAAATGCACTTGAAAAGAACTGTCATCTTATTTAGACTCTCATTAGACTCTCTTGGGTGGCACCGTAGCACAGCAGTTAGCATTGCCAGGGACCTGGAATAGATTTCCGCCATGGGTCTCAGTCTGTGTGGAGTTTGCACATTCTCCCCTGTTTCCTCCCACATTCTGAAAGACATACTGATTAGATGCATTGATCCAAAAGGCACCAGATTGTGGCGACTAGGGAAATTTCACAATAACTTAATTGCAGCTTAGGAACAGTATATTTGAGAGACTGGCAGTGAAATTGTTCAGAAAGCCCAGCCAGAAGATAATTAAGTGGGAGGTCAGAGATCTGCAGTTGATGGAGATAGTAGAGCGAGGTGTTAGTAATAAATTTCTCAGACCTGGAGGGATTACTTCTGCTCCCAGCTCATACCCAATGCACTTACTGTATGGATCCAGCTGCACTTATCTCCTGAGGTCCAGGAAATGTAACAATCATTGGTTAAAAATCCCATTCAAACACAGCTTTCTTTAAACGTTTCAGTAACCAACCCATCCTCTGAGAATGAAGACCCATCTCTGCTTCTTCCCATCGGAGCCAAAGGCACTCTTTCTTTGGGATTTAACTGGATCAATTGAACAATGAATGTACTAATTGATTTGATTTATTATTGTACGTGTATTGGGATATAATGAAAACTATTGTTTCTTGATCACTATAGACAAAACATACTATACATAAGGAAGGAAAGAAGAGAGTGCAGAATGTAGTGTTACAGTCATAGCTAGGGTGTAGATAAAGATCAACTTAATGCGAAGTAGGTCCATTCAAAAGTCTTTTGGCAGCAGGGAAGAAGCTGTTCTTGAGTCAGTCGATACATGATCTCAGACTTTTCTTTCTTTTTCCCGATGGAGGAAGGTGGAATAGGGTATCTTCGGAGTGCGTGAGGTTCTTTGATTCCGAGGCAGCGGGAAATGTAGACAAAATCAATGGATGGGAGACTGGTTTGCACGATGGATTGGCCTTCATTCACAACCCTTTGTAGTTTCTTGTGGTCTTAGACAAGGCAAGAACCATACCAATGGGTGATACATCCAGAAAGGATACATCTGTGGTGAATGTGTGAAAGTTAGTGAGAGTCATGTAGATATGCTAAATTTCCTTAGCCTCCTGAGAAAGTAGAGGCATTGGTGAGCTTTCATAACTATAGTGTTGGTGTGGAGGGACCATGCCAGATGGCTGGTGATCTGCAGACTAGTAAGCAGCACACACCAACAGAATTCCCTACTCTATGAAAGTGCCATTAGCCTAAAAATAAAAATAGCTGCGACTTTATTTAATGTATTTGTGAATGATGTGTGGCCTGCAACAGGGAAGGGGAAATTTAATTCAAACACTTGCTCGCTCACTCATTCTGACAGGTATTTATGGTTGATTTAGCCAATACTTCATTTTCTCATTCAGGTATCAAGAAGAATTACCAAAGTCTGTTTGTAGTCGCAGAGAGAAATACCTCACTCATGCCGAGCTGGTTCAGTTGATGGAATGGAAACTGACAGTAAGTCTGCTGGTAGTGCTGGATTTAAGTTCTAAATGTCATAAAAATCAAGTTTGTTTCAGGGTGTTTGCATATCACGATGTGACATTCAACACATATTTCTTCTTCATCCTCCATGCCTTAGGGAATAGAGTTTAGTTATTCCTAGCCTGAGATCACTATCTTCATACAGGCTGGGATCAAACTTGATGCTTTTGAGTCTAAGGTTTGCTTTTACACAGAGGTGCTACCCCTTGACCAGGCCTCCTGGGGTTTATATCTTGGAAGACTATTCCCTTTTTACAGGGTGAAAGGAGAGGTCTTGAGACCAAGCGAGTAATCTCTGAGCCAGGAGCTTCAGCATCAAGTCTCTGTCCAGGGCATATTAACTGTGGAAAGGTTGATAGTGAACCTGCTAATCCTTCTAACGTGTCGATGACAGGTGGTAAGAGTGGAGAGATTCCTGATCAGTCATGTTTGACGTGCTGCAAGGTCCTTCAGTTTAGCCTTTATCCATTGAGTTTAAAAATTGGCAAGTCATGTTACAGCTTTATAGAATCTTAGTTAGGCCACACTTGGAATATAGTGTTCAATTCTGGTTACCATAGTACCCGAAGGTTGTGGAGGTTTTGAAGAGGGTACAGAAAAAGATTTACCAGGATGTTGCCTGGTATGGAGGGCATTAGTTATGAGGGGAGGTTGGAGAAATTTGCTCTGTTCTCACTGGAATGATGTGGTTGAAAGGCGACCTGATAGAAGTTTACAAGATTATGAGGGGCATGGACAGGGTGGATAGTCAGAAGCTTTTTCCCACGATGGAAGAGAAAATTATTAGGGGGCACAGGGTTAAGGTGTGAGAGACAAGGTTTAAAGGAGATGTACGGGGCAAGTTTTTTCACACAGAGAGTGATGGGTGCCTGGAACTCGCTGCCAGGGGAGGTAGTGGAAGCAGATACGATAGTGACTTTTAAGGGGCATCTGGACAAATACATGAATAGGATGGGAATAGAGAGATATGGTCTCTGGAAGGGTAGGGAAGTTTTCTTTCAGTTGGTCGGTGTAGTTTTGGAGGACTGAAGGGCCTGTTCCTGTGCTGTAATTTTCTTTGTTCTTTACAGCGAGAGATCATTCATTGATGAACTATGGACAGAGTGACAGAGAAATTCCCATCTTTTGATTGTTGTTAATGTTTGTGGTAGGAATAAAATCTGATATAACTTCTTTCCACTTTTCAGACTCTTTAATGGCATTACTGTTAGTTATTATTTGTTCCTTCTGCTCCCCTTAAAGTCCTCAAGATGTCATTAGCTGCTCTATGAGTAAAAAATTTCTATTTAATCAAGGAAGTTCACAACTCCACACTCTGAAAACTCAATGAACATTTTGTACAGACTTAAATGCTGTGTTATTGTGTGGATGATTTTTCCTTATGGATCTGCCTTCTGTCTTGCCCATTGTGTATTTAGATTTCAGAAGCCCATGTTTGCAAATGTGCAACGCAACAGACCACGTAGCAGTACCTGGACTCATTATCGAGTCATTCCTAGTGTTGTAAACATGACCGGCAGAAAAAAAATTAGTTGTAAACATGCCCTGATTACAACAAAGAAAATTACAGCACAGGAACAGGTCCTTCAGCCCTCCAAGCCTGTACCAACCATAGTGCCCATCTGAACTAAAACCCTCTATCCTTCCAGGGACCGTTATTGGTATCCCCTCAGCAAAATGTGAAATAAAAACCCAAGGCCAATAATAGAACAAAACCGGGAAAACCCTTTTGGAAGTCAACATCACAGCCAGGAGACCACATTGACCATTCTTGTATTATCTGGTATTTCACATACCTCTTTATATGTGAGATATCACTTTATAAGGTGCTATCTTAAAAGGGAAGGTTGTAACATAGTAGTATTGTCACTAGACTAGTAATCTAGAAACCAAGGGTAATGCTCTCAGGACCCTGATTCAAATCCCACCATGGCTGATCTGAAATTGAATTGGATAAAAAAAATCTTGAATTAAAAGCCTCATGATTACCATGAAATTGTTGTTGAGTATAGTAAACTAATTCAGCTAAAATTGTGGTTCACTAATGTCCTTTAGGGAAGGAAATCATGTGACTCCAGAGTAGCAGCAAAGAGGTTGACTTGTAAATGCCCTCAGGGTTGGGCACTAAATGCTGGCTCATCCAGTGACGCCCACATCCCATGAAAGAAAATGGCAGCACTGCTGCCTCACAGCACCAGGAACCCGGGTTCGATTCTCAGTTTGGGTCACTGTCTGTGTGGAGTTGCACATTCTCCATGTGTCTGCCTGGGTTTCCTCCGGATGCTCCGGTTTCCTCCCACAGTCCAGTGATGTGGGTTAAGTTGGTTGGCCATACTAAATTGACCCTAGTTTTGGGGGGATTAGCAGGGTAAGTATGTGGGTTTACCAGGAGAGGACGGGATTGTTGTTGGTGCAGACTCAATGGGCCAAATGGTCTCCTTTTGTGCAGTAGATACTATGATTTTAACCACTGTGCTACCCTCACTTCTCTTTCTTTAGTTGATGTTATCTTTCCTTAGTTGAAAACCATTCACCAGAGTTTGGCCCATTTTCGCGCTGGACTGCATTCTGCTACAGAGTGCCCCTCTACAATATAAAAATGAACATTAGCCTGAAATATCTTCACATTTAGATATTGTAACCTTGGAACTAGACCTACCATTCTTGTAGTGTGCCAGCATATTTTCATAAAAAAGATAATCTGGCTAGAGTTAGTGAACCTTATGTATGTAGATGTGGGAGAAGGAGGAGGAGGACAGTGACATTTGTAATATCCCAGGATGTCAGGTTGTCTTAAAAGAAATGTACTGTGCAGATGTAGTATGACCAGAGTGGGAAGCAGTATTATTACAAATGTAGCTGGCTGTGATGTGGTCGAGGGACTCAATATTTGAGATGACCCAGTTGCTTATTTAACATCTTTCAGTTTAAGTGATATCATTCAGCTTGAGTCCATTTTAGTTTGATTTTTCTCTCTATTCGCAGAGAGGGAAGTTCCGCCCAACACTGCAGCAGATGGTGATGAGTAATCCCACTGACACTGTGGAGGACTGCACGCGGAAAGCCTTCAAGCTGCTTCCCGATGTCTCAGCTGCAATCACAGAGATCAGTAAACTCAAAGCTGTAGGACCTGCTACTGCATCAGGTAGCAAAGAAAACACTTGTCTGATTATTTGCATCATTCATTCATTCGGTCTGATTGTATTCTAATGGAAGTTTTTCTCTCAATCACACTTAGCTGTGCTGGTGGCCGGTGCACCTCAAGAATGTGCGTTCATGGCTGATGAAGCAGTGGAGTCAATCCCAGGCCTTGTTCCCATTAAGTACACACTTAAACATTACATCCTGTACTTGGATAAAGTGAGGGAGTGCACAAAACAACTCAACAAGAGTAAGTTTCTCCTGTTTTCACAGCTCTTCAGTTGCTCTACGCCAAAGGGAATCCTGCTGTCACTGTAATATTGCTGAAAATACGCCATGCTGCATATATTGGCTTGAACATTTTCTTGCAGAGGCCCAACTTTGTATGGTGGGTTAGTGTAGAAACTCACGACAGCAATTGGTGGTTGAGTAAGAGTTGGGAGCAGGCTGTTGTACGTTTGTAACGTAAGCACTGGATCCTGCAGTGCAGCAAGAGACCATTTGACCCATCAAGTCTCCACCAACCACAATCCTACCCAGGCCCTATCCCTACAACCCTGTGCATTTACCTGAGCCAATCCCCCTGACACTAAGTGGCAATTTAGCATGACTAATCCACCTAACCTGTACACCTTTGGAGTGTGAGAGAAAACCAGAGCATCTGGAGGATACCCACACAGACACGAGGCGAATGTGCAAACTGTGCATAGATAGCGGTTCAAGCCACAAATTGAACCCAAGTCCTTGGCACAGTGAGGCAGCAGTGCTAATCACTGTGCCATCCCAGTGGAGCAGTATGGTGCTGAAATTGCCACTGCCTTGTTTTGAGTCTTGATCAGTGTGGAGCTGCTGTTTTTCCATGGTACAACAGTGACTATGCTTCAGAAGTAACTAATTGTCTGGGAAGAATTTCCCAATTTTCTGTGGTTGCGAGTGATATTTATAAATACAGGCCCTCCCTTTCTTTAGCCACACATCTCTGACCTACTCCGATGTGCTGTATGGTTTTATTGAATGAAGTGATCCAGTTGAGAAAAGTGGGGCTAAGGTTTTGGATCTCCTACTGCATTATCTAGACCTTCTAAAGGTATTTGATAAAGTAGTGCATGGGAGCAAAACTGAAGCCCTTTGGATAAAAAGGGCAGTAGCAGATGGTTAACAGTCGTAGTGAAAAGCTGTTTTGAAGAGGATAGATGGTGGAGATGCCAGGGTTCAATGACAGGACCACTGTTTTCAATATGCACCAATAACTTAAACTGTGAACAACAGTTTATACCAAGTTCTGAAATTTGCAAATGGCACTGAACTTGGAAGGATAGAAAGAAGCAGTGAGTAAATATGAACAACAGGTTGGAGATTATGGTAAAGCTGTGTAAAATATTAGTTTGGCTCCCTCTGGAGTACTGTTTAAATCTCGGCATTACAGTTTAAGAAGATAATGAAGATTCTGGAGAGGGTACAGAAAAAAATTCAATAAAATTTGAGAAGGAATGCGGAATTGCAGTTTGCAATTTGCAGTACATAGGCTGGAGAAGCTGGGATTGTTGTCCTTGGAGTTCAGAAAACAAAGAGGGAATTTGATAGAAGCGTTTAAAATCACGAAGATTGAGTAAGTTTAGATAGAACAAACAGGACAGCACTATGGCACGGTGGTTAGCATTATTGCCTCACGGCACCAGCGATACGGATTTGATTCCCAGCTTGGATCAGTGTGTGTGCGGAGGCTGCACGTTCTCCCCGTGTCTGTATGGGTTTCTCCAGGAACTCCGGCTTCCTCTCACAGTCCAAAAGACGGACTGGTTAGGTGCATTGGCCGTGCTAAATTCTCGCTCAATGTACCCAAACAGGCACCAGAGTGTGGCGACAAGGGGATTTTCATGATAACTTCATTGCCGTGTTAATATAAACCTACATGTGACACTAATAAATAAATCTTAAAAGAAGATAAATTATTTCAAATTGCTGAAGGGTCGATAACCAGAGAGGTCAGATTTATGGTGATTGTCAAAGAAGCTGAAATGACATTTGGGAAATCTTGCAGTGCATATTTAGGATTTGGAATGATAAGTTGGTGGATACAAGTCGAAAAGGAAATTAGATTAAATACTTAAAAAAGATATAGGATGTAGGAACATAGCAGGGAAGTGAGACTAACTGGATTGCTGTAAGAGATTACATGATCTCTTGCACTGCAATGTTCTGTGATTCTGAACACATTTTCAGGGGCTAGCTTGAGCAAGCTATCCTATTAATTTCTTCCTTACTTGGAAACATCTGATGATACCTTGGACATCGCAAGATTTACAAAGTAAATGATGTTTAAGTGATGGCTGATGATTACAACCCTGATCTTCAAAGATAAACCTACCAGAATTCTACAGCATAATAGGAAGTAAATGAGAGGTTGTAATATAAATGCAGTAGCTGTGGATCTGAAATGTTTCACCTCTTAGTGTGAGGTTTTATACCTTCCATTTGAGACATGCTGTACTCAGCGGTGTTGTTCTATTAAAAGGGAATGTATTATGCAGTGATGGCTTGTGCTCCCGTGTTACATAACATGAAAATACTTGGTCTCTCCATGAGCTAATGATGGGTTTCAAGTAAGTTTTCCATAACTTATAAGTTGTTGCCTGCATTTACGAAGAGCAGAATCACAGACACTTTACTATGCGTTTACCCTCTACAGATGACTTAGTGAAGGACTGGACCCCTCACAAAATCGAGCTGTGTCTTTGGACCTGGGCAGTGGCCCAACAGATTAAACCCTTGTTGCTGAAGGACATTGTACTGCGTCAGAGCAAAACAGTGGACAAAGAAAAGGACACAAGGCCAAGACCTGTGAAAAGGCAGAAAACGCAATGATGAGCTTGTCAAGCCTTGAAAACAGCCACGTCAGGAGTTAAGAGAAATTCAGTTCCAGCATCACGCACTTGGGTTGGTGAAATAAATAGTCCTGAGGCTTGAACCTATGCAGTAAGACCAGACACTAGACAGTGATATTGAATGCTGAAGAATGGCAGTCAATGTTATTATCCCTCAGCGTCCTGCAGCGTAGAAATCATTCCAGCTATTTATATATTCTTGCATCTAATTAATCCCAGTTACTTCAATGTCATGGAACCCTTACAGTGCAGAAATAGGCCATCTAGCCCATCGAGCTTTTACCAACAACAAGCACACCCAGGCCCTATCCCCGTAACCCCACATATTTACCCTGTTAATCTAAGGGACAATTTACCATGGCCAATCAACCTAATCCACACATCTTTCAGACTGTGGGAGGAAACTGGAGCACTTGGAGGAAACTTACACAGACACAGGGAGAATGTGCAAACTCCACACAAACAGTGATCCAAGCCAGGAATCAAACCTGGGTCCCTGGAGCTATGAGACAGCAGTGCTAACCCACTGTGCCACATTGACAGAATCATGTGTGTAAAATTTATGCATTGTGACCTAATTGGCTCAAAAATGGTGAAACAACCCAACGGTCGGATAAATGACTTATCAATGATTCAGGAGCAATTTTGAAAATAATGGCTGAAGAAAGTCAGTCATTCTGATGTGAGTAGCCATCACATTCTCAAACGGATAGAGCTTTACAAGAAACTGCACACTGGAATCACTAAGAATGTGTAATCATTAATTGATTTCCCATGGAGCTTTTGAGAAATTTGATTTGTGGTCTTAAAGGAGCAGACTAGGTTAAAAATGTCCCCACCTTGACAGAAAATAATACGTTGTGTATCTCATGACATATGCTCTTGTCAGTGTCCTGCAGTACACTTTGTATAATATAGAAGATACACTGGTACAGCTAAGAAATTAGATAAAACAGTGACACCCAAAAGAGTGAATCAAAGTAGATTATCTGAATGAATTATATGAATTCCAGCATAACAAATTGGCTGTTTCCTGCAGCTTAAACAATCCCTGCAGTGCAGAAGGAGACCATTCGGCCCATCAGCCTGCACCAACAACAATCCTATCCAGGCCCTATCCCTGAAACCCCATGTATTGGCCCCGCCAATTCCTCTAACATATACATCCCAGGACACTTGGGGCAATTTAACCTAACCTGCATATTTTTGGACTGTGGGATGAAACCGGGACATCTGGAGAACATGCAAACTCTGCACAGGCAGTGACCCGAGGCCATAATCAAACACCCTGATTATGTCTGATCATAATCATAATAATTATGTTTGACCTCCTGGTGCTGTGAGGCCGCAGTGCTTACCACTGTGTCATTGTTCTGTTTCTATGGATGCTCTAGGTTTGTGTGCAAAATGACAATATTGAAGAGATGATTGCATGTTACTGATTCTAAAATACACAGCTACAAATAAACTAAAGATTCTGCACAAAATGTAAATATAAAAATCTAACTCCTTTCACCATGTAAATGTTCAGCAGTGTCATCAATGCAATGTGACAAAACCACAAAGATCATTTTGACAACTCTTGGGTAGAGATGCTTATAATGGGACCAAATGCTCTGTCTTGTTGAGAGCAGTAAATTATATCTTCATCATTGACAACTGTTGTCCTCATTGACAAAGTACTTCACGCCAGCAGCTTCCTCCTGTGTTCCATTTCTTATCACTGATTTTGCACTCTACAAAAAGTTTCACTTCACCTGTAACCATCAGAATCTTAGGGCCCAGACTTTAACTTACACAAAACTCATTCACCCCCCTGTTAAAATAATGCCACAATTTGAAGTGTGGCAGATGATGATTATTTTTCCACAAGTATGTGTGGCTGAAGCGTGCAATCTGAAGAAATGAAGATTGCACAAACCTGTGTGTTTTAATCTATAATGAATCAAGAGACAAAGTCAACTTTATATATTTAAACACAATTTCCTTTATTCTATAGCTACTTAAACAGCAGTAAATATTTGCAATGTATAAACCAAATATTCACTGTCTGTTACTGAAAGTTAATTTGCACTTGCAATTAAAACTTGGCCAGGGTTTTGTTATCACATGGATTCAGTCCTTGGTTCTCCTCTTCTTTCAGATGTTGGCTTTCCATGTCAGCTTGATCCTCGGGTTCTTCACACTACCTTCTGAACAAACTCCTTCTGTTAGCAGAGTTAAAACTCCAAAGATTCCTTTGCAACCAGCCAATGAATTGATCAGACACCCCAATTGTGTCATTCAATTAGGCCAATCAAATAAAGCCAGAGTTGAAGGTCACGCAGTGGTTATCACTGTTGCCTCACGGAGTCAGAGACCCGGGTTCAATTCTCAGTTTGGATCTCTGTATGTGTGAAGTTTGCATGTTCTCCCCATGTCTGCGTGGGTTTCCTCTAGGTGCTCCAATTTCCTCCCACAGTCTGAAAGACATGCTGGTTAAGTGCATTGACCCAAACAGGCACCAGAATGTGGCGACTGAGGGAATTTCACAGTAATTTCGCTGTAGTGTTAATGTAAGCCTTACTTGTGACTAATAAATAAACTTTTTTTTACTGTAGTGGTATTGGTCAATTGGTCACTCCAGACCGCACCACATTTAGGCTCCTTAAATGCATACTGTTTACATTCCAATGCCCAGTTAAGGAACACTGGCTCCAAAAGTCTGTAAAAAACTCCTCCCTGCCAAGGATAAACTGTCACCTCTGACACCCTCTGTCCTTTGATAAATTCCAGGCCACTGCCCACAAGAAATCCCAGCAGAGTAAAGAAATAACTTTAACCAAAAAAAAGGGTTTGTATGATTGGAGGTCTTGCAGCGTATTAAAAGTGAAATCTCTGCAGACCATCCAGCCACAATCCCAGTGCTGAGGAGAGGATACTTTCCCGTTTTGTTTGTGCTATTCTTCTCAGAGTTTCCACGAGTTACTGCAAACAGTGGCTGCGATCTGAACTGCCTCGGAATCACTATCTCAGTGCAGTTTTTAACTGAACTGCAAATTTGCTGTATTTTCCAAATTCCTGATCTGCGAAATATGCCGCTCCAAAATCAGGCCGCCCTCGTGTTACTTCTGCTTTGCTTCATAGCGCAACAACATATTTCCTTTAATTTGTACTCAGTCATATGATTACTTTGTGCCTGATGTCTTAATAAATGGGTGTTACTCCATGCTCCCAAGTTTACTGTAACACCACACTGTCACCAGTGACGCATTCTGTCTACAGTGGATTCATACAGTAGAAATGGTGATCTTTAATAACACCAATTCATGAATCATAGTTTTCCAGCTGACTTCTTTAAAATGGACTTATATTCTAACAGCCTTTTCATCTCGCTTACACTGAAGTTTTTTTAAAAGTACAGAGAATATATGTATTAATTTCTAATAAAATGCTTAGCTTGAATACCAAGTGTGGGGAGTTTGGAAGGTCGTGTCCATGAACTTTATTCAACCCATTGTGGAGCATTAGATGTAGGAGTCATCTAAAGTGAAGCCTGCAGAGAGCAATTATTTTTTTTCAAGGTCTGTCTAGGATGCAGACTCGATTTCAGATTGTGGCACAGTCTATTATAGCACTATTACAGCAGCAATTTCAACAACAACAACAGCAGTTCAGATCTCTATAACATCATTAATGCAGTAAAATGTCCAAAACATTTCACAGCAGACAGAAGCTGACACGCACTTCACGAATACTGTGGAACTGGTTATGTTTAAGTTAATGCTAAATAAATAGTAGCCAGTAGTCTTCAACTTTCTATCTCTTGTGATGAGTGTCTAAAGTTTATTTATTAGTGTCACAAGTAAGGCTTACATTAACACTGCAATTAAGTTACTGTGAAAATCCTAGTCGCCACACTCCGGCACCTGTTCAGGTACACTGAGGGAGATTTTAGCATAGCCAGTCCATCTAACCAGCACATCTTTCAGACTGTGGGAGGAAACTGGAGCACACTGAGAAAACCTATGTGGATACGGGGAGGATGTGCAGACTCCACACACATAGGGATCCAAGCCGAGAATCAAACCCAGATCCCTGGCGCAGTGAGGCAGCAGTGCTAACCACGGTGTCATGTGCGACAGGTGCGCCTTTGAGTTGCCATCTCTGTCTGAATTAGAGGCGATGTGGAAATGCCAGCATTGGACTGGGGTGGACACAGTAAGAAGTCTCCAGTTAAAATCCCAATAGATTTATTTGGAATCACGAGCTCTCAGAGTGCTGCTCCTTCATTATTCACAAGCTCCGAAAGCTCGTGATTCCAAATAAACCTGTGCAGTGTTCAAACCTCATTGTAGATAGTCTGAGTGAGTCCCAGCTGAGAATTTTGTAAAGGTTCTGGATCAGAACCCCGAGTATATTATGAAGCAAGACTAGACCCCAACTATTTTTCTGTTTTGGCATGGGAGGTAATTTTACTGATTAATGTTGAATGGATTCAGAAAGCAGTTGGATATAAACTCTTGGGACAAACGGGATCAAAGATTCTGGGGAGAAAGCAGGATTAGGCTATTGAGTTAGATAGTCAGCTGCAATGGGGATAAATGGCCTCCTCTTGCTCCTATCTTCTATGTTTCTAATTAGGAATCTTTTATCAAAACAAGTTTTATCTATAACACAATCTAAGCATAAGTCTTAACAAAATGAAGCAGTTTAACTGCAGTGTGGCACAGTGGCTATCTCTGGTGCTGCACAGTGCCAGGCACTTAGGTCTAATTCCAACCTCAGCTCACTGTCTGTGTGAAGTCTGCATGTTCTCCCCGTGTTGGAATAGATTTCCTTCAGGTGCTCCGGTTTTTTCCCCCACTCCAAAGATGTGCAGGTTAGGTTAATTGGATATGCTAAATTGCCCTTTAAGTCAGTGGTAAATGTATGAGGTTATGGCGATAGGGCTTGGGAGAGGTTGTTTTCAGCTCAATAAGCCAAATGGTCTCCTGCACTGTAGGAATTCTGTAATGTTCTGCGAACTTTAAGAAACTCTTGACTTCCAACTTATCACTTTTTCAGCTCCCAATAAGCAAACCTACAAACTTAAAACCCACTTTAAACATAGTTAGCAATCACAGGTATACTTGCTCTAATCTGGGTTAACAGCTTTGGAGCTTCCAGAGAGATTTTATGCCAAGAGAGAGAACAGACTTCTGCCTTTAAACAGCTCCAGGCAGCAACTGAACTCTGGCAGAATCAGCTGGCAGGCAAGTTCTTGTCAGATTTGGTACTGGTCCTGTAATCATTTTATGACTTTCACTTAAACTGAGAAATACTAATGGCAGTGGTAGCTTGCATTGAATGTTTGTTAAATAACTTAGAATAGAATCCCTAAGTGCAGAAGGAGGCTGTTTGGCTCATCAAGTCTGCACCAACTACAATTCCACCCAAATCCCCTTCCTGCAACCTTGCGTATCTACTCTGCTAATCCCCCTCTCACCAATGAGCATAGTAATCAATCCACACATCTTTGGGGTGTGGAAGGAAACCGGAGCACCCGAGGAAACCCATGCAGATATGGAGAGAACATACAGGCCTTACACAGACAATGACCCAAGACCAGAATTGAACCCGGGTCCCTGGCGCTGTGAGGCAGCAGTGCTAACCACAATGCCAATGTGACGCCCTGAACTTCCACAGCGTGAGATTTATTCCAAAGCATCTGTTTGAAATGAACTGAAATGTTTGTTTTAATTTAACAGAATGTTTTGTAAGTCACGATGTAGAACATGAAAATCTTTATGGCCAGGATAAGCAGTGGTTCACACTGGGGTGGTGGAGCATTGACCTTTCCTCTGTTTGAGGAGCAGCGTAATATGCCTGATTGAAATTAATGCTAAATTGGGCAACATTTTAATTTCTAATGTACCTCCCTTTACCTTAAGACAGCACTGAGTTGTTCTGCCAGCCTTATCAAAATTGAAACTGATACTCATAGAGATATCCTTGACTTTGGTTCCTTCAAGCTGATCTTCTGGAAACTGCAGCTTCATCTGAAAAAATTATTTCTTAAAATCTCAGATCATTGTCTTGTCACCAAAGCACATTAAAAGCATGTAACTTGCCAAAATCCTGCCACAAACTACCTGTAAAATGGCTTCTAAATCAGAGCAGGTGACTATGCCTTGGGATGCGACGGCCTAGTGATATTATCGCTGGATTATTAATCCCAGAACTCAGCTGATGTTCTGGGACCCAGGTTCGAATCCCGCCATGGCAGATAGTGGAATTTGAATCCAATAAAAAAAATCTGGAATTAAGAATCTACTGATGACAATGAAACCATTGTCGATTGTCTGAAAAACCCATCTGGATCACTGATGTCCTTTAGCAAAGGAAATCTGCCAGCCTTACCTAGTCTGGCCTATATATGATTTCAGATCAACAGCAATGTGGTTGACTATTAAATGCCCTCAGGGATGAGTAATAAATGCTGGCCCAGTCAACAACGCCCACTTGCCATCAACAAATTGTTAAGAAGCCCCATATTACTTGAGAGTTCCCATTACCTGCACCCATTTTCTGGTGATGAAGGGGCTTAAAATGAAGCTGGATTTTTTTTTAAGCACAATAGTGCTAACAAAAATGCTAAGAAACAGATTACCACCTGTAAATCTGGTCAGCACCGCTGCCTCACAGCGCCAGGGTTTGATTCCCGACTTGAGTCACTGTCTGTGTGGGGTTTGCACGTTCTCCCTGTGTTTGCATGCGTTTCCTACAGTCCAAAAATATGCAGGTAAGGTGGATTGGCTGTGCTAAGTTCCCCTTGAGTCAGGGGAATAGTTAGGATAAAGGAGTTATAGGCATAGACCTGGATGGGATTGTGGTCAGTGCAGACTTGATGGGTTGAATGACCTCCTGCTGTACAGTAGGATTTTATAATACTAAATCTAGTAATCCTGTACAGTTCTTAAAGTCACTTCCAGTTATTTAAAGCAAAGTATTCGCACATGTTGACATTTGCTGATTGAATAATTTATTTTGTATTGATTCATTTTCAGCTGCAATAATACAGCTGCACCAGGTTACTGCTCTTAAATGTATTAAGGAATATTTTATAGTGCTTTTTTAAAAAGTGACTTTCTAAAATGCTTTGTGGCATTGTGGCAGATTTTAAGTTCAACACTATACAGATGAGTTTGAATGGACAGTTCAGGAGAAAATCACTGCTGAACACTAGCGCGAATAGTAGGAGGCAGAGGGCAATGGTCAAAGGTTGTTTCTGTGATTGGAAGCCTGCGTCCAGTGGCGTACTGCAGTAATCGGTGCTGGGTCCCTTGTTCTTTGTGGTATACACTGATGATCTAGACATTAAAGTAGGAGATATGATCAGTAAGTTCGCAACTGACACGGAAATTGGTGGTGTGGTGAATAGTGAGGCGGAAATTCTTAGATTAGAGGATTATATATCGGTGGCTGGTCAGATGGGCAGAACATAACAAATGGAATTTAAACCTGGAAAGTGTGAGATGATGTATTTTGGGAGAATTAACAAGACCGGGAATGCACAATGAATGAAAGGACACTAGGAAGTACAGGAGGAGCTTGGGGTGCACATCCAAAGATCCCTGAAGGCAGCAGCAGAAGTAAATAAGGTGGATAAGAAAGCCTGTGAGATACTTAGGTAAAGCTTGGAATATAAGAACAGGGAAGTTATGATGGAGCTGTATAAAACATTCATTGGCTAAAGGAGAGGCTAGATAGACTGGGACATTTTTCCCTGGAACATTGGAGACTTAAAGGTGATCTTATAGAGGTCTATAAAATAATGATGGTATAGATCAGCTAGAGAGTCAACATGTTTTCCCAAAGGTATGGGAGCCTAAAACTACAGGGCATAGGTTTAAGGTGAGAAGGGAGAGATACAAAAGGGTACAGAGAGTCAATTGTTTCACACAGACACATCACAGGCAGTGAGTGTCTGGAACAAGCTGCCAGAGCAGTAGTGGAGTCAGATACAATTTTGTCTTTTAAAAAGCATTTAGACAGTTACATGGATACAATGGGTATAGAGGGATTTGGGCCAAATGCGAGCAATGGGGACTAGCTTAGGCGTTAAAAAGAAGGGCGGCATGTACAAGTTGGGCCTAAGGGCCTGTTTCTATGCTTAAACCTCCATGACTCTAAACTCAGCTACTGAAAAGGGGCAGTGAAGTATTCCAACCTGCTAAAAACAAAACATAGAGAAAAACCGAAAGCTGTAAGTAAAATCCTGGATGAGGCAAAAATGAGCTGTCAGTGTTTACTCGCTCCTCTTGTCAAAATGAAAGACAAAAAAGAGGTGAAAGATTTTGAAAATCTGTAAGGCGGATGTAATTTGTGACTGGTGTGTGTTTGACTTTAGGGATCAAGGTGAAGAGTCTACTGATGAGAATCTGACTGCATTAACACAGCTGACAGAATTCGGGCAGCTGAAAGGTGATCTCATTAAGTTATCACAAACACTGTCTGCGGAGATCTCTCAGCATTACCAGAGATCCACCCATTCCAGCCATAGACTCTTTGCCATCTGGGAGGTACTACATGCATTCAAGCCCGCATGACCAAACTAAGGAACAGCTTCTTCCCCAGAGCTATTATTCAGCTGAAGTTGTCCTTACACATATTCCCAGGTGATGGGCACTATGTAATGTGCACGTACATAAAAACTTAAGAAATAGGAGCAAAGTAGGCCATCTAGCCCTTTGAGCCTGTCCTGCAATTCAGTAAGATCATGGCTGATCTGAAGTGGATCATTTCCACTCACCTGCCTACTTCTCATAACCCTTAATTCCCTTATCGAGCAGAAATCTATCTGCCCATGACTAAAACATATTCAACAAGGTAGACTCCATCACTTCAATGGGCAGAGAATTCCAGAGATTCACCACCCCCTGAGAGAAGAAGTTCCTCCTCAACTCTGTCGTAAACTGCCCTCCCCCCCTTATTTTGAGGCTGTGCCCTCTGGTTCTGGTTTCCTTTCTAAATGGAAAGAATCTCTCTACCTCTACCATTCTCCCTCAATATACCCAAACAGGTGCCGGAGATGGTGACGAGCTGATTTTCACGAACTTCATTGCAGCCTGTTTCATGTGAGCCTATCTGTTTCACTAAAAAAATAAATTTAAACATTAGACATGAGTATTGGCCAGTGATTTATTTACCTTAGTCTTAGCAGCACTGTACCAGAAAGTAAGATTGGCCATTAAGCAAAAAGTTTAACAACACATCTGGACCCCTTTCACTTTTAGCTATATCTAAATTTTACACTATTTGTACATTCTTCTATTGGGCAGTAAAATTATAGCTAAAAGTGAAAGGAATCCAGACACGAATTTAAACTGATTGTATTATATGGCCTATCTTGTTTGCTTCTGCTTATTTGTATCAAATTTCATCTGTCAGTGTTCTGCTCATTTGTAAATTCCTCAAACTTTTTTTAATTTCCCTGGGTACTTCCTCTTCCTCCCAGTTTAGTATCATCTGCAAATTGGACCAGTTTGCATATGAATCCTAAATGTAAATCACTATCATATATCTTAAGAGTAGTAGTTTCCATCACCACCCCTGGTCTTCCCAGTTGGCAAGTCCTTTCCATTTCAACCCCACTCCTGAAACAAGTTACACTGTGACCAGTTGCACTGGTCATTCATAGAGCAACACGATGGCACAGTGGTTAGCACTGCTGCCTCATTGCGCCAGGGACCCAGGTTCAATTCCCAGCTTGGGTCACTGAATCTGTGGAGTTTACGTTCTCTCGTGTTTACGTGGGTTTCCTCCGGGTGCTCCGATTTCCTCCCACAGTCTGAAAGATGAGCTGGTTAAGTGCATTGGTCATGCTAAATAAATTTTCCTTCAGTGTGGCAATGGTGTGGCAACTAGAGGAATTCCACAGTAACTTCATTGCAGTGTTAATGTAAGCCTACTTGTGACTAACAAATAAAATAAAAAGAAATTGAAAGGCTTTATTTTTGAAATCTGTGTTTGCATAATATAGTTTCCCACTATTCATAGGACATAATTTTCTCAAAAGGTTGATTTTAGGCAAAATCTTCCTCTTAAAACCATGCTGGCTGTTACTAAATTATTTCTATAGAACATAGAACACTACAGCACAAACAGGCCCTTCAGCCCACAAGTTGCGCTGATCATATCCATACCTACCAGGCCATGAAACAATCTGTAACTCCCAATCCCATTAAATCCCATGTACTCATCCAGAAGTCTTTTAAAAGACCCCAGCAAGTTTGCCTCTATCACCACCAATGGCAGCCGATTCCACTCACTCATCACCCGCTGAGTGAAAAACTTACCTCTAACATATCCTCTGTACTTGCTCCCCAGCACTTTAATCGTGTGTCTTCTCATAGCAACCATTTCAGCCCTGGGAAATAGCCTCTGAGAATCCACCCTATCTATACCTCTCAACATTTTATAAACCTCTATCAGGTTGCCTCTCAACCTTTGTCTCTCCAGGGAGAAGAGTCCCAGCTCCCTCAACCTATCTTCATAAGGCCTGCCTCCCAATCCAGGTAACATCCTTGTAAATCTCCTCTGCACCCTCTCAATAGCTTCCACATCCTTCCTATAGTGAGGTGACCAGAACTGTGTACAATACTCCAAGTGGGGCAATTGGTGAGTTTTTTCCTCAATTGATTCCATTATTTTATTAGTTATTGAGGAGTAATTTATGAGTCTGCAGACTGCCAATTTAGGATTGTCTCTATCTTGAGTACAAATTCCCTACTCGCTTGTCAGAACCTTGAAAAACATCCCCCGCTTTCCATTTTGTATGCCATTCCAATAGACATTATTTCCACTGTTGTGGAATTATAATCATTAATAATGTAGATATCAATTCAAGGGGAAGCGATGGCTTAGTAATATTATTGCCAGACTATTAATCTGGAAACTCAGCTAATGTTCTGGGGACCCGGATTCAAATCCCGTCACAGCAGATGGAGGAATTTGAATTTTCAATAAAAAAAATCTGGAATTAAGAATCTATTGATGACTATGAAACCATTGTTGGAAAAACCCACCTGGTTCACTAATCTCTTTCTAGGGAAGGAAATCTGCTGTCCTTACCTGGTCTGGCCTACATGTGACTCCAGAGATACAGCAATGCAGTTGACTCTAAACTGTCCTCTGAAATGGCTGTGAAAGCCACTCAGTTCAAGGGCAATAGATGCTGACCAGCAGCGACGCCCATATCCCCTGAATAATAATAAAAAACTAACAATTAATTCCTCATATAATTGGTTCCACAGGTACTTGTTCATGCAGTATTGATGAATCCAGTTTTTATTTCAAACATGTACAAAAGTCTTTTGTGATCAAGGTCAATATTTATTGAGACATTTTAGCTTTAAAACATCTGTATGAAATTTAACACATTAGACTTAACCAGTTTAACCAGACTTTATAGGTCAAAGGGAGGATGGTGGAGGTCATTGATAACAATATAATTCTTGTCACTTAATTTTTTCAATATATCTTCACATCCCATTTGATGACATGTACACAAAATACAGTGAGGTTCTTGAGAAAATGGAGAACTAGTAAGATGAATTTTGTGTGTGTTTAAATTTGGGCTTTCTAACCTGTTCCTGTTTAGACCATCATACCAGAAAAGGATGATCCGAGATTGACAAGCAGCGGGAAACTTACCAACGCTGGGTGCTTTCTAACCTGTAAAATGATATTAGCTGCTGAGACTCTGGCTGTGTTCCTGTGCTCACTTGGCTCTTAAGAGTTCCCACCTGCACTTAACCTATCTGGGCTTATGCAGATAGGGTGCATTCCTACAGGGAATGAATGTATCCCTCCACATCACATTAAACAGCAGCACCACTTATACAGATGTTTCAGTGGTTTAGCTTGGAGATTGTACAGCACAGTGTTAGATTTCCACAACATCTGGTTCACCAAAATAAAAATTTATTCATCCATCCATCTATACTCTCAAAATCCCAAAATTTGCAAGTGATGTCTATCACTTCTGCAGCTCAGTGTCTAGTCATCAAGTTACAAATCCTGCCAATCACAATGATGATAAAAATCAGTAGTCAAAAGGTCAGTTTTAACAGTTGTTCATTAAAGATCCACCTCATGTTTCTTCAGTCACAAAGTGGTTCTGCAGCCACGTAAACCTCTCTGTTGGGACAGGTTCCAAAACCGAGGTCTGGCTACTTATGGTGGAGGCGGGATCTGCACACCCAGGAGATCGTATGCAAAAATGTTCCAGAAAATTGCGAAAACAACAAAGACGGCGTATGAGAAAACCATGACCCACCAGGCACACTGCTGGTGGAGATTCTCCTCGTAGCTGCGCAGGATGATGAGTCCCATACTGATACCCACCACTGCACCAGCCAGATGTGCCATGAAGCTGGGCTGGGGGCCAGAAGAAGGAAGTGGAGGAGAGAAACGGAGCCACACAGCACGGCCAACCTCAGAGCTCACTGCCAAAAAGGAAAGAGAACAAGCATTTTAAAAATTCAAAATGTGGAGAAGATAAAGACAATCTAATCTACAACATCCCTTCACTACCAATATAAATTTTCCAAATGAAATGCAAATTATATTATTCCAGTCCTTCCCATGTGAATTTGAAGAGGTCTTGCATTAGGGGTGACACATTGCTGTCTCTCAGTGTCAGGGATCCAGGTTCGATTCCTGGCTTGGGTCATTCTCTGTGTGGAGTTTGCATGTTCTCCCCATGTTTGCATGAGTTTCCTCTGAATGCTCCGGTTTCCTCCCACTGTCTGAAAGAAGTGCTGTTAAAGTGCATTGGCCGTGCTAAATTTTCCCTCAGTGTACCGGAACAGGCGCCAGTGTGTGGTGAGTAGGGAATTTTCACAATAACGTCATTTGCAGTGTTGATATAAGCCTTAACTTGGAATCCTGAAACTTATTTTGCAAATTTAATGAGATCGGACAGGAAACAATCTAGAATAGAATAGAATCCCTACAGTGCAGGAGGAGGCCATTTGGCCCACTGAACTTGCACCAACAACAATCCTACCCAGGCCCTGTCCTCATAACCCATCCCCCCAACCTCTGATACTAAGGGGCAACTTAACATGGCCAATCAACCTAAATAATAAATAATTACAGTTGGATAGAAAGACTTTTAAGAAGGTACTTACTGCAGACAAGTGCCAAGATCATTCGGAGTAGTTTATAAGGACACCTCATTCCAGCCCAATTCTGAAAGATAATCGATAACATGCTGTAATATATTCAGGAATTGTTATTCTCCAGTCATACTGTAAGTGTCAGCCTTGACTCGATAGTAACACACTCACCTTTCAAGTTTCCTCAGCACAAATTGGCTGCCACATCTGACTGTAAAAAAACAATGACTACACTTGAAAATTAATGAACTGGCTGTAAAGCACTTTGTGAAGTGCCATAGAGATGAAAGGCCAGATGTGGGATAAGATCATTTACACACACTGTGGCTTTTATGCATCACGCAGAATTGTTTTGGCGGTGCGTGTTTCCACGCTGTAACAAACGCCTGTAACAAATGGGAAATTTTGAAGTGCTGTTGACACCTGAAAGCCTTGGTGGATTTTGCAACAATGCTAATGGTGGGGCTGTCGGGGGTCAGTAATATAATGGAGTAAATTGGACAGCAACATCCAATATCTGCATGTGCACAGTTAAGCTCAGAGAGCTGGAAATTGCAGTGAGAGTTAGCCTGCTCTTTCCCAGTGTTGTGACAGTCCTCACTGATAGACTAAGCATTGAAATGGCCACAACAGCATAAAGTTGAGGTATTTATTCATTAGTTCCTTGCTAAATATTTTGGAAAAGGTTAAAGCTGGAGCATTCAGCTTGAAGTGTTTTTTTTAATAATGGTGTGATAAATGATGTTACTGTCAAACAACTTATCCAGCCCGGAATTTTAATTTTCAAATTATGGATTTTTCATTCCTTCCAAAGTCATTCAGTGTAGAAATTTTTTTTTAAAAAAGAGATTTCTAATTTTCCGTTCATCCTTTTTTCCTCCTCCCTGTGTTTGCGTGGGTTTCCTCTGGGTGCTCCAGTTTCCTCCGACATTCCAAAAATGTGCAGATTGACCATGCTAAAAAATTGCCTATTAGTGTCAGAGAGATTAATGGGATGAATATGTGGGATTGCAGGGAATGGGCCAGGGCGGGATTTGTGGTCAGTGTAGACTCGATGGGCCAAATGGCTTCGTTCTGCACTGTGGTGATTTTGTGATAATATTATTTGTCAACATTTTCCCACAATAAAGTGTCCAACAATAACCTCCAGTGGTCATATGTGAAGTTAATTGCCGAAATCAGGAAGCTGCTATTTAGTAGACCATGCTCCTCCAGAAACTTTGATGTATCAGCATGTAACAGTGAGAGACTCAGCACTGAGATACATGAAACAGCATTATATTCCCGCATATGCTTCATATCCCTTGTAAATGCTTGATGGATAGCCACTAAACTTCTCAAATATTTAGACTTGTCCATACAAGTGTAAATTATTCTTTAACAGTACAATAAGTCTTAATTCCTGTGAAACAACTTTGCTGGTGTTTTAAAAAGACTTTTACAAATGTGGAGTTGCATGCCTTCAGAAAATCTTTTACTTTCTCTTTCGCCTTTGTGTGTTTCTGAATCCATCTTTCCTTCCCTCTGTTTATTTCACTTAGTGGACATGATCTGACATTGAACTAAATATTCTAATTTACACCTCCTGGTTCAGAGTCTGCCAGATTCTGCAAGGACTTTCCAATCTGAGCGGTCAATGAGACAGACCAATGCTTGCCCTGCTCTCACGCACGACTATCGCTTGCTCTCAGATCTCCTCCTGAGGATGCTGCATGTTTTGGATTTCTAAACACCACTAATTCCAATACAAAAACCCATAGGAATCCTTCAGACATGTAGATATGATGTAGTGATGAATCTGTGGAACTCTTTGCCAAGGAAGGCTGTGGAGGCCAGGTCATTGAGTAACTTTAAGACAGAGATAGATGGGTTCTTGATTAATAAGATGATGAGGGGATAAGGGAAAAAGACAGGAGAATGTGGATGAGAAAAATGTCAGCCATGATTGAATGGCAGAGCAGACTCAATAGGCCAAGTGGCCTAATTCTGCTCCCATGTCTATGATCTTATGGAACACTTGGTGCCATTCACAAGATTGGGACCATAGGAAAGGCCCAGAGCTAGAGTCAATCACAAAGGAGTGGAATTGTGGACCAAGATGGTGCCAGAGCGAGGCGAATTCTTGTGAGCTGTGCCCAGCATACCTTCTAATTTTATCTTTTACTCTCATTCTATGTTTCTGAAACCTCATTCTAACTCTTTTAAGCTCTCTATGATGTAACCCTACATTCTGCACTCTCTCCTTTCCTTTTCTATGAATGGTATGCTTTGTATAGCATGCAAGAAACAATACTTTCCACAGTATGCTAATACATGTGACAATGATAAATCAAATCAAATCAAATGCTGTTTGCAACACTGGAATCTGCCCTCAAAATGCTTGTGGGCTTTGGAGCATAGACTTGCTATCATTGGGTGTCTGATCTACAGAGGAGCTGTGGCATGTGCCTGCAATGGCATTGCAGTTTCAATACCGAGTGTCTCTCTGTTATACGCTGATACAGCAGTTTCTGGAGGAGCATAGTCCATCAAAAAACAACTTCCTGATTTCGGCATGTGATCACCAAAGTTTACACATCAATATCAGAGAATGTTGGTAGTCTCACCATTATCTCTACCACAGAAAAATTGGGTTGTACAATCTGTTAGGGTATCACCTAGCATTTATGGTAAAAAGTGATAATTTTTTACTTCCAAGCTTTCAATTTAATTTCAATATGAACCTAGTTTCTCTCCCCCACTGTCTATCCAGACCCTAATAAATAATTTTCTTAATATACAAAAAGCTTGTATCACAAGTGGTTAGCACAAGGTATTGTTGCTTTTGTTTAAGCCAAACCACACTGACAGGATGAAAGTCCCATTTTCCAATCCACACTGTGCCTGGCCTAGAAGTGCTCCATGCTGACACAAGGGAAAAACTGGAATGTGTTAGCACCTTCCAAACTGTGGATTTCACAACTCAATGTATGTACATTTGTAGAATCATAGAATCCTTACAGTACAGAAGGAGGCCATTCTGCCCACCAAGGCTGCACTGACAATAATCCCACCCTATTCCATAACCCCACATATTTTTCCTGTTAGTCCCCCTGAAACTAGGGTTAATTTAGTATGGCCAATCAACTTAACCCGCATATCTTTGGACTTTGGGAGGAAACCCACGCAGACAGGGGAGAACGTGCAGACTCCACACAGATAGTGACCCCATGTTGGGGATCGAACTCCAGTCTCTGGCACTGTGAGGCAACAGTGCTAACCATTGTGCCACCATGTAGAAAAAAAAGCTATTAATATGTACAATAGAATCTGTGATAAAATGTTTCATGACAGGACAACATTGAAATACTAAGTGGGATGTCTCTGTCCCAGTATTGCGGATGTAAAGATCCCCAGCACATAAAACATTACGACAGCAGTTTCTCCTGGGCAGATGTAAATTCCTTAAGGTAATGATTGACATTCTGGTGTTTTGACAATTTGATGCTAACTCGTTTTTCCACTGGATTTAGAATGTGATAATTCACCAGGCAGAAGTTTTAGGAATTTGATAAAGTTAATCTTAATATGACTGAAAATAAATGTGTTCTTACAATTTTTAAACAGATAATGGTAGCCAGTCAAGGAAATTCCAAAATCCTTTGCTTGGTGAGCATTAATCATTGGATATTTAATCCTCACATTACTTTATCTAAACTTGCGTTTATAATTGATTGGCGGTGGCTTTTCCTAAACTTGCATTTGTCCTGTTCATTTGCGAATTTACCCATCTGATTTACTGTCCAAAGATGTGCGTGTTCAGTGGATTAGCAGGGTAAAAATGTGGAATTACAGGGATAGGGCCTGGGTGGGATTGTGGTCGGTATAGACCCGATGGGCTGAATGGCCTCCTTCTGCACTGAAGGGATTCTATGACTACCTCTTCTAGCTTTATGTGCATATCTAAAATAAATAACTTAAAATAGTGAAGTATTTCAGGCAGACGGATTAAGAATTTATATGCTTTTTCACTGAAAAATAATCTCCTGACCTATCTCTTGACGAATTGTGGTATCACTTTTTATAGACAGAACTCTTGATGTCACAAAACTAGGTTCTTAAACCATCAACTCCCATCTAAGAAGGTGTGAGGATTGATTCTTCATATTTATCAGACAAGGCAACAATTAAAGAAAGCAGCGATTTTGATTTTGATTATTTTGAATGCCATGTGGCAGAGGAGCTCTTCACATAACTTTATTGATTGCACCATGTGTCTAAATTCTGGGCTGCTGCTGCTTGTTGAGTTGTTGCCTAATTTCATCTTAAATTACATCCAATACAGGGCATCGCAAGTGTTCAGAATGAAGCCTAGTTCCAGCTTCAGCCGCCAGATGGCACCAACATGCTAGACTGGTTGAACACATTTCAATCAGGTCCAATAATCAGAAGAAGCTGCTTCTGATCTGAACCTGTTATATATACAACCCAAAGGTGGAGCTAGACAATGGAGTGGCCCCAGTACCAAGTGCGGTGCGTTCCCCTACAACCCGACACTCCAAAACTCTCTTGACCAAAGTGGACAAAGATTATTTTAACCCCTGGCCTTCAGTCATGTCAGGGAGGCTGTACCCAGTTTTGAGAACACTGCATTTGCCTGACGAAGACAGAAAGTCGAAAGCTCGCAAATTTACTATCAAATAAATCGGTTGGATTTAAAATTGGTGTTGCTAGATTCTTACTGAGTTCCAGTTTTGTGGCCAGAGTGAGAGTGTTCGCAAAGATACTTCTTTTTTTCCCCCTTCTGGATAATATCCTTATATTAGCTGTGCAGTTGCTTGAATCGTTTATTTTTGTGTTTCACTGTTTACTGGGAATCAAGCCCCTCAAAAGTTTCTTCTGTTAACTGATCATTCATTAACACTGCCTTAGCTCTTTCAAAGTTTTGTAAGTTTCATTTGCAGCTCCTAAAATCTTCTACTTTCAGATTTCAGATGACTCTTTAATGCTGAGTGAAGTCTGTGGAGTTGGTTCATCTTGATTGGCACATTAAACAATATTCAACTTCCAGCCATCAATAATATGACACTGCAAGAGGGGATATCCAGTGACCCAAAATTGCAATGTGCACTGTACTAGCACTAATACATGTCAGGGTCAAGATTTACGTGCAACAACACATGTTTATGTGACAGGTGAATCACTTACATTGCTGCTGTACCTGCCTGAAATCCATGGATACTGGTCCCTCGGTAAACAGCACAGAACTTCTCAGTCAGGTATCAACTGCTATCTGCCATGATGGATGTGCAACTTATCCAGTTTACAGCAACTACAGAAATTAATGACAAAACATGCACCACCAGACAACAAATGAATATTACCTTCGACTGGGGAGGTGTTCTATATGTACAATTGGGGACAAAGATAAAAAGAAATATATCTTGCTAGACAGATGGAATCATTAGATTTGTTCTCATAAGAAGGGCAGTTTTCTTGGCTCACTGGGCTATTTCAGCTAGGTGCTAGCTCACCCACTGTGATATTGAAAATAATATTAATATTGCACTAATGGGGCCACTCAAACCATCATTTACAACTGTGACATTAATCTGAAATGACCAAAACACAATTTCTCCTGAAATTCACAAATATGGGTGAGTAATCATCCACACAGCTCTCATCCTGCCGTCTGCTTCTGCCCCACTCATGCCTCACATGGTAACGTGGTCCTTTAAAGGGGATGATCCAGACTTTATGGACAGTCCATGCAGAAGGCTGAGCCAATCAGGAGCAAGGGCGCATATCCGGGGATGGGGAGGAACCTCAGTTGGAGCTGGGGTGGAGAAGAGAGTAGGAGAGTGTTGCAATTCTGTCAGACCCTTGTACTTATATTATTGTTAATAAATCAATTATTACATGAAACTGCAACAAATCCCCTTTGACTTACTACACTGGCGACGAGGAAAAAATTGTCAGGATATCACAGTGTGTAGTTAAAGGGAGAGAAGACTGAGTGTCAAAGCTACAAAGATACAGGAATATCCACCATGGAGAAATGTCTTTAACTGGAAAGATTGAGCTATTTGTTCCAGAAGTGGAAGATGGGGCAATATATCAAATTATTTCTTTGTAGCTAAAGAGACCACAGCAGAGAGAAAATGAAAGGTGATACTTCTCACAGTCTATAGTCCACAAACTTATAGCCTAGTGAGGTGTCTACCATCACGTGACACTCCAAATACAAAAGTGGGCAAAGATCATTTTAACCCCTGACCTTCCATCATGTCGGGGAGGCCGTGTCCAGTTTTGTGGTCAGAGTGAAAGTGTTCGCACAGCACTGTCAGTTTGGCCCAGCTTTAGGTGAGATGGTAAGAGACTGTTTGGTCTAGGGGATCAACAGTCTCACAACACAGAAACAAACTGCTGAGTGAGACTAAAATCTCTTTCGAAAAAGCTGCAGAGATGCTTCAGTTAGCAGCGTGCACTGCGCAAGACACAAGGTGCAAGTACACACCGTGCCTAATGAGGTGAACCATTTGTGGCAGAAAGCGGTTGCTATGGGAAACAGCCTGAGTGAGGGAACGGCAGTGCCTGAGAAAGTTGGTACAACACCTGGGCGGACACTTGTTTTCAATGTGGGGGAGAGCTCTCCCAGTAAACTTGCTGGTGCAGGAATTATGTAAGCTTCCATTGTAAAAAGAAGGGTCATTTGCAAGCATGGTGTGGAATGAAGCAGACAGAACAGAGCACAGACAAGAAAAATGTTTAATTCCATTAAAAAAACTGGATGAGGAGCCCAACAGAGGATCCAAATTGTATACTTCAAACCAGGCCCTACTCAATAGGATTCCTTCTACAGAAGAAGCCTTGAAGGTCAATGGCAGTTCTCAAAATGGAAGATGATACAGGAGTCATGGCCGCAGTCATGGGGGAGCAAGCAATCCAATAACTGCAAAAAGGTCTTCAACCCTTGAGACTGAGTGATTCAAAAGCAGTTACTCTGAGGTTACAGATAGTAGAACCAGCAACATTTACTGCATCCCACAGAAATTAAACAGCACAACTACCTGTCCTAGTGATTAAGGGTAACAGACCTTGTATCATGGGTTGAGACCGGTTGAAAGGGGTAAAATTAGACAGACTGGAGATACTGAATATTGAGGATGGAGGATATCAAGAGCAGGTACTCCGCAATTTTCCAAAAGGAATTGGGATGAATAAAAGGGGCTAAAGCCAAAATTTATCTGAACTCCGAGGCAATACCTACATTTTGTTTTGGGTCCACCTAATGCCTTGTGCTCACCATCATATGATAGAAGTGGAGCTAGGACGATTGGAAGACTACGGTGTCGTAAAAACTATACAGTTTTCTGAATATGTTGCGCCTGTTGTCCCTATTTGAAAACCAGATGATACAGTAAGAATCTGTGGCAATTATAATTTAACTGTAAATCAAAGAGCTCAGATAGATAGATACCCCATTCCAAGAGTTGACAGCTCCTACACCAATTAGCAGGGGGCCTTAAGTCACCAAGTTAGATCTCAATCACGAGTTGAATGAAGATTCCCAGAAGTTAATTGCCATCAACACCCACAAGGATCTATATATAACTAGTAAACACATTTACCCTTTTAAAGTTTATTCATTAGTCACATAACTACATTAACACTGAAAATCCCCTAGTCACCACACGCTGGTGCCTGTTTGGGTAGACTGAGAGAGAATTTAGCATGACTAATGCACCAATCCAGCACATCTTTCAGACTGTGGGAAGGAACCAGAACATGCAGAGGAAACCCACACAGACATGGGGAGAACATGCAGACTCTGCACAGTGACCCATGCCAGGAATGGAAGCCGCTGTAAGGCAGCAGTACTAACCACTATGCCACCGTGCTGCCCTTTGGAGTCTCAGTGGGCAGTGCCATTTTTCTGCATGAAATGGAAAGTTTATTATAGGATATTCCTAAAGTACCTGGCTGACAACCTAATTACAGAAATGTCCCTTGAGGAGTACAGGGAAAACCTAGGGGAGATTCTAAGATTTAAAGGAGCGGACATCTGTTTAAAATGAGAGAAATGAACTTTCCAGGTGGATGAAGTTACAGGGTAGACATTAAAGGCCTGCATCCTTTAGAGGATAATATGAAAGCCATGAAGGAAGTACCACAGCCTAAAAATGTATCAGAGTTAAAATCATTCCTAGGAATGGTGAATTATCATGCAGATTCCAACAAAACATGTCTACAATTTTAGCCCCATTTCAGCTTTTGAAGAAGTATCAGCGATGGAAAAGGGGAGAAGGACAAAAAGAGACATTTGCCTAAGTTAGCAAGCCTTCCAGTCATCGACACTGCTCGTACATTTTGATCCAATCAAACCGTTCCTTGTGATATATCAGCCTATGCAGTTGGAACAATCTTGTCCCACAAGATATCTGATGCAGCAAAGAAGCCAACTGCATTTGCATCAAGAACCTTATCAAATATTGAGAAAAAATATTCTCAGATTGAAAAAGAGAGTCTGGCAATAATTTATATAATGAAAAGTTTCATCAGTATATACATGATAAACATTTCACTATGGTGTTAGATAACAAGCCGTTGTAGGATTTATTCAAAGATAAATCAGTGCCACCAATCATTTCTGTATGGGTGCAGAGATAAGCTCTATCATAGAATCCTACAGTGCAGGAGGAGGTAATTCAGCCCATCAAGTCTGCACTGACCATAATCTCACCCAGGCCCTATTCCCATAGCCCCTAGCTAGTATTCCTGACACTAAGGGGCAATTTAGCATGGCCAATCCACCTAACCAAAGGTGGGAAGAAACCAAAGCATCCAAAAGAAACCCATACAGATACAGGGAGAACATGCAAACTCCACACAGACAGAGACCCAAGCCAGGAATCAAAGCTGGGTCCCTGACAGTGTGAGGCAGCAGTGCTAACCACTTTTCCATCGTGCTGCCTCTTGCATGTAGCTACTCTTTCCAGCATAGCCCAGGGATGCAAATATTGAATGGCGGACATGCTCAGCTAACTCTCTCTGCTGCAGACAGTACCTTCACCACCTGTACCACAACAAATAGAGTTGGTGTTGCACCTGCTGGACTCTGCTGGTCTCAGTCATTCATCCAAAACTTGGACTGGAAGGGACCAGGTGTTGTCAAAGATTGGTGATGCAAGAATGACGTTAGATAATTTAGAGCAAATCAACCCTTACCTGCAGTGTAGGATGGAAGTAACATGTATGGCGTGTTATTATTGGGGGAGGAGGCTTGTGTTACAGTGCCAGCCCGGGGGCAAAGACTTTTATTACAGAAAATGCACGACAAACACCCAGACAAAGTGGGATGAAAACATTGGCTGGAAGTTATGTTTGGTGGCCAGGCATCGATAATGCTATTGAAAGAATTCCAGCACCTAAGCTGTGAAATCCAACAGTCAGTGCTGCCACTGGCAAATATGCATCCGTGGACCGCACAGAGGCTTCACAAGTCTGTTCATGAGACCCATGTTCCTCATCCTGGTTGATGTTCATTTTAAATGGCTGGAAGTCTGATTGATAAAGTCTCCAAATGGCCACAGCCATTGACAAGTTGCAGCGGAATCTATGGCATCCCAGAGATCCGTGTGTGAGACAGTGGCACAGCATTTACAGCTGAGGAGTATTGGAAAATCATCATGTCAAACAGTATTGGCCAAGTCTGGTCAGCCCCTTACCATCCAGCTTCCAATGGTTGAGCAGAATGAGCTATACAAACGTTCTAATCATTTATGAAACAGCAAGTTCACAGGCCACTGCCTTTGCATTTGGCAAGTTTCTTGTTGTCACATAATATCACGTTGCACATTACCACAAGAGTTATGCCAACTGAATTATTAATGGAAACCACCTATGAACATGTCTGGATTTGATATTTCCAGATTTGGCGGGGTGGGTGGAGGCTCAGCAAACCTCCCAGAAAGAAAACCACGGCTTGAGGAAAAGGGGCAGTGCTTTCCAGGTTGATAATTTAGTTACGGCCGGGGTCAACCAACATGGATGGCTGGCAAGATTGTAGAAAGAACCAGTCTCCTATGTTGTAGAAATACAAAGTCACCGTGTTAGAAAGCACGTGAATCATTTGAGGAATTATAGAATCCCTACAGTACAGAAGGAGGCCATATATAGAATGTAAAAGCAAGGAGGTCTTGCTGCAACTGTAGCAAGTCTTCACCAGAGAAGGTTCACCAGGCTGATATTGGAGATGAGGGGGTTAGCTTATGAAAGGAGATTAAATAGACTGTTGTACTCATTAGAGTTTGGAAGGCTGAGGGGAGATCTTATAGAGATTTACAAGATAGTGAAGGGGCTGGATAGGGTAGAGGTAGAGAGATTTTTCCCGCTTAGAAAGGAAAGCAGAAACAGAGGGCACAGCCTCAAAATAAGTGGGGGGGAGGGAATGGAGTTGAGGAGGAACTTCTTTACTTAAACGGTGGTGAGTCTCTGGAATTCACTGCCCCATTGAAGTGGTGGAGGCTACTTCACTGAGTATGTTTAAGTCGCGGGTAGATATATTTCTGATAGACAAGGGAATTAAGGGTTATGGAGAGAAAGCGGGAAAGTGGAACTGATCCATTTTAGATCAGCCATGATCTTATTGAATGGTGGGGCAGGTTCAAAGGGCTAGATGACCTGCTCCTGCTCCTATTTCTTATGTTCTTATGTTCATATGGTCCATCAGCTCTGTACCAACCACAATCTCTTCCAGGCTCTATTCCCATAACCTCATGCTAGGGTCCATTTAGCATGGCCAATCAACCTAACTTGCACATCTCTGGACTGTGGGAAGAAGCCGGAGCACCCGGCGGGAACCCATGGGGAGAAAGTGCAAACTTCGCACAGTCAACCGAGGCTGGAATTGAACCTGGGACCCTGGCACTAACCACTGTGCTGCCCACAAAGAGAGTTGGAGTCTGATACGGGGAACTAACAGGTGTGTGCAGCAGTGGATTAGTGTTTGCCAGTTGGCGATCCAGGGATTCCTGTTGTTAATGTTGGGCCAAGGCAGCCCCAAGTTCCCGAAGCTGAGGAGACAGTCGTTACTGAAGAGGATGTTGATGCCGCACTGATGAATTTGTCTTTTGAATTTGTCTGCCCAAATTCACTGATGGACTCAGTACTGAGCTGAGACATTCCTCTAGATCCCAAAGTCTCCAGATTGAATAATTTTGCAATCAGCTTCTCCCTGGGGTGTCCCCTACATATTAATGTGCTACGCAAGCCTATAATATTCCTTTTGTTTCATCCTTAAGTGAATTCAGGAGTTAGTGGGGGGGAGAGGGAGAAGTGTGTGAAAGTTTGGCTCCTTAAAGGGGGTGATCCTCTAAGGGCCATGTGATCAGGCCAAACCCGGGCATGTCCAAAGATGTGCGGGTTAGGTGGACTGACCATGCCAAGTTGCCTCTTAGTGTCAGGGAGATTAGCAGGGTAAATATGTGAGGTGATGGAGATAAATTCTGGGTGGATTGTTGTTGGTACAGGATCGATGGGCTGAATGGCTTCCTTTTGCATTGTAGGGAATCTGCATGAAAAGCCAAGCCAATTGGGAGCAAGGACATGCATCCCAGGACAGGGAGGAACTTTGGTTGGAGCTTGGGAGGAGAAGCGAATAGGCGTGTGTATTACAGTTTTGTCAGATCCTTATCTTGTGTGTGTGAGTATATATATATATATATATGTTATTTTTTATATTAATAATTGAATTATTACTTGACACCACTTGAGTCACCTTCAACTTTACTACACCTCGTAAAACAAGAAGCCTTGAAGATGCTCTCAATTATTATGTGATTTAAAATTCCAGTCAGCCGGATCAGAGTGGGAATGGAATCGGAGTGTCCTTCAGCTCTGTTTTTCAGTTCCCTATGGATGGTGGAGAAAGGTAAATTTTTAATTACTTGGAAAAGGAAATTTCACTCCAATCCCTGGCATACTGAGCAAACTGACTCTGCCATCTCCTGGTGGCCTACTGTGGCTCGTTACCAGCAGGAATACGGGAATTCTTAGCTTGCCTGCCCTCCTGGTCGGGAAAAGAGAAACAGGAGTGAGGTGGGAACCTAAAGAAATTGGGAGAAGAATGTCATCCTGAAAATTTGAACAGTTTTTTTTATCCACTCCTTACTGGCCTGAACAGCTCCTGCCCCAAGACACTGTAAACTTCCGCAATGCTCTACCATAGCCCTGCCTTCAACTGGGATCTTGCTGTGCTGTAAACCCTCTACAAGGAACAACACATGATTCAGGGTTTGTGCTTTACCAAAAGAAACATATGCTCTACAGTATGCCCTTTGACCTTCAGCGTAGCCTCAGTATTTTGTATAACTGCTTTCGGAAACACAAATTAAATTATTACCATGACAACATTGGCCAAATGTGCCGAACAGAGTGCGTAGACACCACCGGAGGCCCCAACCAAGGGTGCTCTCATATCCGTCACAGAAACCGTCAAGGAGCCTGCAATGCAAAAACAGAATGGAATGTAAGTAATTAGATTAATGGAAAACCCCCACGTCAATCCAATCCCCCACGGAGAGTAGAACATTAAGTTCTTTAAACAGTTCAGTCTGAGTCAGAATCCAACTTCAGCGTCCTCATCATCTACAAATTTAAACAGGTGACATTTTCAACTTTCAACATGATTTCCTGACCTCAGAGTCACTTCTTATACTAGGTTGATTCATGTATATCATTCTTATCTGGGAATTGTCTCCACCTTTGCTGAATTCTCCTACTGGTCTTTTTCATAGAATCCTACATTTGGCCCATCAGTCTGCACTAACCACAATCCCACTCGAGCCCTATCCCCATGATTCCATGTATTTATCCTAATTAGTCCCCCGACCCTAAGGGGCAATTTAGTATTGCCAATCTACCTAACCCACACACCTTTGGACTGTGGAGGAATCCAGAGCACCCAGAGGAAACCCATGCAGACATGAGGAGAACAGTGACCCAAGCTGGGAATCGAACCCAGGTCCCTCACTGCTGTGAGACAACAGTGCTAACCACTGTGCTACCTGTACTGTCCTCGCCCTTATACTTTATAATTAAGTGGATTTTCCTCAACACCCCTAAACCAGTTTATGTTATTCCCCACTGCCTTCTTTATCCCTTCCTTTCTTGCCTTTACTGGCTTCCCTCTTGCTGAATACCTGGTTTGCTGGAGGTTAGTGTGAAACCTACTTCTGGTTGTCTGATGGTCAGTGTAGGGTTTGTGTCTGGTTATTATTGTCTTGGCTATTTTAGGATGTTTGCAGAACCCTATCATTCTTGCATCCTGTGGTTCATCTTGGTTTGAAGTCAGTGCCCTCACTGTGAATATCTGCCATTTCTTATCAGCCATTCATCTGTAACCAATTTCTTGGTCAGCATTGTTCACTTTGTGAAATAGTTGTTGACTATCTAAAAATGTTAGAGAAGAGATCACGAATCTGCAGCACAGTTGACATCTTTCTGAACTTTAATTTCTATTGACAGTCGCTCAATGTCAAGATCTACCTGAATGACTTCAAAATACTCAAGCTGTGGTTAATTATCCTTCTTAATCCAATATTTATGGATCTTTGTATTATCAATTCCAACAATTCTGTCTTTTTCAAAGAATAGGATACCTTTTGAGCAGTGGACCTCTAATGAGTGTGAATCAATACACCAACAAGGCTCTTAAAACATGACTGAACTCAACAGAATCTTTTAGATGTATTGGAAAATTCATTGTGGGTCTTTATTTTACCTTCCTTACATCCTACAAAGAAGTAACCCTGTTAATAATATCCAATAACTATTCTCATTACAAATACTTAGTCCTCTACTTACCCAATGTGTTTATTGCAAATGCAGAGACAAAAAGATCCAATTGCAAAATAAAGATAGTTTTAAAGGATTTATACTGGTATTGGTAAATATTAAAAATAAGATATAGTTTTAAGTGTATTTAATTTAATGTTTCTGTGCCTGGAAAGGTAACACTTATAGTTAGATTCATGCTGGACAAATGTGTTTGTATGTATGGGGGTTGATTAAGTTCCAACTGTGTTTGTATTGTACTTAGAGAGGATAATGCCATGAAGAATAAATAAAATGCATAAGCATGTGGCTGTTGCTTAGCAACTTGAGATCCTTTTTAGGGGAAAAAGCTTTTTAAGTTTTAGTTTTAGCTGTATACATTGCAGTTGAAGACAGAACACTGGGGAATGAACCTCTCTCAATTCTCCCAGGAGAAGCTGGACAGGACAAAGATTGCAAAAATAAGCTTCCTAAAGAACTGCTCTAGTTAACCAAGGATCGGGATAGATAGAACGTTTAAGTCAAGTGGAGTTAAGAGAACAAAGATCGAGATATTTATCAGAAGAATTCGAGGAAGAGTAAACAAAGTGTTCTGGATTAAAAAGGCAATTGCAGCAATTAGATTTAACGTGGGACAGCAGACTTCAGAGGTGAATAAAACATTTGATGCCATTTTAAAACAATCTGGGAATGGAGAGTTAAAACAATTATGAACAGTTTGTACAGCAGTCAAGACAAAAGAAGTCCTGAAAAGGTTGGTATAAAATCTTGGACTGGATTCACTGGTGGAAGTGCAGAAGAAGCTGTTTAAAAGAGTCATTTATAAAATCAGGTCTGGAGTTTGGCATGCAAACTGCTAATGAAAAGCACTATTATGAAATAATATTTTAAAGCGTGTTTTTTGGGGAGTGAAGTTTGGGAACTCTCATGTGACAATCACCTGGGGGATTCTGAGAAGACATTCACTTGGAGTTCAGAGTGCAGTCCTTGAAAGAGACCTTGTGTTAATGAGACCATTGTAGCTTATGATGTACTTTACACTCCCTGTTAATCCTAGAATCTAAATTTTTGTAAAGCTGTGATGGGAGTAAAGAAATAATGTATTATCATCCAATTTTTCCAATTTCAATAAATGTTTTTCCTTTTTGTTAAAACTAATTAGTAGTCCTGTGATTCTGTTCCTCCATGTTTTATATAAAATGTAAAAGCTATAATCTTTTGAACCTGGATTTCATCCTGGAATCAACTTGGATCGGAACAAAAACATCCGTAACAATGGTACAAATATTATCGCCGTGTTTACTGGTCATCGTAGCCTGTTCTTATTATTTGTAATTTCAGTTCCTGCTAAGATTTATTAACCCATTGTGGTAAAGGTTTAGAACACTCCAGGACAGGTTCATGATGCAAAAAGACAGTATAATTACTGTACTGCTCCTGTGGAAGATGTCCAACTGTTTATAATCATTAAGATTATTGTCTGCTGATTTCATTAAAACACATCACAAGTTTTAGGAAAATATTCACCAACTCTTGTCCGAAGATATTTTGTGAAAAACAGGTATGCTTTTGGTGTGTGAGACTCCCATAGAGTGAAGAGAGGAATTGTTAATACAATATTTCAGGTCGATACCATTCCCAAAGAAAACAATGCATTCGTGGATTTTCTATGAATGACAATCATGTTGCTTTGAGCATGTCCAGAGGCCATAGTCTTCATGAGATAATAAAAAAAAGTAATGTGAGGAGAGAAAAATGTTTCAAGAGTTAACTATTTGTTCCACTGGATGAAAGGTATGATAAAGCTGCAAAGTTCTGTTATTCGGTTCTATACTAGAAAGTTCCAGGTATCAATTCCCTATTCCAAAAGGACAAGGCTGAACCTGGATGTGGGTCTAGTTGAGTTCTTGGAGTTGTAATTAAAAAGGTCTTATCAAGTGAATGTAGAAGGAATGATCGTCCAGAAATACTAGTCCATTTGCTAGAGTGTGAGTTACCCCAGGAACCAGTACGGCCATCAGGAACTATATTGCCATCTGGGAGTGTTGCTGACTATTCAATCCTGGAATTTCCTCCCTAGCGGCATTGTGGATCAACCCACAGCACATGGACTGCAGTGATTCAAGAAGGCAGCTCACCACCACCTTCTGAAGCACAACTAGGGATGGGCAATAAATGCTGGACCAGCCAGCAACGCCTGTGTCCCATGTATGAATAAAAAAAAATCCGAGCACTGAAGTACCTGGTCATCCTGTGACAGGCACAACTGATGTCTCCATGGAAACACTTAGAACTGAATTATCTGTGCCTGAAGAGGCACCTATCACTATGCTTTCAGCTGACAGCAACAGCTTCACGTTTTTAGGTATCCAGATCACCAACACTCTATCCTAGTTCCCTCTATGCCAGTACTATAGTTAAAAAAGCCCATCAATGCTTCTACTTTCTCAAAAGACTAAGGAAATTTGGCATGTCAGTTCCGACTCTCACCAACTTTTACAGATGCACCATAGAAAGCATTCTTTCTGATTGCATCTGAGCTTGGTATGGCTCCTGCTCTGCTCAAAACTGCAAGAAACTACAAAAGGTCGCAAATGTAGCCCAATCGTTTGTTGTCTAACGAGGGGCATACACGTGATGGGTCGTGAGAGAGCTGCTTTTGGATGTTTTTTTCTAGAGTATCCTAGTGCTTCACATTGTTAGCGTACCCTTAACCTGGACCATTTGATGGGCAACACGACAGCTCAGTGACTATCGCTGTGCTGTGCAGATACATGGATTTGGGCCTGTGTCTGTGGGAGTTTGCGCATTCTCCCCGTGCTTGCGTGGGTTTTCTCTGGATGCTCCGGTTTCCTTCCACATCCCAAAGATGTGCTCTTAGACTAACTGGCAAAACAAATTCTCCCTAAATTGTCTCAAATTTGGTTTTTAATCCATAGATCTATAAACATGGACAGGGATCGCAGGTAAAGGTGGGAACATCGGGGTGGTGGCGCGGGCTCGTTGGGCCGAAGGGCCTGTTTCCTGTGCTGCTTTTGTTCTTTGTTCTTTGTTCAATCCATCACGCAAACCAGCCTCCCATTCATTGACTCTGTCTACACTTGCTGCTGCCTTGGATAAGCAGCCAGCATAATTAAGTACCCCACGTATCCCAGACGTTCTCTCTTCTGCCTTTTTCTGTCGGAAGAAAGATACAAAAGTTTGAGGTCGCGTACCAACCGACTCAAAAACAGCTTCTTCTCTGTTATGTCAGACTTTTGAATGGATTTACCTCGCATTAAGTTGATCTTTCTCTAAACCCTAGCTATGACTGTAACACTACATTCTGCACACTCTCCTTTCCTTGAACGGTATGCTTTGTCCGTACAGCACACAAGAAGCAATACTTTTCACTGTATGTTAATACATGTGACAACAATAAATCAAATCTTGTGGATCACAACAAGAGGTTTCTGTTCTAGAACCTTTTCAGGAATTGGCTGCAGTCATGACATTGGACATTTCAGTATAGCTTTATTTGTAATTAAATGTCCTGAGGCCACAGGCCTGATGATACCATGAGTACAAAGCACTTTCTCCCAGTTTTCCAGCAGCAGCATCTGAGAGATCATTAATTGTGGGAGATTCCCAATTAGTTAAGGAGGGTTGGCAAAGTTTTGATGTTCCATTATCCCGCACATCTTTGGACTGTGGGAGGAAACTGGAGCACCTGGAGGAAACCCACACAGTCACAGGGAGAATGTACAAATTCCATACAGACAGTGACCCAAGCCAGGAATCAGACCTGGGTCCCTGACGCTGTGAGGTAGCAATGCTAACCACTGTGCCGCTGTGATGATGATGCTGGAGAATATTTATTTGATATATAAAAAATTGTGGCTGGATTTCCAGCCTTGCTCGCCCCGAATCCGGAAAACCCTGCTTGAGGTCAACAGACCTTTGCATGTTCCACCCTTCCCCACCTCCTACGATTCCAGTGGTGGGCGGGACAGGAATATTATCGCCAGAGAGAGCTTTTTTAACCAACAGATTGCCAAATGTAAAGTACTACTTTCTTCAATAACTGTATGTTCTGATTTCCTCTTAATGATGGTATTACTAATTTATTTTAAACAATTAAATACAAGCATTGAAATAACACCTCCAGAAAATACATTGAGTTATTTATGCATATATACATAGAACATAGAACAATACAGCACAAACAGGCCCTTCGGCCCACGAGTTGCACCGATCACATCTACCAATCCACAGACCTATCTATAACCCCCTATCCTATTCTTTTCCATATACTCATCCAGAAGTCTCTTAAAAGACCCCAGTGAGTTTGCCTCAACAATCTCCGACGGCAGTCGGTTCCATTCACTCACCACCCTCTGAGTGAAAAACCTACCCCTGACATCTCCTTTGTATTTGCTTCCCTGCACCTTAAATCTGTGTCCTCTCGTAGTGACCATTTCAGCTCGGGGAAATAGTCTCTGAGAGTCTACCCTATCTATTCCTCTCAACATTTTATAAACCTCTATCAGGTCGCCTCTCAACCTACGTCTCTCCAGTGAGAAGAGTCCCAGCTCCCTCAACCTATCTTCATAAGGCCTGCCTCCCAATCCAGGCAGTATCCTTGTAAATCACCTCCGAACCCTCTCAATAGCCTCTTCATCCTTCCTATAATGAGGCGACCAGAACTGCGCACAATACTCCAACTGGGGTCTGACAAGAGTCTTATAGAGCTGCATCATTACCTCCTTACTCCTAAACTCTATTCCTCGATTAATGAAGACCAGTACACCATACGCCTTCTTGACCACTTCCTCCACCTGCGAGGCCGATTTAAGAGTCCTATGGACCCGGACCCCTAGATCCTTCTGCTCTACAACACAGCTAAGACTCCTACCCCTTATATTGTACTCCTTCATCCCATTATTCCTGCCAAAATGGACCACTACACATTTATCTGTGTTGAAGTCCATCTGCCACTTCTCTGCCCAGTCTTGCATCCTGTCTATGTCTAAAAATATGTATTTTTTTTATATATACATATATATACACATATTTATCTATATATGTATATAAAACATTCATTGGAGGGATGTGGTCACCACTGGAAAGGTTGTCATTTGTTGATAATCCCTTATTTCCCCTTGGTGATTATCCTTCTTGAATGCTCTCTCTAACAGGATGGCACTTGTTTGGTTATTTAGCATTAGGGTTAGAGAGCAGCTATGAGTCCACCCAGGTTGACTGAAGTCACAGCTGACCCAGACTGGGAAGGACAGCATGTCTCAGTCTCGAAGGGCATTGCTGAAGGAGTAGAGTTTTTACGGCAGCCTGACAGCTTTGTCATCACTCTTACCGACACCAGCATTTTATTTTAAACTGAATTCAATCTTGATGTGCCACAGTGAGATATATGCTTTCTCTGGAGTTCAGGCCTCTGCACCATTCGTCATGTCGCGCTGTACCTGAAGGGTAGCCAGCCGTCCAAGCTGGAGAACTGGAAACTTACTCTCAGCCTGGTGCTAAGCTGTCACTCACTTACCTCTGTTTAGATGAAAGGGTTAATTAATCAGTCCCTGCTACGGGGTCACTAAAGTTCAAACACTTGATTACATCATTGAATGGAAACTATTCCTGTGTGAGAAACCGTCAGTTTTAATTTAATGGCTCTGGGATTCAGTCTGCAACAGGGTCAGCCATTAATTGAATAAAAGCAAAGGTTCATTTCCACATTGTATGAATGCTGCCTCTACTGGATTTAATATCATAGAATCATCAAATCCTACAGTGCAGAAGGAGGCACTTCTCTCAATCTCACCCAGGCCCTATCCCTGTAACCCCACGTATTTACCCTAGCTAGCTGACACTAGGAGGTAATTTACCATGGCCAATCCACCTAACCTGCATATCTTTGGATTGTGTGGGAGGAAACCCATACAGACACAGTGAGAATGAGCACGCATAGACAGCGACCCAAGCCAGGAACCAAACCTGGGCTCCCAGCATCATGAGGCAACAGCGCTAACTACTGCGCTACCAAATACAAACATTGTATTTGACACAAGTCAGGAAATGTCACACAACTGTTAACTTCTTGAAGTTTTACTTGTTAGCACAGGTTGGCATTCGGATTAAGTTCGAGGAAATGTCTTTACCACAACCTGCCTGGCTAAAACAGGTGGTGAACTTTTAAAACTGTCAGATTATTTAGGATGTCAGGAGCTGGGAACCCCCAACTTTAACCCGTGAAGGCACCCAAAGTTGACCTTACTTAAATGTACACACCAGCAATGAAGCAATCCATCAGAATGTGACTTCAATTATCTCCTAAGTGAGGCTCCAGGATTAAAGTACACTTACTGGGCCAAATTCCTGAAGGAGATCATAGAATCGTAGAATCCTACTGTGTAGAAGGAGGCCACTCAGCCCATCGAGTCTGCGGTGACCACAATCCCACCCAGGCCCTATTCCCATCCATTTACTCTAGTCAGTCCCCCTTACAAAAAAGGGCGATCTAGCATGCCCAATCAACCTAACCCGCACATCCTTGGACTGTGGGAGGAAACCAGAGCACCCAGAAGAAACCCATGCACACTTGGGGAGAATGTGCAGACTCCACAGAGACAGTGATTCAAAGCTGGGAATTGTCCCTGGCGCAGTGATACAGCAGTGCTCACTACTGTGCCATCCAAATGACGAGTTTCTCACTCCATTCACTGGACCAAAATTAAAATTAGGTCCCAAGCCAGCAGATGTGAATGGCTTCTGGAAGAAAACCAACCTTCCTAAATTTTCCTGGGCCCCACTTCAACTCCCAGCACTTCCGTATTTTATAAAGGAATTCAATACTTTGGAGGCACTATAGGCTGAACTTGCAGTGAATCGCCCTGTCACACTCGTTGCATCTTCCCTGCTGACAGATAATCAGCCAGCATAGCTTCAGCAGGTGGTGGAGTGAAACCTCTTTCTGAGCTGCTCAGACAGGAGGGCTTTTGACACAGTGGGTAGCATCTGTACACTTCCTGGATCCAGTTCCACCCCAGGATTTGACAGCCAAGAAGGTGTGTTCATAACGTGGACCAACAGGCTGAGTGTCCACCTGCAAAACCTCCCAACATGCCAGGACCTGGCTTCCATTCCAGCTTTGGGTGACTGTGCATTCTCCCTGTGTCTGTGTAGGTCCGGTTTACTTCCACAGTTCAGAATATGCAAGTTAAATGGATTGACCATGATAAATTGCCCCTTAGAGTCCAGTGTAAGAGTGGAACAGAGACTCCTGGCCAGCTACATCTATGACACTCCTGAACTATAAATCTCTGGTGACAAATGATCCACCTGTCCCAGCAGTTACTAGCTACAGAAGCAGACTAAAGTCCACTTTCGAGCAATGCTAGGTGGGGGAAGAGAATTGCACAATGCTGCTTGCTCCATGTTATGGCAGCTGATCAGGAAAATACACTAAGAAAATTCTGAGCAGTGGTGCTGTACAGGAAGAACTACCTGCCTCCTGGACTATCACTGTGCAAAGAACTATCAAGGAATCCTGAGATACAGGGGCAGCAAACACATTTAGTGCATCTTTGGCATTGATGACTTTAAGAAAATAAGTTCTAGGTCCAGATCCCAGGGCGACATGGTGGTTAGCATTGCTTCCTCACAGCACCAGAAACCGAGCTTCAATTCCGGCTTTGGGTGACTGTGTGAAGTTTGCATGTTTTCCCCATTGCCTGCTTGGGTCTGGTTTCCTCCCACAGTTCAAAGATGTGCAAGTTAGGTATATTAGCCATGATAAATTTCTCCTTAGTACTCAATGTAGGTTGGATAGATTAGCCATGTTAAATACACAGGGTTATGGGGATATGGTTTGCAGTTGGGTGAGATGTTCTTCAGAAAGCTGGTACAGACTCGGTGGGCCAAATGGCCTCCTTCTGCACAGTAGGGATTCCATGATATGGATTCTACAATAAGTCCAGGAATCAAAAACAGTTCAAATGGAAACAAACTATCGAAAGTAATCAAGAAGGAAGTGAAGTCAATTGTATTAATGCAGCAATCTCTATAGTCCTGTTTGCTTTTGGTGCTGCTGAGTGTGTTATATGGATCTTAATCCTTACTGCTGTAGGTTTGATTCCAGGACTTAAGATCAAGGCACAGATACTGGCAGCACAGGTTTTCTAAGCAGCAGGAAAATAATTTTGGATGGAAAACTCTTTTTCATATAGAGCTATAAAGTTTACAGCATGGAAACAGGCCCTTCAGCCCAGCTTGTCCATACTACACTTTTTTTTAAACCACTAAGCCCAATTGTCTGTATTTGACCCACATCCCTCTATAGCCGTCCTACCCATGTAACTGTCTAAATGCTTTTCAAAAGACAACATCGTATTCACCTCTACTACTGCCTCTAGCAGCTTATTCCAGACACTCGCCAGTGTGAAAAAATTGCCCCCTGCTCCCTTTTGTATCTCTCCCCTCTCACCTTAACCCTATGCCCTCTAGTTTTAGACATCCTCATCTTTGGGAAAAGCTGTGGAGTTTTGACTTACAACATTTATGCTTTTGTAACAGGATCCTAACTTGCTAATTAGCGACATCAGCAAGTTTGGCTCCCAGTAGGATCTCAAAGAGTCAAGAGAAGGACACAGGTAGAGTGGGGTGGATCTGATAGGACTGGGTGGATTCCAATCCAGATGGGCTTCTGATCTCTGGGGTCTGAGTAAGAGAGACTGCCCAGCCATTGATCCCAGAGGTTCTGCGACCTGATTGCAGGGTTGTGGAGTGCTGGAGAAGTTAGTAAGCTTGGAAGGGGAACCACTGGGGAAATTGTGAAGGCTATTACTCCCTCCTTGAGATTATCTTCTCTTGCTTTGAGCTGCTGGATTTCCTCATCTTGGTCCAAACAGTGCAGCCTGACAAAGTCCCAGAATTGGATCTCGAGCCTCATCTTTGGTTTGAGTTGCCAACACCTATGCATACCAGGTCCATGAAAATGGTGCGTTTGAAGATGCAAACCCTCGGGTAAATTCTGGGGGAGGGGTTGATTCAGATCATGGGGGTGGCAATGGGAATAGATTGTTGGAGAATGCCCATTGCCAGAACTGTGAAGTTAGGGGGAGTAGGAACACATGGTATTATGACAGATGAGCCACATTTTAATGTGTTTTTCCTCTACCACATATTTTGTGAAAAATGCATAACAATGAGAATGTACAATCAAATATAATATTCTGATTCTTCATGGGAAATCACAGAATTGTTACGATGCAGAAGGAGGCTATTTGGTCCATCATGTCTGTATATAAATCCGTAATTATAACAGCTGAATTTTCCTTCATACAAATAATTATAATATTCATTTTCAAAAGTTAATTCTGGGGTGTGGAGTTAGGGTTGTGTAAGACAATAGTAAAGGTCGCCTAGTACGCTTTACACTCAATAACAGGAACCATACATACTAAAATGCATTTATTAGAGTCACAGGTAGACTTACATTGACACTGAGATGAAGTTATTGTGAAAATCCCTGAGTCGCCACATTCCAACGCCTGTTCAGGTACACTGAGGGAGAATTTAGCATGGCCAATGCACCTAACCAACACGTCTTTCAGGCTGTGGGAGGAAACTGGAGCACCCGGAGAAAACCCACGCAGACACAGGGAGAGCATGCAGACTCCACATAGACAAGGCTGGAATTGAACCCAGGTTCCTGACCCTGTGAGGCAGCAGTACTGGCCACTGTGTCGCCCATTTTTTCTACTCTTTAGTACTTAACACATTAAATGCAATGTCAAAGCATCAGAATTGAGGAATTCTGCTGAGGATTTATATCCTAAATGCTCAGATGTTCAGTATTCATGTCATTGCAATCCTTAAAGCTAAGACCATAATACCAGCTCATCAACATTGTATCTTGTCCTTTGCCTGCTACACATTTCAATAGCATTTTATATGAATGGTGTGCATTGACACATTACTGACAAACTTGATAATACACACATGCAAAAACACTGCTCACAGCCACATGCTGTCACTCAGTGATAAATCATGATGTGAAAGCAGCACTGGCTAGTTTTCTGTGTTATTCTGTGCACAAGTCAAAGTACATTAAGTCTGACGCCCACAACAATCACAGACATGAATATAATCCACCTGTTGAAAGCAGTTCAGTGCACTTTTACAGCGTGATTAAAGTCATCATGATCCCAGAGGACTAAAGGCTACTTTCCTCTTTCGGAGGGGGAGAGCTAACTGCTGATGATTTAACCTAAGGGTCACTGCACCTCAAACAAGGGGCAAGGTTGAGAAGGTGGGGCTGTCATGATTTAGGGTGGCACAGTGATTAGCACTGCTGCCAGGGACCCTGGGTCAATTCCTGGCTCGGGTCACTGCCTGTGTGGAGTTTGCACAATCTCCTGATGTCTGTGTGGATTTCCTCTGGGTGCTCCAGTTTCCTCCCAGAACATTGTACGCACTAAACCAGCTGCGCCACTGAACTAAATTAAAGAGTTGATTGTGTATTGAGCATTCTTGCCTCATAGCATCATGGGCCCAGGTTTGATTCCTGGCTCGGTTCACTGTCTGTCTGGAGGGTGCACATTTTTCCCATGTCTGCGTGGGTTTCCTCCGGGTGCTCTGGTTTCCTCCCACAGTCCAAAAGACATGCTGGTTAGGCATGTTGGCCATGCTAAATTCTCTCTCGGTGTATCCAAACAGGCCCCAGAGTGTGGCAACTAGGGGATTTTTACAGTAACTTCAGTGATAATAAGTCCATTGTGACAAAAATAGATAAGAAGAAAAACCTTTTAACTTCAGTTGGAACAGGAATTGAACCTATGCTGTTAACGTTGCTTTGCATGATGTCCAACCAACTGAGCTAAACCAACCCTCAACAGCATGATACTTCAAAACAGATACTCCCTATTTTAGAGAGTTAAATAGAACATTCGAAACCTTACAGAGTGTCTAACTTTGATAGTCAGGAATTAAAGAGTGAGCCACTATGTGTAATGGTAGTTATAAATTATCCTAATTGTGCTACTTCACCAGTGTTTTCCACACCTTGTACTATGTTGCTGAGTCTGTGTAACCTGATCATCTGTAAATCAACTTCCCTGCGATGAGTGCAGCCTCACAAACCTCACTGAAATAAAACCCCTGTGCAGAAATTGATTGATTGAGATGTTTGGCAGAGTGCTGAGAATGTAAGAGGGGGATTTGGATAGAAATTCCTCTCTTTTTGTCTGTTCTTGGAGCGATTCAGTCAGTCCTTGTCCATTATCAATGATTTACAGGAATATTACAGAGCGCATCCACAAATAATGTTGCAGCACTCTCACTCCGTCAGAACCATTACTGAGAAGCCAGTTTTAGGCTAGTTTAGAGCCACAAATCATGATGACAGGCTATCGTAACAGCAATGAATACCTAAACTATCCACTATTGTTTTAATTGGGAAAATAGCAGTTGATCTAACAGAGAATTAAAAAAATTGTTAAACAATCAGTCATTAAAGAGATTTATCAGAAACAAAACTGGAATGTTTCTTACTTTTCATTTCACATGCAGTATTATTTATACCATGTATTATATACAAAATATGTCTTATTAGATATAGACTATATTATTATACATAGATTGTATATACTAATGCAGTCTATGTTTTATTATGTAGAGAGTGTGTATTACTCTTGTGGATAGCATCCCTGCCTCTGGGCTAGAAGCTCTGAGTTCAAGTCACATCCAGGTAGTGACGCAGAGCAATGCCAATAGCATGGGTTCAATTCCCATACTGGCTAAGGTTAGAAGTTTCTTTTAGAAATTTATTATTGTCATGTTAACACTGTAATGATGTTACTGTGAAATTCCCCTATAGCCACACTCCAGCGTCTATTCGGGAACACTGATGGAGAATTTAGCATGGCTGATGCAGCTAACCAGCACGTCTTTCAGACTGTGGGAAGAAATCTAGAGTGCCCAAAGGAAAAACGCAGATACGGGGAGAACATGCAATCTTCACACAGACAGTGACCCAAGCCAGAATCTATTCCAGAACTTGATGGCCAAGGAAGGTACATTCATAATGTGGCCAAATAGTTCGAGTGTTAACCATCAAAATCCTTCCAACACACTAATGGAAGGAGGTAAGAGCAGGAGAGACTCCGGTTCAGCCACATTTCATGTGGAGTGGAGCCACTCAAGATTTGAGCCCCTGGAGACAGACTGTTCCAGGAATAACTAGCTACGGAATTGAACAGAAGTCTGCCTTAGTGCACCACTAGATGTGAGAATCGGAATGTATTAATATATACAGAGTATATTATTATACACAGGCTATATATTATTTTGTATAGCCTATGTATTATTATATATAGGTATCTATTTTACATAGATTTGTATAAACTATTGGCTGTGTATTATATAAAGTCCATATTATTATTATACATAGGTTATGTAGATTATGTATCATTGTATGTATGCTATGTGTAGGGTGGCACAGTAGCACAGTGGTTAGTGCTGCTGTTTCACAGCTCCAGGGACCTGGGTTCAATTTCTGATTTGGATCACTGCCTGTGTGGAGTTGGTACATTCTCCTTGTGTCTGAACAAAGAACAGCACAGCACAGAAAACAGGCCCTTCGGCCCTACAAGTCTGCGCCACCCATTTTAACACACTCAGTGAGTGTCTTATTCAAGTCTTTCATCGCTCGTCGATGTTTTTGTCTACCTGTCCTCCCACAGTCTAAAGATGTGTGGGTTAGATTGATTGGCCATGCTAAAATTGCCCCTTAGATGCATAGGTTAGAGGGATTAATGGGTAAAATATATAGGAATATGGGGATAGGGCCTGGGTGGGATTGTGGTTAGTGCAGACTTGATGGGCCAAATGGCCTTTTTCTGCATTGTAAGGTGTCTAGGTATTATATATAGGCTATGTATTATAATTTGCAGGCTGTGATTATTATCTACAGACATTATTATTACATAGGAATTATTATAGCGAGATTATGGGCAGAATTTATGTGTCCCAGCCGTCATAGGAATTGCTGCAGGCAAAACATGGACCTTGCAAATGTCTGTTGACCTCGGACAGGATTTTCCAGCTTTGGGGCAAGCGCAACCAGAAAATCCCACCCTATGTATTATTGTTTATAGGCTAGGCATATACAGGCATGCATGATGATATACAGACTGATGTAGGAGGGTGAATTAGGCTAATAAACACATAACCATAGATTTAGGAACAATAACACGATACTAATTTTAGAATGAATGATCTTGGGATATGGAAATGTAAGCCAGCCAGGGCTGGTGTAATAGAAGATAGCTCTGCATAAGCAACAAATCTCTCTCATTCAAACCATATATTTTGAATTTAAAAGATGGTTGTATCTTGCTTTTGGTTACATTTTGTGAAACTTCAGTCAGTGGTAAAATAGAGAGAGAGAGAAAGAGCAATAGATTCACAGAAAGCAGTGATGCTATTTGTTAGCAGTGATCAGAAACAAGATGGCCACCAATGCTAGCCTTATGAATAGAATCATACAACCCCGAGAGATAACGCAGGTGACAAGCGGACATGAAGAATTTCTCAGGGTCGGACGGTAGTCACATGGGTTCAATTCATTGGAAATCATTTCACTGTCTAGCATTCCATATTCTGGGCATCAGAAGGGTGGTAACATCCATAAATTAATAACAAATAAAATCCCATTAGGTCAGGATGTGTATTGTTATTGATTGGAATTAATGACAGGATGATTATTGACTGATTTGTATTAATGTTTACGGATTATAGACAGTATGATTTTGGGAATGTATAATTGCCTTCACAGGGGCATTGTTCTTCAGACTGATATCCGAATGCAAGGTATAGCCTGCATTCTATACCTTGAGTGCAGTTTTTTCTCATATCATTCTCCCATTCGATTGTTTGTTTAAATAAAGTCATGCCTTCAACTTCAATATACTGTATTTTGAGTCTTTGTATTAGCTTTAGAAGCTATACATAGCCTCTTGAGAAGAAGCCCCCATCTACACAGAGTTTGATTATTATATTTAGGCTATGTATTATTATACAGACTAGGTTTTATAAAGAGGTCATATATTATATATATATTTATATATGTATGTAGAGATTATGTATTGATATATACAGACTATGTATTATTTTTGGTGTGTAGCACTTTGTGGACTCTGAGTTGTACAGATGGTTTTCTGAGTTGAAGGAGATAAAGACTTGCATTTATATAATGCCTTTTATGGCCTCGGGACATCCCGAAGAGCCTTATGACAAATGATAAATGTTTCAAACAAAGTCCTTGATTAAATAACAGTGATTGCAATTCCCCCCTTCCCTTGTCTATATCTCTCCCTACATTGCACAGACTCCTACAATTCTTCATTTTTCAAGTCAGACCAAACACCAAAAATATAAATAAAATGTAAAGCTAGAGTTAAAACTGGCATTTCCTATGCATCAGACTGGTGAGAATAAAAGGGACGTTGACGACGTGGATATAAAATTGGCTGAATAACAGAAAGCAGAGAGTAATGGTCAATAGATATTTTGGGGGCTGGAGGAAGGTTGGTAGTGGAGTTCCACAGGGGTTGGTATTGGGAGCCTTGCTTTTTCTGGTACGTGTTAATGATCTAGATCAGAGTGTGCTGGGGACAATGTCAAACTTTATGGATGACACAAAATTTGGAAGTATTGTAAACCTTGAAAAGGACAACGTGGAACCTCAAAAGGACATTGACAATTTGGTGGATGAGCAACTAGATGGCTGATGAAGCTCAATGCGGGCAAGTGTTAGGTAATGCATTTTGTTAGGAGGAGCATGGCAAGACATTATAAAATAAAGAGGAAAATTCTCAAAGAGGTGCAGGAGCAGTGGGACTTAAATATGTATGTGCCATAGATCATTGCAATCATCATCAGTGCAAACATGTGCAGGTTAGGTTAATTGGCCATGCTGGGTTGACCCTGGTATTGGGGAGATTCGCAGGGCAAATTGGAGTTCTGTAAGTGGAGCCTGGATGGGATTGTGGTCGGTGCAGACTTGATGGGCCAGATGGCCTCCTTCTGCAATGTGGAGATTCTATGATTGTGGTGGCAGGACAGGTGGAAAGAGCAAGTAATAAAGTATATAGTATTCTGGGCTTTATTAATAGGGGTATAAAATACAAGAGCAAGGAGGGTGGTACATTAGTATAGAGGTTAGCAATGTTGTTTCACATGCTAGAAACCTGGGTCTGATTCCAGCCTTCGTTAACTGTGTGGAGTTTGTATGTTCTTCATGTGTCTGCATGGGTTTCCTGCAGCTGCTCACACACTCCAAAGATGTGTAGGTTAGGTAGATTGGCCATGCTAAGTTACCCCTTAGCATCCAAGATGTGTAGATTAGATGGATTAATCATGATAAATGTGCGGGGTCATGTGGATAAGATGGGAGTGGGCCTAGGCGGAGTGCTCTTTCAGAGGGTCAGTATAGACTTCATGGGTTGAATAGCCTCCTTCTGCATTGTAGGAATTCAATGAGGATTTTACATGACAAGATACAAGACACTAGTTGAGCATCAGCTGAAATATTATGCACACTCTTGGGAGGCCCACTATAGGAAGAACGTGAATGTATTAGAAAGAATGCAAAAGAGGTTTATAAGAATGGTTCCAGAGATGAGAAACTTCAGTTATGAGAATAGATTGGAGAGGTTGGGACAGTGGGTAGATGCAGGGAGGATGTTCCCAATGGTGGGGGAGCCCAGAATCAGGGGTCACAGTCTGAGGATTGTTGGGTAGAGCATTTGGCATGGAGATGAGGTGACATTTCTTCACCCAAAGAGTGGTGGGCCTGTGGAATTCATTGCCACAGGAAGTAGTTGATGCCAAAATATTGAATGTATTCAAGAGGTGGCTGGATATAGCACTTGGGGTGAATGGGATCAAAGATTACGGGGAGAAAGCAGGATTAGGCTATTGAGTTGGACGATCAGCTATGATTGTGATGAATGGCAAAGCAGACACAAAGGGCCAAATGGCCTCCTCCTGCTTCTATCTTCTATATTTTTCCTTGGAGAGAAGGAGGCTAAGAGGATATTGAATAGAGATGTAGGTGTTAAGGAGTTTTGACAGAGAGAGGCTGGTCAGGATAGATGGGGAGAAATTGTGCCCAAAATAAAAGGATCAAGAACAAGAGGGCATTAAGTTAAAACAATGTGCAGAGAAGTAAATTTGATGTGATTAAAAAAACTTTTTCACACGTCACTGTGATGCAATGGTCAGTACTGCTGCCTCCCAGCGCCAGGATCCCAGGTTCAATTCTAGCCTTGCGTCACTGTCTCTATGGAGACTGCACTTTCTCCCCGTATCTGTGTAGGTTTCCTCCGGGTGCTCCAGTTTCCTCCCACAGTCCAAAGATGTGCAGGTCAGGTGGATTGGCCGTGCTGAATTAACCCTAGGGTCAGGAAGATTAGCAGGGTAAAAATGAGAGGTCACAAGAATAGGGCCTGGGTGGGATTGTGATTGATGCAGACTCAATGGGCCAAATGGCCTCTTTCTGCACTGTAGGATCCTGTGATTCTATTCTATGACAAGTGATTGGAATCTAGAATGCACTGACTGGGTGTGTGGTGAAGGCAGGTTCAATCAAGACATCCAATGGGGCATTAGATGATTATTTGAACAGAAACAACATGCAGGGCTATGAGGGTATGGCAGGGGAATGGCACTAACAAATGATGTGCGTTTGGATAGTCTGTGCACAGTGGGCCAAATGGCCTCCTTGTGCACTGTAATAATTCTGTCATTCCGCAATCTATGGATTAATTTTGAAACAGACAAATTACTAAACAGGGATCTTTTGAAAAAATCACTATTAAAATCGGTACCATTAATTTTTCAGCAATCTCTAATTGAAGATTGTGAATAATGCCGCCACGTTGCTAATATTTTATGGGTCAAATTCCATTATTGAGCACAATGCATGTTCCAACTGGTTCATCTCATCACAACCTATTCCACCTAGAATATTCAAATTCTATCAATAACAACAGCCTGCCTTTACCCTCACCCAAACTCCTTTTAGAATCATCTGTTTAATTCTGTTTAAACCACTTCTCAGCATAAATCAGCACATCTAAATGTGGATCAGAATTGCACACGTCCTCTTTGTTCATCTCCCTATGATTTATCTATCTTCTCTGATCCCTCAGGATTGTCCCTATTTTCTTGCTCTCTAAGTTTCCGTAAAGAAGTTGTAAGGTTTATTTTCTCTGCTACAATACTAGCGCCACCTTCTCCCAGCTCGTGCGCGCGCACACGCACACACACACACACACACACCCACACAACACACCCACACACATACAGATGCACACACACTCACACAGATACACACAGACACACACACACAGATACACACACACACATACATACAGATGAACACTCACACACACTCATACAGACAGATACACACATATAGACACACATGCACACACGCCTTTATGTTGTTATATCACTATTCAGCATCATGCTTTCTCGTTCTGCATGCGTAGATTCAGAAGGTCATATTGAATAATACTGCAAACTGTCACATAGCTAATTTTCTGTGCTTGTACAGTACTCATGCTAAAATACCAGTAGCACAGTGCTGCTTCACAGCACCAGGGACCTAGCTTCGATTTCCGGCTTGGGTCACTGTCTATGTGGAGTTTGCATGTTCACCCCATGTCTGTGTAGGTTTCCTCCGGGTGCTCCAGTTTCCTCCCACGTTCTGAAAGTTGTGCTGGTTAGGTGCATTGACCCGAACAGGTGCCGAACTCTGGCAACTAGGAGAATTTCAGAATAAGTTCATTGCAGTGTTAATGTAAGCCTTATTTGTGCCTAATAAATAAACTTTATTTTTATAAAGGCATCATTTGCAACAGAGGATGAGAGATACTGAACATGTTCTCTGAAACATTAATCCGTGGAAGACTGTGAGACTCTATTGACACCATCTTTGTACTTCAACTTTCATAATGTACACGGGGGTGAGAAAACAAGTGCCACTACTGCTAATTACAAAAACAAGCAGTTTCATTCAGTAGGAAAGAAAATATGTTGGTTGCAAGCAGAAAGAATTAGAAGATAATTTGGCAGCTTTATTTTAAGGCTGGTTTGCCATGGAAGTCTGACACCCTTAAAATATGATGCTACTTCCTTGTGAATTTGTTTAACTTTGCTCCAAAGCAATGTGGTCTGGAGATGGTTACAATTAATTTTCTTTTGCATCATAAATAACAGCGCAAGCTTATGCTTTGTGGTCAAAACATGCAAAGAGAGCTTTCAAAGAGGATTGCTCCCCCAGAACAGACCTCAGCAGAGTAACCCAGCCATACTGCACCATCAATTTTACACCATTTATTAACTCCCATGGAACCTGTGCTGAGATGCCTTCGGTTTCACGTGATGCATCTGTAGAAACTAAAGTCAAGACCATCAGCAGATATGGGACGAGACTCACCATAGAATCTCTATAGTAGAGGAGGCCATTCAGCCCACTGAGTCTGCACCAGCTCTCTGACAGAGTATCTTACTCAGGCCCTCTACCCTGTCCTATCTCCATAATTCCACACACTTACCATAGCCAATCCAACTGATGTACACATTTTGGGGACACTAAGGGGAAATTTAGCATGGCCAATCCATCTAAACTGCACATCTTTGGGAGGAAACCAGAGCACCCGGAGAAAACTCACACAGACATGGAGGAGAAGATGCAAACTCCACATAGACAGTGACCCAAGCCGGAAATCGAAGCTAGGTCAGATAATGACCCAAGTCGGGAATCGAACCAGATCCCTGGCATCGTGCAGCTGCAGTGCTAGCCATTATGCTACCCTATAATCACAGTAAAAAGTCTCACAACAGCAGGTTAAAGTCCAACAGGTTTATTTGGTAGTAAAAGCCACAAGCTTTCAGAGCATTGCTGACGAAGGAGCAGTGCTTCAAAAGCTGGTGGCTTTTGCTACCTCATAAACCTGTTGGACTTTAACCTGGTGTTGTGAGACTCCTTACTGGGTTTACCCCAGTCCAACGCTGGCATCTCCACATCATAACCACCCCATAAAGCCATCTAAGAATGAAACAGAGGTTGGAAGCGAATGGTTCCTAAATAACATTGCTTTAACAACAACATCCACAATGGCAAATCATGAACTGTATGAAGGAATCCTCAGTCTTTGCACAGCAGTTTCATACTAAATAAACAGTTCCACCCTGTAATTTCCCAGTGACAATTTTATTATGTAATTCAATATTAATAGGGAAAAAAATCTGTCAAAGTGCAAAAAAGGCTGAGTAGCAAAAATAACTTAAGATTATAATGAGGCTCTTAGCACAAAGAAAATGCAGCATATTTCCCAGTAAAACACAATGAAGAAATTAATGAGTAAATGGCTTGTGAATAACCCATGAGTGGTTTTCACGTTCACAGGGTGTGCAGCCAGTCATTGTGAAATATAATTTGAGCTTTTGTCTAGAAATTGAATGGTGCATGTCTACAGTTTGGATGCTAAGCTTCCAACAAGGTGGACAAGAAGCAGGTGTTTACCATGAACAGAAGGTGCAGAGCTCTTGGCGTGCGGGAAGAGATGATAACAAGTGGTTTAACAAGCGGTATTTAAAGGGATTGCTGCATGCCGCAATCAAGAAGGTAAGGCCTGAGATTCTCCCAGCCTGCTGTGCTACTCGACATCAGCGGGGCGCCTGTAGAGGGACACATGACTAGTATCAGGCCAGTCACAAATCTCCCAGATGCTTTGTTTCCACCAGAAACAGAGCTGATTATAATGTGGAAATTGTCATTTCCATATGATTAGCAAGTCTGGCACAGTAGTCTCCAGACCCACTAGTGTCTTTCCCCTCCCACCCCTAAGAGGTTCCCACCAGTGGGGTTCACAACTTTTCCCCACCAACTGGGCCAGACATGCTCCCCCCAGCATCTCCCAGTGGAGGCAGAAGCCATTGAGCACCATCCCACCCCGTCCCATCCACCTGGCAGTTCTTGACTTGATTTAATTTATTATTGTCACATGTATTAGTATACAGTGAAAAGTATTGTTCTTGCGTGCTGTACAGACAAGACATACTGTTCATAGAGAAGGAAAGGAGAGAGAGCAGAATGTAGTGTTACAGTCATGCAGAGAGAGGTCAACTTCATGCAAGGTAGGTACATTTAAAAGTCTGATGGCAGCAGGGAAGAAGCTGTTCTTGAGTTGGTTGCAATGTGATCTCAGACTTTTGTACCTTTTGCCTGACAAAAGAAGGTGGAAGAGAGAATGTCTGGGGTGTGTGGGCTCCTACTTTTCCGAGGCAAAGTCAATGGATGGGAGGCTGGTTTGCATGATGGATTGAGCTACATTCACAACCTTTCGTAGTTTCTTGTGGTCTTGGGCAGAGCAGGAGCTGTGATACAACCAGAAAGAATGCTTTCTATGGTACATTTGTAAAAGTTGATGAGAGTCGTAGCGTCCTGAGAAAGTAGAGGCATTGGTGGGCTTTCTTAACTATAGTGTTGGCAGGGGGTGACCAGGGACAGGTTGTTGGTGAACTGGACACCTAAAAAACTAAAAATGTCAGGGATAGAGGGCATTGTGGCCCTTGAGGGGTATGTTGAAATGATATCGGAAGGCCAGTGATCAGGAGGCTGGGGGAGGGGGGGAAGAGGGGGCAATGCACATGTGCTAATCTCCCCACTGACAGATCGGTCCACGTGCGGTGGCCTGCTGATCTCTCCAGCAGAATGAGACCCTGCCCCTATTTATCAGTGTGAATCTCTCTGAGGTTCTCTGTAATGCACAGAGCGCCCGAGATTTGTGAAATTATGTAGACCTAAAAAACAGGCGGGAAATTCTCCCATTTTCCCACCCATTGGACACTTACTTTGGGAGAGTCCCAGCCAAGGTTTTTAAATGCATTTAACAAAGTGTGGAGTTGGGAAGAGCAAAAAATACTCCATCCCATACATTAAAACCATGCTGACAACTGCTACTCTCCCTCCATTTTGAGCACCCTTAGCTATCCTCCCTCCAATCCAACCTGGCAAACACTAAGTTCCTTTCTCCCTGACCCTCACTACACTCTCTTTACACCAGTCCTAGCCACTACTATTCATCCCCCTTCTTCACCCTCACAATTGTTACCTTCTCCCTGAGTGACCTTGACTGCAACTACCGCCCTGACTAGCCAAAAGAGCGTGAAGGAATCCACTTCAATGAGACTGTCAGAGCCTTTTTCCTCGGATGGTAATGGCTAGCACAAGGGGACATAGCTTTAAATTGCGGGGTGATAAATATAGGACAGATGTCAGAGGTAGGTTCTTTAATCAGAGAGTAGTAAGGGCGTGGAATGCCTTGTCTGCAACAGTAGTGGACTTGCCAATATTAAGGGCATTTAAATGGTCATTGGATAAACATTTGGATGATATTGGAATAGTGTAGGTTAGGTGGGCTTTAGATTGGTTTCACAGGTCAGTGCAACTTTGAGGGCCGAAGGGCCTGTACTGCGCTGTAATGTTCTATGTTTTACTTGGGTAGGGCAAACAAAACAAAACTCAATTAATGGTCAGATACTGAGAAAAGCAGAGAGACAGAGGATTGCATGTCCACAGATCCCAGAAACATGGAAACTAGAAGGAGAGGAGACCATTCGGCCCTTCGAGCCTGTTCTGCTATTCATTTTGATCATGGCTGATCATCGAATTCAATATCCTGATTCCCCCCTTCCTTCAATATCCCTTGATCACTTTAGCCTAAAGAATTATATCTAATTTCTTTTTGAAATCACAAGATGTTTTGTCCTCAGCTACATTCTGTGGTAGTGAATTCCACACATTCACCATCCTCTGGGAGAAGAAATTTCTCTCACCTCAGTTCTAAAAGATTTACCCCTTATCCTCAAACTATGACCTCTAGTTCTAGACTCTCCCCACCATCGGGAACATTTTTCTGAATCTACCTTGTCTAACCCTGTTAGAATTTTATAGGTTTTTGAGATGAGAAGATGAGCAGGATACGTAGATAGTTATTTGTCACAAGTAAGGCTTACATTAACATGGCAATGAAGTTACTGTGAAATTCCCCTAGCCATCACTCATTGGTGCCTGTTTGGGTCAGTGCACCTAACTAGCACGTCTTTCAAAATGTGGGAGGAAATCAGAACACCCAGAGGAAACCCATGCAGACATGGGGAGAACGTGCAAACTCCACATGGACAGTGACCCAAGCTGGGAATCAAAACCAGGTCCCCAGCACTGTGAGGCAGCAATGCTAACCACTGTGCCACCGTGCCATCTTCAAATAAGGTGGTTAAGAAGATATGCAAGTTATTTCCCTTCATTAGGTAAGGCACAGTACATAAGACCAGTTGGGCGGGGGGTGGGGGGTGGTAAGACTATAACCATATAAAAAACTAGCTTGACCACAGCTAGAGAACTGTGTACAGTTCTGACTAGTGCGTTTCTTGAAGGACGTAATCGCAGGAAGGAGGATACAGAAGAGATTTCTGAGGATGCTGTCAGGAATGGAGGATTTTCACTACAAAGAAAGATTGAATCAACTGGAGTTGCTCTTGCAGCAGAGGAAGGTGAGATGAGATTTAATTCAGGTGTATCGAATTATGAGGGGCATTGATAATATGGATAGTAAGAAGTCTCATGACACCAGGTTAAAGCCCAACAGGTTTATTTGGCAGTATGACCTTTTGCAGCGCTCCAAAAAGCTCATGCTACCAAATAAATCTGCCAGACTTTAACCTAGTTCTGTGAGACTTCTTACTGTGCCCATCCCAGTCCAACGCCAGCATCTCCACATCATAGTATGGATAGGAAAGCTATATTTATATTTCCCTTAGCAGAGAATCCAATAACACAGAGACATGGATTTAAAGAAAAGGCAAAATATTGTCAATGCTGGAATCTGAAAAAAAACAGAAAATGCTGAAGAAACTCAACAGGTCTGACAGCATCTGTGAGAGGGAATAGAGCCAATAGGGTCATCCAAATGTTAGCTTCAATCTCTCCCCAGATACTATCAGACCTGCTGAGTTTCTCCAGCATTTAAAGCAATTGACAGAGTGATTAGAGTGGAGTGGAGGAGAATTGTTTTCACTTAGGGATTCTAGAATGCACTGCTTGAATGGGTGACAGAGACAGAAACCCTCATTATTTTAACAAAAACATGAATATGCATTGAACATGGCACAGCAGACTGAAAACTGAAAGGTGGAACTCTGCTGATTAGTGTTTCATGATCAGTAGAGACACAGTGGGTCAGTAGTTAGCACTGCTGCTTCACAGCTCCAGGGACCTGGGTTCAATTTGTGGCTTGGGTCACTGTCTTTGTAGGGTCTGCATGTTTTCCCCGTATCTGCATGGGTTTCATTGGGTGCTTCAGTTGTCTTCCACAGTCCACAAGATATGCTGGTTGGATGCATTGGTCATGTTAAATTCTCTCTAAGTGTGCCAGAACAGGCATCAGAATGTGGCAACTAGGGGATTTTCACAGTAACTTCATTGTACTGTTACTGTAAGCCTATTTGTAACGAATAAGTAAGCTTTTACTTTATTTTGTGCTGATCTTTTATCTTTCTAATCAACCTTTAACCACTGCTATCTAATCTCCTAACCCCCAACCAATACCACACATCATTTAGGCTTCACTATTTACCATACTAGAAGGCAATGAAAGATTCATATTTTCATTTAGGACTGAGATGAGAAGAAATTTGTTCACTCAAAAGACTATGAATTCATGGAATTTTATATCCCAAAGGTTGCAGATGTGCCCGGGGACAGTGCAACTATTAGGTAAATTAGGCAGTTCTTAGGGTAACACACTGGCAACTGCATCTTGACAATAAACTAAACTGAATCTATGGAATTCATTGCCACAGAAAGCTGTGAAGGCCAGATCACTGAGTGTACTTAAGACAGAGATAATTGATTGATTCTTGATTGGTAAGGGAATTAGAGGTTACTACAAAAAGGCGGGAGAATGGGGTTGAGAAACTTACTAGCTATGATTCATTGCTGGAGCAGATTCAATGGGCCAAATGGCCTAATTCTGCCCCAAATCTAATGTTCTTACATTGGTGCTAAAATATGGCAAATGGTAAGTGCCAGGAGGCCCAAAACCTAAAAAGAAACTTGAACAAGCTATCACAACTATTTTCAATTTGTGTTTATGAGAAAGTACCTGAAGCCAGGAGAAAGAATTTCAAACCACTTGTGAAGATTTTTTAAAAATTAAGTTTAAACATTAATTTATTTAAAAAAGGAAACTTAAGGACATGAAACTACATTTACATAGTTGGTTTATCTCATTCATTGGATGTGTGTGTCACTGGCCAGGTCAGCATTTATTGCCCAGTTGAGAGTCAACCACACTGCTGTGGCTCTGGAGTCACATGTAGGCCAGACCAGATAAGGACAGCAGATTTCCTTCCCTAAAGGACATTAGTGAACCAGATAGGGTTTTTTTTTACAGCAATTGTTTCATTAGACATTTAATTTTTTTACTGAATTCAAATTTCACCATCTGCCATGGTAGGATTCAAACACAGAGCCCCAAAGCATTATCTTAGGTCTCTGGATAACACTGTCTCCCCTCTTACATAATTCACAATACTTTGATAAAACATTTGCAAATAAAGACTTCTATTTAATTAACTCAGAGCTAAACATCCCTTCTAGGCAACAGTCCCCATAGAGTTCAATCTATAAAATCCCAGTAACATTACATACAAATTTGCTGTTACTATAGGAAAAGTCTTACACAGATTTTTCCTTTTCTCTCATCTAATACTAAGAAGACAAAACCTGTCTCAGAATTTTGCAGATATAAGCACTTTTCTGAGAATGGTGGCAATTGTGTATGAATAGGATGGAAATAGAGGAATATGGTCATAGAATAGCATGGAAACAAGCCCTTTGGATGAACTTGTCCACACTGCCCTTTTTTTAAATGCCTAAGTTAATCCCAATTGCCCACATTTGGTCCCTATCCCTCTATACCCATCGTATCCATGTAGCTATCTAAATGCTTTTTAAAAGACAACCTGCCTCTACTACTACATTTGGCAGCTTGTTCCAGACACTCACTCACCACTCTCTGTGTGAAAAATTGCCCCCCTTGACACTTTTGTATCTCTCCCCTCTCACCATAAACCTATACCGTCTAGATTTAGACTCCCCTACCTTTGGGAAAAGATATTGACTATCTAGCTGATTTGTGCCTCTCATTATTCTATAGATAAGATCACTCCTCAGCCTCCTACGCTCCAGAGGAAAAGAACCCAGTCTATCCAGCCTCTCCTTATAATTCATTCCCTGGAAGAGTAGGGGGTTTCAGTTCAGTTGAGCAGCATGGTCGGTGCAGGCTTGGAGAGAGAGAAGAGCCTGTTTCTGTGCGTAATTTTCTTTGTTCTTTGTTTCTGTATTCACAGGCCTGTTTCCAGTGCACACTGATCTTGGATCTCATCATCATATCCACTAGCACAGTCTTCTGTGACTCTTTAAATATCCTTTTCCTCTTACATCTTCAACTTTATGGTTTTACCTTCCTTTAGAAGTTCCCATTCTAGAATGTAGAGGTCTTTCATGATTTTTCTTACAGCCACTACTTTTGGATAAATGTAAACGTAGTGCTTTGATTTATTTCATTTACAATCTCCTCCAATAGTACGTGCTCCTTTTGAAGTACAATAGTTAACTTTGAGTCATTCCTCTTATCTTCTGAATGGAAATTTCCCATTGTGCTGTTCATGTCCCATCTTGGTCCCATGTAATTTCCACTTCAAAGCACTTGCTTTCACACCTAATTCCTTTTTGATTTTTTAACCTTGCAGTTTAACTTTCTTCAGTCTAATCAAATTAGTCAAGCCCATACACATACACACGCACACATACACAAGCCTGTTTCACGATATGCCATTGTAAATTGGGAAAATGTTGACAAAAGATATTTTCATTTCATTAGAGATGCAATTTTAACCCAGGCTTGTCCAAAAGCTGTGTATATCCCATGATGCCCCCCTTGGGCACTGTGCAAACCTCTAGTCAACCAACTGAGTTTCTATACAAGGTTCCACTTTTAGGTGCTCTCCAATCACAGACTGTTCCTCTGATAGGCTGACTACAGAGCCTGTCACCAAATGAGGGAAAGATGGAGCAATGGATGGATGATGTACTGAAAGCTGGTGGATAAGAGAAACAATGGCTATTCAGTGCCAAAGTCCATATAGCTGAGCAACGGTGGGGTCAGATGCCGCGGAACTGAGCGACAGTACAGCCAGAGAGCGGGAAACCGGGAGACATGGGGAGTGGAGCCTGGGAGACACGTACATCAGGGCCAGGAGGACAAAGTCTTGGAAGGCCACAGAGGGCAACTTGGCGTCAGGCCAGTGATTTTGGTAGGGCCAGGGAGGAGATGGTGAATGAGTGGATATAAGTGTGTGCACGTGAGTGACTGACTGGATGGTTTGGGAATAATTGTTTGAATGGGGATGTGGGAGTGAGTGTTTGGGTGGGGCTGTGAGAGTGACTGTCTGGGTGGGGGGTGAGGGAATGAATGACTGGGTGGGGGTGTAGAAGTGAGGAACTGTCTGGCTGGGGGTGAGGGAGTGAGTGAGTGACTTGATGGAGGTGAGAGAGTGAGTAACAGGGTGAGGGTATGAGAGTGAGTAATTGAATGGGCTGTGGGAGTGAGTAACTTGGTGGGGTGTAGGAGTGAGTGACTGACTGGGTGGAGATGTGAGAGTGAGTAACTCAGTGGGGCTGTGGGAATGAGTGATTGACGGTGTGAGTATGGGAGTGAGTGATTAACTGGGTGGAGGTGTGGGAGTGAGTAACTCAGTGGGGCTGTGGGAGTGAGTGACTGACTGGGTGGAGATGTGGGAGTGAGTAACTCAGTGGGGCTGTGGGAGTGAGTGATTGACTTGGTAGGAGTATGGGAGTGAGTGATTAACTGGGTGGAGGTGTGGGAGTGAGTAACTCAGTGGGGCTGTGGGAGTGAGTGACTGACTTGGTGGGAGTATGGGAGTGAGTGATTAACTGGGTGGAGGTGTGGGAGTGAGTAACTTGGTGGGGTGTAGGAGTGAGTGACTGACTGGGTGGAGATGTGAGAGTGAGTAACTCAGTGGGGCTGTGGGAGTGAGTGATTGACTTGGTGGGAGTATGGGAGTGAGTGATTAACTGGGTGGAGGTGTGGGAGTGAGTAACTCAGTGGGGCTGTGGGAGTGAGTGACTGACTGGGTGAGAGTATGGGAGTGAGTGATTAACTGGGTGGAGGTGTGGTAGTGAGTCTGCTTTAAAACCAGTCTTATTTTTGTCACTCACTCTCACTGCCACACTATCCCACCCTCTAACATTCTGGTACATTTTATTGCTTCCTCTTTTTTAACTCAATAACTTATTGCTACAACATTGCTTCACCTTTGTTCAGCAACTGTTTTTCTTTCCTTAAAGCCTCAACTTTTTCTGAAATTCAGTTTATTGTATGGCCAAACTTTATCAAAGTAACTCCTCAGAGGCCGATATCTCTTCACCAGTTCCGTTTGTTTTCAGATGCTCTGAGAGTGCCGGTGGTACACAGTCACAATCTGGAGTGTCAGTAACCCTGACACTTCCATACTTATATACAGGCAAAACTCCCTGTTTGGACAGGCAATTGAGACCTCAATCAAGGAGCTCATAATCCTAGAGGCCAACCTCATTGGGCCTTGTTGCTTATCTCACTCATCAGCCCTTGAGTAAAAAAATTATACAAATGTGGCAAAAAGATTAAACCAACCCAGAGCATCATTGCTGAAAATGATTAAAAAATATTTTGGAGGTGGGAGAGATTTCATAAACCAGCAATGGACCAACCTCAGTTACTGTGACACAGCTGATCCCAGCAGCTCTGGAATCAGACTGGGAGCAGACTCCAGGAATGTACTTACCCTTTCTGCTTCAGGAGCAGAGATTTAGACTGAAAAAGTCAACAGTGGCAGCTAGAGATTTGTTTCCTTGGATTCTCAACAGATTACACACCAATAATTTAGCTAAGAACATCATTTATTTATATGTAACATTAAATGCTTACAACGTACACATGGGTGATAAATAAATTAAGAACTACTTGAGTCTGACGAAATCTTACTGCAAATGCACTGAAAGTTGATCATCATATGCAAGTAGCCAACTGGAGGGAAGGTTACATTGAGAATCTCCGAGGCACTGGATAATGTGCATTTTCACTGCTTTACAAATTGTGCATTAATGTCAATTCTAAAGTATATATTTGGAAGCTCAGTGCGGACTTCTTCCAGTTGTCCATTTGATCTGTGTAATTTTATTTCAGTTTTTAAATATGACAGAAAGTGATAGAGACTCTGTGCAGGAACCCTGGTGAAAGTCAGACTCTGAAAAAAGCTGTTTAGATTTTGTCCTGTTATAGAGTGGTGGGGTTTCTTTCATTCGTTAACTTGACAGAGGACACAGTTTGAGAGAGCAATTGAGTCCAATTCCAAGGGTTCACCCTTAAATTTCACCATTATTCCTCACAGCACCAGGGATCCGGGTCCAGTTTCTGGCCTTGAGTCATTGTCTGTACAGAGTCATTCTTCCCATATCTGCCTGAGTTTCCTCTGGGTGCTCCAGTTTCTTCCTACAGTCCAAAGATGAGCATTATAGAGCATGCCGTATCTGTGGGGAGGCTACACGTTTTCCCCCTATCTGCATGGGTTTCCTCCCACAGTCTGAAAGACATGCTGGTTAGGTGCATTGACCCAAACAAGCGCCGGAGTGTTGCAACCAGAGATTTTCACAGTAACTTCAGTGCAGTGTTAATGTAACCTTACTTATGACACTAATAAATAAACGTTAAACTTTTCTGGAACATGAAACATCTTACTTAATGGGTGGTGTAACCAGTTAATCAAAAACAGCATTGCCTAAGAGTTCTGCTTTCAACCTATCAGGGTGATCTTGTCATGTTGAGGTCTCAGTTCAAGATGAAGATTTCTACATATTAAAATCAATAAGGGATATGATGATAGTGCAGGATAATGATGTTCATAGAATCATAGAATCCCTATAGTGCAGAAGGCCATCTGGCCCATTGAGTCTGCACCAACAGCAATCCTGCTCAGGCCCCATCCAACAACTCTACATATTTACCTGCTAATCCCTCTAATCTATGCATCCCAGGACACTAAGGAGTAATTTAGCATGGCCAATCAACCTAACCTGCACATCCTTGAGTTTGGAAGTCTAAAATCAGTCATGATCTCATTGAATGGTGAAGCAGGTTCGAAGGGCTGAAATGGCCTTCTTTTGCTCCCATTTCTTATGCCTCATGAGAGTTGTGGGAGCAAAGTGTACAAATCAAAAAAATCAAAGTGGCATCAAGGAAATATGATGCTCCTGCAGCTAGGAGCAAGGGGGGGGGGGGGGGGGGGGGGGGGTGCAGGGAACGGGGAGGAAGTAGGGATGTTGCTTAGGCTGCAGCAGGGCAGGCTGTGGATAACAACCACCCTTAAGTTTGACAAATGTTAGCAATTAGAGGTGAGAATGGGACCATTTCATTGTGTTAATTCCCAAAGATTAATTGTGGGCAAAGAGGAAGGGGTTGGGGAGGTGGACATGAACCCATCCTGGATGTTCTATCACTGAATAATTTAAGGCTGAGATAAAACAGATTTTTGTTCTCTCGGGGACGAGAGGGATATGGGGATCAGTCGGGAAAGTAGAGCTGAAGCCCAGAATCAGCCTTTGATTTGATTTGATTTTTTATTGTCATGTGTATTAACATAGAGTGAAAAGTATTGTTTCTTATGCGCTATTCAGACAAAGCATACCATTTGTAGGGAAGGAAAGGAGAGGACGCAAAATGTAGTCATAGCTAGGGTATAGAGAAAGATCAAGTTAGGGTAAGGTAGATCCTTTCAAAAGTTTAATGGCAGCAGAGAAGAAGCTGTTCAGTTGGTATGTGACCTCAGACTTTTGTATTTTTTCCTGACGGAAGAAGGTGGAAGAGAGAATGTCCGGAGTGTGTGGGGTCCTTAATTATGCTGGCTGCTTTTCCAAGGCAGTGGGGGAAGTGTAGACAGAGTCAATGGATGGGAAGCTGGTTTGTGTGATGGATTGGGCTACATTCATGACCTTTTTTTGCTGAGTTGGACAGAACAGGAGCCATACCAAGCTATGATATAACCAGAAAAAATGCATTCTATGATGTATCTATAACAGCTGGTGAAAGTCGTAACAGACATGCCAAATTTCCTTAGTCTTGTGAGAAAGTTGGTGGGCTTACTTAACTGTAGCAATGACATGGGGGGACCAGGACAGGGTTGTTAGTGATCCGGGCACCTAAAAACCTAAGGCTCTCGACCCTTTCTACTTTGCCCCTATTTATGTAGACAGGGGCATTTTCTCCACTATGCTTCCTGAAATCGATGACTATCTCCTTTATCTTGTTGACTTTAAGGGAGAGATTACTATTGCTGCACCAATTCACCAGATTCTCGATCTTATTCCTGCCATATGGTCTACTCCTGCCCTTATTTATTTTGTCTTCATGTTAGTGACAGATTTTTAAGTGGCATGGTTCACTATGAAGACAGCATTTAGAATAATGCTTGACGGACTCCCATTGGTCATACTTGAGAAAGTAGCCCATGAACTGACTAATTAAATGAGGCGGCTATGCCCTACAAATGATTAAACCCATTAAAGTCAGCAGGAATATTAGAACAAATTCAATTAATTTTCCTTCGCTGTCCTTCATGCACGTATCACCTTAATCAGCATTCAATCAACAACTGAAGTCAATAAATGGTGCATTCAAAAAGAAAGATAAATGTTATTCGTTGGCATTAATGCAATTAGTCTTTGTTTTGCATTTGAAAATAGACAACATGCACTTCATTTTTCAAATGTTATTTCTGTGGATAAGACACATTCCCCAATATACAGCACCGCTGACAGAAGCAGAACAATTACCAGCTGTTACAAGACGATGACATGGTGGCACAGTGGTTAGCACTGCTGCCTCACAACACCAGGAACCCAGGTTTGATTCCAGCCTTGGTCACCGTCTGTATGGTTTTCCTCTGAGTGCTCTGGTTTTCACCCACACTCCGAAGATATGCAGCTTAGGTTGACTGGCCATGGAAAACTGTCCCTTCGTGTCAGGGAGACTAGCAAGTTAGTTATGGGGGCGTCACAGTAGCACAGTAATTAGCATTGCTGCCCGACAGCACCAAGGACCTGGGTTCAATTCCCATTGAGTGACTGTCTGTGTGGACTTTGTATGTTCTCCCTGTGTCTGTGTGGGTTTCCTCCGGGTGCTCCGGTTTCCTCCGACGTTCTGAAAGATGGGCTGATTTGGTGCATCATTGGTGCATCAACCCAAACAGGTGCTGGAATCTCGCGGCTAGGGGAATTTCACATTGCAGTGTTAATGTAAGCTTTACTTGTGATTAAGTAACTTTATAAGTAGGGTTACAGGAATAGGGTCTGGGTAGTATTGTTGTCGGTGCAGACTTGATGGGCCAAATGGCCTCCTCTGCATTGGAGGGAGTCTATGATAGCCCTTTTTTTGGATTTGGAGAAAGATAAAGTGCACTTCATTTTTCAAATGCTAATTCTATAGTTGAGGCACACTCCCCAATATAGAACACCGCTGACAATTACTAGCTGTTGTAAGATGATAATTTTACCCTAAACATTACATGCTGCACAAATAAACATGTGTGTGTGTGTCATGCTTGTCACTTCCCAGTGTGTGTCTCGATCGAGGCAAGGTATGGCAATGGAGGGTGAATTGTGAGAGAGATTCCTCGCCATGGAGGCTGGAGCTGTGTACTCCATAATGTCGCTGTGATGTGTACTGGGGCAACAGCGGAGCGCCACTTAACAGGTTCAGTGCTTTTAATGACTATGTCATCCGGAGCCCAGCCTGCAGACTACATCAAAGGCACTCGCCGCCGGTGGGCTGTTCATCAAGCCGGGCAATGTGCTGTGCGAAACGGGGCCGACTGGGGAAAAGCAGCTAAATGTCACACCTCATTAAAAGTGCACCAAAACCCCAGCAGAAAGCAAATGGTGCGTCTGTTATTACACTCAGGTAAAACGCTGAACACTTCAATCTGGGGAAATGAGGCTCTGACAGGCATTAAATAATTACAATAATGATTATTTCCCTCTGCAAATGAAAGGCTTTGTACGTTTCGGGAAAATGTCAGGAAGCTTGGAAGCACTTAGAATGTACAGACACAGCGTGCGCTGTGCCAGGAAACGCACTCTACATTTCAATCGAAAGATGAAACAGAAAGTATAAATCAAGTGGGTTATTGCTATTGATCGGAGCGGGGGAGAGTCGCCTACATCCGGCCCAGTCTTGTGGAATGAACGGAGTTTTCTACCCCAGCCCCTGCTGTCTAAATCAGTTCGGCTTTCCAATTCCAGGCAGCGAGATTCACCTCTGAGAAGGGGCAATATGCATTGTCATTCAGGGTTTTGTGTAGTGCACACTGCTAATTGGTTTGCCAATTAGAGATAAAAAAAACAAAGACATTCCAGCAGTATTGGATGTGTCAGGTGTATGCAGATTTAATATTGAAATATGTTTAGCATTGTAATGATATGATAAGGGATTTTCACAGTAACTTCATTGCAGTCTTAAGGTAAGCCCACTTGTGAGACTAATAAATAAACTTTATAAATTACTGTTGTCTTTAGGGTGGTCATGGTGGCACAATGGTGAGCACTGCTGTCTCATGGCGCCAGGGATCAGGGTTCGATTCCCGGCTTGGATCACTGTATGGTGTTTGTACATTCTCTCTGTGTGGATTTCCTCTGGGTTCTCTGGTTTCCCCCCACAGTCCAAAAGAGGCGCTGGTTAGGTTGATTGGCCATGTTAAATTATCCCTTAGTGTGAGGGGATTACAGAGTAAATAAAAAGAGTTATGAAGATAGGGCTAGGTGGGATTATGCATACTCAATGGGCTGAGTAGCCTCCTTTTGCACTGTAGGGATTCTATTTGATTGTGTCTGTCTACACTTTCTCATTTTATGGTGGCACTAGTTTGTTTTTGCAGTAATTTATAGTTCCCCTTTTTTCTTGCAAGCTCTCTCTCTCTCTTGCGCTTTCAACCTTTAAGCTGTCCATTTGAGAATTATAATGAAGCTTTTGGGGTAAATATCTCTCTAATTATCCCTCCCTCTTGTACAGAAATGCCTGACCTTCTGTTCAATGATTTGCCTCCCTGATGGCACAGCCAAGAATTAACTCAGTGGGAAATAACTGCGGTGAACCTGTGTGAACTCGTGTAACACTACATCAGCATCTTGACTGGAGTCCACATTATACAAATAACACATGTAACTGAAGTCTGCCCTGCTGCAACTTGAACTTGAATGTTATTGAAGTGCCTGAGAATTTTCTTCCCTGAGATTTCTTTCCTAAAGTGTGGTGAATGTATGGAATTCACTCTCACAGAAAGTAGTCGAGGCTAAAATGTTGTACGGTTTCAAGGAGAAACTAGATGTAGCTCTTGGGACTAAAGGGATCAAGGGATATGGTCGGAGAAGTTTAAAGTTTATTTACCAGTGTCACAAAAGTAGGCTTAACATTAACAATTGCAATAAAGTTATTGTGAAAATCGTCACATTCTGGTGCCTGTTCTGGTATGCTGAGGGAGAATTTAGCACAGTCAGTGCACCTAACCAATCTTTTTGTATTGTGGGAGGAAACCAGAGCACCCGTAGGAAACCCCACGCAGACATGGGAGAATGTGCAGACTCCACACAGACAGTGACCCAACCCACGAATGGAACCCGGGTCCCTGGCACTGTGAAGCACCATTGCCAACCACTGTGCCACAAAGGTAGGATCAGGATATTGGGGTGAATTTTACTATCCTGTCCACCATGGGAATCTGAAGCAGGCTGGCGGGGAGGGAGCGGGGAACAGATCATGGAAAGGCCATTGACCACAGGTGGGATTTTCCGGCTTCAGGGCGAACTTGGCCACAAATCCCACAGATTGAATTTAATGATCAGCCATGATCAAAGTGAATGGTGGAGGAGACCTGAAGGGCTAAATGGCCTACTCCTGCTCTGGTTTCTATACATGTTTCTACGTAATCTTTCAGGGCAATGATTTTCTGTACAATTTCCAATCAGCATTTATGTGGGTTAACATCCTGATAAAATATTGTAAGCAACAGAAGAGGTAGAACCAGAGACTTAAAAGAAATCAAATTCTGTACATCCCAATCCCTCAGTCTTTCCTGATTTTACATTGCAAAGTTAAAATTTAGCTTGACAAAATCTTTTCACCATTTCGCTATAAACTTTTCTTTGTGGCTACAACAGACAATGGTCTCTTATACCACTTACTGAATATTAATATTGGAATTTTTCCAAGATGGCACCAGAATGAGGCAACTTCTTGCAAGCTGTGCCTAGTGTACCTTCCAATTCTATCTTTTACTCTTGATCTATGCTTCTAAAACTTCATTCTAAACTCTTTTAAACTCTCTAACAATGCTCTAATTCAATCTCTTACAGATTTGGCAATCCTTAGGCTTCCATGTTGCCATCAGACTTTTGAATGGACCTACCTCGCATTGAATTGATCTTTTTGCTACACCCTAGCTACACTGTAACACTACATTCTGCACTCTCCTTCCCTTCTCTATGAATGGTATGCTTTGTTCATGTAGTACGCAAGAAATAATATTTTTCACTGTGTCCCAATGGATGTGACAATAACAAATCAATTCAAATCAAATAAAATTAATACTGCATAGCTGATCATCCTAGAGGCTAACATGCATCTCAAATTTCTTTCGATCAGTCCAAAGCTAAAGTATATACACTGAATACAGTTTAGCCCTACTGCAAAATTGTTGAGATAAAGGCCAACAATATCTCCAAATCAGCCTAAATCTGTACATTAATTGGAAAAAAAACATGGATAAAGAAGCAAAATACAATCTGAAATGAGAACAGAAAATGCAGTGTAAACTCAGCAGGTATCAGACGGAGCTGAAACGTTAACCGTGTCTCTCTCCACAGATGCTGCCAGACCTGCTGAGTTTATCCAGCATTGCTTTTATTTTAGGAAATACATCCTGCCTTTTTCAGCAACCTACGGCCCAGGCATTAGATAGCAATGGTTTTTATCCTATTTCCACTAATGTTACTTTCTGTTGATAATTTTCTGTTCCTGGCTTTTACTTAAAAAAATGCTGTCTGTTGTCATCCTCTGAGGTCAGTTAATTGGCAGTCATGTTTAACTAATTACATTTAGCATGAGCCAAAATAATTCCTTTATTTAGATGCCAGAAAAATCTCCTTGTTCCTGTTTGTTCCGGTCTTCCTTAGCTCATTCTCTGAACGTCAATCCTAGTCCTTTATTCAATGCATTGATAAAAGAGTGACCAGAGGTTATAGATGGCACTGCTTATTGAAATACCATCACCTGGCACCATATTGGGGTGGGGGAGGAAGGGGGGGGGGCGAGGAGAAGGCAGCCTCTTGATATAAGTTGCATCGCAGTGTGTCAGGGCAAAAAACCCATCTCATTCATTAATGTCCAAGGGCTTCCCATAAGGAGAAAAATAAAAGCTACAGCCACAGTCAAACAAAATGAGATTTAGTTTTGAAGGTAAACCAATCATGCAGACATATAGACATTTGTAGCACATCATAAGATCCCCGAGTCTGAAGGTGAGGCTCTAGATGCCCCCAAGAAGGCAGATGGCAATGGTTGTAATGCCACTACAAAGAGTAATGCTTGGGGACATAGGCCCATAGAAACATAAAAGATAGGAGCATTTGGCCCTTCAAGCCTGCTCTGCCATTCATCATAATCATGACTGATTGTCCAACTCAATAGCCTAATCCTTCATTCTCCCCTTAATCTATATCCCATTCATCTCAAGTACTATCTCTAGCCATCTCTTGAATACAAATCCCACCATAGCAGCTGGCGGAATTTAGACTCAGCTAATAAAATCTGGTATTGAAATCTAGTTGCAATAATGGTGAGCGTGAAACCATTGTCGATTGTCGGAAAATCCCATCTGATTCACTAATGTCCTCTGGTGGAAGAAAGCTGCCCTCCTTACCTGGCGTGACTCCAATGCCACATCAATGTGGTTGACTCTTAACTATTCTTTGAAGTTGCTCGATTCAGGACAATTTGGGATTGGCAAGAAGGAAGAAAACAACATTGGGTGGAATTTTATTCATTTTCCACAGGATGTGGCAGTGAGTGTGGTAAACAGTGTTGAAGACACTGGTACCAATGGCAGCTTTCTCTCCTGTATTGTCAGGAATATCATGCAGGAAAGCTGAAAGGGCAGATCTCGTGACATTGCACTGGCGAGTCTGGCTCTGACTGAGCCTGTCCCACCAACATCTTAGAATTATTGAATTCTATAGTGCAGAAGGAGGCCATTCAGCCGATTGAGTCCACACCAATGATAATCCCACCCAGGACCTATCCCATGCATTTACCCTAGCTAGCCTCCCTGACACTATGGGACAATTTAGCATGGCCAATCCACCTAATCTGCATGTCTTTATTTTTAAAGTTTGGGGTACCAGTTTTAAAGACTGCCCTACTGCACAAAAGTTAAAAATGAATCATCCTAGCACCCAGCCATCTCTTAACCTCCCCTGGCAATGGCCCCTGGCAATGAGTCATAAAACTCAGTAAGAATCTAGCAACACCAATTTTAAATCCAACCGATTTATTTGATAGTAAATTTTCAAGCTTTCGACACTCTGTGTCTTCGTCAAGCAAATGACACAGAGTGCCGAAAGCTCGCAAATTTACTATCAAATAAATCGGTTGGATTTAAAATTGGTGTTGCTAGATTCTTACTGAGTTCTTACTACCCCAGTCCAACGCCGGCATCTCTACACAATGAGTCATAAAGTCATAGAGGTTTACACTATGGAAACAGGCCATTCGGCCCAACTTTTCCATGCTGCCTTTTTTTTTAAACCCTAATCTAATCCCAATTTCCCACATTTGGCCCATATCCCTCTATACCCATTTTACCCATGTAACTGTCTAAATGCTTTTTAAAAGACAAAATTGTACCCACCTCTGCTACTGCCTCTGGCAGCTCATTTCAGATACTCAGCATCCTCTGCGTGAAAAAATTGCATCTCTGGATCCTTTTATATCTCTCCCCTTCACCCTAAACCTATGCCCTCTAGTTTTAGATGCCCCTATCTTTAGAAAAAGATATTGACTATCCATTGATCTATGTCCCTCATTACTTTATAAACTTCTATAAGATCACCCCTCAGCTTTCTGCACTCCAGAGAAAAAAGTCCCAGTCCATCCAGCCTTTCCTTCCAACTCAAACCATCAAGTCCCGGTAGCACTCAAGTAAATGTTTTCTACACTCCTTCTAGTTTAATAATATCCTTTCTATAATGGCCCCTGGCTTTGCCAGTGCCAGCAGATTACAATCCTTCTTCCCGAAACGATGCACTCCCATGAACTCCTCCATGAGACTTCCCACTGATGTAAAACATGATTTGAGCCTCATATTGGGATTTTCCATACCCATCACCAAACCTGCCCGAGTAAAACAGGAGCGGGAAATCCCAACCAGTGAGTCTCAGACTCAAGGATGGGGTGAGCTGTGGCAGCTTGCCCAACGGAATGTGCCAGAAGCTTCTGCAACAGCAGCAGCCCGCAGATAAGAAGGATGGATTGGGAGTATCAGTAGCAGAGGTATGGAAGGAGCAAGCAAGAGCCAAAGAGTGGGGAAGTGGGTAGATCATTAATATTGATGGGAGATATTGCTGTGAGATAACTGGAGAGGAATGGGGTCCATAGAACCATACAACCCCTACAACTCTTCAAAACAGCATCTAATCCAGGCCCACTACCTCCACTCTCCGAAAGAGCATCCTACCCAGACACCCCTCCTCCCCCTCTGAAAGAGCAACTATGACTATTGAGTTGGATGATCTGCCATGATCGTGATGAAAGGCAGAACAGGCTTGAAGAGCCAAATGGTCTCCTCCTGCTCCTATCTACTACATATGTTTCTATTTAATTTATTTATGTTTATTTTATTAATGTCACAAGTAGGCTTTCATTAAAACTGCAATGGAGTTACTGTGAAAGTCCCCTAGTCGTCACGCTCCGGCACCTGTTTGGGTACACTAAGGGATAATTTAGCATGGCCAACGCACCTATCCGGCTGTTTCTATCTTACCCAATCCATCACCCACCTCCTGCCACCCTTTCCCCATAACCCATGCTTTTATCATGGTCAATCCACCTAACCTGCACCCGGAGGAAACCCACGCAGACATGGAGAGAATGTGCAGACTCCATACAGACAGTTGTCCATGACTGGAATTGAACCCGGGTCCCTGGCGCTGTGAGGCAGCAATGTTAACCACTGTGCCACCATGCCACTCACAGAACCAGAACTAATAGGGAGCCAGAACTGTGGCCAATCATCGATCTTAGTTTAGAAACACATTATAAATTTGACTAAGGGGAAAAGCTGAGCTGATGTGAATGTCTAAATCCTCCTGTCCATTCTCTGTGGAAGGAATCCAACACCAACCACCTGCTCCTCCAGTGGAGAATTGGTCGACTTTCCTGGCAGCACTTGTCAGCTACTCTCCGGAAGCCATGAAGCTCTATAAGTGCTGCATTTCTAGTCTTATCAAACCACATCTGCTGACTTTTCCCCTGAGAATGGGTAATGCAAACCTGCAGTGTTTGGCTGAATCATTGCTGCTGGAATGGGAGCAATTGTAAACAGCCTGTCCTTACTCTGAAGCCACTTTCCCCAGTGTAGATTCAGAGATCAGACATAGCCTGTTAACTCTGCCTCATGTTTGTGCCCAGATATTTACATTTATCTGCTTATGGTTTGCCACAATCCTATCCAGCCTTTTCCAAATCCTTACAGATCTCTTTCTCTCAACAGATGTTTAACAGGATATCAGATATTGTCGTACATTAAGCCTGCACTTTGAGCTCCAAGTGCCCCAAGAGAAGAATCTTATTGAATGTTAGCCCACTGCAAGATGCCCTAATATTCTACTTTTCCAATATTAAATAAAAAAAACTAATAAAAAAAAGACATTTATTTATCAGTCCCAAGTAAGATTTACATTAACATTGCAATGAGATTATTGTGAAATTCCCCTAGTGGCCATACTCTGGCACCTGTTCGGATCAATGTACCTAACCAGCACATCATTCAGACTGTGGGAGGAAACCAGAGCACCTGGAGGAAACCCACGCAGACACAGGGAGAATGTGCAAACTCCACATAGATGGTGACCCAAGCTTGGAATCGAATCCGGATCTCTGATGCTGTGAGGCAGCAGTACTAACCACTGTGCCGCTGTGCCACCCACTGCATCAACGACAGAAGCAAAATAACTTTTACTGCAACACTAACTCCCAAATAATCATTTGGACAATAGTGACAATATAAGGGTAAATTTGCATGTTGGGTGGGTAGTACAACAAACATTTGAGCCACCTGTTCAAAGTCCTTGTCACAAGATCCAAATCTTTAATTATTTGCAGCATTCGAACACAGCTCCTCATGATAGGTACAGAATCCAAGGTGTTAACACCTTGCCAAATCACATCTTTAAGGTTAAGAGAACATAAGAAATAGGAGTAGGCTTTCTAGCCATTTGAGCCTGCCATTCAATAAGATCATGGCTGATCTGAAGTGGATCAGTTTCACTTTCCTGCTTTCTCCCCATAGCCTTAATTCCCTCATCTATCAGAAATCTATCTACAGTGACTTAAATATATTCAGTGAGGTAGCTTTCACCACTTCAACAGGCACAGAATTCCAGAGACTCGCTACCCTTTGAGTGAAGAAGTTCCTCCTCAACTCTGATCTAAGAGAAACAGTCATTAATTGCCTTTCAGCACACATACATAGGGGATAGCTGGGACACTGAATTGTGTGGAAGAGCTATGAGACTAAATATGTCAATAAAATCTCTCAATAAAGAAAAGCTCTGTGTCTATGGGCCAAGACCAATGGAGATTTCCATTCTGGGGACCGCGCCCGCCCTTATTCCAGTGTGGGCAAGGTGGTAGAGTTTCAGCCTATGTTTCAGTTTCACCAACCAGCTTGGATCCTGTTGACAAGAGGGATCTTAAAGGGAAAGACAAGGCAATAATGGGAGTGAGGGCATGCACGGATCAACAGGCAGAATATATGTATCCCACAAAATTCATTTAAAAAGTTACCTAAGCTACTGAGTATTGCTCAATGCTTAGTACTAGGGGCATCCTATCCAAATATATTACAGCTTAATATGCCTCCTGCATTGGCCAAGGCCGCTAGAATCTATGAAGGGTTGTGAACATAGCCCAGTCCATCACACAAACCAGCCTCCTGTCCACTACTCCATCTGCATTTCCCACAGTCTCAGGAAAGCAGCCAGCATAAGCAAGGATCCCATGCACCCAGACATTCTCTCTTTCACCTTCTTCTAATGGGAAAAAGATACAAAAGTCTGAGACCACAGAGCAACCGACTCAAGAACAGCTTCTTCTCTACTGCCATGAGACTTTTGAGTACACGTACCTTACATTAAGCTATGGCTGTAACATTGTATTTTGCACCCTCTCCTTTCCTTCTCTTCTATGTACTCTATGAACAGTATGTTTGTCTGCTCATTGCGCAAGAAACAGTGCTTTTCACTGAATCCCAGTACAATAATAAATCAAATCAATTGTTCTTATCTTTGATGTCTCAAGATTACACGAGGAGTCTATATACAAGATGCCCATATTAAACAGCAGGTATTACACATACTGCAATATTTCAATTTGGGAGCATACTGCAGTTACTTTTCTATCTTCAATGGGAATTCATGAAAAGCCCCAACAAAAATGAGCAGGAATTGGGCTGCCTTGACATGATTGGCCCACTCTTTCTGACCCTCCTTCTGTCAGAGAGAGGCCATGGAAGCGTTATTTGCATGGCAATCTGCAGAGAGGGGCTCATTCTCCCAGTCTGCTGCACTCTCCCAGGCTTCCCGCTGGGCGCCAGATTTCCGGCACCATCAGCTCTGCACCAGAAATCAGTGTGGAGCTGTGTAATTTATGATAATTCTAATTTTAATATTATTTATATTGATTAGTGGGCCTGGGCTGAAATCATTGGGCCCATTAGTATCTCCCACCATGCCAGAAGTATCTCACTCCAACGGGGTTTACGATAGCTCCCCACTTGTGGGGAATTGGCAGCCAGACCCTGCTGGAATGAAGGTGGGCAATCAAGGTACATCCTCAGAAGTCCTGGGAGTACGGGGGAATGGCGCCCTGAGCACTGCCAGATTGGCCCCTTGACACTGCCCAAGGGGCAAACTGGCAGAGCACAAGGGGGCATCTTACCACTGCCCACTTGGCATTGGGCAATGCCAAGGGATTGGAGCCTCTGAGAGGGAACATTGGTGCGGGGGGGGGGAATCCCACTGCCATTTGGCACCCAATGACAGAGGGAGGGAGGGAGGGAGGCCAGCGATCGGGGTTAGCCATCAGGATGTGACGAAGGGTGTGGTGGTTCGCCTGCTGGAGGAGATTGGGGCTGCCGGGGTTGGGGGTGGAGGGGGTTGGGGGAGGAGATCGGGCGAACGAGGCAGGGAGGCGGGCTGGGGATCGAGGCCATCCTATGGGGGGAGTCGACAGGGTAGCGACTGGGAGGCCGGCAGTGTTGGGCCACTGCGCACGCGCAAATCTCGACACTGACAGATTAGTGCCATGCTGCCTGTCTCTCCAGCAGAGATAGGCCTCATCCCCTGCTTTTTCACATGAATGCACTCTGCGGCACGCAGAATGTCAGAAATCCTTTTGGAATTCCCGCTGAAAAAACACGGGGATTTTCTCCAGTTTTTATGTAAGTTCAACACTTAGAATTTTTTTGGGGAGAATCACATCCAGAGTTTGTGGAAACCAATTTCAGATTGTTTCTCGAATTAGCAACACTGATATCACCCTTGTAATTCATGCCATGGGAAATCTCGCATACATCAATGACATGGAGTCTCTTGACGGCTGTCATCTACAAGAAGGGTTGCTGCTGACATGAAAATGCTGCATGAAAATGGAACAAAACGCTACACATAAAACAGCATATATTAGAAATAATGTGACACCTATAACAAGGCTATCTTCCAGTTTAAGAGGTTAAGGTATTAGCAGATGTGCAATATAGTGCCACAAAAAATTAATTAAAAGCAAGTGTTTTAGTAGAAATAGAAAATGCTGGGTAGGTCAGCAGGTCTGGCAGCATCTGCAGAGCGACAAATAGAGTTAATGTTTCGAGTTTATGTGACCCTTCTATCAAAAGGACAAACAAGCTTATGGACTCGAAGCATTTGCTCTGTTTCTCTCTCCACAGATGCAGCCAGACCTGCTGATTTATCCAGCATATTCAGATTCTTTTAATTTCAGATTTGGAGCATCAGTAGTATTTTGCTTTTGTTTTTGTTTCGGTTAAAAATTTGTTCCTCTGCCAGCTAATCCAATGACAATCATAATCCAGCATTGTAGTTGGACGGTTCTATGGAAAACTGAATAAATCTTACATCTAATCGATGACTGAAACTGTGAACATAACTGTGGGATGTTCACAAGATAGGTGCTCTGATAGTGTAGAACATTGTCTGAATTGCTGGAGTACACTGAAGTACTGCAATGGACTTCCAAGTTTTTATTTACCTATAGTACAAACCCACTGCTCCCTCAATGATTCAATGGCCACAATTTTACCAGCTCGTCCCATCCATCGATGGGGGAGGTGAGCCGGGAAAATCTCGTGAGAGCTGAGAAATTAGGTTCACGCCCAATTTCCCACCTCTCCCAATCTTACCGGCATTAGATATCTGGCACTTTCAGCTTCTCGCCCGTTCTGGTGAGAAGCTGAATAATTTATTTTAATATATGTAAATCACGTTTTGCATGTGATTAGCGATCCCGGGACGCAATGATCCAGGCTCACTTACCTTTGTAGCCTCACCAGGAGAGGTTCTCTCTGGCATGGAAAACACTTTATCCCCAGCAATGGGGAACAGCCGTGTTGGACACGCCAGTAGAACCAGAGGCCATTGAGGACCCGGGGAGGTCGAAGGCAAGGGTGCGCATGCCCCTTGGGCAGTGCCAGCTTGGCAGTACCAGCCCTGATATTACCTATCGGTCTCTGCATGCGCAATAGCCCCCTCTGCTGCGAGAGCAGGTTGGCTGGTACGTCAAGCCTTATACATTGCCTCTAGTGGCTGGAAACAGTCCAGCCCATTTTTTAGTTTAGGTCCACAAGATACAGAGTAAAAACTCACCCAAGGAACGGAGCTGAAACTCTCCTGTATTCACGCTAGCTGGGCACCTAAAATTTTTCTCGTAAAATCACCCCCCCGTGTGTAAAATGCACACTCCAGTTAGATACTGAGGCTTAGAAATCAAGAAGGTCCTTGGGCTTACTGTTTGTGCTGAATAAGATGCTGACACTCAGAGTTTACTTTGACTTTGTGCAAAAGGGGCGGCACAGTGACACAGTGTTTATCACTGTTGCCAGAGACCTGGGTTCAATTCCCAACTTGGGTCACTGCCTCTGTGGAGTTTGTATGTTCTCCTGTGTCAATATGGGTTTCCTCTGGCTACTCCAGTTTCCTCCCATCGTCTGAAAAATGCACTGGTAGGGTGCTAAATTCTCTCTCAGTGTACCTGAACAGGTGCCAGCGTGTAGCGACTAGGGAATTTTCACAGTAATTTCATTGCTGTGTTAATGTAAGCCTACTACTTGTGACGAATAAATAAACAATTGTGTAAGATGGGTGTAGGCAGTCAGCAGCCCATTTTACATCTTATTTGTTATTTTCATTGCAGTTCCATACCAAGATTGTCAAGTTCTGCCTCACACATGAAGAAAAATATGGTTAATCGAACAAATTACAGGAGGTTTGTTGATAGCACAGAACCTGCTTTCAGTATGAGTCAACACCTACTGGTAGGGCAAAAAGTGGAGAGAAATGGAAATAAATTGACATTAGGAACAATAGCTTACATCAGGCACGCAGCACTCACACCATGTGACTTGAACTGTGTCAAGTGTGGTTGAAATTGAAGTTCCTCTCTATTGGGGAAGGCACCCACTTAAATTAACGGGTGATTCATGCACAGCTTTGAAACAGCCTGTGCTGGAGACATGACGGCCTTTGTGGCAAAGACAGTTTCTCTTAAGAACTATAATCAGTGTCTGACAAGTCAAGATTTTAGTTGAGAACACAGCCATAGAGCAGACAGCACATTTAAATGTGCGGACAGAATTTTAATGGGAATAATGAACAGTGAAGGTGGCGATTATGTGGAATACTTCAACAGAACTGAATGTGACAGGTAGGGAAAGCAGAGCTGGCTACACACATCACCAATCACCAAAATTGATTATTCTCCCAAATCAAGAACTCTGATCGTCTAATGTATTGAAAGAGAAAACTCATTTGCCTCGATTAAACAGATTTCTGGCAATATCCATATTTTTGTTTTACCCAAGACTCAGGATTCAAAAGCAAATTTATGAAAACCCCCAGCACAGAAAGTCTTAAATGTGAGACATAAAATGAAAGAATCGTTGGAGTTGCTCTTTGTTTGTTTCAAACATAATCATGGAAAATGGCACTCAGGCACACTTACTTTATGTTGAGATCTCCTTTTATGTGTTGCCTCCTGTGCCCTAGATTGGGTGGTATTAGCTAGGGCAGTCTGACACGAGGGATTGATTGAGTGTTCTTATTCATTTTTAATAAAAGTTAAGGAGAGATGCCATGGGAACCACATACTCTCTGCTTGAATGCACCTACTACTATTACCTCTCCACTAGCTAAGAGCATCTTCTGAAAATTGAAACAGATATGCCTGATCCTAAAGGCGTTGCATCACGATTTTTAATATTGAAATAACAGGCTTCTGTGAAGGAGTTGGGTGATTATCTGTTCGTGATGAAAGAGAGGGGCAAGGGTGTACAAATAAGTTATGGTAAAAATGTAATTCCACCAAACTGTGCTTGAAGAAACTGCAGCCTCAGAGAATCACCACTACAAGTATGCTCCCTTTTGAGTGTGAATCCTTAGTGGAAGTGTAGGGTTATTGCTGCCCTGAATTGCATTCAAATGTTTAATGCATTTGTAAGCCATCCTGTCCTACATTTCAAGTGGACGGATTAACACCTGGGTTAATACAGAGGGATCTCATACGAACCTATCAAACTCTTGTTCACTAATGTCAGAAAAGGGGTTTTTAGGCTGGGGAGATAGTGGAAGCAGATATGGTAGTGATTTTTAAGGGTTGTCTTGACAAATACATGAATAGGATGGGAATAGAGCAATATGGTCCCCTGAAGGAAGAGGATTTTAGTTCAGTCGGACAGCATGGTCGGTCAAGGCCTGCAGGGCCAAAGGATCTGTTCCATAGTTGTAATTTACTTTGTTCTTTGTTCTATTAAAATAGAATCACTACAGTGCAAAAGGAGATCATTCGGCCCATCAAGCCTGAACTGACAACAATCTCACCCAGAACCATCCCCATAATTCCAAGTAATTACCCTGCTAGTCCCCCTATTTTGCTTGGGTGAGATCGTAAAATCCCACTCAAGGCCAACAGAGATTTCCACTCTTGGTAGGGTTTCAGTCTAAAGGTCAGTTAGCATCGCGAATGCACCTAACCAGCACATCTTTCAGACTGTGGGGAAACCCATGCAGACATGGGGAGAACATGCAGCCTCCACATAGTGAAACGAGGCTGGAATTGAACCCTGGTCCCTGGTGCTTTGAGGCAACAAACTACAGTGCCCAAAATGTAAACATATTCCACACTTTTCACTTAAATGCCTTTAGTTGTCAGCAATAAATGTTAATGTTTTCCCTTTCTCAGAAGGAACCTGCTTGATGTCCAATTATCATGGCTTCCCTGAGAGTAATACGAGATAGATATTCACACATAATGTAGTGATGCTGCTGGCTTTCCTACTTGTCGACTTTATCCATTTCCAAGAATATTTTTGCATGAAAAGACAAGGCAGATATCAGCTCTCTTCATACAACATTGGGTCCCATTGGGTTGGTACCATTGGTAGTAGTGTGGTATTTGAGGCAACATCAATCTTTTATGGTGGCACATGGTTAGTGTTGTTGCTTCACAGTGCCAGTGACTTGGGTTCGATTCCTGGCTTGGATCCACTGTGTGGAGTTTGCATGTTCTTCCCATATCTGTGTGGGTTTCCTCCAGGTACTCCGGTTTCCTCTCACACTCCAAAGATGTGCTGGTTAGGTGCATTGGCCACGCTAAATTCTCCCTCAGTGTATATGAATAGGTGTCGGAGTGTGGCGACTAGGGGATTTTCACAGTAACTTGACTGCCGTATTAATGTAAGCCTACATGTGACTAATAAATAAAGTTTAACTTTTTTTAAAAAATCCGAAGCGTCCAAATCCAGAGTTTATTAAAACTTTGCTGCAGGCAAAATTTCAGTCACTTTTAAAACTGTATTTTTCAAATTAAAGTGGGGAGATATTAAATTCGAGAGTTTTACACTGGGTGAGAGCTTTAATCACTTTTAAACATGAGCAAGAAGCGGCCAGTAAGTGCCTGCTGCTACTGCAAAGATCACAAGAAAAGCTATCAGCCCGGTGGAGAAATTGGATGCTTTAAAATTTAAACAGCTTGAGGCTGGAGAGTAAGCAGTCAATATTGCTGAAGAGTGACCCACCATGGTGCAACAGCCAAATCTTCCCCCGAGCCAATGCACCCAACGTCAAGTCTCTAAATGACTCAGAAACATCTCCATTGAAATTCTTTAGGGATGTCTTCAAAGCATCTCTGATGAGATAAACATCTCCCCACCTCATCCAACCGTAGAAGTAAATCATTCCCAAACTCAAGGGACTGCCCAAGAAGTGATAGACGCTGCTGAGTGTTATCTGATTTGAATCTTTACATGATTTCTTTTATATTTAGTAATTTACTTTGCAAGTTATTTCAGAAGGAATGTACAATACTGCACAATGTTTCCATCTGTGCATTGTTTTTTCCCCCAGGCAAGGAATGTTCAATGGAATCTAACTCCTATTCCTATGGGATTCCTATGGGAACACATGTGTTATGACGACCACAAAGGCCACAGGGGATCATCAGTAGCTCTTCCCTCAGGCTTCATGGAACACGAGCTCCTTTATTGAGTGAGAGGAGGCTCTCCCTGTGGGAAGCTGCCAGCAGGGTTTTTTTTAAGCCAATAACTTTACCCAGGCCAAAGATGTAGGTCCTGAGGTGAAGACTGCCTGACTGTAAGCCACAGGAGCAGTCTCCTTCTTTTGGTGCACAATAAAGAGAGTTGGAGACCAGAAACTGGCATTTGACCACGAGATATAGGAGCAAAATTAGACCATTCGGCCCATCAAGTATCCACCCTCAACTTCATTTCTGCCCCCCCCCAAGATATCATGCCCTTTCCCCAATTACATCACAGCCTGCCACCAATGGTGATACCCTCTGCCCCTAATTGTGGTATATCCTGTCCCTAATGATGTAACATCCTGCCCCCAATGATGCCACATCCTGTCCTCGATGATGTCACATCCTGCCCTCAGTTATTTCACACCCTGTTCCCAATGGTGTCATACACGGCTCCCAGCGGCATCATGCCCTACTCCCAAGGGCATGTGCAGTTCAAATGCTAAATAGTTAGTCTTCATTTGTCAATGTTTACTCCTCAAGAATTAATAGAAGTTGTCTACTCAGATTCATATTTCACATTCCCAATTAATATTGCCAAATGTAAATGGTGTAAACATTTTTAAGTAACTTGAAAAGCTTCATATAAAGCTTCCCAGATATACAAGGCAAGTTTTTTACACAGAGCGGGTGGGTGCTTGGAACATGCTGCAGGGGAGGGAGTAGAAGCAGATACTATAGTGACTTTTATCAACATCATATCAAAAAGATGGCAATCTCTTACATTTAAATTACATTAAAATACATACAAGCCACACTACACCAAGTGACAACAACAAGATAATCAGTGAATTATTTGCTTATGTTATAACAAAATATACTCTTTTTATACTGATATATAAACTTATAAGTACATACTTAATATACACTTATACAGAAAGTATACTCTTTTTATACTTGTTTTTTGCAAAGTCTGCACTTAGTTTCCACATAACTTCAGCATGTTGAACTCCCTTTGTTCCTTCTTGATTGAACCGTAGTATAATTTAAACAATTATTTGCTTATGTTGTAATAATATATACTCTCCCGGAATGCTGTTCAACAAAGGACAGTTGAGTCTGTACTAGATTTCCGCAGGAATCAATCACCTAGTGTCTCTTCCCTTAGCCTTGCCAATTTTTCCTCCTCAGATAATGATCCACATGAGACACTTTGGGAGTGAATTTCCACGGAGTTTTCCTTGCCATCCATAACATCAGTAGAAGAACTACTTCTAGAAAGTAAGTGCTAGAAATCCCTGCTGCTTCTTAAAGAGTGAAGGAAAAATCAACAGCTTACCAAGGTCTCTGGTCTATACAGAACAGCACTAACAGAACAGTCCTGGTACATATCCAAAGAACAAAGAAAATTACAGCACAGGAACAGGCCCTTCGGTTCTCCAAATCAGCACTAACCATGCTGCCCGCTGAACTAAAACCCATTCCTGGGGATCATATCCCTCTATTCCCATCCTATTCATGTATTTGTCCAGATGCCCCTTAAAAGTCATTATCGCATCTGCTTCCACTACCTCCCCCGGTAGTGAATTCCAGCATCCACCACCCTCTATGTAAAAAACTTGCCTCGTACATTTCACTTAAACCTTGCCCCTCGCACCTTAAACTTATGCCCCCCATCCCAAGTAATTGATTCTTCCACCCTGGGAAAAAGCTTCTGACTATCCATTTCTTCTATCTGCTGTCGAGTTGGCAAATTGCTTTTTAATTACCCATTCCACTTGAACAACTGATTTGTTTGTATTTTATGTGGTGTCACAGGAACAGGAAAAGGCCAATCAGCATTACGAGTCAGATTGACATGTTCCTCATTTCATTTCTCTGTATTCCTTGGCAGCAGGCAAACATCAATCTCAGTTCTGAAATTGCAACTGACCTAGCAACCAGAGCCTTTTGTTGGAAAGAATCTCGATTTCCACTAACACTTGGGACAAAAATGCTTCCTGATTTGATTCTTAACAGGCATAGCTGTAATTTTAAGACTATTGTTACGACACAGAGGTGATTTTTCCCTCTGCTCGAATCTGGAACCACTCAAAAGGATATACATTACCTCGTAATCTTGTATAAGTGCATGTGAGATAGTAGGAAGTTATTGGTTTTGGTAAATTAAAGCAGGATCTGACATTCTCTATCATGAACAATTTTTAAACTGATGACAGCCTTATTTAAATAATTAAGAACAGAGTAAAATAGAACAATAGAACATAGAACATTACAGCACAGAACAGGCCCTTCGGCCTTCGATGTTGTGCCGACCAAAATAAAAAGCAATGCCCCTCCAAACTAAACCATTCCCTTCTCTTCCATATACTTATCAATTAACCTCTTAAACGCCACCAAACTTGGCGCATCTACAACAGCTGCAGGCAGGGCATTCCACTCCCTAATCACTCTTTGAGTAAAGAACCTACCTCTGATATCCGTCCTATAACTCATACCCCTTAATTTAAAGCTGTGTCCCCTCGTGCTAGCTTTAAATCCCAATAGAATGCTGTTTGAATACTACAAGACTCATTCAGGAACAGTAGAATAAATCATTCCAGAATTTAGTCACTCTCAAGTAAAATACAAACAGGTGTCTTTGGAAATGTGACCTTTCTTCAATGATGCTCATGTCTGGAATACTTTCTGGGTTGTTATCTCTATTTTGAGGGTGGTTTTATAATGACATACTTGAAACTGCAGGATTTACATGAGAGCCACCCCTATCCTCCTTTTGATGTAAGAAATGGCAAGCATATTCTGACAATTACCCGTCATGTCCAGGTTTATATACTTGGAATTACCTCACAGAATTCTCGTGATCTGAGTGGCTTAAGGCTCTCAATAATTCTCACATTCGAATTGCATTGGTTCTGTGTCTCTGCAGGCTTGCTTTAAACTCATTGGTCCAATTCAAAAGTCTGTTTTAGTTAGGTTGGAACACTAATCTGCTTCTGCAGCCTGCAACTTAAACAGTTCAGCACTGAACCCAAAAACAGCTTTCTGTAGGCACTAACACAATCAGCTTTTAAAGAGACAATATACCGTTATTTCCTCTTTAGTATTTTACACTCTTTATAAACTCAACTTCACCATATCTTTTTTCATGCAATGTGGGTATCACAAGCAAATAATGCCAACATCTGTTGCCCATGGCTAATTTCCAATAGATATTTCAAGGCAGTTGAGAGACAACCACATTGCTCTGGGTCTGGAATCACACAGACTGTCAGACTGTCAGTCTGACTGACAGTCAGACTGGGTGAGGATGGCAGATATCCACCCTCCAGGACATTAGCGAAACAGATAGGTTTTTAACAATAATCAATAGTAGCCTCACTATCAGCATTACTGAGACTACTTTCAATTCCAGATTTATTAGTTGAGTTAAATTTGACAGCTGTCTTCTGATTTGAACCCATGACCCCAGAGCATTAAACTGGGCTGTGTTACTAACCCAGTTAACATTACCACTCTGTCATCACCACCTCCCTGAATTACGTCTCTAATGAAGTTCTCTGGGTTGGAAATGTTCCTAGCACACAATCTGAATCTCTCAATGAAAGAGCAATTTGGTTTTCTAAGTCTCTAACACAGCCTCAACCAAGTTACGGTGGAATAAATACACATTTTCACATCAACATTATAATGGAATACTCACCACTGGCTTGGATGGATGCAGACTCAGCAACAATAAAGAAGTTTAAAGTTTTAAAGTTTATTTATTAGTGTCACAAGTAGGCTTACATTGACTCTGCAATGAAGTTACTATGAAAATCCCTAGTCACAGTACTCTGATGCGCATTCGGGAAAATTTAGCATGGCCAATCCACCTAACTAGCACACCTTTTGGACTATGCAAGGAAACCAGAGCACTCAGAGGAAACCCACACACACACATGGGGGGAATGTGCAAACTCCGCATAGACAGTGACCCGAGGTCAGGAATCAAACCTAGGTCTCTGGTGCTGTGAGGCAGCAGTGCTCTTCACTGTGCCACTGTGTCACTGACCAAAACACTGCACTTGATAAATGCTCTGGCTCAAACTCGTTATCCAACATCTTCCTTAATGTCACAGGTGCATTTATCCATCTATTACGTGCATTGTAGTAATATCCCATACTTATTTGGAGAGCAACGCTCAACTCCAGAACATGAGATGAACAAGAGCAGCAATGTTATGGGAATACCGTCAGCTGTAAGTTCCCCTCCGTGTTATGTGCCACTTTGGTTTGGCTACATCCTGCCATTCTTCCATTATTGTTGCATTAAAATCCTGGAATTCTCTAGGTAACACTTTTGTTGGAGAACCATCACTGTAAGGACTGTGGTAATTCAAATCGAGAGTCATCACCAGCTTCTCAGGGTAACATTGGGATGGACAGTAAATGCAGTTTAGCTAATATCATCCGTGTCCCAAGAATAAATAAACATGATAGTCTCATTAATACTGAGCAATAGTTATGTGTTTTATATCTGTGTGTATGAGCTTTAATTGAATGAAATCCGCTGTGTGCTGATTTACCAAAGAATAAGCTCACCTGCTAGAACACCTGCCAGGTACAGCAGTCCAATGCGCATAATCCCATGGACCATCTCGAGTGGCACTCCAATCATCAGCTGCAAGAAAGCATTGAACCCCAATTGTTCCAACCTGTGGTAACCACAAGAGCCTGTGTTAAAGTCAGACTTGTTACTAGAGGGTTTGTAAACTTAAACATTGATTCAATCAGCTCACTTCACAATTATGTTTCATTTTTATTAAAAAACCAGGGAGGGGGGAGCAATTTTTCCCCCCAAAATTCTAAATGTCAAATTTGCATAAAAACTGGAATAAATCCCTCCGGTTTTCAGCAGGAGTTTACAAATAATCTCCTACAGTCCACGCACTGCACGAACGTGTGAATGACATTAAAATTCAGTAGGTGAGGCCTCTTCCCGCTTGAAAGGCTGGCAACATTGTGCTGAGTGGGCCATTATGCATGCGCCAATCTGCAAATACTGAGATCGGCACACTGTAGCTCCAGATTGCCAACCTGTCAGTCGCTGGCCAAACCTGTGACCCAGCAACACCGACCATGCGACCCCTCCCCCCCCCCAACACCACGACGCAATTACCATCTCCTGGACATGTCCGACCAGTCTTGACCCCACACCGCCCCCCCCACCCCGTCTTCCTGACCTGCCCCTATCTCCCACCCCTGCATCTCTTCTCCTACTGACCCCACCAACTGTGCCAAATCCTGACCCTCCCCAGCAGGCTGTTTCCCCTTCCCTACTTGGATGACTAGCCTCAATCACTGGCTTGTCTCTCTCCCTCCCTCCCCCACTGATCCCAAACGCAGAGTGGCAGCAGGACCCCCACCGATTGTGCCCTGAGACCCCGACACCCATCAGGCCTCAACACCCAGTAGGTCTTGCCCCCAACCCCTCCTTGGTACTGCCCCTGCACCTGATCTTCTAGGGGCCCAATTGCTCCCCACAACTTTCCTTCCAGCTGGGTGGGGCCGCCAGCTCCCTACAATTGAGGAGCTATAGTAATCCTCGCTGGAATGAAACATTCCAGCGGGAATTACCATAGCACCCCACTTGCGGGGGAGGCTTCAGTCCCAAGCCCGCTAATGATATTCAAATAGCATTTAAACGAGAGGCAGCTCTGCGCTGAACTGACAGCACCAGAAATCTGCAGCTGGAGATACGCAGAGGCCCAGACACCCTGTGCGGATTGTGTGAAACAGCTGCCTTCCCAGTCCATTGTGCTAAAAAAAACAGCACAGGGGGACGGGAGAATCTCTCTCCCCCTCCTGAGGGTCTACAGCTGCTGCCATTTTATTAAACTATGATCTCAGTGACATGTAAAATTTAGCAGCAAAATACTAATAATGAATGTCTTCTTAAGATGCAAACGATCCTTGGGCATGACCCATAGCACTGCTCCCTAGTGGTGCCTGTGTCAGGGAAATCTGTATCAGTTATTGACGCCACAGTTTGATATCAATAACCGAGCCTGGGTTGACCTCATGCTTGAGCCTAATTTGTGGGATAGGTGCTGGCATTTGTACACTAGCCCAATGCTACACTGCCAAAACACTAACCAGCAATTCCTCCAGATTGCAGTGCAGCATTGATTCCGATTGATCAATCCTAACATCAATCAGTCATTGACCGGGATTTTCCGACCACTTCTGCGGCTGGGATTCTCCAGTCCTGGTGCTGTGAACAGAGATTTGGCTGAGTGTCAAATTCTCCACCTTTGTTGGTAGCGGTGGCAGGGCGTGCGACCTCAGAGAATTCCGGCCACTGGGCAGAATTTTCCAGGCCAGTGGGATTTTCTTGTCCCGCTGCAGTGAACTGAGATCTGGCTGAACGCCAAATTCTTCATCCTCATTGCAGCGATGGTGGCACGTATGAACAGCTGGAAAATCCCGGCTGGTATCTTTTTCCCCGAATCCCGATAGGCAGCACCCAATATTATTTGCTCTGGGGAGGAAAATGTCATCCAATAACAGCATTACAGCCCTTTAACCTCTGCATACATGAATGTGGAAGCTGGGACGGCAGAGTGCAACTCATCCTAAACACAATTGCCGGAATTTTACCAGCATACCAGCCTGAGGCTTGTAAGATTCCGCCCAAGGCCAACACAGAATGCCGTTCTGTGAGCCTCGCCTGTCCTGGGGGCCAGCGTACTGGGAGAATTCCAGTCAAAATGTCAGAGTTCCAAACAAATAGTTAAAGGGATCTAGAATGGATTCTCAGTTGGTCTGGGAACCCTTTAAATCACAGCTGAGACCATGCTTCGCCCAAACTATGGTAAAAATCACAAGAGGCAGAGACAGAAAATAGATCTTGCGGTTCTCACAAACCAATCAAAATGGCGTAGAGCAACAAATCTCTTCTTCAGCCACAGGGTTGTGAATCTGTCAAATTCCTTGCCCAGCGAAGCAGTTGAAACTACATTTTTAAGGCAAGATTTTTGAATAGTAAAGGAATTAAGGATTATGATGAGCAGGCGGGTAAGTGGACCTGAGTTCACGAGAAGGTCAGTCATAATCTTACTGAATGGCACAGCAGGCTCAAGGGATCAGATGGTCGACTTCTGCTCCTAGTTCTTATGTTTTAATCTCCTTCAAAATAAGAAGCTTACAGAGCACTGCTCCTTCGTCACTCAACTGATGAAGGAGCAGCGCTCCAAAAGCTTGTGATTCCAAATAAACCTGTTGGGCTTTAACCTGGTGTTGTGAGACTTACTGTGTTACCCTAGTCCAATGTCTGCATGATTGCAGCCTTGTACGGATATTTGCGCATGTGCCGGGAACACACACACATCTTCCAGAGCCAACGAACAGTTACCAGTCAGACCACGCTGGAAACCAGCAGGAAGGCAGGTAAGTAATTTAAATCATTTTTTAGATCTATTTTAAATATGTAGATTAGTTAATTACCAGGAGCTTTCAGGTCCTGATCGAATCTCCCACCCCACCAGGGGTACTTCATTATCTGCTCACATTCAGGGAGCTAGTGGGAGACACTGCTGGAATGAAGAGAGGGGGGGGCAATCAGAGCACCCCCCCAGGGGTTTGGAAGGCAGGGGGCTGGGGCCCGGGGCCCCCTGGGGCATAGGTACTCTGGCAGTGCCAGCCTGTGCCACCTGACACTGCTCAAGGGGCAAAATGCCCATGCCAGGGGACACCTTGGTACTGTCCATCAGGCATTAGACATTGCCAAGGGGGCAAGGCCTATTGTGGGTGGGACCTAAGGGTGATTGGTGGGGGTGGGGGACTCCTGCTGCCACTCTGCATTGGGATCAGTCTGGGATGGAGGAAGGGCAGCAAATGGGGTGGTCTCCTGAGGGCGTGGTCTGCCGGGGGCCTACCTCCTGGGAGGATCTAACACTGGGAGGTGGGGGTCAGCAGGAAGGAAGATCTACCGGGGTTAGGGGGCGTGGAGGGATTGCCACTACTGGGGGTTGGGGCCTGGACATCGGGGAGCTCTGGGGTGGGGGATGGAGGGGGGGTAGTTGGTCAGGGCTGACCTGGCAGGGGGCCAAGATTGGGGCACTGGGGAAGGGGGGGGGGTGTGACTGGAGCGACAGCACTGCAGGTGTCTCCCACTGGTCAGTGCTCAGGCTGGGCAACAAACGTGAGTTTGACAGTTTGGGGCCATGCGCAGAATTCCAGAACAGTCAAAATCTGGCATGAATAGCACCCCCCATCCCTCCAACTGGGTTTTTAATAAGATTCGCAATGGAATTCTTCAGTGTACTCAGTGGGGAGATTTGGGTGAAAAACTGAACTATCAGAACTGGCGCGATCAGTTTTGCCACCAATTCAGCGCTTTTGGGAGAATTGCAGCCAATGACTTCCTTCAAAATATTAAAAGCAGCAAACTGAAAGAATTGGACCTGTTTTCAACGGATTATTTCAATTGGTAGCTTGGGACACACAATAAATTGGCAGCTTGGGACACACAATAAATTGGTAGCTTGGGACACACAATAAATTGGTAGCTTGAGACACAATAAATTGGTACCTTGGGACACACAATAAATTGGTACCTTGGGACACACAATAAATGCGTTGAACAATCAGATTCTTCGAAGGTAATAGAGCTCCATGTAGTGAATGGGTCAGATTTAGCTGCAGTGGGTCACTGCTCAGCATGAGTCCCATTAGTTAAACTTCGTTGTCCTGTTTTTGAACAGTTTTGTGCACAAAATTGTTGGAAGCGGAACCGGGTAATGACACGGACGGCATTTTACATCCTCCCTCAAGCGAGACCGGAATTTCCCGCCCGAGGACATTTCCATTGTCTGTCCCTTGCCTGCTCAGATTCTATGGCAGATGAGGAGGTAGAATTCCAGTGATGAATTTAAAAGAATGAGGACAGATCAAATTGAGGTATATAAGTAAGGTGATAAAAGGTATGGATAAAGCAGATGCTTCCTCTTGTGGGGCATTCGAGGACAAGAGGTCACAGTTGTCGGATAAGGGGCAGCAAATTTAAAGCAAAGTTGAGGAGAAACTACTTCTCCCAAAGCATTCTGAATCTGTGGAATTCTCTACCCCAAGTGAGCAAATTTAAGGAGGAATTAGACAGATATTTAATTGGTAATGGGTTGAAGGGTTATGGGGGCGAAGGAGGAAAATGAGGATGAGGAGCACATTAGCCATGATCGAATGGGCCGAATGGCCTAATTCTGCTCCAATAGCTTATGAACTTACGATGGTGAGGGCAACAGAATATGTTGGACCATCAGTACATTGCAAAGCCAACGACCTATAAAGATTCTGGCCTCATAGGATAAATAGAGGGTGGGCCAAGAAGGAGGGTCAATTAGAACATAGTCAGAATTTTACCATCCCTCCCCCTCGGCTGGATATATCTCCCCTTAAGTAAGAGGCAATTAAAATGGCTCACCATATCTGCCGGGAGATGGGTGGGATTGGGGGGGGTGGGAGGCAGGGTGCATGCTGTGGCAAAATCATAAAATCCTAGCCTATGTACATACAGTGCCAAACCGGATATGGGAAGTGAACAAAAAGCTCACATTTGTATAGCACTTTTGCATTCATGTAGCACTTTCAAAAACGCAATGGTCATGAAAAGTACTTTGCAACCAATAAACTACTTACTTTGAGGAGTAGTTGCTATTGTAATGTAGGAAACACAGGGAGGACCTAGTGTGGGAAATAAAAATTAAATTAAAGGGAAAGGAGAAAAAAGAAACAGATAGGTAAATACAACAAAAGGTAATGGTGGCACAGTGGTTAGCACTGCTGCCTCACAGTGTCAGGGAGCTGAGTTCAATTCCTGGCTTAGATCATTGTCTGTGTGAAGTGTGCACATTCTCCCCGTGTTAACGTGGGTTTCCTCCAGTTGCTCTGGTTTCCTCCCACAGTCTGAAAGATGTGCAGGTTAGGTGCATTGACCCAAACAGGTGCTGGAGAGTAGCAACTAGGGGAATTTCACATTGCAGTGATAATGTAAGCCTTACTCGTGACAGTAATAAATAAATTTTATTTAAGTTTAAAAATTGACATTCTAAAACCTCAGGTTTATGAATGAATGGAACTCCAGACAGATATTGGTTTATTTTCTGGGCAAGAGAGGTTGATTGACAATCATTAGCAATTATTTAGTCATTAAAATATACAAGGCTTTAATTATTAGTCATTATTTTCTGTAGCAATTTAATGAGAAATTAATGTGCAAATTTCTTGAAAGGCATGGGAGGTTAAGCACAGCATACCATTTTGTGGAGCTAAGAACAGAGCAATGCAAATTGCCCAGCAACTAGTAATGGTTCACAATTCATAGGGTATCCCTTCCTCACTGCAGGTTGTTGATGATTTGCACATTAATGATGGTGTGCATCATTCAGTTGCTGTTATTTACTCAACAAAAGCATGCCCAACGTGTTTAACCAGATCCGGGCGGGCGTGGGGGGGTAATAACCGGTTCTTCACTGAAAGGTAATGGACAAATGGTCGGAAAGTAAAATTAAAAAGATTCTTACAAAAGAAACAGAAAACAAATCTAAGGCTGATATTATAAATATGATGGAAACTATGATGGGAAAGAGAAACAAAAAAACATAGGGAAACTGAAAAGGGGATTATGGAGAAAAGATTGATGGAGAAAATGAAAGGATATACCAGAGGATTTCCTAAACACATTAAAAATTTTTAAAAATCATAGAATCCTTACAGTGCAGAAGGAGGCCATTCAGCCCATTGAGTCTGCACCAATCACAATCCCATCCAAGCCCTATTCCTTCAACTCCACATATTTAGTCCGTTAATACCCTGATTCAAGGGTCAATTTAGCACAGCCAATCCACCTAACCAACACATCTTTGGAGTATGGGAAGAAACCGAAGCATCAGGAGGAAACCCATGCAGACATGGTGAGAATGTGTAAACTCCAACAGACAGTGACCCAAGTCTGGAATTGAACCTGGGTACCTGACGCGGTGAGGCAGCAATGCTAACCATTGTCTTACCATGCTGCCCATAGGTAGAGGAAAAATAAATCATATGAAGAAATGGTAGAATTACTATGATTAGTTCACATATTTTGTGACAGAAGTTTGCCATGGTGGAATAAAAAGTTAGTTAATAGTACAACTGAAGTTTTGTAACCCTGACTCTTTATACATCAAAAAAACAGGCTGCAGCTGTCAGTGAGAATTAAAAAAAAACTCTCCTGGACTGCCTGATTGATGGGCCTAGATTAAAAATAGAAGTAGCAGCTAGTCATGCAGTTTCAATAGACCTCTTTGTTGACATTTCCCCAAGGGCCATTATTATGTCACCATAAATCTTTAGCTGAGTTTTGAAAGCTACTATTATCTCAGCAGGGTGTCCTGTGTTTAAATAAGAGCATAATAAAAGCTGAAAATCTGAAATACAAATAGATAATGCTGTCAAAACTCAGCAGCATCCATGAGGACAGAAACAGTGTCAATGTTTTGTGTCCATATGACTCTTAATTAGAGTTAAAAAAAGGGACAAATGTCTAAGACAAAGTTGAGCCAGTGGAATAAAGTAGAAGGTCTGAGTTCTGAGTACAGTTTAATTGACAACTTAAGCAGGCTATTAATAACAACAAAAACAGAAAATGCTGGAAAATCTCAGCAGATCTGACAGCTCTGTGGAGACAAAATAGACTAAGAAGTCTCACAACATCAGGTTAAAGTCCAACCAATTTATTTGATAGTAAACTCACAAGGTTTCAGGGTTTGCCCCTTTGTCAAGTGAATGGAGAGTTCTGGCCTCAGACAGAGCATATAACAACACAGAGTTTACAGAATACTGATTAGAATGTGGCTCTTCACAGCTAACTTGCTATTCAAATTTTAATGATGCAGACAATGTGAGTGCAGAGAGCATTAGGTTAAAGAGATGTATATTGTCTCCAGACAGTACAGAACGTCTGGTTTGCAAACCCAGGCAAGTCATGGGGGTTACAGATAGTGCAACATGAACCCAAGCTCCCAGTTGAGACTGTCCTCATATGTGCAGAACTTGGCTATCAGTTTCTGCTCAGCAACTCTACACTGTCGTGTGTCATGAAGGCCACCTTGGAGAGTGCTTACCCAAAGGTCAAAGGCCGAATGCATGCATTCTCCAGAACCACAGCAATGTGGTTGACTCTCAACTGCCCTCGGGCAATTAGGGATGAGCAATAAATGCTGGCCAATTAGCAACTCCATGTCCCACGAATAAATGATAAAAAAAATCACATGTTTCAAGGTACTGAAGCAGGTGTGACGAGTGGGAAATGTCCCAACTCGAACTACCACCTTGGTAGCCAAAATCCAGGCCAATGGCAAACATGGTAAAATACTAACGCAAATCAGAAAGGAAAGGCCATAGTCTTCCCTTTGTCCTCACGTGGATTTTTTTTTGCCAAAGAGCTGGCAACTTTCCATAGTAACACCTCAATTCGAAAAGAGAGAAAGCCATAAACTGGATCATTATAAACCAGCCAATTTAACATCAGCAGTGGGCAAACTTCAGATGGATTAATAGGATTAAATTAATACTCAATTAGAAACGCATGGATTAATTACGGAGAGGTAACATAAATTTGTTAAAAGCATGCCATGTCTGGCAAATTTAATGGGGTTTTTTGATGGAAAGCAAATTATCGACAAAGGCAATATGTATATAGATTTTCAAATGGCTTTTGATAAGTTTATTGCTAAAATTATAGCTAAGATTAAGATTACTGTATTAACAGGAATTTGGCAACATGGCTGGGAACCTGGCTCAAGGACAGACACCAGACAGCAGTTGTTAATGGATATGTGATTGATGAGATGCTAACAGAGGTGTTGAGGTCACAGTGAATATACATCAATGAAATGAGCTTAGGTACAGCAAATACAGTGCCAGCATTTATACAGGACACCCAAATAGATAGTGTGGCTAATTGCACAGAGTGCCAGTAGAATTTCAGCAGGACATGGGCAGATCAATGGTGAAGGAAGATCCTTGCATTTTCGAGGCAGGTCAGAGCATTGGCATGGAGGTCCAGAATGCTGTATCATCCCAGCATCCTAGTAGTTCAGCATCAGAGAGAGAAATCCATAGGAAATTCCCAAAACAGGTGTCAGTTTTAGGCAGGGTATTAAGGATATAGAGAGACCACGAACCAATATTTATTGGGATGATAAAGATGATGTTTATTAAAAAGGTACCACCACCCAGATTTCTCCATCATGGCAAAAATACCAAAGTGGTTGAAAATGGTAAGTACTGCCCCCAAAATATGATTTTTTTTATCATTCATTCGTGGGACATGGGAGTTGCTAATTGGCCAGCATTTATTGCTCATCCTTAATTGCCCGAGGGCAGTTGAGAGTCAACCACATTGCTGTGGTTCTGGAGAATGCATGCATTCAGCTTTGACCTTTGGGTAAGCGCTCTCCAAGGCGGCCTTCATGACACACGACAGTGTAGAGTTGCTGAGCAGAGACTGATAGCCACGTTCCGCACATATGAGGACAGTCCCATTTTAGCAGGGCAGAAGTGTGTTTTCACACATGTATGCTTTACATGAGGCAGCTGGCTATTTACATCATCAGGTCCTTCCACTGAAGTGGGATTCTCATAGCCCTGGAGTGTGAAATGCAAAGTTCAGATGGACTAAAAGTAAATCTAAATTTTGTGGATTAATTTACCACTGGGGAGGTAAGGTACCCCTTTGGATCTGGCACCAGGGACACCACTGGGGGAGATAACGAGTGTCCTATGGTGGAGATAATTTTCACAATGGGGTAGATCAGGCATCCTTTGTGAGGAAAAAATAATCCTTTAGAATTGGTAAAAGTAGTATAAAGGTGTATAAACTCAGTACTTCAAGCTCATTGGAACTGTCAACAGATCTGTCAAAATCAACTGTCTGAACTGTCAAAATTATCTATCCAAGGGACTTGTCAAAACTGTCAAGATGAGCTGTTAAAAGGTACCTTTCAAACTGTCAAGGCATTTAAAAGTCCTATCCTTTAAATTTCTGAAAGGAATGTCCGGAGTTTTTAAAAAAATGTGATTGCATGCTATTTCACTCTTGTTTGTTCACATGAGCCTGAGAATATCCATCATTGGATTAGTGCTGTATGACTCATTTCACAACCATCCATTTGTATAGTAGCGTGCCTTCTATTTCACACTTTGATCGATAGCCATAAGAGTCACAGGATTGTTTTGATACTATTTGGCCCATGCTGTTTGCACTGTCCTTCCAAATAAGCATTACGATATTGTGCTATTCTCCTGCCTTTTCCCTCAGTGCCCTCAGTGGGTACTCAACTCCCGCTTAAGGACCTCAGGTATTGCAACGGCTACTGACCCATTGGTAAGTATGGGACTACAATACAAAGAACAAAGAACAAAACAGCACGGGAAACAGGCCCTTCGGCCCAACGAGCCCACGCTGCCACCTCAATGTTCCCATCTCTACCCGTGATCCCTGTCTATGTTTATAGACCTATGGATTAAAAACCAAATTTGAGACAATTTAGGGAGAATTTGTTTTGCCAATTAGCCTAAGAGCACATCTTTGGGATGTGGAGAAAACCGGAGCACCCAGAGAAAACCCATGCAAGCACAGGGAGAATGCGCAAACTCCCACAGACACAGGCGCAAATCCATGTATCTGCACAGCACAGCGATAGCCACTGAGCTGTCATGTTGCCCATCAAATGGTCCAGGTCAAGCGTACACTAACGACGTGAAGCACTAGGATACTCTCAAAAAAAATCCAAGAGCAGCCCTCTCACGACCCATCGCGTGTATGCCCCTTGTTAGACAACAAGGTGGACCAAAGCACCTGTAGGATAAAAACATGTACATCAATATCATCATCTATTTACACACTTCCCAGGGACTCCCAAGGCTCATGATCCCTATTTTAAATCAGTTTTCTATACCCCTCCATTCCCATTCTGTTCATGTGCCCATCTAAGTATTTCTTAAATAACTCCAGAGTACCTGCCTCCACCACTTTACTTGGCAGCACATTCCATACCCCCATCACTCTCTGTGTGAAAAAACTCCCTCTCGTATCCAAATTATACCTTATCCCCCTCACCCTAAGCCCGTGATCCCTCGTGCTATTCGAGTCCATCCTAGGAAAAAGCTTAACTCTGTTTACTCTATCTATACCCCTCATAATCTTGTACACCTCTATTAGATCTCCTCTAAGTCTACGTCTTTCTAAGGAAAACAGTCCCAATTTGCCTAACCTCTCCTCGTAACTCAGACCTTCCATACCAGGCAGCATCCTGGTAAACCTCCTCTGCACTCTCGCCAGAGTCTCCACATCCTTCCAGTAGTAAGGCGACCAGAACTGGACGCAGTATTCCAAATGAGGTCTAACCACGTTTTATACAACTGCAACATTAAAGGCCAGCTCTTGTACTCTATACCCCTTCCTATAAAGGCTAGCATACTATATGCTTTCTTCACAACCTTCTCCACTTGCTCTGCCACCTTCACAGACTTGTTCACCTACCAGGTCCCTCTGCATTTCTATACTCTTAATAGGTCTACCCTTTATCATATACCTCCCCTCTACATTCTTTCTCCTAAAATACATCACCTCACATTTATCAGGATTGAATTCCATCTGCCATCTATCTGCCCAAGCTACCAGCCTATCTATGTCCTGCTGCATCGCCTGATAATGCTCACTATCCGCTAGTCCAGCCATCTTTGTATTGTCTGCAAACTTGCTGATCACTCTGCTTACTCCCTCTTCCAAGTCATTTATATATATTACAAATAGAAGAGGTCCCAGTATCGAGCCTGCGGCACACCACTACTGACCAACCTCCAGCTAGAGAAACACCCTTCCACTATTACTCTCTGTCTCCTATTACCAAGCCAGTTACTTATCCATCTAGCTACCTGTCCTTGTATCCCATTAGCCTTGACCTTCTCAACTAACCTCCCATGAGGGGCTTTGTCAAACGCCTTACTAAAATTCATATAGACGACATCAACGGCTCGCCCTTCGTCCACCGTTTTCGTCACCTCCTCAAAAAATTCTACCAGATTTGTAAGGCACAACCTCCCCTTAACAAATCCATGCTGCGTATCCCTAATCAGATCGCAATGCTCTAAGTGCCTATACATCCTATCTCTAAGAATCCCCTCCAACAGCTTCCCTATCACTGACGTCAAACTTACAGGCCTATAATTCCCAGGGTTATCCTTACTACCCTTTTTAAACAATGGTACAACATTAGCTATTCTCCAGTCCTCTGGGACCTCACCTGTGTCCAAAGAAGAGACAAAGATTTGCGTCAGAGGCCCAGCAATTTCACCTCACACCTCCCTAAGCAGCCTGGGATAAATGCCATCAGGCCCCAGAGACTTATCAGTTTGAATGCTACCTAGAAGCTCTAACACTTCCCCCCTCGGTATGGATATTTCCCTCAACTGGTCCTCAGCTCCCTCAGAGACAGGAGCTGTCAACAAGCCCCTCTCCTTCGTGAATACTGACGCAAAGTATTCATTCAGGATCTCCACCATTCCCTCGGGCTCTAAGCACCTTCCCCTCCTCCGTCTCTAAGAGGTCCGATTTTTCCTCTAACCACCCTTTTATTCCTAACATTGGAGTAAAAAGCCTTTGGATTTTCCTTAATCCTATCCGCCAAAATCATTTCATGCTCCTTTTTTGCCCTTCTAACTCCCTGTTTGAGCTCTCTCCTATTCTCTCTATATTCCTCCAACGCTGTCTCCGTTCCCAGCTGCTTCGACCTATCATACGCCTCTCTTTTCTTCCTAACCAAATCCTCAATATCCCTAGTAATCCACGGCTCTCTAATCCTACCTTTCCCATCTTTCCTCTTAGCTGGCATATATCTATCTTGCAACATTTTCAGTATTCCCTTGAAAGAGTCCCATATGCCTAGTGTGGACTTACCCTCGAACAACCGTTCCCAATCAGTTTCCATAAGTTCCTGCCTAATCCGACCGTACTTAGCCTTCCCCCAGTTCAGAACCCTACCCCTAGGGCAACAAGCATCCTTTTCCATCTGTACCCTAAAGTAGACAGAATTGTGGTCACTGTTAGTCATGTGTTACCCCACTACAACATCAACCACCTGCCCTGGCTCATTACTCAGAATTAAATTCAATATAGCCTCTTCTCTAGTCGGGTTAGCCACATACTGCTCCAACGATCCTTCCAGTACACATTTTACAAATTCCTGCCCATCCAAACCCCCAGCTCTAGGTACTTTCCAATCCACCCGAGGGAGATGAAAATCTCCCACTATAACAACTCTGTTCTTTCTGCACCTATCCAAAATGTCTTTACATATGCCTTTTTCAACTACCTGCAGGCTATTGGGTGGTCTATAATACACCCCTAGCATAGTCAGCTTTGCATGCAGGATGTGGGAGAGAGCACATTCTGGCAAGACACAGCCAGAGTGAATGTGGGTATCACTCAGCAATTCCAGTTCCAGTAATTTGGAACATAATGGGAATTTGGTGCAGAGGATATATGTTATTTTTCTTTGCTTTCTAACTTTTTAAATCTTCAGAGTGGTCTTGCCCTGCTGCAGCAACAGAAGCGACTGCTGAGTAGTGGATAAAAACTTACTACATTAACATTGCAATGAAGTTACTGTGAAAATCTCCTAGTCTCCACACTCTGGCACCTTTTTGGGTACACTGAGGGAGGATTTAGCACAGCCAATCCATCTAACCAGCACGTCTTTCGGACTGTGGGAGGAAACTGGAGCATCCGGAGGAAACCCATGCAGACATGAGGAAAACGTGCAAACTCCACATAACCAGTGACCCTTGCTAGGAATTGAACTGAGGTCCCTGGCGCTGTGAGGCAGCAGTGCTAACCACTGTACCACCATGCCGCCCCTTTTATCTCTTACAGTTTATAAAGACTATATTCTTTAGTAACAAAGACCAGGGAAGAAGTGCCATAAAATAATTGATATTATTTGATGCTAAGTATCTTCTAAAGGTTAACTCATGGCAGGAGAGCTCAAAACCGTGATATGGTCTTTGTGTTGCACTGGGAGGCCTGGAACATTTCCAATGCCTGGGATCAACAGGTGTCCATGAAGTGTCTGCAGCTACAATTCCTGGAAGCCCGGGTTTCAGAACTGGAGTGGCATTTGGGGACATTATGGAACATCGACAAGGTGGAGATTATCGTGAAGAGAAGTATAGAGAGGTGGTCACACCACAGGTTAAGGCTCCACAGGCAGGAAGGGAATAGAAGACTATCAGGCAGAGCAAGAAGTCTAATAAGCAGTGCAAAAATCGCCTGTGGCCATTTCCCAGCAAAACAGATACACTGCCTTGGATACTGTTGAGGGAAATGGTCTCTCAGGGGAAAGCAGTAACAGCCAAATTCATTGCACTATGGTTGATTCTGCTGCACAGTGGAGGAGTAAAATTGTAAGAATGCAATGGTCATTGGAGATTCAACTGCAAGACGAATAGATAGGTGATCCTGTGGCAAACAAGACGCCAGAATGGTATTCTGCCCCTCTGGTGCTATGATCAAGGATGTCTCAGAGCAGTTGTAGGACAGTCTGGTGAGGGAAGGTGAACAGCCAGTGGTCATGATACAAATGACATTGACAAAAAAAGCTTGGACATCCTAAAAGCAGAATATAGGGAGTTAGGAAGTAATTAAGAAAAGTAGGACCTCAAATGTAATACTCTCAGGAATACCACCAATAAATACTAAGTGCTAATCAGTGTTGAAATAGTAGGATATATTAGATGAATACGTGGCTAAGAGATGAGATAAGGAAGATGGATTTAGATTCTTGGGACATTGGGAGAGGTTTGGGTGAGCTAGGAGCAGTACAAGCTGGATGGGTTATTTCTGGGCAGGACCAAGACTATCTGCCAAAGTGGATGGGGAGGGTTTAAACTAAAATGATAGGATGATGGGAACGAATGCAAGGAGGGAAATCAAGGATAAGAACAAAATGTAGAAAGGAGAATAAGAAAAGTGATAGACAAGAAAAGGGCCAGAATCAAACAGGGCCGCATTGGCAAATAGTAGGAACGGAACAAATATTATTAAAAAGACAAGCCTTAAGACTTTGTGTCTTAATGTGTGGAGCATTTGCAATAAAATAGATGAATTAATTGTGCAAATAAATGTAAATGGGTATGATATAATTGGGATTACAGAGACATGGCTGCAGGGTGACCAGGGATGGGAATTGAATGTTCAGGGCTACTCGGTGTTTAGGAAGAACAGACAAAAAGGAAAAGCTGGTCGAGTTGCATTACTGGTTAAAAAGGAAATTAATGCGATACTGAGGAAATATATTAGTTCTGATGACGTGGAATCTGTCTAAATAGAGCTGAGAAACACTAAGGGGCAAAAAATGATAGGGGATTGTATCTAGGCCCCCAAACTATAGTGTTGATGTCGGGAATGGCATTAAACAGGAAATTAAAAATCATAAAACCATAAGACATAGGAGCAGAATTAGGCCACTCAGCCCATCGAGTCTGCTCCACCATTTAATCATGGATGATATTTTTCTCATCCCCGTTTTCTTGCCGTTTTCTCATAACCTCTGGTCCCCTTATTAATCAAGAACCTATCTATCTCTGTCTTAAAGACACTCAATGACCTGGCCTCCACAGCCTTCTGCAGCAAAGGTTCGCCACTCTCTGGCTGAAGAAATACCTCTGTTTTAAAAATCGTCCCTTCAGTCTGAGGTTGTGCCCTCTGGTTCTAATTTGTCCTACTAGTAAAAACATCCTCTTCACATCCACTCTATCCAGGCCTTGCAATACCCTGTATGTTTCAATAAGGTCTCCCCTCATCTATCTAAATTCCAACAAGTACAGACCCAGAGTCCTCGACTATTTCTCATACGACAAACTCTTCATTTCAGGGATCATTATTGTGAACCACTTCCATATTCTTTCCAAGGCCAGCACATCCTTCCTTAGATACAGGGCCCAAAATTGCTCACAATACTCCAAATGAGGTTAATCAGAGCCTTATACAGCTTCAGAATCCTGCTCTGGTACTCTAGAATACAACCCTGCTATTGTATTCTAGCCTTCTCGACATGAATACTACCATTGCATTTGCCTTTCTAACTGCCAAGTGAACCTGCATTTAACTTTAAGAGAATCTTGATTTCTGATTTCCTAAGGATTTTCCCATTTAGAAAATAGTCTATCCCTTCATTCCTCCTTCCAAAGTACTTTCTCCATTCCTCCTTCCAAAGTACTTAACTTCACAATTCCCACATTGTATTCCATCTGCCACTTCTTTGCACTCTCCTAGCTTGTCCAAGTCCTTCTACAGCCACTCCTGCTTCCTCAGTATTACCTGTCCCTCTACATTTCTTTATATCATCTGTAAACTTGTCAACCTTCAGTTCCTTCATTCAAATTGTTAATGTATATTGTGAAAAGTTGTGCTCTCAGCACCAACCCCTGAGGTACACCACTAATCACTGGCTGCTATCCTGAAAAAGACTCCTTTATCCCCACTCTGCCAATCTTCAGCCAAGGATCCCATGCCAGGATCTTTCCCTTAACACCATGGCCTCTTAACTTATTTAACAGTCTCCTATGCGGCACTTTGTCAAAGGCCTTCTGGAAATCCAAATAAATCACATCCACTGGTTCTCTTTATCTAATTTCCTTGGTATCTTCTCGAAGAACCCTAACAGATTTGTCAGACATGATCTCCTCTTGACGAAGTTGTGCTGACTCAGTCCTATCAGACCATGCGATAAAAGAATATCTGTAATTACGCATGACTTTAGTCTGCATATAGATTGGGCAAATCAAATTAGTCACAATACTATAGAGGTAGATTTCCTGGAGAATGTACAGGATGGTATTCTGGACCAATATGTTGAGGAACCAATTAGGGAATAAGCTACTCTAGACAGGGTATAGTGTAATAAGAAGGGAATAATTGGCAATCTAGTTGTGTGAGACCCCTTGGGGAACAAACAACAATAATATGGTAGAATTCTTCAGCAAGATGAAAAGTGATGTAATTGATTCTGAGACGAGGGTCCTGAATCTTAATGAAGAAAATGTGATAGAATAAGGCACAAATTATCTATGATGGATTGGGAAATGTTACTTAGAAGGATGATGGTAGATAGGCAATGGCAAATATTCAGAGAGCGCATAGGTGAACTGCAACAATTGTCTGGTGCTAAAGTAACTCATGGCCAAACCATGACTTATAAGGGAAATTACATCCAAGGAAGAGATGTACAAATTGACCAGAAAAAAAAAACAAGAGACCTGAGGATTGGAAACGGTTTAGAATTTGGCAAACAAGGACCGAGGGTTGATTAAGAAAAAGAAAATAGAATCTGAGAGTAAGCTTGTAGGGAACAAAGAAACTGAATGTAAAAGTCTCTATATGTATGTGAAGAGAAAAAGATTGGTGAAGACAAATGTTGGTCCCTCACAGTCAGAAACAGGGAATTTATAATGGGAGCAAAGAAATTTATGGCTGACCAACTAAGTGGATATTTTGGCTCTATCTTCACAAAGGAGGACACAAGTAACATCAGAAATGTTAGGGACGCAGGGTTTAGCGAGAGAGAGGAATTGAAGGAAATCAGCATTAATAGAGAAATGGTATTGGGAAATTGATTAGATTAAAGGCTAATAAATCCACAGGGGTTGATAATTTACATCCCAGAGTCCTCAAAGAACTGGCCCTAGAAATAGTCGGTGCATTGGTGGTCATCATCTAAGATTCTATGAGGTCCTTCTTTCAAAAGGACCCAACATCAGGAAGTGGAGGACCAGTTGAGAGTCACCCAACTGCCCTTGCTATCAACCCCTTCCTCATCTCTAAACCCTCCCCTGTGATATAACCCTGTGATCCTCATCCCACCATCACTCAGCAGCACCTCCAAGGTCCCAGCGCCTCAGCTCCCAGCACACTGTAAGCATTCATCCTCCTCTTGGCCCACATGGAAGCGATAGAATATGTTTTGATCTTAGTTGGCAAGGTTGCTGCTTTTCACATGCAATCCACTATTACTGCCCTGCTCTGGCCATGAGCTGAAATGGACCCAGATGTCGTAATTTGCATGTTTGAAGAGGACTGCACCAGCCTGTGACATTGTCCTTACCAATGCAATTTAAAAGTATGAAGGATATTCTTATTTACATACAGCATACATTTTACAAAGAAGCACTCCCTATGTTAAGGCTGATATGGTGGGAGTGCATATCAAGGAATCCGCGTACCGACAAGCCCAGGTTAATGGGTGAACAATCATGTGGCACATGCAGATATCCGCGGCCCTACAGATTTATAATGTCAACTCTTTGGAAGAAACCTAATCTTTACACAGAATGCCTGTGAAAGCTGCAGAGCAAATTGTTAAACTCTGCGTGTCGTTGTTGTTCACTTTCCATGTACAAGGTAATTGTCTGAATGCAGATACAGAGCACGTTTGAAAGTATTTCTCCCTTGAGACAAAGATATGTTTCCAATGGAACTATAATGCTGATGCATCATGATTCTGTTCCAACCCAGCTACTGCCAGGAAGAAGGATTTTCAATTACCAACCGTTAAAGTAATCGATCATTACCTGAACCTTACATCAGAATGTTATTGGACTGCAAATAATTGTGTATGTGTGACATAGGCCCATCATAAACAATTTCCTCAGGATTTTCACCCATAGAATCCCTATAGTGCCACTTGGCCCATCGAATCTGCACCAACCACAATCCCACTCAGGCTCTATTCCCGTAACCCCACATAGTTACCCTGCTAGTCCTCCTGACACTAGGGTCAATTTAGCATGGCCAATCCACCTAACCTACACATCTTTGGAAGAAAACCGGAGCAGCCGGAGGAAACCCACACAGACAAAGGGAGAACGTATAAACTCCGCACAGACAGTGCCACAAGCCAGGAATTGAACCTGAGTCCCTGGCACTGTGAGGCAGCAGTGCTAACTACTGTGCCACCGTGTCCCCGAATGAACACATACTGTTCCTCCCTTGCCTATATAATGGTCCTCTGTTAACTGATCACTGTGTATTTATTCAGGACATCCTCTCCATTTACTACATGAAGCGGACAAAATTCACTTCACATTCAATGTTGATAAAATCAGCGTTAGGTCCCTCAATTCTGAGGGAAATCTTTCGCGCCTAATATGCATTGGAAATATGCCCCAACCTATTGATTGAGGGGGCGATCTGGAGCCCACTCTCACCGTCTGTGTGAATGCCAGCGGGGGCTCAAGATCTGGAAGCCTCAGTTTTCACTGATGGGTTCATGATTTTGGATCTTTCCTGCCCCTTTCTGTGGGTGTGAATCTGATTACGTCGCTGGTGAGGAATAGGGGATGATCCTTATCCACAATACATTTATAGGACCAGATCAGTGTACGCTCAGTTAAGTGAGGAGCAGTATGTCTAGTGGCTCGGGCAGCCCAGATAAAACTAATTTTCATTGAACTAACAAAAAACAGTTTTGGCATGTGAGCTAGTGTCAACTTCCCTGTTACTTTTCACATGTGTTACACAATCGCAAAGTCAAGATCTCCCCAGTATCGTCTGACCACTTGTGGTTTCTGGAGGAATTGCGGTTAACTTTCTGGTGTTCCAGCTTATTTTAAATGAAACCCTTTAACAGTAGGCATGAATGTCATTCTTCATCGCAAGCCTACTTGTGACACTAAAATATTTATAGGATCAAGCCTCTGGTTCTAACTATAATCAAGGTTTTAGCTTTTTTGCACAATTCAAGTCAAGATACAAATTAAAATCTGGCCAACCTACCCGGCATGCATGAACATGTAGGTGAAGAACCTCCAAACGTGAGCCCTATATCCAGGATGATAGACCAGAGGACTCTTCATGTAGTCTGGGTGATAGGTTTGTAAAACCCATTTATTTAGCATGGCTCCATAGCAGATAAAAATAACAATCTGGAAGAGAAATATCATTAAAAAAAATTAGTATTCAATTCACTTGATCCGTACTCACAGAAAACCTTAACAAATTCTACTAGCAGCTTGCAAAGCTCAGTTTACAAAAAATGCCAAATTGCTAAGAATAGGACAATAACTTCTTTGAAATAAATGGAAATTTTCTATTTGTAGAAAATCAATCATATCTCAAGATTGTTTTCCTTTGTAAGTAACTTAATTCCTTTATATAGGGGTGGCACAGTGGTTAGCACTGCTGCCTCACAGCGCCAGAAACCTCGGTTCAATTCCCAGCTTGTTCACAGTCTGTGTAGAATTTGCATGTTCTCTCTGTGTCTGCATGGGTTTCCTCCAGTTTCTCTGGTTTCCTCCCATAATCTGAAAAGCATGCTGATTAGGTGCATTGACCAGAACAGGCACTAGAGTGTGGCAACTAGAGAAATTTCACAGTAATTTCACTGCAATGTTAACATAAGCCTTATTTGTGACTAATAAATACTTCTATATATTTATATTTTTCTTCATGCCATATTCTACTCTTTAGTAAAAAGGGGATTTGTTCCCAGGCTTTCTCCATTACTATTGTGAATCTTCCACACATCGCTACCCTGATGTGGACATATTATAATAGGGGGAGGCAATGGCCTAGTGGTATTATTGCTAGGCTATTAATCCAGAAACTCAGTGAATGTTCTCCACAGCAGATAGTGAAATTTGAATTCCATAAAAAATATCTGTAATTAAGAATTTACTGATGACCGTGAAACCATTGTCGCAAAAATCCATCTGGTTCACTAATGTCCCTTTAGGGAAGGAAATCTGCCATCCTTACCTGGCCTGGCCGACATGTGTATCTGTTGATGTGGTTGAAAGAGTGTGGAAGGAGGTCATTCGGCCCATTTGAGGCTGCACTGACAACAACTCCTGTTGGTTTACCTTGCTGATTCCTCTGATACTAAAGGGCAACTTAGCATGACTAATCAACTTAACTTGCACATCTTTGGACTGTGTTTGGAACTAGAGCACCCAGAGGAAACCCATGTAGACATGGGGAGAATATGCAAACTCCACACAGACAGTGACCCAAAGCTGGAAGTGAATCTGGGTCCCTGGAGTTTTCAGACAGCAATGCTAACCACTGTGCCACTGTGCGATTCTTAGCTGCCCTCTGAACAAGGGCAACTAGGAATAAGCATTAAGTCCCAGTAATGCCCAAGTTCCACGAATGAATAAGAAAAGATATTCATAAGCTCAATTAGAAATTGCCTTCCTGCGTATATATAATAATGAAGAGCAGGGACCTCTCCCTTTGTCTGGGTCAACATTCCTACCTCAACCAGCAATATTAAAACTATTTAATTGATAATCCATCTAATTTGCTATTTACGGAATTTGGATGTCCACACTGGCTGCACCTCCTCCAATAGAAACAGCAGAGGTTATTTTAACACCAGGCGATCCATTTAATGCAAATGAAAATAAGGAGAGTTGTACAACAGCTGGCTGGATCACCACCAACATTTCACATCTCAACACAAAGTCACAATTAATCCTGCACATTCCAGAAATCATAGAATCCCTGCAGTGCAGAAAGAGGTCACCCGCTCATCGAGTCTGCACCAACAACAATCCCATGCAAGCCCTATCCCTGTTACCCCATATATTTATCCCACTAATCCCACTAATCTACACATCCCGGGACACTAACAAGCAATTTAGGATGGCCAACGCATCTAACCCACGCATCTTTGGACTGTGGGAGGAAACCAGAGCACCCGGAGGAAAATGTGACAAGCACCCAGACACGAGGCAAATGTGCAGACTTCACACAGGCAATGACCCAAGCCAGGGATCGAACCCGGGTTCCTGGAGCTGTGAGGCAGCAGTGCTAACTAGTGTGCCACCTTGCCACCCAACAGAAGGAATCCACTGGTTGCAAAATATTTTGAGATTTCCAGAGGGTATCTGAAAATCTCAGCCCTGCCATTGTACCTCTGGACTTGACTATTCGAATCAGTCCTAGCTGCCCCTGCTCACCACTATCCCCATCCCCCCACATTCTACCCTAAGAAATCTTGAGGCCATCAAAACTCTGCTGCCATTGTCTTAACCGTCATCAAGCCTGTTGACCTGTCACCCGTGTTGAGCCACATTAGCTGTGTAAGTAATGATTCAATTTTAACATCTTCATCCTCATTTTAAAACCTCTCACTAACCTCACCTCTCACTAACTCAGATACACCGCAGCAACTCACCAAGACTCCACAGACAGCACCTTCCAAACCCACCACCACTATCATCAAGAAGAGCAAAGGCAGCAGACAGAAAGAAACATTAGCATCTGGACATTCCCCTCCATTATTCTGATTTGGAAAAATATCGTCATTCCTTCACTGCCACTGGACCAAAATCTTGGAACTCTCTTCTTTACAGCATTGTACATGTACCTACTTCATATGTACCGCACAGGCTCAAGAAGGTTGTGATTGTAATCCAATCCATCATGCAAACCAGCCTCCCATCCATTGACTCTGTCTACACTTCCCGCTGCCTCAGCAAAGCGGCCAGCATCCTGGATAGTCTCTCTTCCACCTTGTTCCATCAGGAAAAAGATACAGAAGTCTGAGGTCACATATCGACCGATTCAAAACCAGATTCTTCCTTGTTGCCATCAGAGTTTTGATTGGACTTATCTTGCATTAAGTTGATCTTTCTCTACACCCCAGCTATGACTGTAACACTATATTCTGCACTCTCTCCTTTCCTTCTCTGTGAACAGTACGCTTTCTCTGTATAACATGTAAGAAACAATACTTTTCACTGTATGTTAATAAATGTAACAATAATAAATCAAATCATATCAAATCAAAAGGCAGTTCACCACCACATTGTCAAAGGCAGTTAGGGATGGGCAACAAATGCAGGCTTACCCAGTGAAGTCCAATCCTGTAAATGAATTTTAAAAATTCTCCTCCATGTCTACAGCCCTCTGTCATCATTCTTCTACTCTGATCACTTGAACATTCTGATTTTAATGACTCCTCCACGGGTAACCAAGACTTCAGCTGCCAATCTTTTTGGCAAAACAATTAAACTAAATCAAATTAACTGAGGGATAAATTAAAAGGGGCAACCTCCAAAAAGAAGGAAACGGGCCAAAACAAAAGACAAAGTAGAAAGGAAACTTAAAAAACATCAAACTAAAATGTGATTAAAGGGGTTGATAATGCACCCCAGCCCCTGTGGTGCCCAGCGATCACAGAAAGCTTTAGCAGTGCCCTTGGACCACCACATGCTCCCTCTCTAGGGACATCTGCCCGCAAAAGTAGCCGCAGCAGAGGGGCAGACAATTGAGTCGGACAACTGCCAAGACCCTAAACTCTGGAATCTCCTTCCTAAACGCCTCTGCCTCTCTTTCCTTCTTCAAGAATCTCTTTGAAACATAGTGCTTTGACTAATCTCTTCTTCATTGGTCAAATTTTGTTTGGCAACACTCCTGTGAAGTGTCTTGGGATATTTTACCACATCAAAAGTGTGACAAAAATAGAAATTGGTGTTGATATTGACAAGATACTTTATAAGATAATTTTCTTTGCTTTTGCATCTCCTCACATTGTTAGGAAAATCATCGTCAGAAGAAAAGTTACGTTATCGTTTCATCCATCCTGTTTTAAGCCAGTATTTAATTTGGTTGGCAAATAATTTCATTTCAATATTGACTCAATTATAATCAGTGAGGTAAATTCAACAAAATGAAACCAAAACAATGTAACTGAGAAATGAAGCATTAAAGCTCTTTTGATTAAATGTCCCGTGAATTATCTCCATGCCATTCAAATGTCGGGGTTTGAGGTTTTGAGAAGTTCGTAGGGCTGACATGTGTTGTTTATTTCCAGCATATTTTTCCACTTTAAATGACAGACACTTTGACTGGAATTTTAATGGCATGCCCATCCCGATTCCAGGAGCAGGCAAGGCTCAGAGAACAGCATTCTCTACTGACTTCGGGTAGGATTGTATGAACCTCGGGCAGACCTACCAAGAAAATTCCACCCTATGTTTAATGTAGTTTGATGATTGTCCATGATAACCACTGTATCTGTTATCCTTCCTATCAAAATAAACTTAAGAATAAAAAGAACTTGATAAGGCAAACTCCATCATGCATCATTGTAAGGGAAAAAGCTTTGTTTAAAGGGAGTGTAGTTTGAAGATGGGACTACACAGTGGCACAGTGGTTAGCACTGCTGCCTCACAGCGCCAGGGGCCCGGGTTCAATTCCTAGCTTGGATCACTGTCTACATGGAGTCTGCGTGTTCTCTGCATGGGTTCCCTCCCACAATCTGAAAGACATGCCGGTTAGGTGCATTGGTCATGCTAAATTCTCCCTCAGTGTATCCAAACAGGCACTGGAATGCGGTGACTAGGGGATTTTCACAGTACCTTCATTGCAGTGTTAATGTAAGCCCAACATGGCACTAATAAATAAACTTTAAACAATCTGGAAATGCGAGTTCAAATCTCACTATGGCGCCTGTGGAGTTTAAATTCAGTTAATTAAATAAACTTGGAATAAAAAAAAGCTTGTATCAGTGATGGTGACCATATAATAACCAGATTGTTTTAAAAATAAAATCCAAGAGGGAAGGAATCCTGGTGTCCTAGACAAACCTATATGTGATTCCAGACTCACAATAAATGTGGTTGACTCTTAACTGCCCACAGAAATAGCCGAGCAAGCTACTCATCTGTATCGAAACGGTTTATGATGGATGGATTGCAGCAGTTCAAGGATACAGCTCAACACCCCCTTTTCAAGGGCAATTAGGGATGGGCAATAAATCCTGACCTGGCCAATGATGCTTACATTCCACACATGAATAACAAAAAAAAAGGATGTCAAAATAAACCGTATTAAGACAAATCAAACGTCAGACATTATTTTAGTATTACCATGCTAATTCTGTGCAATCACTTAAGCTCTTAAATAAGATTTACATTTTTTTAAACTGTAATGCAGGCTGGCTATATTCCAAACTCCTCCCATTCCCCCTCCTTCACCACAGGAGCAGATAAACTCCATAGAGATGACAACAAAATCTATCACATATTTAATGATTGGACATCTCGCCCAGGCTTCTCTGCCAACAACCTGTTCATTACAAACGATTGCAAGAGCTAGTTCCTGGCAGGAACTTAGCCCTATTTACATTTTTGGAACCAATCTATAGATAAGAACAAAATCTCTTAAGAATAAATTCTGGCCCTTGAATCACACCTGATTGATTTGCAATTACTAACTACTGTTATTATAAACAGTTACCAACAAACAGCTTTGTGTGTGGGAAGGGAGGACTTTACTCTTCTGTGTCTCGATGATTAAGCGCCCGTTGATATCTCCCATTTCATAGATGAATCATAGAATCTACAATGCAGAATGAAGCCATTTGGCCCATCAAGCCTGCACCGACAACAATCCCTATCCCCATAATCCCATCTATTTACCCTCCTAATCCCCCTGACATTAAGGGGCAATTCACTGTGGCCAATCATAGTGGTCTAATTGGCACATTTTTGGACTATGGGAGGAAATTGGAGCACCCAGAGGAAACCCAAGCAGACACAGGGAGAACATGCAAGGCCAGAATTGAACCTGGTACTGTGAGGCAGCAGAGCTAACCACCATGCCGCCTTAATTATTTAATTTAATTTATTTACTATTTAATTACTTTTGGCATGGATTTTGTGATGGCATGAAATGATGGCAAAACATGGGGAGTTTGGATTGGTCTTTGTTTGCTTTATGTGTTTTCTTTTCCTAAGAGAACAATGGAAAATAGCGTAACAATTGATTTCATGCCCAGTGCCAAAGTCCTGGTCCCTTTCAACTAGCGCAAAGCGGTTTGCACCTAATTAGCATTCTTAAAGTAGCATTTAAATATGCTTAGCCTGTCGGATTTTCTCAGTGTATGGGATCTTCACACCTTCAGGCACAGCATGAACCCATTGAGAATCACTATTGGTCTCCACTGGCGGAAACCAGGTGTGCTGGCCACGAGTGCTGGGGGGGAGAAGGGGTCCCGAGGTCATTGAAGACCCCAGGTGGTCAGAAACATGGTTGGGCAATGCCCACCTGGCAGTGCCTACCTGGCACCCTGGCTGTGCACACCTAGCACAGTGATAGTGCCAGTTGGGCATTGCCAGGATGCTGGGGCAGTACCAAGGGGGTGGGACCTATGATGGTGGGAGCTTTTCAGGGGGCAACATAAAGGGGGCATGTCAGAGTCATGAAGGGGAACCCATTGAATGGGTTCAAATGCCCTGATGCTGGTGATCTGTGTCAGGGAAGGTGTGGGGAAACATGCAGTCGATGGGGGATGGAGGGGTGGTTGCCAATATCCATGGGGGGGGGAAGGAAGAAATCTCCCAGTGCACCATAAGATCGATTCGTCTTTTCACAATGGCACCCAATCACTTTGCAGCCAGCCTCACTGGCATGTTTAAGCCCCACGCTTTCCACTCACCACTCCCCCCAAAAAAGAACTAGGTGTGTGGCGATTGCAGTCCAGACTGTGCTGGCACACATCACTCTGGTTACCTTGTCGTTATGACACTTGTGGGAAAGTTGTGGCCCGTGGCTAGAATGTTACCAGCACGTCCACTCAAGGCTCATAAGGTCCCACCCGCGGCCAAGATTGAGATCCGGAGCGGGTGTGCCCAAGGTGTCTGATTTACACATCAGGAAAAATTAATTTCACCCAATACAATCATAAATTGTTGCATTTAAAGAAATGTTGGATTTTTCACTTTACACGTGGAACAGTGAGAGGATTACCAAATTTGATAGTAATGGCTTTTGGGTGTTATTTCCTGGAGCTTGCTGTTTTCTTAATGAAACTTAGAATGTAGTAGCACAGCGGTTAGCACGGCTGCCTCACAACTCCAGGGACCCAGGTTCGATTCCCATCTTGGGTCACTATCTACGTGGAGTCTGTATGTTCTCCCTGTGTCTACATGGGTTTCCTCCGGTGCTCCGGTTTCCTCCCATTGCCTGAAAGACGTGCATTGGCCCAAACAGGCACTGCAGTGTGCCAACAAGGGGAATTTCACAGTAACTTCATTACAGTGTTAATGTAAGCCTTACTTGTGACTAGTAAATGAACTTGAAAAAGAAACTGCAAATAGGATTATAATGAACAAAGGAAGAACAAGTATTTTGGCAGATTGAATCAAATTGGATATTAACCTGAATGATAGTGAGGACCGTCATGAAGAGAGGTGGTGGGCACCCTCGATACTGGCTGTAGTACCAGCGTCTGTCCACCTCACAAGGCAGGATCTCGTACGCCACGTGCCTCACTAAGCGCTTGTAGAATGTAAGTCCAGGCTCATCGAGTAGGAATTCACGTGGCAGGTTCCGGTGTCCATTGGATATCGCTCGCCGGAAGCTGCTTGAGCGCTTGCTGCTCATCTGCAACAAGAGATGAAGGGGGCCTGTGAAAATAGCGAACACAAAATCACAAAGAAACATCAGAAAAATCCGCACCAGGCTGACATGCCGGCACACATGCACACACATCAGGCTGACGCACGCGTGCACCGAACAGACAGATACATGCGTGCACAGCAGGCTGATACAAACAAACATACAGCAGACTGACACACGTATGCACATGTACACAGTATACTAATATACCTCATGCTGCTGTACACATGTGCAGTCCAGATTTACATGCACACATCATACTGACATACTCACCCTTGCACATCAGACCAATATATATACGTGTACTCAGCAGAATGACACATTTGTGTCCATGACAGGCTGACACACACACACACACACACACACATATACATACTAGATTGGCAGGGAAATAACACACCGATATACATGTGCATACCAGACTGACATGTGCAGAGACTCACCAGACTGGTGTCCACGTATGTATCTCAGGCTGACACCCACATGAAGACACGTATGCCAGAACAGTACACAAAATGCGCATGTGCAGATGCCAACCAAATTGGTGTTCTTATCTGTTTAAACATCATCCCACAATCCCCACAAACAAATGTGGACACCCACATACTTCAACACATGTTAGAAGTACATTTTTTGAATATAACTTTTCATGACTTATTTGAATTAGTATTTCATCCTGGAGAAACTATTGTCTGGTGAACTGGTGCAGCAACAATAATCCCTCCCTCAATGTCAACAAAATGAAGGAGATTGTCATTGATTTCAGGAAGCATACTGGAGAACATGCCTCTGTCTACATAATGGAGCCAAGTAGAAATGGTTGAGAGCTTCATGTTTTTTAGGGGTCCAGATTACCAACAATATGTCCTGGTTCCCCCCATGCCGACACTATAGTTAAGAAAACTCACCAAAGCCTCAACTTTCTCAGACTGAGGAAATTTAACATGTCAGCTACAACTCTCACCAACTTTTACAGATGTACCATAGAAAGCATTAGAACATAGAACATAGAAAAACTGCAGCACAAACAGGCCCTTAGGCCCACAAGTTGTGCCAATCATATTGCTATCTACTAGGCTTAGTTATAAACCTCAATCCTATTAAGTCCCATGTACTCATCCAGAAGTCTCTTAAAAGATCCTATCAAATTTGCATTCTTTCTGGTTGTATTACAGCTTGATATGGCTCCTGCTCTGATCACAAGAAACTACAAAAGATTTTGAATGTAGCCCAATCCATCAAACAAAACAACCTACCATCCATTCATTCTGCCTTGAAAAAGCAGTCAGCATAATTAAGGACCTGACGCACCCCAGACATTTTTTCTTTCACCTTCGTCCATTGGAAAAAAAATACAGAAGTCTGAGGTCACGTACCGACCAACTCAAGAACAGCTTCTTCCCTGCTGCTGTCAGACTTTTGAATGGACTTACCTTGCACTAAGTTAATCTTGCTCTACACCCTAGCTATTACTGTAACACTACATTCTGCACTATCTTATTTCCTTCTCTGTGAACAGTGTGCTTTGTCTGTATAGCGCACAAGAAACAATACTTCTCCCAAAAGAGCAAACACTGAAAAATCTCAGCAAGTCTGGCAGCATCTGTAAGGAGAAAAAAGAGCTGACATTTCAAGTCCAGTTGACCCTTTGTCAAAACTGAACTCGTCATCTGGACTCGAAACATCAGCTGTTTTCTCTCCTTACAGTTTCATAACATGGATGGAGCAGTTATGAAAATTCTTGAATAACAATCTGGTGGATCAGATGTGTTTGAGTGCTGTGATCTGAAGTTTTTGAAATGCCCTGCCCATTAAACATTAAAAGGCAACATTGCCAGTGAGAGTTAAAAAGAAACCCCAACTGTACTGCTTTGATTGACAGGTCATCTGGTGTAGGTTAAAAAAAAGTTAACATTTATTTATGCAGTTTCTAGAGAGCTCTTTGTTCATACGTCCCCAAGGGATATTATGTTGTCATTATAAATGTTTGGTTGAACTATAATTATCCCATTAAAGAGCCATTTGGCAGTTAAGAGAGTCTATTAAAGAATTAACTGTCTTCGATGTGGGGGTTGAATAGAAGTTTGTTTGCTTATAAGAGTGATTAACCACTTGTGGAGATTTATAAACTTTAAAAGTTAACAAACATATGGGCATCACAGCTGTCTTAGATTGTTACTATTTTTCATCTTCACATGACTACTGATGTCTTGTTGTACTGGATACTGAGTGATGGCAAACGAGGTGACAAGAGGGCTATTTTTTATTCATTTATGGGATGTGGGCATTACTGGCTAAGCCAGCATTTATTGCTCATCCCTAGTTGATCTTCAGAAGATGGTGCCTTCTTGAACTGCTACAGTCCTGGGAAAAAGTCCTAAGTGGCAAATTGTGTCTGGGTTGGGATCCTGGAGAGAACCCTGTATATGCAATTTTATGCACCCTTTCTCCGCCTCCGCCCTTCTTGGAACCACTTGGCAAGGGTGGGACGGGGCAGAGAGCATAAAATTTTGACCCTGGAGCTAACAACAGAGAGATGGTCGAATCTTTACTTTTAAGAGTGACCAAATTGAGGTGCTAAATGTTCTTTCCAGTGGGGATTTTGTTTTACAGTATTTTGCCATTTGCATTAACATACACTTTTGACACCAGGGTCTTGGAGGAAGGCAGAGACACAATTATGTTAGCTCCATGCTATGCAAGAAACATTTTATCCTCAAAGCATCTTGAAATGGAATGCCAGAATCCATGTATACAACTACGACTTCAGTGTTTTTCAAATCCTCCATCCAATTGTTAGATGTTGAGAGGATTAGCCAAGGATTCCTACCCTCTTTGATTGCAGATAGTGTATGGTGTCACACAGGGCATACAAAGTCAAACAGTGTTATTTGCAAATGTCAGAATAACAAACACAACTCTCTGGGGCGTCAGATTCCAGCTCTCCTTACATAACTGCAGTCATTAATTACTCACTGTCTACCAGCCGTGTTGTTGAGGAATCATGTGGTAGCTTTCACTATCTATCACCTGCCATTGGCAACAAATTTATTTGGAAGGCATCCAATAGTTTCCAGCCTGCAAATTAAATTGCCAGTAACGTCCTACTGGGATCTGAATTTTGCTTCATACTAGCTACAAATCGAAAATTGCAAGCCATAGTCACTTGTGATTTTAAGTCTCTTCTCAGATTTCTTATTTACACTCGCAGAATCGATGGGTTTTAAATTCTGCTGTCAGCCCCACCTTGTGTTATTAGCGCTCCGCTGAGATAATCCATCGCACGCAGACAACAAAGCAGTGCTTCTTATTTGACTTTGGAGTCAAATTGACTGGAGGTTTTCAGATCAGAATTTGAGTCTTAAGGGTGACAGCGTAACCTTGGATAGTTCTGACCCATGGTGGGATATGGTGTACAAATCAAGGCCATGTGTTGCCGGCACGGAGTCTTCCATTGGAGAACCTGCCCAAGTTTTCATTCCATTAGTTTTACCCGAGTGACAAAGTTAAAAATGGTCCACAGTGGTGTGGATTTTACGTTCAGGGAGACTTTGGACAGGCAGCAGGCAGTGCAATCACGCCACTGGCCCATGTAAGTAGCAATGGTGGTTTAGCAGTGAGCATTGCTGCTTTCCAAGCAGATGATCCAGGTTCAATTCCCGGCCAAAGCACTGATAATTTATTGGGCGGCATAGTGGCACAGCGGTTAGCACTGTTGCCTCACAGCACCAGGGACCCAGGTTCGATTCCTGGCTTGGGTCAGTGTCTGTGTGGAGTCTGCATGTTCTCCCCGTATCTGTGTGTGTTTCCTTCGCTCCAGTTTCCTCCCACAGTCCTGAAAGATGTGCTGATTAGGTGGATTGGCCATGCTAAATTCTCTCTCAGTGTACCCATACAGGCGCTGAAGTGTAGCCACTAGGGAATTTGCACAGTAAGTTCATTGAATTGTTAATAAGAACATAAGAAATAGGAACAGTAGGCCATCCAGCCTTCAAGCCTGTCCCGCCATTCAATAAGATCATGGCTGATCAGTTCCACTTGCCCGCTTTCTCCCCATAACCCTTAATTCCTTGTCAATCAGAAATCTATCTACCCGTGACTTAAATATATTCAGCGAGGTAGCCTCCACCACTTCAATGGGCAGAGAATTCCAGAGATTCACCGCCCTCTGAATGAAGAAGTTCCTCCTCAACTCTGTTCTAAACTGACCCCCCCTTACTTTAAGGCTGTGCCCTCTAGTTTAGCAGAACTGCAAGCCTACTTGTGATACTAATAAATAAATAAATAGACTTCTCTACCATGCAACGTGAACCATTTTGAGGGCCAAGCCTCAGTAATGTAGTTCAGGTGAACACAGTTAGCTAGCCAGTCCAGGCAGAGAGGTCGGAATTGCAACTGCTCTGGACCCAAAGCCACTGGAAAAGTTATTCCCAGGAGGTAAGGGGGTAATGAGCCTGGAATGTAAGATCAGACAGGTCAGAGGACTCGAAAAGAATTTGAGGGGCAGGTCAGACAGTCACATGCCACAAAAATAAAGAAACAATGGTGTCATACAAAGCATGGTGGGGAACACAAAAACTGACTATAAAAATTTCTATAGGTATGTAAAGAGAAAAAGATGAATAAAAATGAAAGTAGGTCTCTTACAGTCAGAAACAGGAAAACTCATAATGGGGAATAAAGAAATGGCCGAGGAATTACATTCATACTTTGCTTCAGTCTTCACAAAGGAAGACATGAATAATGTACCAAGCATTTAGACAGTTACATGGGTAAGATGGGTAGAGAGGATATGGGCAATTGGCTAGCTTATTAATAAAAACTGGACAGTATGGACCAGTTAGGTCGAAGAGCCTGTTTCCATGCTGTAATCTCTATGACTCTCTGACATACAGGGTGCAATTTTACCAGCATGACAGCCTGAGGTTTGTATAATCCAGCCCAAGGCCAACGGAGAATGCCATTCTCCAAGCCTCACCTGCCCCCCGAATCAGGGTTGCTGTGCCAGTTAAATTCTGGCCACAAAGTCAAAGAGTGTTCTTTGCAAATGTCTACAAATTCTAGCAAGTATCTTTGATTAGACTACTCAATGCTAGATAGCAATGGTGTTGCAAATGCTTTAGAAATTTATGTGTTTAAATAATGCTGTGGTTCAATATTTATCGTAGAATTGTGATATGCATACTGTTACAAAGTTCCCTCAGGCAGGCATATTGATCCCTGGCCCTGAATAAAATGTTGGTGAGTGGATTGGGAGCATAAACAAAGTAGAGGGTCAGGACATCAACTTTGAGGCCATCACTACCCTGTCTAGACAAGGGAGAGCAGATAAAACGTGATCCCCTGGTGCTGTAAGGAATGCGGGAGATCCACGTCATTAAACAGTAGGCCAGGCACCAGCACCAACCCCCATCCCCCTGCCGCCTCTACCCCACTGCACAACCCTCCGCCGCCGATTCCCCCACTGCCAATCCCAAAAATAAATACCAGATATGATATACAGTGTACTAATTTCTCAAACTGCCTTCACATTCACCCACCATTTAACAGCAATGTTCAGCTGCTTGAGAATCTCTTATTCTTTACATCTGTCATGGAAAGTTATGGGCAACATTATGAGCCCATTTGCAAAGCTTTTCTCTGACAAAGGCAGTTACATTGAGTATTTTTACATGATTTTACAACATATTAATGTCTTAATCTGACAACATAAACTGACACACATTTTGGTCTGACAGTGCTCTGTGTCAGCACAATATTAACTCACATCCTTGACCATTCCTCTTTCACAAACATATCAAATTGGCGGGTGGGAAAAGATGACCTGGTCCACCAAAGCCATCCCTCATTCATAATGGCCACAGCATCTTGATTTGATTTGATTTATTATTGTAATGTGTTTTGGGATGCAATGAAAAGTATTGTTTCTTGCTCTCTATGCAGACAAACTATACCTTTTATGGACTACATAGGGGAGAAAGAACACATCTATATTCATTGGACACAACGATACCCTTAACACTGCATACTACTCTCACTCTATTTCAGGCACAAAAGGAAACAGTCACTCCAGGAAATGTGCAAAACATACAGGCGAGAGTGAAACAATGGGGTCCCAAAATTCCCTTCCTAACTGACTCCTCTGGCAAATGTCCTGGAAAATAAGCTGGATGAACTTAAAGCCAGACTTGCTTTCCAAAGAGAACTGAGGGATTGCTATGTGCTATGTTTCAGGGACATAGCTCGCTCTGGCTACATTGGACTGTGCCCTACAACCAGTGGGCTTCTTAATCCATTGAATGGACCATATAACGGCCTCAGGCAAGGCTAGGGGAGATGGGGTCTGCCTCCTAATCAACACCTCACGGTGCCTAGATACAGCTACATTGGTGAGTTTCTGATCACAGTAAGAAGTCTCACAACACCAGGTTAAAGTCCAACAGGTTTATTTGGTAGCAAAAACCACTAGCTTTCGGAGCGCTGCTCTTTTGTCAGCTAAGTGGGATGAAAGCTAGTGGCTTTTGCTATCAAATAAACCTGTTGGACTTCAACCTGATGTGTGAGACTTCTTACTGTGTTTACCCAATGCCGGCATCTCCACATCATGAGTGTCTGATCCCCAGACCTAGAATACCTGATGTTAAAATGCCATTTCTACTGCCTTCCACGGGAATTCATCTCTGTTATTCTGACAGAAGTTTACATCCCACCCCACACAGATGTGAAGATTTTGCTGGATAAAATATACACCACCACAAAAAGCCTTGAGATGAAACATCCCGAGGCCTTGTTCATCATGCCGGGAACTTCAGTCAGATCAAACTCAAGAGTGTTCTACCAAGATACCATCAACACGTCTCCTATTCCACCAGAGGCCAAAGATCCTAGACTACAGCTACACGAATATCAAACATTCCTACAGCTCTATCACAATCCATACTTTGGGTAAATCAGACCACAAGGCTGTGCTCCTGCTCCTGGCTTACAAGCAAGAACTGAAGTGGTAGAATTCATCAAAGAAAGTCATATAATGTTGGTCTGGGGAATCGGATAATCTCCAATCGGACTGCTTAGAGTCAGGAGACTAGTCAGTATTTAAAAACTCTGTTGCCAGCCTGAACAAGTACATCACAATAGTAACTGGCTTCATTAGTAAGTGTGTAGGGATCTGGAGTGCGTGGAGTCCTTGATTATGTGGCTGCTTTTTCTAAGGCAGCGGGAAGTGCAGACGGAGTCAATGGATGGGAGGCTGGTTCGTGTGAGGGACAGAGCTTTGCTCCCGAACCTTTGTAGTTTTTTGCCATCTTGGTCAGAGCAGGAACCATAGCAAACTGTGATACATCCTAATTAAACATTTCTACCATCCTTCTCTTCAGATCCTGCCTCTCCACAATTTTTCAATAATCCTTTTGTAGTTGGTTCCTCACCTTTCGGAAAGATATGACTGGTGTAGACTTTTAGGACAGTATCCTTTCATATCTAGGATGTGAGTCTAAGTCTGACTAGGGTGGAATGAGAACGATTTATATTTAGTCTTTGATCTCTGCACCTAAAGGGAGGATAATCTCCAGTTCCTGTGGATCTGACATCGAAGGATAGGTTCTGATCTCTACTTATCCAATGTGTAACAGGATAGTTTCAGATACCTGTTACAAGTAGTGTACAAGTGGAAAAATTTCTGATCCTTGCTATTCAGAGACTTCAGTGTAAAGTCTGAACTGACACTCCAGTGCAGTACTGAGGTAGTGCCACATTGTTGGAAGCACCATCTTCCAGACAAGGATGTCTTCTCAAGTGAACGTAAAATGATCCCAAGGCCCTATTTCAAAGAAGGCCAGAGAAGTAGAGAGTTGAGAGGATCATTCATCTCTGACGAAAAGTCATCCAAACTCAAAACACTGGTTCTATTCTTTCTCTATAGGTGCTGTCAGAATTGCTGAGATTTTCCAGCATTTTATTTCTGTTTCAGACTCCAGCATCCGCAATACTTTGCTTTTACCTTAAGAGCAGAGAAGTTCCTTGTGACCAATATTTACCTTTCAACCAACACCAACAAAAGACCTGTAATCTGATCATTATTGCATTGCTGTTTGTGGGACCTTTCAGCAACACTGGCTGTCACATTGCTTACAATATCTCAGTGACTACACTTCAGAAGTATTTAACTGTGGTAAAGTGGGGTGTAATGAGGTTGTGAGGCCACTATATAAATGCAAGTACTTTGTTTTCACTCTCAGCGCCAAGTATAAAATCCTAATCCTAATGAGAGTGTTTCATTGGCGGAAGGTTATAATGGCTCCTCCATTCAAGACTTGAGTTGCAATTGCAATCATACAAGTGTTATGGCGCAGAAGCAGGTCATTTGGTCCATTATGTCTGCACCAGCAGAGATCAATGATATGCGTGTGCAATCTGCATAGTTACATATAACGAAGGAGCAGTGCTCCAAAAGCTTGTGATCTCAAATAAATCTGCTGGACTTTAACCTGGACTTTTCTTACTGTGGCCACCCCAGTCCATTGCCAGCATCTTCACATCATAGTTAAAAGGGTCACTGTTAGCTTCAAATGTGTGACTTCGTTACCTGCTCAGAATAACGGGTTAAAATTAAGGTCGGCAAGTTGAGAATTAGGAAGCAAGTGGGAATTCATCAACAAAGCCACCCAGGATATGTTAACTGCTCAGTATGGCATAGAGTTAAAATCACCCCTTTAGTCTCTATTTCTGTCTCTGTTATAAGCTGTTTTTGTATTGGACTTGTGACAATAATGCCACTGACATGTGAACATTGTGCAGCCAGGACAACTTCCAAACGAACTTAGTGAATTCACCACCACCAACCATTGTGAAGGCAAGCAACCATTTACTAGCAAATATTCCTGTAATTTTGTAAACACCCCAGATTTGGGTTGACTATCAAGTCATTTTTGTCTATCTGCTCTGAGAGAATATGTGATGGTAGCTTGTATTAGAGAGCTCAGATATAAGCTGTTTCTTTTAATTATTCTGAAATATAATGCCTTTGGGGCCATACAGCATTTACATCTATAACTCATCCATTTATCAAATATTTTATTCACCATAATGTGCCTACCAGCGGTGTTCTCCCTCTATCACAATTAATCTAATACTTAAACTGCTTTGAATCTGATCTGTCCTGTTGAAGAGTTGTCAACAAAATGAAGGAGATGGTCATCGACTTCAGGAAGCACTGTGGAAAAACATGCCCCTGTCTATATCAATGAGGATGAAGTAGAAATGGTTGAGAGCTTCAAGTTTTTCAGTGTCCAGATTACCATTAATCTGTCCTGATCCTCCCATGCCGACATTATAGGTTAAGAAAGCCCACAAACATTTCTACTTTCTCAAAAGGCTAGGGAAATTTGACATGTCAGCTACAACTCTCATCAACTTTTACAGATGCACCACAGAAAGCATTCATTCTGATTGTATCACAGCTTGGTACAGCTCCTGCTCTGTCCAAGACTGCAAGAAACTACAAAAGATTGTGAATGTAGCTCAAACCAGTCTCCCCATCTGTTGACTCTGTCTCTACTTCCCGCTGCCTCGGAAAAGCAGCCAGCATAATTAAGAGCCCCACACACCCCCGGATATTCCCTCTTCCATGTTCGTCCATCGGGAAAAAGTTATAAATGTCTGAGGTCACCTACCAACCGACCCAAAAACAGCTTCTTCCCTGGTGCCATCAGACTTTTGAATGAACCTACCTTGCATTAAGTTGATCTTTCTCTATACCCTAGCTATGACCGTAACACTACATTCTGCATTCTCTCCTTTCCTTCTCTAAGAACGGTATGCTTTGCCCTTATAGTGCCCAAGAAACAATACTTTTCACTGTGTATCAATACACGTGACAATAATAAATCAAATCAAATCGAATCAGATGGTGGCATGGTGGTAACGTACAAAAATTTCCAAGGGCCCGCTGAATGGTTTGGTGGAATTTAAATTCCATTAATAAATCTGGAATATAAAGCTTGCTCCACTGACAGTTGTCATGGTCACCATTAATGATTTTCATAAAACCCACCTGGTTCACCAATGTCCTTTTGGGGAAGGAAATCTGCTGCCCTTACCTGGTCTGGCCTACATGTGACTCCAGACCTGCAGTGATGTGGTTGACTCTCAAGTGCCCTCTGAAAGGGCCTAGCAATTATTCAAGGGCAATTTGGGATGGGCAACAAATGCTGGTCTTGCCAATGATGCCAACGTCTCAGGGTAGAAGAAGAATACAAGGAAGAAGGGGTGGGTAGGAGTTTGCTGAAGTTAGTCTGGCTTGTAATTGCATAAGTCTTTTTGCTATTTCCTTCCACCCTATGTGTAGTTTATTGTACAACAGGAGACAAAAAAGAATGATTATCACAAATAATAAAGAATGGCTCTGGCTCCATGATGTGTAAATATAGTTTGCAAATTATTTTGGATTTTTTAAATAAAAACAAATACATAGAACAACATATTGAGGCAGATCTGAGCAATTCACCAGAACTGTGGGTGAGTGGAATCAGCTGCTGTCAGTGATGGTGGAGGCAAATTCGATAGGGTCTTTCAAGAGACTTCTGGATGAGTACATGGAACTTAATATAATTGAGGGTTATAGGTAAGCCTAGATGGTATGGGTATCATCAGTGCAACTTGTGGGCCGAAGAACCTGTTTGTGCTGTAGTTTTTCTATGTTCTATATTCTAACTGAAATCTGCTGTCTTTAACTGGCTGGATGTACAGGAGAATTTTATTTGACTGCAGACTTCTCTAGCGTATGCCAACCTGTGTGTTTCTGATATATACCAAGACTGGAAGGACTAAAGAAAGTGGAGGCATGCAGACATCAATTATACGAGAGATGATTCAAGTGCATCAGTTCAGAGCATATGTTCCAATTGGTCAGGCGTGATTTCCATAGTTACAGCTACAGAGCCGTGGGCTGTTGCTATGGAAATGCTGGCAAGCTAATTAGAAAGTGTGTTGATAAGGCACATGTTGAATGAGCTGCGTGATTACTCTCCCACCCCCTGCTGAATTCATCACACCATTATGAACCCGCTCTTTCCTTCCTCCACCCCATAAGAAAAATCAAATGCATTTCCAATTCCAGTCAACGTATTTAGTAAAGTTGTTTTGAAAGGATTCAGCACAGGGAGGTAAGGTTTAAAAGTTTATTTATTAGAGTGGCAAGAAGGCTTACATTAACACTGCAATGAAATTACTATGAAAAATCCCCTCGTTGTCACATTCCGATGCCTGGTCAGGTACACCGAGGGAGAATGCAGCATGGCCAATGTATCTAACCATGTCTTCCGGACTGTGGGAGGAAACCAGAGTACCCGTAGGAAACCCACACAAACACAGGAAGAATGTGCAAACTCCACACAGTCGCTCAATTCAGCAATCAAACCTGCATCCCTGGCACTGTGAGGCAACCGTTGTGCCACCATGCTGCCCTGAGTATCTAAGCATAATTTAGATTAACAGTCAGACTGATTTAAAACTTTAAAATTTCAAGCTAGTTAAAAAGCCTAATTTACCAGAAGCTGTTGGCATTAGCAGTTATCTGTAAATCAATTGAAATATGTTGCCTGAATTACTACAGGTTACTATTACTAGTTACTACAGTAGGAAGCTGACTTGGTCAGTGCAACTTGGGCATGAGTAGCCAGCTCTCCGTAAAAGCAGACAGGTTTCATAACTACATAGAAAGGGAGCACAAAGCACATTTCCGGACAAATGTGAGGTAATGCATTTTGGAAGGTCTGATACAGAAAATACACAGTAAATGGCAGAACCCTTACGAGTATTGATAGGCAGAGGGATCTGGGTGCATAGGAACACAGGTCACTGAAAGTGGCAACACAGGTGATGAAGGTAGTCAAGAAGGCATACAGCATACTTGCCTTCATCAGTCAGGCCATTCAGTTTAAAAATTGGCAAGTTACATTGGTTAGAGAGTCTTTAGATTCTATCCCTCCAGAGAAGGACAGTATTTTAAACCTGCACTGGGGAGGTACAAGTAATGCAATTTATAATTAAATTTATAATTTAACCAGTGAAACTACTCAAAAGTAACCACAGGTAACAGTTGAGTCGTATTTATCAATTAATAATTATTAATCAAATAAAGCTGGCAGAAAGATGATGTGTTGTAGCTGTTGCATGTGGATGTCAGTGTGACACACGGCAACTAAACTGGCAGTGTCTGCAGCTCAAGAAACAGTGGCTTAGGGTTGATGCCACTGTGATGCATCACAGAGAGGCATGTTACCTGGGCATTTTATTCCAGGAGGCAGTCACACACCACATGCTAGGGATTTCTAATTTGATCCACAGTCAAGGCTAGGTATGTGAGGCAGATATAGGGACCCAGAATGAATGGAGGAGACCCTGCAATTGTCCAACATGTTTAAAATTCTTGCAGCTTGTGTAGATGAGCATAAGGGCTGCAGGATGGATGGGCAAACTAACCAGGGCACAATGATGCAGGAAGCAATTCAAGTAGGGTAAATCAAAGGCAGCACGATGGCACAGTAGTTAGCACTGCTGTCTCACAGCGCCAGGGATCCAGGTTCAATTCCAGCCTCAGATCACTGTCAGTGGAGTTTGCACTTTCTCCCCGTGTCTGCATAGGTCTCCTCCAGGTACTCCGGTTTCCTCCCACACTCTAGAGGTGTGCAGATTAGGTTGATAGGCCATAAATTGACCCTAGTATCAGGGGGATTAATAGGTGTGGGGTTACAGGAATAGGCCTAGGTAGGATTGTGGTTGGTACAGACATGTTGGGCCAAATAGCCTCCTGTTGTACTATAGGGATTGATGGAACTAGTTGTAATTGGAACTAGTTGTAATAGGAACAGTATCACTGTGAAGTGCGGACTGTCTGCTGTCAGGTTTAAGGAAATGTGCTCTGGGGAGGAATTTGAAAGGGGAAAGGAGTGATCCAGTTGTTGTAGTTCACATGGATACCAATAGATAGGACTAAGAACAAGGTGCTGCTAAGGATATACGAGCAATTGTGGCTAATTTATGAAGCAGATCCACAAAGATAATAATCTCTAGATTATTACCTGAGCCACTTGCAAATTGTCACACAGTAAATAAGATCAGAGAGACGAATGTGTGAGTCAGAGGTTGTTGTTGGAGAAAAGCTTTTCAATTCTTGAGGCACTAAATCAGTATTGAAGAAAGAGGGAGCTGTACCATTGGGCTTGGTCTTTACTTGAACCACACCAGTTTCAAGTAACTGGGTTACTTATATAACCAGGGCCATAGTGAAAGCTTAAAATTAAATAGTGTAGGGTGGAGAGAGGGTTCAGGTAAGGGAGATCTGGAAAGTTAAAGAGAAAAGAAAAAATAATAGTGCAATATAGTGGTTCAGGAAGGGAAAGACCATACAAACAGCAGAATAGGGAAATGGTCAGAATAGGGAGAAAAATAGCTTTAAACTAACAAATGAGGAGCAGGGTTCAGGTGAATGATATTTTTGAAATTCAAAGATAAAAGTTGAGTCAATACAAAAGTATATCAATGTGGATAAAGGCAAACTTAGCATGACAGGGAAGGACAGAGTTTAATGTATTAGAGAATAAGGTAAATGTAAAGAAGAATATCATAGAATCCCGATAGTGCAGAAGGAGGCTATTCAGCCCTTTGGATTTACACTGACCACAATTCCACCCAGGCCATATTCCCATAACCCTACGTGTTTGCGCTGCTAATATTCCTGACATTAGGGTAAATTTAACATGGCCAAACAACCTAACCCGCAGATCTTTGGAGTGTGAAAGGAAACTAGAACACCCGGAGGAAATCCACACGGATATGGGGAGAATGTGCAAACTCCAAGTGACAGTGACCCGAGGCTGGAATTGAACCTGGGCCCCTGGTGCTGAGGCAGCAGTGTAACCACCGTGCTACCGTGCTGTCCCACAGTGAGAAATAAAACTGAATTCACTTTACCTGAACATGTCTAGCATCCACAATAAAACAGATTAATAAGAAGCACAAATAGTGATAAATGGTTTAGATCTAATCACCATTAAGGAGACATGATTACAAGATTGGGCACATATTCCAAGATGCAGAATATTTTGGAAAGGAAACAGAAAGATGCAGGTGGTGGGTGAGTCCTGATAATAAAAGATAGCATAAGGACATCAGTGAGAAAGGATCTTGGTTCAGTATATCAGCAAGTAGAATCAGAATAGGTGGAGATAGGACTAATAAAGGTCAGAAAACACTGATGAGAAAAATTTATAGATCTCCAAATAGTAGTTATACCATTGGACACAGCATTATAATAAGTTATTTGAGTTTATAAAAAAAAATGTAATGTTTGTAAGGTTTTTAATTTTCATATAGGCTAGACCAATCAAATTGGCAAAGGTAATCTGGAAGATTAATCTGGACAGTGATAGCCTTTTTCCTAGGATGGAGAAAGCTAGCACGAGGGGACACAGCTTTAAATTAAGGGGTATGAGTTATAGGACGGATATCAGAGGTAGTTCTTTACTCAAAGAGTGATTAGGGAGTGGAATGCCCTGCCTGCAGCTGTTGTAGATGCGCCAAGTTTGGTGGCGTTTAAGAGGTTAATTGATAAGTATATGGAAGAGAAGGGAATGGTTTAGTTTGGAGGGGCATTGCTTTTTATTTTGGTCGGCACAACATCGAAGGCCGAAGGGCCTGTTCTGTGCTGTAATGTTCTATGTTCTATGTTCTATTAGTTTGTAGAATTCTTTCATGACTGTTTCCTGGAGCAATATGTTGTGAAAGCAACTAGGGATGCAACTATTTTAAGATCTAGTATTGTGCACAGAAGCAGAGTTAATTAGTAATGTCTGCCAGGAGAGAGGGAAGATCGAGGTGGGTCAGGAAGGGTTGGGACTGGCCTGGACGTGTCCAGGGAGCCAGCAATTGGGAGGCTGGAGGGGGTTCGCACAGCCAACGATGTGGGGATCACGGGGCTGGCCAGCGATTGAGCTGGCCAATGATTAGGAGGTCTGTATTAAGGGGTAAGTGACAGAATGACGCGTCCGCAATGGCGCACTCAGCACTTTGCTGCCAGCCTCTCCAATGGGAATAGGTCCAGCCCACTGGTTTCTGGAATGAATCATGCTACTGTATTCTGCGGTGCACAAAGTGTGGGAGATTCATTTTGAAAATCCCACTAAAAAACAGCGGGGTTTATTCCAGTTTTTGTGCAAATTTGACACTTAGAATTATTTTGGGAGAATCCCACTCCATATCTTTTTTCAACTTAAAATAAAAATGGCTTCTATTATGGAGGAAAGACCTTTTACAAAGCAGCCTGAGGTGGGCAGGAAGGGTCTCTATGCCTCCCAGGAGTACAGGATGCCCAGTCAATTGGCAGAAGATGGTTTCCAGGTACCTAAATCAACCCCATCACCTATGGGAACCTGGAGGCTGACTGAAAAGTCCCACTTAACCTCTTATAATTGGCCTTGAATGAGCCTGACTGGTTAACTGCCACAAACAGGTTGGTCACCCTGTCACCTCCTAATCTCACTTCTGCAAAAATGGCCTGGACAGGCTGGCACCAGGGACCTGGCACATCAGCCATTGGAATATTTTAACACTTGCTTAACTCCACTTCCAGTCCTGGTGGAGGTTCCAGCCTGTGCAACCTTATGTTGTATTCTTTTTATTCATTTATGGGATGTAGACATCGCTGGCTAAGCCAGCATTTATTGTGCATTGCTTATTGCCTTAAGAAGATGGTGGTGAGCTGCCTTCTTGAACCATGGCAGCCCATGAGGTGTAGGTACACTCACAATGCTTTTAGGGAGGGAGTTCCGGGGTATTGACCCAACGACAGTGAAGAAACAATGATATATTTCCAAGTCAGGCTTGGAAAAGAACTTGGAGATGGTGATGTTCCCATGAATCTGCTGCCTTGATCCTTCTAGAAGTTTTAAAATGATTTTAGCAAGGGACAACAAGTGGATGAGAAATAAGATAGATTTTTTGGGAGGCACCAGAGGTAGCAATGTAGGAGCTGAAAGAGAAGACATTGTGGGTTATTTTCTGACTATGACTGAATAGATAAGAATGGAACCAGATTGTTGCAGACCCACCCAGACCAATAATGGAAGAGAAACTTGGAAGAAGGATAGGAATGTTCTTGAAGATGCATCTGGCACAGAAAGAAGTTCTGTCTTCAGTATGGATTCATTGGCAAACCCTAGTATAACATAAATTCAAACTGCTGGAGAAAAATCTAGGTTGTCTGATTAAAAAGATTGCAGACAACACAAAAATTGCCAGATTTGCAGATAGTGATGAGGATTGTCAAAGGATACAGCAGGATATAGATAGATCGCAGACTTAGGCAGAGAAGTGGCTGAAGGAGTTTAATCTGGACAAATGGGGGCTGATGCATTTTGGAAGATCAAATTCAGATGCAAATTATACAGTAAATGGCAGAACCCTAGGAGCATTGATGTACAGAGAGATGTGGGCGCACAGGTCCACAGAACTCTGAAAGTGGCAACACAGATGGATAAATTGGTTAAAAATGTGTACAAAATGCTTGCCTTCATCAGCCGGGATGTCAAATATAAAAGTTGGTAAGTTATATTACAGCTGTATAAACTTAAGTTAGGCCACATTTGGAATACTGGGGCAATTCTGGTCGCTACAAGACCAGAAGGATGTGGATGATTCGGAGAAGTTGTTAAGAAGGTTTGCCAGGACTTTGCCTGGACTGGAGAGTTTTAGGTATGAGGAGAAATTGGATAAACTCAGATTGTTTTCACTGGAAAGACGGAAGCTGGAGGCCCGGGGACAGGGGGATGAGGGCGTGGGGCACTTGATAAAGGTCTATAAAATTATGAGAGGTGTAGATTGGGTGAATAGTCAGAGGTTTTTTCCCAGGGTGAAAGTATCAACTACAAGAGGGCACCGATTCAAGGTGAGAAGTGGTAAGTTTAGGGAAGACATACAGGGGAAGTTTTTCACACAGAGGGTGGTGGGTGCCTGGAACACGTTGCCAGGAGAGATGGTGGAAGCAGACACATTAGTAACATTCAAGGTACATCTTGACAGACACATGAATGGGAGACGAACAGAGGAATAGAAACAATAAGGAGTGGGTCTAAATAGAGATTAGGTATTGTAAAATAAGATAAAGTTTATTTATTAGTCACAGGTAAGTCTTATATTAAGAAGACTGTGAAATTGTCACATTCTGGGTGCCTATTTGGGTGCCTCAACGTATATAACCAGTATGTCTTTTGGACTGTGGGAGGAAACTGGAACTTCTGGAGGAAACCCATATAGACACAGGGAGAACGTGCAAACTTCACATAGACAGTGACCCAAGCTAGGAATCAAACCCAGGTTTCTGGAGATGTGAGGCAGCAGTGCTAACCACTGCAGCGCAGGCTTAGAAGGCCTAATGGCCTGTCCTGTGCTGCACTGTTCTTTGCTTTTTCTTGTACTTTTCCCTTCCACTGGGTTCCTTGGCACAGGTGGAAACCGTTCTTATGTGTGTGCTCTAATACTTCCTCAAGTAGTGTCAACTGGTTTTAATCACAACTTGAGCAGGAACTCAATTGTCAACATTAATGGAAGTATGGTGGGGTCAGTCATGTTAAAAACTGAAGGCCAGTCATGAAGAACAAGGATTGATAGTATATCACAGTGGCAATCACAAAGAATGTCATTGTGACGTTTCTAAGAGCTTTTCCAATACTGTGACAGAGACAAACATTGACTTAAGGGTTTTAGAAACACAGTAGGATGTTCACAGACTGTGAAGAGGAAAGGGAAGTTGATGAGGGAATGGTAGTTTGCCAGAACAAATAGTTCAAAGATGGGTGTTTTGAGGTGAGGGCTGATGATGGCAGATTTGAAAAGGAGAAGCTCAATATCTGAGGAGATATAACTATTAATGATATTAGATAACATGGGCATTAGGAAGAGAAGTTGGGTGGTCAGCAGTTTGCTAGAAATATAGAATCCCGACAGTGCAGAAGGAGGCTATTCAGCCCCTTAAGTCTGCACCGACCCCACAATCCCATCTCAGGCTCTATCCCTGTAACCGCACATATTTACCCTAACACTAAGGAGCAATTTATCACGGCCAATCAATCAGCCTAACCCACACATCTTTGGACTGTGGGAGAAACCAGAGCACCTGGAGGAAACTGGCACAGATGCTGGCAGAAACTCCACACAGACAGTGGCCCTAGGCCAGAATTGAACCTGGATTCCTGGTGCTGTGAGGCAGCAGTGCTAACTATTGTGCCACTGTGTCGTCCCAATGATATGATTGCAGGAGCAGGAGGTTGGTATCATGGACAAACAGAACTCAGTGAAGGGCATTAAGCCAGATCAGAGAGAAATCAGAGTGAGTTCAGGTAGAAGGCAAGATTGCTATCTTCAGAATTGCAGCCAGCTAGCGGCTTGCACGGAAAATCTCGCTTATGTCAGGATGAGGCTTGAAGGCTCGGTTAGTGCAATGGATAGCTATAGATTAGCCAGGAGGGAGCTAAAGAGTGAATTGAGGAGAGCTAAGAGGGGACACGAGAAGACTTTGGCTGATAGGATTAAGGAGAATCCTAAAGCTTTCTTTAGATATGTTAAGAATAGAAGATTGGTTAGGACAAGATTAGGGCCAGTCATAGACAGCAGTGGGAAGTTGTGCGTGGAGCCTGAAGAGATTGGAGAGGCACTGAATAAATATTTCTCTTCGGTATTCACGCAGGGTGATGTAAATGTAGTTATGGAGAACACTGAGGTACAGGGTAGCAAACTGGAAAGTATTGAAGTAGATAGGGAGGATGTGCTAGATATTCTCGAGGGTTTGAAGTTAGATAAGTCCCCTGGGCCGGACGGGATTTACCCTAGGATTCTCTGGGAGGCAAGAGAGGAGATTGCAGAGCCTCTGGCTCTGATCTTCAGGTCGTCGTTGGTTACGGGTGTGGTTCCGGAGGACTGGAGGATAGCGAATGTGGTCCCATTGTTCAAGAAGGGGAAGAGAGACCTTCCTGGGAATTATAGGCCAGTGAGTCTTACTTCTGTTGTGGGCAAAGTATTGGAGAGAATTATTAGGGATAGGATTTATAGTTATTTAGAGAGAAATGAATTGATTGGGGATAGTCAGCATGGTTTTGTGAAGGGTAGGTCGTGCCTTACTAACCTCATTGAGTTTTTTGAAAAAGTGACTAAGGAGGTGGATGGGGGTAAGGCGGTTGATGTGGTATATATGGACTTTAGTAAGGCGTTTGATAAGGTGGCCCATGGAAGACTTCTGCAGAAAATGCAGATGTATGGGATAGAGGGTGATTTAGCTAATTGGGTTAGGAATTGGCTAGCAGATAGAAGACAGAGGGTGGTGGTTGATGGGAGATATTCATCTTGGAGTTTGGTGACAAGTGGTGTACCTCAGGGGTCTGTTTTGGGGCCCCTGCTGTTTGTAATTTTTATAAATGATCTGGATGAGGGTATTGAAGGATGGATTAGTAAATTTGCAGATGACACTAAAGTCGGTGGAGTGGTAGATAGTGAAGAGGGGTGTTATAGTTTGCAGAGAGACTTGGACAAGTTGCAGAGCTGGGCCGAGAGGTGGCAAATGGAGTTTAATGTGGAAAAGTGTGAGGTAATGCACTATGGCAGAAATAATAAATGTGTAGAGTATAGGGCAAATGGTAGGATTCTTAGTAGTCTAGATGAACAGAGGGATCTTGGTGTGTATGTGCATAGATCCCTGAAAGTAGGCAGTCAGGTCGAGAAGGTTGTTAGGAAGGCATATGGAGTCTTGGCTTTTATTGGTAGAGGGATTGAATTTCGGAGCCGCAACGTCATGTTGCAACTGTACAAAACTCTAGTGCGGCCGCACTTGGAGTATTGTGTGCAGTTCTGGTCCCCACATTATAAGAAAGATGTGGAGGCATTGGAGAGGGTACAGAGGAGGTTTACCAGGATGTTGCCTGGTATGGAGGGCAGGTCTTATGAAGAGAGGCTGAGGGATTTGAGGTTGTTTTCGTTAGAAAGAAGGTGGCTAAGAGGGGACCTAATCGAAACATATGAGATGATTAGAGGTTTAGATAGGGTGGACAGTGATAGCCTTTTTCCTAGGATGGAAAAAGCTAGCACGAGGGGACACAGCTTTAAATTAAGGGGTGATAGTTATAGGACGGATATCAGAGGCAGGTTCTTTACCCAAAGGGTGGTTCGGGAGTGGAATGCCCTGCCTGTAGCAGTTGTAGATGCGCCAAGTTTGGTGGCGTTTAAGAGGTTAGTTGATAAGTATATGGAAGAGAAGGGAATGGTTTAGTTTGGAGGGGCATTGCTTTTTATATTGGTTGGCGCAACATCGAAGGCCGAAGGGCCTGTTCTGTGCTGTAATGTTCTATGTTCTATGTTCTATGTTAAGTCCTAACGCAAAAATACTGTGAATGTTGCAAATCTGAAATAAGAAGCAGAAAATGTTGGAAATTCTCAGCAAGTCAGACAGCATCTACCGACAAAGAAATATAGTTAACATTTCAGGTTGTGACCATTCATCAGAGTGTAACCTTGTCTGTTGGATTTTCATTGCCTCTTACAAATTCCCATTTCTCATAGTTAGCATTTAGGAGTGTCATGTACCACTTAGATTTGATTACCAGATCCATTAGAAGATCTAAAAACATGCTTTATGTCTGTCTCTTCTGAACTGCTGAACATCAGGCCCAAGGTATCATGTACAGCTTTGAATACAAAGCTCCATTGTCGCTCTTTGTAGTGAATATTTTACTGCTCTTAGACTGACATTTAATTTTCTCTTTCCAAAGAACTGGGAATAAAAGCTAACTCTCAGCAGTAGCCAAGTGGAATAATGACTATAATCTTAAGTACTACAGACTTCAGAGAATAAAAGCAAGCAGCAGAATACTTTCAAATGAGCTGTTTCTTTTACAATACAATATTCTTCCACCTATGTGTTGTTGCTTCTCACCCTAGCTCCAGCGGCTAAAATTGTGTTAGGATAATACAGCCATTGGCTGCTCTGTTGCTAAGGTCCCAGCATAGCAACCTATTAGCTTATTTCAACAGGCCAACATGCTGACATGACTACAAATAATGTAGCAACGAGGAGGAAAAAAATAATCATAATTACAGGACATGCTTCTCTGAATTCACACACTTGTTCTCTGTTAAAGCTAACAAAATGAAGCGTTTTGTTTAAGGAGTCATTGAATAAAAGAAGGGGAAGCTGATCTGTGAATACCATCTGGGTCAGTTCCGAATATCGTTCACTGAGACCGCCAACAGTTTGAGGACGGAACTGATCTAGACGAAGGTCTGGAGCTTGCGTGAAATAAATTTATGAGAGATCATCTGCAGAGAAGCGATTCGAGAGAGGCAACAGCCTTTGGGCGTAGGATTTAATTGCAAACTCTATGACCTTAATTGGCGTAGGCGCTTTTTTGTGAAGTCACTGTGATGTGACTAAATGTGTATGTGGAGTGTGTCGCTCTTTTAACATTTGTGTTTAAATCAAACAATTGCGTTGGAGTGCAGTGATGCAAAGACAGAGGAGAGTAGCAGTCTTGAGGCAATTGTTAGAAGAAGAAGGAAGTCAAAGGTTATCATGTTTGCTAAAAATTCTGCCTAACATGCCCTGAAAACATGTAATTTTAGCAATAGGTGTTGTTGTTAGGTGGCACAGTGATTAGCACTGCCACCTCACTGCATCAGGGACCAGGTTCAATTCTTGGCTTGGGTCACTGTTTGTGTGGAGTCTGCACATTCTCCCTGTGTTTGCTTGGGTTTCCTCCGACAGTCCAAAGATGTGCTGGTTAGGTGCATTGGCCATACCAAATTCTTCCTCAGCTGAGAACCAAACAGGCGCTGGAGTGTTGCAATTGGGGAATTTTCACAGTAACTTCAATGCACTATTAATGTAGAACTATTTGTGACTAATTAATAAACTTTTTTTTTAATTGATTAGAAAATGTTATTGGCTTTTTAGGCTTTCACTATTTTGAGGGTCTTGCCATTCCAGCCATAACAGATGTGGTTGCAAGCACCTGTACCCCAGATTTGCTCCATTCATTTCAGTGATTACGGGACTTTGAATTAAGGACTTTGAATCAACCTTGCAGCCAGTTCTGCACTGACTGCTCCCAGAAGACATTCTACGAGCTAAGTATGCAATTCTCTACAGTCAGCAGTATTGACTGGTTCTGGATTAAGTCTCTGTACAGCCTGAAGTTACAGCCTGCTTTTCCTGGACTCTAACTCGACCTTCCCCATCACTTGATGTCACCAGTCTGGCTGAAGCAGAGCTTGGAAAATCAAACAACATTTCTAGGTGTTGACATTGTTAGAACTTCAGGGAGCAATTGAAGGAATAATGATCTTTCTGTACAATACTGAGAAGAACAGAGTAGAGACCATTGTGTGTTTGTAAGTGCTAGGATTATCAACTATTTACTTTATTGGTTACACAATCAGTTTGGACCAGGTTTATTCAGCCCTGCTAAAATAAAGAGAATGCAAGGTACTGAGCAGAATGTACAATTCCATTACAGGCTTGGGTCACATATAAAAACATAGAAATGGGAATAGATTAGCTAGCCCTCTATCCCATCTGCGCCATTCAAAGAGATCAAGGTACATTGCGACAACTCTGCCTTTGGCCCATATCCCTTAATATCTTTGATTAATAAAATCAGCCAATATCAGTGTAAAGATTAACAATTGATCTCACATTAATTACTGTTTGCAAGTAAGTGGTCCAAACCTCTACAACCTTTGGAGGTAAAAGTGATCCTTAATTACACAACTGACTCTAAGTTTTAATTACATCCACTAGTTCCAGACTCTTCCAACCATTGGAAATAGAGAAACCATCTATTCGCTTCAGTATCATAGAATCATAGAATCCTTACAGTACAGAAGGAATCTGTATCAACCACAATCCTACCCAGGCCCTATTCCCATATCTATTTGCCCTGCTAATGCCCCTGACACTAGGGTCAATTTAGCATGGACAGTCAACATAACTGTACATCTTTGGACTGTAGGAGGAAGCCAAAGCACCTGGAGGAAACCCACACAGACACAGGAGAATGTGCAAACTCCACACAGACAGTGACCCGAGGCTGGGACCCTGACACTGTGAGGCAGCAGTGCTAACCACTGTGCCATCGGACTGCAGAAATCAATATCTTGAAAACATTGATCAAATCACTCCTTAACTTTTGAAACCCAAAAACATACAGACAAATTTGTGCAATCTTGTAATGATTTCATTCAGGCCATTGAGGTTGGACTTTTGGAGTATGAACTCTTTGATTAAGGATACAACTGATGGGCCAATCAGGAATCTGTACTTTACTGGGCATGTCAGTTCCTCTGGCACCCCCAGAGATAGCCCGCTAACTACTAGCACCCTGTGTACTGCTGTTAGAATTGTAAATAAAGGGATTTTGGTGAAGGGAATTCTGCCTCTGAAGACTTATTTCAAATCTCTTAATGTGCTTTAACTTATGGAACAGTCTTTTATTGATTTTTAAATGGACACGAATCAGATGGCTAAGATAGCTGCTAAGGGTCAGGAGACCATAGCAAATTTAACACAAGCTATATCAAACATCCAGAAGTTCCTCCTAAAATGAGCAGCATTCCTCTGTGCAATTGATAACTCCTACTGTTTGCCATTTATTCCAAACTCAGTGAATTTGTAGGTTCCATGTCTTCAAGAGTTTGCAATTCAACAAAAGTAAATATGCAAAAAATATTCCATTATCCACAAGTGAGTGTGAAGAATTGGAAGTCTTTCTGGGTAGACAATAGCAATCATGTGACTGAAATTTCCAATAGAAATGTTCCAATAGAAAAATCCTTTATTATGAAAAACTCAGAAAGACCTGGGGCCGTGTGCAGTGATGTCAAGATGCCAGCATTGGGAAACAAAGTCTCAGAACTTTGTTTCCCAAAAATAAAGTCTAAAGTTTATTTGGTAGCACAAGCCACTAGTTTTCAGAGCGCTGCCTCTTCGTCAGGTGAGTGGGAGTTGTATTCACAAGTAGGGCATATAAAGACACAAACTCAATTTACAAAATAATGGTTGGAATGCGAGTCTTTACAGGTAATCAAATCTTAAAGGTACAGAGCATGTGTGTGGAGAGAGCGTAAAGCACAGCTTAAAGATGTGTATTGTCTTCAGGACAGTTAGTGGCATTTTGCAAGCCCAGGCAAGTGGTGGGGGTTACAGTGTGTAATGAACCCAAGATCCCGGTTGAGGCTCGTGTGTGCAGAACTTGGCTGTCAGTCTCTGCTCAGCGATTCTGCACTGTCGTGTGTCGTGAAGGCCATCTTGGAGAATGCTTGACCAAAAATCAGAGGCCAAATGCCTGTGACTACTGAAGTGTTCCCCAACAAGAAGAGAACACTCTTGCCTGGTGATTGTTGAATGGTGTTCATTCATCCGTTGTTGTAGCATCTGCATGGTCTCCCCAACGTACCATGTGCCAGAACATCCTTTTCTGCAGCGTATCAAGTAGACGACGTTGGTCGAGTTGCACGTGTATGTACCATGCACCAGATGAACGGTATTCTCATGCGAGATGATGGCATCCGTGTCGATGATCCGGCATGAATTGCAGAGGTTGCTGTGGCAGGGTTGTGTGGTGTCATGGTCACTGTTTTACTGAAGGCTGGGTATTTTGCTGCGGACAATGGTCTGTTTGAAGTTGTGTGTTTGTTTGAAGGTAAGAACTGGGGGTGTAGGGATGACCTTGGCAAGATGTTCGTCTTCATCAGTGACATGTTGAAGGTTCCACAGAAAATGTTGTAGCTTCTCCGCTTCGGGGAAGTACTGGATGACAAAGGATACCCTGTCTGCCGTGTCCTGTTTGTTTTCTGAGGAAGTCGATTCGGTTTTTCACTGTGGCGTGTTGGAATTGTTGATCAATGACTCGAGTGCTATATCCTGTTCTTATGAGGGAATTCTCACCAACTGCAAAATCTAATTGTAAAATTTAACTGCAAAATCTCACTAACTGTCCCAGCTGGAGGCATTACACATTTCTTTGACTTGTGTTTAACCCTGTCTCCACTCACATCTTTAAGATTTGATTACCTGTAAAGACTTGCATTCCAACCATTAGTTTGTAAATTGAGTTTGTGTCTTTATATACCCTGTTTGTGAATAGAACTCCCACTCACCTGATGAAGGGGCAGCATTCCAAAAGTTAATGGCTTGTGTACCAAATAAACCTTTCGGACTTTAGCCTGGTATTATGAGACTTCTTACTGTATGCAGTGAGCACTGCAAGAAACAGCAATTGCAGGAAAAGGCTGTACCATCTTTGTCTTTAAGAACATGGAGGCTGTAATATTTTATAATGCTTCCCAGCCTGATTCCTGATTCCAAGTCCATCTCTAAAGAAATCGGATCTCCTAATACAAAAATCACAAGGATCCAGTTTGAGACTTGCTGAACATTCATCTCTTTGAGGGAATCCTACAAGAAAATTCCTGAGGGCAGCACAATGGCACAGTGATTACCACTGCTGCCTCACAGCACCAGAGACCTGGGTTCAATCTCTGTCTTGGGTCACTGTCTGTGCAGAGTCTGCATGTTCTCCCATGTTTGTGTGTACTTCTTCCGAGTGCTCTGGTTTACTCCCACAGTCCAAAGATGTGCAGATTGGGTGCATTGGCCATGCCAAATTCTCCCTCAGTGTACCCAAACAGGCGCTGGAGCGTGGTGACTAGGGGATTTTCACAGTAACTTCATTGCAGTGTTAATGTAAGCCTACTTGTAACTAATAAATAAACTTTAACTTTAGATCGAACTTCAGCTATTTGAACTAATCTGAATTACAAATAGAGAAGTCAAGAGTGTAGAAGACTCCTCTCTTTATCAAACACACAATGACTGTTCTCCAAGAATGAGACAGACATTTGGAGCTGGGATTTTCCACGAAACTTACCATAGGTGGCAGAGGTTGCTTGCCATTGACCAGCAGAGATGGGACCTACTGGTCTCACCATTGTCAACAGGGTTTCCCATTGAACGCACTCCACACCCACCGGAAAACTTGCCAGAAGATCCTGGCAGCAGGAACCACCAGAAAATTCCGAACGTGAACTATGAACTGATTTTTCCTTTACAACTCGGAAAAATACACTATCATATCTAGTATTTTCCTCAAGTCTGTGTATGTGTGTCGAGTGATTGATGGAGCATTCACACTGAACGTGTGAACAATAATCCTCTTTATTTAAAAGCTCCCTTCCCCTTTCCATAAAAATCCAAATGAAAGAAAACAGCGTCTCCAAAGCCAGGCAGGCCACCATTTAGCAAATGGCTATAAGTTAACCCACAGCCCCAAGTAAATTGAGCTTAGGGAGAGATAAGAGGGAGATAGATATAGATGAAGCAGGATCAAGAGAAAAAGAGAGTAATGAAGAACAAACAGATCAATCCTCAACTTTTAAAAGAAGGAATCAAGATGGTAAGCCAGTAGGGCCCCCCCTCCCCCGGTGTGAAAGTCTAGTCAGCTAGGAGAGAACTGGTGGCATGCTAAAGATAGTTGCAAAAGCCCACCAATACCTCTATTTTCTCAAAAACTAAGGAAATTTGGCATATCAGCTACAACTCTCACCAACTTTTACAAATGCATTATAGAAAGCATTCTTTCTGCTTGTATCATAGCTTGATATGGTTCCTGCTCTGCCCAAAACTGCAAGAAACTAGAAAGAGTTGTAAATGAACCCCAGTCCATCACGCAAACTAGCTTCTCATCCAGTGACTCTGTCTATATTTCCCACTGCCTTGCAATAGCAGCCAGCATAATTAAGGACCCCATGCACCCTGGACATTCTTTCACCTTATTCCATTGGGAAAAAGATACAAAGTCTGAGGTCACATACCAACCGATTCAAAAACAACTTCTTCCCTGCTGTCTTCAGACTTCTGAATGGACTTACCATGAATTAAGTCGATCTTTCTCTATACCTTAGCTATGACTATAAGACAACATTCTGCCCTCTCTCCTTTTCTTCTCTGTGAATGGTATGCTTTGTCTGTATAGCACGCAAGAAGTAATATTTTTCACTGTATGTTAATACATATGTAAGTAATAAATCAAAGCAAATTAAACCAAATCAGTTAAGCCATCTGTGCATGAAGATCACAAATGTTCAAACAAGGTCAAAGCCACATGCCAGAATTTTGAGTTTAAAGATAAAATTACCCTTAGTTTTTTTAAAAAGCTGGAAAAGGAGATGAGAATTGTATGCAAATCCTGTCTGTGGAGGTGGTGTTTTCACCCAAAAGCAGTGTGAGCGTCAGCGTCAAATTAAGGGACTCACTGGAGAGTTTCCAGAGGTTCTTTTAATAAAAAAATGAGCCTCAAAGTGATCTAGTAAGAGGCTGAGAGTTGGTCAGTGTCATCTCAAGATTGTCCACGCAGGGTTGGATCTTATGGCTTAGCTGGTTGAAGGTAGTACCTCCCAGAGAGTTCAGGGCAGTCCACAGATACTGGAAAGGTTGAGAAAAAACAAAAGAATTCTGAACAAAAACTGATATGTTCCAAGACAAACAGCACTTGTGAAAACCACTAGCAAAATTTAAGTGCTGTCAATGCTCGCCGAAAGGCCAAACGATCAGGTGCAAAATCCATTGACTCTGTCTACACTTCCCGCTGCCTCAGCAAAGCAGCCAGCATAATTAAAGACCCACGTACCCAAGACATTCTCTCTTCCACCTTCTTCCTTCGGGAAAAAGATACAAAAGTCTGAGGTCACGTACTGACTCAAAAACAGCTTCTTCCCTGCTGCTGTCAGACTTTTGAATGGACCTACCTTGCATTGAGTTGATCTTCCTTTACATCCTAGCTATGACTGTAACACTACATTCTGCACTCTCTCATTTCCTTCTCGATGAACATATGTTTTGTGTATTATAGCACACAAGAAGCAACATTTTTCACTGTACATTAATACATGTGACAAAAATAAATCAAATCAAATCAAATCTCCCCAAATCCAGCAATCCAGCTTCAGAACCTATAAGATGTAGGAGCAGAATTAGGCCACTCAGCCCATCGGGTCTGTTCTAGCATTCAATCATGGTTGATAGGTTTCTCAACCCCATTCTCCCGCAACCTTTGATCCCCTTAACAATCGAGAATCTATCCATCTCTGTCTTAAATACACTCAATAGCCTGGCCTTCGCAGCCCTCTGTAGCAATGAATTTCATAGATTCACCACTCTCTAGCTGAAGAAATTCCTCCTCATTTCTGTTCTAAAGGGTCATCCCTTCACTCTGAGGCTGTGCCCTTGGACCCTAGTCTCTCGTACTCATGCAAACATTTCCCCATTTCCACTCAATGCAAGTATTCTATTAGTATTTTATAAGGTTCAATCAGATCCCCTCCTTCATCCTTCTAAACTCCATTCTAGATATGGGGCCCAAAATTGATCACAAATATTCCAAATGTGGTCTGACCAGAGCCAATCCCACTGAAGACAAGGTGCAGGAGGATGCATTTTACAGAGCTTTAAGTGTACTTTGCCCCTTCCTAATGCCTTAGAAATAGGAATTTAAAATTTATTTATTTGGTGTCACAAGTAGGCTTTCATTAATACTACATTGAGGTTACTGTGAAAATCCCCTAGTTGCCACACCCCAGTGCCTGTTCGGGTACACTGAGGGGGAATTTAGCATGGCCACTGCACATCATTTCGACTGTGAGAGGAAACTGGAGCACCCGGAAGAAACCTGTACAGACACAGGGAGAATGTGCAGACTCCGCACAGACAGTGAACCAAGCTGTGAATCGAACCCAGGTCTATGGCATTGTGAGGCAGCAGTGCTCACCAATGTGCCACTGTGTCGCTTGTCTGTAGGAAGAGCAATCAAAGAGTTAAAAGCTTTACAGGCAGGACAACTATGAGATAACAGAAACTCGCATATTATCAAGCAGGCTCTGTAACAGCCTGTGAAATTCGATTCTTCACAATATCCTAGTGTTGACCGTGACCTTCCACAGAACGCACCGCTTATCAAAGATTGCACGGTGGTTGTTACTAAAATTCTCAATGCCCTGTAAACAAATGTTCACACAAAGTTTAGCTAGCTTGCTAATACCTAACTGTGATTTTAAAAGGAGAAATGGGGATAGAAGGCACGAGAGACTTAAAGCCAGATCCCAAAACGCAAAGAAATTTGATACACTTATAGCTCTTACCAGGACAGATGATGAGAAATCCATGATTAAAAGAAAAAAAGGCAGATACACATAAAGCGAACCATGGTGGTATAATAGTAATGTGTGGATGGTGAAACGCAGGATGCAAAATGTGTGTTCATAGTTATCTTCCTTTAACATGAAAGCAAGATAAAACAAAAAGATTAAAGTTTTTTCCCCATTAGTGTGGGGGCATGTCTTAGTCATCATTTTAAAATGGACTATACTGTAATGGAAACTTCTGGAACTCTCTTTTATTTTCAAAAGTAGACCATCTGGCCAAGACAGCTGCCAAAGATGAGTTTCATAAATTCAACACCAGAAGCTTCAGTAAAGTTCCAAACTGAATCACCTTGGGTGGGGATAGACAATATTTGTGCAATTCATGTCTGTCATTGCTTGTCGTTTACTACAAACGCAGAGTTAATAAATATCGACACCCCATGGGCAGAATGTTCCTGTGGTAACAGCAGAGCTGTAAAATACAGCCAACTGCTCAAAACTCCATTAACTCTGGCTGGAATGGATGATCCCACCAGCAGGAGGGGCTGGAGAAATCCACCCCATGGTCAGTGTTTAATGACCTCACTCGTAAAATCCCGCCGAGGCCAATGGAGAATTCCATTCTGCTAGCCATGCCCGCCCCGATTCTGAGCCAGGTGTGATGGTAAAATTCTGGCACAAGTCTCCAAGTCAACAAAAGAAGAATGGCAGAAAACCCATTATCAACAAGTGAGTGGGTGGAGTCATCACTTATCTCCATTGTATAGCAATAATCTTCAACTTTAAGCCAATTCTCATGGACCATAGCAGTTAATCATGTAGTCAAAACTGGCATCAGACACCTAGACTAAGAAAGATCTAAACAGTCTACAGAGTTCACAAGAACAGTAACTGCAGGAAGGGGCTGCATCATCTTTGAGAACCTGGGAAATGTAAAATCTTAAATGTCTCCTAACTGGATTCCTAAATCTAAGTCCATCTGCAAAGAAATTGGACCTTTTGATACAAAAGACCCAAGTGCCCAGCTTCATGAGCTGCTGAGCATTGGTCTCATCAATGGGAATCCTGCAATAATCCTGAAATTCCATTTCAGCTATTTGAACCCAGCTAAACTAAAGAAGACTATTTACTTTATAAAGTTAAAGTTTATTTATTCATCATAAGTAGGCTTATGACACTGCAGTGAAGTTACTGTGAAAATTCCCTAGTCACCACACTCCACTACCTTTTCGGGTACACTGAGGGAAAATTTAGACCAGCATGTCTTTAGCATATGGGAGGAAACCGGAGGAAACCCATGCAGACACAGGGAGAACATGCAGACTCTGCAGGGATAGCGACTCAAGCTGGAAATCAAACCCAGGTCCCTGGTACTATGAGGCAGCAACGCTAACCACTGTGCTGACATACCATGCTGGCTAACTGTTCTCCTGCAATAAGCCAGACACATGAATTGTTGTTAATCTTTCTTTGTAACATATAGAAGTACTCATTTTCATTAGCTGTATTTTCTTTGAGCAAGTGAGAAGGCAGTCTCCCATGAGCAGGCGGTCTCGGACAAGCGGGCAAATGCACTGCGTGAATAAATAATTCTCTGTATTTTCATTCACAAAAGGATGCTGCTATTATCTAAATTGACCACACATTCCACGGACCAAGAAATGCATACATCTTCCTCTCCACGTTAAATTAGGGGCAGTAAGATAGAAGGTACAAGGGTTTCAGCTCACTCCTGACCCTATCCATAACACCTGGACATTGTAGATCTGAAGCATGAGTTCTACTGCCCTGTATTCTAGACGTCTAGATTATACACTTAGGGGAAGCAGGACTAACACTCAACAAGAGGTCATTCTTACACCGACTGTCAGGTTTCTTGGATGTCTTGTAGATGTCCAAGAAACTCACAGCCTATTCTGAGAATGATCTAGTAGTATTACCTCTCGACTGTTAATCCAGAAGCTTAGCTAATGTTCTGGGGCTCTGAGTTCGAATCCTGCCATGGCAGATGGTGGAATTTGAATTCAATAACAGCAACAAGTGGCTAATAATTAAATCCTGCATAACCGGCTGAGACCTTTTAGTAGCTAAATTCAGCACAATTAAAAATATAAACAGCACTGAATACAAGGTTCTTGTTTCTTGACAGTGAAGAAAAGAGGCGATGGCCTGGTTTCGAATCCCACCATGGTAGAAGATGGAATTTGAATTTAATAAAAAATAATCTGGAATTAGGAATTTGCTGATGATCGTGAAACCAATGTCATTGTTGGAAAACACTTCTGATTCACTAACGTCCTTTAGAGAAGGAAATCTGCCATCCTTACCTGGTCTGGCCTACATGTGACTCCAGATTTTGACAAAGGATCGTCTGCACTCGAAAACATGAGCTTTTTTCTCTCTTTACAGATGCTGCCGAACCTGCTGAGACATCAGCGTTTTCTGTTTTGGTTTCAGATTCCAGCGTCCGTAGTAATCTGCTTTTAACCACAGCAATCTTAACTATCCTTCAAGGGCAAGTAGTGATGGGCAATAAATAGGGGCAGCACGGTAGCTCAGTGATTAGCACTGCTGCCTCACAGTGTCAGGGATCAAGATTCCTGGCTTGGGCTACTATCTGTGTGGAATCTGCATGTTCTGCATGCGTTTCCTCTGGGTGCTCCAGTTTCCTCTCACATTCTGAAAGATGTGCTGGTTAGGCGAATTGGCCCGGACAGGCCCTGGACTGTGGCAACTAGGGGAATTTCACAGTAATTTTATTGCAGTGTTAATGTAAGCCTTACATGTGACTAATAAACAAACATTACATTACAAATGCTGGCCAGCCAATGACTCCCATGTCCCATGAATGAATAAAAAAGGAATCAATGTGATCCCCTAATAATGCACAGTAGATCCAAAGGGGCGTCACTTTGTTATGTCACCAACTGTATCTATGTCTCAAAGGTTTGGAGATTCATTGACACTCAAGAGCAAGATGGAAAGAAACTGCATTAAGAACATCTATGGTGGGACAGGGCCTAACCACAGTCAGAGATTCTGACTTCAGGTTTTACACAGATTATCCTGGTAGTAATTCATCATTGAAACGAAGAATAGTAACAGTATTCAAATGAGGCCCATTCAACCCCACTGTATCCTTGCTCTCTCTGAAAGATTAACTCAGCCAGTGCCGCCTCCTCTGGCTGCAAATGTATTCTCTTCAGATAATTGTCGATATCCTCTTGAGAGCCGCGATTGAACTTGCCTCCGCCACACGGTCATTCATTTTTTTCATGTTAGTTGTTTTGGTTGTTTTGCCATTTACCATAAACCAATGTCCTCTGCTTCTCTATCCTTCTGTCAATGGTAACATCTTCTCCCTACCTATCCTGTCCATGGGTAATTCTACAGAGATCTCATGATTTTGAACACTTCAACTGAATGTCCTTTCACAGCCGTACGATGGCACAGTGTTACCTCTGCTGTCTCACAGCTGCAGAGACCCAGATTTGATTCCCGGCTTGGGTTGCTGTCTGTGTGGAGTTTGCACATTCTCCCCATGTCTGCATGGGTTTCCTCCGGGTGCTCTAGTTTCCTCCCACAGTCTGAAAGATGTGCTGGTTAGGCATATTGGCCATGCTAAATTCTCCCTCAGTGTACCTGAACAGGCACCGGAGCGTGGCGACTAGGGGATTTTCACCATAACTTCATTACAGTGTTAACGAAAGCCGATTTGTGACTAATAAATAAACTTGCATCTTTTCTTTTCCTAGAAGAATAACCCCAGTTTCTCCAGTCCACTGAGATAATCTTATCAAAACCACGCTTCTGTCACCAATCACCCTCTATTGACAGTGTATTTGGTGGCTACAGTGTGCAGATCAGTCCCAAATCTATCAACTGCTGTCCTGAGTGGAACTGGTTGGTTCTAAACCAGCTGCTGCTCCTTCCAATTGCATGAGCCTTCACTTAACTGATAAGGGAGCTTGTATTCTATAGATCCATGAGGCAATCTATTGATAAATCTCCTTAGCCATCAAATTATTCCTTGCAGCTTAAGGGGGGGAGGAGGTGGGGGGAGGGGGAGGCTTTTCCAATGCTTAGCAATCGACACTGGGGTCAATGGGAGGTAGAACCAGATCAGGTGGAGTAAAGTGGTTTGAAGACCTTCAGTTCCAAAGGGAGCACCGTAAAGCTGACACTAGTTCTTTCTCAGTCTCACTTCAGCAGGGATGCTGATCTCTTCCGCTTCCATCTCAGAGTCCATGTCCTCATTACCCAGAGGCGTGTGACCCAACTTCCAGTCATGGCTCAATGTTGGCAGTGCCATTCCCAACTCCTGAGATGGTCCAGGTGTTTCCTGACAATTTTGCCCTGCACTTTGACCTTGTAGGACATGGGCCCTATTTTTCCTGTTATGATCCCAGAGACCCAACTGAGACTGTCCTTGAAATTCTTTATGTGGATTGGGTCACTGGTTTTGAATGTTCCTGTCCTCCCAGAATCATAGTTCTTATGGTTCTTTTGTTAAGATCCCACTCTCCTCACCAGGTTTGGAAATGGTAAGCTTAATCTTACCCAAAGCCTGCATCCCATTAATAATTCCACCGGGACAATTGCTGTCGTTGTGTGAGGGGAAGCCTTGTAGATGAATAAAAGTTGTGTCAGCTTGATGTCTATGGACACTGTAGGTGGCTCCTTCATGCCAGGCTGAGAAGTCCACACTGATCAAGCAGCCAACCCACTCAATGACAGATGATAGGGTGCTGTCCTAATGTGTTTGATTCCATTGATGCTAGTAAAGGCAGTGTCATTGTTAGAAACCAGGACTTCAGGTATCCTGTGCATGCAGAAAGTTTGCTGTAGTTTCTCAATGGAAAATGTGAAACCCACGTGATGTTTCTCCAATTATTTGGAGTGCACATTGACCATAATTAGGAACATGAAGCCCAAAAAATGCACACTCACCCAAGGCCTATAGGCTACATCCATGAATGTAAAGGAGCTGAGGGGGGATTGTCACATGTCAAGATAAGAGCTTTATAGGGTCAAAATGGGCCAACAAATTAGACAACAGAAGTTGCTGTTTAACCCTGTTGAAAGCTTCCAGCTGAGAACTCCCCCAACCCCTGCAAGACAACTTTCGACGTTTCTGTAGTAACGTCGAAACGTTAGGAGGCCAAAGAAGCTAAGTTAGAAATAAATTGTAATAATTCACTATGAAGTAGGAAAAAGCTGAATGCATTTTGTACCTGAAGGGAAAGGGTTAGTGGATTTTGTACCTAGAATATGTCACAAACATAACCCTTCCTCATGGTTGATCTCCTTAAGCTTATACTGTTCCTGACAGTAACATAAGTTATTTGTTCATGTTCCACATAGTTTAACTCTCGTTTTTATATCAGCTGATAGTTAAATGTGACTGCATATGGTGTAGATTTTACAAATCTTACCTATTTGTGCAAGAAGGATTTCAATTCTGTGGGGTTCCTTGGAGTTGACGCCTCCTTATTGGCCCTCACTTGTCCTCCACTGGATCACAGCCCTTACCAACCTCCTGATAGTCCAAGTAGGTCACAGCACTTAGAATCAAAGAATAATAGAATCCCTACAGTACAGAAGGAGGCCATTCGGCCCATTGAGTCTTCACCAAAAACAATCCCACCTAGGCCCTATCCCCGTAATCCCACATATTTACCCTGCTAATCCCCCTGATACTAAGGGACATTTTGCATTGTCATATATCCTTGGAGTGATGGAAGGGAGATAATTGATGAAGCAGTTGAAATTGGTGAATGCTCCACTGTTGAGTATATTCAATACTTAGATAGTAAGAAGTCTCACAACAGGTTTATTTGGAATTACGAGCTTTTAGAGCACTGCTCCTTCATCAGGTTAGTGGAGAGGTAGGTTCACAAACACAGCATACATTGACAAAGACACAATTGCAAGATAATCACAGATTGGAATGTGAACAATGGTTGGAATGCGAGTCTTTACAGGTAATTAGCTCACTACAGGTATAGACAATGCGAGAAAAGGATAATCATAAGTTAAAGAGGTGTGAATTGTCTCATGCCAGGACAGTTAGTAGGATTTTGCAAGCTCAGGCCACATGGTGGGGGTTACATGTAGTCTAACATGAACACAAGATCCAGGTTGATTACATGTAAAGACTCACATTCCAACCATTCTTCATATTCTAATCTATAATTATCTTGAAATTGTGTCTTTGTCCATATATGCCATGTTTGTGAACCTACCTCTCCACTCATTTGATGAAGGAGCAGCACTCCAAAAGCTCATGATTCCAAATAAATTTGTTGGACTTTAACCTGGTGTTGTGAGACTTCTTACTGTGCCCCATCCCAATCCAACACCAGCATCTCCACTTCATGAATACTAAGATAGAGAGATATTTGGCATCTCTCAGAGAATCAAGGGAAATGGCAAATGGGTGCAAAAATGGAGTTTGAGGCAGACAATTAGCTGTAATCATATCGAATGACAGAGCCAGCTTCAGGAACATGCGATCTACTCCTTTCTTCTATGTTGTATGCTCCCATGTATCTGAGTCACCGTCAGCCTTTAAATAATGCCAGCTTACATTTGTTCAAAATACCAAGTGTACTTCATACAATTAGGCTGTAATGTAGATTCCTTTCCAATGTACTTAACTGTTGCTCTCAGTAGGCTTTTGTGGATTTATTCTGAAAATCATTAGGACTAGTTTAATTTGCTGTACTTGTTTAGAAATAACCAGAGTTAAATTCTGCCAGATGTTTGTGGGTTTCGTAGGTCCATGTTAAATGATTCTGGGGGATAATACCTACTCAGATATTCTCACATGACATGAAAAACATGAAGAATGCAGAAGAAAAATGTCAGGTGAGCACTTAGCAGTTAAAACAGTGATGAAAAAAATCACAATGCAATACCCGAGAGACAATCACACGGATCCATAAAGAACAAATTTAGAAGCAAACCTCACAATTCCCACCAGAGCGGGAAATCTATTGCTTCTGTAATGCAGGTCTGAATAATTAATGATGCAAGTTCAACATGAGAAAACATAAGTTTTCAGCAGAAGGGTAGGTTAACACTTTTACCCCGATATGGAGTTTATCAGTCCCCTGGAAATGTTCGCGTCTTCAACGTTTTTTAATCAAATTTGCTATGAAGACCATAACATGGTGTAATTAGGAACAATATTTGCAATAGACAGCACTGAGGCCACATGATAAAACTAATTTCCAGCAGGGTTACTATGCTGGACAGTCTATTTTAATTCAACCTTGATGCAAGGTTATTAATTTACTAAAGGAGTTGGGAGGTGCATCACATATTCACAATTGATAAATTGTATTTACGGACGATTCCTATTCATCAAAATCCAAAAAGGGTTTTCAAATTGCTTCATTTTAATTAGTGATGACTGATAATAACATGAAGTAACATTCAGACTGCACTGACCAGATTAACAGTCCAAACAGTCACCAAATCTATTGTGTCTTTGACACTGAACATTTGCAGACCCATCAGTATTGGGGTAGCAACCATTCCCAATTGAAATGTGCCTAAAGTACGAACCACTGTCAGGTTGCATGTGTCTCAGATTCTCATTCTGGAGTTGGATGTGACTATGATTCTGACTCCAAGATTGCGTGTCTATGTACTACTAACCTCTCCCAGGACAACCGTACTTATTGTGCCGACCACCAACAGGATACAGTTGTTCGTTTTTGGACCATGATCCATGTTTACATTCTTCCTTGGCAAGGATGCAAATTTGCTTCAAACTCTTTACTTGTGTTTGTGTTCATATTCGCCATTTCTCTTAAACATTGGAAGAGATACTATGGTTATTAAGTCTAGGATGCTGCACCCCAACTATAATCTGGCCCTGCTGCAGAATTACCAACTGCACCCACTAGCGCCCTCTGCTGAATACCAGACTCAACTTCAATCACAGAGCCAAGGTGATTGGACACTGGCAATTTCTCTCCCTCTCTTTCTCATTAGAGCTAGTCAAACAGAAGGTCTGGAGTGTAATGAATTAATAGAATATACTTACAGGTGATGTGTATCTGTGACATTAGCAGTCATGTGCTATGTGTTTCTATGGGGAAGGCAGGATCAGAGTAACAAGATTTCCCCACTACATAGGGGTCCTGAGGTAGAGGTCTCCTTCATTTTGTTGACATTGAGGAAGAGATTATGGTCACTGCCACACCAGTTCACCAGATTCTCTATCTCACTTGTCTCCAAAGTGGAATCAATCTCTTTGACTGTCACGAACCTATTTTCTATCTGTGCTCAAAGTGTTAGAAGGTCCAATGTGCATAAAGAGGGGACATGGGATATGTGAAGTACGCAGTTTCTGCCTACAAAGGTGGTAGAATGTAGCCCTGCATGCCACCACATCTGTAAATACCACAGGCATCACAGATACTTGACCAGAGTGGATTCTGGAGAGTAGTCCATGGTGAGTCTGATGGTGGGATAGAACTTGTTGATGTCATAAGAAATAGGAGCAGGAGTAGGCCATCTGGCCCTTCGAGCCTGCCCTGCCATTCAATAAGATCATGGCTGATCTGAAGTGGATCAGTTCCACTTTCCCGCTTTCTCCCCATAACCTTTAATTCCCTTGTTTATCAGAAACCCATCTACCCGTGACTTAAATATATTCAGCGAGATAGCCTCCACCACTTCAACTGGTAGAGAATTCCAGAGATTCACCACCCTTTGAATGAAGAAGTTCCTCCTCAACTCTGATCTAAACTGCCCCCCCTTATTTTGAGGCTGTGCCCTCTAGTCCTGCTATCCTTTCTTAGGGGGAAGAATCTCTCTACCTCTACATTATCTATCCCCTTCATTATCTTATATGTCTCTAGAAGATCCCCCCTCAGCCTCTAAACTCCAACAAGTACAGACCCAATCTATTCAATCTCTCTTCATAGGCTAATCCCCTCATCTCTGGTACCAGCCTAGTGAACCTTTTCTGCACTCCTTCCAAGACCAATATATCCTTTTGCAAGTGCGGCGACTAAAACTGCACACAGTACTCCAGCTGCAGCCTCACAAGTACCCTGTACAGTTGCAGCAAGACCTCTCTGCTTTTATATTCTATCCCCCTCGCTATAAAGACCAACATTCCATTTGTCTTCTTGATCAGCTGCTGCTCCTGCAGTTTTTGCAATTCGTGCACAAGGACTCCCAGGTCCCTCTTCACTGTAGCATGCTGCACTTTTGGCCTTTTAAATAATAATCCCTCCTACTATTATTTCTACCAAAGTGGATAACTTCACATTTGCTAACATTATACTCCATCTGCCAAGTCCTCACCCACTCACTCAGCCTATCCAGATCTCTCTGCAGACTTTCTACACCCTCCATGCAATTTGCTTTTCCAATCATCTTCGTGTTATCAGCAAATTTCGTTACCCTGCACGCAGCCCCCTCCTCCAGATCGTCTATGTAAATGGTGAACAGTTGAAGCTCCAGCACCAATTCCTGCGGCACTCCACTAGTCACCAACTGCCAACCAGAATAGCATTCATTGATTCCAACTCTCTGCTTCCTATTAGACAACCAATCCTCTATCCATACTAACATCTTACCCCCAACTCCGTGCACCCCAACCTTTTGCAGCAACCTTTTGTCAGGCACCTTATCAAATGACTTTTGGAAATCTAAAAACACTACATCCATCGGTTCCCCTCTGTCTACCACACTAGTCACATCCTCATAGAAATCCAATAAATTTGTTAAACATGACTTCCCCTTACGAATCTGCTTGATCAAACCTTTTCTAGGTGTTTCGCTATTTCTTCTTTGATGATGGATTCTAGCCTTTTTCCAACTGCAGACATTAAACTTACCGGCCTATAATTCCCTGTCTTTCGTCTGCTACCTTTTTTAAACAGCAGCATAACATTAGCCATTTTCCAATCTTCCGGCACTTCCCCAGAGTCAGCAAATTTTGATAAATAATTATTAAGGCATCTGCTATCACCTCTGCCATTTCTTTCAGAACCCTAGGATGCATTCCATCCAGTCCCGGGGACTTTACTACCTTCAGTCCCGTTAGTCTATCAAGCACTACTCTTTAGTGACAGTAATTGCATTAATATAGTTAATGATATAGTTGTTTCAGTGATGGTTCATCATGAGTCCAAAGGAAGAAAATGTCATTGATGTATCTAGTGTATAGCATCGGTTGAAGGTCCTGTGCGGTGAAGAGGTCTTGTTCAAACCTGTGCATGAAGATATTGGCGTATTGAGGTATGAATTTGATCCCCATGGCCGTTCTGTGTTCCAGACGAAGAACTGGTTGTTGAAGGTGAAGACATTGTGGTTCAGGATAAAGTGGATGAGTGGTAAAATTGCATCTGGAGATTGGCAGTTGCTAGCGTTGAATACTGAGGCAGTTGCAGCAATGTCATCATGGTGGGGGATGCTGGTGTAGAGTGCCACTTTGCACATAAAGTAAATAAATGCATTTAAATTAACAACACATAAATTAGGCTACAGTACCTTGTCATAAGATACATGACATAGGATGTGCTCCAAACAAGAATGGCTGTGCTGCTTCCTTACTCTCTGATTTAATATATTTAAACAATTATGTGGTGCTGTTGGCTGAATCTTAATTATTTATATTGTGTAGCAAAATTAATTTGGATCTCATGTAGTCAAATGTGTTTCGGAGATCTATGATGGCTAAGTTTCTTTACAACCTGCTTATGTCTTTGAGGAGTGACGAGGAGTGCTCTTGGTTCAACTGCTCCATCTGTGCTGAGTTTCTGTAGGAAGTCTGTAGTGTCACAACAAAAGCTGGGGGTTCTTCGTACAATGGGTTTCAGGATGCCTTCGACACAGCCAGAGAGATTCTCTCACAATGTCCCATTGCCTGATGCGATGGGACAGCTGGGTGTGTTGGTCTTATGTATCTTTGGGAGGCAGTTGAGTTCTCCAATGAGAGAAGTACATGGGACCCTTTCTCCACTCTTCCCACTCACATTGTCTGTACCTTTAAGACTTGATTACTTGTAAAGACTCACATTCCAACCATTATTTTGTAAATTGAGTTTGTGTCTTTATATGCCCTGTTTGTGAACAGAACTCCCCACTCACCTGATGAAGGAGCAGTGCTCTGAAAGCTTGAGAGGCTTGTGCTACCAAATAAACCTGTTGGACTTTAACCTGGTGTTGTGAGACTTCTTACTGTGTTTACCCTGGTCCACATCAAAACAGCAGAACTAATGAAAGATAAATAGTTACAAGTAATTGCAATGTAGATGGTTTGGACATTGTTATTGACAAAAGTAGATAGTGATCTTTTTGAGAAAGTGACCAGAGAGGTGGATGGGGGTAAGGCGGTTGATGTAGTATATATGGACTTTAGTAAGGCGTTTGATAAGGTGGCCCATGGAAGACTTCTACAGAAAATGCAGATGTGTGGAATAGAGGGTGATTTAGCTAATTGGATTAGGAATTGGCTGGCAGATAGAAGACAGAGGGTGGTGGTTGATGGGAGATATTCATCGTGGAGTTCGGTGACGAGTGGTGTGCCTCAGGGGTCTGTTTTGGGGCCCCTGCTGTTTGTAATTTTTATAAATGATCTGGATGAGGGTATTGAGGGATGGATCAGTAAATTTGCAGATGACACTAAAGTTGGTGGAGTGGTAGATAGTGAAGAGGGGTGTTATAGTTTACAGAGTGACTTGGACAAGTTGCAGAGCTGGGCCGAGAGGTGGCAAATGGAGTTTAATGTGGAAAAGTGTGAGGTAATGCACTTTGGCAGGAACAATAAATGTGTAGAGTATAGGGCTAATGGTAGGGCTCTTAATAGTGTTGAGGAACAGAAGGATCTTGGTGTATGTGTCAATAGATCCCTGAAAGTAGGCAGTCAAGTGGATAAAGTTGTTAAGAAGGCATATGGAGTCTTAGCTTTTATTGGTAGGGGGATTGAATTTAGGAGCCGCAGCATCATGTTGCAACTGTACAAAACTCTAGTGCGGCCGCACTTGGAGTATTGTGTGCAGTTCTGGTCGCCACATTATAAGAAAGATGTGGAGGCATTGGAGAGGGTACAGAGGAGGTTTACCAGGATGTTGCCTGGTATGGAGGGCAGGTCCTATGAAGAGAGGTTGAAGGATTTGAGGTTGTTTTCGTTAGAAAGGAGGCGGCTAAGAGGGGATCTTATTGAAGCATATAAGATGATTAGAGGTTTAGATAGGGTGGACAGTGATAGCCTTTTTCCTAGGATGGAGAAAGCTAGCACGAGGGGACACAGCTTTAAATTAAGGGGTATGAGTTATAGGACGGATATCAGAGGTAGGTTCTTTACTCAAAGAGTGATTAGGGAGTGGAATGCCCTGCCTGCAGCTGTTGTAGATGCGCCAAGTTTGGTGGCGTTTAAGAGGTTAATTGATAAGTATATGGAAGAGAAGGGAATGGTTTAGTTTGGAGGGGCATTGCTTTTTATTTTGGTCGGCACAACATCGAAGGCCGAAGGGCCTGTTCTGTGCTGTATTGTTCTATGTTCTATGTTCTATGATAGAGGAAGGAGAGGTGTAGTGTGATGGGTTAATAGAATAGGTTTGTTAACAGATGTTGTAGACTTGGACGTATCTGCGACATCAGCAGTCCGGTGCTATAGATATTGTGGAGCAGTGTGCATTCAAGGGAGATGTGCCTACTCAGTAACCTACCTTGTGCATAAAGTAAATAAACACATTTAAATTAATGACCCATGAGGCAGGCTACAGTCCTTTGTCATAAGATACATGACGTAGGGTGTCCTCCAAACAACAATGGCTGTGCTGCCTCCTTATCTCTGATTTAATATATTTAAACAATTATGTGATGCTGTTGACTAGATCTTAATTATTTATAATGTGTAGCAAAGTTCATTTGGATCAAATGCGTTTCAGAAATCTGTGATGGCTAAGTTTCAGAAGAGTTTCTTTACATCCCTGTTTATGTCTATGAGGAGTACAAAATCCATCATCTCTCCCAAAAGTTAATTTCTCAAATTTAGGAGATTGTCGGGGTGGTGGGTGGCTGGGGGAGTTGGCAGGGGCAGGGGGAGAGGAGAGGGTTGCTGTTGGTAGTGAAAGCCAAGCACAATATTACAGGAAGGTGTACAATATCATTGCAAAATTGTCGTCAGGGCTGCCAATCATCAAGCTTGGCAAGACGTGGGAGCAGCATGCCCATCTATTCTGTTAGCCAGAGGGGCTTTTCAATGTGGAGAGAGGGGCAGGAGAAGGAAATAATGTTTTAGAAACACCAAAAACAACAAAAGAACATCTGACAGAAAGATTTCTTGAGCCACATTGGAACATGAAAAATATGGCGGAGGCCATTGGCTCTTTGAGTCTGCTCTGCTGTTCAACGAGATTTTAGCTGATCAGGTAACTCAACCCAATCTTCTCAAATCATCTCCAAATTTCTTAATTCTCTTCATGTACAAAAATCCATCTACCTCTGTCGTGGATATACTGAACAGCTGAATATCCACAGCTCCACAGTAGAAAATTCTAAAGATTCACAACCCTGACTGAAGAAATCTTTATTCATCTCAGCTCTAAGTGGATCGTTAAGCCCATTAAGAATTTCATACATCTCAGTTAGATCAACTATAATTTTTCCAAGCTTCTGGGAACAGAGATTTACTCTACTTAATTTCTCCCCATGGAACAATCCTGTCATCCCAACTTCTCTACTGAACATCGCTTGCATTACCTCTGGGACAAGTATGTCCTCCATATGTTAAAGAGGCCAAAGCAGCACACACTGCTCCACGTGTGGCCATGCCAATTCTCTTGGCAAGACATCATTACTCTTACCCTCTAAGTCCTTTGCATCATTTGCTTTAATTTTGAATTTTTGTGTTTACGTTTGAGGTCCTTCTGAATTCAAACAAGTCCCAGTATACAACCATGTAAAAAAGTGTTCTGCTTTTGCATTTTCCTCCCAAAGTGTAGAACGTCACACTTTATCACACTGTATTCCATCTACTATGTTCCTGCTCACTCATCCAGCCTGTGTTTTTTTTTAAATTTATTCATTCATGGCATGTGGAAATTACTGCCTAAGCCAGTATTCATTATCCATCTCCAATTACCCCTCCAAAAAGGTGGGAGTGAACTGCTATCTTGACTATTGTAGCCCATGTGGTGTAGGTATACCCACAGTGCTGTTAGGGAAGGTATTTCAAGATTCTGACCCAGTGACAGTGAAGGAGCATCAATATATTTCCAAGTCAGGATAGTATGCGTCTTGGAGGGTTATTTGATTTTCCAATGCATCTGCACCTTTGTCTCTTTAGATGCTAAAGATCAAGGTCTGGAAGGTGCCGCCAAAGAAGTTTTTGAGAGTTGTTACAGTGCATCTTGTAGATTGTATATACTGCTGCCACTGTGAATTGGAGTGGAAGATATGAATGATTAAGGTGGAGGGTAGGGTGCTATTTGAGTAAGTTGCTTTGTTCTAGATGGTGTTAAGCTTCCTATGTGTTGGAATTGCACACATCCAGTATTTATATGACTGGTCCTTCAAGTTTCTGTTCAATGGTAACCCCAGATGCCATTGAATGTTAAAGAAGCTGGTTAGATTCATTATTGTTAGAGATGGTCATTGCCTGCCACTTGTAGTTAGGCCTCATTTGGTATACTGTGTACAGTTCTGATCGCCACACTACCAGAAAGATGTGGAGGCTTTGGAGGGGGTCCAAAATAGGTTTATCAGGATATTGCCTGGTCTGGAGGACATTAGCTATGAGGAGAGGTTGGAAAACTAGAAAGATAGAGGTTGAGGGGTGACTTGATAGAGGTTTACAAGGTTATGAATGGCATGGACAGAGTGGATAGTCAGATGCTCCTTCCTAGGGTAGAAGAGTCAAGCAGTTTTACAGAATATAGACATGGACTTTTTCAATATGAGGCAGTCACAAATGGTGTTGAGCATCTCCACTTCTGAACTTATGATGGAGGGTATGTCATTGATGAAGCAGCTTAAGATGGTTGAGCCAGAGACCTGGGTTCAATTCCCAGCTTGGGTCATTCTCTGTGCGGAGCCTGCATGTTCTTCCCATGTCTGTGTGGATTTCCTCTCACAGACCAAAAAACATGCTAGTTAGGTGCATTGGCCAAATTGTCCCTCAGTATACCCAAACAAGCGCTGGTGTGTGGCAACTGGGATTTTCATCTAACTAGCACATCTTTCAGACCGTGGGAGGAAACTAGGAGCACTTGGAGGGAACCCACTCTGTAAATTCACCCAAGGTCAGAAGTGAACCCAAGTCCCTGCAGCTGTGAAGGCAGCCTGCACTACCATGCCGTCCCACAGGCTTAGCATTTGTGGCACCACAACCTTAGCCTGGGTCTTGGGATTACTAGTGACATTGCTACCACATTACCATCTTCCCATTTCCCATTCAAATTCCATTTGTCCTTGCCTCTAATAGGCCCATGTTTATTTTCACTCATCTCATACCTTTCGAAACATCTACAATCTGTCTATATGTCTCTCACTGAACTCTAATAAAAAGCTCCCATTCCTCAAATGTATACTACCTCTTTTGGAAACATTCTAAACCTCTTCCTTTGATCTTTGCTTTCTCTTGACCGCCAAGATGCGACTTTTTTTTTCTGTGTGTTTTTTTGTCTTATTCTGTTTACAAATCATGTATCATTTAAATGTGCTGATGGCATACACCACTCTAACCTCCATATCGAGACAAAGAAAGACCAGCAAAAGGAATGTTTGACAGCTCATTGTACACACAAACGCTGTAGCAGTCATCAAATAAGTCAAGAGCACTTGGTTGGGTGAGGAAGATCTGCAGAAGGATTAGTGATCAGCACCTTCTCTGTGTAATGTGCTTAGGATTGCAGTGTCTGCAAGAACAGTGCAATTCATTACTCAGAATAATACAGCACGACAGAACCACAAGGCACGATCCTATAGAGGTGAAAGTGATGGGCAAATGACAATATAGAGTGGAGACATTGAAATAAACCAACTGGAAGAATTGTCAAAACCTAATAAAAGCTCCCTTCCTCCAACCTGGTGAATATTTACTTTTTGTAGAGAACATACCAATCGAGAAAAATGACAAGTGAAATTACTTGGATGCTTGTGATCCTTGTTAAAAAATGCTGTTGTATTTGAGACACCTGTAATAGGAAACTAGGCTGAGGCACAAATTATCTTGCAATGAATTCACTCAAGAAAAAACAAAAAAATTAATATCCCAGATTTTACAGCAGTATTGACAATGAAACTGTCAACATCTGGTGTCAGTATTCCTCCGAAACTTACAGAAACTTCTGGAGACTCATCGTGTGCAATTAAATACAGAAATCAAGAAATGTACCAACTTTATAATTATCCCTAAAAATTAATATTATATTTGAGGAGTGTCAAGTTTCTCCATTATGACAAATAAAATCACATCTTTAAAAAACATTTTTGAAGTTTTTTTTAATTATCTTTCAGCTTCCACCTTAATATCATGATTTTATTCTAAATGTTTATTCCCCTCTAAAACTTTGATTACAAGTGAGAAGAACAAGTACATTTTATTTGGTGGTTTGCTGTCTGGGCGAATGAAATGCTTCAATGGCTGCTGGACCTACTCAGATATCATTATGGGGGAGGCTATGGCCTAGTGATATTATTGCTAGACTATTAATCCAGAAACTCAACTAATGTTCTGAGGACCTGGGTTCGAATTCCGTCCACGGCAAATGGTGGAATTTGAATTCAATAAAAAAAATCTGGAATTAAGCATCTAGTCATGACCATGAAACCGTTGTCGATTGTTGGAAAAACCCAACTGGTTCACTAATGCCCTTTAGGGAAGGAAATCTGCTGTCCTTACCTGGTCTGGTCTCCATGTGACTCCAGAGCCATAGCAATGTGGTTGACTCTCAACTGCCCTTGGGCAACTAGGAATGCAGTAAGAATTTAGCAACACCAATTTATAATCCAACCGAGCTTTTTTACTATCAAATAAATCGGTTGGATTATAAATTGGTGTTGCTAAATTCTTACTGAGTTCTTACCACCCCAATCCAACGCCGGCATCTGTACCTCATGACAACTAGGAATGGGCAGTAAATTCTGGCCCAGCCACCAATGCCCATATTCCATGAATGAATAATAAAAAACATTATTGGTGACTTGGTGATTAGCCTGGCTGACTTGTCATCACATTCAAATTGGCATCAGGAAAGGGGAAATACATGGCTTAGAGATTGCGCAGCCTGTTTTGGCAGCTTTCATTGAGATCAGCAGTGAATCCTGTTGCATCTCCACTGACCATGAAATCTGTGCCAATATATTTAATTATCAACACACAAGTTGTAGCTGTGCAGTAGGGATGTAGTAGGGAGTGGGAATGTGGAGTTGTTGTGCTGGGGGGTGTGGGTCGTTGTGGTAGGGCTAAGGGCTGTTGTGATGGAGGTGTGGAGTTGTTCTAGTGAGGATGTAAGGTGTTGTGGTGGGGGGTTTGGGGGATGTTTGTGGTGGGAGGGGTTGTGATGTGCAGTTTGGGGGATTTGTAGAGGGAGTGTGGGGGTGTTGTGGTGGGGTGCACAGGGTTGTTGTAGTGGGGGTGTTGTGATGGGGATAGTGGGGATATTGTGGTGGGGGATGTGGGAAGTGTTGTGGTGGGAGTATGGGGAGATGTTGTGGGTGGGATGCGGTTGTGGGGATGTTATGGTGGGAGGTGTTGTGTGGGGTATGGGGATGTTGTAGTGGGGGATGTGGGGGGTGTTGTGGTGGGGTTTGTGATTGTGGAGGTTGTTGTGGTGGAGTTGTGGGGTGTATGTGTTGAGGGTGTGGGGGGTGTTGTGGTGGTGAGTATGGGGGGGGTATTGTAGTGGGGGTCATTGTGGTGGGGGTATGGAGATGTTGTGGTGGGGATTGTTGTGGTGGGAGTGTTATGCTACGGTGTGGGGTTATTGTGGAAAGGGGTTCAGCATTCTAGATTTGAGGATCACTGAAAGTCTACATCAGGAGAAGGGTTTTAATGCTCAGATTTCTGCCTGTGGCTGTATTTGCATCGTGATTGATGATTCATTCTTTGACACTGCGCCAACTAATTCTGGGCTTCCCCAGTCTGCCTGTCCTTTCTCCAAGTCTGTTCCATCTTCAAATCTAAAACTTGCTTGTTCTCTCCACTATTTCTCTAATAATTCATTCAGTCATTCCCTTCAGATTGCAGACTCAGGGCTGGCTATTTTGGGGCAGTGGTTGTAGAGTAAAACACATGAGGTAAAAGCATGGATTGGTTCATGTTGATCCATACAGGCTAGCAGAGTATATAGAGACTGGGGAAAAATTAGTTCATGATTGCGTGGTGGCTGGAGTCCTAGATGGAGCTTTATCCAATCTCTTGCAAGCAAAAGAAGATTATGTTGACTCTCAACTGCCCTCGTGCAACAAGAGATTGGCAACAAATGTTGACCAGCCAGCGATGACCATATCCCATGAATGAATAAAAAAATTGAAGGGCAGTTAGAGATAAGAATACCACATCCCGTAAAATGAATTTTTAAAAAAGCAATACAAATTGCAACATAAACTGACCAGAGGAAAACAAAAACCTTCAAGGGGAAGATAACCTCTCACAGGAAAGAAGGCCATTCAGGGTCTAGGTCCAAAGAGGGAAAGCACACCAAAGCCGAAGACCACAGAAACAAGGATTGCCATCTTGAAATGCTTGGCGGGACAAACCTGCACAAGCAGGAAGAATGCCCAGCAGAGGGAGCAGAGGGCCACAACTGTAAAAACATATTCTCAAATGATCTGCTGATCAGCGGAGAATGATTAGGTGCAAGGAGGTCCAGTTATGAATTCATAGCTGTTTGTGCGTGTGTTGCATCCAAACCATTAGAGACATTGTGCCATGTTTTTGCTGACATTAATTTGGTCTACACAATTAGGAAAATTTACAACGGGAAATAATAGTCAAATTTTGGCAGCTTTCAAGGTAAATCTAACCTTAGTTTACGAGTAACAGTTAAAAAAAAGCCACATTGATAAGTGACAATATCTCCAATGGCCAAAAACCTTGATTGACTATAATTAAAACAAATGCTTTAGTCAATATCCAATCAGTGAGGCTATCTGATGCTGCAGGTTAAACATTGGCTGAACCCTAGGATTTGGATCCAAATCAAGCCAATACTGATAGCCAAGAAACTGTTGGTCTACTTTCCAACAGTGCACAGTAAAGTGCTTCTAAAGGCCAACTCAGGAGTCACAGAGTGGCTGCTGTGAGGAATGTTGAAAATTGACATGCTGGTGTACAACTAAAGCTGGAGCTGGGGAACATTATCAAGTAAAGAATAGATTAAGTTTTGCTCCCCCATCTCTACACTCGATTTATGGATGCCTAATGGCTCTCAATGTGAATAAATACACACAACCTGGGGAAAACTAATGAAATGGCTAATCTCCAACAAACAAATCTCTCTCCAGGCTGATGACAGACCTTTATTTTTCATGATTAAATGTTAATGACAACTTTGTCAAAAATAGATAGGGTTTGTAAACAAATTTATACAATCATTCATCAAAGCAGATTTTGGCCCCACGTGTGAAGTACATTAGAAAAGATTCCATAATGAAGTTATTTTTCTCTCTCCCACCTCCAAGCTTTGTTCACTTGGTGACAGTGTCAATGACTGCTATGCAGCATCTGATTTTTAATGAATTGCAATCAAAACCGATAGCCTCTCTTTTTGATTTATAGATTAATGTCACGCAAAAGGAGATTGCAACTCCCTAGTAGGGTGCAGTATGATCAAAATAAGGAACTGGGAGTTATGAGAAAAATGGGGCAGCACAGAGGTTAGCACTGCTGCCTCACAGTGCCAGGAACCCAGGTTCGAATTCCGGTTTGGGTCACTGTCTGTATGGAATCTGCATGGTCTCCCCGTGTCTGCCTGGGTTTCCTCTGGGTGCTCTGGTTTCTTCCCACAGTCTGAAAATTGTGCTGGTTAGATGCATTGCCCATAATAAATTCTCCCTCAGTATACCTAACAGGTGCTGGAGTGCAGCAACTAGATGATTTTCACAGTAACTTCATTGTAGTGTTAATGCAAGCCTACTTACGACACTAATAAATACATTTTTATAATGTGAGGATAGTGTGCAAAGATTGTGACTGATCAGATTGTAATCTCACCCCACATTCCTGTCTAACCCCGACACCTTTTCATGCTCCCCGCTCCCGTTAATCAAGAATCTATCTCGCCTTGTCTTAAAAATTTTCAAAGATTCTGCTATAACTATCTTCTGAGGAAGAGAGTTTGAGAGACTCATGACCCTCTGAGAAAAAACATTTCTCCTCACCTCCATCTTAAATGAGCAATCTCTTATTTTTAAACTGTGATGCCTCGTTCTAGATTTAATGACAACAGAAAACATCCTCTCCAGCTCCCTCTGTCAGTGCCCCTCAGGCTTTTAAAGGTTTCAATCAAGTCGCTTCTTACCCTCCTAAACTAGTAGATACAAATCTAACCTCACCAAACTTTCCACATTAAACAACCTGCCCATTCCTGGTAATAGTGCAGTAAACCTTCTATTGTTTCTAACACATTTACACCCTTCCTTAAATGAGGAGACCAATATCGTACACAATACTCCAGATATAGTCTCACCATATCTGGACAACTGTTCAACTGAAGCATAACCTCCCTACTTTTATAATCAATTCCCCTCACAATAAACAAGATTTTATTCTATTCCCTTTCCTAATTACTTGCTGCACCTGTAGACTAGCCTTTTATGATTCATGGACTCAGACTCTGCACCTCTGAGCTTTGCAATTTCTCACCATTTAGATAATATGCTTCTTTGGCATTCTTCCTGCCAAAATGGACAAATTCGCATCTACCCACTTTATACTCATCACATCCTTCAGTGTAGACAGAGTCAATGGATGGAAGGTTGGTTTGTGTGACAGAGTGGGCTACCTTCATTAGTTCCTCACAATCTTGGGCAGAGCAGGACTCATACCAAGCTGTGATACAACCAGGACGAATCCTTTCTAAGGCGCATTTGTTAAAGTTGGTGAGATTCGTAGCATGTCATTAAGGCCCCACGCACCCTGGACATTCTCTCTTCCACCTTCTTCCCTCAGAGAAAAGATACAAAAATCTGACGTCACGTACCAATCCATTCAAGAACAGCTTCTTCCCTGCTACCATCAGATTTTTGAATGGACCTACTATGCATTAAGTTGATCTTTTTCTATACCTCAGCTATGACTGTAACATTACATTCTATACTCTTCTATTTTCCTTCTCTATGTATGGTATGATTTATCTGTGTAGTACGCAAGAACCAAAGCTTTTCACTGTAAATAAATGTGACAATAATAAATCAAATCAAATCAAGTCAAAATTAGAGATGGGCAATAAATGCTGGTCATCCAGTGACGCCCATGTGCCACAAATGAATGAAATAAGAGTTGTGTTCTGTTTTAAACCTTAGCAGTGGAGTCGAATTTACCACTGAACAGATTTGTACTCTATGTGGAGTAGGAACCAATTCAATGAGGTGAGAAAGATAGAAAAAGTGAAGAGAAACAAATACTTCCCCCTCACCGCCACCCTGCCCCGTTCCACCCCACCCCATCCCACCCTGCCCTATCCCGCCCTGCCCTGTCCCACCCCACCCCATCCCAGCCCACCCCATCTCACCCTGCCCCATCCCATCCTACCTTGTCCCACCCTGCCCTATCCAGCCCTGCCCCAAATCATCCTGCATCGTCCCAACAGTCACCAAACTCCCCCTCTTACCAAACTTCAAAGCTTGCTCTCAGTTTTCTTGCTGCACTCCATTGGCTTCAGCTGCATTGAAGTCTCTGAATTTATAGAAAACTGGAACTGGGACTATAGGAAGCATATTAAACCCCGTTAGTTAATTAACTACTCAGCTCCCATAGCTGAGAGGGAGTGTACCCTGCTTAACTGCTGGAAAGAGATAAATTAGCCCACTAACACCGTATTTTCCATTCACTGCAAATTACAGACTAAATTATCTTTTAAGATCAAAATTTAGGTACAAGGTGAGCATTTTAAACTCCCCCAGTTACCAAACTTCCCTGTCAATGTCCTCCCCACTCATACAATCTCCCAATCTCCTTCCCCTCAGACTTTCCACGGACACTAAGTTGAGTTGCATTTAAGGCACAATTTTCTTTTTAGCTCCAACTCCCTCCCTCCCGCCGTGCTCCTCATTGCTTCATCTCTGAATTGATCTGTTCAGAAGAAGTTTTAGAGGGTTATCAGGAAAGTGCAGCATGCCTTCCTGTTGGCACCTGCATCCCCACAACTGCTGAGAAGCTTACCTTCACTTTGACCAATATTGGTGGTGAAGGCTGCAGAGAGAGACAGCTGCATCTGCAGGTCTCTGATGCTGCCACAGCATGTGAATATTACACTGACACACATCCTGGATCAGGCTTCAGAAGTCACACACTCACAGCACGCCATGCTTAACATGATGCAGCATGAAAGAAAGCATGCCAAGGGTGAAGAGGAGCCAACAGAAAATGTGGGAAATGTCCAGAATGATTGTTCCTGCTCTGTGACCTCCCATATACTCCCCTTTACAAAATGCCTGGATTGAGACTATGCAGAAATACATCATTTATTGCAAGCCTGTGTCCATGCATGAGTGTGCCTCGTGAAGCTTATTGATTCCTTCCTTTGTTTTTTTGAAATTGCTGCATGCTAAGTGTAGTGAAAGGAATTGCTGGGCTGGCGTCAGATCTCAAAGCTGACAACAAAATCATCTGTAATGGGAAAAAAATGGAAATGCATTTCTTACTGACGTAAAGCTTCATGTTGGGAACAGAAGACGCATTTCAAGATTAAAATAAAATGAAGAAAAACAACTCATCTGCCTGGATTCTTCACAGAGGAATAACTATCCATGATCATGATATATTGCCATTTCAAGCTAATGTGAGAATAAAGACTTATGTAGCCATGGATCATGAGACTCTAATCACCAGTTGGTTAGGTTGATAAGCCATGCTAAACTGATCCTTATGTCGGGGGATTAGTGGAGTAAATATATGGGGTGACAGGAATTGGGCCTGGGTGGTATTGTGGTCTATGCAGACTTAATGGACTGAATGGCCTCCTTCTGCACTGTAGGGATTCCATGGACCCAGATATAATAATAAAAAAACCTAAGTCCCCACCAGAGTTTCTATCTCACATAAGATTTCATTTTTTGAAGTTCCTAAATCAATGTGAGGCATCCTGCAAGAAAACTTCTAGAATTTTATATACTGTCAAATTTTTTCCCACATAAACAAAGAGATAAATGATGGCCTAGTAGTCTTATCACCACACAATTAATCCAGAAACTCAGCTAATGTTTTGGGGACTCGGATTCAAATCCCACCATGGTAGAAGGTGGAACTTGAATTCAACAAAAAAAAATTGGAATTAAGAATCTACTGATGCCCACAAAACCATCATCAATTGTCAGAAAAACCCATCTGGTTCACTAACAACCTTCAGGGAAGGAAATCTGCTGTCCTTACCTGGTCTGGCCTAAATGTGTCTCCAGAGCCACAGCAATGTGGTTAACTCTCAACTGCCTTCCAAGGGCAATTAGTGTTGGGCAATAAATGTTGATCAGCCAGCGAAGCTCATGTCTCACAAATGGACAAAAAAAATTATGGAGGAATTATGGAAGTGATGGACAGGCCATGGGGAGTCGGGGGGGGGGGGGGGGGGGGGTGGGGGTTACTCTCTGCAGAGTTCCCAGACACTTACCTGCTCTTGTACACACAGTATTTATATGACTAGTACAATTCAGATTCCAAATGTTGATAGTGGGGGTTTCTGTGATGGTAATGTCACGAGGAGATGATTAGATTCTCTCTTGTTGGAGGTGGTCATTGCCCAGCACATGTGTGGTGCCAAAGCTACTTACCAGTCATCAGCCTAAATCTGAATGTTCAGTCCAGGTCTCGCTGCATATGGACACAGGCTGTTTCAGTATCTGAGGAGTCGCAAATGGTGATGAACAAACATCAGCAAAATCCTCACTTCTGACCTAAAGATGAATGGAAGGTCATTGATGAAGATCATTGGGCCTTAGACACTACCTGAGGAACTCATGCAGTGGTGTCTTGGAACTAAGATGTTCAACCAACAATCGGGGTGGCACAGTGGCATAATGGTTAGCACAATGGTTAGCACAGCTGTCTCATCACGACAGGGACCCAGGTTCAATTCCAGCCTTGAGTCATCAAGGCTGTGCAGAGTTTGCACATTCTCCCTGCGTCTGCGTGGGTTTCCTCTGAGTGCTCCAGTATCCTCTCACAGTCCAAAAGATGTGCAGGTTAGGTTGATTGGCCATGATAAGTTGACTCTAATGTCAGGGAGATTGGCAGGGTGAATATATGGGGTTATGGGAATAGGGCCTGGGTGGGATTGTGGTCAGTGTAAACTTGATGGGCCGAATAGCCTCCTTCTGTACTGTAGGATTCTATGAACCACAACGATTTTCCATTTTGCTGATTATGATTCTAACTGGTGGAGCATTTTTTTCCCAGTTCCTATTTTCATTAGCGCTCCTCGATATCATAATATATAAATGAGGATGGCATTTTAAAGTATTGCTAGCGCTTCTTGATATCATAATACATAAATGAGGAGGACTCTTTAAAGTACGGAGCGATTAGAGTTCAGCATATTGGGGAGCACCCAATTGGAAAATCTAGACTTCATGCATCACAGTGAGAAAATAAAATGTTCATGCTGTAAATTTGAAATTAAGACAAAAAAGGCCCAAGGGGGTCTAGCATCTGCAACATGTTACATTTTACATCCTAAAATACTAATCTAGGGGCTGAATATTATGGCATATTTATCATGGGGGATGTAGCTTGCCTCCCACACCTCTTAACCCTGGAACACAGAGCTGATCTGCTCCATACTGGCCCATTCTGCCAGCCATAAAAGTGCTGCGAATGGGCTATATGGATGGGTCCCATTCATTGGCTCTGTCTACACTTCCTGCTGCCTTGGCAAAGCAGACAGCATAATTAAGGACCCCACGCACTCCGGACATGCTCTCTTCCACCTCCTTCTGTCGGGAAAAAGATACAAAAGTCTGAGGTCGCATACCAACTGACTCAAGAACAGCTTCTTCCCTGCCGCTGTCAGACTTTTGAGTGGACCTACCTCGCACTAAGTTGATCTTTCTCTACACCCTAGCTATGACTGCAACACTACATTCTGCACTCTCTCCTTCCTTTCCATATAAACAGTATGCTTTGTCTGTATAGCGTGCAAGAAACAATACTTTTCACTGTATACTAATTTATGTGACAATAATAAATCAAACGAAAAAAAGGCTCAGTTTCACATTCACACCTCGCTGGGGAGGGAGTCCCACTTTTGAGAGCTACCAGCCAATTGGACAGGCTGACAGCTCCAAGAGTCCCGGACTCATCAAGAGTGCATTAGTAGAAATTCAGTGATGGAGCAGAAGAAGATCCATGAATCCCTGGAAACTGGTAACTCCTGGGTCCTGGGCAGGGGTGATTTGGGCTGGTTGGGAAGGAAGGACACTAGGGAATGGGGGAGTGAGGGGTTTAAGGCAGCAGGCAGGTAGGACAAAGGGGAGGGTTCTGTACTGGAGGAAATATTCCATCTCACCCCCAAAGATAGCAACCGCTCCTTTTTTCCCATCTTTGAAGAATTTCTTCAAACCCAGTCTGCCACTCCTGTCTGGCTGCCCACTCCAATTATCTTATGGAGCAGGTAGCATATTATTGGAGTCAGTTAGCTTGGTCACATGATAAACTGACCCTGGTTGTCAGTTTGATGTGCACCCACCCCTAAATTGTGGGGGTGAGCTTGGAGTTGGGTGGGAGGTAGTGAGTGGTTCCCATCCTATTTTACATCTTCCCCCACTAACATGTACATCCAATGGGGCAATAGGTAAAATTCAGTCCTCTATTCCTTTCTCAGATGTCAACGACGTGATTTTCAGAAATTGCAATCTTTTTCCACACTGCAGGGTAATGTTACACATTAAACATTTCCTACACTACAATAACAGCCACGCTTCAAAAAATCTTTTATTGGCTGAGTGCACCGAGACATCCAGTGGTTGTGAAAAGTGCTATAAAATTGCAAATCTTCGTTTATTAATGCACATGGAGCGGAGCTTTGGATGAAGATTAAAAAATGCAAATGATCTGATTGCATGCTTTGGCACACACGTACCTATTGTGGTTTAATTTCCAAATTAATGACTTTACTTCTTTTACTATGATGCTGAGCAGTGGACAAAGGCGACAAATTAACATGGGCAGCATGGTGGCACGGTGGTTAGCACTGCTGCCTCACAGCTCCAAGATCCTGAGTTCAATTCCGATCTCAGGGCACTGTCTGTGATCAGTTGCACATTCTCCGTGTCTGCATGGGTTTCCTCCGGGTGCTCCGGTTTCCTCCCACGGTCAAAGATACATGGGTTAAGTGGATTGGCCATGCTAAATTGACCCTTACTGTCAGGGAGACTAGCTATAATAAATGAATGGGGTTATGATGAGATTATGGTTGGTGCAGACAGGATAGACCGAATGGCCTCCTTCTGCACTATAGGATTCTATGATTATAACAGAAGAATGTAGGAGCAGGAAAAGGCCATTTGACCCTTTGAGCCTGTTTCATCATCCAGTAGTGATGAGAAGATGCAGGCGTTGTACTAGGGTGGGCACAGTAACAATTCTCACATCAGGTTAAAGTCTAACAGGTTTATTTGGAAACACGAGCTTTCAGAGCACTGCTCCTTCATTAGGTGTGCTAACCACTGTGCCATCATACCACCCATGGTTAGCATTGATGCTCACAACCCAAGAGGTCCAGGTTCAATTTCGGCCTCAAGTCACTGTCTGTTTAGAGTTTGCGCATTCTCCCCGTATCTGCATGGGTTTCCTCTGAGTGTTACAGTTTCCCCACACAGTTCAAAGATGTACATGCTAGGTTGATTGGCCATGGTAAATTGATCCTGGGGCAGGGGGGATTAGCAGGGTAAATATGAGGGTTACGGGAATAGGACCTGGGTGAGATTGTGGTTGGTGCAGACTCGATGGACTGAATGGCCTCCCTCTGCACTGTAGGGATTCTATGATCTGTCTGAACCCATAAACTTTGAATCCCTTGCCTAACAAAAGCCTGTTAAATTTTGTCTTGAGTAAATTCAGTGACCCAGAGTTCACTACTTTCTGGGAAAGAGAATTCCACACATTTTGGGAGCAAAAGTTTACTGTCATCTCTGTCTTAAAAAGGGGGTTCTCTTATTTTTAAACTATGTGCTCCTGTTTTAGCCTCCCCGAAAGAGGAAACATCCTCCAGGTATGCACCCTATTAAATCCTCTCAGAATTTTACAAGTTTCAATAATGTCATCTCTCATTCTTCTAAGCTCCAGTGGGCATTAGCCTAATCCATTCAACCTTTCTTCATACAAAAACCTCTTCACCCCAAGAATGTGTCTAGTGAACCTTCTCTGAATTGCTTCTAATGCAATTATAATTTTCTTTCGACAAAAGTGACTAAATCTGTACACGGTATGTGGTCTCACCAAGGCCTATTATAGCTGCAGTAAAGCATCCCCACTTTTATATTATGGCAGGCGATAGCCGCGTGGTGTTAGTGCTAAACTATTACCAGAACCTCAGCTAGCTTTCTGGAGGATCCAGGTTCGAATCCCTTCACAGCAGATGGTGGAATGTGAATTCAAGGAAAAAGATTCTGGAATTAAGAATCTACTGATGACTGTGAAATTATTGTTGATTCTCTGAAAAACCCATCTGCTTCACTCATGCCCTGTAGGGAAGGAAATCTGCTGCCCTTACCTGGTCTAGCCTACATGTGACTCCAGAGCCACAGTAATATGGCTGACTCTTAAATGCCCTCTGAACAAGGACAACTAGGCAATAAGTGCTAGCCAGCCAACAATGCCCATGTCCAACGAATAAATGATTCGTTGGACATTCCCCCTGCAATAAATGCCAACATTCTACTTACTTCCTGATCACTTCCTGTACTTGCATTCTGATCTTTTTGTGATTCATGTACCAGGGCACCTAGATCCTTCTGTTTCATTGAGTCCTGCAATCTTTCTCCATTTAAATAGTATGCTGTTTCTCTATCCTTACTGCCAAAGTGGAGAGATTTACATTTACCCCCATTTGTGCCCTGTCCATATTCCTTTGCTGATGGGCGGCACGGTGGCACGGTGGTTAGCACTGCTGCCTTGCAGCGCCAGGGGCCTGGGTTCAATTCTCAGCTTGGGTCACTGTTTGTGTGGAGTTTGCACGTTCTCCTCATGTCCACATGGGTTCCCTCTGGGTGCTCCAGTTTCCCTGCTCACTCCAAAAATGTGTGGATTAGGTGGAATTGCCACGCTAAATTGCCCCTGAGTGTTCAGGGGATTGGCTTGGATAAGTGCATGGGGTTATGGAGATAGGGCATGGGTGGTATTGTGATCGATGCACAATATGCGTCTATGAAACGCATTGCAAGGGTAGGGCATTGCAAGGGAATGTGTTGAGTCTTATAACTACCATCCATCGATTGCCTCAGAGGTGCAAATACCCTCAATGTTCACATAGGCATTAAGTTGATCCTGCACATGAAGGACAGGTGGCCATTGAACCAGCCCTGCCAGAACCCCCCATGATGTTGAGATGAAGGAAGGAACAACCAGACACAGATCCATAGGCGAATCTGAACGGGCGAGGGCATTGACTGGGGCCAGGCAAGTGATAATGTTGGAAGGCCACAGATATTGAGTGAGTGCTGGTCGCCAGATAAAGTGTAGGAATGACAGTTTTCAGGACCAGAAGGACAAGAAGTGTAAGGAGGATCTGAAGGTAACGGGATGGAACACCAACCTGACTGTCTTTCTCTCTGGAAAACCCTCCATGAATGTCTCCGACTCTGTGTTAGAAACATACACTTCAGATAGTTCCCCAGTACTTACTTGGGCTATTATTGAGAAAGTGTTAGACAGATTAATCCCTAATCTAACACTTGGGTAACTGCAGAACTGACCACCCAATTGCCCACAATGACCCTCCCTGACTACCCTCCAGACCTGATACAGTTGCCACTTCACCTGCGTATAACCTCACCCACTTCCCACCTTACTCACCTGCCATCCTACTCACTTATCACTTCACCCACCTGTCATCTCATCCATCTACTGCCTTACTCACCTGTCACTTCATACCTGCCGCCTTACCCCACCTGTCACCTTGCCCGCCTGCCACCTTACTCACCTGCCATCCTATTCACCTACCACTTCAGCCATCTGTCACCCGCTCACCTCACTCAACTGCCACCTCACCAACTACCTCTCAGTAACTTACTACCTTAACCACTCTACCTACCTACTTATCCACTGCCTTATCTCTCCTTCCTAATTACCTACTTACCTACTCATCCTGCCACCTAGCTCATTCGATCACTCATCCAATCACCCATTGACTAACATCCAAGCTGAACCTTCATATGGCAAGTAGTGATGCTAAGAGTGGGCAGGTCCTGTCTTCCTCAGATTCTACTCTGTTACAATGGAGCTCTCTGAGGGATGCTGCGTTCCACATTTCTGGGAAAACAGGACTCAGAAAGTCCTGAAAGAAATGCGAGAATGTCAACTCGGGGACATTCAATCAGAATGGAAATCCAACAATGAGTGCAAAGCCTCGGAAGATCCGGGCTATACTTATTGAAGTGAATTGAATATAATTTGGAGAATTCCTGTTGAGTTCCCCAATCACCCAGCAAAGCACTGGCTGAAAATCAGGAGAAAGCTCAGAGAAACAGAATAAGAAATGGCTTTTTTAGCCATTAACACCATTTCCCAGCAATTCCATAGGATCCCTTGCCTATGTTACAGCAGTAGATCAGAAGAATCCGTGTGGAAATCCCATATTTTTATCCCTTGCAATCATATGTGCCCTCTGTTAAATTCTCAGTGACTGAACATATTTAAAACTCAGCAAATACCTGGTGATCAGTCCTGCACAGAATGGTTATTTTTAGTGTGTTAAATGTACAGCTGGAGCAGAAGATATATTGCAATGTCCGCTGCCTGTAAGGAGACTTTGCTGACTAGCCACTCTAGAAAAGTAAATGGAAACCAGGTTAGTTACGAGCAAGGCTCATGACAGGTGGCATGGTGGCACAGTGGTTAGCACTGTTGTCTCACAGCACCATGGAGTTGGGTTCAATTCCTGGCTTGACCACTGTCTGCGCACGTTTCTTCCAGGTGCTCTGGTTTCCATTCACAGTTGAAACATGTATGGGTTAGGTGGATTGCCCATGCTAAACTGTCCCTTAATATTAGGGGGACTAGCTGGGGTAAATGCATAGAGTTATGGGGATAGGGCCTTGATGGGATTGTAGTTGGTGCAGACTCGATGGACCAAATGGCCTCCTTCTGCACTGTAGGATTCTATGATTTCATAGTACCTTGAAGAACGCTTAGCAAGATATATTCTCGAACCTCATCCGCAGCTGGGATTCTCTGATTCAGCTGTAATGAACGAAAATTTGGCTAAACGCCAAATTCTCCATTCCGGTTGGCAGTGGGGTGTAAACAATTGGAGAACGCTATCCATTATACTCAAATAATACAGTGCATTTATGCATTTCCACATCTCATTCTTTTATATTCTTCTCCTTGAGTTCCCTGTCCAAAGGCAGGTCCAACTCACAGTACCACAAACTCCACCATGGGTAGGGTTAGGAAGCAGGTCCTGAATCCACCCCACCCAGACGAGCCCAGTGCTGTTGGGCACCAATCTCATCCGAACCAGCCATCCAGCCAACCAGCATGTCCCCCTGTCCCCCGCAACGAGGAGTCCAAGTTGCTGTGGCAACATACACTTTACATGCATGTTGCATCTGCAGCTATGGGTAGCAATGATAAAGACCCCAATTATCTTTTATTACATGGCTGACCAGGAATTTCTCCTACTCTTACTACCTGCCATTGGCATGTATCGGGGAGGATTTAGAGGTTGATAATCAACCACTTTGGTTATGTTATGAATACACCATTCATGCGGTGGGACTTGAACCCAGAGCTCCTGGGTCAAAAAAAAAAGGATGCTACCCACTGCACTACAAGATCTCCAAGACAATTTCAGAGCTGTATTTGAGAAATAAACTTAATGGGATATTAAATGGACATTAAAGGGTGGATGTTTAAGAGACAAACAAAAATCCTGTTAGAGCATCTGCAGTATTTTGCTTTTGAATCCATGTGATGTAGAAAAAGAATCAGATGTTAATACATTTGAACTGTATTGTGTTAGATGAAGAGAGTTTATTCTGCTTGCTGCCAGAAAATGCAACAATACTGCATGGAATGGCTAAGGTATATATTCTGAGTATCATCTATAATCAGGGGAATTGAACTTTCTCAATAATATCCATTCATCCAACAACTACTTCTTCTTCATGTTGTTTAAAATTTGAATCACAGATATAGACAAGTAGAAAGAAGTCATGTGGGCCCATCATCTCTGTGCCCACTCTCTGAAAAATCTATTGATTTGCCCCACCATTTTATTTCTTCCATTTAACCATGTGGAGTTTGCTTTCCAACCAGCCTCCCATCCATTGACTCTGATAACACTTCCTGCTGCCTCGGCAAAGCAGTCAGCATAATCAAGGACCCCATGCACCCATGACATTCTCTCTTCCACCTTCTTCCATCGGGAAAGTCTGAGGTCATAAACCAACTGATTCAAAGACAGTTTCTTTCTGCTGTTGTCAGACTTTTGAATGGACTTATCTTCAATTAAGTTGATCTTTCTCTCCACCCTAGCTATGACTGTAACATTACATTCTGCATTCTCTCCTTTCCTTCTCTATGTTTTGACTGTATAACAAGCAAAAAACAATCCTTTTCACTGTATGTTAATATACGTGACAATAATAAATCAAATCAAATCAAATCAATAATAGAGAAATTCACTATTAAATAACTTACCCGTGGCAAAAGCAAGATCTTGAAATTCAAGAGCTTGGCATCATTGGAGGAGAAATGGGTGATAACAGAAGGAGAAATCACAAAGTCCACAGTCTGAAAAATGGATGAGGGGGAGCGGAGTGGGGAAGTGTAATTGCAGGGCTGGAGGAAGTAATAGAGAATTTGAGGAATGAGAATTCTGAACTGGAGGCTTTGATGATCTGTAGGCCAGTTTAGGTCTCCAAGGTAAGGGTGGTGGGCAAATAGAGGTTAGGAAGAGAAAGGATATAGATAGCAGAGTTTGGATATGTGAATGTATACGGTGGATGGAGTGTTTGAGAGCATCCAGGATACAAAGAACAACGCAAGAAACGGAAGCAGGAGTTGGCCACCAGGCCCTTGAAGCCTGCCCCACTATTCAATACGATCATGGCTGATCTATTCTGGCCTCAGCTCCTTTTCTGTGCCACTTCTCCATTGCCCTCTATTCCTCAATCTATCAAATATTTATCCATCTTCACTTTTAATGCTATGAATCAGAACCACAGAATACTACACTGTAGAAGACTCCCTTTAGCCCATCCAACATGCACCAATGCATAAAAGGCCCTGATCTGCCTACTTAATCCCATTTACCAGCGCTTGGCTTATAGCCTTAAATGATCCAGCCTTCACTACCCTTTGGGGCAGAGAATTCCAGAGATTCACCACTCTCTACAAGAAAAAATTTCTATACAGCGCAGCTCACTTACAAATAACTGGCCCTTTATCTTGTAGCCATGTCCCCTTGTTCAAGGCTGCCCCACTCTGCCCCTGCTCATAACCCAAACCTGGGTCTAATGAAGGCACGGATGAGTGTTTTGCTGGCTGCTGATCTGAAACATAATAGTTCAAAAGTTTTAAGGTCATCCAGCTGAAGAGTGACGGGGGGAAAATTGCAAAGCAAAAAGTTGTAACATCCAACCACATCTTCCTCAATACAGAACTGGTCCAGGATGAAATTGAACCAACTTTTGGCAGAATCTGATTATTTAATCCATCGAAACATATTTTACCTGTTCAGGTTTGGATTTATTTTTGACAGAGATTTAAGCAAAGATGACAGATTTGCTTGTATGAACATGGTTTGATTATTCAGAACCATTTGAGCAGATTCAGCATGTTGTGTGAGCTTAAACACAATAAAAAGTCTCACAACACCAAGTTACAGTCCAACAGGTTTATTTGGTAGCAAATTTCACTAGATTTCGGAATGCCGCTCCTTCGTCAGGAGAGTGGGAGTTCTGTTCATAAACAGGGTATATAAAGACACAAACTCAATTTACAGAATAATGGGTGGAATGTGAATCTTTACAGCTATAAATACAGACAATGTGAGTGAAGATAGCATTAAACACAGGTTAAAGAGATGTATATTGTCTCCAGACAGGGCAGTTAGTGAGATTTTGGAAGTCCAGGCAAGTTGTGGGGGTTACAGAACCCGCTTGGGTTCATGTCATGCTATCTGTAACCCCTATGACTTGCCTGGATTTGCAAAACCTAACTGTCCTGTCTGGAGACAATACACATCTCTTTAACGTATGCTTAACTCTCTCTCCACTCACATTGTCTGTACCTTTAAGACTTAATTAGCTGTAAAGACTCACACTCCAATCATTATTCTGTAAATTGAGTTTGTCTCTTTATATGCCTTGTTTGTGAACAGAACTCCCACTCACCTGACAAAGGAACAACGCTCTGAAAGCTAGTGGCGTTTGCTACCAAATAAACCTGTTGGACTTTAATCTGGTGTTGTGAGACTTCTTACCGTATTTACCCCAGTCCAATGCCGGCATCTCCACATCATGAGCTTAAACAGCCAATCCACGTCGCAAAGATTCCACTGAAAACAGATAATGAACCAGTAGTCAGTTTGAAATAGGATGAATTACTCACGGCAGAATGTTTGACAATGTGGTAAGTGAGATAAGAGAAAATCTGAAAAAGAATATGGTTTCACTTTATGCTGCATTATCTGATGCAAGAGGCCACTGTGATTTGAGCTGATTTCCTCTGCACCACGTGGTTAAACTCTCTGTTGTCAGCAAGATGCTCTGTCTTCAGATGACACTTGTTTAAAACAGAAAGGCTAATGAATAACTAAATGTGTTCTGACCTTCAGACTGTGTTTCAGATCTAAACAAGTTCCTATGAATCAATCATGCGGTTTACAACATCCTTGGTCAGCAGTCACTTCCCACCCATTAACACGTTGCGTTCTGAATGGGAAGTCCAACACATGTATGTTAAAGAACAAAGTACTATTGTTTCTGCTTCCACTACTTGCCCTAGCAGCAAGGTAGTGGAAGCAGAAATGATAGTTGACTTTTAAGGGGCATCTAAACACATACATGAATAAGATGGGAATAGAGGGATATTGTCCCTGGAAGGATAGGAGGTTTTAGTTCAGTTGGGCAGCATGGTCAGTGCAGGTCTGAGGGCCGAAGGGCCTGTTCCTGTGCCGTAATTTGTTCTTTAACATACCAGTGTGGGACTTTCCATTCAGAACACAACATGTCAATGGGTGGAAAGTGATGCTGACCAAGGATCCCACCACCATATGTGTAAAAAAATTTGCCTCGTACATCTCCTTTAAACCTTTCCCTTCGCACCTTAAACCATCCTGGGAAAAACTTCTGACTATCCAAAAAAAGCTTCTGACTATCCAAAAAATCTTCTAACTATTCATGTTAATGAGATTTAGGAATTTAAATTGCCACAGCCATAATTTCTAGACCAGCGGGTGAGTTTCCAATTCAAATCACTATCACCTGTTCCAGATAAACCATGTGTTATAATTGAAGCCTTAAATTTAGCATGACTTGCCTTTACTCAGCCTGCGTTAGCTGTCCCTGATTGACCCATTTACTTGTAAAACACACTAACTTCATCTTGAATTATGGATTCTAAGTTTAAAGTTCATTCATTGGTGTCACAATTAGGCTTTCAGTAACGCTGCAATGAAGTTACTGTGAAAATCCACTAGTCTCCACACTCTGGTGCCTGTTAGGCTACACTGAGAGAGGACTTAGCACGGCCAATACACCTAACCAGCACGTCTTTCAGATTGTGGAACGAAAGCCACGCAGACAAAGAGAAAATGTACAGGCTTCACAGTGACACAAGGCGGGAATTGGATTCCAGTCATTGGCACTGTGAGCCAGCAGTGTTAACCACTGTGCCACCTTTACATATTACTGACATTTTGCTGCTGTAATTAGCCAATCGATCCTTCTGTTCCCTCTTGAGCAAATGCTTTACATCAACTGGTCTACAGTCCAAAGATACAAGTGTATATGTAAGGAGTGAAATAGTGTGGCCGCAGTTTCTTTCACAGCATAGAAAGAACACGCTGCAATTTCTCAGCAGGCCAGGTAGCAACTACGGAGAGAGAAATAGAGGCCTAGGTTTTTCAGTTAGCAGAAAGTGATGGTGCTTACCTCTGACCTCGAAGAAAAATGCCCACCAAGGTCTAGCAATCTCTGTGATAAGGATTTCCCCTAAGAACATAAGAAATAGGAGCAGGAGTAGGCCATCTAGCCCCTTGAGCCTGCTCCGCCGTTCAATGAGATCATGGCTGATCTGTTCGTGGACTCAACTCCACTTACCCGTCCGCTTATCATAACCCTTAATTCCTTTACTGTTCTATCCGAAGTCAGCTTGAATCTGATCCCAAAATCTTTAATTATAAGTTTAATGATGACTGTGAAACCACAGTCGATTGTTGTAAAAACCCATCTGATTCACTAATGTACTTTAGGGAAGGAAATCTGCTGTCCTTACCTGGTCTGGCCTACATGTGACTCCAGATCCACAGCAATGTGGCTGACTCTTAAATGCCCTCAGAAATGCATTCAACCAGTGACTCCCACGTTTCATGAACATATAAAAAAAAGTTAAGCGGATCTCCAAGTGTCCAGTAGCAGTGATGTCATCAGCAAGATAAACAGCCAATCACATTGAACTATTTTCAGAGACAGCAAACCAGGAAGTAAAATGCACTGAATTTTAATTAAAATTTTAATGATTGGGACATACATATGGGATTAAAGTAGAAGCTTAAATATCATAAACAATTTTTGAACTCATTTTTAAATTATTTATCGGCATGGGAGAAATTTGATGTGCAACAATTATAAGATTATTTTTTCAGGGCCACTAAAACTGATCAGTAATAATCATGAACTTTGCATGCTATTAAAACCTAGTTGTCAACTCATTCAAAAAGTTATAACTTTTTCAAGATTTTGATAATTAAATGAAGGGTAGAAAACTGCACATTTTTGGGAATTGATTGGTTTCTACTTGATTGCAGTTGGCAGGGATGGGTTTGTGGTGGGTTGTGGGGTTGGGAATTGGGTTAACAGCGCACTTTATGGGGAAGCATAGATCATTGACAACCACTTCTGCATCTCCAAGCTTATTTGCACATATACATTCCTGACGTTACTACTAGTTTCACAGAAAGTTTCACTGCCATGGCTACCTCAAAATCCAGACAGAGACCACTCATCGGAATTAGAAAATGGTTCAGATTTTAAGTAAGTGTGGAGGCAGAAAAAAAAATAAGCAGGGAGAGGGAAGGACTAAAGAGAAGGTCAGTGATAAGAAACCCTAGCAAAACTGAAATCAGTGAGAATCCAGGAGGAAAATCTCCACTGGTTGGAGTTACATCTTTCACAAAGCAAAATGACTGTTGTAACTCAATTATTTCAGCCCCAGGGCATTGCTGCAGGAGTTATTCAGGTGTGGGTCCTAAGCCCAACCATCTTCAGCTGCTTTGTCAATTTCCTCCAAAAACAAGGATGTTTCCTGATTATTGCGCCGTGTTCTGTTCTTTTTGGACCTCCTCAAAAACCTGCATGTAGCAGGTCCTGGACAACATTCAGGCTGGGCTGATAAATGGCAAGTAATATTCACGCCATACAAGTGCCAGAGCACCAGCATCTGCGAAGTCCACTCCAATCCATACACCATTCTGATTGAGAAGTATATCACCGTTCCTTAAATGTTACTGGATAAATCCTGCAACTCCCTTCTTAATATCATTGTGGTTGTACGTGGATGCCGCAGTTTGGGAAGGTAGTTCCTCATCACCAAAGGTTGAGTCCAGAAACCAAAAGAACAAATGCTGGAAAATCTCAGCAGGTCTGGCAGGTGGCATAGTGGTTAACACTGCTGCTTCACAGCACCAGGGACCTGGGTTCGGTTCCCGGTTTGGGTCATCACTGTCTGTGTGGAGTCTGTACGTTCTCCCCATCTGCATGTGTTTCCTCCAGGTGTTCCAGATTCCTCCCACATTCTGAAAGACATGCTGGTTAGGTGCACTGACCTGAACAGGTAACTAGAGGAATTTCATGATAACTTCATTACAGTGTTAGTGTAAGTTTTACTAGTGACTAATAAATAAACTTTACTGTAGAGGCAGAAAAGAGCTGACATTTCAAGTCCAGATGATCCTTTGTCAAAGTCAAGTCCAAAAGATTGCATCAAATCTAACTGAAAGATTGTGTCACTCAGACTGCCATTGAGCTTCAATGCATAATTACTGTAGGAAGCAGGGAACAGAAGTTTCAGAGGGGAAGTGCTTATTATCTGATTTCTTCCAAAGTTCTTTGGTACATGCCGGAAGGATCCAGTGACTTAACAATGCCAAATTCTTTTCAGAAGTCAATTCCTTTCCATAATTATCTCTGAATAATTGAAGAGGACATTAACAAGATGACATAGTGGATAGATGAGTGGCAGATGAAATTTAATATATAAAATTTCATTTCATGGAGCTGAACAAAAACAAAAACCTAAAAAACAGAGCAAAAAGGCAGTGCTTATAGGGGACTCCCTAGTGAGGGGGGCGGACAGGCGTTTTTGTGGACGCAGACGGGAGTCGCGGATGGTGGTATGTCTCCCTGGAGCTGGGATTCGGGATGTCTCTGGACGCGTCCCGGACATCCTGAAAGGGGAGGGTGAGGAACTGGAAGTTGTAGTACATATAGGTACTACTGACATAGGCAGGAAGAGGGAAGTGGACATGAAAAGGGATTATAGGGAACTGGGTAGGCAGCTGAGAGAGAGGAAAGCGAAGGTAGTAATCTCAGGATTGCTGCCTGCGCCTCGGGAGAGTGAGAGCAGGAATAGTATGAGGTGGAGGTTGAATACGTGGCTGAGGGACTGGAGCAGGGGGCAGGGATTCCGGTTCCTGGATCATTGGGACCTCTTTAGGGGCAGGTGTGACCTGTACAGCAAAGACGGGTGGCACCTGAATCCCAGGGGGACTAATATCTTGGCGGGAAGACTGGCTAGGGCTACTGGGGGGACTTTAAACTAGAAAGGTTAGGGGGAGGGAATAGTGATGTGGAGACTGGGAGCAAGGAAGTTAGCTCCCAGGTAGGGAAGGACTCTAGGCAGGATGAGAGGCAGGTTAGACGAGTGGGGGAGAAGGGAAATGTCCAGTCTGAGGGACTGAGCTGTGTCTATTTTAATGCCAGGAGTGTAGTAAATAAGGTGGATGAACTTAGGGCGTGGATTGCTGCTTGGGATTGTGATGTGGTGGCCATTACAGAGACTTGGATGTCTCAGGGACAGGACTGGGTACTACAGGTCCCGGGATTCAGATCCTTCAGGAAGGACAGGGAGGGAGGCAAAAGAGGTGGTGGAGTGGCACTGTTGATCAGGGACAGTGTCATGGCTGCAGAGAAGGTGGATACCGAGGAGGGAATGTCTACGGAGTCTCTGTGGGTGGAAGTTAGGAATAGCAAAGGGTCGGTGACGTTGCTGGGTGTATTCTATAGGCCGCCCAATAGTGACAGGGAAGTTGAGGTGCAGATAGGGAAACAGATACTGGAGAGATGTAGAAATAACAGAGTTGTTGTGATGGGAGACTTCAATTTCCCAAACATCGACTGGAATATCCCAAGGGTAAGGGGTTTGGATGGGGAGGAGTTTGTTAGGTGTGTTCAGGAGGGTTTCCTGACACAGCACGTGGACAAGCCTACGAGAGGAGAGGCTGTACTGGACCTGGTACTAGCTAATGAACCAGGACAGGTGATGGATCTCTCGGTAGGAGAGCATCTTGGGGATGGAGATCATAATTCTATCTCCTTCACCCTTGCATTGGAAAAGGATAGGATCAGGCAGGCTAGGAAGGTGTTTGTCTGGAATAAGGGGAAATATGAAGACATCAGGCAGATGTTGGGGCGAATAAACTGGAAGGAGGTGTTCTTGGGGAAAAGCACAGAAGGAAGGTGGCAGATATTCAAGGAATGCTTGTCTGGAGCTCTGCACGACAACGTTCCGGTGAGACAAGGAGGTTTTGGTAGGACGCGGGAACCGTGGTGCACGAAGGCTGTGGTGAACATAGTCAGGAAGAAAAGAAAGGTGTATAAAAGGTTCAAAGAGCTAGGAGATGTTGGGGATCTAGAGAAGTATAAGGCTTATAGAAGAGAGCTTAAAAAGGAAATTAGGAGAGCCAGAAGGGGTCATGAGAAGGCCTTGGCTGGTAGGATTAAGGAGAATCCCAAGGCCTTCTACAAATATGTGAAAAGTAAAAGGATGAGAAGAGAAGGGATAGGACCTATAAAAGGTGAAGGGGGAAAAGTCTATATGGAACCGGAAGAAATGGCAGAGGTGCTTAATGAGTACTTTGCCTCAGTATTCACGGTGGAAAGTGATCTGGGAGGATGCACTACAAGTTTGCGGCAGACTGAAAAGATTGAGTATGTCGATATTAAGGAAGCAGATGTGTTAGAACTTTTAAATGCTATCAAGATAGACAAGTCTCCGGGACCAGATGGGATGTACCCCAGGTTATTGTGGGAGGTGAGGGATGTCATTGCAGAGCCCCTGGCGATGATCTTTGCGTCGTCAATGGAGATGGGAGAGGTTCCGGAGGATTGGAGGATTGCGGATGTGGTCCCTATTTTCAAGAAAGGGAACAGGGATAGTCCTGGAAATTACCGACCGGTGAGTCTGACCTCAGTGGTTGGTAAGCTGATGGAGAGGCTTCTGAGGGACAAGATTTACGAGCATTTGGAGAAGTTTAGGTTGATTAGAAATAGTCAGCATGGTTTTGTAAAAGGCAGGTCGTGCCTTACGAGCTTAATTGAGTTCTTCGAAAATGTGACTGAACACATTGACGAAGGAAGAGCAGTGGACGTGGTGTACATGGACTTCAGCAAGGCATTTGACAAGGTCCCACATGCAAGACTTCTTGAGAAGGTGAGAGGCCATGGGATCCAAGGGGCTTTGGCCTTGTGGATCCAGAACTGGCTTGCCTGCAGAAGGCAGAGGGTGGTTGTGGATGGCTCTTTTTCTGCATGGAGGTCGGTCACCAGTGGAGTGCCCCAGGGATCTGTTCTAGGACCCTTGCTGTTTGTCATTTTCATAAATGACCTGGATGAGGAAGTGGAGGGATGGGTGAGTAAGTTCGCCGATGACAGAAGGTCGGTGGTGTTGTGGATGGTCTGGAGGGATGTCAGAAGTTGCAGCATGACATCGACAGGATGCAAGACTGGGCGGAGAAGTGGCAGATGGACTTCAACGCGGATAAATGTGTTGTGGTCCATTTTGGCAGATCCAACGGGATGAATGAGTACACTATCAAAGGTAGGAGTCTTAGCTGTGTGGAAGAGCAGAGGGATCTTGGGGTCCGGGTCCATAAGACTCTCAAATCGGCCTCCCAGGTGGAGGATGTGGTTAAGAAAGCTTACGGTGTACTGGCCTTCATTCATCGAGGGATTGAGTTCAGGAGTCAGGAGGTAATGCTGCAGCTTTATAGGACCCTTGTCAGACCACACTTGGAGTACTGTGCGCAGTTCTGGTCGCCTCACTATAGGAAGGACGTGGAAGCTATTGAAAGGGTGCAGAGGAGATTTACAAGGATGTTGCCTGGATTGGGAGGCATGCCTTATGAAGACAGGTTGAGGGAGCTGGGACTGTTCTCCCTGGAGAGACGAAGGTTGAGAGGCGACCTGATAGAGGTTTACAAGATGTTGAGAGGAATAGATAGGGTGGACTCTCAGAGACTATTTCCCAGGGCTGAAATGGTCGCGACGAGAGGGCACAGATTTAAGGTGCAGGGAAGCAAGTACAGAGGGGATGCCAGGGGAAAGTTTTTCACTCAGAGGGTGGTGAGTGAATGGAATCGGCTGCCGTCGGTGGTGGTCGAGGCGAACTCGCTGGGGTCTTTTAAAAGACTTCTGGATGAGTATATGGGATCCAATGGGATTGGGGGTTATAGATAGGTCTATGGCTGGGTAGGTTTTGATGTGTTCGGCACAACTTGTGGGCTGAAGGGCCTGTTTGTGCTGTAGTGTCCTATGTTCTATGTTGTATGTTCTAAAAGTACAAAGTTTTATGTTTTCTTAGGAAGAAAGAGGAAAGGCAATATAAAGAATATTATTCTAAAGAGATAGAGGAGTAGAAGGACCCAAGGGTTTATGTCACAGAATCACAGAACTGCTACAAGCAGGAGGAGACCATTCAGCCCATCATGTCTGCCCTGGTTCTCCAAATGAGCAACTCACCTCCAGCCATTCCCCTGCCTTCTCCCCTTAACCCTTAGCATATTCATCCTTTTCAGGTAACAGTCTAATTCCATGTTGAATGTTTCAGTTGAAGCTGCTTTCACTACATTCAGGCTGTACCTTCCAAATCATAACGTGCTGCATAACACTGATTCTCTTCACATTACTTTTGCTCTTTTACAAATTACTTTAAATCTGTGCCCTGTCATCCTTGACCCTTCCACCAATGGGAATAGTTTCTCTCTATCTCCCTATCCCATTCACGATCACAAGGGGTCATGGGCTAAAGGTGAGAGGGGTGAAGTATAACTCAGATATCAGAGGGACGTATTTTACACAGAGGGTGGTGGGAGCCTGGAATGCACTGTCAAGTAGGGTGGTGGAGACAGACACGCTGGGATCATTTAAGACTTACCTGGATAGTCACATGTATCCAAAAACAAATGGGCTAGTTGGACTAGTGAGCAGCACAGGCTTAGAGGTCTTAAGGGCCTGTTTCCTGTGCTGTACTATTCTTTGTTCTATCTACTCTGTCCAGACCCCTCATGATTTTGAACATCTCTGTCAAATCTCTTCTCTTCTCCAAGGAGAATAGTCATGGGCACAAATCATGGAAAGTGGTAAGGCAGGTTGAGAAGATGGTTAGCAAGGCATATGGTATCTTGGGCTTTATAAATTTTTAGAACCAAAGGATCAATGTAATTTTCAAAAATCATAGAAGAAGTTATGGTGAGTCTTTATCAAACACTAGTACAGTCTCATCTGGAAAATTGCATCCAATTGTGGTTATCACGTTTTAGGAAGGATGTATAGTACAAAGGAAAGATATATGGGATTAGTCACAGGAATGAAGGATTTCAGTTACCTAGTCAGAGTGAATGAGCTGGGGCCTTTCTCCCTAAAGCGGAGAAGGTTGAGAGTAGATTCGATCGAGATAGTCAAAATCGTGAGGGATTTGGACAGAATACATCAGGAGAAATCATTTCCAAAAATGGAAGGGTTAAGAACCAGAGGACACTGATTTCATAGAATCATAGAATCCTACAGTGCAGAAGGAGGCCATTTAACCCATCAAGTCTGCACCAATCACAATCCCACCCAGTCCCTATCCCATAACCTCATATACTTATGCTAGCTAGTCCCCCTGATACAAAGGGGCAATTTAATGTGGCCAATCAACCCAATCCGCACATCTTTAGACTATGGGAGGAAACCGTAGCACCCAAAGGAAGTCTATGAAGACACGGGGAGAATGTGTAAACTCCACACAGACAGTGATCCAAGCCAGGAATTGAACCAGGATCCATATTGCTCTGAGACAGTACTGCTAACCCAATGTGCCACCATGCCATCCATTTAAAAAGTGAATGCCAAAAGATGCGCAAGTGATATGAGGAAAACCTTTTTTTATTAGGATCAGGAATGCATTGCCTGTGTGTGTGTGTGTGTGTGTGTGTGCGTGTATGTGTGTGTCAGAAGTGGATGCAACCATGGCTTTCAAAAGAGAATTGGATAATTATTTAAATAAGTAAGTTGAGCCAAAGAGCCTGTTTCCATGCTGTAAACCTCTATGACTCTAGAGACAATAGGCTTATGGGGCTAAGGCAAGGAGGGTAGGACTAGTTGAGTTCCTCTTGCGGAAAGCCAGCAGAAGCACAACAAGATGAACAGTCTGCCATCCATCTCCAGTACGCCCTCCAATCTCATTGCTGCTACAATATTTTGCCACAGGAAATGTTTGATGCCAAAACATTGAATGCATCAAGAGATGGCTGGATATAGCACTTAGGGCGAATGGGATCAAAAGTTATGGGGAGAAAGCAGAGTTAGGCTTTTCGGTGGGATGATCAGCACTGATCGTGATGAATGATAGAGCAAGCTCAAAGTGCCTCCTCCTGCTCCTATGTTTCTATTTGTAAAGGCTCTCAAATTCCACAGAGTTTCTCCTAGTGTCTGGCTGTAACCTCAAATAGAAACCAATAGAACTTTGTAAGAAACAAACTAAATATCAATTTTTAGCACCATTTCAGCACCATTAGTTTCCTGCTGAATATACCACAGATAACCAAGAGAACCCCTGAAGAATTTCAAGGCCAATATTAGTCCATGCCCTCATCCTTCACTCTTACCTGCTTTTTAACCATTCTTTTTACAATATGCTTTTACTAAGCCTTTAGTGTTTTCTTTTATATTAAATTTCATAGCTCTGCTAATTCCCCTTTGATATTCCTCATTGTTACCTTGAGCTGTTAGCTCTAATTTGATCATCTTTTAAGTTTCATTTTAGCTTTAATCTCACTATATTTTCTGGGGGAGATGGTGGCACACAAGTAATATCACCAGACTATTAATCCCAAAGTCCAGGCTAATGCTCTGGGGACGTGGATTCAAATCCCACCACGGCAACTGGAGGATTTTAAATTCAATTAGTAAAAAATCTGGGATTGAAAGCAAACCTCTTACTGTCATCAACTGTTGTAAATCCTCATCAGCTTCACTACCTGGCCAAAATGGGACTAAAGACCCACAGCAATGTAGTTGACTCTTAACTGATCTCTAAAGTGGCCTGTAAGTTACTCAATGCAAGAATAATGAGAGATGGACAATAAATGCTGCCCTGGTCAGTGACACCCATATTCCATTAAAGAATATCTATAGATTTATGTGCCCTTCTCTGTGTAAGTTTAAGTTTATTTATTAGAGTCACAAGTAGACTCACATTAATACTGCAATGAAGTTACTGTGAAAGTTCCCTATAGGATACATTTGTTTTATGCTCAGTCCACTTTCATTAACCTGACAGGAAAAGTGCATCCAATTCTGGTGGTCTATTAGGGAGATCTTTATTAATCTGACAGAACTAGGTAGGGGTTGTGAATTGTATAAATTAATTAACGTTTAAGTGTACACAGAGAGGAGCACTCATTGGGTGATTACTTAATGACTGGTCATCAGAGAAGAGAATTAAAGAATCCCTACAGTCCAGAAGAGGATGTTTAGCCCATCAAGTCTGCACCAACTCTTTCACAGAGTATCTTATCCAAGCCCTCTCTCCTGCCCTATCCCCTTAACCCCATGCCTTTCCCATGTCTAATCTACTGAACCTAGGGGCAATTTAGCGTGTCCAATCCAGCTAACCTGCAGATCTTTGGACTGTGAGAGGAAACTGGAATACCTGGAGCAAACCCATGCAGACACAGGGAGAATGTGCAGACTCCAAGACTGTGATCCAAGCCGGGAATCGAACCATGAGGCAGCAGTGCTAACTACTGTGCCAACAGATACATTTAGGATCTGAGAAAGCCTCAGTTTTGGTTCTGGCTGTCACTATACCAAACACTTCAGCATCTGAAATTGGAAAAGCATTTTTTTCTAATTGTTGAAGAGAAGGAAGTTATAAGGTCTGCGCAGAGGTGCCTTCTTCCTCTTACTGATTACAAACTTGTCACTTCCCTGCCAGATTTCTGTGCACACAGCAGTTCAGTGATTTTGTCACTTGTTTTAATGGCTCTGCACTCCAGGTGGCCCTTGCTCTGACAAATGTGGAGATTCTTCATCAATGCCCACTGACTTTTACTGATCCCATCAGAGGGCTGCACTAGAATAGCAAGGATTTGTTTAATCTATTTCAGTCACTGAGAAAGTGCTGAGACATGTTAACAGTGTCTGAAAATATTTCAGTTTTCTCTATCATGTTCAGACTATTTAGAAATGACCTGTTCACTGGATACCGCAGGTGAGACACATTGGATACTCCTCTTCAATCCCACTTGGAATCAAACATAAGGGCAATAAAAATGATAGAAAAGTTGAGCAGTAAGGCTAATCACACAGCAACCAGGATATCTTTCCCCCATTATGACTGACGCTGCTCACTCCTTTTACAACTATTCCAACCAAATATTTTGTTCTTATTCTTTAATGGGAAGTGAGCATTCCCCTTGAGGAGGTGGTAGTGAACTGCCTTCTGGAACCGCTGCAGTCCATTTGGTGTAGGAACACCCACAGTGCAGCAAGGAAGGGAGTTCCAAGATTTTGACCCAACAACAATAAAGAAGCTGTGATACAGTTCCAAGTCAGGAAGGTGTGTGGCTTGGAGAGGAATTTGTAGCTGGTGGTGTTCCCATGGGTTTTCCTGCCTATGTTCTTCTAGGTGGTGGGGGTCGTGGGTTTAGAAGGTGCTATCAAAGGAACCTTGGTGAATTGCTGCAATCCATTTTGTGTACGGCACACAATGCTGGTTGGTGGTAGAGGGAGTGAATGTTTAAGGTGGTGGATGTTGCGCCAATTAAACAAGCTGCTTACTTCTTCCTAGTTGTGGGTGTCGCTGACAAAGGCAGAATTTATTCCCATCCCTAATTGTTCTTGAAGTAATTCTTGAACCTCTGCAATTCCACAACTCTAGGTCGGGACAGCTGAAGACACCGCTTGATTTGATTTGATTTGGTTTGATTTATTATTGTCAAATGTAATAACATACAGTGAAAAGTATTATTTCTTGCCTGCTATACAGACAAAGCATACTGTTCATAGAGAAGGAGAGATTATAGAATGTGGTGTTACAGCCACATCTAGGGTGTAGAGAAAGATCAACTTAATGCGAGGTAAGTCCATTCAAAAGTCTGACAGCAGCAAGAAAGAAGCTATTCTTGACTCAGTAAGTACGTGACCTCAGGCTTTTGTATTTTTTTCCCCGAAGGAAGAGGGTGGAAGAGAGAATGTTTGGGGTGTGTTGGGTCTTTAATTATGCTGGCTATTTTTCTGAGACAATGGGAAATGTAGACAGAGTCAGTGGATGGGAGGCTGGTTTGTGTGATGGACTGGGCTTCATTCAGACCTTCACAACCAGCATAGGAGCAATTAAAATTGAAACCAATCAGGAGGCCAGAATTGGAGATCATGGACATTTCAGAAGGTTCAGGACTGTTACAGAAATAGCAGACAACATTAAATTAGTCCAACACAGAAACAATTTGGAAAACTACTCATAAATTACAGTCATCTATGCGTATGCAAGCATTTTGAGGAATCATTGCATAGATCTTTCAATTTAGAAGTATGTTACTAATGCAAATCAATAAAAATAAATGCTTTTAATTAAGAAACAATAGGAACGGGGGTATATCATTTCAGATCAATATATTTACATTCAGGAGACTGGCCCATTTATAATAATAATGTTGATTTTTAAATGGCATCGGGGCGACACGTTGGCACAATGATTAGCACTGCTGCCTCACAGTGCCAGGGACCCAGGTTTGATTCCCAGCTTGGATCATTATCTGTAGTTTGCATATTTGCCCCGTGTCTGCGTGGGTTTCCTCTGGGTTCTCCAGTTTACTCCCGCAGTAGAAAGATGTGTGAGTTAGATGGTTTGGCCATGCTGATTTGCCCCTTAGGACCCTATTTTACCAAAATAGGGCATGAAAATGTGGTAAAGTCGGGTCTGAAGCCATTAATGCGTCCGCGCAGATTGCCACTTTTCTGAAACCCAGGAATTGCAGCAATCCGATTCGCGCCCAAAATGGGTGCAACGACAATTTAAATGCATTGCATACATTTCAATTGAATTAATGAACTGCCTGCCCAACTTTATCAAGCATTTTCCCCTTTACCGCCGATCCGGAATCATGCCAAAATGAAGCTGCTAAATAAAAGTCTGAATCGGGCTCTCCAGCTGCTGAAGAGCGAATTCAGCGCTTCCAACGGCTCTTTGACTCAGATCGGTGGTGCTTTTTATCTGTTGGAGGGGGGGGGGGGGGGGGGGGGGGGGGGGGGGGGGGGATGGGGAGGGAAGAGGAGTAAGTGGGTCAGATGTAACTCTGGAGGAAAGGAGTGGAGGGAGGGCTGATCGTTGTCTGGTGATAGGGGGGATGGGGAAGGCTAGTTGTTGTCTGGGGGGGGTTGTAGGGAGGGCTGACAATTGTCTGGTGGTGGGGGGGTGCAAAGGGCTGATCGCTGTCTGATAGAGATGGAGGCAGGTCAGATGTTCCTTTTGGGGGTGGGGGGAGTGAATGAGCCCAGATCATTCTCTGTGTGTGTGTGTGTGTGTGTGTGTGTGTGTATGGCGGGGAACAGTGCTATTCTGTGGGTGATCAGTGGAGGGGAGTGAGGGGGCAGGGATCATGATCGGTCTGGGTAGTGGGGGGAGGTGTGGATAAGGAGGACAGTGATGTCTGTCTGTGGAGGCCAATACTCCTATTTTTTTTGCTCCCAAGCCACTTTCTCCGCTTTCTGCAGCCCAGGAGCAATCTGACATAGGCGCGCTTTTTCAAATGTTTTCCCAACTGCACATGCACAGTTTGGAGCGCCGATCATTTTGGGTGTGCTAAACCCTGCCCACAGTGCAAATGGGACCAGTGTTTTTTTTCAGGCTGAGTGCACCTGAAAGCAGATTTCTAAGTCGGATCTGAATTAAGCCTGGATTCAGCACTTAGAATGAAAATGGTAATATCAGGCCCTAAGTGTCAGGGGCACTAGCTAGGGTAAATGCATGGAGTTATGGGAAAAGAACCTGGGTGGGATTGTGGTCAGTGTAGATCTGATGGGCTTCAATGGATTCCTTCTGCATTGTAGGGTTTCTATGATTCCATGATCCATCTGCTGCACTGTTGATAGAAACTATGTGATAAAGTTCTACTGCAAAGAGTGAGTAGATAACTAACCATACAGCATAGTGTGGAAAGTCATGCAATACTTTCTACTCATATTCTGCTGTTCTTCCACAAGGGATTATCTCATTCAGAGATCCAATTCCATGATGCTGGCAGCATTCCGGCATCTCACTGGTAGCTCTATTTTCATGTAAATGAACTATGCCAAGTTATTTAACAATTGGAGGATCTATAACCCCGCATTATCCGATGCTCCCTAGGCAGACAATTTCAAATAGAGAGTGTGAGTCTCCATTCAACTGCTTAGCCACATGTCCATGTCTAACTGTGCCTCGCCAACAAATCTGATTTCTTCCTTTGCTTCTTTTCTGATGGACAAATGATTTTTCTGTGCTTCAAGTGCAGTGAAAGGAAAAATGGCTAGCAAGAATCAGGTCACGAAACCAACATCCCCATCACTGTTAGCATGGAAGAAAATGGAAATGTTTTAAGTGGATTTATTTACTGACTTAAAGTAAAGATCTTGAAATTTAAGTCAGAAATGTAAAAGACATTTAAAAGAAAAATGGCAAGAAAATTACATAAAAGCATATCACAAAAGATTGTCTGCAATCCTCTGAACACTCTGGTTGTATTATATCATCTCTTCACTGAGCAGATTTCATTGATGTTCTGAGAGAGTGTGTATGACTTTTACGGATTCTAGCAGATGACTTGGGTGAGTAATTTTGGCAATGGGACCTTTCACTCAACAATAAAAATGTTTCATAGGGGATATGAGTGTTATATTCAAGTAAACACATGTGCCAGAATTCTACCACCACGGAATTGGAGCGAGTGAGGGGCAGACAACAAAAATGTCTGTTAACTTAGTGCGGGAATTTATGGTCTGGCTCGAGCGAGGCTGTAAAATCTCGCCCAAGATATACGGTAAATAATGGTTTATGACAGTAAAAGTATGACTGAGTAGTCCTGGAGATAAAATAATTACTTGGATGCCATTGTGTGGATATCAAAGTGCCACGATGGTTAACACTGCTGCCTCACAGTGCCAGAGACCCGGTTCAATTCTGGATTTGGATGGCCATCTCTGTGGAGTCTGCACATTCTCACTGTGTCTGCATGAGTTTCCTCCGGGTGCTCCAGTTTCCTCCCACATTCCAAAAATGTACAGGTTAGATGGTTTGGCCATGATAAATTGCCCATTAGTGTCCCTAGAGGTGTAAGATAGGAAGATAGGCAGGGTAAATATGTGGGGTAAATGCAATGGGGTAAGGCGGGTTGGTTGGATCTGGGTAAGGTACTCTGTCAGCGAGCGAGTGCAGCCAAATGGTCTCCTTTTGGGCCAGTGGGCTGATGAATGGCAGCTGGAGTTTAATTTAGAAAAATGCGATGTGATGCATTTTGGTAGATCAAACCATGGCAGGACTTATTCAGTTAAAGGTAGGGTGTAAGGGAGAGTTATAGAACAAAGAGATCTAGGGGTACATGCTCATAGCTCCTTGAAAGTGAAGTCACAGGTGGACAGAGTGGTGAAGAAGTTATTCAGCATTCTTGGTTTCATTGGTCAGAACACTGAATACAGGAGTTGGGATGTCTTGTTGAAGTTGTTCAACATATTGGTAAGGCCACATTCGGAATACTATGTACAGTTCTGGTCACCCTATTACTGAAAGGATATTACTTAACTAGAAAGACTGCAGAAAAGATTTACTAGGATGTTGGGACTTGATAGTTTGAATTATAAGAAAAGGCTGCATAGATTGGGATTTTTTTGCCTGGAGCGTAGGAGACTTCAGGTGATCTTATAGAGGTCTATAAAATAATGAGGTACACAGATCAGCTAGACAGTCAACATCTTTTCCCAAAGATAGGGAAGCTAAAACTAAGGGGCATAGGTTTAAGGTGAGAGGGGAGAGATACAAACATGTCCAGAGGGGCAATTTTTTCACACAGAGGGTGGTGAGTGTCTGGAACAAGCTGCCAGAGGTCATAATAGAGGTGGGTACAATTTTGTATTTTGAAAAGTATTTAGATAGTTACATGGTAAGATGGGAATGGAGGGATATGGGCCAAATGTGGGCAATTAGGACTAGCTTAGTGGTTAAAAAAAAGCATGGACAAGTTGGGCCAAAGGGCCTGTTTCCATGCTGTAAACCTCTATGACTCAATTCTGTATTGTAGGGATTCTATAATAGAGTTCTGTGAATGTACAGTAACCAGCTGGTAAATAATGTCCTTGTCAACTGCTGACCAGCATGTGGATGAGGACGAACAACAGATGAGATGCTAATGATGTTGCAGCTATAGTTGTCACATGCAATATGACAAATTATGAAAATTGAATGTCATGATGGTGCAAGATTCTAAACAGGATTGTGTTACTGGTGGGCAGTTACACTGAAAGTCTACGAGACATTAGCTAATCTAGGTCTTATTATTACTGTCAATTTGAGTGAAACGTCATTATTGTTGCACCCTATTCCATGATGTATTTTCCAATACTACAGAATAGAGATTATTGGCCTGAAATTTCTGAAGCCCAGCTGTAGGGAGTCAATACAATATGGATGAAGAAATTTGCTCGCATTCGTCATTGCTGAGGCCTTCAAGAAAGCATTTGAGATGTTAGCTTGAATTGCAGACATTTATGTAATCACAAATCAACTTTTTTTTAACATGGTCATGTTACTTCAAGAGCATCTTAGACACTATATTGAATTCACTGCTCTCCCTCCACCTCAGGCAGAGCCCTCCATGCCCTCAATTGGTGCTGCAACCTTCCTACGATTATGTAAATACCACAGGGTCCCAGGATATCATACTCTGCCCCACCTAAGATCTCCCCCAAAGTATTTCCTTTGATTTTGACTTGATTTGATTTATTCTTGTCACATTTATTAGCATAAAGTGAAAAGTATTGTTTCTTGTGCGGTATACAGACAAAGCATACTGTTCATAGAGAAGGAAAAGAAAGGGTGCAGAATGTAGTGTTGCAGTCATAGCTAGGGAGTAGAGAAAGATCAACTTAATACAAGGTAGGTCCATTCAAAAATCCATTCAAAATTCAAAATTTCCCAGGATTTTCTGAACTAGTATCAGGATGTCGCAATGCACGTGCTTTGGAAGAAATTTGCTGGAGTGATCACAAAGGGTCATCTGGATTCGAAAAGTCAGCTTCTTTTTTCCTTACAGATACTGCCAGACCTGCAGAGATTTTCTAGCATTTTCTCTTTTGGTTTCAGATTCCAGCATCCACAGTAATTTGCTTTTAATCACCTCTTGATGTTTGCCTCCAAATGTATATATGCGTACATACCCCAAAAGTGGAAATCATTTGGAAGGGGAACTGATGGCTGGATTATCACATTCCATGGGGATGAGTTTCATTCATTGAGAATTTTCCCACACAAGAACAGCTTCCTTCAACTGCTCAGACCGGCCTTTTATGCACTTGCAACACTCTCTGCTTTTTGATTTTGATTTTCAGCACTTAATTTCGTTTTTTTTGCTTCATTGATTATACAGATTGCAATGAGAGAAAATAAGCCCTTCATCTGTTGGAGTTGGTGTTCTCCTGTTGCTTATGACTTTGGTGTCAGTATTCCTTTCATTTGTACCAGCATTCAGATTCAGATCACTACCACACCTCCGGTTTGCATCCCCAGTGTGGGGATAAGCTCTTCATGTGGGCCTCCCAGAAGCTGGAGCTAAGAGTATTGCAACAGTCATAATGTTAAGTGCTAGTTTCATCAGCGCCTGATCCCTAGGATTAGGAATGTTTGCAAACAGGCAGAAGAGTTCTTTATAAATAATTCGGATGGAATCTCCAGAGATTTTGTGCCAAGAGCAAGGCCTGAGATGTGCGAGTGACTAATTGGCAAATCACAGATGTTTTGCCTGAGGTTTTCTGCCCATTAATATCCACGGTGTCATGTTCCACTAAATTCTGAATGTGTAACTAATTTTTATATTTTAAACTAATCACAAACGACTGCAAAAAGATGGATGCCTGGGGATTTTTCTTTTATTCATTCATGGGACATGGGTGTTGCTGGCTGGGCCGGATTTAATGCCCATTCCTGGTTACCTGAAGGCAGTTGAGGGTCAACCACATTGCTGTTGCTTTGGAGTTACATATAAGCCAGACCAAGATAAGAATGGCAGATTTCCTTCCTTAAAGGACGTTAATAAATCAGATGGATTTTTCCAACAATGGTTTCATGGTCATCAGTAGATTCTTAATTCCAGATTTTTTTAATTGAATTCAAATTCCACCATCTGCCGTGGTGGGATTTGAACCCGGATCCCTAGAACATTAATTGAGTTTCTGGATTAATAATCTAGTGCTAATACCACTAGGCCATCGCCTTCCCTTAAACCTAAGGATCACCACACCTCAAGCAAGGGGCAAAGTTGAGAAGGCAGAGCCTTAATGAATAACCTCAGCCGGTACAGGAACTGACCCGCGCTGTTGGCATCAGTTTGCATCACAAATCAGCCAGCTGAGCTAAGCGATGTCCCCTTTCAATTATACAGCACGGAAGGAAGTCCTAAGTAGGCACTCTCAGCACTGTTATAAAATATAGATGATGACATATAACAGAATTAAAGAAACAAGCAGATTAACAGTGTAATTAGTCCTCAAAGGCAGAAGTCCCTTCACCAAAATCCCTTTATTTACAAGACTGACAACAGCATACAGAGTGCTTTCAGTTCTCAGTCCACACAGCTTCCCAGAGGAACTGACATTCCTGGTTGAATGCAAAGCAAATGATTCTCTGATTGGCCCATTAATTTAGACCTTAATCAGGGAGTTCATATTCTAATAGGCCCACCCCAATTGCCTGATTAAAGTCGTTACAGACAGTACAGCAGGGAGCTCGAGACTAGCACAGGACCATAAAACACTGCACAGTCAGACGACAGTTCCAATCCAGTGAATAATACAGTGCCAGGGGACAAAACAGGGCTCCTGTACAACATTGAGGCAGGCAACAGGTCAGAACCATTGAACAACACAAGCCACTAAAAAGCACAGTGCCGTTGCAGAGGATATAGAGACTGGGAATTAAACAGCCATAGAGTAATACAGAACTGAAGACAGATCATCAATCAGCGCATTCTCTACACAAATCAAAATATTGGTCCTCCTTACATAACTCTGCCTGAGAACCTCGAGTCCATTAATGACTGGTTGTATTGCCTAAACAAGTGCTTACAACACAACATTTGTAAATCCAGTAGTACAGACAACATTATGTTTTAACTTGGCAAAGTGTGTGAAAGAATCCTGGCACAATGCAAAGTGTTCCGGATACAGGGTTTATAAAGCCAATGACTCATAGTCAAGTGATTAACAACAGCATCACATTTAAATAAAAAGAGATTGAGCCCATTAGTCAACTAATTTATACAGAAGAATCGTTCCTCTTATTAAATCAATTATAGCTCCGAAATTAAGGGGAAGAGACAGCAGAAGTGAAGTTGTAATGACGGGGCTGATAGTCAAATACTGATGAAAGGTTTTCCACTTCACTACCTCAGCACAGGAAAACACAGGAAATATTTTTTAATTAGCATTATGGCCCTCATACTAATCACTAAGGGGGAGGAGCATCTTAAATCACAGCCAGCTTCTGTGAATTTATAATCTGGCCATCAATAAAAAGATCTCCCAAGTATAGAGCGCTCCATTGCCTTCGATATCTGGTGGGTTCAGCTGCAGTAACAAATGGTCCAACAAACAAATCAGCAAGGATTTCAATCCAGCAGAATGGAGGCATCCCCTTAAAGTACTTCCATTAAGAACCATTTCCTTACCCGCATATTTCCACACTTCCTTCGGGAGTGTTCTGAATCTCACAAACAAAGCATGCATATGCAAAAACATACAGGATCAAGATTGCGAAGGTAATTTTACAGATCAATTACCAGGTGGAAAATGACTCCCTAGACACTAAAGGTACATTTGGCAGTGTTAGCGACATGCTGTGTGTTCCAATATGGGTTTAGTACAGCAATAAATGTTTATTACATTCAAGCTAAAAGCACTGGTTTAGGAGGCAAATCCAATCAGCTTAAGTGACTTCGATATTTGAAGCACTGTATGCTACCAAGAACTAAGTCACTTTCCAACCAGCTTTCTATATGATTGATATATCAAAGTCCGCACGTTTATCTTCACTTTCCTAAATGTGTTAAAATTTCTAGTATAAAATAAGCATTTTTTACCCTGCCAGTTTTATCCTCATCTCTTTGAATCTGAAGAAACACAGTCATAACATTCTGTCACTTCATGCCTCATAAGTGTACTTTACACCGGAGGGACTCACTAACCTTTTGCTTAATTATCCCATCTTGGGCTTGTGAGTTTCTCTCACAGGCCCATCACAGACACAGATTTAGGGGTGGTTGACAAAATAAAAACAGAGGTGACAAGAGGGAACATTTTTCTTGTACTGCAATCCGGAAATCACTGTCTGCAAGGCACTGTCTGCACTGTCTGCCAGCAAATTCAATAGTAACACTCAAAGGAAAGCTGGATAAATACTTGAAGATAAACTATATTTAGATCTATTGAGAAAGAGTAGGGAAGTAAGATTAATGTAAAATTCTACCTAAGAGCCCACTAGACACAATGGGCCGAATGGCCACGTTTTGTACTGCCTCATTTAAAGATGCTATAAGGCAAGCTCTCTGCTTGTTTTCAACAATATAAATGAGGCAAATATGCACACTTGAAAATCCAATAATGAATTTAGAATTAAAGTCATAGAGTTTTACAAAAAGAAGTGTTTCGTCTCATCATGTCAGCACCAGCCATCAAACACTCTAATCCTGTTTTCCCACACTTGGTCCATAGCCTTATTTGCTGTGGCATTTCAAGTGCTAATCTAAACGCTTCTTCAATGTTATGAGGATTCCTGCTTTCAGGGGATGAGTTCCAGGTTCCCACCACCCTCTGGATGAAAATGGATTTCCTCAAATCCTCTCTAAACCTTCAGCCCATTACTTTAAATCCATGCTCCCTCTCATTGACATGTCTACTCTAAGGAAAATTTTTGTTCCTATCCACCCTATCGTTGTCCTTCACAATTTTATACACATCAGTCAGGTCCGCCCTCAGCCTTCTTTACTCTGGGGAAAATAATCCCAGACTAACCAGTCTTTTTTGGAGCTGAAGCACTCTGGCCCAGACAGCATCCTGGTGAATCTCCTCTGCACCCTTTTTAGTGCAGTCACATCCTTTCTACAGTGTGCCAACAGGAATTGCACATCGTACTCTAGCTGTGGCCTAATGAACATTAGATACCGTTCTATCATAAGCTCCGTACTCCCATATCTAATGTAACACATTTATTTGAAACCACGACCTTTCAGAGCACTGCTCCTTCATCAGGTAATTTCCCCCCTCCACTCAAACGCTTGTGATTCCAAATAAACCTGTTGGATTTTAACTCGGTGTTGTGAGACTTCTTAATGTGCCCACCCCAATCCAACGCTGGCATTGCCACATCATCACTTATATCCTATGCCTTGGCTAATAGAGACAAATATCCAAAATGCCTTTTTAACCACCCTATCTACCTGTCGTGCTGTCTTCAGGCCTTTGTCTTTATTTAGCTGTGAGAACAGTGCCAGTTGGTGAATTACCAACCTTATAAAAAAAATTATCAACATTCAATTGGCTGAAATTTGCTATCAAATCAGATACGCAGTGTAATAACCTTACCACAAGGCCAGTCTCTGGTCACCAATCACCCTTTACTCACACTGTGTTTGAAATGCCATTCAGCAGCTACAGAGTGCAGATTGGCCCTGAGTCTATCGACAGCAGGCCTGAGTGGAGCCAGCTGGCATCACCCACCCCCACTACTCCCCCACCACGCAAGCACCCCACCCTCCCACCCACATTCCCCGCTGCTTCCTTCCATATTACAAAGAACAAAGAACAAAACAGCATGGGAAACAGGCCCTTCGGCCCAAGGAGCCCGCGCCACCACCCCGATGTTCCCACCTCTACCCATGATCCCTGTCTATGTTTATAGATCTATGGATTAAAAAAAACCAAACTTGAGACAATTTAGGGAGAATTTGTTTTGCCAATTAGCCTAAGAGCACACCTTTGGGATGTGGGAGGAAACTGGAGCGCCCGGAGAAAACCCACGCAAGCACGGGGAGAATACGCAAACTCCCACAGACACAGGCCCAAATCCATGTATCTGCACAGTACAGCGATAGTCACTGAGCTCTCGTGTTGCCCATCAAATGGTCCAGTACACTAACGACGTGAAGCACTAGGATACTCTTGAAAAAGATCCAAGAGCAGCCCTCTCACGACCCATCGCGTGTATGCCCCTCGTTAGACAACAAGGTGGACCAAAGCACCTGTAGGATAAAAACAAGTACATCAATATCATCATCTATTTACACACTTCCCAGGGACTCCCAAGGCTCATGATCCCTATTTTAAATCAGTTTTCTATACCCCTCCATACCCATTCTGTTCATGTGCCCATCTGAGTATTTCTTAAATAACTCCAGAGTACCTGCCTTACGTTCTCTCATCTCATAAGGCAGCTCTCAATCTCTGAGGCCCAGGGGGAGATCTATTCATGATTTCTCCCTGGCCATCATTACATTCCATTTCATCAACATAGTGTCACTAAGTTTTCTAAAAGGTCAGACTAGAATCTTGGCAAACATATCCACTGGCCGCAGGTTATGACAGGAGTAGGCCCCATTACTTTCCTTCACAGTCATTGTTATTTATGGTCTTTAGCGCTGTCCAAGTTGGGAACATTCAGTTGGCTACTGAATTTTCAAACTTCGGGCGCTCTTGTGTGGGAACAGGGATTAAAGGAAATCTGGGAGTGGGGGAGGGGGTGTAAATTTATGGAACTACTTCCATGCGTTTCCTTTGGGTGCTCCGGTTTTCTCCCACAGTCCAAAGATGTGTGGGTTAGGTGGATTGGCCATGCTCAATTGCCTCTTTGTATTGGGGGACTAGCTAGCATAGGTATATGGGATTATGAGATAGGGCTTGGGTGGCATTGTGGCTGATGTAGACTCAATGGGCCGAATGGCCTCCTTCTGCATTGTAGAAGGCTATGATTCTGGACTTACTGCTGGCTAACAATAACTCAATACAGCTTTGTTCCGTCATGACTTCAGTCCGTACTGTTGAGCAGAGAATGTGTCTTTGAAAGGGGAGCTACGTGAAATAGGAACAAAATACACACATTGTTCCACTCCAAAAGGGTTGCCTGCATAAAAATACATATCGTCACAAAAAAGTTTTCTTTCTCTTTATATGTGTTCTCTTCAAGTGTTTTTTACTGAATCTTTGCTGCTTTTTATTAAAGCAATAGTAACGACACTTCAAAAGTACCCTATTGATTGTAAAGCTGTTTGGTTTTTCTTAAGTCATGAAAAGAACAATGTAAATGCAATTGTCTTCTTTCTGTCGGACCATGTGTTTGTACTGCACACAATACATTCATCTTTTCTCAACTGTATGTAGTGTTGCCAGAAGGCATTTCACCAAAGGCTAGAGGCATTTCAATTGGTAAACAGTCCATTTGAGTGGTCGATAGAATATAAAAGGCTATTTTGCAGCTCTGAAAAGGACTATTAGAATGGAAAGACCATTAGCTCATCAGACTGTGACACTGTGATGTGTTTAACCAATAAAATTATCTCTATTCTGTTGGCTACTCAGTCCATCATGTATTTGGCTTACTGAGCAATTAAATGCCCCCCAGTGTTTGAACACGATTATGCAGCGTTCAACTGTTCACTCTCCAAGTTGTGTTGCTTAAAAGGGTGGCGACGGCATTTGGATGAGCTTATGACAGCCACAGCATCAGAGGAAGGATCAGCAGTGGAAGTTGTGTCAGCACCAGGATCAATAAGAGCAAAACAGAAAGCAAATCAGCAAATAAAACTCAACCAAGGGCAGCAACAGAAGCGAGCTGCAGGTCAAAAATTGAGGCGCTGAAGGTGAACAGGGTATTCAATCACAGAGCACAAGATGGTCGGGTTCAGCAAGTGATCACTTGATATTCAAACACTCACAACCTTTTATTAGAGAATGGTGGATGTTAATGAGGATCAGGAACCCTAATTGATTTTCCCCTCTCTGAAGCCAAATGAGATGGCCAACTAATGTGATGTCTGTCGTGCAGTAACTCCTTCAGAGATGCTGGTGTAGCAGTAGTCACTTGACTAGTAAATTAGAGAGGCTGATTAATGCCCTGTGGGCAGGAGTTCAAACTCCATGCTGAACCCAGTTGAGTTTAAGTTCAAATTTTTTTTTAAAAAAGCTAGATCAGTCTCAGAACTGGTCACCACAAAGCTGTTTCTCACTGAAATATTTCTGCTTCATCAGTGCCCTTGAGGGAAAGAAATCTGCCACCTTTCTGGCTCTGGCCTCCATGTGATCCCAGATGCATGGCAATGTGATTGACTGTCAACCACATTGGGGAGGCAATGGCCTAATGGTATTATTGCTAAACAATTAATCCAAAAACTCAGCTCATGTTCTGGAGATCTGGGTTTGAATCCCACCACAGCAGATGGTGGAACTTGAATTCAGTAAAAAATATCTGGAATTAAGTATCATGAAACCACATTGTCGGAAAAACCCACCTGGTTCACTAATGTCCTTTAGGGAAGGAAATTTGCCATCCTTACCCAATCAGGTCTACATGTGACTCCAGATCTACATCAACATACATGGGTAATAAATGGTGGCCAGCCACTGATGCATACGTTCCAGGAATGAATAAAAAAAACTCCCCTCTGAATTGGGCCATCATAGTAGAAGCCCATGGAAATTTTAACTGCTGGGTTTCAATAAAATGCCACGGGTTCACAGCCCATTTCTACGATGAAATGAATTGATGCCAAGTGGATGCCATCAACCCCAAAGTAAATCCCAGATAAGTTGTAGATAGAAAGCTAAGAAAAAATCTTTTCGGAGGGAAGTGGAGGTTGAGCCCAGGGAAATGTTTCATTCCCTGTGCGACTCAGGGAAAAAAATATTTAGAGGAGAGGCTCCGTCTTCACAGCAGCAAAGACCTATTTCCACTTGGCAGGAAATCTATTTGACAGGGGCATTTAGTCCATTGAATCTGCACCGACTCTCAGAAAGAGCATCTTACCCAGGCTATCTCTCTCACTCTATTCCCAAAACCCCTCATTAACCATGGCTAACCCACCTAAGGACTCAAAGGGACAATTTAGCATAGCCAATCCACCTAACCTACAAATCTTTGGCCTGTGGGAGGAAATGGGAGAATCCACAGACATGGGGAGAACATGCAAACTCCACAAGACCTGAGGCTGGAATTGAACCCGGGTCCATGGCATTTTGAAACAGCAGTGCTAACTATTGTGCCATTGTAACTGCTGCAGTCCATATGCTGTAGATACACCCACAGTGTATTAGAGACTGTTCTAGAATTTTGACCCAGCGATAGTGAAAGAACAGTGATGTTTTCTGAGTCAGATAGTGAGTGATTTGAAGAAAAACTTCCAGGTGGTGGTGATTCCAAGTACTTGCTGCCCTTGTCCTTCTAGATGGTGGTGGTGTTGTGGGTTTGAAAGGTGCTGCCTAAAGAACATTGGTGAGTTCCTGCAGTACATCCTATAGATGGTACAAATTGTTGAATGTTTGTGGAAGGCGTGGCACATCAAGCAGGCTTCTTTGTCCTGGTTGGTGTTGAATTTTATGAGAGTTTTTGGGGCTGCACTCATTCAGACAAGTGGAGAGCATTCCATCACACTCCTGACTTGTACTTTATAAAAGATGGACAGGTTTTGGTGGGCCAAACAATAAGTTACTCACTGCATGATTTATAAATTTTGACCTGCCCCTATAGCTACAGTATTTATAATGGCTAATACAGTTCAGTTTCTGGTCAGTGGTAACCCCAGGAATGTTGATAGTGGGCGATTCAGCAATAGTAATGTCATTGAATGTTCACTGACAATGGTTATATCCACTCCTGTTGGAGATGGTCATTGCCTGGCACTTGCATGGTGTGAATGTAACTTGCCATTTGTCAGCCCAAGCCTCTATACTGTCAGAATCTTGCTGCATTTGGACATGGACTGCTTGAAATGAATTTAAAACTGTTTTAAATTCACCCACATATCTTAAATCACACCTGAAATGTTGTGATATAATCTGATGATTGACCAGTGCCCTTGGCTGCAATGTGGAGCTGGAAAATTCAGGTTATCATGCAAAAGTGTTTTACAATGCAACGATAGTTATAGTGTAAATGCATGACATTTGAGCAAAATAGAGTTTGATTCGCTAAGATGATACATTTAAGGTGTAAATGCTCCCTTAACTGATCTCCATGGTGTTGTTTGCAAGTAGTCAGACTTTTGAAGAATAGCTGTGATGTTTTCCACAATCCTATTGGGAGTGAGTTCCCACACAGACAGGAGTATAATAAAAATGGAGTTTGTTAAGAACCAGTCATGATTGGACACTGGGTTTGGAAGAGTGACCATATGCCAAGATAAAGAGAATGTTTTTGTTATGATGGTTCTGCAGAGCTTCTCTAATTTTTCATCACAACTTTGATAGTGCCCTACAGAAACCCCTGAGAAATCCTTGGACAGCATGGCAACAGTGGTTAGCACTGCTGCCTCACAGCACAAGGGACCTGGGTTTGATTCCCAGCTTGAGTCACTGTCTGTGTGGAATTTGCACATTCTGCTTGAATCTGCATGGGTTTCCTCAAGATGCTCCTGTCTCCTCCTCCAATCCAAAGATGAGTGGGTTAGATTGATTGGACATGCTAAATTAACCCTTAATGTCCTGGGATGTGATAGGTTAGGGGGGTCAGCAGGGTAACTAAGTCAGGATAGGGCCTGGGTGGAATTGTTATTGGTGCAAACTCAACAGGCCAAATGGCTTCCTTCTGCACTGTAAGATTTCCATGAACACCTTTTTACTCATCATTTCCCACCATTTCTCTAAGGGTTATGATAGGAGAAATTTAGGGCCAGTCTACATAGATTTTGAAAAAGCTTTTAATATGTTATCTTGCAAGATGACTTTTAGGAAAACTTGGGCATGCATAGGAAATACAAAAACATGGATGTAAGCTTGATGAATGGATGGATAGTAAAACCTGGAGTTAACGCACTGAATATCAGATAGCTCATCTGCCTTGGGGGATGAGTTTCCCTCAGGACCTACAGAACCTGATTAAGATTTTTGTCTCCACTTCCCAGTTACTGTCTGATAGATTGAAAGGCGGCTAGCTCTTGGATGGGTCAACCTTCAGCACTAAAAGCCTCAGCCAGTACGTGGAGGGAAGGATCAAAAACCTCAGTAAGAGATTATAGGAGCGGCATGGTGGTTAGCACCGCTGCTTCACAACCAGGTTGGATTCCCAGCTTGCGTCACTGTCTGGGTGGAGTCTGCACATTTTCTCAATGTCTGCGTGGGTTTCCTCCAGATGCACCAGCTTCCTCCCAGTCTGAAAGATATATTGGTTAGGTGCCTTAGCCATGCTAAATTTTCCCTCAGTGTAACCTAACAGATGCCGGAGTATGGTGACCAGGGGATTTTCACAGTAATTTCATTGCAGTGTTAATGTAAGCCTACTTGTGACCTTAAAAAATAAACTTTAAAAGTTTAGAGGTTCCAGGTGTGGGACAGATTGCAAGAGTTGGAGGTGATGTGGGGGTGGTGTCCAATTGAGATTGGGTGGCTAAAGTACTTGCTTCAGTAGGTTAGTAGAAAGATGCTTAACTATTGGATCCAGCAATCCTTCTGCTTCTCTCTAACAAATAAGTTTCCCAAGGCCCGGAAAACAAGGCCAACCAGGTTTAAAATTAAAATGGTGGTTCATTCTGAAGCAAGCAGCCTCATGATATTTAAATGACCAGCGTAAAGAAAATATTTCTTAATATTTGGTGGTCTACTGTGGTATCCTATAAAGCAGGATTAAGCAAACTGTGTAAGTTGTGTGCATGTGCTTGTGTGTGTATGTGTGTGTGTGTGTGTGTGTGTGTATGCTTCTAATTTAATTAAGATGGGGACAGAATGTCTACAAAGTTGAGGACATCAAATGGGATAGGTGTGAAATGCAAGCATTTGAAGTGAATATGAACAAGGTAGGTGTTCTACAAATAAACACAACATGGGTAGAAATTTGCATTAGGAAATACATCAGGATTTGTTTTAGCTGTTTAATTTCAAGGGAAAACAGGAAAGAGTTTGCAAATTAGAAAACATTATTAACAACACAGTAACATTATTAAATTTATATTTTTTAATAATATATTTATTTATTTTATCTGAATGTATTAGCCATGATGAGAACGTAAAAGATTTTTATATCCTGGGAAAGATGAATTTCAAAGAGGGATAAGGACAGGGCAAAAAAAGATGAAAGAGAAAAAATATGTTTAAAATGAGGTTGGAAATTATTCTAGATATGGCCATGAAAGATATCCTAAAGAGAGTGCTTTAGGCTGAGACAGAAGTAAGCAGTCTTCAGCCATCCCACACAAGCGTCTGTTTGTCCCAGAAAGCAGGGTTTTGTTCAAAGTCTTGAATTTCCACAACAGTGAGTGAGATAGAAACCCTGTGAAATGTCTCCCTACAGCAATAGTGGGTTATGTCCTGTGGTAATACTACTGGATTTTTAGTAGATTAAATATCTACAGGGATTGTAAATCCTTGTAGAATCCAAAGGGTGTTTGTAAGTCTAACCAAGTTAGAGTCTTTTGGAAATTTGGCTCTGACAAAGTCATTCAGACTCAAAATATAAACTCTGTTCTCCTTCTACAAATGCCGACAGATCTGCGGAGACTTTACAGCATTTTCTGCTTTTATTTCAGATTTCAGCATCTGCAGCAATTTGCTTTTATCTTCTGGGACTAATTTTAATTGTGTAAATGTAATCTTGTGTGTTTGTTTTCTTTCATTTTGATAATAAACCTCTTAATTTATCATTTAAAATTTTGAAAAGTGTTACTGAAATTTGGGATTCCCTACTCAGTGATGGAAATTTCTTTGTGGTAAAATACAAGTAGAAAACAGTTGTGATTGCTTGTCATGTTTTCCTTTTTGGGATTTGGCTTGCATGGAACTTACTGGCTGTATAACACAGTAGGCAGTTTGCTTGTCCTCTATGTCTCCTCCATTAAAATAGGAAGTTGGCACAATGGGGTTTACATTTTTACATGTCATTCCACACAAACCCTCCTATTTTGGGGTGTTAAAACTTTTCCTAATGAGTGTTGTTCACACTGGTTGAAAGTGGTGTGTCCTATGGGTGAGTGCTGGCCCATTTTTATTCACATTCATATTGATAATTTTGATTTTGATTTTTGGCATGTTGTCTCAATAGTTCCCCATGATACAAAAGTTGTGAATTTGCCAACTGGGGAGGTGCAAAACTAAAGATGCCAGCAAGACATTGGGTGGTTTGTGGAAATAGCAGACGGAATAGCAGATGCGTCCCAAATGCTTCAGAGATTGGAGAAAGATGGTGGGTAATAGAACATAGAACATAGAACATTATAGCACAGAACAGGCCCTTCGGCCTTCAATGTTGTGCCGACCAAAATAAAAAGCAATGCCCCTCCAAACTAAACCATTCCCATCTCTTCCATATACTTATCAATTAACCTCTTAAACGCCACCAAACTTGGCGCATCTACAACAGCTGCAGGCAGGGCATTCCACTCCCTAATCACTCTTTGAGTAAAGAACCTACCTCTGATATCCGTCCTATAACTCATACCCCTTAATTTAAAGCTGTGTCCCCTCGTGCTAGCTTTCTCCATCCTAGGAAAAAGGCTATCACTGTCCACCCTATCTAAACCTCTAATCATCTTATATGTTTCAATAAGGTCCCCTCTTAGCCGCCTCCTTTCTAACGAAAACAACCTCAAATCCTTCAACCTCTCTTCATAGGACCTGCCCTCCATACCAGGCAACATCCTGGTAAACCTCCTCTGTACCCTCTCCAATGCCTCCACATCTTTCTTATAATGTGGGGACCAGAACTGCACACAATACTCCAAGTGCGGCCGCACTAGAGTTTTGTACAGTTGCAACATGATGCTGCGGCTCCTAAATTCAATCCCCCTACCAATAAAAGCTAAGACTCCATATGCCTTCTTAACAACTTTATCCACTTGACTGCCTACTTTCAGGGATCTATTGACACATACACCAAGATCCTTCTGTTCCTCAACACTATTAAGAGCCCTACCATTAGCCCTATACTCTACACATTTATTGTTCCTGCCAAAGTGCATTACCTCACACTTTTCCACATTAAACTCCATTTGCCACCTCTCGACCCAGCTCTGCAACTTGTCCAAGTCACTCTGTACTTATACAAGTCACTTGTATAAGTGACTTGTACAAGTCACTCTATACTTATCTTAAGTATAAGATATAGGGACAACAGCCAAGGAATGTGAGGAGGATGTAGATGAACACAGACAGCGTGATTTTCAGGTTCACCCCAAATCCCATCCAAGGTCAAGGACCTTTGCGTGGTCCTATCCTGTCAGCTACGATTCCTGTGGCATGCGGAACGGGAAAATTCTGCCCAGAAGCTTTAGGGTTCAAAATGCTAAATCCCTAACAGCGTAAGCACAACAAAGTTATGAAAATGGTCATGTCATGACTTTAATCAGGCAATTACATGGGCCTGTTAGAATATGGACTCTCTGATTAGGGGCCAAATTGATGGGTCAATCAGGGAGCCTCTTGCTTTGTATTCTCTGGGACTACTAGTGTAGACCGAGAACTGAAAGTACTCTGTATTCTGATGTCAGACTTGTAAATAAAGAGATTTCGGTGAAGGGACTTCTGCCTCCAAGAGCTTATTATAGGTCAGCAGTATTTAAGTTTTAAAAATGGAGCACAAATTTAAAAATAAAGAATAATAATAAATGAAGTTAAAGTTAAAGTTTATTTATTAGTCACAAGCAGGCTTACATTCACACTGCAACTAAATTACTGTGAAAATCCCCTAGTTGCCACATCCCAGCACTTATTCGGGTACTCTGAGGGAGAATTTAGCATGGCCAATGCACCTAACCAGCACATCTTTCAAACTGTGGGAGGAAACCGGAGCACCCGGAGGAACCCATGCAGACATGAGAGAACGTGCAGACTCCACACAAACAGTCACTCAAGCCAAGAATGGAACCTGGGTCCTTGGTGCAGTGAGGCTAAATCTGAACAAAATGTTGTTCAATTGGTGACAATTGGAGATGTAGACAACAACATTATGAAAATTTTTGAGTGCCCAACTATAAACAGCACATTAAAGCCATAGAAGGTAAACATTGCAAATTAATCTGGATTATGCCTCATGTGTGAAACTGAAGTTATGCAGAACAACCCGTACCATTAGAATGAATTCAACTGGAGCAGCAAAAGCTAAGAGAATAATTAACGGAAGTTTTTTTATAATTATGAATGGTTTTGATAGAGTGAATGAGGAAATTGGGGAATCTGCGAAAGTCATCAACTTCAAAGTGTCTCTATGAGAATAAAAAGAAAGATTATGTAGAACTTTATGCAAAATGCTGTTTGAGTATGAAAGGTTTTGCTACAGGAGGCAGAGCTCTTTACATTTTTCAATGAGAATTCAAAGAATTATACAACCCTGAAGAGGCCCTTTGGACCACTGAGTCTGCACCGACACATTAGAAACACCTGAACTCCCACCTAATCCCATCTGCCAGCACTTGGCCGGTAGCCCTGTATGTTACGATGTGTCAAGTGCTCATCCAGATACTTTTAAAGGTATCCCGCCTCTACCACCCTCACAGACAGTACATTCCAGACCATCATCACCTTCTGGGTAAAAAAGGTTTTCCTCACATCCATAAGACTATAAAACATAGGAGCAGAAATAGGCCACTTGGCCCATCAATCATGCCTGATATTTTTTAATATCACGCTCTGATATTACGTGATATTTCAATCACGCTCTGCCATTCAATCACGCCTGATATTTTTTATCCCCATTCTCCTGCCTTCTCCCCATAATCCCTGATCCCATTATTAATCAAGAACCTATCCATCTCTGTCTTAAAGACATTCAATGACCTGGCCTCCACAGCCTTCTGAGGCAAAAAGTTCCACAGATTCACCACTCTCTGGTTGAAGAAATTCGTCATCTTTGTTTTAAAAGATTGTTTCTTTAGCCTGAGGTTGTGCCCTCTGGTTCTAGTTTTTCCAAGCAGTGGAAACATCCTCTCCATATCCACTCTATCCGGCCTTGCAGGATCCTATAAGTTTCAATAAGATCCCCCCTCATCCTTCTAAACTCCAACGAGTATGTATGCAGAGTCCTCAGCTGTTCCTTATATGACAAACTCTTCATTTCAGGCATCATTCTTGCGAACATCCTCTGGACCTTGTCCAAGTCCAGTCCCTCCTTCCTTAGATATGGGACACAATATTGTTCACAATACTCCAAATGGAGTCTAACCAGAGTCTCAGAAGTACATCCCTGTTCTTGTATTCTAGTCCTCTCGCTAACACTGCATTTGCCTTCTTAACTGCCAACTAAACCTACACATTAACCTTAAGAGAATCTTAAACAAGGACTCCCAAGTCCCTTTGTGTTTCTGATTTCCTAAACATTTCCCCATTTAGAAAATAGTGTATGCCTCCATTCCTGCTTCCAACGTACATAATCTCACACTTTTCCATATGGTGTTCCATCTGCCACTTTTTTGCCCACTCGCTAACCTATCCAAGTCCTTCTGCGGCCCCCCTGCTTCCTCAATACTACATGTCCTTCTACATATCTTTATATCATCCACAAATTTAGCAAAAGCGCCTTCAGTTCCTTCTTCTGAATCATTAATATATATTGTGAAAAGTTACGGTCCCAGCACTGACCCCTGAGGCAAACCACTAGTCACCAGCTGCCATCCTGAAAAAGACCCCTTTATCCCCACTCTCTGCCTTCTGCCAGTCAACTGATCCTCTATCCATGCCAGGATCTTCCCCTTAACACCAACCCTCCTAAACTTCCTGCCTCTCACATAGAACCTATATGCCCTCGTGACTGACCCTTCAACTAAGGGCAGCAAGCTGCTCCTTTATTCACTCTGTCTTGTCTTTCATAATCTTGTAAACCTCAGTCAGGTCACTACCTTGGTCTTCTCTACTCCAGCAAAAACAACCCCAACCTACCCAGCCTCTCTTCATAACTTGAATCGGGATCAATATTTGGAGCACATGAAAATGAGAGTATGTGAGGATGTGATTAGTTTTTGCACTGCTCTAACAAAGAAACAGCACCAACACAATGAGCCAAATGACAATTTTCTGTGCTGTAAACCTCTTTGGTTTGATGCTGTTGTATTTTGGGGAATAAACATTGGGAAGTGGCTATCAGATAATCTGGAAACTCACTTGATCCAGTATCAGTAGAAAAGCAGCGCCTCTTTTGAAAAAACAGGAATGAACTAATCAATTATAGATGAAAATATTCAACAGTGGTGTCTCAGTAAATGAATGCAGTTACTATCCTAACATGTTGTAAAAAACTATCATCCATTGGGAGTTTATATTAGAGTTGCTTCCTTGAAGTTCCCAGCATGGGATAGACCTCTCAGGGATCAATATTTAAGAAATGTCAATCTGTAATCCCTGGTTTTCTGACTTTAAATGAATGGAGAGGGAATCAAATGCTTCAAGCAGACAGTTTTCCAAGTTGCATATTCTATAGAATTCTGCCTTGTAGAGGATACTCCCAATCATGGCATATGCCCGAGGGCTAACCATTAGAGTGTACTCACTTCTTAAGCCTTCAGCTTCTGAATTCAGCAAAGCTCAAAATGTATATCTACTGCACAGAGTTGTAAGAACGTTATATTTTCCATTCACCACTCTGAACATTCACTTGAGCAACTGGGCTTGATTTTCAATTACCAATGAGGACTGGAACGGGTCTGATTTGAAAATTTGAGTCTGGGCATCACGGTGGCACAATGGTTAGCATTGCTGCCCTCACACAGCCAGGGACCCAGGTTCGATTCCTGACTTGGGTCACTGTCTTGTGTGGATTTGCACATTCTCCTCATATCTGCATGCGTTTCCTCTGGTTTCCTTCCATAATCCAAAGATGTGCAGGTTAGTGGATTGGTCAAGCTAAATTGCCTTTTAGTGTCGGGAGGGAGTGGGGGGGGAGTGGGGGGGAGTGGGGGGTGCGGCACGGTGGTGGCTAGCAGGATGAAGGGTGAATATGTTGGGTTACTGGGATACCGACGGGACAGGATTGTGTTGGTGCAGACACGATGGCCCAAACTGTCTTCTTCTGCAGTGTAGGGATTCTATGATTCTATGATTCAGATGGGAGAAGAATGGGGAGAATGAAGCGGGTATTGCCAAGAAGTCTGGTAGCCACACTTTGGAGGAAGACAGCTGGGGCCAACGCAAGCCTCAATGTAATCAGTAAGTTGGCAAGGCCGCAAGGGCCAGGCTGATTCAGTAACCCTTCAATCTCTGAGGGTGCCAAGACTGTGACATCGAAACTCAACCTTTGTCAGAGAAATCAGTTATCCAGCAAGCACAAAAATCTGGATAAACTTGTTGCCACCAAAAGACATGAAGCATGGGGTCTCCACCACTACTATCTCACACATCACTAAACTGCCCCCAGCCCTAACATCACACCTTCCCTATCACGGTGCTTGATGAATGATGGAATGAAGAAGGGATGCAGAATTAATGTTTAATTGATATATTATGGCAGTTGGAGACTTGGCTTTAAGGCAATGCAGGGACCAATGGAGCCTTTATAATTTGTCTGCACTGTGGATTCGCAGACACCTCTTTCGAATGGTCAGGACATGAGCCTCTTGTTTTCCAAAATGAGAAGCCCTCAGGAGAAACAGCCTGAATCAGAACAACCTGAAAATTATTTCCATCCTAATCAAGGCATAACCAGTCCTTAGTGAGTCCATGAGAGGCTGAATCATCATCTCCCCTTCCACTCCCCTTTCATTGAGGTCAAAAACTCTCTAGAGGGCCAGGTTGCGTCACAGTGGCACAATGGTTAGCACAACTGCTTCACAATGCCAGAGACCTAGGTTCAATTCTTGGCTTGGGTCACTGTCTATGTGGAGTCTGCACATTCTCCCCATGTCTGCATGGGTTTCCTCCGGGTGCTCCGGTTTCCTCTCATAGTCCGAAAGACATGCTGATTAGGAGCATTGGCCATGCTAAATGCTCTCTCAGTGTACCCGAACAGGCACCAGATTGTAGCAACTAGAGGATTGTCACAGTAACTTCATTGCAATTTAATGTAAGCCTACTTGTGACTAATAAATAAACTTTAAAAGTTATGCAAAACATAGCAAACTACTACATTCTGAGACATCCTTGACCTGGTTACTGGTGGACCTTATGCTGAGATGACAATGATCATAGCTCCTCTGTTCTTTACCAAAAGGTTGCATTTAAAATGAAAGAGAATGAATGGCCAGATACCATAGATCTGGAGGAAATGCACATATTAGTGGAACGTTGAGAGTGAAATCCATTCCCATTCATGAATGTGCCCTGGCTGTTCTGTCATTGTCTTGATGGCATCAAGACAATGACGGTCCCTGGAGTCCCAGTGATTGAGACAAATCCCATTACACTGTGTGCCTAAGTAGCTCCATTTGTGCTAAATGCAATGTAATCCAACGCCTTTTCAAAGAAGGCAGCCGTCACATCCTGCATGCTGTAATGGGTAGCCAGGTGTAAGATGTAGGATCAAGAGAAATCAGAGTGTACTCTCACAAAATCTTACAGTGCAGAAGGAGGCCTTTCAGTTCATCCCACACAAGCCCTATCCGCTTAACCACATATGCGGATATTTGTAATTACCCTACTAGTCTCCCTGACACTGAGGGACAATTTACCATGGCCAATCCACCTAACCCAAACATCTTTGCACTGTGACAGAAAACTGGAGCACTCGGAGGAAACCCACACAGGCACAGGGAGAACGTGCAAACTCCACTCAGATAGTTATACATTCAATATATGTGCTATATATTTAACTGGTTGCGCGACTGCTAAGTCATGTGATTTGATGGTGATGTCACTGGGGTGTGCTAAGATCTGGGGAGTAAACTAACCTATTTCTCTGGAGAGAATATACCATTTTTGTTGGTGGGACTAACACTCTGCCAAATTCTAGTAAGATTACCTCCTAAGTGCCATGTTTAATCTGATATCAGGAAAGAGCAAATCAATGTCATACAAATCACTAGATCTTTGTGAGCAGTTTTGCTCACAGCCAGAAGTGAAGACCATTGGTTCACTGCTAACTGCAAAATCCAGCCCATTCAACCTACATGTAAACCAATTCCATAAACATTCACTCATAGGCAATAATTCCCACAGAAACATTTATAGTCATACATGCAGTCAAACACCTAACAACATATACAGGACTGGATTTTACAGGACATTGCGGTCCCCATTCCACCCCTGGCTAGAAGTTTGGGAAGACAAAGAAGAATGCCCATGGAACTCATGGCTGCATATCCCAGTTAAGTCCATGGTTGCATGTCTCAGCAAAGAATAGACGGGGTGGGTATTTGGTTGTGGGGGAGCGGGTAACATGTATCAACATGGGCTGACAAAACTACCTATTGAATCCAAAGCAAACTGTCTTTGCTGGGTCTACAAAAGCATCTTGGACTATCCTGTAGATGACTTGGGCATCTATAAATTTTACAATAAGCACAGCAAGAAATTCATGGCCCCAAAAATATGGTCCAAGCAGCAGAACCATATTTCAATATAGTTGGAGTCCGAAAGTACTGCTTTCATGGATATTTGACATGAATTTTGTATCTTCGGGGCTTAAGATCATATGTTTGATGAGGACATCAATTGCAGGTCAAAGAATCTCTTCTCCTGTTGATAAAAATTTCCTGGACTCAGGTTAAATGTCAAACTAATAAAGCTACTGAGATACAGCCATTACAATGAAACAGAAATGTCAAGCATGGAGTTTGGCAAAGAACCAACCCAAGTACAGGATGCCCAGAAGAGAACAGGTGTAAAAAGGGGCAAAGTGAGCCTGTGAGAATAGCTAAGTGGGTAACGTGAAATAGAACTTAAATGTTTTTTAAAAACATAATAATCAATAAACGGGTGGGGTTGATAACGACCACAAAGATCATCTTACAGAGGTGAAGGGCATTACTGAGTAATAACTGAGTACTTTGTATCTCCTTTCAACAGAAAGAAAGGATGCTAACTGTCCTGGCTTGAGACAATTCACATCTCTTTAACCTGTGCTTAACCCTCTCTCCACTGCATTGTCTGCACCTGTAAAGACTCGATTACCTATTAAGACTCGCATTCTAGCCATTATCTTGTAATTGAGTTTGTGTCTATACATGCCCTGTTTGTGAAACAAATCCTGCACTCATCTGATGGAGGAGCAGTGCTCCAAAAGCTTGTGCTACCAAATAAACCTGATAGACTTTAACCTAGTTTTCTGGGACTACTCACTGTGCCTAACCCAGTCCAATGCCAGCAATTCTAATTAAGGTTACAGTAAAGGAGAAGATAGTACAGATACTTGATGGCATAAAAACAAAGAGGTGAAACTTAAAAAGTTGATGGTACTCAAGTAGGTAAGTTAGCTGCTGTGAGTGTGTGGCATCCTAGGCTGCTGAGGTAGGTAAGGATGGAAGTCATGAGACTCAGGCAATGTTGGCACAAAATTCAGAAACGGGGTGAACAAAGGTGGATGAGAAAACTGAGGTGGAGCTGAGCAATGAAATGTAGAGCTGAGTCTACGAAAAGATCAGCCATGATCTTATTGAATGGCAGAGAAGACTCGAGGAGCCAGATGGCCTACTCCTGCTCCTAATTCGTACATTCTTATGTTCTAACAGACAGATGGCTGAAATGTGCAGGTGAAATTTAACACTGAGAAATGTGAAGCCATGCATTTTGGTCATCAGACGAGAGGCAATACTAAACAGTGCAGTTTTAAAAGGATTGCAGTAATGGAGTTCTAGTGGTGTCTATATACATAAATTGCCCTGTTTGTAAGGATGGTGGAAGCAAACATTAGATGGTAGAACATTTGAGGAAGCTGTTCGTAAACCATGTGAAATCCTTGAGAGAAATATAGTGGAAAAGTAAGGAATGTATGCTAAATTGCTGAACTGCAAGGTGGAAGTAGGGAGAGGGGCTACCAGATTTGCTCTTGAGACTGCCAGTACAGACGCTGAATGATTTCCTCTCTGCTGTAAACATTCTATGACTCTGTAACCATTATAAATCAGTCATTACGGCCTGATTAGAAAATCGCATCCAATTCTGGGCATTACATTTCAGAAAGGCTGTCAAGGAGGGTGCAGTAGGCTTCCCAGAATGGTATATGGATGAGGGACATGTGTAAAAATATTGGAGAAGCTGTTCTCATTAGAGTAAGGAGGTTAAGAAGAAATTTGACAGGCATTCAAAATCATGAGAAGATTCTGTTGCATCAAATAAGGAGATACTGGGTATGAAATCCTGCCCACTGTTTCCAGAAGGAAAAGAATCAGCAACCAGAGGACACAGATTTAAGATAATCGATAAAAGAATCAGAGGTGACATGAAGTTTTTTTTTGTCCAGTGAATTTTTGTGATCTGGAATGCCCTATCTGTAAGGGTGGTGGAAACAGATCCAACAGCAAACTTTAGTAGTAATAAATTGGATGAATACTTGAAAGTAAAAATTTTGCAAGACTACAGAGAACAGGGGTGGATTCATTGGATAGCTCTTCTGAAGACCTGACCAAGGCATGATGTCCTGAATGGCCCCCTTCTATACCATAACATCCATGATTCTAAGTTGCCAGTCATTTTGGCAAAACAATTAAACTAAATCAAATTAACTGAAATCAAAAGAGGCCGTCCCCAAACAGAGGGTCCCGCCTGAAACAAAAAGCAAAGTAAAAAGGAAACTTAAAGCATTAAACTAAAATGTGATTAAAAGGGTCAATAACGCACCCCGTTCCCTGCGTGCTTAGTGGGCATTGGAAGGTATCAACAGTGCACTTGGACACTGCATATTCCCTCTCCAGGAACACCCGGCCATGAATGTAACCACGGTAAAGGGGCAGATAATCGGGTCAGATGACTCACACGGTCGCCCACTGCCAGGACACGTTTACGGCAAATTTAGCCAGGTCCAGGAGCAGGTTCTCTGAAGAGGTTTTCTGCCTTTCCCACCCCTCTACAGAAATGTCATCAAGTATCCTGATGAAGAGTCATCCTAACTTGAAACATTTGCTATTCTCTCTCCACAGATGCTGTCAAACCTACTGAGATTTCGCAGCATCTTCATTTCTGTTTCAGACTCCAGCATCCGCAGTATTCTGCTTTTGTCATAAGTACTGATGTATCCATTAAATCCAGATCAATGACATGACTGATATCACAATATCAATACTGAGCGCAATGGCTATAGTATCATGAAGCCTGTACACACATTTTATCTGTGAACTGGAGCTGTAATATTAAAACCAATTCAAGACTGGCAATATAATCCAAATACCCCAGACATTCACTCTTTCACCTTCTTCCGTCAGAAAAAAGATACAAAAGTCTAAGGTAACATACCAACCAACTCAAGAACAGCTTCTTCCATGCTGACATCAGACTTTTGAATTGTCCTACCTCACACTAAGTTGATCTTTCTCTACACCCTCGCTATGACTGTAACATTATATTTTGCACTTTCTCCTTTCCTTCTTTATGAACGGTATGTTTTGTCTGTATAGCTCACAAGAAACAATACTTCTTACTGTATTTCAATACATGTGACAATAATAAATCAAATCAAATTGAACCAAATCAAATAATGCACAAAACAAGGTGCACAAAATGGATAAGTGTTTATTCAGACACAAGAAGTTAACATATGCTTGGAATTGCAAGGGGTTCTCCCAAACTCCCAAGATAACTTCGGATGGAGAAGCAAATTTACCAAGATCAGGGGATAGCTGCAGAAATTATAGGCAAACAGTTAAAGAACATAAAGAGACATGCGGCCACATATAGCGATAAATGTGTAGCCTCACAGTATATCCAGAGAAATCCAAATGTGCAGTTAAACAGTTACATACCATCACACAGAAACACGCCCATAAACACTCAGCTGAAATTTCTGTGGGGTTTTCCTGATCTCCTGCTGTAACTTTGGAAATCCCAGAAAAATATTGTATAAGGCGTGTGCGCCATATCTCTGGGCTTTCTGCCAAAGTTACTCAGGAGAACAGGGAACACCTGCGGAAATTCCACTTTGATGACATATGTGCAATGTATTCGGGTTACAAACACGCAGAATGCAAACATACATCTGAATGTATTCTCAAATACAAATTCACACAGGCACTGAGCCAGTTATAACAGAGATAAGACAGTACATGTTTTGCATCTGTATTTAAAATAGTTCTGCCCAAGTTTATATGTAGGACACAGTCGTAAGCCCATTTTTATTAAAATAAACATATGGTCTGGAATGTAATCCATTTGTCTTACATGCTGCACTGCATATTACTCTACAGGAAATGCATTAGTTATATAATGCAACGCATGACTTAGCAGTGCAAGAAACAGTACACATTGAGAACCTGGAGTGCTCATGTGGCTCAGAGTCTCTCAAAGCCTAACTTTTCTACCTTTGGTTCATATTAAATGTGTCACTTCCCAAGGGCACCAGGAATGGATAGTTCATGTTTCTATATTTATTTTATTTCTGCCAGCATGCTTTCTCAGACGGAAGAGACCCACTTTTCTCCCCCAGTCTCTCCACTTGAGCAACTATTAATCACTGTTACATTTCTGATTAACCCGAAAAATATCATATTCTGGATCTTACATAATTCCGTCAACTGACCCGTGTTTGCAGTGGCTATAAACACTTAACGTGAAGAATTAGATAATTTAACATAAAGCAATTGGTTCAACAAACAGAAAATGGAAAAGCCAACAGAACACTTACCAAAAAAAACCCAAAGGTGATATTATATATTGCAAAGAGAATGCCAGCAGACGAAAGAAATGACAATGGCCAGAATCTTCCAAACTTGTAAAATAAATGAAGATTAGCACCTTTATTTCTGGGGCTGGACCTCACTGGTGGCTGATGTTTGCATGTGTAACTGTCTCATGGGAGCAGCCAATTAAGCAGCTACCCCAGTATTCCAATTACGGTTAGGAGGCTTATCCAGCACTAGCAAACCTCCATAGGCATGGAAGGGGCCTTAAGCAAATCAATTGGCTGCCCATCTCTGTGAGAAGGTAGCCACCTCCAGCATGATGTCACCACCAAACACATCTTCCACTGCCCTCCCCTTTCAGCATTTCAAAGAGAATGTTCCCTCAATCAAAGCCTAATCCACCCCACAATCATTCACTTCCTTTCCTATTGCACCATTCCGTGCAATCGCAATCAATGTAACACAAATGTCATTTTACTTAGACACCGTGACACAGTGGTTAGCACTGCTGGACCTAGGTTCAATCCTTGGCTTGGTCACTGTCTGTGTGGAGCATGCACATTCTCCCCATGTTTGTGCGGGTTTCCTCCGGGCATTCCAGTTTCCTCCCATACTCCAGAGACATGTAGGCTAAGTTGATTGGCCATGCTAAATTGCCACTTAGTGTCAGGGGGTCTAGCTAGGGTAAATACATGGGTTTACAGGGATAGGAGCTAGATGGGATGGTGGTCAGATTAGATGGGGGTGAATAGCCCCTTTCTGCACTGTAGGGATTCTGTGATTCTATGATACCTCTTCCAATCTCATTATCCAGGATCCCAAGAAACGTCCTTGGAATGAAACAGCAATTTACTTTCAATTTAGTATACAGTATTTGCTCCTCGCAATGTGATCTCTGTATTCAGGAGATAAAACACAGACTGGGTGACTGCTTTGTGGAACACTTAGGGTTAGTCCACAACAACAATCGTGAGCTTCCTGTAATTTATAATTTCAATTCTTCACCTTGCTCCCACACTGTTATTTCTGCCTTTATTTGGCTGCACTGTTCCAATAAGCTAAGCACAAGCTTGGGAAACACCTTTCGACATATTTGGCATTCTACAGTTTTCTGGATTTAACATTGAGTTCAACAATTTTAGGTCATAAATAGACTCTTCTAACAAAACACTGCCTCTGAAAACAGCCTTCCCTCCCCTTTAAACACAAAATATATCAAAATAACACAGTATCATCAGACCCATTTCAGTTACTGTTAAATTTCTATCTTCCCTCAGTTCTGATGAAAGATCATTCATCTGAAGTGTTTCTCTCCACAGGCACTGGTTTGATTTTTCGCCCCTACCAGATTTCCACTGCCACTGGTACACTCTCCACGCATGCAATATTTTTGATTTGATTTGATTTGATTTATTATTTTCGCATGTATTAGTATACAGTGAAAAGTATTGTTTCTTGCGCACTATATATATGCGGGTAGAAGTGGGAACATCAGGGTGGTGGCGTGGGCTCGTTGGGCCGAAGATCCTGTTTCCCGTGCTGTTTTGTTCTTTGTTATACAGACAAGGCATACCGTTCATAGAGAAGAAAAGGGGACAGTGCAGAACGTAGTGTTAAGGTCATAGCTAGGGCGTAGAGAAAGATCAACTTAATGCAAGGTAAGTCCATTCAAAAGTTTGATAGCAGCAGGGAAGAAGCTGTTCTTGAGTTGGTCGGTATGTGACCTCAGATTTTTGTATCGTTTTCCTAAAGGAAAAAGTTGGAAAAAAGGGTGTCCGGAGCACAGGGAGCTTGATTATGCTGGCTGCCTTGCCGAAGAAGTGGGAACTGTAGACAGAGTCAATGGATGGGGCTGAATTGGTGGTCGTTTTGCACTGCCATCTTGTGTAGACAGTGTCAATGGATGGAAGGCTGCTTTGGGTGATGAACTATAATATGTAACTGCTTGGGATATTGCAGCAACAATATTGGTCCTAAATGTTGTAAACAGAGGGAGAGAACCTGATTGGCAGCTCTACTAACCCAAATACATCTGTGGAAGACAGTCAAGAAATCTCCGGAGCAAAGGCAAGAAGGAAACTTTCACCCTGATTTTCCATCAGAGAAACACCATCCCTCCATTCAAACTCTATCAGGGGAACAGAGATGTTAGAGCAGGAGACTAGGAAAACCCCTGTAAAATTTCATAGCTAATGCAACTAAACACAATGTACCTGAAGGAATAAACAGAATGGAGACATCATTTTTACCAATCTTGATGTACTATCATCACTTGGATTCAGGAGCAAGGCAAGTAAATGGTGATGGGATTGAGATGTAGATCAACTATGATCTAATTGAATGGCAAATAGGCTCAAGGGGTTGAATGGCCTACTTTTGCTCCTGTGTTCCTATTATTATCTTGTTCTAGTTTATATATGGCAACTGCTGCTGCTACTACCATGCTGCAAAATGGATTATGAATGAATGGGGTATGTGTGATGCAGAGTTACAGAATTATACATTAAATGTGCTCTTACTTCCAGGTTAGCCCTTGGTGTACAAACTGTCAATTATGCATATTTCACTTTACTTTTCAAATATTTTTCCATTCGTTCCTCCATCCTGCTTTGTAAATTACGAAGTGCTTTGTATGCATCACAGGAGGCCACTTCCACTCAGAGGCACCCAATAAAATTCTCGTGCTCAGGTGTAAAAGCACATTGAAAGCAGATAATCATGGCCTCATGAATACTTCATTTAACTCAGCAAACTGGGGGTTTGCAGCCCTGTGTAAAATAGGTAAAACAATGTCTGGAGGCAGATGTGATGCATCAGATCAGTGTAATTAAATAGTAGAAGAAAGGTCACCTTCTGATAAAAGCTATTATGGAAATGAAGAAATTTTGTTTGGAAAAACCTTCCTATATCTTCATAAGAATTGATCACATTACTCAGAATATGTTTCCTTCCGCTTGTATGTCAACTCAGTAAAGTGGGAGCAGGTCTGAATTCTACAGTAGCACATATTAAGAAAAGACTGCAAGGTGCATAGAGAAATCCCCAAAGAGAATTAACCCAGAATGAAACATGCTTTTAGCTTATTGTTAGCATTCCTATCTCTTAGGTCCAAAGATGCAGGGTTGGAATCCTGTTCCAGACACAGGCTGAGTGGAGACTAGCTCAGTTTATTCACAAGTAGCCTTATATTAATACTGTAATGAAGTTACTGTGAAAATCCCCCAGTCCGGTGCCTGTTCGGGCACACTGAAGAAGAACAGTGACCCAAGCCAGAAATTGAACCAGGTCCCTGGCGCTGTGAGGAGCAGTGCTAATCACTCTGCCACCCTGCCATCCCTGGAGCTCTGGTTTTGAATACCGGGTTGATATCCAACAGGATACTCAGCTATAGTGGTGGGTGTTGATGGCAGCTACCCATCCCATCATGTGGATTGTTGTAGTCTATGAAATCCTGTCACCATGTCACAGAATCACAGGAGGAAGGACTGGATATGGTCTGAAATTGGGTGCAAGGGCTGTGATATATGATTAATTTGTTCGAGCCAAAGCGGATAGCACGCAAACTTTATTCAACCTGCTTATTTAAATGATAGAAGCAGGCAGTGCTGCACTCCTCAGCAGGAGCCCAGGTTTGGAGAAGATTTGGAGCATTTGAAGCCAGTGTGCTCCACTTAAAGACAGCATGCTCCTCTTAAAGGGACAGTGCATTCTGACTGCTGAACTGTTTGCAGAAGACATATCAAACAGGAAGAGGATTGAAAAAGGTGCCAATGCTCAAAACTTTGGCACCAAAACCAATTTTATGCAGCACAGCATCATAATTGAGGTGAAGTTAAAGCCTTTTAAGTGCATAGTATTTAAAATACTGCTCACAAGTTTGGTACTTAATTCTGTTTTTCTCAACTAATGTTTCCTCGCTCACAAAGTGTTTCCAGCATTTTTTGTTTTTATTTTACATTATACTGGAGATTAAAGCAGCCACTCCAACCCAGATTAGCTGTTTCCACCATTTTCTAAATAGCTGCATGAACTCTTCAATATGATCATGCATAATGATACTTAAAAATTAGACAATATGAACAATCAGACATTCAACCCACCTTGAGTTGAGAGGTGGAATTATTTGTGTCACTGAGCTGTAATTTGTCATTGTCAAATGCCTACTGCTTGCAGCAATAGGCATGTTCTTGCCCAATTCCTATCTTCATTGAATGACACCTATATCCAGGCCCACTGCTTGGAGGAAAATTAAAACATGAACTTTCACTTGGTTTATTCATTCATGGGGTGGGGACATCGTTGGCTGGGCCAGCATTCATTGCCCATTCCTAATTGCCTTTGAATTGCTAGGGAAGCGGGTCTAGCCAAAGGGCTTTAAAATGTGGCCCATTTTGCCACAACCCCTGCATTGACTATCCTTGCCCCAACATTTACTCGCTGAATGGCCCATTTTGGCACATCTGTGGCATGCTTGTTGCTGTTTTGACTCCTTTTGAACAATTCATTCTTCATTCCTGGATCTTCATTCCTGCCCCAGATTGTGAAGCCTCTTTAGCAGCCAGTTCCACTGACAGTGTGATTTCTACTGCTGCCTTTAAGGTCGAAGCATGTTCAGTAAGCAGTTTTGTTTGAGTAGCTTCATTTCAAAGACCACAAACTAGACAAGCTCAAAGACTATCTTCTAATGACTCACCAAACTCAATGCCTTTTTAAGGTTGCCAAGAAGTGAGTAATGCTTTCACCTTCCACTTAATTCCTTCAGTAGGACCTGAATCACAATCCACTTAGAGTGGGTGTCGATTAGTATCGGAAACATTGAGCCTTTAAATGGTCCTGTAAAATCTACATCCATACCCATAGTCTTTTTGACCATTCCTGGAGAAGCTAATGGTGGGGTCTTTTGATTCTCTGGACACATTCTGCATGTTTTTACCATCTTCTCTCTGTCTTCATCTCCGCTTGGCCTCCAGATGTAGCTTTTCACTATCATCTTCATTTTTGATATCTTTTGATGGCCATTATGAGGTTATTGAAGGATAAACTTTTGGGCAGGATGTGGGATACCAACCAGGCTCCTCAAAGGGTAATGCCATCTTCTATGCTTAATTCCAGTATTTTGTTGCCTACAGCTTTAAGTCTTGTGTCATTTAATATTACATGGCCTAATTTTGTCAATGTGGGAATGTTCCCAGTCCAAGTCTTAATTTGTTTGTCTGAAATTGGTAAGATGTCCATAAAATCTAATGCCATTATGATTTTGTCCATTTTCGGTGGTGTGGGGTGAGTTTGTGGGCAATGGATGATGGATCAAGGCATCTGCCTCAGCAGCGATCTGTATCCCTGATCTATGTTACAGGGTGTACTCATAGGCCCTTAACAATAATGCCAACCACTATATTTGGGTTGACATTATGGGGGGAAATGTTTTGTGCTCAGAAAAAAGGCCCAACAGAGATGTATGGTCTGTTATAATAAGTAACATGTGGAGCTTAAACATACTGGTGAAATTTCTTCACTGCAAAGACCATTGCCAAATCCTCTTTTCTGATCGTTGCATACCTTCTCTCCGCATCGGCTAATGTCTGTGAAGTGTATGCAATCGGACTTGACATCCTCAGAGAGCGGCACGGTGGCAGAGTGGTTAGCACTCAGTTGAGCCTCCAAGAATACGTAAATTTTTGCCTTGGCCCCTTTTATTTTTCCAAAGCTTGTCAGGAAGATTTCAGGATACTTTCCTTTTACCTCATATAAGTTACTAATGTCCATCTTGAAATTTGCCACCGATCCAAGCAGCTTTTTTGTAATTAGGAAGGGACTAAAAAGACTGGACCCTAGTCCTTGTACCACTATCAATGAGAGCCAGACTGTTTGTTGCCCACACGTGACTGGATTTACATGGGTCCTGATTACATGTTGCAGCCCCGCACGTGGTCATTAGGACGTCATGTTGCCGGTTGTCACCTTCTATTCCATTAGCCCAGGAGAAGTACTTTGTTCTCTCAGCATATTGTGGCCAGTCCTCAACACTCACATTGTATGGCTCCAATTTCCTGAATAATGGCATTTCAAATCTTCACAATACAGACTTACTGGAATCTGATGAACAGGGTTACTGAGATGTTCCTTTTACCGCATCGCCAGTATGATAACTCCAGGAATTGGCTTTATTGCACAAATAAAACAAAGCAAAACCACTGGACCCAAAAACAGTAAATGCTAAAAAAAACTAGGAAAATCTAATCCTTGGTTAGAAGGATTAGCAGGGCAAATATATGTGGCTCGGGGAATAAGGCTTAGGTGGGACTATTGACGGTGCAGACTCAATGGACCGCATGGCCTCCTCCTGCACTCTAAGGATTCTATGATTCTATGATCTCAGCAGATCTGACAGCATCTGTGGAGAGAATAGAGCCAACATTTTGAGGCTAGATGACCATTTGTCAAAGCTGGATCCACTCAGGAGCCTGATTAATATAGGGCTTAGTAAGATAATTCCCACACCAGGAAGCTTGTATTCTACAAGTCTTTTACAGGTAGTTCTAAAAGATTCCCATATGATCCCTGGGGGTTGACTCAACAAGTGACGTCCATATGGATAGTTTAGGTTAGAAGGTCATTAGATTGGTTCCAATGGTCGGTGCAACATCAAGGACTAAAGGGTCTGTACTGCGATGTATTGTTCTACACTCTATGTTCTATACCCTGACGCTAAATTAAAAAAACGTTGGCACATGGAACAGTAATTGTAGCTTGGAACACAGTACTTTCTACAACAATGCAGGCAAAGACATATTTAATAGGCACATTTAATACAATAGTCTGGCTATTTGGAGAGATAACAGATTGTCATCACCTCAGGTTAGATATTGGGACGAATAACTAATGTACTAAAGGTAACTGCTGAGGTACCCTGTACAGTAACCACAAGAAGCCACCATTATCAGGCTGGCTGCTGTGCATTAGAGGGGTGAAGTTAGTGTAAGCAATTCAAAAAAACTAGGTCAAAGAACCAAACATTAAGGAGTTATGTAGCTATTCTTAAATAACTGGGCTGCAGGAAAAATGAATAGCACAAAGTAACAATGAATTTAATAAAAGAACTCAGGTGCCAAAATCTTACATGGAAAATGCTTTTTGCATATAAAAATAAAGAATACTTTTTGGAGACCTGTAGTACATGATTTATGTTTGTTAAATGGACAGATCAATAATATCGTATGAACATCTAAATCCAATTCAGCAAGCTGCCTGTATTAACTTAGAAAGCCAGACTGGAAAGGAATGGTATTTATTGGTAAACACAAAATAAAGCCACTACTCCATGGCATCCATATACAAGTTTCAATCGGGACAACAGTTCTGTGGACCCTTCCCAGTGTTGGCCTTAAAAAGGGATTAGGGGATGAGTTCCATCTGGGCAGGCCATTTCGTGTTACAAAGGGAACTCATATTTAACAAGGCTCACAGGGAGATCCACTAGAGATTCCCCATAAAATTCCTGGGAATTATCACACTCCGTCTCCCTCTGAGTTCGAGGGTTCCCCCTCACTCCTATGGCAATGGAACCATTTTGGTCATTTGGTCTATGGCTTCCTATCTATTATTTGTAAGGTCTGACTGGGGGTGTACACTGAGTGGGGATGCATGCCGAGTGGAGATGTATGTCAAGTGGGCGTGTATACCGAGTGGGGGTACACACGAAATAGGGGTATATACCGAGTGGGGATGTATGCTAAGTTGGGGTGTATACCAAGTGGGGGTATATACCAAGTGGAGGTGGATACCGAGTGGGGGGATATACCAAGTGGGGTCTATACCAAGTGGGGGCATATACCAAGTGGAGGTGTATACCGAGTGGGGGGATATACCAAGTGGGGGTGTATACCATATGGGGGTATATAGCAAGTGGAGGTATATACTGAGTGAGGAGATATACCAAGTGGGGGTGTATACCAAGTGGAGGTGTATACCGAATAAGGGGATATACCAAGTGGCATTGTATATCGAGTTGGGGAATATACCAAGTGGACGAACATTTCTTCCTTGTGGAACATTGAAGGACCACTATGGGGAACTCATGCTTGGTGTCGATCTCTGATTGCGACTCCGTCATCTCCGTCTCCATTTCTGAAACTGAGTCCTGGTAGACTTCACTTGGTCTTTCTGTGGCAGTTTCCCATCCACAGGCTGCTGTATAAGATGACAATGGTGGCATATCGGTGCAGCAGTTGCTCCTGTGGAGGAGGTGATCAACATTTTTTTGTATTTGTCGTCTTCTCCCTAACCTCTACTGTGGGTGACACTAGGCCCGTTTTTGAGAGGACAACACCTGGGATCTACAGGGCACTGTCTCTGAAATTCCATATTTGGAAGGTGTCTCCCAGTTTGAATGTGCTGTCAACTTATGTTCAGCGTGGTCTCTTTTTTAGGTTTTTGTTTCTCTTCGATGTTGCAGGTTCAGAAATGTGAAGCTAACTCTAGTCCAAAGGTGTCGCCCGACAATAGCTCTGCATCAATCCCTTAGAAGGAGCTGGGGAGTCAAGAGCTGAGTTACTTACCACAGAATTTCCAGTTTACGACATGTTCTTGGAGCTGCAGTATTTATATGAATCCAGTTCAATTTATAGTTGATGGTAATTCCAAGCTGGTGATGGGGGATGTGTGGGGGGCAGATGTTTGGTGATGGCAATGCTATAAATGTTAAATTTAAGTCGATAAAAAGATCACCTTCCAAACTCATGATGTCTATCACCTAGAAATGGCTAATGTGCAACTGGGCACGGTACTGCACACAATGTGATCTCCAAAGGAAGATGTGTTCTACGACTAGCTACCAATTTTGGACTGAAAAGAGAGGAGTGTAGTGGCTAGCGTGGAGATGGCTCCAAGCTTGGACGTGATGGGCAGCATGGTGGCAGTGGGGTGGCACGGTGGCACGGTGGATAGCACTGCGGTCCCTTGGAGCCAGGGATCCAGGTTGAATTTCCGGCTTGGGTCAGCGTCACTGTGCAGTTTGCACGTTCTCCCCATGTCTGCGTGGATTTCCTCCAGATGTTCTGATTTCCTCCCACAGTCTGAAAAATGTGCATTGACCTGAACAGGCACCAGAGTGTGGCAACTAGAGGAATTTCACAGTAACTTCACTGCAGCGTTAATATAAGCCTTACTTGTGACTAATAAATAAACTTTATACTGCACATATGCACACAGTTCCTATAGTTAATAAACACTTAATATTCAACTACATAAGACTCAGAGCTTCTCTGTGTGACCTACTGAACTACGCACATCTTACAACATCTTCTGTCAGGTGTCAGAATAGCTCAGAGCCTGATAGAAACAGGAGATGAAATTTAAATCTGGAAGACTGAAAAAAACAGAAGCAGTCTGAACTGACAAAAAGCACAGAAAGTGAAAGCACAGAAAGTGACTATCAGAGAAAAGCTCCACAGCAGGTCTGAAAGCAGAAAGAAAAGAAACTTCAGCAGAAGATGCCACTGAAACTCATGATAATCCAACTTCAACACCCAGAGAGTGCAGAGTCAGAAGACCAAGGAAGGATGAGTTCAAAAAACTTCTTGCCCAGTGCAAGTTTGAAAAAGAACAAAGAACAAAGGACAAAACAGCACGGGAAACAGGCCCTTTGGCCCAACGAGCCCGCGCCGCCACCCCGATGTTCCCACCTCTACCCGTGATCCCTGTCTATGTTTATAGATCTATGGATTAAAAACCAAATTTGAGACAATTTAGGGAGAATTTGTTTTGCCAATTAGCCTAAGAGCACATCTTTGGGATGTGGGAGGAAACCGGAGCACCCGGAGAAAACCCACGCAAGCACGGGGAGAATGCGCAAACTCCCACAGACACAGGCCAAATCCATGTATCTGCACAGTACAGCAATAGTCACTGAGCTGTCGTGTTGCCCATCAAATGGTCCAGGTCAAGCGTACACTAACGATGTGAAGCAGTAGGATACTCTCGAAAAAAAAATCCAAGAGCAGCCCTCTCACGACCCATCGCGTGTATGCCCCTTGTTAGACAACGAGGTGGACCAAAGCACCTATAGGATAAAAACAAGTACATCAATATCATCATCTATTTACACACTTCCCAGGGACTCCCAAGGCTCATGATCCCTATTTTAAATCAGTTTTCTATACCCCTCTATTCCCATTCTGTTCATGTGCCCATCTAAGTATTTTTTAAATAACTCCAGAAGCTGTCAGAATTTCTGTTTGAAAACACATTACAAACAAGTCAAGTTCCAAATTGGCACCTGAACACATGGCAGCCAACCTTATTCTGATCAAAAAAAAACCAAATCATTAATAGTGAAAAGACCCAACAAAAACTGGGAATCAATAGTTTCATGATCCAAAAATGCTCGGGGTAAAACTCAGGGGGATATAGTGGCAGGACAATATAGCAGCACAGTGTTTAGCACCGGGAACTTAGTTCAATTCCGGCTAGGATCACTGTCTGTGTTGAGTTTCCATATTCTCTCCGTGTCCAAGTGGGTTTTCTCCGGGTGCTCCAGTTTCCTCCCACAGTCCAAAAGACATGCTGGTTAAGTGAATTGGCCATGTTAAATTCTCCCTCAGTGTACCCAAATGGGCACCAGAGTGTGGCAACTCGGGGATTTTCAGTGTCTTCATTGCAGTGTTAATGTAAGCCTACTTGTAACTCTAATAAATAAACTTTAAAACAGGAAGGTTGATCCAGGGAAAAATTGCTTTAAACTTACAACACAGAAATCATCACTGCAGGAGCCTGCCAAAACTGACAAGTTCAGAAAATCTCATTATGAAAAGCGATGATGTGGAGATGGTGGCACTAGACTGGGGTGGGTGGGCACAGTAAGAAGTTTCACAACACCAAGTTAAAGTCCAGCAAGTTTATTTGGAATCAAGAGCTTTCAAAGCGCTGCTCCTTCCTCAGATGAGTCTCAGATACTGATTTACTGTCCAGAGTGCACACCATTCCACCAAGAACCAAATGCCACCTCTTCATGATTTGAGTTTGGATTGTTATACTTTTGAAATGAGGAATTTTTCAAGGGAAATGTAATTCCAGTAAACACCAGGTGCTAATGTCCTGAAAATGGCACAATGCCTGGTAATCAATGGTCAGAGCAAACAGAATTGCACAATGCACTCGCTGATGCTGCCAAATTGCTTTAGGTGTCCTTTGACACAACGTTACTAAATTACTTAATTTTATTCAAACTGCATACTGCTCAAGTGTTTTGGCAGTAAAAACAACTCTTACACTGGAACAAAACATTTGTAAGAATGGTTTTTATCTCTCAGAGATGTATAAAGCTTTCATGTCAGCTCCTGTGTCTCTTTGAAAATGGTTGGTGAGGAGGTTTCCTTGTACAATCCAATTTATCCAATGTGCATTACAAAGCGATGTGGCTTCACTCTGTTTCTACTCCTGGCCTTACATCTCTCATCCAGGTATGACAAATCGTCTTTACAGAAAGTTGTTGGTCATGCTGCACACTTCATCAAAAAGAAAACACTTCTCTCTCCCTAAGTGTGTGCTGGTTTTGATTTGGTAAATCATTGATCCATACCTTAGTAATATAACTAAGAATAGTGTAAGAATCGGATGGGAGAAGCTATTAAATACATACCCACTATTCCACCATTCTGTATTTTCATCTAGGACCCTCCCATACCAATGGCCCTCGGCTGCTCTGCAGAGCTTGGTGTGCAACTTCGGATTTTTGAACAACTAGATGAAGAACTCTTCGCCCAAGTTAGGCTATTTGCTAAACCATTTTGATTGAGTTTCTATAGCCAGCATTGGATCCCAATTTACCTATGTAAGTTCATAAGATATAGGAGCAGAATTAGGGCATTCAGCCCATCGAGTGCGCTCCCCATTTTCTTACCTTCTCCCCATAATTCTTCAACTCATTACCAATTAAAAACTTGTAAATTCTCTGTCCATTGAAGTGGTGGAAGCTACCTCGCTGAATATATTTAAGTCACGGGTAGATAGGTTTCTGATAGACAATGGAATTAAGGGTTATAGGGAGGAAGCGGGAAAGTGGAACTGATCCATTTCAGATCAGCTATGATTTTGTTGAATGGTGGGGTGGGCTCGAAGGGCTAGATGGCCTATTCCTGCTCCTATTATGTTCTTATATTCTTATGTTACATTTATTCACTGTCCCAGCATCCGTCACAATTTGGGGTAGCGAATTTCACAGATTCACAACCCTTTGGGAAGAATAGTTTCTCCTCAACTCTGGTTTAAATTTACTACCCCTTATCCTAAGACTATGATCTCTCGACCTAGAATGTCCCACAACAGGAAGCATCTGCTCCACTTTATCCATATCTTTTATCATCTTGTATTCTTCAATTTGATCTCCTCTTTTCTTCTAAAACTAGAGAGTATCGGCCCAAATTGTTCAAACTCTCTTTACATGTCAAACCCCTTATGTCTGGAATCAATCTAATGAATCTCCTCGGAACTGCCATTACATCTTTCCTCAAATAAGGGATCAAAACTATGCACCTGATGTCTAGATTAGCTAATGTATGTTTGAGGCCCTCACATTGCACACTGGGGATTCTCCAGCCTCCAATTCAGCAGCACCTCAAGTCTGGGACATCGTAACCCTCTCATTAGTGCTGTAACAAATCTTCAATTTCTTCCACGTAGACTGCAGTTGTACCCTACCTGATGATGAACCCGACTCAAGGGCTAGTGCAAGGGCGGTGGTATTGTAGCTATGATACAGGAACAAAATAGTCTAGCCGTATACTCCAATTATAATGGGCGGTAAGGTAGCAAAGTGGTTAGCAGTGCTGCTTTACAGGTCCAAGGACGTGGGGTCGATTCCCGGATTGGGTCACTGTCTGTGTGGAGTTTGCACATTCTTCTTGTGTCTGCATGGGTTTTCTCCAGATGCTCCGGTTTCCTCCCACAGTCCAAAGATGTGCAGGATAGATCGATTGACCAAGCTAAAATTATCCCTTAGTGTCCTGAGATGCGTAGGTTAAATGGATTAGGGATATGGGGTAGGACCTGGGTGGGATTGTGATCGGTGCAGTCTTGATGGATCCAACAGCCTCTTTCTGCACTATAGGGTTTCTACAATTTTGATGATAATGGTAGAACTCGAGAGCCCAATAGTTTACGTGGTCCTGGTACATCTGCGATTCAGATCCTGCCCAGGACAATGGGTTTGAAATTTACATAGAACTATAGAATCACTATACTGCAGTGCAGACAGAGGCCATTCAGCCTATCGAATCTGCACTGATCCCCCCCAAAAGAACATCCAATCCACCCCTTCTCTGCCTCATTTTTCCTTAACCCCATGCATTTATAATGGCTAATCCACCTAACATGCATATCCTTGGGTAATAAGGGGAAATTTAGCATGGTCAATCCACCTAACCTGTACATCTTTGGGGCGTGGGAGGAAACCCAAGCACCCAGAGGAAATGCATGCAGTCATGAGCAGACTTCAGCCCTAGGCCCGCTAATCACATTCAAATGATATTACAATGACCATTTAAATGGTCTTTGCGCCTCCCTGACAATTTCCAGCATGGAGCTGATGCCACTGGAAATCTGGCATTGGGAGACCCTAGCAGGGTGCGAACGCATGCACAAACTCCGTGAATTGGCCAATGTGAGAATATCCCCGTCCGCTGCACTAACTTTTCAGATTTGTGGCCAGAAAATTTCTTGAGCACAGAGTCAGGATGTTGTCACTTTTATATCTGACTTACATTCTTATCTAGTAAATCTTTGTCCCAGGAGTTTGTCTTTATATTTCCTCCTAGACTGTTTTGTTGCCCTGTACCTCTGTGAATTATATGTCCTTACATTGCAATATGAACATTATTTTTCAGTAATGTTACAGATATCAATATTGATATGTGTTGAGGTGTATATACTGGCAGTCAAGTTGCTCGCACTCATTTTGGATTTGAATTTCATTCTCAAATGCCTGATTGTAATTGAACAAAATTTTTAGAGGTAGCATAGTGGTAATGTCCCTAGGCTAGTAACCTAGACCTTGGCTTGTGGTCTTTTTTTTGATTCATTCATGGGACATGCGAGTCACTGGGTGGCCAGCATTTTTTGTCCATCTCTCACTGCTCCAGGGTAACTGAAAGTCAACCACATTGCTATGGCTTAGGCCAGACCAGGAAAGAACAGCAGATTTCCTTCCTTAAAGGACATTAGTAAACCAGATGGATTTTTCGATAATTGACAACCGTTTCATGGTCATCAGTAGATTCTTAATTCCAAATATTTTTTATTGAATTCAAATTCCACCACCTGACATGGGCAAGATTCGAACCTGGGTCCCCAGAACATTAGCTGATTTTTCTGGATTAATAGTCCAGTGATAATACCACTAGGCCATCACCTCCTCAATGCTGGAACTCCCCAGTGAACCCATGTCCCCTCTGGTGACCTGGGTTCAAGTCCCACCACAGCAGATGGTAGAATTTGCATTCAAATAATAAATCTGGAATTTAAAGGTTAGTTTCAGTAATGGTGACCATGAAATCACTGTTGATAGTCATAAAATTCATTTGGCTCATTAATACCCTTTTGGAAAATAAATCTGCCATCCTTACATTGTCTGGCCTATATGTATTTGACTGTTAAATATTTCTGAAATGGCCTAGCAAGCCACTCAGTTGCATCAAAGCATTAGAGAAAAGTTGATAAAGAATGAAGATGGACAACATGGCATCAACCACAAACAACAATGGTACATCTGGCTCTGTTTACCTTACAATGTCCTCCTGAGGCCTTGTGCAAAACTGGGAAAGAGCTATCCCATGGAGTCATCAAGCAGCAGCCTGATATAGCCATAGTCACAGAATCATATGTTGCAATGTCCTGGACACTGCTTTCACCATCCCTGTCAGTGGATCAGGAATGTTCCAGCAGAGCTGGTGTTACAGTAGCACACTGTCCGGAGGAGTTGTCTTGGAAGTCCTCAACATTGACTCCGGACCCCATGAAGTCTTATGGCATCAGGTCAAGCATGGATGTGGAGATTTCCTGCTGATTACAACTGTCAAGATCCACGGTACAGAAAAGCACCCCCCCCCCACCCACCCTGCCACCAAGAGAGAAATGGAGGTTTGATATGAAACCACAGTTGTAAATCAGTCGAAGTAATGTTTCGGCCGGAATGACAGACAGCATATGGAGTTACACAATATTACATTCTGCATCATGAAATAAAAACAAATTCTACCAATTCAATTCATTGAACCATTCATTCTCATGTCTTTAAAATGACACCGATGCATTTGTGATGAATAAACATTAGAGCCACAGACAATCCAAATTGTATTATCCATAAATCCAGTCTCACATCATAACACTCTGTATCATCTCTCATATTTGCATCACTGTATGGCCCTAGTACCTCGACATCCAAATCACAGTAGTATTAATGTACTTCCCTGTCTCACAATGGCATTAGTTGCTAATGTGCAGCCTAGTATCTCTGCACCCAATCAAATATTGGCATTTCTACATAGCCTAACATCTGTCTGCTGTCACATATCATACTAAAGGAGAACTCAGAGTCACTGTAACAATTTTCTCATAACAGATGAATTTTCTACATTAACCTGTTACTCACCAGGTTGACGAGCTCGTGGTAGCAAATCTGGCCCTGCTCATTGCTCTGTACGAGAGCAAACAGCATCTCGAGTTTGGTGGGATCCAGCTGTAATTCATGGCTCTGAAGCAGATTAGAAAAGTGCTCCACAGCAATGAAACCAGTGTTCTCTGGGTCGAGCTGCAAGAACCAAGGAGAGACAATTAGAGCTTATTCAATAAGTTATGTTCAATAAGATATGTCCAATAAGTTCAATGTGTTATTTTATTTATCTGCACAGTCATTATTATTTCTTCCAACTTTATCCCATCAATGTGGTACAATACAGAATCCCTACGATGCAGAAAAATGCCATTTGGCCCATCGAGCCTGTACTGACAACAATCACCACCCCCCCCCAGGTCCTATCCCTGTAACCCCACATATTTATTCTCCTAATCGCCCTGACACTAAGAGGCAATTTATCATGGTCTGCAATCTTTGGTCTGAAGATGAGCAGGTTAGGTGCCCTGGCCATGCTAAATTGTCTCTTAGTGTCCCAGGATGCAAAGGTTAGAGAGATTAGTGGGGTAAATATGTGAAGTTGTGGGGATAGTGCCTGGGTCAGATTGTTGTCAGTACAGACTCGATGGGCTGAATGGCCCCCTTTTGCACTGTAGGGATTTTATGATCTTTGGACAGTAGGAGGAAACTGGAACACCCAGAGGAAACCTATTCAGGCAAACTCTACACGGACAGTGACTCAGGACCAGAATTGAGCCTGAGTCCGTGGTGCCGTGAGGCAGCAGTGTTAACTACTGTGCCACCATGCTGCCCTTAACAATCATAAACAACAAAAAACATGTTACCTGTTCCAAAACCTCTTGTCAGTTACATTTCTTATTAGAGTCCAAATTTAGATTGACTTACAATTCAATTATCCTTTCTTCCTCAAGGGTGGATCACATTTTGTGTGCCACCTCCCCACATCGCCAATTGAAATTTAGGATCTTACCCTTGGAAAATCATGGCAACAACCAACGTCCTCCTTAATGGTGTAATATATTGGTGAACGCACAGTGCACCTTTGGACACGAAGAGAAAAATTATCATGACCAGTTCAACTAACTTGCACGTCTTTGGATTGTGGGAAAAAAATCAGAGAACACACAAGCAGATGGGGAGAACACGCAAACCCCACTCAGTCACCCAAGGCCAGACTGAAACCCAGGCCCCTGGCACTGTGAGGTGACAGTGCTAACCACCACGCCATCATGAACAGAGACAAAGCTAAAGCGAAAGGTATTATTATGGGAAATGGTAAAGGTACTGTCACATGGCAGGATAGAGAGTTCAAATCTAACACCAACAGATGAGACCAGAGGTTGTAAAAAGAATAAAAGGATAAAACTAAAAGCTCTATATCTGAATGCACATAGCATTCAAAATAAAAAAGATGAATTGAGAGCACACATAGAAATAAATTTGATATCCCATTATTGCAGCATTCATGCGAGATTTTAATCTACATATATTGATTGGAAGAATTAGATGGACAAAGATAGCTAGATATAGAGTTCATGGAATGTTTCCAGAATAGTATCTTAAAATAGCATGTTCTGAAGCCAACCAGAAAGAAGGCTGTACTAGGCTTGGTATTGTGCAACAAGATGGGAGTAACTAATGATCTCATAGTAAAGGAACCCTTAAGAATCAGTAACCAAAATATGATTACATTTTACATTCAGTTTGAAGAAGAAAGTCGTGGGTTTGAGACTATGTTTTGAAAGTTAAATAAGGGCAACTATAAGGAAATGAGAACCAAGCTGGCTAAAGTGAATTGCCAAAATAGGTTAAGGGCTGGACAATAGAGATTTAAGGGAATATTTCAGAATGCACATGATAAATACACTCCAAAAAGTAACAAAGAAACACATCTGACTCTTCCAATAAGAAATGTGCAGGAGAAGGCCATTTGGCCCTTCAAGCCTGCTCCACCATTCATCACAATCATCCAACTCAAAAAACACTTATCCTGTTTTTTGCCCACAATCTTTGATCCCATTTATAACAAGTACTATATCCAGCAGACTCTTGAAGACATTCAATGTTTTGGCATCAACTATTTCCTGTGGTAATGAATTCCACAAGCTCACCAGTCTTTGGGTGGAGAAATGTCTCCTCACTCCATCCTAAATGGTTTACCCTGAATCCTCAAGTAAGAAAATGTCTAAGGGACAGACTCACTGCCCACAGTTAGCTAGAAGAGTTAAAGATAGTTTCAGACTTAAAATAAAAACATTTCATTGTGCAAAGACTGTTGGCAGGTTAGAAGGTTGGACAAAATGTAAAGAACAGCAAAGGATAACTAAAAGATGAATAAAGAGGGAAATATTAGAGTACGAGATGAAAATGGCCAGAAATATTTATAATTTTGTTTATCAAAGTGAGTATTCTTGTAGAAAGTGAGTCTGGAGAGTTGATAATGGAAAATATGGAGATAGCAGATGAATTGACAGATATTTTACATCAGTCCACTACAGAGGATACAAGTAACATCCCAGAAACAGCTATTAACCAGGAAATAGGAGGAAGGGAGGAATCTGGAAAAATTACAGTCACCAGAGAAGTGATACTGAGTAAATTGTTGAAAATGCAGGCTGGCAAGAGCCCGGATTCTGATGGGCTTCACCTCAATCTTAAAAGAAATTAAAGTGAGATAGCTGATGCAAAAGCAAAAAACGCACGCGACTGGAAGGCAGCAGCAAAGAACCAAGTTTCCAATTGACCGTGTATCAGCTATTGAATATAGCCAGTGAAGATTGTGGTGTTTTAATTGATCTCAGCATCTCTTGGCCAAAGCAGCAGAAAATAAATCAAATGCTCCAGGCCAGCATGTCTGCCCCAATTCTGGGGGCAGGTGAGGCTCGCAGAACAGATTTCTCCATTGACCTCAGGCAGGCGAGGAGGCAGAATTCCAGCATATGTATGCGTCTGATCATTAGCCAGGTGGAAGCCTGCAATACAGGATCTCCTCCCTCAACTTCTACACCTTTTTACCTTTAAGAGGATGAAAAGAGACCTGTCTCTCTTACCAAGTCTCTGACCATCTTCCTAATATCTCCACATATGGTTCAATGTCAAATTTTAGTTTGTTTTAGCTCTTGTGAATTGCCATGTGATATTTTATTATGTTAAAAGTGTTATATAAGTACCAACATAGCTGTTGTCATTGTAGATGTCAGTCTTTTCTGATAAAATAGCCTTATCGGTTGCCCAGGCTCACCCAGAAAGGATGACCGCTTGAGTGCTAAACCACGTGACACCTCATGAAATCCTACTCCATCTTCAAGAAAGGGAAAAGGCAACAAATGTAGAGGATAAAATGCCTATACAAATCTTATCTCACTGTTGTAGGGCTGGATATACTAAGCTCATTCATCAATTACCATGACGATGGATAGCACTTGACAAGAAACACAAAGTGCCACCCACATGAGAGTTATTTTCTCTTGCTGCTTTCAGTGGTCTGTACACGGTGACAAAATCTGTGCAAGAGTGCTTCAGTGCAGCAAAGTGTGGAGAAACTTCACGTTGTATGGTCACCGTGGAAAAGAATGATCTCAAATCAGGCATGCAAGACCTGTAAAATTTAATGAAGTGAAGAATTTTCTCTTGGCAGAAACCTGATCCATATGTATGATTGTTTTATCCAAGCTATGTCTGGTTTACAATCTGGTTTGTTGGCTGGTTTAATTGATTATGTGCTCAGGTGCAGTCTGCTTATTGTCAGTATCTGCTGGTGTGAGATTTGGAGTCTAAGCTCAAAGTGTTGGTTTAAAGAGTTAAAGTTTATTCATTAGTCACAAATAAGGCTCACATTAACACTGCAATGAAGTTATTGAGAAACTTCCCCTAGTCACCATACTCCAGCGCCTGTTTGGGTCAATGCACCTAACCTGCGCATCTTTCAGACTGTGGGAGGAAATCAGAGCAAGCAGACAACATGCAAACTCCACCAGACAGTGACCCAAGCCAGGAGTTGAGCCCAGATCCCCAGCACTGTGAGGCAGCAGTGCTAAGCACTGTGCTGCCATGCCATGGTTCACACCCAGGCTGAATAGGAAACCTTTCTGTATGGAGTACTGACAGCCATTTGGCATAGCATGAATTCCAGGTCTGTCCACCTAGACACTCATGTGCTGCTCTATAAATCCTGTCCAATTTGACTAGAACCCCCTTTGGCAAGACAGCAATCCTCTGGTCAGCATCATGCCTCTATAGCACAGAATACAAAATAATTTGAAATGATAACAGAAGGCTTCAATTGAGACAGCGCAAAACCTTATGGCTCCCTGGGGCAATTCAAACAGCGTAAGTTGACAACAAGCTGCAGTTCTTTTCTAGTATGATTAACATAATAATGATCTCTGCTATTATGTAGTTTCTGTTTATTTTAGAAACCAACATTTGCAATATTGCTTTCAGCAGATTTCACATTGCTTAGATTTGGGGAGAACAGTTCCTCTGATTTTTTTTTATTTGTTTGTGGGACATGGACGTCACTGGCTAGGCCAGCCCATCCTTAGTTGCCCCTTGAGAAGGTAGTGGTGAGCTGCCTTCTTGAATCGATGCTGTCCATGTTCTATGGGTTCACCCACAATTTAGGAGGGAATTCCAGGATTTTGACCCAGCAACTGCAAAGGAAGGTGATATATTTCCAAGTCAGGATGGTGAGAGGCTTGGAGGGGAACTTGCAAGTTGTGGTGTCCTCATTTATCTGCTGCTGTTATCCTTCTAGATGGAAGTAGTCGTGGGTTTGGAAGGTGTGGTCTAAGGATCTTTGGTGAATTGCTGCACTGCATTTTGTCAATAGTATACACTATTGCTACTGAGCGTTGGTGGTGGAGGGACTGAATATTTGTAGATGTGCCAATCAAGCGGGCTGCTTTGTCCTGGATGGTGTCAAGCATCTTGAGTGTTGCTGCACCATCCGGGCAAGCTGGCAAGGATTTTTCATCATAGTCTCTTCTTTCTGGTTGAGAGAATTCCACATCTTTAAGATATGTGCCAGAGTTTTACCATCTCACCAACCCAAGCCTCATCACATCCTGCCCAAAGCCAACTGAGAATTCCATTCTGCAAGCCTCACCTGCCCGAATTCTGAGTCGAGCGTGCCGATAAAATTCCAGCTACGTTCTTCTATGGAAACCAGTTTTAAAGCTTACGATGTATAAATGTTATACACTCATGCAGTATATGTTAATTAGCAACATTTGTACATGTCAAAATTTTTGTTTCAAGAGGCCAAATCTACAAACAGTGCTATTTCTGCTCACATAAAATTTTTAGCATTTAAATAGGCCATTCGGCCCAGCTGGGCCTTGTCAGTATTTATGCATCACATAAGGTTCCTCCCACCCTTCTTTATCTAACTCTATCAGCATATCCTTCTATTCTTTCTTCCTCATACATTTATCTCTAGTCACTCTTTAAATGCATCTCTGCTAGTTGCCTCAACTACTCCATGTGATACCATTCCATAGTTGAACCAGAGCCAATTGAGTGAAAGATAAGGAAAGGTCTTGGTTATTTAAGGCCAAGGATGAAACTGCCATGCAAGAGAAACTGCCCATTCAGATGCGCCTACAAGATACGACAATAAAATAAGTGTGCTACTGAGCTTTAGACTTTGTTTCAACAAAACTAGATGTGCAGACTACCAAATCATTTTATAAACTTTCAAGGAATACCTTAGGATAAATAATTAAATCATTATGAACAACTAACATGATTAATAATAGTTAAAAAAATGAAATTGATACATCAAAGGTAAACTGTGAGCAATTGCAAATGTCTTTTGAGAGATCATGTTATTTTGATAATCTCCTATTTGGGGCTGGTGAAAAGATGTCTTTGGGGATGGTTTCTGATCTCCATCAGGCTACTCAAGTATTCATCCATCCACTTAGTCTCAAAGCAGAAAAGAGTCATTCCAAAGTCAACATCTCCAAATGAAAACACTGAGACTACAGCTTGGGAAACCTGACATTACCCTAAGAATTTGACATTCAAAATTTGAAATTAGTTGCATATTCAGCAAGTAGCAATATGTAGAATTCCATCAGCACTAGATCTGAGTACTAGTATAATCCGAGTAAGTGTAAATCACCACCACAAAAATATATCTAGTAGATTATCTTTTTAAGTTTAGTCTTGGCATGTGGGCATCACTGACAAAGCCAGTATTTATTAGTGCCCGTCCCTAATTAGCCTTGAAGAGCTGCCTTCTTGAACCACTGCAGTCCATATGGTGTAGGTACACCCACAATGTTGTTAGGGTGAGGGTTCCAGGACTTTGACCTAGCAATGGTAAAGGAACTTCAATATACTTCGAAGCTTTGCAAACAGTGGGAGAATCATGAAATCCCTATAGTATGAAAAGAGGCCATTCGGGCCATTGAGGCTATACCAATAACAATCCCAGCCAGGCAAGAAGGGAATGGGTAACCATCAGGTAGAGCAAGAGGTGAGGCAGCAGGGCAGGAATCTCCTGTGCCCATTCTCCTAAAAATGATGTACCGCTTTGTATACTCTCAGGGGAAAGCAGCAACAACCAAATTCATTGCACTACAGTTGGTTCTGCTGCAGGGGGATGGAATTAAAAAATGTGAGGATGCAATAGTTTTAAGGGATTCCATTGTAAGGGGAATAGATAGGCATTTCTGTGGCTCCAAACGAGACTCCAGGATGGAATGTTGCCTCCCTGGAGCTGCATCAAGCATGTCTCGAAGCAGTTACTGGACATTCTGGAACAGGAGGGTGAACAGCCAGTCGTCATGGTACACATCAGTAAGAAAGGGGATGAGATCCTAAAAGCAGAATATAGGGAGTTAGGAAGAAAGTTGAGAAGTCAGGCCTCAAAGGCAGTGATCTCAGGCTTACTACCACTGCCAAGTGCTAGTCGGAATAGGAATAGCAGTACATTGGATGAATATGTGGCTAAAGAGGTGGTATGAGCAGGAAGTTTCAGATTCCTGGAACATTAGACTAGTTCAAGGGGAAGTGTGACTAGTACAAGTTGGATGGGTTGCATTTGGGCAGGACTGGGACTGATGTCCAAGAAGTAGTATTTGCTAGAGTGGTTGGGGATGGTTTCAGCTAAAATGGAAGGGGGATGGGAACCGATGCAAGGAGTCAAAGGGAATGAAGGACAAAAACAAAAGACAGAAAGGGAATTTAAACAAAAGGGCGATAGGCAGAGAAACCAAAGACTAGATTTAAACAGGGCCTCAGTAAAAAATAGGGAATGTTAATGTTAAAAAGACAGCAGCACGGAGCATTCGCAATAAAGTGGATGAATTAATCATGCAAATAGATGTAAAACAGGTATGATATAGTTTGAATTTCAGAGACATGGCTGCAGGGTGACCACAGCAAGGAACTGAACATCCAATGGTATTCAGTATCGGGGAAAGACAAACAAAAAGATAAAGGTGGTATACTTGCATTGCTGGTTAAAGAGGAAATTAACAACATACTAAGAAAGGATATTAGCTCTAACAATGTGTAATCTGTATGGTTAGAGCTTTGAAACACCAAGAGGCAAAAAACATTAGTAGGGGTTGTATATAAACCCCAAACTGTATTGGTAATTTGCGAATAACATTAATCAGGAAATTAGAGATGTATGAGGTAAAGGTACATCTGTAATTTGGGTGATTTTAATCTGCATATAGATTGGGCAAATCAAATTAGTCACAATACCGTGGAGGAGGAATTCCTGGAGTATGTATGGGATGGTATTCTGGATGTTGAGGAACTGACTAGAGAACAGGCCACTCTGGACAGGCTATTGTGTAATGAGAACTAGCAGTCTTTGCGAGACCCCTTACTGATGAGTGAACATAACATGACAGAATTTTTCATCAAGGTGATGTAGTTGAGTCTGGGACTAGGGCCCTGAATTTTAATGAAGGAAGCTACGATGGTATGAGGCGCAAGTTGGCTATGATAGATTGAGAAAGGTTATTTAAGGGGATGATGGTAGATAGGCAGTAGCAAACATTCAGGGAATATTCCTGTCAGAGTAAAACTGAAAAGATGGCCTAACCATGGCTTACAAGGGAAAATAGAGGTGGTATTAAGTTCGAGGGAGAGGTACAGAAATTGGCCAAGAAAAACATCTGTTCTGAGGATTAGGGGCAGTTTTGAATCTAACAAAGAAGGACCAAGGGACTAAGTAAGAAGGGAAAAATAGAGTATGAAAGTAAGATTGTGGGGAACATAAAAAATGACTATAAAAGTTTTTATAGGTATGTGAGAAGAAAAAGATAGGTAAAGACAAATGTAGGCACCTTACATTTAGAAATAGAGGAATTTATAATCATAGAATCATAGGATCCCATTCAGCCTTTGAGCCTGCACCAACAACAAATCCCCCAGATTCTATCCCTGTAATTTCACATATTTACTTTGTCAAACCCCCTAATAGCATTGAGTCTGGGAAACCTCTTGAGTAGGGAGGGAAAAGAAACAACTGATGAACCTGTCACAGTTCAGCATATTTTTCCAACTTCTGCCATTGTGTTTATACTTGGACAGAAAAGTTCATAACACTCACTTATAAACTTGAGACTTATCCACTGCAATGAACAGGTTTAGCAAGATGAGATGTAATCATTAATCCATAAACATATTATCGAAAGTTACACTCACTAAAGGGGCCAATTCATACAGGTCGGCCGAAATTTACTGTCATGTCCATCCCAATTCCAGGGCCGGGTGAGGCTCGGAGAACGGTATTCTCCATTGGTCTCGGGTGGGATTGTACAGACCTTGTACGGACGTGCCAGTAAAATTCTGCCCATAATGTCAAAGACTTTAGAGAGACATAAAACAATGAGGAATCAACAGTGTATTCAAAGGTAGAGTTCCAGGTATGTGTAAAGTTGATAAGATACATAAACCGTTAAAGACCCCTGCTCCCCCATACTCCTTTTTCTTCATTTTGTCCACTGCCACCTTTAATTCGTGCATTAGTTCCTAGAAGAGAGATATTTAAACAGATGCCTGGAAGCCTTCTGTGCCACTCTCTTTCACTGTCATTGCAATCTGGTTCTCGTTTTCCTTGAAATCTGTGAAAGATTGATATAGGTAGTTGTTCAGGGCAGGTCAGAGAAATGACAGCATATGCAGACAAACCAATAAATTTATGACAGGTTTGACTATAAATAAAAGCAAACAATTCTTCAGAAATCTTTCAAAAAAACAAAAATAATTCAAAGGAGATGATTCTGTGAACATAAAGGCAAAATACTGCAGATGTTGGGATGGAAACGTGAACAGAAAATGCTGGAAACTCTCAGCAGGTCTGTCAGCATCTGTGGGGAGAGAATAGAGCTAACATTTCGAGACTGGATGACCCTTCATTGGAGGATTCTGTGAACCTGTGGTTCAATCATGAAGTAAATTCGAGGAATACTTTGCTGCCTGCTGTTCAAGAAAAACATTGTAACAAGTCTCACAAAATCAGGTTAAAGTCTAATTTTGGAATCACAAGCTTTCGGAGCGCTGCTCCTTCATCAGATGAGTGATGAAGTAACGCTCTGAAAACTCATGATACCAAATAAACCTGTTGGACTTTAACCTGGTGTTGTGAGACATTTTACTGCGCTTACCTCAGTCCAATGCCGACAACTCCATATCAAGAAAAACATAGTGGTTTAAAATGGCTTATAGGTTTATAGGTATAAAACAGTTCATCACTCAGCTTCCAATACTATTGCGGTTGGCGAGATTCCCTGGTCAGAAGAGCCCCTGAAACAGGGATGGCCTTGTGATAGGTTCTGAATGTGGCAGATATTGTAGCACCCAGATCTGACAGGTTGTCACAGGGCACTTGATTTCCCCCTGCAACCGCTGTCCAAATACTAATGAGGTCAGCCTTCAATAGGGATCCGGTCCCCTCCTGAGTCTCTGGCAGCCAACAGTTGTACTCCACCAGTACCATCAGAAAATGTAATCACAAATGTAAATGTTAGGACACAAGCACACAAACACAGAGTGCAGTTTATCTCATAGCATGTTTCCAGCGAGAGACTGTATTGGCATATTAACTTCCCTTCCACAGATAGAAGAATAAGGCCACAATAAATTTAACATCTTAACTTAGAATCCCTACAACAGAGAAGAAGTCCATTTGACCCATTGAGACTGCACTGACAACAAATCCATGCTATCTCTGTAACCCTACATAATTATCTCGTTAACCTCCTTGAAACTAAGGTCAATTTAGCATTACCAATCAACCTAACCTGCACATCTTTGGACTGTGGGAGGAAACCAGAGCACTCAGATGAAATCCTTTCCCCGTAACTTTTGATTCCCTTACTGATCAAATATCTGTCTGTCATTTTCATAAACAACCTGGATGAGGAAGTGGAGGGATGGGTTAGTAAGTTCGCCGACGATACAAAGGTTGGTGGTGTTGTGGATGGTCTGGAGGGATGCCAAAAGTTGCAGCGGGACATAAACAGGATGCAAGACTGGGCAGAGAAGTGGCAGATGGACTTCAATGCAGATAAATGTGTAGTGGTCCATTTTGGCAGGAATAATGGGATGAAGAAGTACAATATAAGAGGTAGGAGTCTTAGCTGTGTTGTAGAGCAGAAGGATCTCGGGGTCCGGGTCCATAGGACTCTTAAATCGGCCTCACAGGTGGAGGAAGTGGTCAAGAAGGCGTACGGTGTACTGGCCTTCATTAATTGAGGAATAGAGTTTAGGAGTCAGGAGGTAATGATGCAGCTCTATAAGACTCTTGTCAGACCTCACTTGGAGTATTGTGCGCAGTTCTGGTCGCCTCACTATAGGAAGGATGTAGAGGCTATTGAGAGAGTGCAGAGGAGATTTACAAGGATGCTGCCTGGATTGGGAGGCAGGCCTTATGAAGATAGGTTGAGGGAGCTGGGACTCTTCTCACTGGAGAGACGTAGGCTGAGAGGCGACCTGATAGAGGTTTATAAAATGTTGAGAGGAATAGATAGGGTGGATTCTCAGAGACTATTTCCCCAAGCAGAAATGGTCACTACGAGAGGACACAGATTTAAGGTGCAGGGAAGCAAATACAGAGGGGATGTTAGGGGTAAGTTTTTCACTCAGATGGTGGTGAGTGAATGGAATCGGCTGCTGTCGGAGGTGGTAGAGGCGAACTCGCTGGGGTCTTTTAAAAGACTTCTGGATGAGTATATGGGAACGAATGGGATAGAGGGTTATAGATAGGTCTGTGGATTGGTAGATATAGATGTGATCGGCGCAACTCGTGGGCCGAAGGGCCTGTTTGTGCCGTAGTGTTCTATGTTCTATGTTCTTGTTCTATCTATCTCAGTTTTAAATATAAATGAGGACTCTGCCCTCACAGCTTTGTGCGGCAAGGAGATCCAAAGACTCACAACCCCCTGAGAGAAGAAATTCTTCCATATCTCAGTCTTAACATGGCACTCCTTTATTCTGAGACTATGCCCTCTGGTCCTAGAGAGTCCCATAAGGGGAAAAATCTCCTCAGCATTTACCCTGTCAAGCCCATTAAGAAGTCAAAATACTTCAACAACATCACCTCTTATTCTTTTAAATCCCAATGAGTAGAGTCCTAACTTGTTTAACTTTTTGTCATAAGACAAAAATTTGGGAACCACCAAGTTCAGTCACTCCAGGCTATAAACCATGTGCTACCATCTTCCATGAGTCTGCCTTGCAAGTGCGAAAAGACATACCTAGGAATGGTGAGGAAGAAGTCCGGGACATTGTCAGTAAGGTATGGTATGGTATGTACCAGGACTAGTTACAGTGGATGCAGAAAAGATGGTCCTGATGGTGGGAGCTTGTCTAGAATCAAGGGTCACAGTCTCAGGATAGGTAAACCATTTAGGACGAAGATGAGGAGATACTTCTTCACCCAACAAGTGGTCAGCCTATAGAATTCATTACCACAGGAAGTAGTTGATATCGAAACATTGAATGTATTCAAGAAGCAGCTAGATATGGCACTTCGGGCAAAATGGATCAAAGGTTATGGGGAGAAAGCAGGATTAGACTATTGAGTTGGATGATCAACCATGATTGTGATGAATAGTGGAGCAGACTCAAAGGGCTGAATAGCCTCCTCCTGCTTCTATCTTCTATGTTTCTATGATTATGTCAGGCTGTTGTTTAACTAGTTTATAAGACAGTTCTCCAAATTCTAGAATAAGTCTCTATATGTTAATGAGGAGGACATTTGCAGGGTAGCTAAAGAATGTGTGCCTTTGGTGTTTTCAATGCTAGCTGATTCCAAAAATCTTCTGGGTTTTATTTTTATTTAACTTTTCTGTAGGAATCTGATACAACTGAATGGCTTGCTTGGCCAGTTCAGAAGGCAATTAAGAGTCAACCATATTGTTTGGGGTCTGGAATAACATGTAGAATAATGGGTAAGGGTGGCAGATTTCCTCATTGAAGAGCATTATTAGTGAATCAGAGATACCACAACTTAACCAGAATCTTCCAGGAACATGGCATAGAGTATGCAGTCCAAGGTTAGATAATTGTGGATAAAAGCAAATTACTACAGATGCTGGAATCTGAAGCCAAAAGAGAAAATGCTCGAAAATCTCAGCAGGTCTGACAGCACCTGCAAGGAGAGAAAAATGCTGATGTTTGACAAAGCTCTTTTTTAGATAATTATGGGTTGTGCATCAGGATATATAAAAGTATTAAAAGATGTGTAGCGACAGAGCTCATGAAAACACACAGCCATTTCCCACGTTTACATCATATCATAGAGTTGGAGAGCACATCAAGTCTGCAATGACAATAACTAACAGAAAAGGCATGCAATGTGAGCACCAAATAACTGAAGATAAGAGCAGGAGGAGACTATTTGGTCCTTTGAGCCTGCTCCGTCATTTATTATGATCAAGGCTGATCATCCAATTCTATAGCCTAATCCTGCTTTTTCCTCATAACCTTTGATCCCATTCACCTCAAGGACTATAATCCAGCTGCCTCTTGAATACTCAATATTTTGGCAACTGATTGATATTGAGTTGAAATTTAGCTGCATGATATGAACAACAAGTGCAATAATACCCACCAATTTAATAAAAAGATTAAGCTATTTATTTCAAGACAAGTGACTATCGTACCAACAAATTAACGATTGCTACTGATATTACACATGACAATTTTGCAAGAACTTTGCGATATTCAGTTATAGATTCTTAACCACAATCTGGGCAATTCATAGTAATGGTGATTACAATAAGCATGGGATTTCCATCAGTGTTAGCTCACTGCAATTAGCAGGAAATGTGCAGTAATCATAGCACAGAGGACAATCTAGAGAGAATTATTGTAATATTGGGAATTGCGTACTTAACCTACAAGTGTCACTTTTAAAATAAGTCTCACGCATTGAAATGTAATAGTTTGCAAAAGTGTTTTGTACAGAAGCTACTGTGTTCCCTGGTAATGTCTGAAAACCTAACAAAAATGTTTACCAAATCCACATAAATAGCAGTTTTAAAAAAATGTTTATTAGTGTCACAAGTAGGCTTACATTAATACTGCAATGGAGTTACTGTGAAAGTCCCTAGTCGCCTGTTTGGGTACCTGGAGGGAAAGTTTAGCATGGCCAATATACCTAGTCAGCATGTCTTTCGGACTGTGGGAGGAAACTCATGAAAATATGAGGAGAATGTGCAACTTCTACGCAGTATGAATTCTCACAAAATCAGGCTGAAGTCCAAATTTGAAATCTCAAGCTTTCAGAGTACTGGTCCTTCCTCAGATGTGTGAAGAGTGACTCTTAGATCTCACCTGAGGAAGGAGCAGCACTCTGTAAGCTTGTGATTCCAAATAAATCTTTTGGACTTTAACCTAGTGTTGTAAGACTTCGTACTGTGCTTACCTGAGATCAACGCCAGCATCTCCACATCAAAACTCCACACAGGCAATGACCCAAACTGTGAATCAAACCCGGGTCCTTGGCACTATGAGGCAGCAGTGCTAACCACTGTGTCACCATGCCACCCACTGTGCTATGATGGTTACCTTCAATGGAGGAGACACACATCTGCCTATCTTGTTTGACACGCTACATTATGTTTCAATTTCCAAACAATTGCAACTTAGACATGGTCTATTAATGATACATCAGAACAATTCTTCTCTCTCAAAAATATACTTGCCTGCAGATGTTTCAGTCTTTGATTAATGGGTTTCTTTATTTTCCATTTCATATATGCATAACTTTTTTCCATACAAAATTCAGGAATTCCCGTAGAGCCCGTAACAAGTCAAACATACTGATAACATCTAAACTGAGGGCTGTTGAATATCCCTGATGGCTACTCTGTGTTTGCAGCTGACGCTTCCAGTGTCAATCCATTATGAGATGCCATTTAAGAACAATTATTTGGTACCAATATATGTATTCAACTTGTAATTAACAATTTGTAGTGGTCAGTAGGTTGATCCATTACTGTATTTTTGTGACTTTGTGTTATTTGCATATAATTGAGCATTTCAATTTTTGATATTGTCAGCAAATCCTGCTATCATTTTAAGGATAGTTGGATGAAAATTAATGACTGAAAAATTAGGGCTGCTCTGAATTTGTCCCACTGACTACACTCAATTCCCTAATCAACACTGCTATCAATCAGCACAGTGGTTAGCGCTGCTGCCTCACAGCGCCAGGGACCCAGATTCAAATCCCGGCTTGGGTCATAGTCTATTTGGAGTTTGCACATTCTCTCTGAATCTGCATGGATTTCCTCCAGATTCCCCAATTTCCTCTCAGAGTTGAAAGACACGCTGATTAGATACATTACTGTGCTATATTCTCCCTCAGTGTACCTGAACAGATGTCAGACTGTGGTGACTAAGGGATTTTCACAATAACTTCACTGCAATTTTACTGTAAACCTATTTGTGACACTAATACATAAATTTTATCCAGTAAAACTTCACATCTGCAGTTTCTGGTTTGCTGACAGACCCACCTCACAAAACTGTCACCAACTTGTTGCAAAATCACAATTTTATATTCATTTATGGGAGATGGGTGTTGCTGGCTGGCCAGCTTTTATTGCCCATCCCTAGTTGCCCTTGAGAAGGTGGTGGTGAGCTGCCTTCTTAAATTGCAGAGGCCCATGTTTTATGGGTTCACCCACAACGCTGTTAGGGAGGGAATTCAGGATTTTGACTCAGCGACTGTGAAGGAATGGTGATGAATTTCCAAGTCAGGATGGTGAGTAGCTTGGAGGACAACTTGTAGGTGGTGGTGTTCCCATGTAAGTGCTGCCCTTGTCTTGCTTGTTGGAAGTGATTGTGGGTTGCTGTCTTTGGTAAACTGCTACACTGCACCTTATTTATAGTACTCACTACTGCTACTGAGCGTCGGTGGTGGAGGGATTGGATGTTTGTAAATGTGGCACCAATCAAGCAGGCTGCTTTGTCTTGGATGGTGTCAAACTTCTTGAGTGTTGTTGGAGCTGCACCCATCTAGGCAAATGGAGAGTATTCTGTCACACTCTTGATGTGTGCCTTATAGATGGTAAACAAGCTTTGGAAGTCAAGAGGTGAGTTACTCATTGCAGTATTCCTAGCCTCTGACCTGCTCTTGCAGCCACTGTGTTAGTGTGGTGAGTCTAATTGAGTTTCTGGTGAATGGCAAACCCAAGGATGTTGACAGTGGGGGATTCACTGATGGTAACATGATTGAATATCAAGGATCAATGGTTAGTGTGTCTCTTATTGATGATAGTTATTGCCTGGCATTTATGTGGCATGAATGTTATCTGTCACTTGTTAGCCCAAGCCTGGATATTGTCCAGATCTTGTTGCATTTGAACATGGACTGCTTCAATATCTGAGGAGTTGCGAATGGTATTGAACATTGTGCAATCATCGGCGAACATCCCTACTTCTGATCTTATGACATAGGGGAGATTATTGATGAAGCAGCTCCTAGGACACTACGCTGAGGGATTCCTGCAGAGAGGTCCTGGAGTTGAGATGACTGACCCTCCATAACCACAACCATCTTCTTATGTACAAGGTATGACTCTAATCAGCGGAATATTTGCTCCCTATTACCCATTGATTCCAGTTTTGCGAGAACACCTTGATGCCACAATCGGTCAAATGTGACCTTGATTTCACTTCTCACCTCACCGCTGGAATTCATGCTCATTCAAAAAGGCCACACAAATGGATAATAGATGTAATGTGAATATCACTGTGGTACAAAAAGATGCTTTTCAGTGAGTTTAAGATTGACACACAATCTTGCACTTTGCTTGACAACTAACCTGAGGTAGATTCAACAAAATGAACGAAGTGTTCCATTCTCAATTTAACAGCACAAAAATAATCATGTTTTGTCAAACCGATGAAGAAAATAAAGCAGTGACCTCACTGCTACATCACAGGGTCTCATTAAAAGGTTTTAGACTGTAATGAATGTAATAACTTAACAGCAATGTATCTACTTTACTTATGTTGAAGCTTAATAGCATTCTGACAGTAACATCCATAAAGATCAATGACTTGCATTACCAGCAATGGTCACTACTATTGCTATGCTATTCTACGTTAAGTGTGGGTAACAACGATTTGCACACAAAAGAAAGTGATCTACCGTTGTGATTATGTTTAAGAAAAAAAGCTCCAAGATTGTGATGTTCATCGATTTATGGATCAGCTTACTATATTAATCATTCTCATACTCATCTGATTCTTTACAAATGCATTTCAACTATCAGATATCCACAAAGTGTCTGACTCAAACCTGGCTTTGATGTTTTACTGCTCATATATCACACTAATAATACACGTGTTTGGCCAATACAAAGCCTTACACGATCTGTAAGGCATCAGACTTAAAGGCATTTCAACTTCTGTCCACTGTGTGCTTTAGGTTAATATTTTCATAACACGCTTATGAATTGGTTATTAGTAGTTTTGTTGTATAGAATTATTTCTCGTCTTAGTATTTAGGAACATTCAGAGAAATACAGAAGATAAGAGCAGGAGGAGGCCATCTGGCCCTTCAATCCTGCTCCACTATTCATCACAATCATAGCTGATCGTCCAACTCAATAGCCTAATTCTGTTTTTTCCCCAGAATCTTTGATTCCATTCGCCCTAAGCGCTATATCTATGTCTTAGATATAGTGTCTTGTATTGTCTATGTCTTAATTCCACAAGTTATGTGATATATGCACACAATTAAAACACAAGTGAAAAGAGCAGGGATACGCCATTTGGTCCTCAAGCTTACTGCATCATTCAATAAGCCCATGGCTGATATGATGTGGCCTTAACTTCACTTTCTTGCCTGTTCCCATTATCTCTTGATTCCCATGGTGACGTAATGGTTAGCAATGTTGCCTCACAGCGCCAGGGACCAGGGTTTGATTCCCAGTTTGGGTCACTGTCTGTGCGGAGTCTGCATGTTCTCCCTGGTGTCTGCGTGTGTTTCCACCGGTTTCCTCCCACAGACCAAAAGATGTGCTGGTTAGCTGCACTGGCCATGCTAAATTCTCCCTCACTATACCTGAACAGGCACTGGAGTGTGACGACTGGAGGAGTTTCACAGTAACTTCATCACAGTATTAATGTAAGTCTACTTGTGACACTAATAAATAAACTTTAACAAAAATCTGTCTAACCCATATATTCAAAGACTTTCTCTGGGATAGCCAATCCAAACCCTAACTGTCCTATGAGAGAAGAGATTCCTTTTCATCTCCATCTTGAATGGGAGATCCTGGTGTGATTTTCCCACACTGCTAGACTGGTCAAGTAGCAAAGCAGGCAGGAAATTTCAACAGGTGGTCAAAAATCGGACTTGCACCCAGCGTCCACTAGGTCACGATTCGCCTGGGTCATCTTTTTTCACGCAATCAGCCTCTCACAAGGGAACAGTGTGAGGCTGATTTTAATATTCATAGGTTCATGAGGGTGGAGGGGAGGGCGTCTTGAGAAGTGACAGCCTGGCACTGCCAGCCTGTGACCCTGGAATTGCCAGCCTGTCACCCTGGACACTGGCCAGAGCACCCTGGCACTGCCAGTCTGGCTCACTGGCAGTGCCCAGTGGGTGGGACTTGAGGGACAGCACCTTGTGGGGGCCAGGTCCAGACAGGGCAGGGACAGTCAGGGGAGGTAGACAGGAGGGAACGAAGGACTCTTTTCTGGGTGGGAGGTAGTGGTAGGTCCAGTGATCAAGGTTCAGCGCCAGTAATTAGGAATTCAAAGTGGAGGGTGAGGTCGGGGCCAGCAATCAGGGGCAGGGGTTTGAGGTGGGAGGGGGGTTGGGGGAGGGGGTCAGGTCTGGTGACCAGGAAATCTGAGATTGATCGCGGTCGGAGCTGCAGATTGGGAGGCCGGTGATTGGGAAGATGGGGGTCAGGGAGATAATCAGGAGGCCGGTGATGTCCAGGAGGGGCAGCTATTCCCATGGGGGAAAGACCATGTCCATGGGGAGGGATGTAATCTGATCTCCCAATACACTGGGAGCTCATGCACATGCAGGATTAGCCCCCTGATCACTCTGCTGCTGATCTCTTTGGCGAGCTTAGGCTCCATCCCTCCCGACTGGCATGGATTGCCTGATTGCTTCTGCATTGTAAGTGCCACAAATAACCGAGGCACACCTTGCTGAAAAAAATGGGCAGTAAAACCTCTCGCCCAGGGTGACGTAGTGGTTATCTCTACTGTCTCACAACGCCAGGAACCCAAATTCAATTCCCGGCATTGTCTGTGTGGAGTTTGCACATTCTCCCCATGTCTGCATGGGTTTCCTCTAGGCGCTCCAGTTTCTTCTCACAGTCTGAAAGACATGCTGGTCAGATGCATTGGTCATGCAAGAATTTCCCTCAGTGTACCTGAACAAGTGCAGAGCATGGTGACTAGTGGATTTTCACAGTAACTCCATTGCTGTGTTAATGTAAGCCTACTTTTGATACTAATGAATAAACTTTTGCTTTTTACTTTGTGTTGTCATATAGCTCGTGCTGGAAGATAGATGGGCAAATTTTTTGTTTTATAATGCTAGGTTCCTTATGCTACAATATATATAGTTTTCTCAGTTACCAGTTTACTCTGGCACTGTGAGGCGGTAGTGCTAACCATTGTGGCACCGCACCGCCCCACTGTATACAGTTGTTGCAGTGCTATATAACATGTCTGTTATATAGCACTGCAAGATAGCAGGACAGAGTACACATGTGGCCGTTGCAAACCTATATTAAAAAAAAATCAATTGATTCATTTAAATTTTAAGGGAGCACAAGCTAGTAAGTTAATAGAATCGGTGTGTTATAAATTAAATAGATAGAGGATTTAGTAATTTATGAAAAATTAAATGACTAAAAATCTCTAACACCCTTCAGCAAACATCAGTTTGTTTCCGACATCTTTCAGCTGCCCGTTTTTAAATAAATCACCCTGTGCCACCTTGGATCCTCTAAAAATAACCCAAGCGCAGGCTCGACTGCGTGGCCCTGAATTGATTCATTTCCTTACTTCTTGCAGATTCATTAAGCTATTCTTTGCTCTCTTGGCTGATCTCAATTATTAAAATAAGAAAGAAGAGGAGTTTCAGCTTCCTTCTCCGCTAGCAGTCAGTCAACCGTCAGCTTGTTAAAGAGAGACAGTGCCTCTGGTGAATAGAAAGAAATAAAAAGTGTTGCAAAATGTACACAGAGGGGGAACTGGTGCAGGCCAACCAGTGTGGATCGGTTCCGGTCTCAAGCCCTAATAAATGGGGAGGATTAACATCAAAAGGGGCATCTGGCTGTAAGACACTTGCCAAATCCAAAAGTAATGGTTGTATGCAGGTGATTGATTGGCATTATTCTGGCAACTCGTATAACATGGGGGTGGTATGGTGACACAGTGGTTAGCACTGCTGCCTTACAGTATCAGGGACCCAGGTTCAATTCCCGACTGGGGTCACTGTCAGTGTGGAGTCTGCATGTTCTCCCCATGTCTGCATAGTTTCTTCTGGTAAGCCCGGTTTCTTCCCACAGTCCAAGGATGTGTGTGTTAGATGGTTTGACCATGCTAAATTGCCCCTTAATGTCAGGGTTTGTAGGGTAAATAAGTAGGATTGTGGGGATGGAGCCTGGGTGGAATTGTGGTCAGTGCAGACTCGATGGGCCAGGTAGCTTCCTTCTGCACCATCAGGATTCTATGATTACGTAAGGAAAAGTTGAGGTGGGGGGGACCAACCAACCAACAAACACAAGGGGACAATTCCACAACAGAATTCTCACCACCTAATCGATTCCATTCTAGCCAAACCTCCTGGTGTTAGGATTGAACTCAATAATTAGCCATCACAAGACACATTTCAAAAATGTTAGAACTAAATCTGATTAGACCTAGGAATGCCTGCACCAGCCTGCTGCTATCTGAAGAGGAAGAACATGCAAAATTATGGAAATGAGGCAAGGGAATGGCACTGGATAGACATCTCTCTCAAAAGAACCAGTGCAGACTCAATGGGCCAAATGACCTTCTTCTGCGCTGTAAAGATTCTGTCACCAAAACCTTACCATCCCGCCCGCCACAGGAATTGGAGCAGGCACAGGGAGGACAATAGGAAGGTCCAGTGACCTGAGGCAGGATTTTACAGTTTTGGGACAAGTGAGACTGTAAAATCCTGCCCTGTGATTCTGGGGTGCAATTCATGCAATGAATTTTCCTGCAGCATTGGCACCTATAGATTGCTGCAAAACACACAGGCGGGTGGCTAAAGCAAGTTTCATGGATGAGAGGGTGGTAAGCTGATGTTTAAGATGTTTTACCTGTTCCCATTGAACTTGTTTTGTTGGTTTTATCCAATATTTTTGGATTACATCATTGTTGATCTGCTCAAGCCTGTCAAAGACGAACTGATCCAACATTTGATCCGAATTCATGAAAACAAATGGAGAAAAATTGGAGTTCAATTCGAGTCCCGTTCTGTCATCACAATATTGTAAAAGCAGGCTGGTTCAACGCTGTTGTACTAGCAAGAATCACTCAATCCTCCTGGCCAAGGATCACAATCTCAAACACACAGCGAAAAGTGGCATTGTAAATCCTGGTTATGTCTTTGTCAAGTATAATGCTAAAAGGAGTTCTTGCACATCGATCCTGCCAGTTGGAGGTGTGGATCTGCTGTACCAGCTGTCTGAAGACAGAACACGGATTAACCAGTTGGCAGCCTGCTGAGAGGCATAGAAAAATGGAATAGAAATAAAAAGAAAATAATGATCTTATCCATCTGTAAGTATGTGGTTTATAAGACGTTACCTGACAAAATTATACTTTCATAACAACAAGGAACGGAGGTTTTAAGAGCTTCCTGAGAATTATGGGAACGTTCTTTGTCGCTGTGACTAGTCTGTCTTTTATGAAGCATTGTCAAATACATAGAATCATTTGGTGCAGAAGGAGGCCTTTTGGCCCATCGAATCTGCACCAACCACAATCCCATCTAGGCCCTATCCCCATAACCCCATGCATTTACGTTACTAGTCCCCCTAAAGCTAAGGGGCAATTTAGTACAACCAATCAACCTAACACGCACATCTTTGGACTGTGGGAGGAAACCAGAGCACCCAGAGGAAACCCACGCAGGCACAGGGAGAACGTGCAAACTTCACACAGACTGGGAATCGAACTTGGATCCCTCATGCTGTGAGGCAGCAATGCTAACCACTGTGCAACTGTACATCATTACTGATATAATTTGATACATTTGTTATAGAAAGAATGTTAATGGCCCCCAACTTTCACCTTTACAGCTGTAGATGGACATTCAGGGAAATCAATCTGCATAAACTCACACTATGCCACAATGTCACTACTATGAATCTATCAGAATTGTTGCATTTAGCTGGGTCAAGTCTATCGGACGTGTTTGCACAAGATGAAGGCCATCTTCAACAATTGGAGGCAGGATTTTCCTTTGAGGAGTGGGAAACGGAAGTGGGGCTGTTTCTAGGTATTGGAAATATCTTAGTTGGGAGATGGTCACTGATCTTTACCCTGAACCACAACGTCTTCACTTTCAACAACCAGTTCACATGGAACAGCAATGGGACTAAATTTGTATCTCAATATGGCAATATCTTCAGGCACAAGTTCGAACAAGATCTCTTCATGACATGGGATCTTCAACTGACACCAGATACATTGATGACATTTTCTTCCTTTGGACTCACAGCAAAAAATCCACTCACCCGATGAAGGAGCAGTGTTCCAAAAGCTCGTGATTCCAAATAAACTTGTTGGACTTTAACCAGACTTCTTACTGAATTGATTTTCACTGCAGCTTGGAGCTGGGTTTAGCAGGTAATGAACCACTGAGGGGCTCAGAAGGGAGGCTGGACTCTTAAGTGGTAGCCCACTTTAAGCACACAACTGGAACCATTAGTGTAGCTCCTATTTCATTGCTTTACCTTCAGTTTGAAAAATTTGCCTCAGGAGAGGCAGAGGCCTGGAACCTATGACAGGACAGCTCCTCGATTTGCTGATGGGGGCCTGAAGGATTTCATTGAGGGAGAAAACAGAGGGGTCTTCATCTCTGCAGATAGCAAGGAGAGGCTACCCAGCCAAACCAAGCAGGCTGCGATGAAGATAGCTGATATGGCAAGTTGAGTACAACACTCAAGAAGATACCATAGAATCATAGAAATCCTACAGTGCAGAAGGAGACCATTTAGCCATCAAGGCTGCATTGACCACAATCCCATCTAGGCCCCATTTCTGTAACCCACGTATTTACCTTGCTAATCCCTCTAACCAAAGCATCTTGGGACACTAAGAAGCAATTTGGCATGCCAGTTCTCCTAAGCCACACATCTTTTGGACTGTGGGAGGAAGCTGGAGAACCCAAAGGAAACCCACACAGATGCAGGGAGAACATGCAAACTCCACACAGGCAGTGAGCCAATACGGAAGTCAAACTTAGATCCCTGAAGCTGTGAGGCAGCAGTGCTAACCACTATGCCACCATGCCATCCAATTTGGGTATTCACCTGAGGCATACAAACCTGAGGACACCTGCTCTGCTTGAACCTGGGAGGAATGTGAACAGAAGGCACTCATTCACCTCTCACAGTGGCCCAGGGCAATACTGATGGCACAGGAGCATGCAGCCTCTCATGAATAGGAACAGTTGCCATTGGCCATGTGGCCAGCAAAGCATTATCGTATTCCCTTTCCTTGTAGAAGAAACTCACTCACAATGCCCTCAAAAGACACAGCATATGCAGAAGCTTCTGCGTACCAAGACTAGTTCTCATGATCTCTTCTTGTATTGCCCACAGATACAGCTGTCGAGCAGTAAGAGATCATCCTAAAAATTACCAGGCCAAAGCACAGCCTCACAAGGGCTTGAAAGAAATTCCCTCACACCTTATAAGCAACCCTCCATCAGCACGGATACAATCACCTTAATGAGTTCTTGATGTGTTTAGATAGGGTGGTAATCATGACCTTAGTGTACAGAAGGAGCAGCCAAAACAGAGGCACTACGGTCAGATGTTCTTGACATTGACACCGCACTGCTCAGCTGTGTAGAGTTACAGGACAGGCTCAACTGTGACCAGCAGTGGCAGATGTGCTCCCTTATGTCTGAGTTCATGAAGCAGTGCAAGGTCTTCTTTCAATTTCTTGACATATCTCTCCTCCATACTTTGACCAACCTTTTATTCAACCTTCCTAATCATTTCTCTGTTGCTTAGAAACATACAAGATGAAAAATCAACCAAATTTCATCCAGTATACTTTTACCATTTTGGAAGTCACATGATACAGTAATATCAGAGTTATTATCTAATTGTGGCAATCAATCTCCATCAATTAGTCTACAATGTAACCTTACTCTAAGTGAGGGAAACTTGCAATGGTGGAAAATTTTGGCCGTCAAAAGTTAGTATAAAAATTACCCACTCTTCTCAAACATGCAATTCTCAAATCGTTCTTATACCTACTTTTAAATGTTTTTTTTATTCATTTGTGGAACATGGGCATCGCTGGCTGGCCAGCATTTATTGCCCATCCCCAGTTGCCCAAGGGCATTTGAAAGTAAACTACATTGCTGTGACTATGGAGTCACATGTAGGCCAGGCCAGGTAAGGAAGACAGATTTCCTTCTCTGAAGGGCATTAGTGAATCAGATGGGTTTTTCTGACAATCAACAATACTTGCAATGGTCATCAGTAAATTCTTAGTTCCAATTTTTTTTTATTGAATTCAAATTACATGATGCCATGATTGAAGGATGGATTAGTAAATTTGCAGATGACACTAAAGTCGGTGGAGTGGTAGATAGTGAAGAGGGGTGTTATAGTTTGCAGAGTGACTTGGACAAGTTGCAGAGCTGGGCCGAGAGGTGGCAAATGGAGTTTAATGTGGAAAAGTGTGAGGTAATGCACTTTGGCAGAATAATAAATGTGTAGAGTATAGGGCTAATGGTAGGATTCTTAATAGTGTTGATGAACAGAGGGATCTTGGTGTATTTGTGCATAGATCTCTGAAAGTAGGCAGTCAAGTCAATAAGGTTGTTAAGAAGGCAAATGGAGTCTTAGCTTTTATTGGTAGGGGGATTGAATTTCGGAGCCGCAACGTCATGTTGCAACTGTACAAAACTCTAGTGCGGCTGCACTTGGAGTATTGTGTGCAGTCTGGTCCCCACATTATAAGAAAGATGTGGAGGCATTGGAGAGGGTACAGAGGAGGTTTACCAGGATGTTGCCTGGTATGGAGGGCAGGTCCTATGAAGAGAGGTTGAAGGATTTGAGGTTGTTTCGTTAGAAAGGAGGCGGCTAAGAGGGGATCTTATTGAAGCATATAAGATGATTAGAGGTTTAGATAGGGTGGACAGTGATAGCCCTTTTTCCTAGGATGGAGAAAGCTAGCACGAGGGGACACAGCTTTAAATTAAGGGGTATGAGTTATAGGACGGATATCAGAGGTAGGTTCTTTACTCAAAGAGTGATTAGGGAGTGGAATGCCCTGCCTGCAGCTGTTGTAGATGCGCCCAGTTTGGTGGCGTTTAAGAGGTTAGTTGATAAGTATATGGAAGAGAAGGGAATGGTTTAGTTTGGAGGGTCATTGCTTTTTATATTGGTCGGCGCAACATCAAAGGCCGAAGGGTCTGTTCTGTGCTGTAATGTTCTATGTTCTATGTTCTATGATGGGATTTGAACCCAGGTCGCCAGAACATAAGCTCAGTTTTTGGATTAATAGTCTAGTGATAATACCACTGAGCCATCGCCTCCCTCTCCTTCTCTAAATATTATTTCATGAAAGAAATTGAAATGATTTGCATCTGAATTAATCAACATTATCCGCTTCCACCATCTACCAATCAATTGCTGAAATATTGGGGTAGATGTTGACTTTTCGGCAATGGAGAGGATGTCCAAATAGATCTCTCAGCACAGGTCACCACATTGAAAATGGTCTGGTGCAGCCCCCAACAAGATAAGTTACAGCTAGTGCATTTTTAAGCCAATACGGCGAGACAAAGACACTCAAAATCAAGTTCAAGACATATGCATTTGTTTACAGTTCCAGTATAGAACTAATCCACAGATCACAGCACTACTGCTGTAGGAAGGACACCATTCAGCTATGTTTCCTTTTACCAGAGAGGATTTGGCAACTTTTCCTTCTGAGAGGGTGAAAAGTATGAGTCTCCAGGTAGTGGAATTTGAATTCAATAAAAAAAATTGGAATTAAGAATTTACTGATGATCATTGTAAGCATTGTTGATTATCGGAAAAATCCATCTGGTCCTTTATAGAGTTTTCTTTTAGAGAAGGAAATCTGCCTTCCTTACCTAGTCTGGCCTACATGTGAGTCCATGTAGGACTCACAACAATATAGTTTACACTCAAATACCCTTGGGCAACTGGGGATGGGCAATAAACGCTGGCCAAGCAACGATGCCCATGTCCCACGAATGAAAAAAAAATTTAGAGGTAGATATGGGAGCGATTTGAGAAATGTATGTTTGGGAGGAGTGGGTACTTTTTATACTAACTTTTGACTAACAAAACTTTCCACCATTTCACGTTTCCCTCTCCAAGGGTTAGTTACATTTTTATTGATAGAGATTGATTGCCATCACCTATCACATCTTTAAGTTTATTTATTAGTGTCACAAGTAGGCTTTCACTAACGAATGAAGCTACTGTGAAAATCATATTTAAAATCCTAAAACAGCGATCATAAAGCTTCCCACTCATCTCTTTTCCAATGAGAGTATGCTCAACCTAGCCATCATAATAATGACGTGGAGATGCCAGCGTTGGACTGGAGTGGGCACAATAAGAAGTCTCACAACACCAGTTAAAATCCAACAGGTTTATTTGGAATTTCGAACACTGGTCCTCCATCAGATGAGTGGAGGAGTGAGGAGTGTGAGGAGTGTGTTGCAGGAGCAGCGCTCCAAAAGCTTATGAATTCAAATAAACCTATCAGGCTTTAACCAGGTTTTGTGATACTTCTTACTGTCATCATAATAAATTCATAATAATCCATTCTCTTACTCAATCTGGTTGCCCACGTTTGTTTTCTTCCAAAAGTTGCAATATCCTTTCTATGCTGCACTGGCCAGAATTTTTTGCAGTCTTGCCAATATGTTTGTATCAATGACCAGAATTCTCCTACCATTCATGGTGGCATGATTGGCTGGTCCCAGTACTGTGAATGGAGATCTGACTGAGGTCCAAATTCTCCAACCTCGTTCTCAGTGGCAGTAGGATATGAAATGCTAGAGAATTCCAGCCAATGTTCTTAAAAGTGCCAGGATAACATTATTTCAAGTTAATATTTACTTTTTAAGGCATCAGAACATCTGAATTGCTTTTGCAGTTCTACTAAATAATCATTGACCAAGAACATAACTGTTTCTCTTTCTACAGATGCTGCCAAACTTTGAGAATTTTCTGTTGCTATTTTTATTTCTGAATCTCTTTATTCACTGCCATTGGCCTTTATGGCAAAAGTGCAGATTTTATCATCCAGGCCCCAAAGATCACTTGTATGTTCCGTACATATAATTTTGTTTCAATTTAACTCGAGTACTTCCTGAATTTTTTCACCCTCAATATAGTTTGAATTTATACAGAAATTAACTTCTCATCTTTTCATTCCATGACTGGAGCTCGCATCGCCTTCTCCACCTCCAGGGCATTCTGTTAACAGTGGGGAACATGGAGGACAATCTTCTCATCCAGAAGCTAATAATGGGCCACTTTCTGCCACTGCTGGCAATTTACCAGTTTGGCCTCTGCTGCATTAGGAGACAGCCTTAGGAAAGGGGTGTCTATGGGTATGGTGGGAGAGAGGAGTAGATGGATGGTGCATCCTCCTAATCAGGTACTTTTTGGCCCACACAGTGACACCCAGCAGAAATGGTCACCTGTATGGTTACACCTCCCCTACATTCACCAAAAAACAGTCCCTCACCGCACACCCCCCCCCCCCCACTCCCTCTGCTCCCCTCTACTATCTAACTGGTCCAACACCGCTTACTGGGAGAGTGACATTGCTTCATCTCTCAGCTGTGTGCATAGGATGCATCGAATTTTTCTCGTGCAGAAAGAGGCAATTTGACCCATCAAGTCTGCACTGACTCTCCAAAAGAGCATCCCACCCTTCCCTCCATCCCATCTCTGCAACTGCACACATTTACCAAGCCACCTAACCTACACATCTATTATGGTACAATTTATCATCTGATTTGATTTATTATTGAGACATGTATTGAGAAAAGTATTGTTTCTTGTGCTATACAAACAAAACATACCATTCATAGAGTACATAAGGGAGAAGAAAAAGAGAGGGTGCAGAATATAGTGCTACAGTCATAGCCAGGGTGTAGAGAAAGATCAGCTTAATATATGGTAGATTCATCCAAAGGTCTGATGGCAGCAAAGAAGAAGATGTTCTTGAGTCAGTTAATACATGATTTCAGACTTTTGTATCTTTTTCCCCAGGGAAGAAGATGGAAGAGAGTATGTCCAGGTGCGTGGGGTCTTTGATTACACTGATTGCTTTTCCAAGGCAGTAGGAAGTGTAGACAGAGTCAATGAATGGGAGGCTGATTTGCATGATGAACTGGTCTTCGTCCACGGCCCTTTGTAAGTTTCTAGCAGGCTTAGACAGAGCAGGAGTCATGCCAAGCTACAATACATCCAGAAAGGATGTTTTCTATAATGTATCTGTAAAAGTTGATGAGAATTGTAATGGACATGCCGAATTTTCATGACTAATCCACCTAACCTGTACACCTTTGGACTGTGGGAGGAAATCGGAGCACCTGGAAGAAGCCAATGCAGACACATACAAACTGCACACAGACAGTCATCTGAAGTTGGAATCAAATCTGAGACTTTGGTGTTGTGGAACAGTAGTGCTAACTATTGTGCCACCTAAGATTTGCAATCCTAGCAGTGTCCGCCACATCTGCTGCTGGGACTGAAGAGTTGCTGACACTCTGATCAGCAAGCTGCTTTTAGAAGCAGTTCTCATTCTTCAAAAGGATGGAAGCTCTGGCAGCAGCGCATCAACAGCCAGGTGGCCCCAAAGTCCAGCTGGGGGCTCCTCAAAAGGCTCACCATTGGGGCCACCAGCACCTCAATAAAATGTAACCTCTCTATGTTGCCCTCAAATAACTAAATCTTTCTCGGAAAAGATGCTTACTGACTGACACTCCATTTTGTAGGTGCAACCCAAATGTTTCACTTGAAGTTTATTTGAAGCTGCACCCATTGTACCGATGTCACAACACGCTCAAGAATTCCTCCAATTCATTAGAATGCACTCAGACTCAGAATGAGTGCAAATTGGCACAAATAACAAAAATCATCGGAGGCCAACGAAACACTAAACACACACTAGCATATTTCTTTTTTGACTTTCAACTCATTTAACCATCATTCATGCATATCAAGCATAACATTTTTAAGAATCTGCAACTGCTGTAGCTTTTCAATTTTTAACATGACATGTATTGTCAAAAAATGCATTTAAAGAAACACATTATAGTCTCAGTCAGGATAATTTACTTCAAAATGATGAAAAAATTCCAAGTGATATACTTCCTGCTGCACCTGAAAATCTAGACTCAATGTTGAGGGACCAACGGAGAAGCACAATTAACGAACACTTGCATTTGAGAGTCTGATGCATGCCCAGTTCTCTGGGTAGAGGGGCACTCGGAAGGGAAGTTTGATAAATAATGTAAAAAATTGAGGAATCTTGAGCATATTGCTGTTACATGTACAAATCACTCATGCCCAAAATTTAGTGATCCATTAAGCTTTTTAATTTGTTTGTGCCCAGATTAAAGTCCGGAGAGGTTCCGGAGGATTGGAGGATTGCGGATGTGGTTCCTATCTTTAAGAAAGGGAACAGGGATAGTCCAAGAAATTACCGACTGGTGAGTTTGACTTCAGTGGTTGGTAAGCTGATGGAGAGGCTTCTGAGGGATAAGATATATGAACATTTGGAGAAGTTTGGACTGATTAGAAATAGTCAGCATGGTTTTGTCACGGGCAGGTCATGCCTTACGAGCCTAGTTGAGTTCTTCGAAAATGTGACTGAACACATTGACGAAGGAAGGGCGGTGGACGTAGTGTACATGTAAGGCGTTTGATAAGGTCCCACATGCAAGGCTTCTGGAGAAGGCGAGAGGGCATGGGATCCAAGGGGCTTTGGCCTCGTGGATCCAGAACTGGCTTGGCAGAGAGTGATTGTGGATGGGTCTTGTTCTGCATGGAAGTCGGTAATCAGTGGAGTGCCCCAGGGATCTGTTCTGGCACCCCTGCTGTTTGTCATTTTCATAAATGACCTGGATGAGGAAGTGGAGGGATGGGTTAGCAAGTTCGCCGACGATACAAAGATCGGTGGTGTTGTGGATGTTCTGGAGGGATGCCAAAAGTTGCAGCGGGACATAGACAGGATGCAAGACTGGGCGGAGAAGTGGCAGATGGACTTCAACGCAGATAAATGTGTAGTGGTCCATTTTGGCAGGAATAATGGGATGAAGGAGTACAATATAAGGGGTAGGAGTCTTAGCTGTGTTGTAGAGCATCGGGGTCCGGGTCCATAGGACTCTTAAATCGGCCTCGCAGGTGGAGGAAGTGGTCAAGAAGGCGTACGGTGTACTGGCCTTCATTAATCGAGGAATAGAGTTCAGGAGTCAGGAGGTAATGATGCAGCTCTATAAGACTCTTGTCAGACCCCAGTTGGAGTATTGTGCGCAGTTCTGGTCGCCTCATTATAGGAAGGATGTAGAGGCTATTGAGAGGGTTCAGAGGAGATTTACAAGGATGCTGCCTGGATTGGGAGGCAGGCCTTATGAAGATAGGTTGAGGGAGCTGGGACTCTTCTCACTGGAGAGACGTAGGTTGAGAGGCGACCTGATAGAGTTTATAAAATGTTGAGAGGAATAGATAGGGTGGACTCTCAGAGACTATTTCCCCGAGCTGAAATGGTCACTACGAGAGGATACAGATTTAAGGTGCAGGGAAGCAAATACAAAGGAGATGTCAGGGGTAGGTTTTTCACTCAGAGGGTGGTGAGTGAATGGAACCGACTGCCGTCGGAGGTTGTTGAGGCAAACTCACTGGGGTCTTTTAAGAGACTTCTGGATGAGTATATGGTAACGAATAGGATAGGGGGTTATAGATAGGTCTGTGGATTGGTAGATGTGATTGGCGCAACTCGTGGGCCGAAGGGCCTGTTTGTGCTGTATTGTTCTATGTTCTATGTAAAAGTCATAGAGGTTTACAGCATGGAAACAGACCCTTTGGCCCAACTTGTCCATGCTGTTCTTTTTTTTAAACCACTAAGCTAGTCCCAATTGCCCGCATTTGGCCCATATCCCTCTTTACTCATATTACCCATGCAACTGTCTAAATGCTTTTTAAAAGACTTAATTGTACCCACCTCTACTACTGCCTTTGGCAGCTCGTTCCAGACACTCACCGCCCTCTGTGAAAAAATTGCTCCTCTGAACTCTTTGGTATCTCTGCCCTCTCTATGCCCTCTAGTTTTAGACTCCCTGACCTTTGGGAAAAGATGTTGACTATCTCGCTGACCTATGCCCTTCATTATTTTATAGACTATTATAAAATCACCCCCTAAGCCTCCTACGCTCCAGAGAAAAATGTCCCAATCTATCCAGCCTCTCTTTATAACTCAAACCCAGATTAGAACATAAAGCATTGAAGAGTACAGCACAGTACAGGCCTTTCAGCCCTCGAAGTTGTACCGAGCTATGTCCAAACCCAAGATCAAGCTATCCCACTTCCTATCATTCTGGTGTGTTTCATGTGCCTATCCAATAACCGCTTGGAAGTTCCTAAAGTGTCCGACTCTACTATCACAGCAGGCAGTGTATTCCACACTCCAACCACTCTCTGAGTAATGAGCCTACCTCGGACATCTCTCCTATATCTCCATAGTCATGCCTCCTAGTAACAGCTATATACACCCGAGGAAATATTTCTGAATGTCGACTCTATCTATTCTCCTCATCATCTTGTAAACCTCAATTAAGTCACCTCTCATCCTCCTCAACTCTAAAGAGAAAAGCTCTAGCTCCCTCAACCTTTTCTCATAAGACCTATCCTCCAAACTAGACAGCATCCTGATAAATCTTCTCTGCATTCTTTCCAATGCTTCCACATCCTTCTTATACTGAGGTGACCAGAACTGCACAATACTCCGAATGTGATCTCACCAAGGTCCTGTATAGTTGCAGCATAAACTCAAACCCCCTGTTAATAAATGCTATCACACTATAAGCCTTCTTCACGGCTCTATCCACTTGAGTGATAACATTCAGAGATCTGTGGATATGAATCCCAAAATCTTTCTGTTCCTCCGCATTCCTCAGAACACTGCCGTTGACCGTGTAATCCGCATTCAAGTTTGTCCTATCAAAATGAATCATCTCGCACTTATCAGGGTTAAACTCCATCTGCATCCTTTTTTGGATCAGCTCTGCATGCTCCACCTCATCCACTACTCCACCAATCTTGGTGTCGTCAGCAAATTTACTAACCCACCCTTCAGCCCCTTCTTCCAAGTCATTGATAAAAATCACAAATAGCAGAGAACCGAGCACTGATCCCAATGGTACACCACAGATAACTGGCCTCCAGTCTGAAAATTTTCTCTCCACTACCACCCTCTGTCTTCTATGAGACAGCTAGTTACTTATCCAATCGGCCAAATTTCCTTCTATCCCACACCTTCTTACTTTCTTTATGAGCCTATCATGGGGGACCTTATCAAATGCATTACTAAAATCCATATATACCATATCAACTGCTCTACCTTCATCTACACATGTAGTTACCTCCTCAAAGAATTCAATCAAATTTGTGAGGCAAGACTCACCCTCATAACTGTGAGGGTAATCTGTGCTGACTATCCCGGATTAAGCTGCATCTTTCCAAATGGTCATAAATCCTATCCCTCAGGACCTTTTCTATTAACTGGCCTATAATTACCAGGGTCATTCCTATTTCCTTTCTTGAATAGAGGAACAACATTCACCACTTTCTATTCCTCTGGCACATCTCTATGGATAGCGAGGCCCAAAGATCAAAGCTAAAGGCTCTGCAATCTCATCCCTTGCCTCTCAAAGTATCCCAGGATGTATCTCATCTGGCCCAGAGGACTTATCGACCCTCAGGTTTCTCAAAATTGCTAATACATCTTCCCTCAGAACACCTATCTCCTCCATCTATCATCCCGTATCACACTCTCATCCCCAAAAACATGGCCCCTCTCCTTAATGAACACTGAAGAAAAGTATTCAGTCAACACCTCATCTATGTCTTCTGACTCCATGCATAAGTTCCCACTGCTATCCTTGACAGGCCCTAACCTCACCCTGGTCAATCCTTTATTTCTCACATAAGAGTAAAAAGCCTAGGGATTTTCCTTGATCCGACCCACCAAGGACTTCTCATGCCCCGTCCTAGCTCTCCTAAGCCTTTTTTTTTTAACTCATTCCTTGCTACCTTGTAACTCTCAAGCAACCCAACTGAACCTTGTTTTCTCATCCTTACATACGCTTCCTTTTTCCTCTTGACAAGACATTCAACTTCTTTTGTGAACCATAGTTCCCTTATTCAGCCAAAGATTCCCCAAATGTCCATTAATAAATTCTGGGGAAAATTGAGTTCATCAAGTTTAATGAAAATAATGGTTTTTCCTTGGATATGTGATTATAAATCTCACAGACATGATTTACCCAGCATTGACACGTTTGTGTAAAATGCCTCTTTTTTGTGTCACATGGTTCAGAGCTACACAGAAACCCCTGCAGGCAATTTGCCAATATTTAAAAGTAGCAGAGTGGAAAATATGTTATAACAAAATGTAACCTTTTCAATTACTTTTAAATGACAAGAAACATTTTGACATGTCAAGATTCTAACAGATTGGTTTGAATATCAGAAAAACAACCAAATTTCTTATTACAATTCACCTTCCAAGCCCACAATCTCCACTGTATAGACTGACATGGGTTATAGGTGCATAAGAACACGAGAACACAATTAGCTCCAAGTTTCCCTCCAAGTCAGTCAAACATCATCATTCCTTAGACGTATATCACTATTCCGTAACCACTTGCTTGAAATCCTGGAAATCCCCTAACTAACAACATTGTTGTAACACCATCAGCGTGGAGATGGCAGAGGTTCATGAAGGCAGCCAACACCTCCTTCTCAAGGGCAACTAGGAATGCTGACCATCTCTGTGATGTCCTTGGCTCAAGAATACATTTACAATAGTGAGAAAATTCCAATAACCACTTCCTCTTCATTCCTACTGTGCAGAATTACAATGGACCAAGTCACTTCCCCAAATTTCCATTATAAAAGATTTCAATAGGCCAAATTGTTTCTCATGCACTCTCCCTGTATCGAATTTCTTTGGATTAAATCAAACCTCATTCACCCCCATTACGTGGAAATCCAATTAACCAAACCATTTTTCATTCATTCCCATTCCACTGAAACACAATTGGCCAAATCACTTTTCATTCATTCCTATTATACACAATTCCTGATTGAGGCATAGCTATTAACGGCATATCTCTGATTGGAGTACAAATACGTCCCCCAATTATCTACCTATGCAATAACTTACTGAAAAATATCAGTCCAGAATATGTCAGTCATTTTTCACACATTAACAGCTCTTGTACGCTGAATTGTACGGTGCATAATCAGGCATTCAAAAAATACATTCAGTCGTATCCAATGTTTAAATGCACCAAAATTCATATATCACAAATTCCTTCAAAAAGATAAATCTCAAGAAATCATTTTTCAAACACAACATTTCCTAGAAAAAGAATGATGATTTTTAACACTTCTAACACACTTCAATCTATAGTCTAAAGATTCATTAAGTAATTTTATTTATGATTTTACTTTTATAGGCTAATTTGTATTTGACATGTTTTGTTAAATAATACTTAGCATATGCCTCTTTACGTACAGAACGAGAAAGTGTAATGCACTACATAGACTGTAAGATAACATCAAGGCAAGAGCACTGTCAGATTATGGGAATTTACAACTAACAGTGTTGAGTTAAAATAAATGGACATCATGGTTATAGGCAGGGCAGGTTAACTTCTGCTCAATTCTCAGAAAACCGTCCCTATTAGTTAAGATAGAAGTTCCTTCACAATTGAAGAAACAGCAAAATAGTATTATTATAAGAGTTTAGGACTATATCCCACTCTCTGCAGTTGACTGCTGTCCTGTCCTATTTTTCTCCATCACTCTGTCGCTGGACAGTATTCCCTGTTTTGCTTTCTCTTTTTCATTCCTTTCCTTTCTTTCCTCTCTTTAAACCTTCTTTCTCACTCCCTTCCTAAGTTATTTTAACACTATGTATCCGGTGTTCTTTCCTCCTTCGTTTTTTTTGAGCTTTTCCCATTTCTTATTTTCAAATTCAGGACTTCCCATCCCTCCCCTTCCGAATAAAGTACTGCTAGTTTAATAATCAGCTCTCTGACTTCTCCCCTTACTTTTGATTTTTCTGTGTCCCATCTTGCCTCCCAGTATCTTTGCACTCGTTGCCTCAGCTCCAGTGTTTACACAGCACTGATATTAGCTAATTATTCAACGGGACAGGCGAAATGTAAAAGATCATGTAAAATGTGGCCTGCAATTCATTAATATCAAATGACATTCAGAGTAATGAAGGATGATAACTCTGGAATGAGATGATCCCAGTGTGAGAGGGTGACTAAAGGCATACTGACCTGCTCCTGTATGAGCTGAATCAGAGAACTCCTATCCATATACAACCTTGAGCTTGCTGCACACACACCAGGCAAGAATTCTCTGCCTCTCCCAGCACTCAGACAGAAGCTCAAGCACTCACAGGCACTGAGGATAGCTTGCAAGGCAGTACCGATCCAGGCCCTCTCTGCACAACGTCCCTCAACAGCCAACATCTACACAACAGAATGCCAACAAGCTCCTAGAAGAGATGCAGCCAATCATGTCCAAACAAATTCAGAGTGAGTGACATGGCTCGAACGTTTACTGTAGGATTTTTCACACAGCTGCTGCCTCAACAGCTCCCCCTGATGAGAGATAGTGAGCCCTGCTCGAGCATAATTACACTTACAGCACTGGTACAGAGACCGTACAGCCACACTGCTGCTCTGCAGAGGAACGGAGGGGTATACAGCATCTTAAAGACTCCAACATTAACCCTTTGCTAGCTTCAGTATGCCTTTTACGTGTTTCTTCTCAAGTTGCTGTTATCTCATTTCATCAATTTTACAAACAATGATATTAAAAAATCCTAAAATTTACACATTATAAAAAAAGAAAAGGTTCTTGGTTCCTCCTCCTCACCTCACTCCTTTGCAGTCTCTGCATCAAAACCAGGTGACCTATTCCTTAATCTCAATGAATGCCCCTTCATCAGATTTAATCATCAAGTCCAAACATACATCTCATTGTTATTTGTTAGATTTCAGCCATTATGTATAGCCTTTCAACGCACTAATCCATTCTAAATGCCATTTCACCCATCAATAACAAATTTTAAATCATTCCAAGTCAGAGCAATTGTTTATCAATACTGGGTAACCAGTCTCTGTTTGCACGAGCTAAGAAAGGCTTAGAGTAACGCAGCTTCATTTCAATGTGACCTGGAGTAACTTCTGCCCCACGAACACCACTGCAGTAAGAGTTTCCCTGCCTTCTATAGGCTACACATCTCTCACATCCTTCGCTTTTGCAGTTGCAATATGCTCGAAGGTTAAGTGCAGAGGCAATAATGGTGTTCTTTCATTTTATCTTTTCGTACATGCTAAGAGAAAGAAAGTGGTACAGAAAGCAACTTCAATAAGGTTAAATTTGACCTCATTACTGCCATTAAAGCAGCATCCTGCTGTAGTTATTCTGCCTAATAGACAAAAAGGTAACAGGGAAAATGCAGCTTATTCAATTCATAATGGAAACAGGCTTTTCAACTTTTTTTTTAGAAAGACTGCATGCTTGCATATAATTCACATAAGCATGCAGCCTTTATACAGAGTTAACAATGTGTTAACTTTAATATTACAAACATGCTGGAGTAGTACAAAGTTCCACTTTGATGTGCACTCATGAATGCATTTTGACCCAGCAATTACATATTTTTCCACATACCTGTAAGTATTTTGCATTAAGACAGCACCCTTGTTTTAATTTATTAGTGTCACAAGTAGGCTTACCCTAACACTGCAATGAGGTTACTGTGAAAATTCTTTACCTGTCACACTCCGCGGCCTGTTCTGGTACGCTGAGGGTGAATTTAGCAACGCCAATGCACCTAACCAGCATGTTTTTTGAACTTTGGGAGAAAACTGGAGCACCTAGCGGGAACCTACACAGACAACAGGAGAACATGCAGACTCAACATAGACAGTGACACAAGCCGCGAATCAAACCTGGGTCCCTGCAGCTGTGTTTAGAAGTGCTCCTCAAACTTGGGGTTGAAAAGACCCAAATACCTCAGAGCTGGCACATTCAGTTCGAAGGGTACAGCCTTCATGCAAAAACTGGGGCCGCGCTAGTCTAAAAGCTGGAAATTCCCGCCTAGCTGTCAACGAGGTTTCACATTGTCCACAACCCTCCCGCTAAAATTCCAATGGTGCATGGAATGAGAGCATTCTGGCCCGTGTTCCAGCTGCTCATATTTGGTAAAATAGCAGAACACATTAGGCCATCAACTGCACATGACCCCTCATGGCAGAAATGAAACTTCTAATGGAGATTGATTTCAAGTATTTCATAAATATCATAGAATATTACACATCTAATTACTGGCATTTCATCCACTTTTTTACAATGGTGTTGGGAGTGCCATTTCCTGACAGTGATAATATATGAATTGTGATATTAGGGTCTTGTACTTTATGTCACTTACAATTTCTAGCTGATAGTTTGGTAGTAAAGAAAGGAAAAGCTTATAATTATATGGTGCATCTCCACAACTTCAAGCCACCATAAAGCATGTCACAGCTAATGAATACTTTTGAAACACTGTCAATGTTGTAACATAGGGAAATAAAGAAGTCAATTTCAATCGCTGGTTAGGTGCATTGACCCGAACAGGCGCTGGACTATGACGACCAGGAGAAGTTCACAGTAATTTCATTGCAGTGTTAATGTAAATCTTACTTGTGATTAATAAATAAATCATAATTTGTATACGGTAAGGCCCCATATACAGCTGAGAGATAAAAAAAAAACCCTTCTCTGTAGTGTTGGCACAGTAAGAAGTCTCATACTATTAGGTTAAAGTCTAACACGTTTATTTGGAATCACGAGCTTTTGGAACATTGCTCCTTCATCACTTATCTAATGAAGGAGCAGTGTTCTGAAAGCTTGTGAATCCAAATAAACCTGCTAGATTTTAACCTGGTGTTGTGAGACTTTTACTGTGCTCACCCGAGTCCAACACTGGCATCTCCACATCATGGCTGTGGTGTTGGTTGAGGATAAATATTGGTTACATGAACTCTGCTGCTTTTGTTTAAATAAAGCCATAGGATCTTTTACATCCAACTAAGAAGGTAGATTGGCTTCAATTTAATCCCTCATCCAACAAATCCACAATCTTTGGGCTCAGGGTCAAGAGTGCTACCACTGAAATGTGACAAATAAGGATTAGTTGCTACTTGTGATGCAATCTTAAATTCAACTATTCAAAACACAAGAATTTGAAAAGATAACAAAATGTCATGGTCCCGGACTGAGTTCAAATCCTCAAATGCAAATTTGGAAACTACATTCAATATGGGTTAGCAGCAGTTAAAATAACCATTTAGCACTGTAGTCCTGCCACGCCCAATCACAAATTGTGATGGACAATTAAACAACTAACCGGAGGAGCAGACTCCACAAACATCTGCATCCTCACTGATGGGAAAGCCCATCACGTCAAATCAAATGACAAGATTAAAATAATTGCAAACACCTTCCTCAGTAGTCCCAAGAAAATGATCGTCCTGAAGTTCCCAGCACTTGAGACGTTCATTTTCAGCCAATTCGGTTTATTGCACATGATGTCAAGAAACAGCTATAGGCACTGGATGCAACAAAAGCTATGGGCTTGATAATACCTGGTTGTAGTACTGAAGGTTTGTGTCCCATAACTAGCTGTATCCCTAACCAAGCTGTTTTCAGTACAGTTACGACACTGGCATCTACCCGGCAACACAGTTAATTATTCTGTCTGCAAATTATCTTTCAGTCTATCAATATCAGTTTACTCTCAATCATCAACAAATTGACCCACTGACAATGCTATCAAGTGGCATTTACTCAGGAATAATCTGCTCACCAATATTCAGTTACCAGAGGCACTCCAGTTCTCATTACTGCCTGGATTTGAACATGGCTAAAGAAGTTAAATTCCAGATGTAAAGAACAGAAGCTCTTGCCACCAAGACCAAGTGTGGCATCATGGAGTCCTAACAAAATTTAAGTCAACGGGAATCAGGAGGAAACATTCTACAAATTGAAGTCATATCTAGCCTAAAGAAAGATGATTCCTAAAGGAAGAGGCTAATTACTCCAGACAGGAGCTTCTCAGCTTCAACTTTGGCTACTTTGTGGTAGTTATAGGACGGATATCAGAGGTAGGTTCTTTACCCAGAGGGTGGTAAGGGTATGGAATGCCCTGCCTGCGGCAGTTGTAGATGCGCCAAGTTTCGTGGCATTTAAGAGATTAGTAGATAAGTTTATGGACGAAAAGGGAATGGTTTAGGTTAGAGGGTCATTGCTTTTTCCTAATTGGTCGGCGCAACACCGAAGGCCGAAGGGCCTGTTCTGCGCTGTAATGTTTTATGTTCTATGTTCTATGCTTCATCAATGATGTTCCCACCATCAGAAAGTAAAAAATGCAATGTTTGTTGATGACTTCACAATGTTCAGCACCAACTGTGATTCCTCAGGTATTGAAGCCACGTCAAATGCAAGAAGATCTGGGCAACATTCTGGTTTGGGCTCATAACTAGCAAGTAGCATTCCTACCTCACAAGTTCCAAGCAATGACTATCATCTCCATCAAAAGTGAATCCAATCATGGTCCCTTGACCATCACTGAATTTCCCATAATCAACACCTTGGAAGTTATCACTGACCAGCCATATGAATAAAGTGGCTACAAAAGCAGGGAATTCTGCAGCAAGTAATTCACCTCCTGACTCTGTAAAGCCTACCCACCATCTATAAGGCACAAGCTGTGAGTTTGATGGAATACTCACCAGTTGCCAGGATGAATGAAACTCCAACAACACTCAAGAAACGCAACGTCATTCTGGACAAAGCAATCCACTTGACTGGTTCCTATAATGACTTTAATCAGGCACTTGAGATTGGCCTTGATTTCCCAGTTTGTATCACTGTTTGTGTGAAGTTTGCACATTTTCCCTATGTTTGCATGGGTTTCCTCCAGGTGCTCCGATTTCCGCCCACAATCTGAAAGATATGCTAGTTAGGTGCATTGACCCGAACAGGTACCAGAGTGTGGTGGCTAGGGGAATCTCACAGTAATTTCACTGCAATGTTAATATAAACCTTACTTGTGACTATTAAATAAACTTTGATCTTCAACAAAAGATATCCCTGATTAAGGGCCAAATTAGTGGGCCAAGCAGGGAGCCTTGTACTTTATACTTAATCAAGAGTGTCAGTTCTTCTGGGACTCCTAGCGTAGACTGCTAATTGAAAACATTCTATATGCTGTTGTCAGACTTGTAAATAAAGGGATTTTGGTGAAGAGATTTCTGCTTCCAAGGACTTATTACAGTACCCCATCCACCAACAATCATTCCCTCCACCACTGATGCACAGTGGCAGCAGTGTGCATCTGATACTTTGCAGCAACTCACCAAGGCTCCTTGGACAGCATCTTTGCAACTTCTACTATCAAAAAGGGCAAGGGAGGCAGACACATGGGAAAACCACACTTCAAGCGTACACAATCCTAACTTGGAACTAACATGAAGCTGTTCCTTCATTGTTTCTGGATCAAAACTTTGGAACTTTCTAACAGCATTGTGAGTGTACCTACACCAGATGGACTGTAGCAGTTCAAACTCACTAACTTCTCAAGGACAATTAGGGATGGACAACAAATGCTAGCCTTGCTAGTTATGCTCACAAACCATGAATGAATTAAAAAAGATTGAAATTAAATTGAAGCATTGAAACAATAAGCAATGATAAAATACTACTTGGGCTTAAAACATTGTGGATTGGTAGCTAGAATTTGTCCCTCTAGCAATAATAAAGGATAAAGTATATGTGCAAGAACATAATTAATCAGAGTAGGTGTGAGCCATTCAGCCCTTCAAGCCTGCTCCACCATTTCATTATGGTCTGATGGTTTGATCTGATTATAGCCTCAGCTCCACTCTCCTGAATGCCTCCCGTAACCCTTGACTCCCTTGTAGATCAAAAATCAGTCTAACTCAGCCTTGAATATATTCAATGAGTCTGCCTCCACTGCTACTGGACAAGAGAATTCCACAGAGTAACAACTTCTGAGAAAAAAATACTTTCCTTGTTTAAGGCTCATATGGGAGACCTCTTGAGTTTTAAACTGTATTCTCTAGTTCTGATTTCCCCATGAGGGGAAAAATTCTTTCAGCATCCACTCTATCAAGTCCCCTCGAATGATTTAGAAGTATTTAAAAAGGCAAAGAAGCAACACAAGATCTAGGAGGAATGAGGACAATCATAGAATCATAGAAAGCCTATAACAGATGGAGGCCATTCGGTCCATTGATACTGCACCAACAACTATCCCACTTTGGCCCTATCCCCACTTCCCCATTAATCCCTCTAACCTACTTTTCTCAGGACACTAAGGGATAATTTTGCATGGCCAATCAACCGAACCTACACATCTTTGGAAACCGGAGAACCCGGCGGAAACCCACGCAGACACGAGGAGAATGTGCAGACTCCGTACAGACAGTGACCCATGCCAGGAATCGAATCCAGGTCCTTGCAGCTGTGAGGCAACAATGCTAATCAGTGTGCCACCATGCCACCCAATGAATGTAAAGGAATAGCTGAATTAAGTACGATGAGAAGTGAATTTATGTCTAACAATTTATGTTAAAAGTGAAATTATACTTGTAACGGCAGTTTCAGATTATGTACTTGCATGATTACTACAAAACAAATATAAAAATAACTATGAATCATTTTGAACTTTATCCTGTTGCCATGGGTGTTTCACCTGCTACGGATGCACATTACCAAATTTAGATATAAGGCTTGATTTGATTTTGATTTGATTTATTATTGTCACATGTATTAGCATACAGTGAAAAGTTTCTTGAGCACTGTACAAAGCATACTGTACATAGAGAAAAAAAGGAAAAGTGTGGAATGTGGTGTTACAGTCACAGCTACTGGGTAGAGAAACATTAGCTTAATATATGGTATATCCATCCAAAAGTCTGATAGAACATAGAACATAGAACATAACAGCGCAGAACAGGCCCTTCGGCCTTCAATGTTGCGCCGACCAATTAGGAACAAGCAGTGACCCTCTAACCTAAACCATTCTCCTTTCATCCATAAACTTATCTACTAACCTCTTAAACGCCACCAAACTTGGCGCATCTACAACTGACGCAGGCAAGGCATTCCATACCCTTACCACCCTCTGGGTAAAGAACCTACCTCTGACATCTGTCCTAAAACCACCACCCCTTAATTTAAAGCTATGTCCCCTCGTGCTAGCTTTCTCCATCCTAGGAAAAAGGCTATCACTGTCCACCCTATCTAAACCTCTAATCATCTTATATGTTTCAATAAGGTCTCCTCTTAGCCGCCTTCTTTCTAACGAAAACAACCTCAAATCCCTCAGCCTCTCTTCATAAGACCTGCCCTCCATACCAGGCAACATCCTGGTAAACCTCCTCTGTACCCTCTCCAATTCCTCCACATCTTTCTTATAATGCGGGGACCAGAACTGCACACAATACTCCAAGTGCGGCCGCACTAGAGTTTTGTACAGTTGCAACATGACGTTGCGGCTCCGAAATTCAATCCCCCTACCAATAAAAGCTAATAAAAGTCTGATGGCAGCAGGGAAGAAGCTGTTCTTGTGTTGGTCAGTATGTGACCTCAGACTTTTGTTAATTTTTTCCGATGGAAGAAGGTGGAAGAGAGAATGTCCGGGGTTTGTGGGTCCTAATTATGCTGGCTGCTTTGCCGAGGCAGCAGAAAGCATAGACAAAGTCAATGGATGAGAGGCTGGTTTGCGTGATGGATTGGGCTTCATTCACAACCTTTTGTAGTTTCTTGCAATCTTGGACAGGGCCATAGCTCTGTGCCTCATCCCAATTAGGCATGGTGGCGTAGTAGTTAGCACTGCTGCCTCACAGTGCCAAGACCTGGGTTCAATTCTGTGTGGAGTTTGCATGTTCTCTCCATGTTTGTGTGGATTTCCTCCAGGAGTTCCGGTTTCCTCCCACAGTCCGAAAGACATGCTGGTTAAATATGTTGGCCGTGCTAAATTCTTCCTCAGTGTACCTGAACAGGTGCCAGAGTGTGGCGACTAGGGGATTTTCACAATAACTTCAATGCAGTGTTAATATAAGCCTACTTGTGATTAATAAATAAATTAGTTATTTTCAGACATTATAATTGATGAATGGAAAGCTATAGGATGCATGTTCTTAGGAATGGGTTACCGGAACCTTCCAGTTAACTAGTAAATTGGATGTTAATTTTCTAACTGGGATATATCAAGACATTACAAGTGGCACTGGGTATTGGGGAAGAATTGTTTGTGGAATAGAATCAAAGAAATAAGGGTAGTTTATGAAGAAGCAGAACTAGTATCTCCTTTACTGAACTGCAACCCAGAGGCTCAAAGATATGCCAGAGCTCCCAAAGTGACATGCCAGGATTACCAGTTTGTAATGTTACTCAACCAGTGAAATAGTAAAAAAATGCTAGGAGATTCAATCGGAACCAATAAGTTCCTGATAATTGCACTCAAACTACTTTAAAATATGTTTTGAACAAGATTCAAATTACTTATCTGTGTTCCTGTCAGTTTCCAGTGTGGTCAGGCCTGCAGCTGTTCGCCAACTCTGGGAGATACACAATCCCGGAACAAGGTCGGCAACGCATGTCTCCCACCCTGACCCACCAGAAAAGTTGTGGGTCGGGATGGGAGAAACGCTGTCTGGGTCTCCTGCGCTGAGAGGCAACAATGCTAACCACTGTGCCAATCTGCCGCGCAGTTATTATCCAATGGGGTCTTCAGCCCTGCCAGGGAATCTAAAACTTTAATATTGCAGGTCAGCCTAATTTTGGAAAAGCTTTATATGGCTCACAGTCTCAGTACTCATGAATAACCAAGCCATTTCCATTTTCCTGTATTCAGAATGTACTCTCATCTTGGTAATGTAATGGTCCTAAGGGATTAGGCCGTGAGATGGTAAAACTCAGCAAATTCTAAAATGAGAGAAAGGGATGGTGCAATAATGACAGTAAGATGTTGCAATGACAGACTTGTATTATAACCAGTTAGGATTAAATACACTTTGTTCTATATCCATGACCACGATCAGAGTTTTAGTTAGAAGCTGAAGGTCATGTTATCCGGTGCTTACATGGGTGTTCATCGCAAGCTTGCAGCTGTTAGACACAGATCAATACCCAAAAGGGAGAAAGATTCTTGTTCATGTTTTGATAAGAGAAAACATCAATTCCTTTAGCTAAGGGGTTGCTAGACTTTCCAACCTGGATGGGTGATTGCATAATTCAAATTGTGAACAGATTAAACCACCAAATAATACTGGGAGAAGTGCTAGCTAGAGACATATGTATTTATGCAGCATCAAGCAAGGGCTGAAAAGTTAAGCCAGGCCCAGCAATAAAGCCACAGACAAGGTCTGTAGCAGATCACAGCATGGCGACAGTAACTGAAAATGGCCATTTGGGTTCCTTTGCTGGTTATTCCACCAACCTGTAATTAAAAACTGAAGATAACTTTAATGCCTCAGAAAAATAAACCTTAACAAATGTAGCCCAAAACAATGAGACAAATTCATGGTGAGAATCTGGGAGAAATTCTAACTATAAAATTTCAGAGCTGTCAGTACCTCTAAGGAAACTGATTGATGTTTTATTTCATGTTGCGAATGTCCATCACAGCATTCCCTAATTATCATGAGTCCTGTCATATTATTCACAAAGAGCTAAAATCTCATTTTGATGTGAATATGTATTTCCAAGAAGTCACACTCATGACTCTACTGCAGTCAAGGGCCAAGTAACAACGTGTTAGTCAATCTAACATAAAGAGCAGTAAGAAATATACTCAAAGAATAAAGAACGGTACCGTACAGGGTCAGGCCCTTCGGCCCTCCAAGCCTGCGCTAATTATGATGCCTGCCTAAACTAAAACCGTATGCACTTACAAAGTCTGTATCCTTCCATTCCCACCCTATTCATATATTCGTCTAGTTGCCCCTTAAATACCACTTTCATATCTGCTCCCCACCAACTCCCTGGCCAATACATTCCAGGCATTCACCACCCTCGGTATCAAAAACTTGCCTCGCAGATCTCCTCTAAGCTTTTCCCCATGCACCTTAAACCTATTTCCCCTAGTACTTGACTTTTCAACCCCAAGAAAGAGCATCTGACTATCCACTCTGTCCATGCCAATTATAATCTTGTAAACCTCTATCAGGTCACCCCTCAACCTCCGTCGTTCCAGTGAGAACAAACCAAGTTTATCCAACTTCTCCTCATAATTAATACCCTTCAGACCAGGCAGCATCCTGGTAAACCTCTACTGTACTCTCTCCAAAGCATTCACATCCTTCTGGAAATGTGGCAACCAGAATTGTACTCAATATTCCAAATGAAGCCTAACTAACTTTCTGTACAGGCTGCAGCATGACCTGCAAATTTGATATTTAATGCTCTGACTAATGAAGGCAAGCATGCTGTTTGCCTTCTTGACTATCTTATCCACCTGTGTTGTCACCTTCAGTGACAGTGGACATGTATGTCGCGATCCCTTTGCCTGTCAATACTCCTAAGGATTCTACCATTTACTGCATAATTCCTACATGCATTGGGCCTTCCACAAAGCTCCAACGTTTTGAGTCTAAATTGTGATTATTCTTAACTTAATGGAACCAGAACACATAATATGGTGACAATAGGTTGTTTGTGATTTTGAACAAATTTAATGCTGAATTAGACTGAAAAATCAACCCAAATTAGTGCCAAAAAGAGAGGGAGAGGGAAAAAGTGAGCAAATTATGTGAAAATGAAATGGCTGCCACAGTTTCATGCTACGATGAACAATGTTTAAAAACGGAGGTAGATAAAAGTGGGTAACTATAGACCAGTTAGCTTAACTTCTGTAGTAGGGAAAATGTTTGAATCTATCACAAAGGAAGAAATAGCGAGATATCTGGATACAAATTTTCCCATTGGTAAGATGCAGCATGGGTTCATGAAGGGAAGACATGTTCGACTATTTTGACGGAATTCTTTGAGAACGTTACATGTGCAGTGGACAATGGAGAACCTGTAGATGTGGGGTATCTGAATTTCCAGAAGGCATTTGACAAGGTGCCACACCAAAGACTGCTACATAAGATAAAGATGTGTAATGTATTAGTATGGATAGAGGATTGGTTAACTAATAGAAAGCAAAGAATATGGGTAAATAGGTGTTTTTCTGATTGGCTATGAGTGACTAGTGGTGTGCCTCAGGGATCAGTGTTGGAACCGCAATTGCTTATGATTTATATAGATGATTTGGAGTTGGGGACTAAGTGAAGTGTGTCAAAATTCATAAATGACACCAAGATGGGTGACAGAACAAAGTGTGCAGAGAATGCTGAAAGAGTGCAAAGGGATATAGAGAGTCTAAGTGAGTGGATGGGGATCTGGCATATGGAGTACAGTGTTAGTAAATGTGAGATCATCCATTTGGTAGGAATAACAGCAAAATAGATATTATTTAAATGGTAAAAAATTGCAGCATGCTGCTGTGCGGAAGGACCTGGGTGGCCTTGTGCAGAAATCTCACTCAGTTGGTTTGCAGGTGCAGCAAGTAATTAAGGCAGCAAATGGAATTTTGTCCATTATTGCTAGAGAGATGGAGTTTAAAAACAGCGAGGTTATGTTGCAGCTGTATAAGGTGCTGCTAGAAGAGGGAAGTTGTTTCCAATGGCAGGTGAAACTAGAGCTAGGGAGCATAGCCTCAAAATAAAGAGAAGCAGATTTAGGACTGAGCTGAGGAGGAACTTCTTCACACAAAGGGTTGTGAATCTGTAGAATTCCCTGCCCAGTGAAGCAGTTGAGGCTACCCCACTGAATGTTTTTAAGGCAAGAATAGATACATTTTTGAACAGTAAAGGAATTAAGGGTTATGATGAATGGGCTGATAAGTGGAGCTGAGTCCACAAAAAGATCAGCCATGATTTTACTGAATGATGCAGCAGGCTCGAGGGGCTAGGTGGCCCACTCCTGTTCCTATTTCTTATGTCATCAAGGTATTTGAGCATGTTTTTATGAAGTGAAGGGTACATACGAAAAGAAAAAGCTGAGTGAAGAAATCCAGACTAAAGTTTTGAAAAATTCAGCATTCAAATCCAGCCAAAACCAAATGATTAGGTCTGCCATTGTGAATTTCAAGTCTGAAGCAGGAATCAGGTGTTAGAATAGAATCCTACAGCACAGAAGGAGACCATTTTGCCCATCAAGTCTGCACCAACTACAATCCCACACAGGCCAATCCTCATAATCGCATGCATTTACCCTAGCTATCCCTCTTCCCGTAACTGAGGGACAAGTTAGCATGGTCAATCAACCTAACCCGCACATCTTTGGACTGTAGGAGGAAACCCACATAGACATGGGGAGAATGTGCAAACTCCACACAGACAGTGGCCTAAGTCGGGAATCGAACCCAGGTCTGAACGGATGTTGACAACTTCAAAGCAAGATTGAAAAATACAGCAGAAAATGCAAGTTCTTAGGTTAGCACTGCTGCCTTACAGTGCCAGGGAGCAAAGTTCAATTCCCAGCTTGGGTCACTGTCTGTGTAGAGTTTGCACATCCTCCTTGTGTCTGTGTGGGTTTCCTCCGGGTGCCCCGGTTTCCTCCCACAGTCCAAAGAGGTGAGGGTTAGGTTGATTGGCCACGCTAAAATTGACTGTTGATGCATAGATTAGAGGATTAATGGATAAAATATGTACAGATATGGGGCTAGGGCCTGGGGGGGATTGTAATCAGTGATGGGCTGAATGGCTTCTTTCTGTATTGTAGGGTTTCTATGATTTCTTTCAAGAGAAAGGCAGCAGTGTTGATGTAGTGAAAACAATGTTGATGTAGAGAGAAATGAATTGATTGGGGATAGTCAGCATGGTTTTGTGAAGGGTAGGTCGTGCCTTACTAACTTTATTGAGTTTTTTGAGAAAGTAACCAAAGAGGTGGATGGGGGTAAGGCAGTTGACGTGGTATATATGGACTTTAGTAAGGCATTCGATAAGGTTCCCCATGGAAGGCTTCTGCAGAAAATGCAGATGTAAGGGATTGAGGGTGATTTAGCTAATTGGATCAGGAATTGGCTAGCTGGTAGAAGACAGAGGGTGGTGGTTGATGGAAATTATTCATCATGGAATTCGGTTACAAGTGGTGTACCTCAGGGATCTGTTTTGGGGCCCCTGCTGTTTGTAATTTTTATAAATGATCTGGATGAGGGTATTGAAGGATGGATTAGTAAATTTGCGGATGACACCAAAGTCGGAGGAGTGGTAGATAGTGAAGAGGGGTGTTATAGTTTGCAGAGAGACTTGGACAAGTTGCAGAGCTGGGCCGAGAGGTGGCAAATGGAGTTCAATGCGGAAAAGTGTGAGGTAATTCACTTTGGCAGGAATAACAAATGTGTAGAGTATAGGGCTAATGATAGAACTCTTAATAGTGTTGATGAACAGAGGGATCTTGGTGTATATGTGCATAGATCCCTGAAAGTTGGCAATCAAGTCGATAAAGTTGTTAAGAAGGCATACGGAGTCTTAGCTTTTATTGGTAGGGGGATTGAATTTCGGAGCCGCAACGTCATGTTGCAACTGTACAAAACTCTAGTGCGGCCGCACTTGGAGTATTGTGTACAGTTCTGGTCCCCACATTATAAGAAAGATGTGGAGGCATTGGAGAGGGTACAGAGGAGGTTTACCAGGATGTTGCCTGGTATGGAGGGCAGGTCTTATGAAGAGAGGCTGAGGGATTTGAGGTTGTTTTCGTTAGAAAGAAGGCGGCTAAGAGGAGACCTTATTGAAACATATAAGATGATTAGAAGTTTAGATAGGGTGGACAGTAATAGCCTCTTTCCTCAGATGGAGAAAGCTAGCATGAGGGGACATAGCTTTAAATTAAGGGGTGGTAGTTATAGGACGGATGTCAGAGGTAGGTTCTTTACCCAGAGGGTGGTAAGGGTATGGAATGCCCTGCCTGCTGCAGTTGTAGATGCGCCAAGTTTGGTGGTGTTTAAGAGGTTAGTAGATAAGTTTATGGATGAAAAAGGAATGGTTTAGGTTAGAGGGTCATTGCTTTTTCTTAATTGGTCGGCGCAACATCGAAGGCCGAAGGGCCTGTTCTGCGCTGTAATGTTCTATGTTCTATGTTCTATGTAAAACAGCAAGAAAGAATGCACACCAGACAAAGAGAAAAATGTGGAAGAGCTGTGGGTGACCACATGAGTTCACAGACAGAATCATGGAATAGAATCCTACAGTGCAAAAGGAGGTCATTCAGCCCATCAAGTCTGCACCGACCACAATCTTACCAAGGGCCTATCCCTATAACACCATGCATTTACTCTAGCTAGTCCCTGAGCACAAAGTTAAAGTTTATGGTTTTTTTTATTAGTCACAAATAGACTTACATTAACATTGCAATGAAGTTACTATGAAAATCCCCTAGTCACCACTTCGATTGATATGGCCAATTCACTTAATCCGCACATCTTTGGACTGTGGGAGGAAACTGAGCACTGGAGGAAACACACGCAGACACGGGAAGAATGTGCAAACTCCACACAGACAGTGACCCAAACCAGGAATCAAACCCGGATCTCTGGCGTTGTGAGGCAACAATGCCAGCCACTGTGCCACCGTGCCACCCAATTACTCACAAGTAAGGCCTACATTACACAGCAATGAAGTTACCGTGAAATTCCCCTAGTCGCCACACTCCAGTACCTGCCTGGGGCAATGCACCTAACCAGCATATCTTTCAGACTATGGGAGAAAACCGGAGCACCCACAGGAAACCCACACAGACATGGGGAGAACGTGCAAAGTCCAAACAGACAGTGACCCAAGGTCAGAATTGAACCCTGGTCTCTGGCGCTGTGAGGCAGCAGTGCTAATCACTGTGCTTCTGCACCGCGCCACACATGGATCAAGCTTCAGAGCCTGTGGAAAGTCCAATCACCAGGAAAAGATGGGTAGAACAAGAAAAAAATACATGGTGAATGAGTCATCAGAATGAGAGCAACAAGGCGCATGAGATGAGAAAGAAACAAGACATCAATACTAAATATGTTTGCGAAGAAAAGGGATGTAGGAACTGAATCAGAACATGAAATGGCTGAGTGCATAAACATTGGAATCATTCAGCTGCATGAAATGGCTGGATGCGACAGTTCCCAGAAATTCACGCAATCACTCAGATCAGGAAGAGTGGGAAATAAGTCCACAATCATAAATCTGAAGCTTGGTACTGGAGCATGAAGTAACATCATCGCGCTCAAACTGTACCAGAAGATCTCACCTGAAAATTTTAAAGAAAATGCTTACTCAAGATGCTGTGAAACTGAAAGATCCCAGGATAGGGCAGCACGATGGTACAGTTGTCAGCACTGCTGTTCCATAGCGCCAGGGAGCCAGGCTCAATTCCAGCCTCGGGTCACTGTCTTTGTGGAGTTTGCACATTCTTGCCGTGTATGTGTTGGTTTCCTCCGGGTGTTCCAGTTTCCTCTCACAGCCCAAAGATGTGTAGGTTAGGTGGATTGGCCATGCTAAATTGTCACTTAGTGTCAGGGGGATTAGCAGGGAAGTGTGTGGGGTTACAGGTATAGGGCCTCAGTGGGATTGTAGGCAGTGCAGACTTGATGGGCTGAATGACCTCCTTCAGCACTGCAGAGATTTTGTGATAACAGGAGATTATCTGTTTCCAAGGGGTAGAACATACAGTTAACATTGTTTCTTTTACCTGTCCCTCTGATTTGGGTGGTTTCAGCTGTAAAATTTCAGTACAGAGCTCTTAATGCTCTGTAAGCATTAAGTCTGATGCTTATTGGTTCCTGAATGTCTTTCACTGTATCAATCTCTTTCTCGTTCATCTGCTTCTTCGTCCATCCCCAGGTAGAATTTTCCAGTCTGGAGACAAATTGCGAGAAAGTCATTGTTGAAAGGGTTAAAAATCATTCAATAACACAGCAAAGTTCTTGACAAATCGCGAGACCAACTAGGTACAACTGCAAAAACAGTGAACAAGAGGACCACAGAGGGCTATAACTATGTACATCAGTGCTATCAGATAACATCCCAGGACTGCATCGGATTCTGATAGAAGTCACAAGTCACTTCTCAGCTGCCGGAATTCTATTATCCCACCCGCCATGGAATCGGAGCAGGCAAGGGAGGGAGAATGGAAATGTTCGTTGTCTTCGGGGTGGGATTTTCTGGTCTCACTCAAGCAAGTAAAATCCTGTCCAGAGTGCATGTCAAGGACCAAGCCTGTGCTTCTTGATAGTGTAGTCATGTGTATGTGCCCTACTGAAGATTGGATATTGTAATCAGGCAAGCATTGGGTTGCTGTAATTGGTTAAATACTACTGTGGAAACAAATGAAGTAATCAGAACTATTAGATGTGATTGGATACCCATTATCTTTGAATAAGCGTACAATTTTAAGTGCTGCATGTAAATCACTTATAACTGAACCTAAGCTGTTGCATTTCTTTGTTCTGGGGATCTGTATGTCATGTATGTGGAAATAAGTTTCCCCTGTTATAGATTGAATAAAGGCCCATTTCAAATTCCAAAAATCGTCTCTCGAGGGAGTGAAGAATGGGATAGCTAGTATCACAGAATCCCTACAGTGTAGGACCCCACTTATCCCATCACGTCTGCACCGACAACAATCCCACTCAAATCCTATTCCGATAATCCCATATATTTACCCTACTAATCCCCTGAAACTAAGGTCAATTTCACCATGGCCAATCAACCTAACCCACACATCTGTGGACTGTGGGGGGAACACAATATAAAGCCAAAAGCTTGCGAGTTTACTATCAAATAAATCGGTTGGATTTAAAACTGGTGTTGTCAGACCTCTTACTGTGTTTATTCCAGTCCAACGCTGGCATCTCTACATCATGACTGTGGGGGGAAACCAGAGCACCCAGAGGAAACCCACGCAGATACAGGGAGAACAGACTTCACACAGACAGTGACCCGAGGCTGGAATTGAACCCAGGTCCCCGACACTGTAAGGTAGAGCGCTAACCACTATGGCACCATGCCACCCAAACTGAAGTTCCCTCACAAAATGATGACAAGGATGAGATCCATTCAGGGCTGTTGTGAAGGCAGACTAGTTTGGTATCATATTAGATTATGCTTCCCAATGAGTATTACTATAGATCAACAGATCTGAATTGGGAATAGCCCAGGCGAACGGATTGTTAGGGGGATGCCCCAAGAGTAGTCAGGAGAACTGTTAAAGTGGTCAGAGAAATCGTGAGCCATGGTGTCAAACAGCAATAAGGCATGTGCTGAAAAGGCGGAACTCAAGTTTACAGAATGAGGAGATGAAGAGACTATGACCTTCCACGTAGTCTGCAAATATCAAAAATTAATTGGGAAAAATGCAAAAATACAGTTGGATTCCAATACACACCCCACTGTACAGTTAAAAAGTGGTGGAAGACTCAAACAAGTGATTGAAACTGAGCTCCAGATTCTCCATTCTCGCTGGCAGTGATATCGGAGAATCCCAGCTGTGAAATTATCATGTTTGCTGAGTTGATTAAAGTTAATATTGTAACAAATGAGCCTTTTTGAGTTAGTAAGAGTTTTGTTCCTGTGTTTAGCTACCCTGGAAAAATTTGTAGAATTAATTTGGAGCTAAAATTCAATCGGCGGAATTTTATGGCTACAGTCATCCCAAAACCATAAAATCCTGCCCAAAGTCAACAGGCCTTCCCATGATCAGCCGCTCACCTGCACCGATTCGCATAGCAGGCAGGGTGGTAAAATTCCAGCCACTGTGTTCTATTTAAATAAAATTTAAACTAGCCAGTTTCTTCTCATAACAAAGTTAACGCCCGCAGTTTAGCAGCAATCCAATTTTAATATGGATTTTTAAAAATGACCTGTTAATATTTCTTTCAAATTTGGTTAAGGAATGAATGTTGGAAATTGAAAATTGGTTTCAAGCAGAAATAGGATAGATAAAAAGAGGTGAAATGTGGGCAAAGTTGAGGGCGGCACAGTGGCATAGTAGTTAGCACTCCAGGGACCTGTGTTCAACTCCTGGCTTGGATCGCTGTCAGTGTGGACTTTGCACCATGGCTCCCCGCGGCTGCATAGATTTCCTCCAGATGCTCCAGTTTTCACCTACAGTTCAAAGATGGGCAGGTTAGGTTGATTGGCCATGCTAAATTTCCTCTTAGTGTCCCAGATGCGTAATTTAGAATGATTAGCGGCACAAATATGTGGGGTTGCAGGGGTAGCGCCTGCGTAGGATTGTTGTCGGTGCAGGACTGATAGGCCAAATGGCCTCCTTCAGTACTGGAGGAATTCTTTGATTCTATGAATGTAACAAATAAGTTAATAGATAAAGTTTAAAATCGAGTTTGTTTTGTGTGGTTAGAGAAGTTTTATAAGATTATGTAACGTGGCACAAGTTTCTGTGCAAAACTCTTGCCCTTTAGGTTCTGTAGAAAGGTTAACTCTTAAAGCACATAGTTGATTTGTTTTTAAATCCCCGAAAACTCATGTGTCTATGTGCCTATGGTAATTCATAATTGTGAATTTACCAATGAAATGTGAAAATACAAAGCTCAGCTTGGAGGAATTTGGAATAAGTGTGAAAATTTTATTGTGCTGTCACATTACGCCAGACAAAGAACAAAGATTTTGCAAGTGGTAATGTGCTTGGCTGAGAATGCTGAGAATTAAGTGTTTGAAATTTATGAGCAGTGAGAATCTGTGTGTTTCGTTTATTTTATGTGGCTGTTCGTAGATTTGTTTTTTCATTGTTTTGGGCTAGATTTATCTTTCTGGGGAATTAACCTTATCCTAAGTTTTTAATTGCAGGCATTTTGGAAATTTAAAAACAGAACCTCAAGAACGCCAACATAGTTTGTTTTGGTCGTTATTGTTTTAAAGCCCGTGCGTCATTTTGTTGCTTGTGTATGGATGATATTTGTGTGTTGAATACTTTGAACTTTAATGTTTCCTATCTTATATTATGATTTTGTGATAGTAGTTTAAGTGATTTAAGGGGTGGCATGGTGGCACTATGGTTAGCACTGCTGCCTCACAGCGCCAGGGATCCAAGTTCAATTCTGGCCTTGGGTCACTGCCTGTGTTGAGTTTGCACATTCCCCCTTGTCTGCATGGGTTTCTTCCAGGTGCTCCAGTTTCCTCCCACAGTCCAAAGAAGTGCAGGTTAGGTTGACTGGTCATGCTAAATTAATCCTAGTATCAGGGGATTAGCAGAGTAAATATGTGGGGTTATGGAAATAGGACCTTGGTGGGATTGTGGTTGGTGCAGACTTGATGGGCTGAAAGGCCTCCTTTTGCATTGCTGGGATTCTAAGTCAAACATCCAATGAAAGGGAAGTGAAATTAATAACTTTTTTTTCAACTTTATAAACCTGGGATCATGTTTACTGGTCAGAATCAAAATTTCTGGAACATTTTAATGATCATGTAGGGGTTTTAATCCGGATACTAATTTACACATGTGAGAATGAGAGAGTTTTAATTTGATAGGGTTAATTGAAATTCAGGATATTTGAAATGATCATGACCAACTCTACGTTGGATTCACTTAAGCTAAAATTTGTCAGGTTCAAAGAGTTGGCACAATGAAAAAGAAAAATTTTGAGACTGGAAACTAAGGAAAAGTTCAAAAGTTCAAAACAAGTTTTTGTTTGATTAGAATAAAAGAGTGATGACATATTGACATCCATAAGAGAACTCTATCCCTTTTCAAAATGGCGAACAATTAACTTTTGTCTGTTAACAAAAATTAACAGCTGAAGATGTACTTATATTTTTGCAGGGGTTGGGAATTACAAAATCTAAAGGTTCTAAATTGTCAGATATGCCTACGTGAAGTCAGCCATTTTGTAGATCTTTTGTGTTATGTTGTAAGTGCAAGTGGATCAAAATTTGCAGATTTTCAATATCATTGCATGGGTTGCAATCTTACTAGCCGTTCATGTCATGTTCATGCTGCAGCGAGGTCACAGAATTTGGCGGCCAGAACATAGAACATAGAACACTACAGCACAAACAGGCCCTTCGGCCCACAAGTTGTGCCGATCATATCAGTACCTACCAGGCCATAGAACTATCTGTAACTCACAATCCCATTAAATCCCATGTACTCATCCAGATGTCTCTTAAAAGACCCTAGTGAGTTCACCTCTACCACCACTGATGGCAGCCAATTCCATTCACTCACCACCCTCTGAGTGAAAAACTTACCCCTGACATCTCCTCTGTACTTCCCCCCCAGCACCTTAAACCTGTGTCCTCTTGTAGCGACCATTTCAACCCTGGGAAATAGCCTCCGAGAATCCACTTTATCTATTCCTCTCAACATCTTATAAACCTCTAAAGGGTCGCCTCTCAACCTTCGTCTCTCCAGGAAGGAGAGACCTAGCTCCCTCAACCTATCTTCATAAGGCATGCTCTCTAATCCAGGCAACATCCTTGTAAATCTCCTCTGCACCCTCTCAATAGCTTCCACATCCTTCTTATAGTGAGGCAAACAGAACTGCGCACAGTACTCTAAGTGGGGCCTGACAAGGGTCTTATAAAGTTGCAGCATTACCTCCCAACTCCTAAACTCAATCCCTTGATTAATGAAGGCCAGTACACCATATGCCTTCTTGGCCAGCTGGAGTGAATGCTGATAAGATTCTGTCCATGGACTTTAGAAAAAAAAAATTATCCGATTCGGGGCATGTTTTAATCCAATTGTGGGTCAACCCACAGCACATGGACTGCAGCATTTCAAGAAGCTGAAATGCTTCACCATCTTCTCAAGGGCAACTTGGGATGGGCAATAAATGCTGACCAGCCAGCAATGCCCATGTCCCACGAATGAAGAAAAAAAATTACGCAATCACTTATGTATGGGAAATCTGAACACATTGAGTTATTCGATTTATAAAAACCACCAATCCTGGGCACAAGAAATTAAAATGATTGATTAATTTTAATTAATGTGAGTTAGTATTCTAAAAGCAATGTGAAGAATAGAAAATTGACATTTAAAGAGATTCTAAGAAAACAAAAAAAACACATGCTCTAGATGGTTTCTAAAGATGTCAGAACAAAGTTTCTTTTGAAGCTGAGATGAAATAAACATTAATAGAAATCTGTGAGCCCAAAAAACTCTGTTGTCTGAATTTGGGACAATTCTGAGATGTGAAAAGTGCACTCTGATTTAGCAAGTTACTTTTAAAAACTATGCTGTCGTCTAAGATAAACTACAAGCAATTAAAGCATGTTACTGCCTGGAAATAGTCCTTGATAAGTATGTCCCTGTCAGGGAAGGAGGAAATGGTCGAGTAAGGGAACCATGGTGTACTAAAAAACTTAATTCACTGGTTAAAAGGAAAAAGGAGGCTTATGTCAGGATGAGGCTTGAAGGCTCAGTTAGTGCAATGGATAGCTATAGATTAGCCAGGAGGGAGCTAAAGAGTGAGTTGAGAAGAACTAAAAGGGGACACAAAAAGACTTTGGCTGAAAGGATTAAGGAGAATCCTAAAGCTTTCTTTAGATATGTTAAGAATAGAAGATTGGTTAGGGCAAGATTAGGGCCAGTCAGAGACAGTAGTGGGAAGTTATGCGTGGAGCCTGAAGAGATTGGAGAGGCACTGAACAAATATTTCTCTTCGGTATTCACGCAGGGAGACGTAAATGTAGTTGTGGAGAACACTGGGATACAGGGTTGTAAACTGGAAAGTATTGAAGTAGATAAGGAGGAGGTGTTAGATATTCTTGAGGGTTTGAAAATAGATAAGTCCCCTGGGCCGGACGGGATTTACCCTAGGATTCTCTGGGAGGCGAGAGAGGCAATTGCAGAGCCTCTGGCTCTGATCTTCAGGTTGTCGTTGGTTACGGGTATAGTGCCGGAAGACTGGAGGATAGCGAATGTGGTCCCATTGTTCAAGAAGGGGAATAGAGACTTTCCTGGGAATTATAGACCGGTGAGTCTTACTTCTGTTGTGGGCAAAGTATTGGAAGGAATTATTAGGGATAGGATTTATAGTTATTTAGAGAGAAGTGAATTGATTGGGGATAGTCAGCATGGTTTTGTGAAGGGTAGGTCGTGCCTTACTAACCTTATTGAGTTTTTTGAAGAAGTGACCAAAGAGGTGGATGGGGATAAGGCAGTTGACGTGGTATATATGGACTTTAGTAAGGCGTTCGATAAGGTTCCCCATGGAAGGCTTCTGCAGAAAATGCAGATGTATGGGATTGAGGGTGATTTAGCTAATTGGATTAGGAATTGGCTAGCTGGTAGAAGACAGAGGGTGGTGGTTGATGGAAATTATTCATCATGGAGTTCGGTTACAAGTGGTATACCTCAGGGATCTGTTTTGGGGCTCCTGCTGTTTGTAATTTTTATAAATGATCTGGATGAGGGTATTGAAGGATGGATTAGTAAATTTGCGGATGACACCAAAGTCGGAGGAGTGGTAGATAGTGAAGAGGGGTGTTATAGTTTGCAGAGAGACTTGGACAAGTTGCAGAGCTGGGCCGAGAGGTGGCAAATGGAGTTTAATGTGGAAAAGTGTGAGGTAATTCATTTTGGCAGGAATAACAAATGTGTAGAGTATAGGGCTAATGGTAGGACTCTTAATAGTGTTAATGAACAGAGGGATCTTGGTGTATATGTGCATAGATCCCTGAAAGTTGGCAATCAAGTCGATAAGGTTGTTAAGAAGGCATACGGAGTCTTAGCTTTTATTGGTAGGGGGATTGAATTTCGGAGCCGCAACGTCATGTTGCAACTGTACAAAACTCTAGTGCGGCCGCACTTGGAGTATTGTGTGCAGTTCTGGTCCCCACATTATAAGAAAGATGTGGAGGCATTGGAGAGGGTACAGAGGAGGTTTACCAGGATGTTACCTGGTATGGAGGGCAGGTCTTATGAAGAGAGGCTGAGGGATTTGAGGTTGTTTTCGTTAGAAAGAAGGCGGCTAAGAGGAGACCTTATTGAAACATATAAGATGATTAGAGGTTTAGATAGGGTGGACAGTGATAGCCTTTTTCCTATGATGGAGAAAGCTAGCACGAGGGGACATAGCTTTAAATTAAGGGGTGGTAGTTATAGGACGGATGTCAGAGGTAGGTTCTTTACCCAGAGGGTGGTAAGGGTATGGAATGCCCTGCCTGCTGCAGTTGTAGATGCGCCAAGTTTGGGGGTGTTTAAGAGGTCAGTAGATAGGTTTATGGATGAAAATGGAATGGTTTAGGTTAGAGGGTCATTGCTTTTTCTCAATTGGTCGGCGCAACATCGAGGGGTGAAGGGCCTGTTCTGCGCTGTAATGTTCTATGTTCTAAATCAAACAGAAATACTTCATCATAGAACACTACAGTGCAGAAGGAGGCCACTTGACCCATCAAGTCTGTACCAACCACAATCCCATCCAGTTCTACCCCCATGTCCCTACGTATTTTACCCGCTACTGTCTCTAATTTACGCACCTCAGTAAGGGGCAATTTTAGCATGGCCAATCAATCTTATCCGCATATCTTTAGACCGTGGAAGGTAACTGCAGCACATGGAGAAAACCCATGCATACACGAGGAGAACATGCAAACTCCACACAGACAGTGGCCCAAGCTTGGAATCAAACCTAGGTCCCTGGAGTTGTGAAGCAGCAGTGCTAACCACTGTGCTACTGTGCTGCCCAGGTTTGATTTCAACAGAACAGAAATCAATAGAATTTGATTTCTGTTCTATAGATATGAGAATACTTTATTGGACTGTAAAATTTCTTCAGGGTTCGTGACTGAGATAGGATAATAACTGGTGGGATGCATCAAATTAGGTAAGATTGGGCAAGAAGATACAGACTGGAAATCCAAACAGCAAATGGGACACTGGATGTAATTCAATAGGATATTTCAATCTGACATTGATTTATATTCTAGCGAAAGGAATGTATAAAGGATGCTAGCAAATTGGTAACTTTCTCTTGGTGATGCATGTGTTCTTGCCTGCATTTTTTTTAAAAGAACATCACCCGAGGCATTTGGACCATACATGGAGAGATAAGCAATAACTTGAGATCTTTTGATAAGACTGCAAAGAGTTCAAGAGTGTGTGGCATTACACTAGGGATGAGTTTGCAGATGAGTTACGTGTGAAATAACCAATATGCAGGAAACCAGTTTAAATTAGACCCATTCGAGGGATGGAAATACTTGCAATGATACATTGAAGAGCAGAACTCAGTCTAGCACATTACTTGACTAACAGCATGACATGAAATGATTAATGGGGCCAGTAAAGTAAAACAATTCTTTAAAGTGATCAAGAACTGACATGTACTCCATAGAGAAACCGATTTTAAAACAATTGAGATAGAATTAAACACACAGGTGGTAACCTCGCTGGCTCGTTCCACTGGTCAATGAGTGGGGTGAGTCAGTAAGATCGCATGGGAGACAAAAAATCAGGTTCACGCGATCAACTGGGTTGGGAGTGGGGTGCTCAGGCAGCAATCAACTGGGTCGCGGGATGAGAACCGGCAATGATGGACCAGACTGGGGATGGGGGTGGCGATCGGTGAGAAGGCCAGTGATCGGGCGGAGGGGTGAGTGGTAGTGGTACCTGACAGTTCTGTGTGCACACAATTGTACCCTCTAGTGTGAGCAACTGGCTTTCTGGCAAGCTTAGGCCCTGCTCTCTCATCCTTCTGACAGAAATCAGATTATGCATCATTTTTTTGCATAAAGTGAATAAGATTTCATTTTCAGACTCATGCAAAATATGGATCTGAAACTCTCCCATTTTCACACTCGTAGAGCAACTAGACTGCTTTTGGTAAGATTGCTCCCACCGATATCTGTCAAAACAAACAAATAAACCTAATGAGGAGTATCCACACAAGATGGATACATATGAAGGAGGAACAGGAGAAAATTTGAAGTCTATGTATGGTGTTATTTTGAATAATATTGAGTGAGTTGATCTGCAGATGGGAGAGTGTGTCTGAGAGAAAGGAGCATCAGTCTAAGTTGATATTATTCAGATGTCACATTCAAGTTGCAATAGATTATGGAATATCATGGGGTTTAACACAAATTAGTGATGAGGAAACTGGAATTTTAAAAAAAACTAGATTTTGCTTGTTGCATGGATCACCCCATTCAAAGGCTAGAGGAAAAAAAGAAAGTAATCAAGAATAGTAATGAGACAAGGAGCAAAGAAGTAAGCTCTCACTCTGTGATACCCAGAACCTTTTTTGTACATAACTCACAAGTTCAAATGCCATTTGATCCACACTGGAATCAATGAATGAAACAAATAATATTGCAATTGATCAAAATTCATCTTTTATAAATTATAGCAGGATTAGTAAATGGTTTGTAAGCTATAATGATACTGATGAATCTAGTCTAGTATCCACACTGACAAGGGGAAACACAATGCGAGGCATAGGGACATAGAAAATAGAAGCAGGATTAGGCCACTCGGCCCTTCAAGCCTGCCCCACCATTCATTTAGATCATGGCTGATCATCAAATTCAATATCCTGATCTCCCAGCTTTCCCACCTATCTCTTGATCTCTTCAGCCCCCAAAGAGCTATATCTAATTTTTTTCTTGAAATTAGACAAGATTTTGGCCTCAACAACCTTTTGTGTTGTAAATTCCACATGCTCACCATCCTGTGGGTGTAGAAATTTCTCCTCACCTTAGTTCTAAAAGTTTACCCCTTATCCTCAAACTATGGCCCATAGTTCTGGACTTCCCCATTCTTTTTGTATCTATCCTCTCTAAACCTATTAGAATTTTATAAATTTCTATAAGATCCCCTTTCACTCTTTTAAACTCTAGTGAATATACTCCTAATTTACTTAGTTTCTCCTCATACCACTAACCTGCCATTCCAGGAATCAGCCTAGTAAATTTTCGCTGCATTCCCTCTGAAAAGACTTCCTCAGATAAAGATATCAAAACGGCACAAAATATTTGACACAGAGCAGCAGTTATTATATGGGGCAAGAGATGCCAGGCATTCAAGGTGGAGAAACTGATCTTAAATGATTAATTCGAGTTCAGTTTGCACACAATCCACATATGTTATCTCAATATGATTTTATACTGGATTCTGGGACACAAGCTCATCACATGACTTTGTCTTAGCATCATATCAAAATTGACAAAGGAGAAAGAACAGGCAGTGATGCAAAATGTCAAGGTTGAATAATTACTTGTACAAACTAACCACCTCCCTAGCAATTAAAATTATCAGTTCCATTCTCCAAATTCAAAGACCATTGTGCTAACAAAAACAAGTATTAAAACATTGAGTTTTGGGCATTAGATTGATATGAAAGCAAAATATTGCGGATACTGAAACCTGAAACAAAAATAGAAAATGCTGGAAAATCTCAGCAGGTCTTAGACTCAAAACAGTGGTTCCATTCTCTCTCCACAAATGCTGAGATTTTGCAATATTTACTGTGTTTGCATTAAATTTGTGCAGTTTAACTTGTGACGTTCATAAGATACAGCAGCAGAATTAGGCCATTCAGCCCATCAAGTCCGCTTCACCATTCGATCATGTCTGATATGCTCCTCATCCCAATTTTCCTCCCTTTTCCTCATAACTCTTCAAACCAATTAAAAATCTAACTCCTTTTTGAATTTACCCACTGTCCCAGCATCCACTACACTTTGGGGTAGCGAATTCCAGATTCACAACCCTACAAGAGAAAGGTTCAAAAGAAGTCACTTAGTTTCATTCCATGTAACCATCTTTGATTTTGTAAGTTTAGAATTAAGTTCTGCAGCTAGCTTCTGTAACTCTTTTTCGTTCTTCTAAAATTTGAGTATCTGTTTGTTGAATGTATTGTGTTATCTTCCGCAGACCAATCACTTTCAAGCATTGATATGTATTTTAAGATCATAACATCCTTTGTTTTAAAAGTAAAGTAACACATTCCAAGTAACCAGAGAAGAGTAACAGCAACCTTCAAATAACCTGTCCAAAACATAGGCAGCATGTTTCCCCTATTCAGAATCAATAGCAAGCGATATATAAAACATTCTTTTATCTTTGTAAGAAATAACAGAAACAAACTTAATGAGAGGGATGGTCCTACAAAATGATCCCTTAGAGAGCCAGTCAAGGGTCTATGGGATCCCTGAGTTTTAGTTTACTGGGTTTTGCACAAAGTAGGAGATTATGGGGGTTGATATCAACAGATGACCATCACCCTCAAGAAAGAATTAGACCGATTACAGATTGATCACGCGACCCTTAGCCAATTAAGAATTAGCCTTGCCTTATTTAGGCTGACTAGAATAAAATAACATAATTGCTCATACTGTGCGGTGTGGTTTCAATTAGTTAATAAGCAGTAATTTTCACTGGTCAAGTTACACACTAAGTAGGGAACTAACATTCCATTCGTGATGCCTGCTCTTCAAAAGGAAGAGGTTAAGGGAGAGGAACTTGAAACTGCTAATTTGGTTCATTTGGGTAAAGACAAGGGCCTAAAGGGGTTACTGGAAGGATTAAAATCATTCAGTACAACAAAGTTCCTGGGAAACTGCTAGAGCTACAAGGTACAGGTGCAAAGAAATGCACTGGGGGGGGGCGCTTTCATAGACCACAAAACAGCTGTAACTACATACGTCACTCTTAGATAATAGCCCACGACTACAGTGTGTTATGATAGCAGTCATAGATCACTACTCAAGTTAAAGTCCAACAGTTTTATTTGGAATCATGAGCTTTTGGAGCATTGCTCCTTCATCAGGGAAGTCAGGCAGTGCTCTGAAAGCTTGTGATTCCAAATAAACTTACTGAACTTTAGGGAGTGTAAAGTTAGCATTCTCAGGATTATCACATACTACCAGCAGATGGAATATCAGCACTGAATGTCTGCTAGCCTTTGATTGGTTAGCAGCCTTTGGGGGGTGGCGGGTTTGATCCCAGAGAAGGCCCAGCACTTTCCAGTTGGTCCCTGAGTAGCACTAAACTCTGCAGGCCTGCCTGAAAGTGGGTGACACAAGACTTTTCCCTGACTGTGCAGCCTGCAGGCACTTGTTGTTTTTCTTCCCACACCTCGTACAGCACAAGGCAGACTTTCCACAGCTACTCATTCTTAGAACAGATCGCTAGCCTGAGACGAAATGTTAGAGAAGCCACACTCTGCATCAAACAAGGCTGATCAGGAGTCTCTCCTGCTCTTAGTGCCTGCTATTGACATGTTGAAAGGATTTTGCACATTGATATATCCAGTGTGTTTGGCCTTGTGATGGCCACATCTTTCATGGCCATCAAGGCCTAGAGAGTGGAGCTCAAATCTAGAGTTTCTAGGTCAGATTCAGTGATGTTACCCATTGCGCCATCAAAGGTGATATGCTCAATAAAATATTCTGCCTTTCTTGACTGTTTGTTAACTTCTAATTAACTCCTTGTTGGGCATGCCATTCTGCACACAGCATACTTCAATCCCTATACAAGCTTCAGGTCTGGTACTCTCATAGTCTCAGCTGTCCAGCTGCCCGTTTGCCCCACCTTCAGTACCAGAATGGCCCCTATATCTTCCAGGAAGCCAATAACTTGGCAACTCTTTGTCCAGTGCTCTGTCATCTATAATGAGTGCTCAGTTTCTAAGTTCATTTCAAACTAAGAATCCCAAACCAAGGAGCTGGCGCCGTCACCAGCTGAGAATCCTATCTGAGTTAATGCAGCAGATTTTATATCAAGCAGAATGCTGACAGATATTTCAGAAAATGTCTGAAGCTTTTTAAAGAACAGTTTTAATTACGGACTTGATTTTTGTCATGAGGTGTTCGACACTGCATCAAAAGGAAAATAATATTCGAGATGTTGCTGCCTGATGATAAATGAAAGCAATATTTTTTTATTACTTTTATTGATTGAATGATTTTCTGTACCACTAACATAAAAGTTTTAATTATTTTGATACTATATTGCTTTATTTTTACAATAAAAAATAGGAAAAATTGTAAACTGAGTTTGTTTCCGAAGTCTCATCTTTTCTCAAACTGACCCAACCCCCAACTGCAGTCCACAGTAACTGTTTTTATCTACATTTATCTTTAGTGCTGCTTTGGTTTCCAAATGCATAGAAGGTCACGGCTGCATTTGAGGCAGTACAATGAAGGTTTTCTAGATTGGTCTCTGGCTGAGAGGCTTATTCTTTGATGAGAGGCTGAGTAAATTGGCCCAATATTCTTTGGAGTTTAGAAGAATAAGAAGCCATTTCTTTGAAACATATAAGATTCTGAAGGAGCTTGACAGGGTAAATGTTGAGAGGACATTTTACCTCATGGGAGAATCTAGGATCAGAGGGCACAGTCTCAGAATAAAAGAGATGAGGAGGAATTTCTTCTTCTGGAGGGTGTGAGTCTTTGGAATTCCTTGCCACTGAGAATTATGGGGGCAGAGTCCTTGTACATAATTAAGGCTGAAATAGACAGATTTTTGATCAGTAAGGGAACCAAGGGTTACTGGGAAAGGGAAGGAAAGTGGACGCAGGGAATGTCAAATGAACAACAATCGTATTGATTGATGGAGCAGACTCAAGGGCTTCCTCCAGTTCCTATTTCTTATGGACTTATCTCACTGAAACATGCAACTTTCTGATGAGGTTTGACTTGAAGAGGTTGCTCCATCTGGAATCTAGAACATGGGGCATAGGATGAATCAGGGTAAAGGATGAATCATTTTGGACTGAGATGAGGAGCAACTTTTTCACTCAAAAAGTTGTGAATTTTTGGAATTCTCTACCTCTGAGAGTTGTAAATGCTCCGTCACTGAATGCACGTGAAATTGAAATAGAGTGATAGTGTCTCAGGGAATCAAATGAATGGGGGAGTGGGATTGCAACAGAAGATCAAATATAAACATACTGAATTTGTTTTTAATAGGTCAAAATTGGATCCCTTGTTGATGAGACCGATGTCAAACCAAGTCAATAAAGAATTAAACTGGACAGCTAGCTTCATCATAGGTACCAGATATGACAACAGCAAACTCAGCCTTGTTGACCCTACAAGGTTAGTCTCATTAACATCTTGGATTTATGCCAAAATTGCAAGAGCTATCTCACAGACTAGTAGCTTTAGACAGCACGTTCCAAACCCATGATGGCTACAATCTAGAAGGACAATAGACACATGAGAACACCACCAGTTGGAAGCCAGCACTATCCTGATTTGGAAATATGTCACTATTTTCAGGTCAAAATCCTGGAACTCTCTCCCTAACAACACTGTGGGTGTATTACCACATGGACAGCAGCAGTTCAAGAAGCCAGCTCATCACCACTTTCTCAAGGGCAATTAGGGATGGATAATAAATACTGGGCTGGCCAGTGATGTCCACATCCCTGAATGAAAGAAAAGCCAGGATTGAGCAAGCATACCAAATGGGCGTAGAGTCTCAACAGATAATGTTGCAAAGTTTTAGTGATGCTAATGAAATATAATCATTAGTATATTTAAGTAATATACTAAACAAGAATATGCAGAAACAGAGCATCTCATGCACACCTAGTTAAATAGACATTTTTTTGCAACTCTTTAGTCAAGATGTGTATTTATGTGGAATGGCCATGCCAAATTGCCCTTTAGTTTCTAAAATTGTGTTGGCTGGATAGATTAGCCATGGGGAATGTGTGGGATTACAGGGATAGGGCAGAGGTGCGGCCAGGGTAAGAAAGCCTATCAGAAAGTCGGTGCAGACTTGATGGGCTAAATGGTCTCTTTGTCACTGTAGTGATTTTATGAAAATATTTTTGCCCTGTAATTTGTTGGAATTATAAGCTGATAATGATGTAGTGAGATGAATCTGGATGAATTGATGAAAGTCTATTGCAATGCTATACCTCTTTAAACAATGCAACTTATGGATTGAGAAATAAACAGAGGAACAGATGCGAAAGATGTTTAATTTAGGGTGGGTGAATTCAATGTCCAATCAAGTACAAGAGAGAAACAGAGGGAAAGTTTGGATTGAGATGAAAGAGGCGGATAAAAAGAAAAAAATTATTTCAAATTTTTCATTTTTAAGTTCTCCGGCAACGATTCATTATCTGAATAAATGAGACCTCACACTTTCTGAGCCAGAGGGTTTAATGGCAGTCATTAACAGATCATTAAAAGGGTACTTACTCTATCAATTGTAAAAATTAATTTTCTTAACAAGTCCAACATGCAAATGCAACAACTTCCAGAAACTTAGATGAGGTTAAGTGTAAAATGCCATTTTTTATAATCTTAATTGCAACTTGTTAAGTTTCACAATTCACTGAGCATCTTCTCTCACCAGAGGTTGCTTGCCAATTTGTACATTTATAATGGTATTTGTCATTCATCTTCCATTATTCAGCAAATCTCAGCCGTACGCAGTTTTCACACACCTTTAGATTTCTCTATTACACAATCAGATCAACAATTTGCCTTTCACTCAGTTAAACATCTGTGAAGCCCAGAACTGTTTTCTTATTATCAAACTTTATCCAAACATATATTTTGAACCTAAAGCATAGAAAACTATTCGCATCCAGTGACACTAACTGCTGTGATTATTAACCTAGAATTGGAGATCAACAAGATTTGATTTGATTTATTATTGTCACATGTATTATTATACAGTGAAAAGTATTGTTTCTTGAGCGCTATGCAGGGAAAGCTCATAGAGAAGGAGAGAGTGCTGAATGTAGTGTTATAGTAACAGCTGGAGTGTAGAGAAAGATCAACTTAATGCGAGGTAAGTCCATTCAAAAGTCTGATGGCGGAGCAGGGAAGAAGCTGTTCTTGAGTTGGTTGGTGCGTGACCTCAGACTTTTGTATCTTTATCCCGAAGTGAAAAAGGTGCAAGAGAGAATGTCCGGGGTGCATGGGATTCTTAATTATGCTGGCTGCTTTGTCGAGGCAGTGTGAAATGCACTCAGAGTCAATGGATTCCATCATCACAAACATTTCAACCTCTTTAGTCGTTGAAAATGAGGTGGGCTAGGATCCCTCAGCGCCTATAAAGATTAGGGGCAAAATCTTACCCAAACATGGCAGAGTGTTTGTTCTGGTATGAAAAATGGAATGATTCTTGCTGACGGCACTGTCATAATTTCGGACCCAAACTTATGCCATATTAGTAATAATTTTGATCCCAACAAAAATCACCCGCAATGACTCAGCTACTACAATCATTGGGGAACTCTATGTAAATGGTTCCCAACACTTGTTCCACAGGGGAAATTCGCAGTTTGACTTTCAGAGGAAGTACTCACTAGACTACTGGATTGAGTGGAGCAGAGACAGGACACATCCAACCCCCCCTCCAGGAAAAGGCCTTCCGGGAAGGTCACAGCACTATCTGGGATACAGTGGCAACCTTGGTCAGTGCAAGAGTACTCTATAGGAGGATGGAACAGCAGTGTTGGAAGAAGATGAACAACCTTCTTTGCATTGCCAGGGTAACTGAACCATCCCAGGACCCCCTCTATATCCCCTCGTATCTTCTCCTCCATTCTCTCACGCAGCTACTTCAGGGACTGCCAGCACAAGGCACTTCCCCCCCAGTGGCTGCCATGCTCCTCATACTTCTGTTCCTCACACTGCCGCCCAAGTGTGGATTCTAATCACACTGTAATCATACTCCCCTGAGTGCAAGGCCCTTTGGACCACATGAGGGGGGGATGCAATGCATTCCTGAATCCCCTCCTCTGCCTTTCCAGCCTGGCCTCTCATGAGACTCCAGTGTTACAGTAAAGCCTGTTGTTTTAAGGCCCTCCCACCCTCTGACCAGCCTGCATTAAGAAAGGGTACCCCCACAGCTGTGATATGGACAGGAACCCAGGACAGAGGAGATAGGAAGCGTGCAAGCATGCCAGCCTTCACAACCACTTTAAAGCAAGTGGCACCCTGACATGAAAGGAAGGTAAGGCTTGCAAGTGACTTCTTCCAACCGACTTCCCAAAACAGGGATTCTGGGGTCCCCACTCCCAACCCCGGGTTGAAGTTATGTGTGTTTGTGTTCTCTCCAGTGCCCCCTGAGAAATGAACATTCTGGAGAGTTCTGGCGCCTGAGCACTCACCTCCGAAATCCACAGCGAAGGTGAAGATGTCAGGTTCATGCTTATGCAGAGTTGTTGTAAATAGCACCAGTGTAATGTCACACCGATACCCAGTGAATTTCTAGTAAATGGATGGCATGGTAGCACAGTGGTTAGCACTGCTGCTTCACAGCTCCAGGGACCTGGGTTCAATTCCCAGATCAAGTCACTATCTATGTAGAGTTTGCACATTCTTCTCATGTCTGCCTGGGTTTCCTCCAAGTGCTCTAGTTTCCTCCCACAGTCCAAAGATGTGCGGGTTACGTCGATTGGCTGTGCTAAAAGTTGCCCCTTAGTGCACTGAGATGCATAGATTAGAGGGATTATCCAGTAAAGTATGTAGTGATGTGGGGGTAGGCCTGGGTGGGCTTGTGGTCAGTGCACTCAATGGGCTGAATGGCCTGTTCCTGCACTGTAGGGTTTCAACGAAATCCAAGTCCCTGAGAGAGTGCTCAGTAATGACACGGTAATGTATTTAGTATTGGAACGGTATGGTGACACAGTGGTTTATCGCTGCTGTCTCACAGTGCCAGGACCTAGATTCAATTCCAGACTCAGGTCACTATCTGTGTGGAGTTTGTACATTCTCTCCATGTCTGCATGGGTTTCCAGTTTTCTCCCACACTCCAAAGATGTGTAGGATAAGTGAACTGGCCCTGCTAAATTGACCTGAGTGTCAGGGGCTTAGCTTGGTAAATACGAGGGTTACGAGAATAGGGTGGAATTGTTGTTGGTGCAGGTTCAATGAGCCGAATGGCCTCCTTCTGCATTGAAGGGATTCTATAATTTCTATGATATTACGAAAACCTGGGGGTCCTGCAGCGAGTTTCACGCTACTCGGACGGTGAGGACTTGGAATATCAGAACTCAAAGTCTCCGATACTCTCGAGTTTTGAGCACACGCTGCATTTCTGCGGACAGAAAGTGCGGGGCTCAAAATTGCCCCCCATAGAAACTGCAAGAAATCAAACAGAATAGATCTCTAAAATATTAACTGTAGCTTAATTGCCTTAATCAGGAATTGGTTTGTAATTTATAAAAGAATTCCTGATATCAGAAATGCATGAATATATAAACATATTGCCTTCAATAGATAACTTAATCTAACGTCTAGGCTGTGTGAAGAAAAGTTTATTTTATTAGTGGCACAAGTAAGCTTACATTAACACTTCAATGAATTCACTGAAAATCCCCTAGTCGTCACACTCCAGTGACTGTTCAGGTATACTGAGGGAGAATTTAGCATAGTCAATGCACCTAACCAGCACATCTTTTGGATTGTGGGAAGAAACCGGAGCATTCGGAGGAAACACGCACTGACAACATGCAGAGTCCACACAGCCAAAATCGAACCTAGCAGTGCTAACAACTGTGCCGCCGCATGTGTGGAAAGACAAGGAAGATTCTATATATCCTGCCTTCACACACGTGAGCAATCTCCTCATACTGTTACAACTGACAGTGAGTGTTGGTTTATCCAGAGACGAGGTGCTCTAGCTGACTGATCAATAAATAAAAAGTGGAGTTCTCCAAGTCTGTTTAAGAAGAGTCAGTCAGTATTTACCCTTTGCAGGGCAGTGAATTCTAAAAACAATTAGTTATGTTTTTAAGACCAAGAATGTATAACTTCCTGCTGCTTCGGAAAAGCAGTCAGCATAATTAAGGATCCCAAAACCCCGAACATTCTCTCTTCCACCTTCTTCCTCCGGGAAAAAGATACAAAAGTCTGAAGTCATGTACCAGCTGACTCAAGAATAGCTTCTTCCCTGCTATCATCAGACTTTTGAATGGTCCTACCTTGCATTTGATTGATTTTTCTCTGCACCTGAGCTATGGCTTTAACATTACATTCTGCACTCTCTTCTTTGCTTCTCCATAAATGGAAGGCTTTGTCTGTATATTTGTCTGTATGCACAAGAAACAATGCTTTTCACTCTATACTGATACGTATGACAATGATAAATCAAATCAAAATCTAGGTGGCAATATGTGTTGTGAGGAAGATGCAACGTAGCTTCAAGGGATTTGAACAGACCTGAGGGCAAGAACATGGCAAATAGAATATAATGTGAAAAAATGCAAGGTTTTTGTAGGAGGACAGGTGTGCAGAGTATTCCTTAAATGGTGATAGATTGGGAAATTAGGCCAGTATTCCATAGAGTTACTCAGAATGAGAAGTGATTTCATTGAAACCTACAAAATACTAAAAGGAATAGACAAAATTGATACAGGTAGGATGTTTCCCCTAGCTGGGGAGTCAGGAACCAGGGAACAATTTGAAAATAAGGGAGAAGCCCTTAATGTGGACCAAGATGAGGAGAAATTTTTCACTTCAAGGTTTTGAATCTTTAGAATTCTCTAGCCCAGACGGTTATGTGGAAGTTTAGTCATTGAATATGTTTAAAGCAGAGATTGGTATATTTTTATGCACTAGTGACATAAATGATATGGGGATAATGTGAGAAAAAAGGCACCAAAGTGGATGATCAGTCATGATCATATTGAATGACAGAACAGGCTTTGATGGGCTCAAATGGCCTCCCCTGTTCTTATGCTCATAAAGAACTTTAGGATTGATTTGTGGAGAAACTTCCTTGTCCAAAGGGGTTGTGAATCTGTGGAATTCCCTGCCCAGTGAAGCAATAGAGGCTACCTCATTGAATGTTTTTTTAGGCAAGGATAGATAAATTTTTGAACAATAAAGGAATTATGGTGAGTGGGCAGGTAAGTGAAGCTAAGTCCACAAAAAGATCAATCATGATCTTATTGAATGGCGGAGAAGGCTCGAGGGACCAGAGGGCCTACTCCTGCTCTTAATGCTTATGTTTTAAGAAAAATCAAGTTTGCCCATTACAATTGTACCGTTCTTTCTTGAAATTTCTGGGTCGTTGCAATGCAGATGCCCAAATAATGCCAGAAACAGTCCAGATATCTTTTCATTTCAGGTTAGAAATTTGTGCACTCTAATTTTTAGACATGGAGGTCATGACTCGCAATCTGCCCTTGCTAGTTCTGGGAATGGTGAGGTGCTTGCAAATTTGTTATCTAGGACCGCATGATCCAACTTCGATTTTCTAAAGTTCAATCAGCCAGTCTGTGTAAAGTCAAGATAGCATGCATTCCAAAGCACACAGGGGATGAGCCCATGAATGCCATTTTCCTGGTAGAACACTGAATGTACTGCTCAGAAAGTGGCCCACAGTGCATCATTACCCAACAAAGTCTCCATAGCGCCACTGAATTTTATATCCTTTATGATAATCCTGAGGATTTGTGATGGGAGAGCACAACTGGTTCACACTGGCAGTATCCATACCATCGCAACTGCAATAGCAGAGCAAGGCCCCAAGATTTTCCGACTTTTTTTTCATTGCCATAAATCATGGTCAGTTTGACTCAAGGCACAAAAACACTGACTTAATAAACATGCACCTACCGGACTGAGTAAAGTACTATTTTTAATGGAAACCTAATTTCAGCATAGAATTGACATGAAGGAAATAAAGAGAAAATAAACATTGATGTTTTCTCTATTTTTGCAAATACAATGTTTCTATATTTCTGCAATTGACAGTTTCCAAAATCCCTGGAAATAATAGCAACAATAAATTGTTGTTCTATTCCATGCCAGGCTTTTTAGACATGTATGTTGTGACATGCTCACTTCAACAATACCAGTTCAACCTAGTGAATAATATTTCCATTATGGTACTTCCACTGATTCTTGCGTAATCAGAACAACATGCTTGGGAAGTAATATCAGCCTGAATGGTTTTCACATTGATCATTTGAACAACTCTGGACCTGCAGTCTAAGGATAGAAATAATTTCTGAATTGCTCAACACATGACTGCCAAGATTCATCTGCTGGACTTAAAATATCTGGAATAATTCAGTTCAGGTGAAATAAGGTCATTTTTATGACTTCAATAAATTCTATTTTATCAATTTCAGCATTTTCCTCCTTGGACCATCTTCTGGCAACCAGAATTATTTTCTTTGGCATCAAATAACCACTGAGCAATTTCTGTACTGTGCGACCGAACAGAGTACATGCCAAGACTTATCTCGGGATTCCCTATCTTTCTGAAAATAAATGGCTGGACACTTTAGTGACCACATTCATTTACTGGGAAGAGTAACAAGATATTTGCCACGGAACATGAGGGTCACATTTTAATCCAATATATTTTTAATCGATCCCTACCTCCAGAACTCCCCCCAAATCCCACCCCTCGGCTCACTGAATGTTCACAACTTCACGACCCCACCCTCAGCTCACTGAATATTCATAACTCCACACAGTGTGATTTACAACAGCTGAATAAAAATGAATAACTCATCTCTGAAAGGGGTATCAAAGGTGAATGCTAAGGTTGTTATCACCCTCCAGGGTACCAGTTGCAGAGGGAGCAAACAATAGGACATGGGGGACCCAGATAAATGCAACTCAGGGCCGGGGGACTGAGAGGTGTTCAGTATCGGTATCTCGGGGGGGGGTTACCCACAGGCTGTAGTGACCCCTTCTGCGAGCCTTTAGATTTAAAGGGGTCTGGCAGCTGGTACTCAGACAGCCTCTCCTGTGTCCTCATTGTGGGGCTGTTGGCGATATAGCCGCTGAAGGAACAAAAACAGAAAATGCTGGAAAATGTCAGCAAATCTGATGGCATCTATGGAGAATAGAGCCAATGTTTTGAGTCTGGATGAGTCTTTGTCAGAGCCCCTGAGGGATTGCCCTCCTAGAGCGGCAGCTGAGAAGTGGGTGGGAGCAGGTGAATGAGAACTGGGGTGACCGTGAGATTCTTGGGTGGAGTCTCATAAGAGGTCAGGCTGCTTGGGTAGAGTGGGGTCTCTGAGAAAGGCCTCAATGGACCTGAAGACCATCACGTAGGAGGGAGGATGACTGCAATGAGAATGAATCCACACACTCAAGTAGCACTGTGAAGCCAGAGGGCATGAGCTGTTGGTCACCAGTTATGGAGGCCAGGCTGTCAGGATTAGTGTCTGGGTAGCTCACTGTTCCAGTTGGAAGACTTGTTTGATCCACTGCCCACGTGAGCTGGGGGAATGTGGGTGCCTCTGACAGTGAAATCAACATGTTAATTGAAGTCTTCACATGAATCAGGTGTGACTCACCTGCAACAAGGGGAAATGAGCTACCTGACTAGCCCCCTTATTCTTCCTTGATGAGCCAATTGTGCCAATTAAATCAGCACTGCAATGCATGAGCGTGCCGCTGATTGGTGCCCAATTTCTAACCTTTGAATATGAGCTTTGGAGCTCAATGTTTGGAGCTATACTTCCAATTCTACAAAGGTCAAAGCACTTCATTCAGGTGGAGTTAAGAGGAACAACTGTGGAAGAATGGCTATTGTGTGAATTAGGAGGAAGTGAAAGCAATTGGACTTCTCAAGATGCGGTTCCAATGACTGGACCACTTGGGGGTAGCCCTCCAATTCAGTCCAACAGGCTGCATCCACTCACGTGGCTGTGCTCGAGTTTGTCCTGCAATGAGACAGATGGGGAGAGTATAGTCAGGAGACCTACCAGATCAGATGGTGATGAAGGCTGGTTTGCTTGGGATGAGTGGAAGTGGGGATTGTGAGGAGCAGATTATCCACTTTGGGTAACTATGAAGTACAGGAAAGAGAGCACCATGACAAGCATTGGGAATCCATGAGGTGGCTGGGTCAGAGATCATTGTGGAAGTCTGAGGGGGGGTGTGTGAAGGAGTGCAGTAGAAGGCATTAGGAGACAGACTTACCCTGGCTGCACAACAAAGGTCATTCATCTTCTTCAAGCCCTGCTGCCCTCTTCTCTGAGCTGGCAATCAGTGACCAATGCCTCCCAGTGAAGGTGGTGGCCTTGTTTGATGGACATCTGTGCCATCATGGGTAGTAAATGTCAAACCTCTGCTCCATATCATCCAGGAGTTTAGTGAGGGCTCCCTCTGAAAATCTTGACACTGGCAGCCAACTCCAATTGGACTTGGGAAAAGTGCGGGGGAACTGCTGATTTTCCTGAGGCCAGCAAATCAGAGGCAAGCCACCATGAGCCCAGCGAGAATCATGTGGGAAAAAAACATCGTGTTAATGATGGTTGAATATATGGTGAATTTTCCCACCATCGGGCAATGGCAGAATTCTCACCGATTTTCTCACCAGAACTGACACTTTAAAACAATGTGGGAAAATTCCGCCCAATGTGTAACATGGTGCAATGACTTCACTCAGGCCATTGAGGTTGGCCTGTTGGAGTATGAACTCCCCGATTAAGGATGCAATTGATGGACCAATCAGGTAGTCTTTGCCTTGTATTTAACTTGGAGGGTCAGTTCCTCTGACACCACTGGAGATAGACTGCCAACTGATAGCACCCTGTGTACTACTGTAAATAAATGGATTTTGGTGAAGGGACTTCTGCCTCTACACACTTTCTACACATGGTATGGCACCAGGTCATTTTAATTGTTCTAAAACAATTTGTCATAAAGTTATGAGTTAATAACAAAGATACCTATGTTAGACACCTATCAACACCATTATTCCTACAAAATTCATCTCCAAACTCTATGGCCTGGGCCTCAACTGGATCCTGAACTTCCTGAATTACAGACCACAATTAGTAAGGGTAGGCAACAACACCTCCTCCATTATCATCCCCAACACCAGTGTCCCTCAAGACTGTGTTCTCCAGCCCTCTACTATCCTCCTTATACACCTTTGACTGCGTAGCCAAATCCCCCTCCAACTCTATTTTCATGTTTGCTGATGACATCACCACAGTGGGTCAGATCGCTAAGAATGATCTCCAACAATCACTGGGATCAGTGACCATAATTCCATTAATTTTAAGATAGCTATGGTGAATGATAGGTCTGGCTCAAAAGTTAAAATTCTAAATTGGGGTAAGACCAATTTTGATGGTATCACGCAGGAACTTTCAGAAGATAATTGGGGGAATCTGTGAGAAGGCAAAGGGATGCCTGGTAAATAGGAAACTTTCAAAAGTGTGTTAACCACAGTTCAGGTTAAGCACATTCCTCTTAGAGTTAAAGGCAAGGCTGGCTGAAGTAGGCAATCCTGGATGACTTAGGCTTTTGAGACCCTGGTCAAGAAGAAGAAAGAGGCACATGACATGCATAGGCAGCTGGGATCAAGTGAATCCCTGAAGGGTAGAGAAAGTGTAGGAGTAGAATTAAAAGAGAAATCAGGAGAACAAAAGAAGGACGTGAGATTGTTTGACAGATAAGGCAAAGAAGAATCCAAAGAGCTTTTACAAATACGTTAACAGCAAGAGTAATAAGGGAGAGAGTAGGGCCTCTTAAGGATCAATAGGTCATCTACGTGTGGATCCACAGGAGATGGGTAAGATCCAAAATGAAATTTCTCATCAGTATTTACTGCTAAGAAAAGCATGGACGTTAGGGAACTTGAGGAAATATATAGTGATGTTTTGAGGAGTATACATATGACAGAGAAAGAGGTGCTGAAAGAGGAAGTCTTAAAGAGCATCAAGGTAGATAAATCCCAGGATATTATGGGACGCTAGGAATGAAATTTTTGGGTCCCCTAGCAGAGATATCTGAATCATCGATAATCACGGGTGAGGTGCCTGAAGATTGGAGAGTGGCAAATGTTGTGCCTTTGTTTAAAAAGGGGTGCCAAGAAAAGCCTGGGAACTACAGGCCAGTGAGCCTTATACCTGTGGTGGGTAAGTTGTTGAAAGGTCGACGAAGGGCGAGTCACTGATGTCGTCTATATGGATTTCAGTAAGGCGTTTGACAAAGTCCCTCGTGGGAAGTTAGATGAAAAGGTCAAGGCTCATGGGATACAAGGACAGGTAGTTAGATCGATAAGTAACTGGCTTGGTAATAGGAGACAGAGAGTAATAGTGGAAGGGTGTTTTTCTAGCTGGAGGTCGGTCACTAGTGGTGTGCCGCAGGGCTCGGTACTGGGACCTCTTCTATTTGTAATATATATAAATGACTTGGAAGAGGGAGTAAGTGGAGTGATCAGCAAGTTTGCAGACGATACAAAGATGGGTGGACTTGCGGATAGTGAGGAGCATTGTCAGGCGATGCAGCAGGACATAGATAGGCTGGTAGCTTGGGCAGATAGATGGCAGATGGAATTCAATCCTGATAAACGCGAGGTGATGCATTTCGAGAGAAAGAATGTAGGGGGGAGGTATATGATAAAGGGTGGACCTATTAAGACTATAGAAACGCAGAGGGACCTGGGGGTGCAGGTGAACAAGTCTCTGAAGGTGGAAGAGCAGGTGGAGAAGGTTGTGAAGAAAACACATAGTATGCTAGCCTTTATAGGCAGGGGTAAAGAGTACAAGAACTGGCCTTTAATGTTGCACTTGTATAAAATGTTAGTTAGACCTCATTTGGAATACTGCATCCAGTTCTGGTCGCCTTACTACCGGAAGGACGTGGAGACTTTGGAAATAGTGCAGAGGAGGTTTACCAGGATGCTGCCTGGTATGGAAGGTCTGAGTTATGAGGAGAGGTTAGGCAAATTGGGGCTGTTTTCCTTAGAAAGACGTAGACTTAGAAGAGATCTAATAGAGGTGTACAAAATTATGAGGGGAATAGATAGAGTAAACAGGGTTAAGCTTTTTCCTAGGATGGACTCAAATAGCATGAAGGGTCATGGGCTTAGGGTGAGGAGGGTAAGGTATAATTTGGATGCTAGAGGGAGTTTTTTCACACAGAGAGTGATGGGGGTATGGAATGCGCTGCCAAGTAAAGTAGTGGAGGCAGGCATGCTGGAGTTATTTAAGAAATACTTAGATGGGCACATGAACAGAATGGGAATGGAGGGGTATAGAAAACTGATTTAAAATAGGGATCATGAGCCTTGGGAGGCCCTGGGAAGCGTGTAAATAGATGACGATATTGATGTATTTGTTTTTATCCTACAGGTGCTTCAGTCCACCTTGTTGTCTAACGAGGGGCATACACGCAATGGGTCGTGAGAGGGCTGCTCTTAGATTTTTCGAGAGTATCCTAGTGCTTCACATCGTTAGTGTACGTTTGACCTGGACCATTTGATGGGCAACACAACAGCTCAGTGACTATCGCTGTGCCGTGCAGACACATGGATTTGGGCCTGTGTCTGTGGGAGTTCGCACATTCTTCCTGTGCTTGCGTGGGTTTTTCTCTGGGTGCTCCAGTTTCCTCCCACATCCCAAAGATGTGCTCTTAGGCTAACTGGCAAAACAAATTCTCCCTAAATTGTCTCAAATTTGGTTTTTAATCCATAGATCTATAAACATGAACAGGGATCGCAGATAGAGGTGGGAACATTGGGTGGCAGCACGGGCTCATTGGGCCGAAGGGCCTGTTTCCCGTGCTGTTTTGTTCTTTGTTCTTTGTATTTTGAGAGACACAATCTACAGGCATTTAGAGATACAAGGATCAGTTAGGGACAATCAGCATGGCTTTGTGAGTGGAAAATCATGTCTCACAAATTTGATTGTGTTTTTTGAAGGGGTAACCAAGAAAGTAGACGAGGGCAGTACAGCTGATGTTATTTACATGGACTTAACAAGTCCTTTGACAAACTACCTCATGTTGCATAAGGTTAAATCTCATGGGATCCAGGTTGAGGTATCCAAATGGATACAAAATTGGCTTCTTGATAGAAGCCAGACGGTGGTTGTGGAAGGTTGTTTTTCAAGCTGGAGGCCTATGACCTGCAGTCTGCCTCAGGGATCAATGCTTGGTCCACTATTATTTGTCATTTATATTAATATTTGGATGACAATATAGGAGGCATAGAACATAGAACATTACAGCACAGAACAGGCCCTTCAGCCTTCGATGTTGCACCGACCAATATAAAAAGCAATGCCCCTCCAAACTAAACCATTCCCTTCTCTTCCATATACTCATCAACTAACCTCTTAAACGCCACCAAACTTGGCGCATCTACAACTGCTGCAGGCAGGGCATTCCACTCCCGAACCACCCTTTGGGTAAAGAACCTACCTCTGATATCCGTCCTATAACTATCACCCCTTAATTTAAAGCTGTGTCCCCTCGTGCTAGCTTTCTCCATCCTAGGAAAAAGGCTATCAATGTCCACCCGATCTAAACCTCTAATCATCTTATATGTTTCGATAAGGTCTCCTCTTAGCCGCCTCCTTTCTAACGAAAACAACCTCAAATCCCTCAGCCTCTCCTCATAAGACCTGCCCTCCATACCAGGCAACATCCTGGTAAACCTCCTCTGTACCCTCTCCAATGCCGCCACATCTTTCTTATAATGTGGGGACCAGAACTGCACACAATACTCCAAGTGCGGCCGCACTAGAGTTTTGTACAGTTGAAACATGACGTTGTGGCTCCGAAATTCAATCCCCCTACCAATAAAAGCCAAGACTCCATATGCCTTCTTAACAACCTTCTCGACTTGACTGCCTACTTTCAGGGATCTATGCACATACACACCATGATCCCTCTGTTCATCTAGACTGCTAAGAATCCTACCATTTGCCCTATACTCTAAACATTTATTATTTCTGCCATAGTGCATTACCTCACACTTTTCCACATTAAACTCCATTTGCCACCTCTCAGCCCAGCTCTGCAACTTGTCCAATCCCTCTGCAAACTATAACACCCCTCTTCACTATCTACCACTCCACCGACTTTAGTGTCATCTGCAAATTTACTAATCCATCCCTCAATACCCTCATCCAGATCACTTATAAAAATTACAAACAGCAGGGGCCCCAAAACAGACCCCTGAGGTACACCACTTGTCACCGAACTCCAAGATGAATATCTCCCATCAACCACCACCCTCTGTCTTCTATGGTTAATAAGTTTGCAGATGACGCCAAGATTGGTAACGTAGTGTATAGTGAAAAATGTTATCTTTGATTGCAACATAATCTTGATCAACTGGGCCAGTGGGCTGACAATTGGCAGATTGAGTTTAATTTAGATAAATGCGAGATGATGCATTTTGGTAGATTGAACCAGGGCAGGACTTACTCAGTTAATGGTAGGACATTGTGGAGAGTTACAGAACAAAGAGATCTAGGGGTACATGTTCATAGCTCCTCGAAAGTGGAATTATGGGTGGACAGAGTGGTTAAGAAGGCATGTGGCATGCTTGGTTTCATTGGTCAGAACATTGTATACAAGAGTTAGGACGTCTTGTTGAAGTTTACAAGACATTGGTAAGGCCACACTTAAAATACTGTATGCAATTCTGGTCACCCTATGATAGAAAGGATATTATTAAACTAGAAAGAGTGCAGAAAAGATTTACTAGGATGCTACCAGGACTTGATGGTTTGAGTTATAAGGAGAGGCTGGATAGAGTGGGACTTTTTTCTCTGGAGCGTAGAAGGCTAAGGGGTGATCTTATAAAAGTTTAGAAAATAATGAGGGGCATAAATCAGCTAGATAATCAATATCTTTTGCCAAAAAGTTGGGGAATCTAAAATTAGAGGGCATAGTTTTAAGGTGAAGGGGAGAGATACAAAAATGTCCAGAGGGATAATTTTTTTCACACACAGTGTGGCGAAAGTGTCTGGAACAAGCTGCCAGGGGTAGTAGTAGAGGCGGGTACAATTTTGTTTTTTAAAAAGACAAAATTTAGAGCATTTAAACAGTTACATAGGTAAGATGGGTAAAGAGGGATAGAACATAGAACATAGAACAATACAGCACAGAACAGGCCCTTCGGCCTTCGATGTTGTGCCGACCAAAATAAAAAGCAATGCCCCTCCTAACTAAACCATTCCCTTCTCTTCCATATACTTATCAACTAACCTCTTAAAAGCCACCAAACTTGGCGCATCTACAACTGTTGCAGGCAGGGCATTCCACTCCCGAACCACCCTTTGGGTAAAGAACCTACCTCTGATATCGTCCTATAACTATCACCCCTTAATTTAAAGCTGTGTCCCCTCGTGCTAGCTTTCTCCATCCTAGGAAAAAGGCTATCACTGTCCACCCTATCCAAACCTCTAATTATCTTATATGCTTCAATAAGATCCCCCTTAGCCGCCTCCTTTCTAACGAAAACAACCTCAAATCCTTCAACCTCTCTTCATAGGACCTGCCCTCCATACCAGGCAACATCCTAGTAAACCTCCGCTGTACCCTCTCCAATGCCTCCACATCTTTCTTATAATGTGGGGACCAGAACTGCACACAATACTCCAAGTGCGCCCGCACTAGAGTTTTGTACAGTTGCAACATGACGTTGCGGCTCCGAAATTCAATTCCCCCTACCAATAAAAGCTAAGACTCCGTATGCCTTCTTAACAACCTTATCGACTTGACTGCCTACTTTCAGGGATCTATGCACAAATACACCAAGATCCCTCTGTTCATCAACACTATTAAGAATCCTACCATTAGCCCTATTACTCTACACATTTATTATTCCTGCCAAAGTGCATTACCTCACACTTTTCCACATTAAACTCCATTTGCCACCTCTCGGCCCAGCTCTGCAACTTGTCCAAGTCACTATGTAAACTAAAACACCCCTCTTCACTATCTACCACTCCACCAACTTTAGTATCATCTGCAAATTTACTGATCCATCCCTCAATACCCTCATCCAGATCATTTATAAAAATTACAAACAGCAGGGGCCCAAAACAGACCCCTGAGGTACACCACTTGTCACCGTACTCCAAGATGAATATCTCCCATCAACCACCACCCTCTGTCTTCTATCTGCTAGCCAATTCCTAACCCAATTAGCTAAATCACCCTCTATCCCATACATCTGCATTTTCTGCAGAAGTCTTCATGGGCCACCTTATCAAACGCCTTACTAAAGTCCATATATACTACATCAACCGCCTTACCCCATCCACCTCTTTGGTCACTTTCTCAAAAAACTCAATGAGGTTAGTAAGGCATGACCTACCCTTCACGAAACCATACTGACTATCCCCAATCAATTCATGTCTCTCTAAATAACTATAAATCCTATCCCTAATAATTCTCTCCAATACCTTGCCCACAACAGAAGTAAGACTCACTGGCCTATAATTCCCTGGAAGGTCTCTCTTCCCTTCTTAAACAATGGGACCACATTCGCTATCCTCCAGTCCTCCGGAACCACACCCGTAACCAACGAGGACCGGAAGATCAGAGCCAGAGGCTCTGCAATCTCCTCTCTTGCCTCCCAGAGAATCCTAGGGTAAATCCCGTCCGGCCCAGGGGACTTATCCAACTTCAAACCCTCGAGAATTTCTAACACATCCTCCCTATCTACTACAATACTCCCCAATTTGCAACCCTGTACCTCAGTGCTCTCCACAGCTACATATCCAGCACTCTGCGTGAATACCGAAGAGAAATATTTATTCAGTGCCTCACCAATCTCTTCAGGCTCCACGCACAACTTCCCACTGCTGTCTATGACTGGCCCTAATCTTGCCCTAACCAATCTAACCAATCTTCTATTCTTAACATATTGGATATTGGCCAATTGGCATTAGTTTAGGGATTTTTAAAAAACAGTCAGCATGGACAAGTTGGGCCAAACGGCCTGTTTCCATGCTGTAAGCCTCTTTGATTCTAATGACGAGACAGAATTCAGGAACGAGGTAGAGAAAGTGATGAATTAGTGTGACGACAATAATCTCGCCCTCAATGTCAACATTAATTTTTCAGATAAATATGCACAGGGTTTAATATTCAACTGGGTGAACATAGAAACAAAGACCAGTTCTAAGTCTTTGCTCTTCCATCTTGTTAAGACTTGCTTTTAAAGTTTTCTTCCACACTTTGTACCAAATGTTCCTACAATCTGTTTTGTGTGCTGAACTGCATTAACGAAAGTGCAAAAAATTCGGCGTTGATTTTGGCAGGGGAGATAAACATTTGCCAAGGAATAAAAATGATTGCCTTCTGCAGCATTTATGATAGACAGTGTCTTAAATTAACACTCATTTAAATGCAGAATTAATTTAAATAACCCATTTTATAAAGAAACGTAGATGTTGTTATCTGTGTTCTCCTCCGTAAACAAGTCGCTGGAAAGTAGGGGAAAATATTCAAGTCCATTTTCAGTGGGTGGGAATGGCTGCAGGGTCAGAGAATCCAATGGGAGTCATCCAACAGTTTTAATCCCCTCCTGATTTCCTGTTCCGATTGTCCCAGACCCCCGCCACTAAAAAATAAAAAATCAGGAACCCCATCAATATAAATTTTTAAATTATTTGTGGCTCCCCTGTTCCATTAAATCCTCCAACATTAAAATTTCCAATACCCTGCTGAAGTGACATCAGTGGCTTTACAACAATTTTTGACAAATGGATCTGGCAAACAGGGGGCCTGAGTCATGCCCAGGCAGTACCTCAGCAGGGGCCAAGCACTGCCCGTCGCAGGGTGCAATGCCAAAGAAAGGGGAGGGACTTCTGATGGGGCTGTTCTTCATATGTAGGGTGGGGAGTTGTCCATGTATTGTGGAAGGTAAGGGTTCCCTAAAGAAAATGGAAGGGGTGGGAGAGTGGGCATGTACATTTGGGGAACATTTTTGTTTTTTTTATTTCTTTTCCCATTTCCAGGTTTTTTTGGATCAACTGTCAAAATGTATAGTAGGAAAAGCTGGCAGTAGGGCCAGAAGGCTTCACACTGCTTTTCCTGTCTGACTTGACAGTCAAAAAAAACAAAGAAGTGCACCCAATATTTCAGTTAAGGTTCATTTTCATTGGCCGTATAAAATAATGCTTCAGGGTTTAAGCAATGTGCATCTTCTGCTTTAGAAACTTGCTAATATATTTAAGAGAAAATACGAATAGTGTGGGATAGCTCATTTAGTCAAAGTTATGAGGACATGAGCTGATGCTACAGGAAAATTTTGAATTGGATACAGTTTCTGAACTTTAAGCGTTATTATTTCTGTGCCAAATATTCTGTTTCATGTTCCGCCTGTAAGGGTGAGATTTTACAGCCTTGTTTGCCCCACAATTGTAAAACCCTGCCTCATCTTTCTGCCCCTCACCCACTCCAATTCCCATTACGGGCGGGGTGGTAAAATTCCAGCCTAAAACTTTGGTGTTGATTTATATTAAGATATAAAATTCATGTTCAGCTTCCTGCAATCCCTGCTTCTTTCCATTAATCCTTCAATGAGGACTCACAAATTAATTAAGATTATCATTTTTAGAAAGCAAACTCATGATAAAATTTTATGATTTTAATTATCCAGTTTATTGAAGCACTCTAAAAATTATTAAATTATTCTCAATTTATTATCACTGTTTATAAATATCTGAGCACAAACAATACCCTTTTAATTACAATTTTGTGAACTGATTTGTGAAATAGATTACTTCAACACTATAACACCTGTTCCTCACTCGTGAGTCAATTGTGACCGAAACATTTCCTTATTGTGATTTCAATTGGATAAACTGGTTTGAACCCAGAACCTGTTTGAAGTTTTAACCCAATTAAATTCTGGGTCTCTGTACAGTTTGTTTTTGTGTCTCTACCAGTTTTTGGCCGGTGCCAAATATGGATGAAGGTCCCAGCTGCTATTTTAATGAATATTTACAAAATGCAATGAAATGTTACTGAGCAATGCTCAAAAATTTTTGCAATAAAGTCGGCATTGTGTCCACATTATTTGATGAACTTTGTTGATCACTCATGGATAATAGAGTATGCAAATTCCGAATGATTTATTGTCATTTAATCAATCCACGTATATCCAGAGATTTGTATTTGAATACAAATGATATCCAGATTATACACAACAATGTTCTGAACTTAAAGATCTTCATGAAAAATGACTCGGAAACAAATGACTGCAATCCCACATTGCTATGTCCCTATAGAGTGATGTGGGCGAGTCAAAATGTCCCCAGATAGTTCTGGTTCTGAACATTATAATTTGTTACTGAGAATTATATGACTGAAAGGTAACTCTGTCCATTGTAATTGCTGTTCATTGGTCCCTAGTAGTCATGTGACTGTAATAAGAAAAGCCAGCACAATAAAGAGCTAACATTACAAAGCACTTTCAATTGATTTTTCTAAGAATTACAAAGATACCTCTTCAAAGTTATGTTTCTGGCCTCGTCAATAGAAATTGAGACATGTTCTTCCAATTTACTCTAAAATGGATTCAGAAATTAGGACAGAAATTCTAAGACTGCATTCATGGCACATAGCCTTGCAGGGCACGAAATAAGGGGTACAAGATATACAGCTTTATTTCCAACCCACGCTTGAATCTAGCAATGCTCAGCAAAGCCAGCCTCTTAGCTTTCATGTATCACAGATGGGTGAGCAATGAAATACAAGGAAAATTTAGAATCATGGAGATTGTAGTATATTTGGTCAATGCAATAAACATAAACTATACAGATATTATGCTTTAAAAAATAGACCATGAGAATGTCACTTGTTAGAATTAAAGATTTTTGAAAGTAATATGGCTGTAATTTATTCAGATTACATCATAAATACTGAGAACAAAGCTGAAGTGCTTTATGAATGTCATTTGAATCACACGATTAACTGAGTGATTTACCTATTCGCTACCCAATTTATGACTAAGTTTCAAGAAACTAAAATTAAAAGGAACATTGAAGTAACATTGAGTGAAGATTGTAAGTGGCTGTTTTTCTGTCATGGTTACATAATTCACAGGAAGGTACATTAAGAAAATTATTGTACAAAGCTAATGCACACATTTAAAGGAATCAAGAGAATGGTGCACACTATGAGATTAGTGTAGACCCGCATACTGAAGAGAAGATATATGCCTATTGGCAGATAGAATCATGCCAGGTGCTACACAAGTATTATTTCTGTCTCATAAATCAAATACGTGACCATTTTAAAGCCAATCACATTTAACATCAATTACAGCTTATTTTGTTACGTGTGCCTCAACATTCATTCCAAGTCCTGGAGCTGAAGTCATGATATGTTTATGTTATGCAGTTGGTTATTTCTGTATATTGTATAAACATATGTCAACACTTGTTTGATTTATAATTGAGAGAGCATACAGGAGATTGGTGTAAACCTATTATCAAAGAGGAGCCGTTTCAAAACTCTTGATCTCAAATTCATATTTTACAGGGCTTGAAGCCAGTTCATAGATCACAGCAAATACAAACTTTATTTGCAGCCAAATTGGCTCCTTCCTGTTTCCTCACTTATTTGACAGATAAATTAAAAGTAAGGTACCTCAGGCATAAATCCAGGAATTGTGCTTCAGTTGGTATCACATGGAACACAAAGTATAATAAGTATTTACAATCACAATATGTTAAATGTAATGTATAGGTATAGATTTCAGAGGAGAATTTAATTCCTTATATTACTTTCATTATGATGCTACAATTCTGGGTTGCATATAATGACACCATTATTCCCAAAATGGAGATGATGGCATAATTCCCCCATCAAGCATGCCTGGAAACTGCACAGTTGTAAGTGACTGGGATTGATTTTATTCATACAACTTGTACGTGGCATGGTGGCACGATGATTAGCACTGCTGCCTCACAGCGCCATGGACCCGTGTTCAATTCCAGCTTTGGGTGTCTGCCTGTGAGGACTTTACACATTCTGCCCATGTCTGTGTCGGTTTCTTCTGGCTGCTCCAGTTTCCTTCCACACTCCAAACATATGTAGTTAAGGTTGATTGGCCATGCTCAAATTTTAAATTGCCCCTTAGGGCAGAATTTTACCAGCATGTCTGCCCGAGGTTCGTACAATCCTGCCCAAGGCCAACGGAGAATGCCATTCTCCCAGAGGGCAAGCATGTCGGCAAAATTCCGTCCTTAGTGTCCCAGGATGTATAGGTTAGGTGGATTAGCAGGGTAAGTATGCAGGGCTACAGGATTAGGATCGGGGTGGGATGGTCTGTTGGAGGTTCGGTGCAGACTCAATGAGCGAATAGCTTACTTCTGCACTGCAGGGGGTTCTACTATATCTCCATTCAATGCATTTTTGTTGGAGAATTTACACTGCTTTTATTGGAGAACATTACTGTAATTTTGGTGATGAGCTCTATTTTCTGTAGTTTGTAGGTATTCTTTTTACCGATGGTTTGCCTTTGTGTGTTCTCATACGGACTTTATTTGCTAGAAAACAGGCTGGAGCTGTGAGTCCTGCCATAAATTGTGTCCCACCTCCAATTCATTGGTGACACAATGCCACTCATCGATTGACACAACAGTACCAACAGGCACTGACAATTCTGGTCATGAGAATATCACGGAACATTTTTACATGTTGACAGCTCTGAGTATAGTATTTGGCACCAACCCCATAAATGAGTGCATAAAACATAATATCTTACCCTCAGTTGTAGGCAGCGCTATCCCATGGAAATGCATGGAGCATTGCATTCCATTCAAAATATGCATTGTTCCTGCATCCCATCCATTACTATACCCTCCCCTGCTGTTTCACACATTCTGGCTTAATGTTAGAAATAGCAAGACAAATTAACCATGCTATCAATTGTAATTTTCAATTAAATGGTTGAATTAATTAGCACAAGCCTAGCTACATGAAAAGCCCGCAGTACAGCAATTTTGCCAACATCAATGCAGCACCAACTAAGAATTTACCATTTAGATTCTCCAGGTACTTAATGTGAATTCCTGATAAAGTATTTGGCTTTTGTGATTCTCAGGGGTATACGGTTAGTGCATTCGTGTTAAGTACATGTTAGATTTTTCACAATGTTATACAGGCTCACTGAACAGGCATATGTCCTCATAGTGAAGTGCTTCCCAAGGCACTTAATCATATTTATAATCCAAGAAGTTATAAATGATGAGTTCAGCAATTTTTCCGCACTTTCTGTTATCCTAACATCTACATTTCTCTTTAGGAGGCCATTAACTGGGAAGTCGATTTCTGTCTCTGTAAAAGTGCCTTTCCAGTCCCTGTGACTATCTTTCATTCATGTACTAATATTTTGAACTAACAATGGCTGGAATTTTGTCATGCCAGCAGAGGTCGGTTCTGTGGGGAAGGCCTGAAAGAATTGTCCATCGATGAGCCTTCTCCACAATTGAGGTCCCCAGCAGCAGAGGCCCAGCAACTTTCCAATCTCTCTTGTTGCCAATGATGGCTGCTGGTAACACTACAATCACTCAAGGTCCAGCATCACGGAGGGACCCTAACCCACTTGAGTGAAGGCAGGATGGAGGTCACAGGGTGGGGCTGAAGGAGTGGGGAATTGGAGACAAGGACAGTGGGATGGCTTTCCGTGGCTATCTGCCGGATGCTGGATCCCTTGATTGGGCACTGAGTGCCACATCATCAATGGCAAAGTTGGGCAGCCTTCTGAGAGTGCAGGAGATTCATGGGCTCTCCATTTAATACCCAAGCCATTATTGGATAATTAGGAATTCATGACAGTCGCTTCTGCCTTTCGGCTTAATTGGAGAGGCTTTTTTATGGCTGGGAAACGGACACAAGGCCTCACCCACAAACAAGTGGGCCCAGCCACCATGACTCCCACCAAAATGGACGACATAAAATCCCAGCCCAATTAATCAGAATTGAGAAACTAAATGGCCCTTAGTTTAACTTCAATTGCAGAAAAGTTGCTAGAAGGGATCTTTCATGTACCTTGAAATAAAAGGGTTACTAAGGCATGGTTTCTACAAAAGAGGGCCCTGCATTATTAATCTGCTGAAGTTTGGGAAGAAGTTGTGGTCATTGGAAGCTCAGTTGGTATCATGATGGGTATTTCCAGACAGAAACTGGGCATGTATGAGGATTCAGGGTAGACCATTTAGGACGGAAATCAAGAGACGTTTCTTCACCCGAAGAGTGGTAAGCCTGTGGAATTCATTACAACAGGAAATAGTTAATGCCAAAACATTGAATGCATTCAAGAGGCAGATAGATATAGCACTTGGAGAGAATGGGATCAAAGGTTATGGGGAGAAAGCAGGATTAGGCTATTTTTTGATTGGACGATCAGCCATAATTGTGATGAATGGCACAGCAAGTTCAAAGGGCCAAATGGCCTCCACCTGCTCCGGTCTTCTATGTTTCAATGTAAAACAGCTGAAACAAAGTGCATAAGGACCACTCCATTCAATTTTAAAATGCCTGATTTTCCAGGTGTACATGATAGCTAGAATTAAGAGAACCTTCACACTTATGTAAAGAAGGCTCCTATTATATTAACATTCCCAGCACGATCTCTGCTAGGTTCCCATATCATCAGCCCCACCAACTGAATACTGAAAGATGTCAAGTCTCCCTAGATATATAAGCCTCATAGCCAGTATTACCTTCTTTGCACTCCTCATAACCTCAGTTGTAGTCACCTGGGCAAATAGTCATGTGTTTGGATGCACATAATTATAAACTCAAATAAGACCATCAGTATAATCCTTGGTAAAAAGTCTCATAGCACCAGGTTAAAGTCTAACAGGTTTATTTGGAATCACATGCTTTGGGAGCACTGCTCCTTCTCCAGATGAGTGGAGAGATAGGTTTCACAAACACAACACATATAGACAAAGACTCAATTGCACAATATTGATTGGAATGTGAACAACCCACAATATAATCCTTCTCCAAACATTCATAAACAGTGAATAAATTAGTGATGTTTTGCAAGATGTTGAACCAACACTAAGTCATTGAAATGTGCAAATTTTTTCAGACGATCAATATACTCATGTACACACAAGCATGACTGCTATAGGATTTCTTGATTGTTTTTCTGGGTGCTGTGGCGTGGTGCTGCCCCTTTGCTGCCCCCTGTAAGGGCTGATGTAGAGATGCCGGCATTGGACTGGGGTATTCACAGTAAGAAGTCTCACAACACCAGGTTAAAGTCAACAAGTTTATTTGGTAGCAAAATCCACTAGCTTTCGGAGTACTGCCCCTTACTTGATGACGGTTACCTGACAAAGGGGCAGCGCTCCGAAAGCAAGTGGTTTTTGCTATGGAATAAACTTGTTGGACTTTAATCTGGTGTTGTGAGACTTCTTACCCTGCAGAGGAGGCAGGCTGCTGATCACTACATGCCCTTGTCTGCAGCCATTTTGGCAACTGTCCTCTAATTGCCTGAGACTGTGAGGGCCCCGGCATGGTGAAGTCTCCTGAAAAGAAGCAAGAGGCCTATCTATCGATGAGACACTCTCAGGGATCTGCATCAATGGCAGAAAGACAGAGGACAGGCGGTCTTTATCAGATGATCCCCAAGAGGTGCTAACCAATAGAAGTCAATGAGAACTCTTTTGCCAGCATGTGTTTCACAATACTTTGTGCCAACTATCTAGTGTGCCATTAATACCTTCCCTCCCCCAACCACTTCAAAGCTACTGGTATCATAAATGGCATTACGTTGCCTCACACATTTCATCAACATTTGGAATTCATTATCACAGGAAGTAATTGATGACAAAACACTGAATGTATTCAAGAGGGGCTGAATATAGCATTTGGGACAAATGGGGTCAAAGGTGATAGTGAGAAAGCAGGATTAGGCTATTGAGGTGGACGATCAACCATGATCGTGATGAATGGTACAGCAAGCTCAAAGGGACTGATGGCCTCTTCCTGTTCCTATCTTATATGTTTCTATACAAGACGATCCCCTAATAGAGTCACCGCATAATCTTCCACATACATACAACTATAGAATGGTAACCACTCAGATCTCAGGTCGTTGATGCATTTGCAGTAACGAATCCAGTCTCAGTGAACAAACCCGAAGCTGCCTTACCTACACTGTAACCTCTGTCAAGATAGGAAGTTGCCTCTTAACTTCAGCATGCATTAGAACCTCCTGCCTGGCACTTACACCTTGGAGGAGGGTTTGGAGGGAGTCACTGACAAATATTGGGCCATCCTTGACCTTTTGTCCTCCCATCTCCTGGCTCCCAAATCAATCTGAACAGCAGCTGCAGAAAATATTGTAACTTACATTCCCAAGTTAAGATAGATCTCAGAGCACAGGACTTTGAGGTCACACTCAATGATATGCTGTGGGGCCATTTAGTCAGTGGGGTAAATAATGAGACCATCCAAAGAAAACTATTAGCAGATTATTATAATTAAGGTCAGAAACTCTAAAGTGCTCTATGAATTTCGCCCAGGTCATAAGTTTTGCAATTCAAATTTGGCTAGAGTGTATTTGGCTAGTATACTTTAGGTATGATTTAAATAATCCATAGGGAACTTTTATCAAACAAAGTTTATTTAAGAATACAGTTAACATGTATAGAAAAAAATTAGCAATAACTTTTACCATTATAAACAAGAGAAAAAAACCATGCTATTGTATAAATCTTAATAGCTAAATACCAACCAAACAAATCCTATAAACAAAAACTTTGCCACAAGTTTAGCACAGAAAATACGCATGTTCATGTGATGCTGGAACTTAGTCCTTTGGTTGGATGTTGCAATTCTCTTGATCCACAACAGACAAGCTTAAAGTCAGAATAGATTCCCAAAACACAAGGGGAGAAAGGCAGAGACTTTAGGTACTAGCTAGCAAATCACCACCAACATTAGAAATTTCACTCCAGGAAGGCCAAGAGACTTTCTTCCTGCTAGCCAGCAGAATTCATAATACCAGGGAGTGAGAAAAACAGAAGTAGTACTTTTCAATCTGATGTCCAAACATGCTATAACTAAAAAAAAACCCCAAAACTGAAAATGAAAGAACTCCTGTCACCTGACCTGTCAATCATTCTTCCCTCTAACAATTGCAGAAAATACCCAAGAACTAGAGTAAAAATAAACAAAACCCCACTTAAACCACTGAAGCAGCAATAAAAGGACTTGTACTTGTCAGCTCAGCAATAATGACAAAAAACAAAGCTGCTTAACTGCAGAGAGCATGATTTAAAAAAATATATATTTCTTAGAGGCACACCCGCATCATAAGAGATAAATTTTAAGAATGTCTAGAGATAGCGCTAGTGATGGAGAGATGAGAAAGAGTGCAAAGGAGTTTCAGATTGAGCAAAATGACCAGTTAGGGTGGAAAGCTGCATTCAGCAGTTGTGCCAAAAATGAAGATGTAATTTTAAAATGGGAAGCAAACACATCCACAAATAGAGAGATTTTAACAAGCCAATCAATCATCTAGAACTGACATAGAGCGTTACCAGTGCTGTAATAATTACTCCCCTAAAGCATCTATGTATAAAGAGGCTGAGGGGGCAATCTTACCAACTCGTCCTGCCAGTCGATCAGTGTGGTGAGCTGGTAAGATCAAGTGAAAGGCCTGGATCCTCATCTCTCGCAATGTCAACATCACTGAATTGCCAGCAAAATCAATTTCAATGCTTGTGAGCTATCATCCTGGCTCACTTGTTCTTACCTGCTTAATGGTTAAGGTTCTCATCAATGAGGATCACATTTGTTCTCCATCAACGAGGATCTGATGTGATGGCCTAATTGGTGGGACCAGAAGCCATTGAAGGCCCCTGGATATTTGGGGACAGGGCTGGACAGTGCCCACTAAGCACTCTGGCACTGACCACCTGGCAGTGCCAAAGAAGCAGGGCCGAATGGGACAGGGCCTGAGGGAAGCAGGCCGTGATGTGGGGAGTAGGGTGGAGGCACCAGCATTGGTTTTGGAAGACATTCCAAAGAGAAGCTTTTAGCAGAGTAAAGCATTTGTTACATTCACTGAGTTTATTGCTTCATTGCGACCCATCTAGGGAATTGGTGTTAACCTGTGATGTCTCTCCACATGGCATTGGTTGTCCCATAAAATGGGCAATAGATCTGAAAGATTCATTGACCTCTGGCAGGATTTTCTGCCTTTAATTTGCAATTGACTAAATTCATGCACTAAATGTTTAATTACCTTGGACTATGTATATTGAGTATTGGCACTTGTACAAAAGGATGTAAGAAGGGGAGGGATGTGCTGATTGTCCCATTAAGTATCCATCTACAGAGCAAGGGTTACATGACACGGGCGGTCAATCAGGAAGCAGGGTGGGTGGGGATCACTCTGGTGAGCTTGGATTTCTGTTCCAGAACCTTTTCTAGAGCTGACTGGCAGCCATGAGGATGCAAGCTTCTTCACTATAGTTAATTGTAAATAACCATGGCAGTTGTTATTTCCCTAACTGTTGAACAGGAATCATCACAGAAGACCACAAAATTGATATTTAAATGGTCCACAGTTACCAGGATATGCCAAATGAGGTGAGGATTATACCTTAGAGAACAGTAGAAACGAGTTATTTAAAATAACAGAAGGAACAGACTCAGTTCAAGTGGCTAAGCTATTTGAGCTGCATATTAGGCAGGATCAGGGAACACGTATAATTTATGCAAGCAAAAAACTAGGTCAGATGCTGGAAGGTACTTCTTTTCAAAGAGAAATTGACCTCTCCTTTATGTTGGAAAAATACAGAAGAAAATTACAAGGAAGTTATCAGACTTGAGAGGATGCACATATCAGGAAAGATTGAGAATGCTAGGGTTCCTTTTCCTAGATTAAAAAAGGCTAAGGCACAGGTTTTCACAGAATTGGAATTACTCCATAGCCATTTAAGGACTGCAATGCATCTACTCTTGCTGATTACCAGTTGAATTGGCATAAAGAGTATGAAGAGCCATAGGTGGCAGGTGAAGCCATAAGATGCCATGGAAGCAGCATGGGGTATGGGATGAGAGGGGGAGGGCAGGAGGGCCCTGGCCCATCTTGGTACTTGGACTGCTATCAATGCTACTTATGCACTCTTTCCAGAGGTGATGTATCTGACTTCATCCTACATCGACACCCCGCCAAAACTTGCAGCCAAAATCTTGACATTCAGGGCCATTCCTCCTCTGGATGGTATGGTGAGTTGGCAAATTTCCCGACTACCTGCATCGGTAATAGATATCTGAGTGTTTAAGACTAGAATGAGAGTGGAAAGGATCACTCTTGTGGCTGAGTTGAGAATAATAGCCACTAACAAATTGAATATGGAATTTTGGAGGAATTTATTTAGAGAGAGTGATGAGAATATGGATTCCGCACTGATTGAAGCAGCTAGGATTGATGTTTTTAATTGGAGACCTGATGTGTGTATTGTGAAGAAGGAAATAGATCTGTACAATATGTCCATCACTGTCCATCACTAAGGTGAACGTAACCGAATGTGACCACAATTCGGTTACGTTCACCTTAGTGATGGACAGGGATAGGCATGAAGCTGGGGGCAGTAGTTATAGCTGGGGGAAGGGTAATTATGAGGCCATCAGGAGAGAATTAGGGTGCATAGATTGGACTAGGGAACTACAGGGACTGGGAACATCGGGAATGTGGTGCTTATTCAAGGAGCAGCTGCTGCGAGTCCTTGATAAGTATGTCCCTGTCAGGCAGGGAGGAAATGGTCGAGTAAGAGAGCCTTGGTGTACGAAAAAAGTTGATTTGCTGGTTAAGAAGAAAAAGGAGGCTTATGTCAGGATGAGGCTTGAAGGCTCAGTGAGTGCAATGGATAGCTATAGATTAGCCAGGAAGGAGCTAAAAAGTGAATTGAGGAGAGCTAAGAGGGGACACGAGAAGATGTTGGCTGATAGGATTAAGGAGAATCCTAAAGCTTTCTTTCTATATGTTAAGAATAGAAGATTGGTTAGGGCAAGATTAGGGCCAGTCATAGACAGCAGTGGGAAGTTGTGCGTGGAGCCTGAAGAGATTGGTGAGGCACTGACTAAATATTTCTCTTCGGTATTCACGCAGAGTGCTGGAAATGTAGCTATGAAGAACACTGAGGTACAGGGTTGCAAATTGGGAAGTATTGTAGTAGATAGGGAGGATGTGCTAGAAATTCTCGAGGGTTTGAAGGTGGATAAGTCCCCTGGGCCGGACGGGATTTACCCTAGGATTCTCTGGGAGGCAAGAGAGGAGATTGCAGAGCCTCTGGCTCTGATCTTCGGGTCCTCGTTGGTTACGGGTGTGGTTCCGGAGGACAGGAGGATAGCGAATGTGGTCCCATTGTTTAAGAAGGGGAAGAGAGACCTTCCAGGGAATTATAGGCCAGTGAGTCTTACTTCTGTTGGGGGCAAGGTATTGGAGAGAATTATTAGGGATAGGATTTATAGTTATTTAGAGAGAAATGAATTGATTGGGTATAGTCAGCATGGTTTTGTGAAGGGTAGGTCGTGCCTTACTAACCTCATTGAGTTTTTTGAAAAAGTGACCAAAGAGGTGGATGGGGTTAAGGCGGTTGATGTGGTATATATGGACTTTAGTAAGGCGTTTGATAAGGTGGCCCATGGAAGACTTCTACAGAAATGCAGATGTGTGGAATAGAGGGTGATTTAGCTAATTGGATTAGGAATTGGCTGGCAGATAGAAGACAGAGGGTGGTGGTTGATGGGAGATATTCATCGTGGAGTTCGGTGACGAGTGGTGTGCCTCAGGGTCTGTTTTGGGGCCCCTGCTGTTTGTAATTTTTATAAATGATCTGGATGAGGGTATTGAGGGATGGATCAGTAAATTTGCAGATGACACTAAAGTCGGTGGAGTGGTAGATAGTGAAGAGGGGTGTTATAGTTTGCAGAGAGACTTGGACAAGTTGCAGAGCTGGGCCGAGAGGTGGCAAATGGAGTTTAATGTGGGAAAGTGTGAGGTAATGCACTTTGGCAGGAACAATAAATGTGTAGAGTATAGGGCTAATGGTAGGGCTCTTAATAGTGTTGAGGAACAGAAGGATCTTGGTGTATGTGTCAATAGATCCCTGAAAGTAGGCCGTCAAGTGGATAAAGTTGTTAAGAAGGCTTATGGAGTCTTAGCTTTTATTGGTAGGGGGATTGAATTTAGGAGCTGCAGCATCATGTTGCAGCTGTACAAAACTCTAGTGCGGCCGCACTTGGAGTATTGTGTGCAGTTCTGGTCCCCACATCATAAGAAAGATGTGGAGGCATTGGAGAGGGTACAGAGGAGGTTTACCAGGATGTTGCCTGGTATGGAGGGCAGGGCCTATGAAGAGAGGTTGAAGGATTTGAGGTTGTTTTCATTAGAAAGGAGGCGGCTAAGAGGGGATCTTATTGAAGCATATAAGATGATTAGAGGTTTAGATAGGTTGGACAGTGATAGCCTTTTTCCTAGGATGGAGAAAGCTAGCACGAGGGGACACAGCTTTAAATTAAGGGGTATGAGGTATAGGACGGATATCAGAGGTAGGTTCTTTACTCAAAGAGTGATTAGGGAGTGGAATGCCCTGCCTGCAGCTGTTGTAGATGCGCCAAGTTTGGTGGCGTTTAAGAGGTTAATTGATAAGTATATGGAAGAGATGGGAATGGTTTAGTTTGGAGGGGCATTGCTTTTTATTTTGGTCGGCACAACATCGAAGGCCGAAGGGCCTGTTCTGTGCTGTAATGTTCTATGTTCTATGTTCTATATAATATTCAGGCTTGGGTTGACAAGTAATTTTCGCGCCACACAAACGCCAGTCCATGACCATCACCAATAAGAGAAACTCTAACCACCGCCCCTTGACATTCAAAGGTGTAATCTCACTGAATCCTCCAATATCAATGTCTTTGGGATCACTATTGATCAGAAACTCATCAGGACTCACCACTTTAACAAAACATCAAATTAACACAGTGGCTACAAGAACAGATCAGAAGCTAGGAGAACTGCAGTGAGTAACTCATCTCCTGACTCCCCAAAGCCTATCCACCATCTACAAGGCACAAGTCAGGAGTGTGATGGCATACTCCCCACTTGCCTGAATGACTGCAGCTCCAACAACACTCAAGAAACTTGACAGAGTACAGGAATGAGGTAGAGAATCTGGCAAACTGGTGTGGCAACAATAATCTCTCCCTCAATGTCAACAAAACAAAGGAGATTGTTATCGACTTCAGGAAGCGTAAAGGAGAACATGCCCATCTACATCAATGGGGATGAAATAGAAAGGATCAAGAGCTTCAAGTTTTTAGATGTCCAGATCACCAACAACCAGTCCTGGTACACTCATGCTGACACTATAGTTAAGAAAGCCTATCAATGCTACTTTCTCAGAAGACTAAGGAAATTTGACATGTCAGCTACGACTCACCAACTTTTACAGATGCACCATAGTCTGCATTCTTTCTGGTTGTATCACACCTTGGTATGGCTCCTATTCTGTTCAAGACCACAAGGATCTGCTAAAGGTCATGAATGGAGCCAATCCATCATGCAAACCAGTTTCCCATTCACTCATTCTGTCTACACTTCCCGCTGCCTCGGCAAAACAGCCAGCTTAAAGTCCCCACGCATCCCGGACATTCTCTCTTCCATATTCTTCCTTTGGGAAAAAGATACAAAAGTCTGAGATTACACATCACCGAACTCAAGAACAATTTCTTCCCCACTGCTGTCAAACTTCTGAATGGACTTACCTAGCATTAAGTTGATTTTTCTCTACAGCCTTGCTACGACAGTATTAGTATATTCTGCACTCTCTCATTTCCTTCTCTATGAAATATTTTGTCTGTATAGCATGCAAGAAGTAATACTTTTCACTGTATGTTAATACATGTGACAATAATAAATCAAATCAATCCATCCAGGACAAAGCATCCCGCTTGGCACCACATCTATGGACACTGAATCCCTCCACTCTCAATGCTCAGCAGCAGCAGAGTGTACTATCCACAAGATGCACTTCAGCAATTCATCAAACATCCTTAAACAGCACCTTCCAAACCCTCAACCAGTTCCATCTAGAAGGACAAGGTAGCAGGTAAACGAAAACACCACATGCAAGTTCCCCTCCAAGATACTCACCATCCTGACTTGACTTGAAATATATCATCATTCTTTCACAGTCGCTGGGTCAAAATCCTGGAATTCCACAGAACATGTACTGCAGCGATTCAAGAAGGCAGCTCACCACCACCTTCTCAAGGGCAACTAGGGATGGGCAATTATTGCTGGCCAGTCAGCAACGACCATGTCCCACGAATGAATAAAATCAAAAAGACCAATATGTAGGCAGATGGGCAAAGATAATTATGATGGGAATTGATCAATTGGCATCAACCTGCTGGCCCTGCAAGGGGAACAGAGTGGGAAGATGAATGTGCCTGATAGTATACCAGTGATGGTGTAACCTTTTACAGGCCCAGTTTGGTCCTTCTCAAGTGTTTCCTCTTGCATTTGTCCCTGATCTTGTTGTCAGTTTTCATGCAGATCCACTGCGGAATTGGCTGGTTCTGCTTCATCTTCTTAGTGAGGAATCGCGTGATCATGAAGGTTTGGTGGGATGGCATGGCCACACATCCACTCTGGGAGGAGGGATTCTTCTTCCGATGGGGAAGAGGGATCGCCCGCACAGTGGCAGCGGAACTGTCCCCCCAACCAGAGATCCATCTGAGCCCTCTTCTAACCGCCCCCCCTCCCCAACCAAAGATCCATCTGAGCCCCCTCCTCCTCCAGCAGATGCCAGCAGAACAGTTAGAAACCCGGTCATTTTACCCATGGCTGCGCGTCTGTGGCTAGGAAGGCGCTGCAGACTCTTGAAGGACTGAAGATGGTCGAGAAGGAAGGTGGAGGGAGACCAGTGATCGAGGTAGGTTGGGGGTGTGCTTTGCTGGTGGGGGGGGGGGTGCCTGTCTCCCAGGGGGGTCTGATCTGGGGAGAGGGGATCGATGGGGAGGTCAATCTGCTGGGGTGGTTAGCGGGATGGGGGCGGGGGGGGATCTGCGAAGGATGGTCGACGAGGATGGGCTTTGGCAGTTCCCCTGCAGAATAGGAATCAGCTTCAGATTTTTACTTAGCAGATCGCTAACAGCGCAGATCTGGAACGGACACAAAGATGATAAAGTGGGATTTGGTTGCAGGTCGTTAAATCGATTTAAGTGCATGCTAATGCATTTAAATTGTTGGGCCACCCAATTCGGGCGCAGAACGGACCCACACCCAAATCGAATGCTGGAAAAGTCATGAACTGCTCGGATTCGGGTACAGATCGCGTTAAAGGCCCAACACCTGAATTTACCACGATTTCGAGCCATTGGGCCCTTAAAATTTGTTTGGAAAGAATTCTGCTCTTTGCTATGGCATCATGTTTTGGTAAAATTGTCAAATTTTGAAATTTCATTCTACATTTCAATATCCAAGCTGACTTTATATGTCTAAACAAACAGTTTATATGTCTAAACTAGCACTGATCCTTAGATGAACATCCTTCAGTTTGAAAACAATTAGCACAACTCGCTGTTTTCAGTCCTTAAACCAATCTTTTATCCAATCTGATTCAGACCATCTTATTCTAGAAGCCTCAAATTTTCTAACCAGCCTTTAATCAGTACTTTGTCAAAAGCTTTCTTAACATCCATACAGAGAGCATCCATTGCATTCCCTTCATTGGCCTTTTCTGTTATTCAGCAAAGAATTCAATTAGAATAGTCAAGCATTATCTGCCTTTAACACATTCTTATTGACTGAAGATGTCCCAGGCCTTTCAATGGAGTCTGAAGATAAATCTGAATTATGACATGTAAAAAAGAGCTCATGTATAAATTAAGTATTATGTTCATAGATTTTTTTCTGAAGATTTCATTCAACAAACCATAAAAATCTGGTGCCTTATATATCCAATATAGATATTTTAAATGACATCTTTATATTTTTCAATGTATTATTTACGTTACGTGAGCAGCACAGTGGATGGCACAATGGTTCGCATTGCTGCCTCACAGTGCCAGGGACCAGGGTTCGAGTCCCGGCTTGAGTCACTGTCTGTGTGGCGTTTGCACATTCTCCCGTGTCTGTGTGGGTTTCCTCTGGGTGCTCCGGTTTGAGTCCAGGGGTGTGTATTAGGTGGATTGACCATGCCAAATCGCCCCTTAATATCAGGAGGAATGGCTGGGGTGAATGCAAAGGGTTGTGGGGATGGAATTGTGGTTGGCGCAGACTCAATGAGCTGAATGGCCTTCTTCTGAACTGTAGGATTCTATGTTATCTGTGATTTAAAACCATATTTTTGTGCACCAAATTGCACTGGGTAATATTAGATTATTCTCATCAACAAATTCTGAAAAGTGTGTAAATATGGGCTCCTTTTCACCCCATTTATAAAAGATGAGGGCCATTATCTTTTACACGGGTAGAAGTCCCATTGTCTCATTGCTTCAGGCCATTGCTGTGACCTATCTCTCCTCTTGACACCTCATTTTAAATTGTATTGATATTAATGAGAATGCTCAACATTCAGTTTGCATTTTTATTTATTCTTGAGCAGTTTTTTACACTTACGATACCCAGATGGTGCGAGCTAGCTGGCATATTGGTTTAACAGTTCATTAACTTCAACATTTCTCTTCAGAAATTCATTCATGAAAGAGCGAGGCTCTGGCTCCCAGAAAATGCTTTTCTGCTCCCTGCCACTTTATTCAATTTGATGCTGGCAGAGTTCATCAATGTCCAGGATCAATAGGTACAGGAAGCTATGTAAAGGTCTGCGTAACGTCCTCAAAATATTCTAACACTAGCTATTATATAGTACACCTCCTACCCGTCTGGTAAAAAGTAGCAGGACTCAGGTACTGATGGATCAAGAGTGCTTTCAATAACACTGCTTGTTCAGAATCAACAAATTCTATATACAATCTGCACAGTTTGATTATCCACAGCAAGACATACCCAAAACTAAACTTACCAATAAATTAAGTACTTAAGAGACAACATAATTACACAGATTCATCAACTATATTACATTGTAATGGGAAAGAGAGAAAAAATATCTCTACCATTAAATAAGTAATAAACCCAAATGTACAGACTGTTGAAAAAAATGAGAAATAATGTTTTCTGTTTCAGAATCTTAATCTTTTCCTTTTCATAAATTCTAATGAAAGTCAGTTTATTAAGGCTTTGTAAATTAATTTGTCTTCCAAACAGAAGCATAAATAAAATACCATTTTGCTGGCGCCTCTAATTAGATGAGCACACTTGCTCAGGGAATACAACTCTTTCAAAATCTATTAGTATGTCTGCAGTTCTAATTGTTCATATTAGTGCTTTAGTTTCTACACCAGCTGTCCTGAAAGCAGTAAAATTGGATTCTTTGGATGCTCTGACCTATATTGATCAACCATTGTATGGTTGTAACATAGCTAAAGTACACATAGAAGGAAATGAAGCATTCTGAAAAATGTATCAGCACTGAGAGTGGAAGATCCTCAGGCTCACTCATAAATAATGTTTCTGCCTTTTGAAGATAAGCTCCAATCAGGTACCATCCTCTTCATCTTCAATCCTAATCAAGCAGTAAAAATGTGTAGATGCTTGCTGAAAAAGGGATTCAAATCAATGGCGTGTTAGTTTAAATACACCACCATATATTTAGAATTATCCTTCAGGGGAGTTTATACAGATGTACAAATGAATCAAGAGCAGGAGTAGGCCACTCAGCCCCTTGAGTGAGCTCTGTCATTCAATAAGAACATAGCTGATCTAACTTTAACGTCAATTTCACATCCCCAACAGCCTTTGCGGCATTATTTATCATGCATCTTCTGCCTGAAAGGATATTCAAAGATACTGCCTCAACCACCTTTTGAGAAAGAGATTTCCAAAGTCTCACAACTCTCTGATGAGGTGGATGTTGAACAGATGTTCTGCTTTGTGAGACAGTCTACAACAAGAGGTCATAGGTAGGTTCAAAACTAACTACTTCACAGAATATGACAGCGCAAAACACTCCTTTGATTCGTCAAGTCTGCACCAATGCCTAAATTGTCCACCTAATCCCAGTTGCCAGCACTTGGCCCATACCTTGAATATTATGGTGTGCCAAGTACTCAACCAGGAGCTTTTTAAAGGATGTGAGGCATCCCCCTTCCGCCACCCTCCCAGGCAGCACATTCCAGACCATCATCACCTTCTGGGTAAAAAAGTTTTTCCTCAAATTCCCCCAAACCTCCCACCCTTCACTTTTAACTCGTGTCCCCTCATAACTAACCCTTCAACTGGAAGAAACAACTGCTCCCTATCCACCCTGTCCATGCTCCTCATAATCTTGAACATCTCAATCAGGTCGTCCCTTAGTCTTCTCTGTTCCAGAGAAAACAATCCAAGCCTATCCAATCTCTCTTTATAACTTGAATGTTCCATCCCAGGCATATGCCTTTTTCAACATCCTATTAACCTACCTTTCTGCCTTCAGAGGTCTAGGCTCAAAAACGCCAAGGTTCCTTTGTTCCTCGGAACTTCCCAGCGTCATGTCTTTCATAGTGTACTTCCTTGTCAAAATACTTCTTCCAGAGTATATCACTTCACACTTTTCAGGGTTAAATTCCATCTGCCACTTTTCTGCCCATTTGACCATCTTGTCTATAGCTTCCTGTAACCCACGACATCCAACTTCACTGTTAACCACCTGGCCAATCTTTGCTTCATTGACAAACATACTGATCCTACCACCATAGTCATCTATGTCATTGATATAAATGACAAACAATTGGGGGCCCAGCACAGATCCCTGCGGTATGCCACTGGTTACTCGCCTCTAGTCATTAAAGCAGCCGTCAGTCGTTATCTACCGCTAAGCCAATTATGAGTCACCTTATCAAATCACCTTATATCGCATGTGCATTTGCCTTCTTAATAAGTCTCCCATGTCAAAGACTTTGTCAAAATCTATGCAAACTGCATCAACTGTACTACCCTCATCTACACAGGTTACATGCTCAGAAAATTCAATTAGATTTGTTAGGTTTGACTCCTGACAAACCATGCTGTTTATCCCTGATCAAACCTTGCCTCTCCAAATGGAAATGAATTCTTTGCTTTAGAATCTTCTCCTGTAGTTTTCCAACCGTAGACATGAAATTCACTGGTCTATAGTTCCCTCACTTGTCTCTATAACTTTTCTTAAATAGCGGAACCATATTCTCCATTCCTCTGGCACCTCCTCGGTGTGGAGATGTCAGTGCCGGACAGGGATAAGCACAGTAAGAATCTCACGATACCAGGTTAAAGTCCAACAGGTTTATTTGATAGCACAAGCCACTAGCTTTGGAGCGCTGCTCCTTCATCAGGTAAGTGGGAGTTCTATTCACAAACAGAACAAAAAAAGACACAAACTCAATTTACAAAACAATGGTTGGAATGCAAGTCTTTACAGGTAATCAAGTCTTAAAGTTACAGACAACGTGTGTGGAGAGAGGATTAAGCACAGATTAAAGAGATGTGTATTGTCTCTAACCAAGACAGTTACTGGGATTTTGCAAGCCCAGGCAAGTTGTGGGGATTACAGATAGTCTGACATGAACCGAAAATTCCGGTTGAGGCTGTCCTCATGTGTACAGAACTTGGCTATCAGTCTCTGCTCAGCGACTTTCGTATATTATGAAGGCTGCTTTGGAGAATGCTTATCCGAAGATTAGAGGCCAAATGCCCGTGACTGCTGAAGTGTTCCCCAACAAGAAGAGAACACTCTTGCCTGGTGATTGTCATGCGGTGTTCATTCATCCGTTGTCATAGCGTCAACATGGTTTCCCCAATGTATTATGCCTTGGGACGTCCTTTCCTGCAGCTTATCATATAAATAATGTTAGTTGAGTTGCAAGTGTATGTATCATGTGGATGGTGTTCTCACCTGAGATAATGATATCCGTATCGATGATGATCCGGCACGTCTTGCAGAGGTTGCTGTGGCAGGGTTGTATGGTGTCGTGGTCACTGTTCTCCTGAAGGCTGGGTAGTTTGCTGCAGACTATGATGTATTTGAAGTTGTGCGATTGTTTGAAGGCAAGAAATGGGGGATGACCTTGGCAAGATATTTGCCTTAATCAATGACACTTCATTAATGATATGTCGAATGCTCTGGAGAAAATGTCATAGCTTCTCCGCTCCAGGGAAGTACTGAACGACGAAAGGTATCTGTCCACCTTGTCCTGTGTTTATCTTCTGAGGAGATCAGTGCAATTTTTAGCTGTGGCATATCAGAACTATCGATCGATGAGTCCAGTGCCATATCCTGTTCTTATGAGGGCATCTTTCAGCATCTGGAGGAATCTGCTGCGATCTTCCTCATCTGAGCAGATCCTGTTCAGATACAGAGGGGCTTGTCTGTAGGGGATGGTTTCTTTAATGTGTTTAGGGCGGAAGCTGGAGAAGTGGAGCATCGTGAGGTTATCCGTGGGCTTGCGGTACATTGAAGTGCTGAGGTGATGGTCCTTGATGGAGATGCGTGTGCCCAAGAATGCGACTGATTCCAGGGAGTAGTCCATGGTGGGATGGAATTTGTTGATGTCATCATATAATTGTTTGTGATTGTTCATCATGAGTCCAAAGGAAGAAAATGTCATTGATGTATCTAGTGTATAGCATCAGTTGAAGGTCCTGTGCAGTGAAGAGATTTTGTTCGAACCTGTGCATGAAGATGTTGACATATTGAGATGCGAATTTGGTCCCCATGACTGTTCCGTGTGTCTGGATGAAGAACTGGTTGTTGAAGGTGGAGATACTGTGGTCCAGGATGAAGCGGATGAGTTGTAAAATTGCTTCTGGAGATTGACAGTTGTCGGTGTTGAATACTGAGATAGTTGCAGCAATGCCATCGTCATGGGGGATGCTGGTATAGAGTACTGAGACATCCATATTGACGAGGAGTGCTCCTGATTCAACTCTCCATGTGTGCTGAGTTTCTGTAGGAAGGCCAACAAAAGCTGTTCAGAGATGAATTAAGAATTTGCATCAGAACCCCTGCAATTTACTCTCTTGCCTCCCACAACAGCCTGGGACACAATTCATCCTGACCTGGAGATTTGTCCATTTTTAAGCCCACCAATACCTCCAACATCTTGTATTCCCTATGACAATTTGCTCTAGAACCTCACAGTTTCTCTCCCCAACTTCCATAATTACCTCCTCATTCTCACAGGTGAAGACAGATGTGAAATATTCATTGAACAGCCTACCAATGTCCTCTGCCTCCGTCCACAGATCTCTCTCAGAAGGTTGTGAATCGCTGCCTGAGAGCACAGCTGAGGCAGAATCAATCAACAGTTTCAACAAAGAAATAATTGCATTTCTGATGAAAAACAGGATAAAGTACTAGTAGGAGCAGACAGGAAAGTGGAGTTGAGACCAGGATAAGATCAGCCATGATTATGTTCGATGGCAGAACAGTCTCCAAGTGCTGAATTGCCTACTCCGACTCCTAATTCCTAAGTTCCTCTGCCTTAAATGGGCACCCCCTTATTTTTAAATGGTGATCCCTGGTTCTAGATTTTCCCACAAGGGGAATATCCTTTTGACATCCACATTTTCAAGTCCCCTTAGGATCTTATGGATGGGATTTTACAACCTCGCTCAATCCAAGACTGAAAAATCCCACCCAAGGTCAAAGGACCTTCCCATTGTCTGCACCTTGCCTTCTCCAATTCCCATGATGAGCGGGTCAGTAGAATCCCAGCATATATGTTTCAATAAAACCTTAACTCTTCTAAACTCCAGTGGATACATGCCTAGCCTAGCCAAAATTTCCCCAAAATACAATCCACCTATTCCTGGTATTAATCTAGTAAGCCCTCTCTGAAGTGCTTCAAACAGATTTACATCTTTTCTGAAATAAGGAGACTACTGCTGGACACAGTATTCCAGATTGTTCTCACTAATGCCCTTAATAATTAAAGCATAACCTCCTTCTTTTGTCCTTAATTCTCTTGCACTAAACAATAACATTCTATTACCTTTGTTAATTACTTGCAGAACCTGCATGCTAACCCTTTGTGGTTCGTGCACTAGGACACCCAAATGCCTCTGCAATCTCTCACCACGTAGATAATATGCTTTTCATTTGCCCTGTCAAAATTAACATCACATTTTCTCACATTACACTCCCATTTACTTGATCTTTATCCACTCATCTAACCTATCTATATCCCTTTGTGGCCTTCTTATGTCCTCTTTGAAACTTACTTTCCTACCTATATTTGTTTCATGGCAATGTTAGCAACCATGCCATCATCCCTTCATCCAAATCATTTATATAATTATAGTGAGTTGAGGCCACAGCATTGGTCCTTGTGGAACACCATCTTCACATTCTGCCAAGCAGAAAATGACCTTCATAAATGCCTAGTCTCTGTTTCATGTCAGCCAAGCTTCTATCCATGCCAATATATTACCCCCTACACAATGAGTTTTAATTTTCCACAATAACCTTTGATGTGGCACTTTATCCATATCTTCTGAAAATCTAAGTATAGTACAGCCTGTTCCCCTTTATCAACAACATCTATTACTTCTTCAAAGAAATCCAATAAATTGGGTAAACATGATTTCCCTTTCACAAAACTATATTGACTCTGCCTGATTACCTTCAATTCATCTAAGTGCCTGTTGTAACACCTTTAATAATACCTTCTAGCATTATCTTTATGGCAGATGTTAAGCTAAGTGGCAGGTTTCCTACTTTTTGTCTCCCTCTTATTTTGAATAAAGGAGTTTCCTTAGCTGTTTTCCAATCTAATGGAACTTCCCTCAAATCTAGTGAATTTTGGAAAATTAAAATTAACACATCAACTATTTCACTAGCTAATTCTTTTAAGACCCAAGGAGGAAATCTATTAGGATCCAGGGACTCATCAAATCGCAGTTTCAACAATTTGTTAAGTACCACTTTCCCGATGATTGTAATTTTCTTGAGTTCTTGCCTCCCTTCTATTTCCTGATTTAACACCATTTTTTGAGGGATTTTACTTGCATCGTCTCTTGTGAAGACTAATGCAAAAGACCTATTCATCTGCCACCTCTGGATTTTCAATTATTAACTCCCCAAACTTATTTTGTTAATTCTTTTCTTTTCTAAATACCTCCAAAAGCTCACACTATCTGTTTTTATATTTCTAGTTACCTTTCTCATGCACTCTATTTCCTCCTTATATATCTTTCAATCATTCTTTACTGCTTTCCATATTCTGTTTAATCCTCTGACCTGCCACACATCTTACCACAATTATATGCTTTTACATTAAGTTTGGTACTATCTTTTTAGTTAGTCATGAATGGTGGATGCTCCCCTTGAAATTTTACTTTCTTGTTGGAATGTATCCTGTGTATTCTGAAATATCCTCTTAAATATCTGTCATTGTATCACTATTTGACCTAGCCCTTAACCAAATTTGCCAGTTCAATTAAGCTAGCTTGGCTTTCATGCCCTCATAGTTGCCTTTATTTAAGTTTAAAATACTAGTCTTTGACTCTTCTCTCCTTCAAACTGAATGTTAAACTCAATCATATTATGATCACTGACACCTAGGGGCATGTTTACTATGAGATCATTAATTAATCATATCTCATTGTACAATACCAGATCTAGTCTGTTATCTGGTTGGTTCCAGAATGTTCTGATCTAGGAAATTATCCAAAAAATATTCTATGAATTTGTCATCTATGCTATATATGCTTTTCTGATTATTCTAGTCGAAACATAGATTAAAATCCTCCATAATTGCCTTTCTGACAAGTTTCCACTTTTTCTTCTTTGAAAGCCCATGTGATTACTATTAGGGGGCCTGTACACCACTTCCACAAGTGATTTCTTGCTTTATCATTCCATATCACTACCCAAACCATTTCCATGTTCGAGTTTCCTGAACTTAGTTCATCTCTCTCCATTATGCCAATGTAATCATCTTTAAGTACAGAACCACCCTTCCATTTTTTTGCTAACTTCCTAACCTTTATAAAAATCATATACCCTTCAATGCTTATGTCCCAATCTATGCCATCCTGCAGCCATGTTTCTGCAGTCACAATTAGGTCATGCTTATTAATGTCTACTTACACTATCAGTTTTTCTGTTTTACGTACGTTCAAATATGTTTTACGTTTTGCACTTTTATTATTTTCGTATCCTCTAGTTTTATCTATTGATTTACTTACTGAGTTATAGTCCATGTCCCTTCCTGTCACAATCAGTTTATAATTTCCTATATTAATACATTCTTCTTTCCTTTGTCTCTACTTTTCGATAAACCACATGGCATATTTGATCCCTTGCCACCATTACTTAGTTTAAAAGCCTCTTTACTTCCCTAATTATGCAGTTTGCAAGAACACTGGCCTCAGCATGTTTCAGGTATTGACCACATTTTCTCTGATACTTGTGCCAGTGCCTCACAAACTGGAACCCATTTCTCCCACACAAGCCTTTGAGCCACCTATTCCACTTTCTAATTTTATGCACCATTTGCCAATATGCATGTGATTCTGAGCCAAAGTGTAACAATTTTAATCAGGCAACTGAAGTGGGCCTGTTAGAATATGAATTCCCTGATTAAGGGCCAAGTTGATGGGTCTATAAGGGAATCTCTTGCTTTGTACATAGCCAGGAGTGTCAGTTCCTCTGGGACTCCTAGTGCAGACTTCGAACTGAAAGCACTCTGTATGCTGTCATCAGCCTTATAAATAAAGGGATTTTGGTGAAGGGACTTCTGCCTCCAAGGACTTATTATACATTAAGCTGCAAACACTTAAAGCAAATGTGTTTGCCATGGATCACACCCAGTATCCAGAAGCTCCCACATGCTGCAACTTGACACATCATCTGTCCTACCCTCCTTAATGTGTTTTAATTAATTACTTAATTATATTATTCACTCATTTATGCTGCTTTTTAAATATATTTATTAACTTTACCACTAGTTTGTATATAGTTTAAAACCTTAGGACTGGAACAAACCATGACCACTTACCCAATATTCAGCTAATAGCCAGCTCCTTTCCCTTTAGTAGAGTAAGAACCAATTTCTTACAGGGTGGCAAAGATATAAAAAGTGAAAGGGAACAAATATCACCTTCCCCCCCACCTCACTGAACACCCCCAATCACCGAACTCTCAGGTATGCAGTTCAAGTTAAAATTTTAAAGCTTATTTTTATTAGTCTCAAGTAGGCTTACATTAACACTGTAATGAAGTTACTGCAAAAATCCCCTAGTCACTACTCTCCAGCGCCTGTTTGGGTACGTTGAGGGAGAACAGCATGGCCAATGCATCCAACTAGCACATCTTTCGAACTGCAGGAGGAAACTGGAGCACTTGGAAGAAACCCATGTAGACACGAGGAGAATGTGCAAACTCCAGACAGACAGTGATCCAAGCCAGGAATCGAACCCGGATCCCTGGTGCTATGAGGCAGCTGTGCTAACCACTGTGCCTTCCTGCTGCCCCACTTAGTTCCTCAGCAAACCTTCCTAACTTTCATCCGTATATCTTTTATTATTTTAGCCTGGAAGGGGATGGGTGTATTGATGCAGCCTGACTGAGACTTTCTTGTGCATTATCGAATACAAGCTAACTAGTAGATAAGGAAAACTGCCCACATCCAAAATTGTGGCATTCTTCAGGTAAGGAAGGAGCAGTGTTCAGAAAGCACATGATTCCAAATAAACATGTTGAACTTTAACCTGGTGTTGTGAGACTTCTTACTGTGTCCACCCTAGTCCAATGCCAGCACTTCCAAATCATCTCTAACCTCATGTTACATTTTCTAAATATATTGCATATACTGTCCAGGAAAAATAATTTATTATATATCCTGTAATTAAGTATCACTTGCAATGTACATGAGCATCAATATTTCTGAACATATTCAAATCAAATAATCAACAGAGGGAGAAGCATATTTCCATTTCACTGTAGGCCATCACAGGCTTTATGTCCTATAAACAGAAATGTCCAACTTGTTGCTGATAGGGGCTTACAGATTTCATAAGAGTCCCCATCAGAGGACTGTCAGATCAAGTTTTGCATTTGATTTGCAACAGAATTCAACTGCTCTGTGGATAATTTTTTCTAGCTTGCTGCTGGAATGTGATTGTGTAGGTCACTTTGACAGAATTGTGGTGGGGGAAAAGAGAAGGAAAAGGAAGGGAAGAAGGCAATGGCATACAAAAGTACTACATTTTTTCTAAGTAATAGCAGTAGGTTTAGAGAAGGGTGCAAATCCTTCTAACCTTCTGGCTGAAGGAGGAAGCACTGGTAAATTAAAAGGCAGGCAAAGACATGAGGTGAGGAGGAAAGAGACCTTTCCTTTAGGTACTGTAATCATTTTCAGCTAAAGAAAAATTCACTCTGCTTACAATGGCAAAGCAACTAATCCAACAGAAAATCACTAGAATTATAAGGCAATTGGCCAAATCATGTGACCTTCCTTGCTTATACTGGAGCACCCTCAGGTGGTTATCTTCAGTTCTTTTTTGTGTTTTTTTCTTGTTAACGTTCTCCCAGTCTATTCTTTTCTCAGCGTTGTTGACTGCTTATGGGGTTTTGATTGCATTACATTATTTTGTTAGTTGGTACTCATCCAAGTGGCTATTATTATGTGTGAGTGTTGACACTTTTACAGGCTATCCAACTGCATCGGTGGAAACCCAATCTTTTCCTTACCCAGTGTCTACATTTTCCAGCTGGATTGACTGTGCAGCAGCTGGGATTTGACTTTTGCTTCCTCACTAATCCAAGAGCACTATTCAGAATCAGCTAACTCCATGCATAACAGCACATAATTAAATTTAACTGTGATTCTTTGTGGCAGCAAGAGGAATTGTAAGCATAATGCATTGAAATTCATGTTCTTTTAATAACCTCAGTAATAAAAACTCTATAATAAAAAAAAAGGTTGGGCGGAAAGAAGAGCGATAAAATAGAGAATGAGATGAAGTGAAATTAAAGAAATGGAAGTGGGGTGAAGGTGAAGGGGAGAGTTCATGTTCTGAAGTGGTTAACTCCTTTTAAACTCTAAAGTTTTGATTCTTGTTAACCCCTTAGCAACAATTCTATTTACATGTAAAATATTATTTTATTGTTAGAGTCACAAGTAAGCTTACGTTAACACTGCAAATGAAGCCACTGTGAATATCTCATGATCTCCGCACTCTAGTGCCTGTTTGGGTACAGTGAGGGAGAATTTAACATGGCCAATGCATCTAACCAGCACCTTTTTTGGACTGCGTGTAAAAGAAAACTGGAGCACCTGGAGTAAACCCCCACAGACACGGGGAAACGCACACAGACAATGACCCAAGCCGGCAATCAAACCTGGTACCTAGCACTGAGGCAGCAATGCTAACCAATATGCAACTGTGCCACTCACAAAGTGACTGTCAGTAAATATCAGAATGGCCCTGAGAGGGGTTGTTAGTTCCTCAGGATTTAGTCTAGTTAACCACTGGCTTATAGACTCTATTGATCATGTTCTGCAACTCCCAGAGGAAATATCTTACTGACATTTAATGTGTAAGCATAAATTATTTTAATTGTCTTTATGTCTTTTGTGCTTGTAAATGTAAAAATTCTGAATGTTCAATAAAAATTCTAGTTACAAAACAGCACGCAAACACAGTATAATTATAAATGAAATCTGTCACAAAGACAGGGGGTGATTCTCCCACCCCACTGTGCTGATGTTTTAGCGCAGTGAGCTGAAGGATACCAGTGGTGGCCGACTGGTGGGATTCATGCTGGGTGTCCAGCCCTGGGTGCGTTTCCCAGCCTAAGTTTTTTGTGTCAGTGAATCCACGCTGAAAATTAGCTAATGGACATTAGCAAGCATTTACATGTCTTATCATCTGATTCACGGATGCACGACCAAAATCTTCGCCCCTTGCTAGCATCTCCCCCCACTCTGGCATGATATCACACTGGTGGGGATTACAATTGCTGTACAGAAGTTGGAACTTGGTGTGGCAGGATTGAACAGGAGTAAGGAGATACGTTTATGGAGCTGCAGCCCCCAAAGGGAAGATTGGAAGCAGGGCCTAGAAATGTTCTGCTTGCAGTGGTGAGGGTCCGGAAGAGGTGGAAGTGCTGACCCCAGGCCCAGTGATGATCTATGTAGTTTCCGTGGGGTGGGGTGGGGTTTTCTACTTACTGGTCAGGCTGCTGTCTGCAGCCACTTGGGCTGTTCCTTTGTTCACTCTATGAGATTTGGTGAGGGACCGCATTGAGTGCTGGGGTTTTAGTGAATGTTGGTGGGGGGAAGGGAGCAGGAGAAGTGCATCATATGCTACTTGAGGACTAATCAGTTCAGGCAGCTGGTGCTCCAAGCAGAGGTGCTCTGGTTTACATAAAGTCATATACTCTGCATGAAGGGGAGTCCATCTTGTGATAAAAATGTCTGTCCCTGGCCCGTGTCCCTGGCCTAAAGGAATGCTGCAGTTGCACTAGTGGCAATGGCTCAAGGGAGCACAATAGTCACGTCTGCACACCAATCTCTGTGCTCCCCCACCTGCCGTGTTAATGGTGCCAATGGCAGGCAATCTAATCAGGTGACAAGTGACACCACAGATTATTGTATTGTATTGCCAGTATGCACAAGTCAGGGTACAATTCTAGTGAAGTTTTGTGGAGAGGAAAGGAGGTGCTAGGATAGTTTCCAGCAATGACATGTATCTATCAATCTTTCTCTCTCCAACTCCTACCATGCAGAATGGATCTCAGTCTTTTCAAATTTGAGCTAGCCATCATATTGGCAGCTGAAGAGGAGAAAGAGGAAGTGGCTCAGGGGGTAGAAAACATAGGGAGGCCACACCAGGAGCACAGAGTGGCAGGACCTCAGCAAGGAAGGCAGAGGGTGTTGCTGATGGCCATGAGGTGGGAGAGCAGTCTCCCGCAAGAGCAGCCAGGAGAAGGTGGGTGCAGAGGCTTAAGCAGTACCGGACACGAACATCATTCGAGGAGCTATCAGAGTCCAATGATGAGTCCAGCAATATCTGCGCAGGGCTGAGTCCAGCGATGTCTACGATAGGAGGACTTGTTTAGTGATCTCCCAGAGATGTGCACATGCATGGTATGTCCACTCAGCATGCTGACTTCAGCCTCTTCAGCGGGAATAGTGTGATTCACACTAGTGGCCTCTGCGGTGCACGGAATGTGGGAGATTCATTTTGAAACTCCCACTGAAAAAGCCAACATGATTTACTCCAGTTCTTATGTGAAATCTACACTTGGAATTTTTTGGGAAAATATCTGTCACAGCTGCAAAGCACAACAAAAACTAGGTAGGTGAAAATCAACAAAATTGTTTATTTAAATAAAGCTATATATGGGGCAGGACAATGAAAGCCACCTCACTCCTTAAATCCCCAGGTGCCAACTCAGGAGCTGCCTCTCTCGGGCTTGCTCTCAACTACTGTTTGTATGCTTGGATCACACTCAAGCACTGCTTCACGTACACCATGCGCTACCATATCTCCTTCCCCCTTAAAGTTCCTTATTACCCTATTTATGAATTTACAACAATAAACAATTAAAAAAAGAGATGGGGACGGAGGGGTAACACATTAGAGTCTCTCAACAATTCAGTTTATTAGGAGACTTCTGAATTCTCTGAGGCCTCAGGTCTCTGGTTGTCTCTGCCTCAGTACAGACAGTGATGTCTTGAGTAGCAGTCACATGGTTTGCAGTCTCAGAAGTTTTAGTGCCAACATCTGCTCCAGTTCTCACTGGAACAGCATGGGGCCTTCATCTGGAATAACAAGTCCCACTAAACTTGGCACTATTGGAGGAATGCTAGTAGATGCTGCTGAATCAGCCTGCTCCATTTGTACTATGTTAGTTTCTCTCTTCCATACATGGGCTACACATTTTCTTACTCTTCTTCCCTGGAGGTCAAGTAGATAGAACATGAGGCTTGTCTTTGTTACGATCTTCCCGGGGATGCAGGCTAGACCAAGCTTAAAGTTCAGGATGAATACTATGATGAATGTATGACGACCAGGATGAATATTATCCTTAAAGGATCTATCACTTTTAACAGAATCATGGTACCTTTTTAATGCATCCTGTTTCACCTCGACTTTCCCTAAATTGGGAACACAAGGTAAAGTCTGCTCCAGAGGCCCCCCGCCATGAGTGGCACTTTGGGGATACTCCAAGTATCTTGTGCTGTTGTTCTCTACGTGTGGAGAAATTTAGCAAGCTTCAATCACAAGGGTGTAGCTAGCTGTTTTTTCATTGTGACTTGAATGTCTGGACAGCCATTTGAATTTTGATAACAGAGTGCTGTGCAGACATGTTATATTCCATTATTTTGTATAATATGTTGAAACTCCACTCCTGATGGGTCCATAGTGGCACAGTGGTTAGCACTGCTGTCTCACAGTGCCAAGCACCTGGGTTTGATTCCCTGCTTGAGTCATTGTCTGTTCTCCCCGTGTCTGCATGGGTATGCTTGGTTTCCTCCCACAATCCGAAAGACGTGCTGGTTAGGTGCATTGGCCATGCTAAATTCTCTCCAAGGAGGTGCCAGAGTGTGGTGACTAGGGGCTTTTCAGAGTAATTTCACTGCAGAGTTCATGTAAACCTATCTGCAACACTAACAAATAAACTTTAAAAACTGTAAAGGCAATGCCATTATCAAGAACAATAACTTCTGGTAGGAGTGAAGGTTTGCTGTAGTTTCTCAACTTGCAGACAATGTTGTTGTTATTCTCATTTTATGAATATCAAACCACTTGCAATGGGCATAAACAATTAAGAAGATAGTGCCATAAAAGGATCTGCAAAATCTACATACAACCATACCAAAAGTCAGCCAAGCCACTCTAATGAGTACAAGTGAGTCAATGGAGTCACTGTTTGTTGCAATTGACATTGATCACAATGCCTGACTAGATTTAGTTTCACATAAAGAACCTCAATCTTTGGAACTGAATACCTGTCTAGTTTGGCTTGGTTGATGGTGATTTTGTAGTTCCCAAAAATGCAGACTGTTCTGATCCATTTCAGTACAGGTACAACAAGGGCAGCCCATTTAGAAAACTGTACTAACATTATGACTTCCAAACATTTAAATTCTGCCTCAACCTTTTGATATAAGGTATATGGCATTAGACTAGCTCCATGAAATTTGGCGATAGCAACAAATTTATGTAGATTTTAGTATTGATGCCACCAATTCTGTTAATTCATTTTTGAACAATGCTGAGGTATTTTCTCAAAACTTCTTGCAAATTGCATCAGTTATATTGAAGATCTCTTGTCAATTCAGTTTTAAGCGACGTAATCGATCTTGTCCCACAAAACAAGGCAACTGGTCTTTTGCAATGACAATCGATAGTAAAACTGACTGGTGCTGATAAGTAAATGACGCAGCTCCCAAGGTTTTTAAGGTTTCCCCTGTACATGTGGTGAATTTAGCTGTTGCATTATTTAACATTAAGAGTTGAACTCCTCCTGAAGTTCTACTCCCCTAAAATGGTAGCAAAAGTACCGATATTTACTTCCATGATTATTGGCCTCCCATTTACCAAGCTACTATGATAGCATCTAATTTACTCATCTTGACATTATTCAATTGATATGTCTCTACTTCCTCTTCTGAATCATGTCTACGTTAGGCACTAGAGTCCTGGTTTTTCTTGTCTAAGCCACGTGCATTCTGTTTGGCTCCACACCTATTTCACGTGGCCTCTCCGATTGCTGCCGAAACAGATACAATCCCAGAATTTTGCGTGGGCGTGATCTCATCAACACTGAGAAACAAAGAAGATAGATGCAGGAGGAGGCCATTTGGCCCCTTGAACCTGCTCCTCCATTCATTATGATTGTGGCTAGTCATCTAACTCAATAGCTTAATCTTGCTTTCTCCCCATAATCTCTGATTCTATTCATTTCAAGTGCTATATCCAGCCGCCTTTTGAATACATTCAATGTTTTGGCATCAACTACTTCCTGTGGTAATGAATTCCACAGGCTCACCACTCTTTGGGTGAGCCTACAGCATTCATCAGAACTTTTGGGTTGGTGGTCCATTTTCTTCCCCCGCCCCCTGTGTTGCTCAGTGAGCTTCTTCTCTGTTTATTCTGCACACTCACCTCTGGCTCCCCAACTTGCAAAGGTTTCCCACCATAGCCAACTCACCTTGCCTATCTGCATGACTGTAACTCAAGAGCACCTCTCTCTGCACTCTCAATCACCCGAGTTACTTCCATAGCTTACTCTAGGGAAATCTTATTCACTGCTAGCAGTTTTTTCTATATGCTTACATTATTCACGTTGCAAACTAATCTGTCTCACAGTAGGTTACTCAACGATAATCCAAATTCACACGGCTCTGCTAATTTTCTTAGTCTCGTCATGTACATCACAATTGTCTCCTCTCAGTTCCTTACTGCAGAGTTAAACCTATAACACTCATAATGATTAATGCTCCGGGGTTATAATGAGCTTTTACCAATGTTACAAGCTGGTCAAATGACCAGTACCCAGTGCTACTGGTGATGTTAAACTTCTAATGAGATTATAAGCCTGGGGTTTGCATAATCAGAATGACTTTTTGCTTATTGTCTTCTGTAATTCATTACTGGTGAAAAAATAGCAAAGTCTTTCAATGTATTGAACTCATTTTTCAGCCTTGGGGTTAAATAGAACATAGAACAATACAGCACAGAACAGGCCCTTGGGGCATTAATTTTTTTTAATGTACTGTTGCTGCGGAGATTTTCTTTTAAAATTTTGAGGACAAGAAATTCCAAACCTCCCCATCCCGCAGCCACGATTCCAGGAGCTGGCAACTGCAGTCCCAATTTATCTAATCACCAGTGTATATCCATGAGGCACTATGTAATAAATCCACGGAGGAAAAGGTCCATGGATTTATTACCAAAAGTCTTTTTATTTACAAGATTTACTACACAACAGAGTACATCTGTACTGTACCTGGCTGTACCCAGAGTACAGCCTTCCAGTCTCATCATCAAATTCAACAACTTCAGATGATTTGCTCTACTTCGTCTCAGCCCTCTTTATTTTCATTCTATTTTATTTTTTATTGTTCTGTACCTTTTATTTCTTTATTGTCTTTTTTCATTATTCTTACCCCCCACCCTTTCCCCCTATTTCATCCCCCTTCCCTTACCATTTCTTACCCCCCACTTCCCCTTTTCACATTCTATCTCTGTCCCATCACCCTCCCTCCCCCCACTCCCCAATCTTCATCTGTCACAGTTTATAGCTTCTCTGCCATTTGGCTATTCACACCCTATTAGCAGTCCTTTTCCCTGGTTTCTATGGCTATGAGTCAGCTTTCATTATCCCCCCCCCCAACCCGCAACAATATAAATACCTCCCACTTTCTATGCCTTTTAGGTTTGACAAAGGATCATCTGGACTTGAAACATCAGCTCTTTTCTCTCCTTACAGATGCTGCCAAATCTGCTGAGATTTTCCAGTATTTTCTCCTTTGGTTAGGGAACATGAAACTCCCTGATTCAGCCATCAATTAGGACTCAATCAAGGCATTCACGCCAACTTCATCTGCCTGACTGAAGTCATCACACACAACAACAACCTGGCAAGTGAAAGTCAACAAAATTATTTATTTGAATCAAACTATATGCAGAGAAGGACAATGAATGCCAATGATCCCTGGGCATCAACTGAGAAGGGCCAAATTTCAGCCCTGTTCTCAACCACCACTCAGCACATTTAGTCTTGTGCTTAACTGCCGCTCTGTGTACTCCTACAGTATCCATACAGTTTGTATCTGTTACTGAAACCAATTTAACTTTAGTATTTGTAGCTCAGGTTTTTAAATCATTTAACTGCATATTCCTACACAAACAAAAAGACTTCAATGGACTAGGAAAACTAACATCAGAAAGTGAGGAACCAGAAAAAGAAACCAAAACTGTAATTACATAGTTTCATGTAAGATATATGGCACAGAAACAGGCCATTCATTCCAGTTCATGCCCTATTTGAGCCTACTTCTATCTTCCTTCATCTAAATCTATCATCCTAACCTTCTATTCCCTTCTTCATTGTAAGCTTGTCTAGTTTCCCCTTAAATGCATTTATATAATTTGTTTCAACCATTTCCTGTGGGAGTTCACATTCTTACCACTCTTGGATAATGAAATTTCTTCTGAATTCCCTGTTGGATTTCTTGGTGAATTATCTTGTAGGGATGGCTTCCAGTTATGCTCTTCCTTGCGAGATGGAGCATTCGCTTTGCATTCAATGTATAAAATTAAGTATAAAGATATCTGTTGGTAACATCTCAGCCTTCTTTTCTCAAACAAAAAGGGTCCCAGCCTTTCAATTCTTCTTGATATGTATACTCATGCACTTCTGATATCATCTTCGTGAATCTCCTCTGCAGTTCTCCCCAGTGCCTTGATAGTAAAGCCCAGTACTTGGTGTGTTTTTTTAAAAAGTGGTCTTCATAACCCATGGTGCAAATTCTTAACGATTGATGTTGTACTTCCAGATACTTTCGTTCTTCCAACCCCACAGGTAATCTGAAACTGTAACTGTAATCCAAGGAATATAAACTTCAAACCATAATGCAAATAGAGGAAATAGATCTTACTAAATTATTTCCTACGTATAGTATGGTATGATGTTACCATTGTTTCAAACAATTGCAATGTTCAAAATTAAGATTTTTGTTAACTTATTGAGAAAAGGCGAATGCAATATTGGCCTTTATAGCTAGGGGGATAGAATATAAAAGTAGGAAGGTACTTTTGCAGCTGTACAGGGTACTGGTGAGGCTGCAGAGGCTGGAGTACTGTGTGCAGTTTTGGTCGCCACATTTGAGGAAGGATATATTGGTTTTGCAGGGGGTGCAGAGAAGATTCACTAGGCTGATACCAGAGATGAGGGCATTGGATTATGAGGAGAGACTAAATAGGCTATGTTTGTACTTGTTGGAGTTTAGAAGGCTGAGAAGGGATCTTATAGAGACATATAAGATAATGAAGGGGATGGATAGGGTAGAGGTTGAGAGACTCTTCCTGCTTAGCAAAGATAGCAGGACTAGAGGGCACAGCCTCAAAATAAACAGGGGGGTGCGTTTCAGATCAGAGTTGAGGAGGAATTTCTTCAAAGGGTAGTGAATCTTTGGAATTCTCTGCCTGTTGAAGTGGTGGAGGCTTTCTTGCTGAATATATTTAAGTCAAGGGTGGATAGGTTTTTGATTGACAAGGAAATTAAGGGTTAAGGGAGAAAGCAGGAAAGTGGAACTGAACCACTGCAGATCAGCCATGATCTTACTGAATGGTGGGGCAGGCTTGAGGGGCTGGATGGCCTACTCCTGCTCCTATTTCTTATGTTCTTAAATGGTGTAAAATTAACAAAATCATGATTTGTCTATTATTTTAAGTGAATCATTAATCTATCAAATCTTTAATCTGCCACAAAATGAAAATGTCTACAATCTTTGGCACACACCTAGTTGATAATGATGAAGGGCAAGTGTTTTCACAAATGTTGACCCAGCAGGCAGAGAATTGTGGTTTTGATTTGTACTGCAACTACTATGCAGCTGGGCTGCTGCATACTGCAAATGACCAAGATGTCCAAGATGGGGTGGCACAGTGGCACATTGGTTAGCACTGGTGCCTCACAGCACCAGGGACCTGGGTTTGATTCCTGGTTTGGTCACTGTCTAAGTGGAGTCTGCAAGTTCTCCCTGTATCTGTTTGGGTTTCCTCTGGTGCTCAGGTTTCCTCTCACAGTCCAAAAGTGTGCAGGTTGGGTGCATGGGCCATGCTAAATTCTCCCTCAGTGTTACCTGATCTGGTGATTAGGGCATTTTCACGTACCTCCATTGCAGTGTGAATATAAGCCTACTTGTGACTAATAAATAAACTTTAATATCCAGGCCTTCACTGTATATGGTCGTGGTTCATTCAGTACAGTACTGCACTATCAACTAATATGTTTACTACATAAATACACAAAACATAAGCAAAACATCAACCAGCATAGCACTCTTGCCTCCATTGCCTCAGCTGCTTTAAGTGGATATCAATGACATTTGACCAGCAGGTTCCTGCAACCTCTCTACCATTTGCACCTTCTCCCCCACAGGAGAAGTGGAACTTGTACAATTATGGGGTTCATCTTAGTTTTGAGCCAATGGTACTACTGACAGATTCCTCATTCAGACCTACAATGATAGAAGGGAAACAAATATTAAAATATTGCCATACCTTCAAATAGAGCCTGTACTGCACTATGCTGTCCAGTCATTATGTGGTTGAGTGTATGGCAGTATGGGTGAATGAGATTTGAGAAAAGATGAAGAGAAAGATGGTATTTAATGTGATCTTGTCCTTTGCCCAGTTATATCCTTTACTAGTCCTCCAGGTTCTTGTATGCTAAAATATCCAAGATGACCTTCTTCAGAGAACTCAACAGCCTATGACTTGTGAGTCTTCCTCAGTTGGGACCAGTAGGAAAATCATCATGTGACACTACGTTGAAGAAGCACATGCACTGTGGTTCACTTGCCCCATTTCCTGGCCAGCTGATGTATAAGAAGCTAGCAACCTACAAGAAGATTTTGCTATGAAGAATTGATGCACAAAGTATCTTGAATGTGTATTAGACTGTTGTGCGAAAATGTAACAAAACTGTAAGATCATTTGAATGTTTGTCATGGGTAAGGAGTAAATTTGTAACAAGCTAACTGTAATAATTCAGCCAAACATTAGTTTCCCATCACCAATAGCCTTTAATGTGCACCAAAGGAAAGGGCTGTGTCCGTGGCTTAGTCAGGCAGTCTGACTTACAACACTGATCCAGGAAGAGTAACAATTACAAAAATTCCTACTGACCACTTTGCATTGGGCAAGTTTCCACTTGTTCAATAATGCAGTTCATGCTCCTTGGAGCCTATGGGGAGGTCTTTGGATGATCTCTTGTCATAACATCCCTCCCCCGTTCAGGTCCACTTCTCTCCCTATACCCCCAATGAGGGGAGGTACTTTCCACCGCTTGGCAATCTGACAGATTTGTTGAAGGTGGGGCGGGGTCAGGCAGTCTAAATTAAACAGGGAACTTCTGTTTCAAAGGGAGGGTTGCAGAGTTACCAGTGCAGGGGTCATGGTTTGTGGGTCCCGAGTACTGCCCCCAGGGATGATGTCCAATATTAACAGAATTACATAATGGTCATCTAGCAATATCAAAAATGAAGGTGCTAACTAGGAGTTATGTCTGATGGCCCAGTCTTGACTCTAACATCACAGACTTGGTGAAGCTATGTGACCTGTGCCAGAAAAATCAGAAGCTCACTCTCTTAGCCTCCCTATACCCATGGGTGTGGCCTGGCAGGCCATGGATGTGTGTACATGTGGGCTTTGCGAGCCCATTTATGGGTTTCATGTTTTAATCATGATGGACATACACTCCAGGTGGTTGGAGGCTCAGCATGGGCTCCACAATCTCTCAGCTTCTGATTGCAAAATTACAACAAAGCTTCATATTACAGGATCCTGAGTCATCATAACCTCTTCTAATGCTGGTAAAGGTGCAAGGCTTGTGGGCAATGGGAAGCAGCTTAATGCTTCAGTATTAACTATCCCGGTTCCATGGTAGAATTCCAGAAGATATTCATAGACCACCAGGAACAAGGTCCAGCATTTTATCCAAATGGAGGCAATTGTTGGGGGCGGGTATTTGCCTTGTCCTCTTTTTAAAGTAAGGGTTTATGGATGGTACTATAAAAATGTGTCAACCGTAAATCATCATCACACCAAATACGACCACCAACACTTCTCAATTTGTGAATACATTCACTCCACATCCAGAAGAGTTCTGGAGGTGTACACGATTGGATCTTTCCAGTCATGTAACAGCATCACATCTACCCCAAATGGAGAAGCATCACAAATTATTTCAAACTCTTCCATAGAGTCAAAAACTGCCAGTAGGTTAGATGACAGTTATTCATGTTTAACTTTAGAAAAAGCCTCTCCCTGTGGAACTTCCCAGGATCATCTTGGTATTTTCACAATCGGAATGCCAGGGGGCCAGCATAGAAGCCATAATAAAATTTACTAATGGGAGGAAGGATTGGAGATGCTTATATGTTTGTTCTCCAATAATGGAGACTGCAGCTCCCACGTCCATGTCCAACTTGAAGGGATGGCCTTCACTTGTAATTATACCACTAACGGGGTAACCTTTGTTGTAATGATACGATTCAGCCATAGTGCCCCTGCATCTGGAAGAGGGGATACCTGCACAGTACACTCAAATACTCATCTTAACTTTCTTCCTAGGCATACATTCTGCCTGTTCATGAAATTTTGCCATGGCTATGTCTTTTGACAGTGTTTGCAATAATTCATCACCTGTTAACTATACCTCTCTGGAGTTCGTTCTCTAATATTCTTGCAGTCACCTGCCTTTCCTTGACTGTCTGGTGGTGACACTAAGGTTCCCATATCGAAAGGAGCCCTTTAATATCTGATTCACACAAGCACTCTCCATTGAGGACTGATCTCCCAAGGTCCTTTCCCCCGAGTTGGAAGACATTGCTGTCTGATGTTCCCTGTAGTTCCTGAGCCCCTTCTTCTGCATTTTCAAGTGATAAGCTATTTCAATGGATTGTTTAAAAATCCAATCTAGGATTTGCCAACAGCTTTTTTTGGGTGGTTAGATCATCTATGCTGCACATAAATCTTAACTGCAACACTTCATTTTGAGGCAATCTAAATTTGTAATATTCAGTCAATTTCTGAAACCTAGCCAGGCTGACAGACTGCCCCGGGGTTCTCCCAGCAACGTTGAAGTGATATCTCTGCAGAATTACAGATGGATTTGGGTGGTAGTGGTTGCTTTTACCAGTCTATTAGACTAGCTGATTAAAAGGTTGTTGAGTCAGGGATATCAGGATAGGTCAGACATATCATGCTGAAAGTCTGGGGTCTCATGTGCTATCAACAATATCACATGTTTTTTGTCTCTTTCAATGTTGTTAGCACAGAAGAAGTAAAGCATCCATGTAGAACATCAGCCCTAGTCTTTCCACTGATGGCATGGGCTTAAGTTTCCCAAAAAGAGGCAAAGTGGTCTTTTCTTACTGGAAAAGATTCCTGATTTACAGAGGTTGTTTGGAGAGAGAGATGAAGGGAAAAAAAAGTTTTATGCTCATCATCAATGTAGTAATTGAGCCAATCGCCAGTTTCCCGTTACCAATACACTTTACTGTGTGCCAAAGGAAAGGATGTGGAGATGTTGGCGTTGGACTGGGGTAAAACAGAAAGAAATCCAACAACACCAGTTTAAAGTCCAAACAGGTTTATTTGTAGTAAAAGCCGCAAGCTTTTGGGACAGCCTATCCCTTCGTCAGGTGGCTGTGAGTTCTGATCCTAAAAAGGACACAAAGGCACCAAGTCAATTTACATGCATAATGATTGGAATGTGAGTCTTTACAGCTAATCAATTCTTAAATGTACAGACAATGTGAATGGAAAGAGCTTTAAGCACAGGTTAAAGGGATGTGTATTGTTTCCAGACAGGAAAGTTAGTAAGATTTTGCAAGTCCAGGCAAGTTGTAGGGATTACAGATAGTGTGACATGAACCCAAGATCCTGATTGAGACTTCTTATATGTGCGGAACTTGGCTATCAGTCTCTGCTCAGCGACTCTGCGCTGTCGTGTGTCCTGAAGGCCGCCTTGGAGAACACCCACTGAAGATCAGAGGCCGAATGCCCATAACTGCCACAGTGTTCCCCAACAGGAAGAGAACAGTCTTGCCTGGTGATTGTGAAGCGGTGTTCATTCATCTGTTATCGTAACATCTGCATAGTCTCCCCAATGTACCAAGCCTCAGGACATCTTTCCTGCAGTATATCAGGTAGACAACATTAGCCGAGTTGCAAGAGTATGTATCGTGTACCTGGCGAATGGTATTTTCATGTGAGATGATGGCATCCTTATCGATGATCTGGCATGTCTTACAGAGGTTGATATGGCAGGGTTGTGTGGTGTCGTGGTCATTATTCTCCTGAAGGCTGCGCAGTTTGCTGTGAACAATGGTCTGTTTGAGGTTGCGCGGTTGTTTGAAGGCAAGAAGTGGGGGTTTGGGGATGGCCTTGGCAAGATGTTCATCTGCATCAATGAAATGTTGAAGACTCCGGAGAAAATGTTGTAGCCAAAGGAAAGGGCCGTGCCTGCAGCTTATCGCAGGCAGTCTTCACCTCAGCATTTATAAACTTGGTCTTAGTAGAGTGACAGGTTTAAAAATCCTTGCTCATTGCTTCCCATCGGGTGAGCTACCGTTCACTCAATAAGACAGCTTGTACTCCACAGAGCCCACAGGGAAATATATCAATGATCCCCTGTGACCTTCATGGTCATCATAACACTAACTTACACTCTTCTGCATTCTAATTTTGAGCTTTTGTAAAGTATATGGATTGTTCAGTAGCAATTCTTAGTGAACCATCTTCTCCTTTATGTGCTGCAGACACTGTATTTACACTGTTGAGCTAACTGGCATGTGCAATTATCCTCTGGAGTGAGTGTCCTACAACGATAAATAGGAAAATTGTTCTCACACCTCTCTCATGCAACAGTATTTCCACTTTACTGGCCCTCTAATGGAAGTCAGGTACTTTGCCACTGTGACATTTTTCTATAGCTTCAGTTTAGTATCTCTGCATTTAATTCTTGATTGCACAAATAGCTTGGAGGCGGAGAAATTGGCAAAGGCTGAGAAATATTTTGAAATTTATTCCCAGTTTCATGAAAATTGAAGCACTATTTTATATGCAGCCACTTAAGTTTGGATTTCTGTCCTTCAAGTGGAACATGCTAGCCAAATTTTTCACATCTCCATTAGGCTAGCTCTCTGAGTGTCTCATCAAGGATACACAAATAGCTCATGTAAATTTTTCAAATGAGCAGACCATAGTCAACTCACTGTGCTTTCGGCTAGTTTTCAATTGGTCGTCCTTTAAAGAATATCACGTTTGAGAACCATTAGGATGTAAGGCAATTTTTTTTTCACCAACATCAGAATGGTGCATGCAATAGAAATTTACGATATTCCTTTCATCTGATTGTGCATGTTTACATATAACTAAATCAAACAGGAAAGTTTTGGACAGTGTTTCAAGATGTCATAGAAATGCAACAAGTTTATCAGATTTTGTTTAGGTAAATGTGTATGATTGCTTATTGATAGACTCAAAGACATTCTATTATAACACATAGTAACTGTTTCTACCCAAGATCTGGAATGCAAGCTATAGCCTGAAGGGTCATTTTTTACAGCAGAATTGCTTCTTCTTCCTTTCCCTCAGCTGTTTTCATTGAAATCAGTATGTCAAAGCTGGAATGGATGAGAAAGGAATCAGTGAGTTTAACTCTTACCGAGTAGCCCAATAAGATTTATTCCAGTTAATCCAGGTTATGATTTTCAGAAAGAATTTGGATGTTTATTTTATTTAAAATTTGTTTACAATTAATAGACAGAAATATATTAATCTATTTGAAAATGGGTTTGATTTTTTATTGTCACATGTATTACTATGTAGTGAAAAGTATTGTTTCTTGTGCAGCAGACAAAGCATACTATATATAGAGAAGGAAAGGAAAGGGTGCAGAATGTAGTGTTGCAGTCATAGCAAGGGTGTAGAGAAAGATCAACTTAATGTAAGGTAGGTCCATTCAAAAGTCTCATTGGCAACAGGGAACTAGCTGTTCTTGAGTCGGTTGGTTCAAGACCTCAGACATTTTTTATCTTTTTCCCTGAGGGAAGAAGATGGAAGAGAGAATGTCGGGGTGCATGGGGTCCTTAATTATGTTGGCTGCTTTGCTGAGACAGAGTGAATGGATGAGAGGCTGGTTTGCATGATGGATTGGGCTACATTCACGCACAAACTTTTGTATTTCTTGCGGTTTTGTGTAGAGTAGGGGCCATACCAAGCTGTCTTACAATCAAAAAGGGGTAGTACAGTAACACTGCGGCTTCACAGTGGCAGGGATCTGGGTTCAATTCGACTCCCAACTTGGGTTACTGTGTGGAGTCATTCCCTTTGTGTCTGCATGGGTTTCCTCCAGGTACCGCAGTTTCCTCCCATATTCTGAAAGACATACTGGTTAGATGCATTGACCCAAACAGGCAGCAGATTGTGGCAACTAGGGGAATTTCACAGTAACTTCATTGCAGTGTTAATGTAAGTCTTACGTGTGACTAATGAACTTTACTTTAAAGAATTCTTTCTATGGTGTATTTGTAAAAGTTGATGAGTCATAGCACCTTAGTCTTCTGAGAAAGTAAAGATATTGGTGGTCTTTCTTAACTACAGCATTGACATGGGGATTGGGGCAAGTTGTTGGTGATCTGGACACATTAAAAACTTGAAGCTTCCGACCATTCCTACATAGAACATTACAGCGCAGTACAGGCCCTTCAGCCCTCGATATTGCGCCGACCAATGGAACCAATTTTATGACCCTCTATCCTAAACTATTCCAATGCTATCCATATGCCTATCCATTGCCCATTTGAACGCCCTTAAACTTGACGAGTCCACAATTGCTGCAGTCAGGGCATTCCACGCCCTTACTACCCTCTGAGTAAAGAACCCACCTCTAGCATCTGTCTTATAACTACCACCCATTAATTTAAAGCTATGTCCCCTCGTGTTATCTATCTCCATCTGAGGAAAAAGGCTCTCACTATCCACCCTATCTAACCTTCTGATCATCTTATATGTCTCAATTAAGTCACCTCTTAGCCTTCTCTCTAATGAAAATAACATCAAGTCCCTTAGCCTTTTCTCATAAGATCTACCCATCATACCAGGCAACATCCTGGTAAACCTCCTCTGCATCCTTTCCAATGCCTCCACATCTTTTTTATAACATGGCGACCAAAACTGTACACAATACTCCAAGTGCGGCCGTACCAGAGTTTGGTACAGTTGCAACATAACATCTCGGCTCCGAAATTCAATCCCTCTACCAATAAAAGCTAACACACTATACGCCTTCTTAACAACCTTATCAACTTGAGTACCAACTTTCAGAGATCTATGCACCTGTACACCAAGATCTCTCTGCTCATCTACACTACTAAGACTGCTACCATTAGCCCTATATTCTGCACACATATTACTCTTACCAAAGTGAATCACCTCACACTTTTCCACATTAAACTCCATTTGCCACTTCTCGGCCCAGCTCTGCAACTTATCTATGTCCCTCTGCAAACTGTAACATCCTCACTGACTACAACTCCTCCGACTTTGGTATCGTCAGCAAATTTACTGACACATCCCTCTACACCCTCATCCAGGTCATTTATAAAAACAACAAACAACAGTGGCCCCAAAACAGATCCCTGAGGTACACCACTAGTAACTAAACTCCAGGTTGAATATATCCCATCAACCACCACCCTCTATCTTCTGTCAGCTAGCCAATTCCTAATCCTACTTCATCCCCACTGATGTAGATAGAGGCATGTTCTCCACTACTGTTTCTGAAGTCGATGACAATCTCCTTTGTTTTCTTGATATTGACAGCGAGATTATGTTCACAGATTCACTAGTTCACCAGATTCTCAATCTCATTCCTATACTCCATCCTATCATTGTTTGACATCCGACCCGCTATGGTAGCGTTATCAGCAAACTTGAAAATCAAGTTGGAGGAGAATTTGTCCACACAGTAGTTGTACAGCTTCAATTTAAACACCTCCCAAGCATTCCAGTTTAATGAAACAAACAAGAACAGTAATTCAATTATTTCTTTATTTAACACTTCTGGTACCAACTCAAACAGAAGCTGTTGCAACTCATTAACTCTTTACTGAGTTTTAACTCTGAAACTGCACTTTAACTGAACATCAATTTTAACTACTTAACTGAAAATAGATACTACCGAGTTTAGGAAAACTTTGGCCAAGAAATATCCTTGATGTAGAATCTACCTTCCTGTTCTTTCTGAAGCATTCTTCAGGTATAATTTCTTGTTGCAATGGTAGTTCTCTTGGAGTTATTGCTGCCAAATAAAGAACTCACATGTCTTTTATCCACAGTTCTCCACTTGCTTCTGAAAGATTCTCTGTCACCCATCTAGTCATTGGTTTCTGTGTTACCAGAAACCAATCACATGGCTCCAATATCCAGTGAAACTATTTTTGATCGACACCATGATGCTTAGATCATTTCACAAGTCCCATACATAGCAGCCATAAATTAGAGAAACGGTGACTCAGTTAATGCAAACACTTCCTTGATTTGATCATTACAGGAAGTTTCAGATCATAGCTCCCAGACCTGAGACTCTATGACCTGCATCTGGTTTTAATCTATAAATTGACCAAAATTCCCAGCATACTTCACTCTTAGCCAGAATAGCCATTTTAAAATCACTATTGCCATTACTTTTGTTAAATTATTGTTGTAGCCAGTTTTCCTCCTTCCACACAGTCATACATATCTAAGGAGCACAGTAGGGGTCTGAGAACACAGCCTTATAGGGCACCACTGCTAAGGATGATTGTGGAGATGTTGTTGCCTATCCTTACTGATTGTGACCCATGGGTCAAGAAGTTGAGGACCCAGTCACAGAGGGAGGAGCCGACATCTAGGCCATGGAGTTTGAAGATGAGTTTCGTAGGAATAATGGAGTTGAAGGCTAAGCTGTAGTGAATTAATAAGTGTCTCTGTTATCTAGATATTCCAGGATTTAGTGCAGGGCCAGGAAGATGGCATCTGCTATGAACCTCTTGTGGTGGCAGGCAAACTGTTGTGAAACCAGGCAATCTAGGAGGCTGCAATCGATTCGTGCCATGATTAATTTTTTAAAGCACTCTTTCAGAGCACTCTACATTCATTGCTATGCCAATTAGTCTCAACTAAAAATAAGATACTTGTAATACTGTCCAGTAGAGAACTCTTGTTGTGAAATATAATAGTCTATGAAGTATCTTGGAATAATTAGAAAACAAAAATGGAAATGGCCACTACAACATGAGCAGCTTAGAACAGTTAACTATAACCTGAAATATGATCGCAGCCTTGAAATGGCTGCCAGATATTTATCTCTTGTTGCAGAATATGTAGAGGTGGCATTGGGAGTTTGAGTTGACAACAAAAGACTTCTGAGTTACGACTATTTTGCAGAATTATATCTTGAAATAAATGAACAGGCAGATTGTTCATAGTACCAACTCAGTTGAAGGTTTTAATATTGCTGACATAAAATAGAAAATTTGGGAAGTTCTGGAAGGTGTGGAAAATTATTAGATTTGATAAGTTAAAATGCTGATATCTAATAATACTATTCCTTTTCATAATGTAAAGAATAGCTTGTCATCGAGACTGGTGTACGCATTAATACAGATAACTTTCTAGGGATACTTTAAGGATAGAAAACAATGCACAACCTTCATAAATTCATAAGATATAGGAGAATTAGACCATTCGGCCCAGCAAGTCTGCTCTGCCTTCCATCATGGCTGATATGTTCCTCACCCCCATTTTCCTGCCTTCCCCTCATAACTCTTCAGTTTCTTTTCATACAACAAACCTCTCATCTCTGGAATCAATCTAGCAAACCTCTCTGAACAGCCTCCAATGCCACTACATCTTTCCTCAATTAAGGGGACTAAAACTGTGCACAATACTCCAGGTGCAGCCTCACCAATGCCTTATGTGGTTGCAATATTACTTCCTTACCTTTATATTCTATTCCTTTACCTGAATGGAACTATTGCAATACAAACCTATTCACTAGTTGGCAAGATAATATATTTTACTATTACAACAAAGTGAGAAAGGGCCAAAGGGCTCCCCTCCTTTTTCCTCGTCTCATTTGAATACAACAGGATATTTTGCTTTGGATAAGATATCCTTGCTAACTAGTGTGTAGGTAATTGTTAACATGCTGTAAACCGGCTGGCTAGCTGATAGAAGACAGAGGGTGGTGGTTGATGGGGAATACTCAACCTGGAGTGCAGTTACAAGTGGTGTACCTCAACGATCTGTTTTGGGGCCACTGCTGTTTGTCATTTTTATAAATGACCTAGATGAGGGTGTAGAGGGTTGGATTAGTAAATTTGCTGACGATACCAAAGTGGGGGGAGTTGTAGACAGCGAGGATGGATGTTACAGTTTGCAGAGGGACATAGATAGGTTGCAGAGCTGGGCCGTGAGGTGGCAAATGGAATTCAATACGGATAAGTGTGAGGTGATTCACTTTGGTAGGAATAACAGGCCTATGAAATATAGGGCTAATGGAAGGACCCTTAATAGTGTTGTCGAGCAGAGGGATCTTGGGGTACAAGTACATAGCTCTTTGAAAGTTGGCACCCAGGTTGATAAAGTTGTTAAGAAGGCGTATGGTGTGTTAGCTTTTATTGGTAGAGGGATTGAATTTAGGAACCGTGAGGTTATGTTACAACTGTACAAAAGTCTGGTGCGGCCGAACTTGGAGTATTGCGTACGGTTCTGGTCGTCGCAATATAGGAAGGATGTGGAAGCTTTGGAAAGGGTGCAGAGGAGGTTTACCAGGATGTTGCCTGGTATGGTGGGAAGGCCTTATGAGGAAAGGCTGAGGGACCTGAGGTTATTTTCATTAGAGAGAAGAAGGTTACGCGGTGACCTAATTGAGGCGTATAAGATGATCAAGGGACTGGATAGGGTGGATAGTGAGAGCCTTTTTCCTCGGATGGTGATGACCAACACGAGGGGACATAACTTTAAATTAAGAGGTGGTAGTTATAGGACGGATGTCAGAGGCAGGTTCTTTACACAGAGGGTGGTGAGGGCGTGGAATGCCTTGCCTGCAGCAGTTGTGGACTCGCCTACTTTGGGGGCATTCAAATGGTCGGTGGATAGGCATATGGATGATATTGGAATAATTTAGGTTAGAGGATCCACTGGCTGGCGCAACATCGAGGGCCGAAGGGCCTGTACTGCGCTGTAATGTTCTATGTTCTATGCTGTGATCATAAAAAAAATTGGACATATTTTCTTGATTAATTTTATTAGACTAAAATGAAATGACAGGTTAAATATTAAAAGTACACAGAACAAAGAAATGAACAAAGAAAATTATAGCACAGGAACAGGCTTCTTGGCCCTCCAAGCCTTCATCAACCAAATTCTGAATTTCCACAAACATAGACATGGAAACCACACACACACACACACACACACGCACACACAAGTACAGAATATAGAGCAGCTGGAGGGGAGGATAAATTTGGCCAACTTAGAGCTCATTAAGATAAATTTACAGATTATAATTTAGTGCCTTGCCCAGCTGCAGCTTAGATTCGATGGTCTTGCTTTCATGGCTGAAGCAGTTTAAAGTTATAGCCAGAATTTTCTTCGTGTCTGGAAATGCTGATGTGAAATTGTACTCCTCCTTTTAAAAATCTCTATTACTGAAATGAAGACACAATCATATTGAGACAGTCTCAATTTTTAGATAAAGAGAGGAAGGAGATTTTCCTTCACTCAACTGATTCATTATTGTCACATGTATTAACATATAGTGAAAAGTACCATTTTTTGCACACTATACAGACAAAACATACTGTTCATAGAGAAGAAAACAAGAGAATGTAGAATGTAATGTTACAGTCATAGGGTGAAGAGAAAGATCAACTTAATGCAAGAGAGGCCCATTCAAAAGTCTGATGGCAGCAGGGAAGAAGCTGTTCTTGAGTCGGCTGGTACATGATCTCAGACTTTTGTATTTTTTTCTCAAAGGAAGAAGATGGAAGAGAGAATGTCCAGTGCGTGTGGGGTCCTTAATTATGCTGGCTGCTTTGCCAAGGCAGTGGGAAGCATAGACAGAGTCAATGGATGGGAGACTGGGTTGTGTGATGGATTGGTCTACATTCACAACCTTTTGTAGTTCCTTACAGTCTTGGACAGAGCAGTTTAAAGTGCTGCCACTGGTTTGCTCCAAACATCTGCTTCAAACATACACACAATAACTCAATTGGTTATGTGACTTTTCTTCAACTGCCAGTAATTCAAACTTAGAAAAAAAAATCAAGGTTTTTTTGTGCAAGCGAATAGCCTTTGAATGGTTCATTTTCATTGCTGAATGCTGTGGATATCTCTATTGATACTTGTTTAGACAGGTAAAGAGAGCCGTTTACAAATCTGCAACAAAACTATTATTTGTAATGGAATTTGTAGAATTGTTTTCTTTGATGTAATGCTGAAATTAGATTTGGCCATTTGGTATATAGTCATAGAATCCTACAGTGCAGAAGGAGGTCACTCGGCCCATCAAATCTGCACCAACTACAATCCCATCCAGGCCCATAACCCCATGTATTTACCCTAGCTAGTCCCCCTGGCATTAAGGAGAAATTTACCATGGTCAATCACCTTATCTTATAGATTCACACATCTTATAGATTTCAAATCGCTTTAATGTGTCTTAGAAAATCTGCCTTCTTAAAAAGTCTATTTTACACATGCAAGCTTTCAACAAATATTATGGTTCAAATTGTAGATTTAACAAATGAGAGTCAATAACACATCAATGAACTAGAATTGCAAGTATACTGTATAAATAGTCTTTTGGTAGCATAGAACTTGAATATTACTGAGAAAATGCATTTTTTTGAAGCTTTACATCTTTCCCTCATCAGGACAATCACAAGAATACCAATGTCAAGGGAGGCAACAATTTATACTATATGAAGACAGAGTGACGATTAGTTGGCAAGTGGAATCTGATTGGCAGAATCCAACAGTTAATTGTGGTTGACAATGCTTGAAAATTTAAACCAGGCAGTTGACTCTGATTTCTCAAGATACTGCCCTGAGGAGTGAACTGGCGAGTGGCTGAAACTTGATTTTAGCTGAAACAGGCACAATGTGTGTACATGTCCTTTCAGCCTGCAAAGAATTCAATGAAATATAGCCTAGAGTGTTTACAAGTAAGATCCACATTAGTTCGTTAACGATGGTGTATCAGCAATGATGCCACTGGGAGCAAGAAGATACTAGTGATACAAAAGCTTTTTCGTTTCTTCAGAGTAAGTGGTTTCAGTATATCATTTTCAAAATATACAGTGTTCCAATATTATCATATTCATAGGTGTTGAAGTCAAATGAAACATGTGTGGACTTCAGGTTTGTCCCTTTAGTGTGGAATTTCTGCAGCAATTTTCCAATATTCATATTCCACCACTTTATGTAGCCATCAGTGGAGACCAATGTCTTACTGTTTTGAAAAAAATAAAGATCTGTAACCCAGCCTCCATGTCTGGAATTCTTGTTCTCTGATTCTTCTGAAAAAATATGACCATCTTGTACCATCCAAATCTTGATTTCATCATTGTCATCTCTGGTAGCCAAGTATTCATATCCCAAATGAACCTACAGTCCCAGCATTATGACCAGTCAAAAATGAAGAGGCATAGTATTGTTCAGGCTACAAATCTTGGCACTTTTAGAAGTTTATTTATTAGTCACAAGTGATGCTTACATTAACACTGCAATGAAGTTCCTGTGAAATTCCCGTAGTTGTCACATTCCGCCGTTTGTTTGAGTCAATGCACTTTGAGACTGTGGGAGGAAACAGGAGCACCTAGAGGAAACCCACACAGACATGGGGAAAACGTGCAAACTCTACACAGACAGTGACCCAAGCTGGGAATCGAACCCGGGTCCCTGGCTCTGTGAGGCAGCAGTGCCAACCACTGTGCCATCGTGCTGCCTTTTCCTAGCATTGGATGAGGTATGACATGACAGAACTGCTGCTCCCTTATGACAGTCATAGTTCTTGAGCAATTCGCCACTGATGTAACTCCATGTCCATTCAATACAATCCTCCAAACATGGCATAGGAAACGAATCCCTCTTGGTGATAAAATTCAAAGTCTCTGCATTTTGGCATCAACACCACTACAATCGGTGAACTCCAGTCAGGAGAACTTAATTCAATATCAGCTTGGAACATATATACAATTTCATTTTGTACTTGTGATAGTTTGTTATATTGAACAATTGCAGATGTTGTTTTATTAGAGCTGTTTTGCCCACATTACATGTGCAGCTTCCTCAGTTCTACCTAACTGATGCCCACAAAAACAGATACAAGATCGTAGTAATTTCTTCAATTCACTTCAGCTTTTGTCTAGAAAATAACAACTCATCTAAATATTTGAGTACTTCCTCATTATCCAATTGAATTAGACAAAAGAAACTCTTAGAATTTTACCCTTCTTTTTTTCCATTTCAATACTATTAATACCTCTTGTTTGATATCATATTCTCTATCAAAATATTTCATAAACATGTTAATATGACATACCTTATGAGATTTGCATCTCTCTGGAGTGTATACAGATAACCTTCTTCAGTAAATTTTTCTCAACTTGGAATGGTCTACTAAACCTATTTGTTAATAGTTCACTCAATACATGTTTCATCTGACTTCAAGACCTATGTAAGTATTGAAAACATTGGAATACTGTGCAAAACTACGAGTCTTCCTTTCTTATGAGCCTCAGTTTTCATTATTTAGGAGTTGCTCCTTCAGTTATGAGCCATCTTGTCCTTTCAGAGAACTGTAAATGTGTCACTGAGTGTGACGCAATCTTTTTAGGAGATGTGATTGTCATGGTTGAATAGCTGGTGATGAGATGTGAATGTGAGATCTGCAGCAACATTAAGTATGAGAGAGTGAGGTAAAGTTATGAATGTGAGGTGAGTTGCGGTTGATGGCAATGATTGATAGCAAGTGAAAAGGAAGTGATGAATTGAGGAGCGTCTGAGAGTAGCAGTTCAATTGATATGTAGGATATGGTACTTCATGATGAACCAACTGATCTTACCCACTCATATGAGGTCATTAAACTTCTTACATCACTGAATCCAGGCCCACAAGGCTACACACTTTGCACTGATTGTGATGATTATCTGAGTGTGTTCTGGAGGGGCTCTTGATCTCCTGTGGATACTGGACATCTTTCCTCCAGTCCACCTCTTGCAGGGATTCTCAGTCCCTTAGTGCCTGAGAATATTGTAGTACATTCTCTGCTCTATTGCACAATTACTCAGTATCCTTGCTGTTCAGAATAGCTTTCCTGGCTATTTTCAGGAGCTGTTGGAATCAGAATGCACCTTCCCTTTAAGAGGTCCAGGCTGACTAAGTAGTCCAGACTAGTTTAAAGTGGTTCTGATAAAAAGGACATCATCTGTCCAGTTCACCAGTCCAATGTCCTCCTTAAGACTGTTACCATGATGCTTAGTATTTATGATACTGTTTGGTGTCATCTTTAATTAGGCCGTGCGAACCCCAATCTAAGTCTTTAATATCCATCAAAAAGAACTTTCAATAATGAACTGTTGATTAATGCATAATTGTCTTTCATCAACAAAATATACTGGCAATCATTTTCAACTATTAATTATAGCTGGCATTAAAAAAAGCTTGATCTAAAGCTACTCCCAAGAACTTCATAAAAATAACCAAGGATGAATTGGGTTTACAATCCTGCACAGTCCTCATAAATTTTAATACACTAAAAATCCAATTATATCAGCATTTTCATAGCTATGAAATGTTTTCTGCCACCAAATGTAATAAAACGCTACCTGAGGTGCTGTGAGACATGCAATACGACTCCAACACACTCTTGAAAAATAAAGTTTGAACCAGTCTGCTGACAGCCATTGACCATACCCTAAAATCACTGTCAGCATTAAAAATTAACAGTATGTATTATAAACCAATAATACCTACTTTCAGAGCAGTAATCTAATGTTGCTTTTAAGATAATGCTTATAAACCATTCATCTGTGCTCTCATGGCTTGTAATATTGTCTAAAGCCCTCAATTAGATTACAACCTAGTAATCACTCTGAAGGATCCTTTCATTATTTTTTGACAATTGTACATGCCCAAGCTCAGCAGATTAGAGTTTAATCAAACATGGTCCACAACACAATTACTATGATTAAATAACATCTGTCACAGAAGGAAACAACTGTTTGTGGCCTATTGGTTTGTTTCTTAAAGAAACTAAAAGAAATTTTGGAGTTTGCTGACAGATTTTTTTTAACCAATTGTTACTGCTTAAATGACTTATGGCTCTAGTTTTACTGTTTTTTTGTTATCCACAGGTTCATTGAATCATAGAATCCTATTGAGCAGAAGGAGGCCATTCAGCCCATTGAATCTGTACTGATGATAATCCCAACCAGGCCCCATGTATTTAGCCTAACTAGTCACTAAGAGGCAATTTAGCATGGCCAATCCACCTAACTAGCACATCTTTGGATTGTGCGAGAAAACCAGAGCACCCAGAAGAAACCCAAGCAAACATGGGGAGAATGTGCAAACTCCACAGAGACAATGACCCAAGACTGGAATTGAACCCAGGTTCCTGGAGCTGTGAGGCAGCAATGCTATTCACTGTGTCACTGTGCTGTCCCAGTCTGTTGGCAGCAAGGAAAAAGTTGCTCTTGAGTCAGTTGGTACATGATCTCAAGACTTTTTCTTTTTCCCAATGGAAGGTGGTGGCTTCACACATGGTACTCCATATGTGTCACTGTCATGTCTTTACTCAGGGGTAGTCTGTGTTGAGTTTCCACAGACAAGCAAGGCAAGGAGCAATTACTGATATCATAAAATCCTACAGCACAGGAGGCCATTTGGCCCATAGAGTCTGTATCAAACACAATCCTGCCCAGGGCTTATCCCCGTAACCCCATGCATTTACTCCAGCTTGTCCCCCTGACACTAAATGCCAATTTAACATGGCCAATCCACATAACCCACACATCTTTGAACTGTGGGAGAAAACCAAAGCATTCGGAGGAAATCCACACAGACATGGGTTTAAATTGTGCAAACTCCCCACAGATAGTGGCCCAAGCCAGGAATCGAACCCAGGTCCCAGTGGTGTGAGGTGGCAATGTTGACCACTGTCATCATGCCATCCATTCCTCATCTAACAACCTGGAATGACAGGAATTGTTTAGTAAAAATAATGCCTCCCCACCCCAAAAAATATTATTTTAGGTGGCAATGCAATGAGAAGCTTTGTAACAATTCATGTTGATTCTTTGCAACCTGTCTGCCTGCCTCATTGATCAAAGTTTCCCGGGGTGGGAAATTTGATTCCACTGTTTTTGTGCTCACCTTGTTGCTGATAATTCCCTAATAAAAATCCCAGGGCCAAAAGTCCAGATCCTATAATCTAGCAATAAGTGTTGTGGTGTGGGAATTCAATATTCTAAATTATTCTGGTGCTAGCTCCATTGAAAATCTGAAGGCCAGATAACTCATATAATTTTTCTTTGGTTCTCTGCCCAAAAGCAGTTTCAACTCACACAGCCACATTCTCCACCACAGGTAGGGCATGGAAACAGGCGTCAAATTCACCCAGCCAGAAAACTGAACCCAAACTGGGAAATCTCAGCCTGTCTGGCAGCATCTGTAAGGAGAGAAAAGAGCTTACGTTTCGAATCCAGATGGCCCTTTGTCAAAGTTAAAAGGATAAGAAAGTAGGATATGCATACTGTGGGGTGAGGGAATGAAAGATGGGTCATTGCCACATAAACAAGGGGAAAGGCTGCTAATGGCAATCGATAATGCGAATAAAAAGTGTGAAAAGCCAAACGGCAGAGAAGCTGAAATCAGAGGATAAACTCTGATAGATGAAGATGTAGGGAGAGTGGGTGAAATGGGGGACTGAGTGCCAGAGACCTGCCAATGCAGCTGCACAAGGAAGTGGCACAGACCCATATAATGATAACTCTCTAACAAGCCCTGAACCCCCATTATTCATCTCTAATGTAGAACAAAATTTGATGGCCCTTCAGGCCATTAGGCCAGCAATGGGGAGTTGCATGGCTGGCCAGCGATTGGGAAGTCAGCAGTGCAGGGCTACTGTGCATGCACTGATCTGCGCTCTGACAAATTGGTGCATGCGCAGTAGTCCGCTCAGCGCTTTGCTGCCAGCCTCTCCAGCTGGAACGGGCCCAAACCCTAGACAGGATCCCTACATGGCACTGCCCAATTTGTCAGAGATTCACTCTGAAAATTATGCTGAAAAAGCCGGTGGAAATTACTTCAATTTTCACATAAATTGGGGACTTAAATTTTTTTTGGGAGAAAATATTGTTTTACAGATGCCCCAGTGGTTAATTTTTATTTGTCTGTTTACACAGTTTCTGAGCTTCAGTAGAAAGTTTTTAGCTAAGGTTCACCTCTTTCATGAATTTAAATCTGTTTATGTACAGGAGACAATTCCACCTTCACTTTCTTTTTATTCCACACTCAGAAAGCCTTTCACCACCCTCTTAAGTCTGAATTCTAAGTTAAACAAGCAAGCTACAACAAAGTGAATTGTCTTTCAGAAGCCTGCAATTTCAATGCATTTGGAGCGTGTTAATTTGAAATTGCTTTACTTAGATCATTTTACTCTTATGTCCAGAAATATGTAGGATTTGCCACAGGTGCTACACAGAATCAAGTCACTTGCTATAATTACCATCTCTTCTCTCCGTTCACTCTCCCTGAAAAAAATAGTGCTCAAAACATAATTGGAAACATTAGGTAGAATCAGAAGTAAAAATTAAGATGAGGAGTTTGTAGTAAAGATTGATTTTCTTTCTCTTGACAGATAATTGAGAGAGTAAATGCATTGACATGTTGACACAGAGCCATTAAAATAACAGCCAACCTTAATCCCTAAATTGGTCCAGTCCAAGTTCATCAGTTTTATCTAGGGTAATGGTGGATATGACACAATTTATGTCCTTGTCAAAAATAAGAACATAAAAGAACAAAATCTAAGAACTGTAGGGGTTACTGGGTTGCAATCACTGACGACGAGACCACAGTATTTAGCAGCTCTTCCATACTGTGTGTCTGACCACACCAAGAGGAGAACTCCCACGCTACCGACAAGTGACTTCCTTTGTAAATGTGTCACCCCATTATCCACTGAAATAATTCCTGAGGCCAGAGCCTTCACCAGATGCCTTTTATTTATAAACACTTATTTCATTTATAACATGTTTCTGGTACACAGTCAGAATCTGGAGTGCTAGAAGGCCAGACACTCCCATATTTACATCCACATGAGAGTCCCTGATTGGGCAGACAATTATGACTTCAACCAGGGATTCTTTTGACAAACCAACAAGTAAACAAACTCAAATTAACTCAGGAACAAATTAAGAAGGTTAATTCCTAAAAAAGAAGGGGGGACAGCCTAAACAGAAACCAAAGTCCAAAGGAAACTTAAAATATTAAATCAAAATGTGATTGTAAGGCTCTATAACACACTCCAGCCGCTGCAATGCCCTGCAGGCACGGAAGGCATCAACTGCACCCGTAGACACCGCATGCTCCCTCTCCAGGGACAACTGGCCGTGAACATAGCCGCAGTAGAGGGGCAGGCAGTCGGGATATTGATGGCGCGTCTCGCCAGGCCCAGTAGTAGGTTCATGAGGAGGTTGGCGTGACCTCAATGAGGGATTTTGTACTCCAAGAAGTCAAACTTTTCTGCCTCGTTAGAGGTCATTACAACCTACCTCCCCCTTCCGAGGAATATCAGCGACTTATGCACCTCATGGCTCTCTTTTGATGTTTCAGCACTGGGTTCAGATCCTCCAACTCAGCATCCGATCTGGGAGAGTGAATGTAACAGGTGCCTATCTCTTACAACTCGAGTGCCGGATTTCTAGTTCACCTCCTTGCTCAGACAGCAGGGGAGTAGCTGTGGCTTCGTATGCAGTGTCCATTTCAGAGTCCGAGGTCCTAACTATGGGCATGAGATACGCAGGGCTTGTTAGTCTGTGAGGCATTGGATGAACTGTGATTTTGAGGCCCACACCTGGTCCAGGTGTATTTTTCAGATGGCTTCACCCTTGCGTATTCTGTAGGACGCAGGCCCTATTTGAGACTCAACCATTCCAGGTAACAATGCAGGACCATCTGTACAATTTTTTACCAAAGATTTTCCACCAGTCTTCAATTGTCTGTCTCTCCCAGTTACTATTGTTGTGGCCTTTGCATTGGACCTCTTGTTGCTTCTCACACACACACACACACACACACACACACCCTTCCAGACCTTATCCTGATGACCCCATGTATTTACCCTGCTAGTTCTCCTGATACTAAGGGGCAATTTAGCATGGCAAAATCAACTAACCCACACATAAGACTTAAGATAAGCTGTTGGAAGGTCTTCATGGGATGATGAGGACTCAACATTGCTTTGTTTAGGTGACCATGCCGTCTTTCCTTACTGCAGCTACCATTACTGAAACCCACTCTGTAGCCTTGTTGATACTTGTGTATTAGTGATCTAGGATGCCTCTGGTAGAACAGGAGATGTGTTAGTGGTATCTTGGCAGGATACTCTTGAGCTTGGCCTGACTGAAGTCCCTGACTAAGATGAACAAAACCTAGGGATGTTTTGTCTCAAGGCTATTTGTAGAGGTATAGATTTTATCCAGCAAGGTTTTCATGTCCGCGTGGAATGGGATGTTAGCAGCTGTCAGAATAACACAGTTGAACTCCCACGGAAGGTAGTGGGGCAGGTATCCTTAGCATCAGGTATCCTAGGATCAGGAAGCAGAAACTTGCCAATGTAGCTATGTCTAGGCACCACAAGGTATTGATTAGAAGACAGACTCCCACCTCCCCTGGTCTTGCCTGAAGCCAGTGTGCGTACCATTCAGTGGATTGAAAAACCCTCTGGTTGTAGGGAACAGTCCGATGAAGCAGGAGTGAACCATGTCTCCACGAAACAGAGCACACAGCACTCCCTCAGTTCTCTTTGGAAGGCAAGACTGGTTTAAGTTTGTCCAACTTACTTTCCAGAGATTGGACATTTGCAAGGAGTAAGCCAGAGAGAGTTCCTTGGGACCACACTATTTCACTTTTACCCGCCTGCACATTTTCCACACTTTCTAGAGTGATTGCTTCTTTTCAAGCTTGGGAGACAGTGAGAGTAGTATGCGGTATTCAGGGTATAATTGTGTCCAATGAGGTTCTTCACTCTGATCAGTGTGTGGATAGAGAATTTATTGCCTTGCTTGCGGTTCCTGCATCGGTAGATAGGTCTGTACAGTCAGATGTCCTGGGTTGCTATCAGGCTGCGGTTTGGCTTCGGCAGTTGGAGGATGTCCAGGCTACGCTCTGGAATGGATGAGTTGAGGGGCAGTAAGTGATGATGTCTCTGGGGTTGCAAATAAGCCGATGGCCAGGTTAGTGTATTGGGGTCCTCAGGGTCACTGCCAGGTCAGCATTTTAACACTGCCTGGTATTCCTCCTTCTTTTCCTCCATTTGAAAAACAAAAGGATTCAAATTTCTCCACCACCTTGGAGCCTGCTAGGTTTAAGACAGTAAATGCCTGTGCCTTCAGGTAAGGACAAAGTACTGCGGATGCTGGGATCTGAAACTAAAACAGAAAAGTGCTGGAAAATCTCAGCATCTGTAGAGAGAGAATAGAGCCAATTTCTGCTCTGATGGAGAATCATCCAGACTCAAGACATTGGTTCTATTCTCTCTCCACTGATGCTCTCAGACCTACTGAGATTTTCCAACATTTTTCTGTTTTTGCATTTGATTTATCTGACAGGCTGGCACTGTAAGTAGATGTGGCACTCCTTTTCAAATTTTGTCCAGTTGTCTGCAACATTTTCATCAAAGAAGAGTAGATTGATGTAGGGAGTCTCTGTGCCATCTCTGCCAACGCCTGATGCCATGTTGAAGTTACCAGGTTGCAATAACTGATGACAAGGGACTAACAGTGAAGGTTCATTAATAATACTGGACAGTTCTTACATGCTGTTTCTCTGCTAAGGGAGAATTCCAGTGGTACAGACATATGACTGTCTTTGTACCCACATCATCTCAGTGTCCATGTGACCACCCCAGTCTACAAGAATCAAAAGCAAAATACTACAGATACTGGAGAATAAAAATACTTTAAACACTCAGTAGGTCTGGCAGCCTCTGTGAAAAGAGAGAGAGTTTAGGTTTCAGATCTGTGACCATTCATCAGAATTCATTTTGGTACCAGAGTCTTTGACTGCTTTCCAACAACAGAACGTGTTCAGGCTTCGTCTGATGTCCCAAACCTCGTCAATCTATTGATATTCCAGATCCAACAGCTGAGGAATGGTCACTGGGACAATCGTACAGAAGGTTCAGTGAGATCATTAGAATTGCAATCCACTGATATATTGGGAAAACATGATGAGAAAGAAGGTATAAAGAGAGGTAAGTCATTTGGTAGTGCAAAACTTGAGTGTTGCTGAAAAAAACATCGAAGCTTTTCATCTTGTACTCATCAGGACAGAGGCAAAACTATCAAATTCAAAAGGAGCAACAATTTACACTGCAGGAGACAATTGTGCTGATTGGTTGGCAAATACACCATTCATTTACTGTAGATGTTAGCAACTATATAAGGTATTGGTGAGGCTACACCTGGAGTATTGTGCACAGTTTTGTTCCCCTTATTTGAGGAAAGTGGCATTGGAGTCAGTTCAGAGGAGGTTCACTGGATTGATTCCAGAGGAGATGGGTGTGTCATGTGAAGAGACATTGAAGAGTTTAGGCGATACTCTCTGGAATTTAGAAGAATAAGGGGAGATCAAACTGAGGTACTCGAGATGATAACAGATATGGATAAAGTAGACGTGGAACGGATGCTTCCATTAAGTGGGGCAAGAGGTCACAGTCTTAGGATAAGGGGTAGCAAATTCAAAACAGAATTGAGGAGAAACTACTTCTTCCAAAAGATTGTGAATCTGTGAAAATGAAGTGGATGCTGGGACAGTGAGTAAATTTGAGGAGTGGGACAGATTTTTAACTGGTAATGGATTGAAAGGTTATGGGGAGAAGGCAGGAAAATGGGAATGAGAGGCTTATCAGCCATGATCGAATGATAGAGAAGGCTTGAAGGGCCAAATGGCCTAACTTTGCTCCTGTATCTTATGAACTTAAGACTCTGATTAGTCAACTGAAGAACATTGAACTAGGAGCAGGAGTAGGCAATTCCACCACCTCCCCCATTCTCCCAAGCTTGCTCCACCATTCAACATGATCATAACTGATCTTTCTCAGTCTCAACTCCACTTTCTTGTCCATTCCCTATAACCCTTCAACCCATTGTTAATTAATCTAACTCCTCCTTAAATTTATTCAATATCTCAGCATCCACCACAGTCTGGAGTAGTGAATCCCAACGATTCACCACCCATCAACAGAAGTAGTTGGTCTTCATTTCTGTTTTAAATCTGCCACCCCTTATCCTAAAACTATGATCTCTTGTTTTATATTGTCCCATATGAGGTATCATCTACATCTACTTTGTCAACATCTTTTATCATTTCGTATACCTCAATTAAATCCCCTTTCATTCTAAATTCTAGACAGTGTCGGTTAACACTGCTCAATCTCTCTTCATAAGACAAACTCCTCATCTCTGGAATCAACCTGGTGAACCTTCTCTAAACTGACTCTAATGCCACTGCACCCTTCCTCAAATAAGGGGAACAAAACTGTAGTATCACAAAAGCCTTGTATCGTTGCAGGAATTTTATACACTATTCCTTTAACTATTAATGCCAAAATTCCATTTGCTTTCCTTATTACCTACTGTACCTGCAAAACAGTTTCTGCAACTCATAAATAAGGACACCCAGGTCCCTTTGCACCAAAGCATCCCAAAATCCCTCTCCATTTAGATAACAAGTTGCTTTTCCATTCTTCCAACAAAATGGATAAGCCCACACTTATCTACATTAAACTCCATCTGCCATATTTTGGCCCAATCACCTAAACTAGCTACACCCATTTCTAAATTTATAATTTCCACATTGCAACTTACTATCCCATCTATTTTAGTGCCACCAGTAAATCTGGCCATAGGCCTTCTATCCCTGCATCCAAGTTATTAATATAAACCTGATCAAGATGGTTTGCATCTCATGCTTTCAATGTGATTAGGATTCTGGAAACCATCTTCATGTTGATCCAGAATATTTTTAGATGTATACCAATGTGAAAGCATAAACATAATCGTGAAGGTTAAAAATATTTCTGCTCTATAAAATCATCAAAGTTGACTTCTAAAGTCCAAGTTCTGAATCCTGTGGCACCCCACTAGTTACATCTTGCCAACCAGAAAAAGTCCCATTTATCTCAACTTTCTGCCTTTTCTTATTTAGCCAGTCTTCTATTCAAGCTGATAAATTACTACCAACTCCATGTGATCTTACCTTGTGTATTAACCTTCAGGGACCATCTTATCAAAGAAGCGGCATGGTGGCACAGTAGTTAGCACTGCTATCTCACAGCGCCAGGGATTCAGGTTCAATTCCAGCCTCAGATCTGGACTTTGCAAGTTATTTCTGTGTCTGCATGGGTTTCCTCCAGGTGTTCCTGTTTCTTTCCACAGTCCAAATGTGCAAAGCATGACCCTCTGCCATTTTCTCCAACTCCAGCGTGATGCCACTATCAAACACATCTTCCCTTCACTCCCTCTGTCAGAATTCCACAGAGACTGTTCCCTCCAGGATAACCTAGCCCACTCCCCCACTATACCCAACACCTGCCCCTTTATCTCTTTCATGCTTACCAGCCAAGGTCCAAAGTACTCATTCCAAGTTAAGCAGCATTTCACTTGCACCTTTTTCAATTTGCTCTACTGCATTCATTGTTCCCAATGTAATCTCCTCTACACCGAAGAGATGAAGTGTAGACTGGGCGGTTTCTTTTGCTAAGCATCTTCAGTTACTGTGCAGTCAGGACCCTGACCTTCCTGTTGCTTGCCATTTTAACACACAATCTTGCTCCCATGCCCACATGTCTGTCCTTGGCTCGCTATAATGTTGCAATGAAGCTCAACGCAAACTGGAGGAACATCTCATCTTCTGAATAGACACTTTACAGCCTTCTGGTCTCAACACTGAATTCAACAACTTCAGATAATTTGCTCTAGCCCACCCCAACTCTTTCATTTTATTTAATTTTTTACTGTTCTCTACCTTTTACTTCTTTATTGCTTTTACTTTTCTTTCCCCCCCACTCTTTCCCACTATTTTATCTCCCTTCTCTCCCTTTTCTTCCCTGCTTTCCCTTTTCTACATTCTACCTCTGTCCCATTTACCCCTTTCTCCAATATCTCCATCTGTCACAGCTCACTGCTTCTCTGCAATTTAGTCTTCACACACTTTACTCTCTGTGGACTTCAAATAGCAGCCTTTCCCCTGCTTTCTGCAGCTATGACGCACCTTTCATTCCCTCTTTCTGCAACATAAATATCTTCCACTTGCTATGCCTTTTAGCTTTTTAGCTTTAATAAAGGGTCTTCTGGACTCGAAATGTCAGCTCTTTCCTCACAGATGCTGAGATTTTCCAACATTTTCTCTTTTAGTTTCAGATTTTAATCTAACAGTTGTACAGTTTTCGACTTTATGGGAAACCTTTCTGGAAGATGTCTGAGTTGAAGAAATGGGCGAGGCCATAAAATCCGGAAACTTTCAGAAACTCTGGGCTGTTTGAGGTACACTATACGAGAGGCTAACCCCCATGGGAGATAAGGGGGAATTGTGAGGATAAACATGAAGAAATTATGTCAAATTACGGAGCAGGTCACAGGGATGTCGTTCATTCCCCTCAGGTTGCCGAGCGGCGTCGTCCCCCAGCAACTCCATTCCTGGGATTCCCGCCAAAAGGCGGCTCAGGGAAGTCAGTGTGCTCCTCCCAGTCACTAGGGGGAGCCAGTGTGCCCTCCTATTCGCTGAGGGGAGTCAGTACGCTCCTCCCGCTCCCTAGGGGGAGTTAGTGTGTTCCTCCCAGCCGCTAGGGGAGTCAGTGTGTTCCTCCCATTCCTAGGGGGAGTCAGTGTGCTCCTCCCATTCCCTCGGGGGAGTCAGTGTGTTCTCCCAGTCGCTGGGGGAAATTCAGTGTGCTCCTCCCAGTCGCTAGGGGGAGTCAGTGTGCTCCTCCCAGTCGCTAGGGGGAGTCAGTGTGCTCCTCCTATTCACGAGGAGGAGTAAGTGTGCTCCTCCCAGTCGTCAGGGGGCGCCCGGATCCCGGGTCTGCGCGCCAACATTGGCACGTTAGGACGCGCCGCGCGCTCCAAGCAGGTTGCCTGACTGGACGTGACGTCGCCGCGCCCCCAGCAGCATCGCCGCGCTCTTTTTTGGACCGGATGCAGGCGCGGATGCGCGTGATAGCGTCGCCGTGCGCGCCTCCTTGGGACGTTCGGCCGTCGTGCGCGCTCCATGGGACACTCCAGCAGTTGGTGGAAAGGGCGCTGAGGAAGGCGGAATGATTTGTGTGGCGTTGACCATCTTTGCCTACATGTTCCAGGCGGGTGAGAGAGGGAGTAACCGGGGCCTCTGTAGGCCGGGGATGGGAAGGAGCCTCCTCCCGCCGCGGTACCAGATATAGCTCGGGGCTGGGAGGAGCCCTCAGGCAGCAGGGACTTGGACACCCGGCAACTGGGGGTTCACTGAGAGAGGGCAGTGCCTGGCTGCACACTGTGTGTCTGCACAATGAACATTCATTCACCTACGTAGCAAGGGCATTGCCTTAAAATGAGAGCCAGGGTGGCACAATGGTTATCACTGCTACCTCACACTGCCAGGGACCCGGGTTCGATTCCCAGCTTGGGTCACTGTCTGTGCAGAGTCTGCACATTCTCCCTGTGTCTGCGTGGGTTTCCTCCTGGTGCTCTGGTTTCCTCCAACAGTCCAGGGATGTGCAGGTTAGGTGGATTGACCATGCTAAATTGCCCCTTTTAGTGTCAGGAGGATTAAGTAGGATAAAATACATGGGGATAGGCTGGTGGAATTGTGGTCAGTGCAGACTTGATGGGCCAAATAGCCTCCTTCTGCACTGTAGGATTCTGTGAATCTAATTAAAAATTAGCAAATTCAGCCCTTGGAACCTGTCCTGTCATTCAATCAGATAATGGCTGACCTCGCCCTGGTCTCAACTCCACCTCCCCATCTGTTTCCCTTATCCCTTTTTCCCATTTTTGTGTTAGAAGTGTGTCTATCTTCCTCTTGAAACTATTCAACGATTCAGGCTCCATCCCGCTATGCCACCTCACAGGGCCCAGTTTGATTTCCGGCTTGGGTCACTGTCCGTATGGAGTCTGCACGTTCCACCACCACCGTCCCACCCCACCCCACCCCCCCATGTCTGTGTGGGTTTTTACTATCAAATAAATCGGTTGGATTTAAAATTGGTGTTGCTAGGTTCTTACTGAGTTCTCACTACCCCAGTCCAACGCCGGCATCTCTACATCATGGGTTTTTTCCCACAGGCCAAAAGCCGTGCTAAATTTTCCATCAGTGTACCCAAACAAGTGCCAGAATATGACAACTAGGGGATTTTCACAGTAACTCCATTGCAGTGTTAATGTAAGCCTACTTATGGCACAATAAATAAACTTAAAACTATGGAATTCTTTTCTCCCTCCTAAAAGTTGCTAAGGATCAATTAATTGAGCATTTCAAAACTAAGATATAGATTTATGATTAGGCAAGGGGTTAGGGAGTTAACAATGAATAGTGGTGGACCAGGCTTGAGAGATTGAATGGCCCTCATGCATCTCTTCTTACTGCCTTTGCTGTGTCCAAATTGCTGCATGTAGATTAGGCTGAATTAAAAACTAAAATATCAGCAACCAAATATTTATAAGTGAACAAGATTATATTAACCATGGCTCAGTCTTGTGAGCCAAATGGTTGTGGGTTCAAGCTTCAACAGTGACTTGAGCACAGAATTTAGGCTCACATTTCACTGCTGTACCAAGGGAAAGCTGCACTGTCAGAGATGCTTTCTTGGGGTGGCATAGTGGTTAGCACCGTTGTCTCTCAGTGCTAGGGACCCCTGGGTTCAATTCCTAACTTGGGTCAGTGTGTGGAGTTTGCACATTCTCCCCGTGACTGTGTGAGTTTCCTCCAGGTGCTCTGGTTTCCTCCCATAGTCCAAATTCATGCTGGTTAGAGTGCATTGACCATGCTAAATTCCCCTCAGCGTACGCGAACAAGCACCAGAGTGTGCTGACTGGAGGATTTTCACAATAATGTCACTGTAATGTGGCTAATAAATAAACTTAAAACTTTCAGATGTCACATTTACCATAAGAAAGGCACTAGTTCAAAGATAAATTGGAGTTCTTCCTGGTGCCTGCCCAATATTTATCCTCAGCTATGATCGTTAAAATAGAATTATCTGGCCTATTGTCACATTGGTGTGTGGGATCTTGCTGTGTGTCAGTTGACTTGTGTTTTCTGGGTTACAAGAGTGAGTTTGTGCTTCATTAGCTACAGAGCACGCTGGAGTATCCTGTGGTTGGTGGAAGGTGTGCTATAAGTGCAAGTATTTCTCTTCAAAGTTTTGCATTTCCTGTTCACTTAGTAATTACTGGAATACACGAACGTACCTTCATAGCTATCAAACCAGATGGAGTTCAGCGTCGTTTGGTTGGAGAAATCATACGGAGATTTGAACGGAAGGGATTTAAACTGGTTGGAATGAAATTAATGCAGGTACAGTATCTAGAATTTGTTTCCAGATATAGTGAAGCCTGGGTGTAATGTGCTACAATTAGGTGTTACTGTGAACGGACATAGAATCATTTAAAATGGACAGAGATTTGCTTCAGAACATGCTGATTTTCTGATTTATTGATCTGGATAAAGCATATACTTTTATATGAATCATATAATTTGAAGCCCCTGCCAAAATGAAGTGGGACCTATATTTAAACAGATATTTGTCTTAAAAATGCAAAGATAGAAGAAGTTGGTATTTACTTTTCAAGCCTGCTGCACTATCAGTAAGATCTTAAACTGGACTCTTATTTCTCACACCATCCCCATATCCCACCTAGTACCCAAAAAAATCTTTCATTTATTCATTCATGGGAATCGCTGGTTGGCCAGCATCTATTGCCCATCACCTAGTTGTCCTTGGAGGGCAGTTGAGAATCAACCATATTGCTGTGAAGTCCCATGTAGGCCAGACAGGGTATAAACAACGATTTCCTTCCCTAAAGCACATTAGTGAATCAGATGGGTTTTTCAAACAATCAACAATGGTATCATGGTCATCAGTAGGTTCTTAATTCCAGTTTTTTGTTCTACCGAATTCAAATTCCACCATCTGTCATGGCGGGATTTGAATCCTGGTCTCCAGGACATTAGCTGAATTTCTGAATTAAAAATCTAGTTAATAATATCACTAGCCCATCACCTCTCCTGAAAAAACAATACTCAATGACTGAATCTTCTGGGGTTGTGAATTCCAAAGATTCACAATACTTGAGTGGAAAAAGATTTTTTTGTCTTGGTCTTAAATGGCCAACCCTTACTCTGAGATAGTCAACCCATGTTGACAATTTCCCAGACAGAGGAAACATTTGCTCCCCTTTCTAATTACAAAGCCTGTTGTCCTACAGGTACTTTGGCCTTGTTGTGATGGGTCATAAGAGGACTGCTCTTGGACTTTTCAAATGTATCCTAGTGCTTCATGTCATTAGTGTACGCTTGACCTGGACCATTTGATGGGCAGCACGACAGTTCAGTGACTATCGCTGTGCTGTGCAGGTACGTGGATTTGGGCCTGTGTCTGTGGGAGTTTGCACATTCTCCCTGTGCTGGCGTGGGTTTTCTCCAGGTGCTCCGGTTTCCTCCCACATCCCAGAAATGTGCTCTTAGGCTGATTGGCAGAACAAATTCTCCCTAAATTGTCTCAAATTTGGTTTTAACATATAGATCTATAAACATAGACAGGGGTCATGGGTAGAAGTGGGAACGTTGAGGTGGTGGCGCAGGCTCGTTGGGCTGAAGGGCCTGTTTCCCATGCTGTTTTGTTCTTTGTTTTTACCTGTTGCTTAAAAGGCTGATTTGCACTTGTAGTAAAATGTTTTACATATCTGTTTATCTACATATCTCATATTTTACATATCAATGCTGTAGAGGATTTTTATTTCATTATATAACCAACCGGATTGTATGTAGCAGAGTACTATACTGATCTTCATAGAGGCATTTCCCAGATTAAATGATTCAGTGAATTCATTCCAGTAAATTATGTTGAAAACCAAAATGTCATGTTCAACTATGGATGAGAGATGAGAGACAGGATAGACTCGATTGGGAAAGAGCCTGGGTTTTTGACAGAGTTTGGAGCTGGAAGGTGCCCTTACCCAGCAGGGGCTAGGGCACAGGTAATCAACTCCATGAGAATGGGTATACCCTCACTGGCCGTGTATCTGCATTCTGTGTTTCTTCAGAAGGAACTCTTCAAAATGTAGCTGATGAAAATACAACAAAACTTACTCCAACTTATTAATCAAAAAAAGGATTTAATTAAAATCTTCATTATTCCAAACCTGGGGCCTCTCCCTGGGCCACTCCAAATTCCCCACAATTCTACATAGTTCCTTATTTATAGTGAATCAGTTGGTCAGCTGACTGTTACATCACTCTAATCAGTTGGATGGTTACTGGGTCAGCTGACCCTTACACCTTGTTCTCATTGGTCACATTACGTCCAAAATAAAGTTGTCACCGATTACATTCTAAAACTCTGCAGTGTATTAATATCCTCCTGAATCATGTCCAAGTATACAGCAACTCTTAAAGAACAAAACAGCATGGGAAACAGGCCCTTCGGCCCAACGAGCCCACGCTGCCACCTCGATGTTCCCACCTCTACCCGCGATCCCTGTCCATGTTTATAGACCTATGGATTAAAAACCAAATTTGAGACAATTTAGGGAGAATTTGTTTTGCCAATTAGCCTAAGAGCACATCTTTGGGATGTGGGAGGAAACCGGAGCACCCGGAGAAAACCCACGCAAGCACGGGGAGAATGCACAAACTCCCACAGACACAGGCCCAAATCCATGTATCTGCGCAGCACAGCGATAGTCACTGAGCTGTCGTGTTGCCCATCAAATGGTCCAGGTCAAGCGTACACTAACGACATGAAGCACTAGGATACTCTCGAAAAAAATCCAAGAGCAGCCCTCTCACGACCGATCACGTGTATGCCCCTTGTTAGACAACAAGGTGGACCAAAGCACCTGTAGGATAAAAACAACTACATCAATATCATCATCTATTTAAACACTTCCCAGGGACTCCCAAGGCTCATGATCCCTATTTTAAATCAGTTTTCTATACCCCTCCATTCCCATTCTGTTCATGTGCCCATTTAAGTATTTCTTAACTCCAGAGTACCCGCCTCGACCACTTTACTTGGCAGCGCATTCCATACCCCCACCACCCTCTGTGTGAAAAAACTCCCTCTAGCATCCAAATTATACCTTACCCCCCTTGCCCTAAGCCCGTGACCCCTCATGCTATTAGAGTTCATCCTAGGAAAAAGCTTAACCCTGTTTACGCTATCTATACCCCTCATAATCTTGTACACCTCTATTAGATCTCTAAGTCTACGTCTTTCTAAGGAAAACAGTCCCAATTTGCCTAACCTCTCCTCATAACTCAGACCTTCCATTACCAGGCAGCATCCTGGTAAACCTCCTCTGCACTCTCTCCAGAGTCTCCACGTCCTTCCGGTAGTAGGGCGACCAGAACTGGACGCAGTATTCCAAATGAGGTCTAACCAACGTTTTATACAACTGCAACATTAAAGGCCAGCTCTTGTACTCTATACCCCTTCCTATAAAGGATAACATACTATATGCTTTCTTCACAACCTTCTCCACTTGCTCTGCCACCTTCAGAGACTTGTTCACCTGCACCCCCAGGTCCCTCTGCATTTCTATACTCTTAATAGGTCTACCCTTTATCATATACCTCCCCCTACATTCTTTCTCCCGAAATGCATCACCTCACATTTATCAGGATTGAATTCCATCTGCCATCTGTCTGCCCAAGCTACCAGCCTATCTATGTCCTGCTGCATCACCTCATAATGCTCCTCACTATCTCTTGCTAAGACGTGGAGGGGAAATCAGGTATGTTGTGCATTAATTAAATAAATATTAATATTTTAATGTACTGATAATCTAACAATGCTTTGGCTTGCCTTGCTGCACCAATCAAGAATGTATAGGTACAGTGTCTCAAACGGCAGCCTTGAGAGCAAGGAAATGTCAGATTCTGGGTCAGATGACTCAGATTAAGGGTCGAGTTGGTTAAGGTTAAGGGTCACTCAGAACGTGGGAATAGATTGGCACACAAGTAATGAAAGTGATAATTAGCCAGGCATCTGATTGTGCCAATGCAGCATGTAGCCATATTGTACAGATAAGTTTTTTTAATTCCAGTTAAAATTGATGCAGTGCACGTTCTAAAAATGTCTGGTTTTCAGACAATGCTGGTTTATGGACAGCCGGATTTAGGACATTGTTTTAGATAACAACCAGATAGTTTGACGTGATTTTTATACTTCAGTGTTTGGTGGTATAAAGCTGATAAATTAAGTAATGGCTGTCCATGTTTTTTTTTTAATCTAGGCTTCAGAAAAGTCGCTAAGAGATCACTACATTGAACTCAAAGACCGTCCTTTCTATAATGGATTGGTGAAATACATGAGCTCTGGCCCTCTGGTTGCTATGGTATGTTACGGCATCAGAATATATGGTATCTTCCACTAATCCAATTGTTTAAGTCTTTCTTCAGTTTGTATCAAGTCTACTCGCCAAGATCAAAGGAGTAGTTGGTTGGTTCATTCCCTGGTGTCACCTAGTTGTTTGTTGGTCGACCCTTAGGTGCAGGTGGTGATTCAAGTTGTCACCCCCGCTTAACTTTCCTTGACGATTGGGGTGAGGGTCACAACTACTTACTGCCTCCCATTGATAATGTAGCTGACTGAGAAATAACTCAGGCAGCACAGTGGTTAGTACTGCTGCCTCACAGTGGCAGGGACCTGGGTTCGATTCCAGCCTGGGGGGGTCGCTGTCAGTGTGGAATTTGCACGTTCTCCCCATGTCTACATGGGTTTCTTCTGGGTGCTCCGGTTTCCTCCCACAGTTCAAGGGTGTGCAGGTTAGGTTGATTGGCCACACAAACAGTGACCCAAGCGAGGAATCAAATCCGGGTCCCTGGCAACTAAAGGCTGTCAGTGTGAGAACTTGAGCCAGGTGGCTGATCTTTTCCACCCCTTTTTCAATGACATGAAAACCTTCAAAGCTAGAATTTTATCAATTGTACAAACTGGAAGGTTGAATTTTGTATCAAGTTACCTGATCAGCACAGATGAGGTGCAAGTAATTTTCCAATCTTAGCAAATGACAAACTGTGTGATTTAGGATCTGCAATTGTCTCATCATTCTTGAGCTGGAATATCAAATCAGAATTCTTTCTCCAGATCACTGTTCGTGATTCGGTGGAAAATAGGTTGTGGGCAGTGGTGGAGACAGCATTAGCCCGGGATGATGCTTTCTATGATTTGCTGACTTTCGTTGTCCAGATTCACTATGAAGAAGGAACTGCTTGGTGAAGCACGTCACCATTACTGAGAGGAAGGGCCAAACATAGTGTGTGGGGAATGAAGCATTATTGATTTCCTAACATTAACACGGTGTGCTTTGATCCTGAGTTGTATGAAATAATTTTGTCTACCTCATTGTTATAAATTATCTTTATTGAAGTTTTCAGGCTATAATACTTTGAACAAAGCTTACAGTCAAGTACAAAAGCATTTTATCAGAATCCAGTTTTTTTACATACGCACACGTGTGCCACAAAATGTGTAAAGTTTATCAGAAAGATTTGGGGCAGGATTTTCCAGCCACGCTCGTCCCAAAACCAGAAAATCCTGCTGAGATCAACGGATCTTTGCGTGATCAAGACCCACACACACACACACAACCACCACCTCACTCCACCATCACCACCGCTCCAATTCCCATGGCGGGCAGGATAGAAAAAGTCCCCCCATCATCTTTAGGCACTGCTCTGAGGCTGGCACAGTGGTTAGCACTGCTCTTCACAGCTCCAGACATCCGGTTCAATTCCAGTCTTGGGTCATTGACTGTGTGGAGTCTGCACGTTCTTCCCATATCTGCATGGGTTTCCTCTGGGTGCTCCACTTTCCTCTCACACTTCAAAGATGTGCAGGTTAGGTTGATAGGCCATGGTAAATTGGCCCCAGTGTCAGGGGGATTAGCAGAGTAAAGATATGGGGTGGTGGAATTATGGTCAGTGCAGACTTAGTGGGCCGAATGGCCTCCTTCTGCACTGAAAGGCTTCTAAATCACTGCTGTCAAGAAAGACTTTATGGACACGGCAACTTTAATCTAACATGTTAAATCTCTTATTTTTGAAGACAAGGGTCTTACTGATTGTGGCTTCCTCGCTGTTTCAGGTATGGCAAGGATTGGATGTTGTTAAAGTCACACGTGCTATGCTGGGGGAGACCAACCCTGCAGATTCTGCGCCAGGCACCATCAGGGGGGACTTCTGTATTGAAGTGGGCAGGTGGGTATTTTCCTGGTTTGGAGAAAGTGAGGTTGATTCTCTGCTTAATGGAATGCTGGTGGTAGGACTCAATGAAACTGATTTGAAATCCTTTTAAGATAGCTAAACAATTCACTTATAAGCGTAGAGCATTTTGTGTGTAAATGGAAAGAGGTTTCCTTCGTTATTTAAGCAAACTGAGAGGGTGGCACAATGGTTAGCCCTGCTGCCTCTCAGCTTCAAGGATCCTGATTCAAATCTGTGTGGAGTTTGCACGTTCTCCCTGTATCTGTATGGGTTTCCTCCGGTGCAGTCCCACAGTTCACAGTTTAGGTGGATTGGGCATGCTAAATTGACAGTGACTGAGATTAGCAGGGTAAATATGTGGGTTATAGGATCTGGGTGGGTTTGTGGTCAGTGCAGCCTTGTGGGCTGAATAGTTTTCTTCTGCACTGTAGGGTTGTGATGATTCTGTGAAACTCGAGAATTATAGATCAGCTATTTATCATTCATTGTGTGGAAATAATAAGAGTCTACAACAAGGACAGAGTGTGTCAATACCTGAAAAATATTCAGCTGATCAGAGAAAACCAACACGAACTTATAAAGGGTAGATCAAGTCTGATGAACATTGTTGAATGTTTTGGAAAGGTGACTAAAGTAATGGATGGAGGAATGAAACTTACTGAACACTGAGAGGTCTGGGTAGAGCAGACATGGAGAGGATGTTCCCACCAGTAGGAGAGATGAGAATCGAAGACACAACCTCAGAACAAAGGGAAACATTTAAAACTGAAATGAAGAGAAATTCCTTCAGCCAGAGAGTGGTGAATCTGTGGAATTCTTTGCCACAGAAGGCTGTGGAGGCTAGATCATTGAGTGTCTTTAAGACAGAGAGATATTTTTGATCAGTAAGAGGATCAAGAGTTATGGGGAGAATGCAGGAGAATGGGGACGAGAATCATATCAGCCATGATTGAATGGCACAGCAGACTTGATGGGCTGAGCGGACTAATTCTGCTCCTATGTCTTATGCTCTTAGGAATATCTTTGGATATTATTTATGTGAACTTCCAGAAAGCATTCACTAAAGTTCGTCTTTAGATAGTGTTTGCTAAGTTTGAAGCTCATTGCAGTGAATGCATGATATTGACCTGGTTCAGAAAATTAGCTGAATGGAAAATTAAGGATCGTGAGTAGGTTTGACTAATGGTATTTACAAAGGTATGAACTGGGGGGCATAACTGTGCACCATATATATAATATATATATGAATGATCTAAGGATGAGATACAAAAGTTATATAGCACGGAAACGGGCTGTTTGACTGTAAAGGAGTTTTACTCTGCTTGAACATCCAATATTTCTCATCCAAACCTATTGCTGTGGATGGGATTTTATAGTCTCGCTGGGGCGAGTCCGGAGATTTCTGTTGTCGGACACTCACTTGCTCGGATTCTGGGCAGGTGAGGTGGTAGAGTTCCGGCCTATATCTCTCTATTCTCCTTAAATATGTCGATACCATTCATTTCAACCATAGAAATGTTCAAAATCATGAGAGGATTAAACAGGGTAGATAGGCAAAAACTTCCCATTCTCAAAAGAATCAAGAACAGAGAGCAAAGGATAAAGAAAATTACAGAACAGGAACAGGCCCTTGGGCCCTCCAAGCCTGCACCAACCATGCATCTGATTTAACTAAGACCCCCTACCCTTCTGGGACCATATTCCTCTATTCCCATCTCATTCATGTACTTGTCAAAATACCCCTTAAAAGTCACTACCTCCCCTGGCAATGAGTTCCGGGCGCCCATCTCTCTCTGTGTAAAAAAAAAAATCTACCTCGTACATCTCTTTTAGACCTTGCACCTTAAACGTATAGGAATTGACTCTTCCGCCCTAGATAAAAGCTTCTGACTATCCGCTGTGTCCTTACCTCGTAATCTGGTAAACTTCTATCAGGTCTCTCCTCAATCTCCATTGTTCCAGTGATAACAAACCAAGTTTCTCCAACCTCTCCTCATAGCCCTCCATACCAAGCAACATCCTGGTAAATCTTTTCTGTACTCCTCCAAAGCCTCCATATCCCTCTGGTAGTGTGCTGACCAGAATTGAATACAATATTCCAAGTGCGACCTAACTAAGATTCTATAAAGCTACAACGTGATTTGCCAATTTTTAACCTCAACACTCTGGCCGATGAAGGCAAGTATGCCGTATGCCTTCTTGTCTACCTTCTCCACCTGCCACTTTCAGTGACCTGTGTACCGTACACCCAGATCACTTTGCCTATCAATACTCCTAAGGGTTCTGCCATTTTCTTATATCTTCTGTTTGTATTAGACTTTCCAAAATGCATTACCTCATATTTGTCCGGATTAAACTTGATCTGCCGTCTCTCGCCCAAGACTATACCCTGCTGTATTTTCTGATTGTCCTTATCGCTATCCACAAATCCACTAACCTTTGTGTCGTCCGTAAACTTACTAATCAATCCAATGTTTTCCTCCAAATCATTGTTTCCTCCAAATTATATATTACAAATAGCCAGCACTGATTCCTGATGAACACCACTTGTCACAGCCCTCCTTTCAAAAATGCATCCTTTCACTGCTACCCTCTGTCTTCTTTGACCAAGTCAGTTTTGTATCCACGTTGCAGTTTATTTCTGATCCCATGTGACCTCACCTTCTGCACCAGTCTGCCATGAGGGATCTTGTCCGAGGTCTTAATGAAGTCCATGTAGACAACACCCATTGATCTATCCCCATCAATCGTTTTTGTCATTTCCTTGAAAAACTTGATCAAGTTTGTGAGACACGATCTCCCCTTTACAAAACCATGTTGCCTCTCTCTAATAAGTCCACTTATTACTAAGTGGGAATAAATCCTGTCTCGAAGAATCCTCTCCAATAATTTCCCAACCATTGATGTAAGGCTCACTAGCCTGTAATTACCTGGATTATTCTTGCTACCCTTCTTAAACAAAAGAACAACATTAGCTATTCTCCAATCCTCTGGGACCTCTCCTGTATGCCCTATTTACGAACAGAAATCCCATTCACCTGATGAAAGAACAGCGCTTTGAAAACTAGTGGCGCTTGCTACCAAATAAATCTGTTGGACTTTAATCTGGTGTTATGAGACTTCTTACTGTCCTTACCTTGCCTGTAGCCAGTGAGGATACAGAGATTTCTCTCAAGGCTCCAGCAATTTTCTCCCTTGTCTCTCTCAGTATTCTGGGGTATATCCCATCAGGCCCTGGAGACTTGTCTACCTTAATGTTTCTTAAGAACCCCAATACCACCACCTTTTTTGATCTCAACAAGATTCAAAATGGTTGACAAATGTGATGTGAGAAAAATCTTTTTCACGTGACGAGTGGTCAGGGTCTGGAATGCACTGCATAGGAGTGTGGGGGAGGCAGGGTCAATCAAGAGGGCGTGTGGTAGATGATTATTTGAATAAAAACAATGTGTGGAGAAGGTATGGGGAAAAGGCAGGGGGAAAAGTCCTGATGCTCACTTGGAGAGCCAGTGCAGACACGATGGGCCAAATGGCCTCCTGGGCTATAACAACTTTGATTCTGTGTCCATTCCCTGAAATAGTGAGTTGCAAATTCTCAGCACTCTTTAGTTGAAGAGCTTTCTTATGATTCCCTTCTGGGTTTCTTGGTTACTATTTTATGTTGATGGCCTGCAGTTAAGCTCTTCCCCACAGAAGAAATAATCTCTCTGCATCAAGATTTTTCATAATTTTAAGAGCTGTAGGTCACCCCTTAGCTGTCTTTTCATAGAATAGAACGCTACTGTGCAGAAGGAGGTCATTTGATCCTTCGAGTCTGCACCAACCACAATCTCACCCAGGCCCTATCCCTGTAACCCCATACATTAATTCTAGCTAATCCCCCCGACACTGAGAGAGTTTGGTGCAGCCAATCCACCTAGCTCCTGCATCTACGGTGGGAGGAAACCAGAGCACCCAGAGGAAACCTGTGCAGAATGTGTGAAATCCACACAGACAGTGACCCAAGGCCGGCATTGAACCCAGGTCTCTGGCGCTGTGCCTCTCAATGGGGGCAAGAGGAAAGAGATCTAGCTTGTTTCCTGATATGTATACCCTCGTATTTCTGATGAATAGAAAGCCACCTATCCAAGTTTTCCAGTGACGCTCTGATAGATATGTGGCACTGTAAATATAAAAATGCAAATATGCTAATATAATTCAATAAATGGCCAATGACTTGATAAGTGGATTTTAATGTAGGCAAACGTGAAGTGTCTATGGACCTAAATAAGATAGAACAAGGTATTTTCTGAATGCTGAAATCAGAGCAGTGATGGCCCAAAGAGACTTGGGGATGGGCCACAGATGATTAAAATATCACAAACTAGGATTGAAAATAACAAGAGAGTAGAGGTTATGCTTCAGTCACACAAAAAACTGGTTGGGTCACACCTAGATTACTGTGAGCAGTTCTGGGCACCACACCTTAGGAAGAATGTGTTAGTCTCAGAGAGAGCGCATGGTAGATTAATCAGTATATTTAAATAACAGAGTAGGATTGTATTCACTGAAATCTAGATTAAGGCGAGGTTTCAGATAAGGGAATACACTAGACAGACACATGCTGTTGGTACAGAGGCCTGGAACTAAAAGGCTTTCCTCGGTTAGGTCCAGATTTTGGAATCATTACAAATGCATAGAAATCAGTGCAATCTGAGGACAGCTGGCAGAGTATATAACTTTGCATTGGTGTCCTGGAAATAAACCTGTTTAAAAGGTGCAGGCTAGCTTTTGACTCATTCTCTCTCAGCCTACAACTATAGGAATTAACAGCACACTAGCCAGCATCCCACTGAATGTCAGAAGCCAAAATAGCCAGGTCTTGTATCTAAAGTTCTTAGATAGGAGTTTTATCTGCAGCAAATTGTAGCAGCTTTTCCGATCCTTACAAATGTTTCTATTGCCATTTACTGTAAAAATATCCCAGCATTGGCTGTTCTACTGACTTACCCAAATAAACGAGTTAATTTATTTAGTGATTAGGCAGATATTCCGTAATAAAGCTCTCTTTTTGAGCCCCACACAGAGTTGACCATCATAGAGAGAGAATAGTTCCTTCGTTAATATAGGCAGCACAGTCATACAATGGTTAGCACTAACGTCTCACAACTCTTGGGACCAGGGCTTGATTCATGGCTAGTCATTGTCTACGTGGAGTTTGCACGTTCTGCCCAGGTTTCCTTTGAGTGCTCCGGTTTCCTTCCACAGTACAAAGATGTGCAAGTTAGATACACTGGCCATGCTAACTTATCCCTTAATGTCCCAGGATGCATAAATTAGAAAGATTGGTAAATATGTTGGATTATGGGGATCAGGTTTAGGATTGTTGTCGGCGCAGAACAGATGGGCTGAATGGCCTCCTACACCATAGGGTTTCTATGATTCTATCATTGTTCTCAAGTAGTGCCAAGATTATTTATGCTCAGTCCTGCAAAGGGAATCCATTTCTACATAATCAAAAAAGGGACACAACTGACACGACCACTTCAAAGTGTTCGTCCAAGCATCTGTAGCAAATTTGCAAACGTGCTGTGTTAGAGATGTTAACAAGTGTAGGGTCCAACTGTTCATTAATTATATGCAAGTTTGTAATGATGATGGGCGATCTGGAAATAGAAGCAATATCATTTTCTCTTACTCGTACTTTTGTTACATCTATAATCTCAAGAGTTGAATGCAGCGATGCTGCATGAATCTTTCTGAAGTATTTAACTTGGTTTGTTTATTTTGGTGCGCGGTGCAGGAATGTAATCCATGGCAGCGATTCCGTGGCGAGTGCCACACGTGAAATCTCTCTCTGGTTCCACTCGGAGGAGCTAACCTGCTGGAATGACTGTGCTGATGACTGGATATATGAGTAAACCAGTCTTTTGACTGACTTCACTCAGGAACAACCCATCAAGACTGTAGTACCATTGTTACAATGTTCATGCTGCAACTGCCAGACCTCAGGATCATTGAATTATTCTTCATGCAAATACTTCCAAAAGCATATCGATTCAGGCAGAGGTAGGGGCTCAGTTGTATTGAGTGCAAGAATCCAGTTGAAAGTTACCTAAATAAAAGGTGTTTTTCAGCTGATTCTAGATCTGGAACATTAACCTGTAATTTTTTTTCTCTCATGTTGATTGCTTTGCTGTGCATTCACACAATTTTCTGTTGTTATTTGGTTTGGAAATCCAGGTTTTCATTTTACCCAAAGTTTACTTTTAACCTGTTGCATAAGTGACAAGGGCACAGTAACACTGGGGTTGCACTTGTACACGAGAGCCATTCAACTTGAGCAGACTCGAATGAAAAATATTAAAATGCTTAGGTTTTTGATTACGTGAGGTGACCTTGTAACTGGTAATATGCCACCAATTATTCCACAGTGCAGGGTAGGGGAAGTAACCTACAAGTCAGCTTCATCTGACATGACCTTTGGTCTGGATATCAAAACTCAATTCCAGACAAACTGTTTAAGCTACTGTTTTTAATCTCTTAAAAGAAAATATAGATTTCTTCATTCCTATATGTTTGGGGTTCTGCACAGAGCAGATTGGGTGCAAAAGGATAAGTTGAGAGCTTCTCCTAAACAAGATCATTCTCGTGGAGTCAATAATGAGTGAACGTAGTCATGAATTAAATGCTATTAATTGTCAAAGTAATTCTTAAAAGCCTGAAATTAATGGTGCTTTTGATTTTTTTTAATGCAGTCCAATTCCTGTCAATGCAATTGAAGAGTGTTTGGATTGGGACATGGTTCATTTGGATTGGGTGGAGTGTTCATTACTGGGTGAAATTCAGTAAGAATTGAAGATGCATTTATTACCTCTATCTAGTCACTACTACAATATTGATATAACAAGGTATTAAGTACTGAGATTGTTTTGTAACAATCTGAAACAACTAGCAAGACACTATCTCTGGTCCTGAGAAGGCAGTTAAGCAGTGAACTAGATCTAAATGTGGCAAGAAGGTTCTCTCTCGCCTCTTAGTAACCAGAATTCTGTTTGGACTGATCATCAGAACATGAAGCTAAAATGGAGTCAAGTAGAGAAAAACTGTTACTTGACGTTAAAATGTAATTGAAAAATTATTTCATTCCATTCCTAGCATTCACTTTAATGGTTTTATTTTTGTTGCTGTACCTGTTGATTGTTGTCAGTCTGCCCAAGGTGAGACTAAGTGCATTTATGTCTGTGTCACCTCTGCATTATTGCCTGAATTTAAAATCATAATAAATCTGAATTTATTATAAAAGCAGGGAAATTCAGAACAAACCACGGTTTGTAGGAATTTGCACAGTACCCATTCAATACTGTCTGTGTACGAGTATACTTGAATGTGTTTTTTTTTTAAATGAATTACATTAAAGATGCACAATTCCACAACAACAGCTTGTCTGATTACTTCTGAATGCAGTCAATGGATTCTAAAGGTAATTGTGCCAGATATCTATTAAGGTTACTGAACCATACCACAGGACACAGCCATTGAAATATATTACTATAAACTTGCATCAATCTAGAGTTGCGTGTACTACTGGAAAGGGTACAGAAGAGTTTTACCAGGATGTTGCCTTGGCTGGAGTATATTAGCTATGAGGAGAGATTGGATAAACTTGGTTTGTTCTTATTGGAATAATGGAGGTTGAGGGATGACCTGATAGAGGTTCACAGTATGATGAGTGGCATGGACATAGTGAATAGTCAGATGCTTTTTCCTAGGGTAGAAAAGTCAAGTATTAGAGGACAGGTTTAAGGTGCATGGGGAAAAGAGGAAATGTGTGAGGCAAGTTTTTTTAGACAGGTGGTGAATGTGTGGAACCACTGCCCGGAGACGTGTTAGGAGCAGGTACAATAACAGCATTTAAGGGGCAACTGGACGAATACATGAATAGGATGAGAATGGAAGGATATAGAATCCATAAGTGCAAACGGTTTTATTTTAGGCAGGTATCATGATTGGTGCAGGCTTGGAGGGCTGAAGGACCTGTTTCTGTGCAATACTTTTGTTGTTTGTATAATGTTGCAGTGATATTCTGTTTTGGATATAGACACAACTTCTTGTTTATTTATGGAATAGAATGGTTAATTTTGTTTTGAGGATTGATAATTTTGAGGCACAGCTGAGGGGTTCAAGAAGTGCCCTATTCCATCTAGTCCCAATGATGGGAGTGCATCTTACTACATCAGACATGACAGCTGTGAACCCATTCCAGATTACATAATACATCACACTGTAGCCTTCAGAGTATCTAAGCGCATTCTTTAAAACAATTCTCATTCCTTACTCCTTTGCAAAAATCAGAAATGCTGCTTTTGAAATCACGTTTCATAATTGTTACTAAACAATTTTTAAATTGCTGTCAAATGCAACATTGGAATGTATGTTCATAAATAATGGTTATACTTGAATGGCCTCTTTTCTGGTGCAGTCTCAGGATAAGGAGCATATCATTTAGGATACTTTGGAGTTGTTGGAATTTTCTACTCCAGAGGTTTGTAGATGCTCATTGAATACATTTAAGGGTGTGGCTACACAGTATTTAATATCAGTGGTTAGCACTGCAGCCTCAGTACAGGGACCTGGGTTCAATTCCTGGCTTGTGTTACTGTGTATGTGGAGTCTGCACATTCTTCCCCCCCCCCCCCCCGTCTGCACAGATTTCTTCCAACAATCCGAAAGATGTGCTAGTTAGGTGCTTTGGCTGTGCTAAATTGTCCTTTTTTTTTTAACCGTTATTTGGAATATTGCTGATTGGACTGAATATTCCATCTATAAGTTTCTTTCACTAGTGAGGAAACCTGTTTGTATGACCCCACTGGGCTGTTAATGTATCTATTGGAAGCCACATATTGCAGTATTGAAGCAGTGGGTCCAATTGTATTTTTTAGTCATAACATTTCGAGTTTATCACATTCAAAATGTGTGTTTTTTCAAATGGTGTTGTGCTTAAAAAAAAAATCAACTTGAATTGTTGTCTGCAGGTTTCACCTGGCCCTTAATGTGTTAAGTTTAAACTTCATTCCATGAATAATGCAACATGTAGCAACTCTGAACTAACCAAATCTGTGTACGAGTCCATAAACAGGCAGATAATGGAAAAGCACTGCACAAACAGTGGCACAGTGGTTAGAGCACTGCAGCCTCAAGAGTTCCACAAACCCAGGTTTGATTCCCGTATTGGGTTCTTCCTCATGTCTGTGTGGGTTTCCTTTTGGTGTTCCAAAGATATGCACGGTAAGGTTGACTGGCCATGGTAAATTACCCCTTAATGTCCCAGGATGTGTCAGTTAGATGATACTGAGGTACTGATTGGGTGGATTCTCAGAGGCTTTTTCCCAGGGCCAAAACGGCTGCCACAAGAGGACACAGATTTAGGGTGCTGGGGAGTAGGTACAGAGGAGATGTCAGGGGTAAGTTTTTCACTTAGGATGGTGGGCGTGGAATCGGCTGCCGTCGGTAGTGGTGGAAGCAGATTCGATAGGGTTTTTTTAAGAGACTTCTGGATGAGTACACAGGGCTTAGTAGGATTGATGGTTATAGGTAAGCCTAGTAGGTAGAGATTTGATCGGTGCAACTTGTGGGCCAAAGGGTCTGTTTGTGCTGTAGTTTTTGTGTTTCTATGGGATTAGCCATGGTAAATGTGTGGGATTACAGGGATAGGGCCTGGGTATGTTACTCAAAGTCAATACAGACTTGATGGGCTGAATGGCCTCTTCTGCACTGTAAGGATGCTATGATTTGGCCAGCACAGCAAGTATTATAATCCAAATAAACTGGTATATTCCAAAACATTACGAAAACAGTAAGTTGAATACAGAGCACATGCTCACCCCATTAAGCTTGATGGGTGAGGTTGAGTATTGTTGGAACCTCATATCAGTGCATTGGTACATAGTTTAATGACAACTTCATTTCTTTTGTGCAGAGGCTTCCAGCTAAAACAATTTGAAATGTAGCATATGGTTCAGTCAGCTAATGAAGACAACAACTGATTATTTCATGATGTGAATATGTTTATTACATATGGAACAATTACATGTTAATTAAGTTAATTACATTGCACAGGGAAAATAGCTCAGAACATACCCTTACACCAGCCAACCCTCTCTGTACACCCAACCCAACCTTTTCATTATACACCAGGTAACGTTTTGTACAGGTCTCTGCTGTGAAGCAACAATGTTTACACTGCAGAATCTCTCTCTCTCTTGAGACTGTAATACATAAGAGAAACTTTACAAGACAAGACAAAAAAAACCGCAAATTGCTATTGAAAGAGGAGCTGGTCTGAAATGCCCAGAACAGCCATAATCTACTTTATGGGCCCAGAAAAATGGTCATCTAACTCAAGAGGGGAAACAGATCCAAGTTTCAAATAAAATGCACTTGTAGCCAGAATTCCAATCCCATGTCAGTTATTATATCCTGCCATGAATGTGAGTTCTGAAGAATAGCTGACATGTTTTCACCAATCTCTGGGAGTGATTTTGTTACCCCTCTTGAGTTCAATGATCAAACTTAACCGAAAACTCCATTCAAAATCCACTTACTCCTACATTACATCTGGGTCAAAACGATAAAACTGACTGAACAGATAGCTTTCCTCTCAGTCCTGGTCAAAATGACCTTGTTATTACCTGCGTTACACCACGGAAGAAAGGTGTAGGCGTGGAATACTCTGAGGGCGGTGTGTTATACAGACATACACAGATTGAAGAATTAGAGAATGCAAAGGCTTTTGAATTCACTAACAACATTTATAACATGTATTCCAGAATATGTACATGGTCAAATTAAAAGAGAATCTCTGCAAATCCACACTCAAAGTTTTCCTATCTATATCCTAGCACAGCTGACTTAGACACTTCCATAGGAGATGTGAGAGGTCATAGTGGTCACTCGGTTCTTGTGTACAATTTATAATATTCCCACATGGCTCAGACAGGAACTGATTAAAAACAAACCGTCCCTTTCAAGTAACACAACTGATCAACTGATTAAATGCTTTGTCTTTCCATCTTGCCCCCTGTTGTCTCTTCAACGTTTGCTGTCACTGTATCCTTCACCCACAAATGCAAGGATGCAGATTTCTCCAGTGCCATGACATGAGCACTGCTGCACTCACCTTCTCTCATTTTGTTCCAACTTTTCCTGCCTTTCTGGCTGATGCACCATCTAACTCTCAACATTTAAGGCTGTGAACGACGATAAGGAGAAGAAAATGCTATTTGCTCTCTTCAGCACTTGTTCTCCTTAACAGACTGTTTATGATTTGTGTGCTCACTGCTACTCTCTTCAACATGTTTAAGGTGACAAGATCTGTACTAAAGCTATCAGCCTTTTGCATCGAGAGCTATACTGCTAAAACTACTGGGTTTCACTGATCATCACAAAAATATTAAGGACTGTATTGTAGTTAACCCAAAAGTATTGAGTACCTTGGTGTAAGCAATAGTTTGTAATCATTGTCAGTCTTCCCTAATCAAAAGCACTTTTGGATTCGCTCTACTTTTACTCAGGAACTTTCATTTTCTTTTCTAAAGAACAACTGGGAGCAAGTAAAAAGAAACTTCTAAATATATGGTATCTCGCTCAACGTTTCAATACTGGAATAGCATGAATATTTATAATGCATATTTCTGCGCCATGGTGAAAGTGTAGCTGACATAAATTGCTGATGAATACTGAAATGTCTTTCTACACTCCCTTCGGGTCACTGAACATCCAGTCAGCCTAAAGCCAGTGAACTCAAGATACTTGCTGCAGTCTCACACAACTTATAGCTACCCATCCACAGATCTGTCCAAAAATGACACCTTTCCAGCAAATTGTACAGCCAGTGTCCAAGATTTTGTTTGTAATATTAAGTCACTAAGGGCATTATATTTATCCCAAAAGAAATAATAACCACTTAAAAATCAAAGGGATGTATTATATTCCAGTAAATAAATGGGTAAGTGAAGGAGGCAGTCATTATTCCCTGTCCATCTTGCTACAAAATGTCTGCAGAAGTCAGTTACATTCTGAAATGAATGTTGAATCCATCCTATTGAAATTCCATTGTTCCTTAACTCTGTTGAGATATTGCTACACATTAAAACAGGTAATAGTAGGCTCCACCAAACCCTTAGAATGCCAACTATAACGCTGACAGCTGCAATAAAAGATGGTAAAACATCACTTCTCACAACCAGGTGTGAAGACCTAACCTAAAGGAGAATGCACTTCTTCCCCCCGAAAGAAGTAACATTCTCAATCGTACCATCTTTAATGTGAACAAGCGGGTAGCTAAAAACTTGAATTTATTAAAATCGGCTGTAATAGTTCTACTCTCTGAGTAAAAAAAAAACTGAAAAGTGGTTACATTTCCCTCGTGTCGTCAAACATCAGTGACAACCATGAATTAAACAAACAGCCATGTAAATTCTCAATCTTCACATCGTTCTCTTGTTATTTTTGAAAACATTTACCCATCTTTCTACACCTCATATCAGTCATTTGAGTTCCTATTGCAGTGGTAGAATCTCATGGGGAAACTCATGAGTGAAGTTACTGTTATAGGCAGCTTTTTAATGTGTGAACATTATTGGAAACAAATGCTTAATAAAAACATTTTTGGGATAAGTTTTGACAGATTGAAAAAAGGAATTAAATCTTAATTTTAAAAGTAAATAAATTATCCGATCTTAGGCATATGGATAGACACAGAAAGCTGCCTTATGATATTCCTCCAGTACTTGGCATACATCATGGTGGCATCCTTAAGATCAGTTCAATGATTTAGGAACAGATTAATGATAATAATGGCAACAAATTTGGTTAGATGGTGAACAGGGTTTCAGTCTCCAAAAAAAATCCAGTGTTAGCCATTCCTAAATTATTTTCACATATCATTTCATTTTTAAATTGAATTCAAAGGGGGCTGGGACCATCCGTTGCAAACAAATGACTGATTCCAAAGCGGAGATACCATGGAAATGCAACAGAATTTATAGATTTAGAGAGGCTTCCTTCATGGACAAATACAATGTAGGGTATTTTATATGTACATACAGATGATATGCAGGCATTTAGGGGTGTGTTTTGTGGTAACAGCATCTCATTCAGGAACATATGACACCTGCCAGACAATGATGTGGCTTCGTTCTGCCTTGGAGAGGGCTGGTCTGATTCCATCTGGCAAACTTTCGTCAGTCTCATCATCTTCACCGTCACCTGCACAGAAAGAGTTATTGAGTGAAAGGAAAATATGTATTTATTTATTAGTCACAAGTAAGCTTACATTAACACTGCATTGAAGTTAGTGTAATTCCCTTAGTTACCACATTATCTGGATCAATGCACCTAACTAGCATGTCTTTCAGACTGTGGGCGGAAATCGGAGCACCCAAAGAAAATCCATTCAAGCACAGGAAGAATGTGCAGACTCCATACAGACAATGACCTAACTTCACTGCAGTGTTAATGTAAGCCTTATTTGTGACTAATACATAAATTTTACTTTATCTCGAGACCTGGTGAACCTTCTCATGCAATACTCCAAAGGCAGCCTAATCAAGGTTTCATATAGCTGCAACATATTTCCCAACTCTTATACCTAATGCCCTGGCCAATGAAGGCAAGCATGCTGTATGCTTCTTAATCACCTTGGTCACCTGTGTTGTCACTTTTAGGTAACAGTAGACATGTATGCCCAGATTCCCCTGTATGTTCATGTTCCTCAGGGTTCTGCCATTTACAGTACGATTCACATCTAAATTTGATTCTCCAAAATACATCACCTCGCATTTGTCCAGATTAAACTCCACCTACCATTTCTGTGCCCAAGTCTTCTTCAACAGAGGATATCCTGTTGTATCCTCTGACAATCCCAACATTATCAGCAACTCCACCGATCTTTGTGTCATTCGCAAACTTACTAATCAGGCCACCCACATTTTTGTCCAGATCATTTATATATATTACAAATAACAGGTCACAGTACTGATCCTTGCGAACAATATTAACTACAGATCTCCATTCTGAAAAACACCCTTCCAGATCTACTCTCAATCTTCTATAACCAAGCCAGTTCTGTATCCATCAAGCCAGCCCACCCAAATCCCATGTGATTTTAGTTTTTGGACCAGTCTGTCACATGGGACCGTATCAAACACCTCACTGAAATCCACATAAACTACATCTGCAGCCGTTCCCTCATCAATTATCTTTATCATCTCTTCAAAAATCTCAAATCATGTTGATGAGACACGACCCTTCCCCATACAAAACCATGCTGCCTGTCATTAACTAGTCCATTTTCTTCCAAATCTGCATGTATCCTGTCCCTCAGAATCTTCTCCAAAAGCTTGCCCAAAAGCTTCCCCATCACTGATGTCAGGATCACCAGCCTATAATTTCTTGGATTATCGCTGCTTCCTTTTTTAAACAATGGAATAACATTGACTATTCTCCAGTCCTCTGGAGCCTTGCATATGTCAAAGAGGATGTGAAGATATCTGTTAAGACTCCAGCTATTTCTCTCTTGCCTCTGCCATAACGTGGATAGGTTCCATCTGCCCCCAGGGACTTATCTACCTTAATGCAATTTAGGATGCCAAACACTTCCTCCTTCGATACACTGACATTCTCTAGAGCTTTCACACACCTATCCCCAAGCTCAACATCTGCCACGTCCATCTCCTTGGTGAACACTGATACAAAATATTCGTTAAGGATCTCACCTGCTTCCTGTGGCTCCACTCCACTGTCATTGAGTGGGCTTACTCTTTCTCTTCCTATCTTCTTGTTCTTAATATGCATTAAAAAGTCTTGGGATACTCCTTGACCCTGTTTGCCAAAGACATTTCATGGCCCCTTTTAGCCTTCCTAATAATATGTTAAAGTTCTTTCCTACTTTCTCCGTACTCCACAAGGGTTTGTCGGTTTTTAGTTATCTAGTCCTATTATATGCTTCCTTTCTCCTTTTGACTAAATTTAGAATTTCCCTTAACATCCATGGTTCCCAAATCCTGCCATTTCTATCCTTTATTTTTGCAGAGACATGCCTGTTCTGCACTTCAATCAACTGTTCTTTAAAAGCCTCGCACATGCCAGAGGCGAATTTGCCCTTAAGTAGCCACTCCCAATCCACATTCCCCAGTTCCTGTCTAATTTGGATATAACTGGCTCTCACCATATTGTAGAGATGCCGGCATTTGCCTGACGAAGGCACAAGAGTGTTGAAAGCTTGCAGATTTACTATCAAATAAATCGGTTGGATTTAAAATTGGTGTTGCTAAATTCTTACTGAGTTCTTCTCACCATATTAGGCAGCCTCACCCGAGGACCACTCTTGTTCTTATTCCTAACTACCCAAAATCGTATGGAATTATAGTTGGATTGTGGTCCGGCCCTGCTCATTCTTCAATGCCAAGTCTAGTATGGCCCCTCCCTGGTTGGATTGTCATAATAAAATTAATAATAATAATGATGCAGCTTTTCAAAGGTGAACATTTGCAATATGGTCTGTATTGTAGACACCGAGAATGACACCATAGTTATAATATTTACTTTGTGAATTGTAAGGTCTGATAAGAAAATATTATCATGTTGTTATCAAATGGACAAGACATTCGGAAATTATAATAACTTTGAAATCATGGGTTAACTCCCTAGTAATAAGAGAAATTTGATACAAGTATCCTTGTGGAAACATTGCAATAGTAATTTCTAGCTTTATCAAGACAATTAGGCCTATACTTAAAAAAAAACGTTATAAGTCCATAACATTGAAGTGTGACAAGGTGAGTGTTAGCATATTTTGTCTGCAGGGTGAATGATAGTGAGAACTGGACAAGTTGGTAGGTCACAGTGAGCAGGATGGTCTGTATAGGCAAGTTATTCAAATCCTATGTACAGAGTTATGTAAATAAGATGCATTAACATAAAGGTTAGAACAAATGGAGGTGAAGGACAGTAAATGCTTCAGAAATCAAAAGTTTTTTCTGTGTTATTTTGCGTGGTGGAGCCTGACTTACCGATCCTGAAGTCAATGTAGCCTTCGCCCCCACTGAGCACTAAGACTGGATGCAGCTTCCGCTCTTCCTGCTCTGGTGCTGTGGGCCCCGGGTTCTCTGTGGGGCTGTCCAACACACTGCCATTCAGTGTGGCAAGGACGTTACCTACCAGAAGAAGACACAAAGAGTCCTGAAGACCATGACAAAAGAGAACCCTCAAATTCACCACGAGAAACATTTCATGTTTGTGCTGACTATTAGCTGCAGATGATTCTTAATGAGTCTAGTAGGTCAAAGATCATGGGATTAAATGTTTCTTGAGTTTAGCATGGAAATCCCTTCAACCAGTGCACTTCCAGAAAAGCCCAGTCTTTCGTCACAGAATCCCTACAGTGCAGAAGGAGGCCCTTCTGGCCCAGTGAACCTGTACAGACAACATTCCCACTCAGGTCTGTTTGCTGGTCTGACCCCAATTCCTGAGGGCAGATTAGTTAATGTGATAGGTCTCCAGACCACCTCCAAGGTATAAGGAGAATAGAGATTTGGGCAGGGAGTGGGGAGAATTGGATCTGAAATTCAGAACATTATCAGTCACATTGTATTGAATAGCACAGGTTTCCAACAGGAGAAAAGGCACAGGAATACTTTAAAAATGCTTTTAGATATAACACATTGAAACAAGAAACAGGATCAGACCATTCAGTCTTTTCAGCCTGCACTGTCATTCATTTTGATGTTCTTGCTCTTGAGGGAGTGCAGCAAAGGTTTACCAGGCTGATTCCAGGGATGGCAGGACTGATGCATGAGGGGAGAGTGACTAGGTTAGGATTGTGTTCACTAGAGTTCAGATAATTGAGGGGGGAATCTCAAAGATTTATAAAATTCTAACAGGATTTGACAGGTTGATGCAGGAAGGATGTTCCTGATGGTGGGGGAGTCCAGAACCAGAGATCATAGTCCAAGGATTCGGGGTAGACCACTTAGGATGGAGATGAGACATTTCTTCATCCCAAGGGTGGTGAGCCTCTGGAATTCATTACCACAGGAAACAGCTGATGCCAAAACACTGAATGTATTCAAGAGGTGGCTGGATATAGCACTCAGGGCGAATGGGATCATAGGTTATGGGGAGAAAGCAGGATTAGGCTGTTGAGTTGGATAGTCAACCATGATTGTGATGAAAGGCGGAGCAGGCTCAAAGGGTCAAATGGCCTTCTTTTGCTTCCATCTTCTATGTTTCTAAACACTAAAGCGGGAGTAGGCCATTCAGCCCTTCATGCCTGCTCTGCCATTCATTTTGATCACGGCTGATCATCAAATTCAATATCCTGATCCATTCCCCTCCACCCCCTTCCTCAGCGCCTTAGGCATCACAATGAAAAAGAAGGGTTTCTTGGGGAAGTTACTTACCTGGCACAGATGCAAAGAATTTGACAGCATCCCTGTGTCCATGGAAACAGAGTTGAGCTTGAGCCATCGAACAATAGGGGATGAAGCTTCCAATTGAGGCCTTGTCACTGCTCTCATCAGCATACACACGGATCACTCCACCAGGGCGATTTCCTTCACTGCCAGTTGGTGAGGTCTTATTGGCTGCAACAATTACAAACAGTAAGGCCAATTTAGAACTTGGACTAATTTTTTACAAAGTTGGAAACACCAAGGTTCATGGTACACTGAAACCTGTTCTGACAACTCAGCTTTCACAGTGTAAACAGCCATTCACATTCAGCAGCCTGGGTGTCACCTTGAACATTTACCATTACTTCATCCTTCAAACTCCAAAAATTCTACAACTCTTCCAGAGATATGAAAAATACTTCAGTAAACTCAATCAAGAGTGATGCTGCGAATAAAGAGTACTGCGAAGGATAGCACTGTGGCACAGTGGTTAGGATTGTTGCCTCACAGCGCCAGAGACCTGGGTTTTACTCCCCGCTTGGGTCACTGTCTGTCTAGAGTTTGCACGTTTTCCCCATGTCTGTGTGGGTTTCTTCTGGGTGCTTTGGTTTCCTCCCACACCAAAGATACGCAGGTTAGGTGGACTAGCCATGTTAAATTGCCTCTTAGTGTCAATGGGAATTGGCAGAGTAAATATGGGAGCTATAGGGATAAGGCCTGGGTGTGATTCTGATCAGTCTGACTCAATGGCCTCCTTCTGCACTGTAGGGATTCTATAAATAACCCAAATTTTTCAACCCTCCTTAAAAAAAGGAACTTTGCTTTGGGATCAGAGAGCTGCCAATGCAACATTCTTGTTCAAGAAAGAAGATTAAACTGGATAGCTACAGACCAGTTAATTTATCAGCCGTGGGCAAACTCTTGAAAACTATTATTCAAGGTAAAATTAATACTTTCAAAATGCATGGATTAACTGAGGACAGTTAGCACAGACTTGTTAAAGGCAAAAGCAAATTATTTTTACAACTTTACTGTGCAGGAAGAGGCCATTTAGCTCATCAAATCAGCATCAATTGTCCCACTTTACCCAGGCCCTAATCCCATAATCCCACAAATTTACCCAGCTAATCCCCTAACCTACACATCTGGGGTAATTGCTGTGGATGCTGGAAATCTGAAATGTTCAGTGTGTCTGTATTGAGAAGAAAACAGATCATTTCAGATCAATGAACTGATAGGTCACCAAACTGAAACACTAACTCTGTTACGCTCAATAAAGACATTTGGGTCTGATTGGATAGTTAAAGGGCAAACAGTGGATGGCTTGAATTTTCAGAAGGAGCTTGATAATGGCACCTAACAAGAAATTTTTAGAAAAATTCAGACATAGCTATGGTTTTACTGATTCGCCATGCCCATCGTTGGACTTGGTAAGTAAATAAATATGACATGGAGTTGCCAGAACTGCGACTGGGGTAGGCACAGTAAGTAGTCTTATAACACCAGGTTAAAGTCCAACAGGTTTATTTGGTAGCACAAGCTTTCAGAGTGTCGCTCCTTCTTCAGGTGAGTGTGACTCACCTGATGAGGTGAGTGATTCACCTGATAAGGACTGGTGCTCCGAAAGGTTGTGCTATCAAATAAACCTGCTGGACTTTAACCTGGTCATTACTAGGGAAATACCAGCAGTAAGGCAATCATAGCATCTTCTTAGAAATTACTCAACTCATTTTGTCTCAAGACTTGGAATATACAGGTTTCAATGTAATGTCGAACCAAGGGTTATCCAAAATAACAGAACTCACACTAAACGTGCAACATGCAAACAGATGGCAGAGAAAACCCAGAGACCCAATGTGCTGTACTGCAACTTCCACACGGATATCACTCTTATAGACAGCAGTGCATGCAGTCAGTTGAGGAAGCATCTCCAAACCTCATGTGGACATTGGTGTCTCTAATTTCCTTTACTCTTAGCTAGCATTCTACCACACAAAAAAAAAATTAACAACGGTCTAAAAATGCCCATAAGTTGCAATATTTGTGCAGGTTTCTGTTTTGAGAGGGTTGGAGTGGAAACAATGATCGATGGTACCTGGTAAATATATCTGGAAATTTTTAGATAGAAAAATGCCTAAAAGTCAAATGATTGATGCTCTACTAAGGATCAGTAACCAAGCCTGGAAAAATACAAAAAACCTGCACTAGTGATCTACTTCACAAAACTACACAATAGTCAATGGTCCAAACCATTATATCATTATATTTTGTTTCTGAAGTTTGGAGATATTCCTTTAGAAAGCACTATCAAACCTTAAAAGAACATTAAATGTTCAACACTATAACTATAAGATCCTCATCAGCCAACACCAGTGGAGCTTGTGTAGTGTAAGTGCCAGCAAATCCACTTGTGCCCTATATTCTGATCTTTATCCACAACTTCCCTTCTATTCTTCCCCTTCTGCATTTCTGGGAGGTGGCAGTGTGGTGGGAGCGCTAAACATAAAACTACTTCCTCCTGTGATATGGACAGAATATTTTCGAACTTCCTACAAGGCTAGAGTGTATTCTTGTCGGTGACAGTTCTCACCTTGCACCAATCCAGGCACCAATGCACATCACGTCAGAGAGTAAAATTATCGAGAATCTAGGACTAACCTTGCTCCTGCTCAAGTCCTCTGGTGCATTCAAACATTGCAGTTTTCTCCTGACCTGGCGAGACATCTTATTTTTGGACAACACTGGTTGAATGAGAGTTCCTCATTTGACTCAAAATAGGGATTAAGAGCATTAATGTGCATCCAAATCGCTGAAGGAAGCAGCTAATGTCTCAATTTAAGCAAAAGATAATATTCATAGCAATCCCTTGGTACCACAATGGAGAGTGTTAGCATGTGTCTCAGTTCAAAGGTCATGAGGTGAAACACTGACAGTGCACTCAACTTCTCTGTCCTGAGGTAAATACACTCCTCACCGATCCAAACTGATACCCTTTCCTCAGAGAAATTGGCAATGGCTTAACAGTGTGAGGATCTAGTTAACTAAAGTCACCCACTGAGATTCTGCTGGGGGAGGCATGGGGAAGAAAAACAAAATTCTTTGAGGGTCAGGTTATCAAAGAGAAAAGTCACCATAAGATCTCCAAACTTGCATCACAAAGGAAGCATCTCATGGGGACAACAGTGAGGAAAGCGCTCAAATGTACCACACACGCACACAATTCTAAGATTTCCCCTTTTAAAACAAAACCTAATAAGTAGCTCAGATGTCATTATGAGAAACATGTCAATACATCACCTTTAATGGGACCCTTAAGGCTTCTATCAACTATATGTTTATTAGCACTGTTAGAGAAAAGGCTGGAAAATGTATCAGTAGCTTTGTGAGTTGCATCTCAAAAACATTTCAGTACATTGATAAACATTAGACTCATTAAGCTTCAGGATGAATAATGCAATATTAATGTGTTTGGAGTTAAATGGCATTGATTTTATTTCTGTTTCAATGATTTAATGTCTTAAAATGTCTTTGTTAAAATATTTATACCATTTCTTTTCTCCCCCGCAGCTAATCTTCCCGCCCTTTACACATTTATCTGCGTCTTGGACTTTATCCAGCTGGGCAGTGAAGTGGACTGTTTACAAGGCTCCAGCCTCTATCACAGATCTCCCATCACTGACTGATTTTCTTCCTATGGAAACTTCCTAAGGTTTTGTGCCTCACCCCAATACTCAGATAGAATTCAGGGTAGGAAATTGGATGGAGGAGAACAGTGGGAGCAAGTACACATCCTACATGGTTTAAACAGGGATATTGTCTAATGCACTGCCATGTGTGGCTCCTGTTTAATATCTCTGTAGATCACTCTACACAATGAAAATTACTTTAACCACAAACTACTTTGACGCAACATGAAAAGAGGTATATTTTCCTGTGACTATCCCTAGCTCCCTCCTTTGCCTTTATTTCTCATTTACATGTTACCCTGAATGACATCATCCCAAAACACATCAGGTTCCACCTCGATGCTGAAGGAAAGGCTTTGTCTCACCACTACTTTGCTGAACTCTTCACTTTCTCCGACTGGTCATACATGTACCTATTATCCATTACTGGGGGCAGCAGACATTTCCTTCAAATGAATATCAGAAAGATCAAAACCACTGCCTTTTGGTTCCCACTGCAAACTCTATTTCCTGGCCATTGACTCCATGCCTCTCGCTGGAAACTCTCTACAGGCTGAACGAGATGAGCTTCTAACCCATTTTCACTTCTTCTCAGGCTTGCATAAACATTGTCCAACCCTGTCCTGCTGCTGAAACCCTCTTCCATATGCCTTTACTACCTCTAGATAGTTCCACTGCTTCCCCCAGCCAAGCAACACAAATTCATTCTCTGCCTTCGTCTTAACTTGTGCCAAGTCCCACTCATCCACCTTGTTTGCTGACCTACATCGATTCCCGTTCCAGCAATACCTCAACGTTAAAATTCTCATCCTCATTTTTAATTCATTCCATGAATCCCCCCTCTCCTCGTTTAGCAGTTACCTGTAACCCTGCTTCACCCGTGCTCTTCCAATTTTGGCCTCTTGGCAACTGTGTTTTGATCTCTTTAGCCCCTGAACAATGGAATTTATTCCCAAACTTCTCCACCCCTTTTTTCCTTTAAGTCTTTCCCCAAAATGTAACACTTGGATCAAGCTTGAGGTTAGCTATTCCTAATAATGCCTTGGGTGGTCTGGTGTCACGGTTTGTTGGATTAACACTCCTGCAAAATGCCTTGGGATGTTTTAAGGTACTAAAGGTGCTATACAAATGCAACTTGCTGTCACACTTGTTAACTTTTAACGTGAAAGACTTAGTGCAAATATTGAAACAGGCTTCCCTGATTATATACATTAAAAAAAAACTCCCATCAGCATCAGAATAAAAACATACCCAATTCATTACTATTCATTAATAGAATCCCTACAGTGCAGAAGGAGACCATTCAACCCATTGAGTATGTATGAACCATAATCCCGCCTCAGGTCCTATTCTCATAATCCTACAAAAATATCCTGCTAATCCTCCTGACACCAGGGTCAATTTAGCATGCTCAGTCCACCTAACCCACAACACCTTTGGGCTGTGGGAGGAAACTGGAGCACCCAGAGGAAACAGACACAGTGAGAGCATGCAAACTCCACATAGACAGTGTTTGGGGCTGGAATTGAACTTCGAACCCTGGGGCTGTGTGGCCGCAGTGCTAACTACTGTGCCGCCGTGCTGTCCAGTGGGAAAACGGCGTTGAAACAAACAATTTCACTCAGACAGGGAGAAAAAAGGACCTAGAAGAAAGCTAACACGTTAAAAAAGAGGGCTAAGGTAGACCATAGATTATTCTATTCTGGATACATCGGTCAGCAAATTGTCCACACAGCCAAGAGGATGCAACGGCTGTAGTTTTGGACACTCAGCTGCTCTGTTCAATTTCTCGAATAGCTCAAAGCAGAAATAACACCGTGGCGAAAGTCAATACTGTCCTACAATGAGTTGAAGGAGGTGTGATGGGTGACCTGACTGTCACTTCTCTTTTTTGCTTGGCTAGAAATGGAGTTTCTGCCAAGGCAGGGGTTGTACTTGGCAGGCTGGAGAAACATACACAAGCAAAAGGCTGGTAAATTCAAATGTTAAGCTTCCTTAAACCCACAATATTCTGACTGACAGATGGATTTTCTATATTCCATTATCGGCCCGGATCCATCATTCTCTGCTTGAAAAGTGCAGACTTTACTCTGTCTCTGCTCTTTTCTCATACAATTGGACCCCCTAAATCCTATCTGGCCTTCAATACCTTGCTAAGAATAATGGCTTGCTGCACCTTCTTAGGGAAATAAAACTGGTTAATTTGACTGTCTTCTCCATTTTCATAACATCCAGATCAGCCTCCCATCCATTGACTCAGTCTACACTTACTGCTGCCTCAGCAAAGCAACCAGCTTAATTAAGGACCCAAACACACCTTGGACATTCTCTCTTCCACCTTTTTCCATCAGGAAAAGGATACAAAACTCTGAAGTCATGGACCAACTTCCCTGCTGCCATCATACTTTTGAATGGACCTAACTTGCATTAAGCTGATCTTTCTCTACACCCTAGCTATGACTGTAACACTACATTCTGCACTCTCTTCTTTCCTGCTCTATGAATGGTACGCTTTGTCTGGAGAGCACTCAATAAGTAATACTTTTCAATGTATACTAATAAATCAAATCAAAAACTAGCAAAATTTCGTCATTTCTGATGCCAAACATATTAGGGTGAACTGCAAATCCAGGGAATCTCTAACTACTTCCTGGTTTCCCATGCGATATCAAACGAACGTAGGATTTACTGGGTTTGTTTGGATGAAGAACGCATGGCAAATGCATGAGTGCACAATCTACACCTTGACAAATGAAAATGCAAGCATGGTGTGTGGATGGCGTGATGGAGGGGGAAAAATGATTTAAAAGGAAAAAAGACACAGCCAAAACAAAGCAGTCAGCTCTTGAACTTACCCCTGAAGCCCAGCAGTTGACCTCGATGCAAAACTACAGCTGGAGGAGGGAAGGGAGAAGAAAAGAGATTCAGAGAGGAAAGGGAGGGGGAAGAAGAGCAGACGATGCAGGGCTGTTAACAGGGGAGCCCGCAGGATAGGACTGGAACTGAAAAAGACAGGCACACTAACCTTATTGATTGCAAATATTACTGTGCATCATGTACACTCAGGCACACACTGCACACAAGCGGGCACACTCACACACTTACACCATTAAAATAAATATGTCTCCCTTAAATAACCAACTGACAAGATGCATTTTGGTTACACTTATCTCACTGGAGAATTCAATAAAAAAACACACAAGTTGTCCAAAAATAACCAGTAAATTTCAATCATGAGCCACAAGATACAGATATTTCTGATCTTCTCAGACCATGGAGAAATACTACAACCAGTCTCATTGGGGTAATGTTGAGAAATAACCAGGGCTTCCGGTCCGGATCACTGCCCAGCAGTCTGCTAGGCATCTGCTATTGTTGCTATTTGGGTGAGGGCAGGTTGGACTTGCCTGTGATTTCCCTCCCAACCCTGCACAGCACTAGCCTGCTGCTGACTTGTGCCTTTTACACTCTCACCGGTCAGGTTGGTCATGTATCGCAGAGTACTCACAGAACCAAATATCAGGAAGGAGTCAATGCCTTCAGGAGTGGAAGAAAGGAAGGGAGAAAACTAACAGAAAATGAGGATAAAAGAAACATACTGCAGAGCATAGTCAGGTTTGAGAACAATGCAAACTTTGCACAAGCACACAAATCCATTGTAATACCGCCATTCCCTTGCACTCCAAGTAGCGATCCCAATGTGATACAGCGTCAAAAGCTGATCCAACCACACAATTCATATATATCATTCCCACTATTGATAAAACATTACTTCAAATCAAAACTTCCAATCTACAATCTCAAATGAGGATGTTATATTTAATATTGTGCCCAAGATAATGCTACAATCTTCTAGCTTCTCACAGAATCCCTATAGTATCTCAGGAGGATGCCATTTAGCCCATTGAGTCTGTACTGACCACAATCCCACCCTGGCACTATTCCCGCAACCCCACACATTAATCCTCCTAGTCCCCTAATACTAAAGGCCAATTAGCATGGCCAATCCACCTATCCCACACATCTTTGGAACGTGGGAGGAAACGGAACACCCGCAGGAAATCCACGCAGACACATGGAGAATGTGCAAACTCCACACAGACACCGGAATTGAATCCAGGTCCCTGGTGCTGTAAGGCAGCAGTGCTAACCACTGTGCCACCTTGATACCCCACATTTGAATTTTAATTTGAACAGCTGAATTTCTAAAGCGAGACCTCCACCCTCATCATTTTCATCCTTTGTAAAACCTTATAGGTTGTGTTTAGATCTATTCTAAAAAAAACAATTACCACAACTAGTTTCCAACAAAACCATGCTAATCATGTTTTCTGGTGTGCAGGTTGTCCATAGGATGGTGAGAGATCAAGAAGTTCCCATAGAACTGCAAGGATGTAATTGCTCAGGAGTGACTGTGGGGAGTGTTGACAAGAATGTTGCTGGTACATGAAAATTGCAGGTAAGACTGGATATGTTAGGTTAATTTTCCTTAGAAAGGAGGAAGCTAAGGAGCTAATTCAAAATTATACAAAATTATGAGGGACTAGACAGGATAGAAAGGAAAGACTTGTTTCCCCTCACTGAGGGGTCAATTATCAGGGGGATAGATTTAAAACGACTGGTAGAATGATTAGAGCAGACATTAGGGGAAACTTTTTCACCCAGACAGTGGTGGGCATCTGGAATTCACTGCCGAAGGTGGTGATTAAAGGCAGAGATGCTCAACCTATTTAAAAGGTTCCTAGATCTGCATCTCAGGTGCTAGAACTCCCAACGCAATGGACTTATGGCTGGAACTGGGACTAAAACGAGTGACTAGTGTGTTATTCTTTTTTTTTTGGTTGGTACAGACACAACGTGCAGGATGTTACTGCCTCGCTTGAGCCATTCAGCCCACTGGCCGGAACTCTACCAAACTGGTAGACTTTTAGAGTTCCTGCTAATGGGCTGAATAATATTTTCCGGTACCGTAACATTTTCACTGTGTTAAAACCGTGAACTAGTCAGTAGTAAGGTTGTGTAAAGAACTTTGCTAGGATAAGGAAGCTGACATCAGTGGGCAAGTTGAAACTTGGGTTAAGATGACTTTCATGAATTGTTCAATCCTCACTCTGGTTTATCAGCTGAATCCTTTTGATTAGGTGCAGGCTTATTTTCCATTCTATTCCATTTCCCCTTTAGATCACATTACAGAAAAGCACCATATAATCCCTGCAGTATGAAAATTATAGCCTCTTAAGCTATATATTTATATATCGGAATATGAAGATTATTTGCCTGTCCAGTTGTATCAGATATCCAATGGCATTTAATCCCTGATGCCAATGACATTACCTGAACCATCTCCCTTCGTTACTGATAAGCATTGTTCCAAGGTAGTCTCTCATTCACTTTTCACATTACCTGAAATAACAGCTCTGTCACTCTTGTAGATGAAGTATGTTTCAGTGTCTCCACTGGAGTATTTTCAGTTGACAAAACAGTTTCCCAAAGTGTTATTAGAATTCTCTAATTTATTTGAAAAGAATGTCAACTATTTATTTTATTTATTTACAAGTTTCACAAGTAGACTTACATGAAGTTACAATGAAAATCCCTTAGCTGCCACACTCCAGCACCTGTTCGAGTACACCGAGGAAGAATTTAGCATGGCCAATTCACCTAACCAGCACATTTTTTGGACTGTGGGAGGAAACCACAGCACTGGGAGAAAACCCACACAGACATGGGGAGAATGTGCAGACTCCACACAGACAGTGACCCAAGCTGGGAATCGAACCCATGTCCCTGGTGCTGTGAGGCAGCAATGCTAACCACTGTGCCACCGTGCCACTATTTGTATGATTAGCCTGAATATTTAACTCTGTACTTATGATTACATCACTGCTTTCAATGAATATTACTGATCTAAATTAACATTAAATATCTAATCGACCTAAGTGCAGACACTTGACAATCACTCGCACAGCACTGGTAGAAAGATACAAGCAGGAGAATTCCTCAGAAATGCATTAAACCTTCATCCCAGTTTATCCAGATGGAATGAATAAATCCACTGTAGAATTGTCAATTCAAAAATATACTCTTCCTATGTAAGAGCGTAGGATTTGAAGAATTGCACCTCAAACATGCCAAAAATATTCCATTTATTAGCCACAATCAATCAGCACATTACATACAAGTAATCTAGATCTTCATTAATAACATGAAATACACACACACACAGCATGTCAGCATAAACACACACACCCGCTTGCTTGCACTTACACACAGTTAAGCAATTAATCAGACCCACTAGTTGCACTAAGTAATAAAGGTATTTTCTGGCCCACACTACATAATTTTGTTTAAGAGCTGCTTTGAAATATTGATTTACCAAAATTGTATCACTATACACTCATAGTTAAATGAGTTGTGGAGGATTGTGTTCATGAATAGATCCAGTTAGAATTAACATACTCAAGTATTATACATAACTGCTCTAGTTTAATTAGAAACACAGAAACTCTGCAATGCAACAGAAGGCCATTCAGCTCATCGAGTCTGCACTCACAACAATCCCACACAGGCCTTATCCCTGTTTAGTTACTCTACTAATCCCTCTAACCTATCTCATCCCAGGATACTAAGAATTAATTTAACATGTCCAATCAATCTAACCCACACATCTTTGGACTGTAGAAGGAAACAGGAGCACTTAGAGGAAACCCACCCAGACACGGAAAGAACATAGAAACTCCACAGAGACAATGACCCAGGTCAGGAATCCAACCCAGATCCCTGGAGTGGAGAGACAGCAGTGCTAACCACTGTGCAGCCCCAAGTTATTCAAACTGAGAGGGTTTTCACAACGCCTGACAGTGCATCATTTACTGTGAATTAAGTGCAATGTATGACATTGAATTGAGGGGCTGGAATTTGCTCAGGAAATGACAGCATGTGTTTCAATGTATAAATCAGCAGCAACTTCTGACAAGGAACAACTACCTCATCGATTGCAAATACTAACTACAGAACCATTTGTGCCATTTTGCTGCTAGCTTCACAAAAAAAAGGCACCTTCCTGTTAACCGCCCCACGAGTTTCATGCAGTTACAATACTTGCACATTAACAAAAGATCGTTAAGTTTGGCAATCAATATTGTAAGTATTCTTTTAACAGTATGTTAATGATTGTTAAATGCCTCTCTGGTTCAGAAGGTGAATCAGTAGAATCAGTAAAAGTGTGAAGTCTCTTTTCCTTGTATAATAAATTGATATTTGTGATTTTTTATTTTTGCTTTGTGTCTTTTATCTTTTGCTCTCCTAGTCAAAACTTTTTCTATTTTTCATTCTATACCTGATTTTATATTATATTAAAGTTTATTTATTAGTCACAAGTAAGGCTTACATTAATACTGCAATGAAGTTACTATGAAATTCCCCCGAGTTGCCATACCTTGGTGCCTATTTGTGTCAATGCACCTAACCAGCATGTCTTTCAGACTGTGAGAGGAAACCCACACCATACGGAGAGAACCAAGCTGGGAGAACAATGTCCTAAGCCAGGAATCAAACCCGGATTCCCTGGCACTGTGAGGCAGCAGTGCCAACCACTCTGCTACCATGCCACCCACCTATTTTAATTCATGTCAGGAAGTTGAGGTAGTTTTAAATTATATTTATGGGAATTAGAAATAAGGCGCAGCTTTAAGTAAAAACAAAATACTGCGGATGCTGGAAATCTGAAATAAAAACAGTAATGCTGGATAGACTTGGCAGGTTTACCAGCACACGTGGACGAAACTTTGAATTTGTTCTTCTATCCACAGACGCTGCCAGTACCGCTGTGTTTATCCAGCGCTTTCTGTTTTAATTATAGCTTGAAGTAAATTTAAATCTGTGCTCTTGTATTTGAAACGGTTAACTATTTCAGTTTGGTTCAGGTGCCTGCGTGGCAATGACAGTTTAAAAAAGGATAATAAACATGACTTAAAAGGAAATTGTTGCCTCGCAACCAGAGGCCACTCTAGCTTAGAAAGAACTTTTGAGTTTAGTTTAGGTTGAATCCAGCAGAAGCTGGGAAAAAATAGACTTCCCAAAAGAGTGAAAGATATCAGAAACTAGGGAGTTAGAAGATCAAGAATGTCCAAAGATGCATGGGTTAGGTGGATTGTCTATGCTAAATTGGCCCTTAGTGTCAGGGCACCAGCTAGGATAAAATACTAGGAATTTAACCCCAAACTAGGGTTATGGGGATAAGGCTTGGGTGGGAGTGTGGTCGGTGCAAACTCAATGGGCCAAATGGCCTTCTTCTGCACTGCAGGATTCTATGATGTTATATCTCAAGTAGACAATAAGTTAAAAGAACAAAGTACAAGAAGTTGAACATGGTCCTGTTCAGGAAAATACAAGTAAAAGGCAGAGAAAGTGCTCTGAGGTAGAGACAGCTGCAAGAACTAGATTTAAACTAAGAAGCCAGACATCCAGGGTAACTCAAAAGTTTGGTGACATCTTCACACAGCTTGTGAAGCAGTGGTGTTCTGTTGGTGTGGCTGGGTACCTGAGAGATTGCTTTAAATGCATGTGAAAGTTCAAGGCAGAGGAACACCGAAAGGAAGAGACTGAAATCCTGGAAGTGGATCCTTGGTGAAGAAATCCAATGGGAAGTGTCATTTGCTAGAAGATTCCAAAGCAGATTTTTCCAATCACCATTCTTCAAAACACTCACGTGTAAATTCCATGAGATACACCGGTCGCTAAGTGACAAGCATTTGGGAGAATTTGATGAGAAATCCACAGAGGTTGTGGTGCATCTGGCAACATCTGGTTTTAGAATGTGGTGCAACGTTCTAAAACGGATGTTTTACTTATTGTTTTACATGAATTTCAACTTACTGAAAACATTAGAGTATAAGATCCATTTTGATAATCAATGAATTCTCTACAAATCTTAGTACATCTGGTAGAGATATTGGTGGGGTGAAGGAGTGGTGCATTATAGTTAATCCTTTCTTGTTTAATAAATGTATAACTTTTGTTAAAGGTTAATCGGCAGTTCTGTGACTCTATTCATTCATGTCCCTAAACAAAAAAAAGTGACGGTCGATTAAGCCAGTGTTCTATTCTGGGATCAAATGTCAACTGGGATTGTAACATTCACTTTCCTCTCAGTCCCTTCTGTTTATTCCTCAATCTCTAATTCACATTGGTTAAAGACATACATTCAGCAAATATGGTCAGTGTGTGACACGGTGGCATTGTGGTTAGCACGGCAGCCTCACAATGCCAAGGATCCAGATTCAATTCTGACTTGGGTCACTGTCTGTGTGGAGTTTGCATATTCTCCTTATGTCTGCATGGGTTTCCTCCCGGTGCTCAAGTTTCCTCCCAAAGTCTGCAAGATGTGCTGGTTAGGTACACTGGCCATGGTAAATTCTCCCTCAGTGTACCTGAACAGGCGACTCGGGCATTTTCACAGTAACTTCACTGCAGTTAATGTAAGCCTACTTCTGACAATATTAAATAAACTTAACTTTAAGATCCTGGATGTTTGTTGTACATACAATGCCATTATCAGCTCACACTTCTGGCTTCATTCAGTGTGAAAACTAATTTTGGCTGAAGGGTGCAGTCTCTAATGAACAATGAGATTCCCAGTTCAGGAAATTCCAGCTCAATGTTATTCCATATGACTAAATTTGTAAGATTTTGTATGGGTATAGAATCATAGAATCCCTACAGTGCAGAAGGAGGCCACTCCATCCATCAAGCCTGTATTGACAACAATCCCACCCAGGCCCTATTCCCTTCCTCCCACGTATTTACCTTGACAATAAGGAATGATTTACCATAGCCAGGCTGCCTAACCCGCACATTTTTGGACTAGAGGAAACCAGAGAACTCGGAGAAAACCCACGCAGACACAGGGAGAACATGCAAACTCTGCAGAAACAGTGATCTAAGGTGGGAATCAAACCCGGATCCCTGGTGCCATGAGGCAGCAGCGCTAACCACTGTGCCACCGTGCTGCCCTTCACTTTAGCTATTTTTCCTTATGTACTTGTACAAACTTGATCTAATTTTATATTCTTTACTAATTGTCTTTCATGCTCTCAATTTTTTTTTGAGTCATCCTTTACTGGTTTCTAATTTTTTTTCCCAACTTTACTGGACAATTACTTTTCTTAGCAGCACTGTACATGTACCTTTTAGTTTGATATCACTCTTAACTCCTTTAAATTAGCCACAGTAGGTTTTCTAGTTTGCATTTGTGCAACTTGTATTACGGAACTGAGGTGACTGCTCAGGTGAAATTACTCATTCACATATCATTGGGTGTGCTTTAGTTCCAATTTTAGATCTGCCATCATTTTTTGGCGGACTATCATCGTGAAGGCTGAACCTCCCTCTGCTACAACGCCCTGTGTTCATAGTTATGCAACATTACATTTTGTTGCAATTTATGTTTTATCTTGAAGCACCAACTCCTCAAACGTAATCTTTTTGTACATAATAATTAATTTGTATATGAGGACAGCATCAACTTTCTCCTCAATAGATTTCCTGGGTTAAACATTCAAATTTTTGAACTACCACCAGATTTTTGGATGTTGAATTAAGAATAAAGACTGCCTCATCCAAGCACGTTTTCACACATAAATACTCCCCAATGATTATTGTTATAGAGTTCCTACATTGCAGAAGGAAGCCAGTTGGCTCATCAAATCTGCAAATGACAACAATCCCACTCTGTACCAAAACCCCACATACATACCTCCTAATCCCTCTACACATCCTGGGACATCAAGGGGCAATTTAGCATGGCCACTCAACCTAGCCCCACATCTTTGGACTGTGCAGAGAAACTGGAGCACCTGGAGGAAACCCATGCAGACACAGGGAGCACGTGCAAACTCCACGCAGACATCAACCCAAGATGGGAATTGAACCTGGGTCCCTGGTGCTGTATGCCAGCAGTGCTGACCACTGTGCCACCATGCCACACTTGTCATTTCTACAAATGATGTAAATCATTTCTTCTGCATCAACTCCCACTTTATAATGTTGTGGTGTAGTTTATCTAGAAGAACTCCAACATTATCAAGCGCTTTTAGACCTACAACTATCCTGGCTGCACCTGTTGAGAAATGATGTGATTGCGTAAGTACAATTAAACACACATGAATCTCCAAAAATTCTGAAATTAAAACTGAATATAGTCAAATGTTTAAATATTCAAGCGAATGCAATTCTTTTGTTAGGCTTATTCATTGGTACATAACAACACAGACGGAGCACTGTCATCTTCTATCTTTCAACTTCTATTAAAATGCTTTTAGATCATGATTCATGACCAAGATTCATTGGTGTTACTTTTTTTTGGTAACCTGGTAGAACAGTTGCCATCTTGTTTACAGGCCTAATGAGCTTGTGGCACACTGGAAACCCCCATAAAGAACACAGGTCAAACAAGGTTAGCTTACTTTCTGTCAGGGGGATAGAGATCACCACTCCATTTCCTGTCCCCACCCAAAGACGGTTTCCACCAATGAGCAAAGCTGTGATTCGCACGAAAGAGAACCCCAATTTGCCAGTACCTGTCAATCAAAGCAAGAGATTTCAGAATTAGTTGACAAAAGATAAAGAGCGATGCAATTTGTACCAGACATGACCTGAAGCAGAATCTTAATAATTACCCCTGCTCCCCCAGAACAGACTGATGCCTGACTTTAATTTCAATCAAATTTATTAAAAAAAACATGGGAAGCAGATGACTCTGACAGAAACTTGAACACCAGAGAAACTGCATGAATGGACAAAACTGATTGTTTATGCTATTTCTCCAGGAACTCTACTGCTCTTTCACTGAAACTACCTGGGTCTTCATATTTTCATTCATTCATTTCTTTGAGCCATTTGTACCTCTAGCCAATGTTAAACACAACTTATTTCCTTACGCAATAACGTAAGTGCAGAAGCAAACCAAAATGTTGCAGCAAATGCAACGCTCCCACTTGAAGGGCCGGCCGGTTCTAACAATACAGTGGCCTCCCAATCACAAGAAACAACAGGCTCAGCAACAGGGTATCCAACTCCCTTGGAGCATTCCCAGTCGCTCTGGCAGTTGATTGCCAGACTCCTGTTTAAGATGATGTCAAACACAATCTCAGTTATCACCTAAACTTTGACTCTGATCTGTGGAAAATTTTGAGTGGTTCTTGATCAGATCTTTTGATAATGAACAATTCAGCTCACTGCTGGGAATGAAACGTCGGAGGGAAACACACTCTGCAAATCGTGCTTCCTTCCAAAAAGTGCATTAGCAATGGAGAAAGACGTCTGTGAGGAACAACACCATACTCTCTTCAACAAATGGAAGGGCCAGGAGAGAGAAAGATCCTAAAATATAAGGAAAGATAATGCTGAAAGGAATGATACTCTGTTAGGATGACAATATTATAGTAGTTGTTGTATAAGAAAAAACACAACATTGAAGGCAGTAAGCTCATCATTATATTAAGGTGTAAATGAAGAACCATACCTAGCATCTTACTGACATAAGGCTCAATGTCTACATCTTGTAAATGTTGATGTGTGTGTGCATGATATAAGCGCAATGTAGAATCCAGGCGAATTGATATCCAAACTCCATCGCCAATCCATGCCAATTGGCGCACTTGGCTTTCCCTTCTTGGGTGAGCATCAAAAGACTTCTGTTGAAGAAATAACAAGCGAGAGAATAATGAGTGTTTGATCAATGAGTCACCTGATTCTGCAGGTATAAGAATATAAGACTATTACAACAAACAACCCAACCCAATAACCTCTTATTACATGATGCAGGCATCCCAATTGCACGCCCAATGAGAATAAATTAAACCATGGACTGGGACGGTAAAGCACACTGCTCCTTCATGTCCGGCAGTCAAGTCAGAATCCACATTACAGGATGAAAATATCTGTCAGCAGTCAGGATCTTTCTAACATGAGCTGAGCTTTGACAGTACCAATCCAGTATCAACCCAGTACTAATCCAGTACCAATTTAGTACCAATCCAGTAGTATCAATCCAAAAGTATCAACCCAGTATCAATTCAGTTACGTCAACTCAGTACCAACCCAGCAGTACCAATCCAGTATCAATTCCTGTAGTATCAATCCAGTACCAACCAGTACCTATCTAGTAGTATCAATCCAATACTGTCAACTCAGTACCAACCTAGGATTAATCCAGTAGTATCAATCCAGTACTAATCCAGCAATACCAATCCAGTACCAATTCCAGTAGTATCAATCCAGAACCAACTAGTACCAATCCAGTAGTATCAACCTACTACCAATCCAATAATATGAACCCAATACCAACCAGTACTAATCCAGTTCCCAATGCGGAAAATGGAAACATTTACCTGGCATTACTGGTGCTTTTCTGAACTGTGGCTGAGGTAAGATAGGTATGTGGAGAGATTTATTTTGCTTTTATTTATTCGTTATAAAACAACTTCAGTGAACTATGGGTATAGGTGGGAAATAGCTCCATTGCCCAACATTGAAATCTTATAATCTGACATTAAAATGAACCATGGAAAAGGTCTGAAACTATATACTTGTATATGTATTTCATAGAAGTTGCAGGTGCCTGGAACTCTTTTTTTTGTTGTCTATAACACAATCTCTGATTTTTACTATTGTAAATAAACTACCTGAGGTGTGCTGTTCCAGTTAATATATGGAAACCTCTCACAAGGCATAATTGCAATATCACGAACAGCTGGAAACTGATGAGCAAAAATCAAATGTTTCCACTGAACTCTCATCCCATCATGCTGGACTTAGTGACTGAAGCATGAACTCAGCTGGAACTTTTAACTTCAGTCAGGATGTAAATTGGATGATATTGGATCAGCTACCCACCATACAATCTGTCTGATTTGCTCGTTCATTAGGTCACTGATATGGAAAACTGGGTCTTTATAAAATCATTGAATTCCTACAGTACAGGTGGTGGCCTTTTGGCTACTGAGTCTGTATCAACCTCAATCCCACGCAGGCCCAATTCCCATAACTCCACATATTTACTTCACTAATCCCCCTAACGCTAAGGGACTATTTAGCATGGCCAATTGTCCTAACATGCATGTCTTTCCACTATGGGAGGAAACCAGAGCACCCGGAGGAAACCCAAGCAGGCACAGGAATAATATGCAAATTCCACACAGTGACCCGAGGCTGGAACTGAACCCTGGTCCCTCAAGATGTGAGGCAGCAGTGGCACCTAGGACATATACTGGGGGCTGATTCAACTATGTCTATTTTACACATCAATGAAGTTGGAAGTTCCGATCCATATCAACTTTTACGAATGGACCAGATATGCAGAAAGAAAGAGAATTAAAAGACCATGGAGATTGGATACACTCATAGGATTGGGACCTATCGGTCACATGAAGGATAAACAACACTATGAACTGGCTGGATAGAACTGCGCATTATAATTTCTGTGCAGTGGTGTATTACAGATCACTGAGTGAGTCTGACATGTGGCATTTACATACATGTCTTGGTCTGGAGATATGCACAGCAAGGGCAGAAGCTCCAACTTTCACTCCACTGCAAATGTGAAATGAGAAAAATCCTTTTCACACAGTAAATGGTTTGGGTCTGGAATGCACTGCTGGACAGCGTGATGGAGGCAGGTTCAATCAAAACATTCAAAAAGGAATTAGGCAGTACCTGAAAAGGAAAAATATGCAGGGCAATGTGGAGAGGACAGAAAATAGAACAAAGTAAATTGTTCACTCAAAGAGAAGGTCCAAATGTGATGGGCCAAATGGCCTCCTTCTGTGCTGAAACAACTCGTGATTTATTTTCACATTCCCTTATCTCAAGCCCCCGCACTATATGGATTCCAGACTGAGCCATTTTAGTTACAAATACTTTTATCAAGCTAAACACAGTTCTCAAGGGTTAAATTTGCAGAGCAACATGACTAACAGGTATAATTTTGGTTTCAAATTGGGTGTCTGATGCAGCAATCCAGGGGCAATGAAAGATAATTTGACATTCCAGCGACTGTGCAAATTCACTGCTACCACTGTAACAATCTCTATTTGATCTCAGCAGGAGTCACTGACAAACACAACTGGTAAACTGTGCTCAAGGAGCTGCAGGAAGTCAGGTTTTCAGAAGGGGACAGAGGGAGATACAAAAGCAGGAGACAAGCAAGCAGGAAAGTGCTGCAAGGGCTGGTCTGGACAGAGTAGACTGGGGAGAAACCACACTGTCCAGCAATGCATTCTAGATCCTTAGCTGTCACCGTGTGAAAAAGGAAGCCATCTGACCCACCACATCTGGACTACCCCTCCAAGTGAGCAGTTCATTTTATTCTATTCTTCTACCCTCTCCACATTGCCTTGCATATTCTTTCTTTTCAGATAGAGTTTAATTCCTTTTTGAATATTTTGATTGAACCTGCCTCTATCATGCTGTCCAGCAGTGCATTCCAGACCGCAGCCAATCACTGTATGAAAAAGATTCTTCTCACATCACTTTTGCTTCTTTTGCCAATTACTTTAAATATGAGCCCTCTCGTTCTTGATCCATTTGCAAGTGAAAAGGTGGAAGATTACAAGGGTGAGTGGGTACAGACAGAAGGAGGGCATTCAGTTCCTCTTGGTCTAGGGGCCAGAATGTAGACAGTTGTGTAAAGTCTAGCAATACAATCCGCTGAGGCAGGGTAGCCTGTCATGTTCATGAATTTAATGTTATTAAATAGTAATTTAAATCAGTAATCAAAAGGGAAAATGCTGGATTCAGCACTTTGGTTTCAGATTCCAGCATCTGCAGAAATAAGTTTTTATCCAATGTATTTAAACCGTATATCTGTCCCTGTGGCAATAGCTCCATGCTTGCTGCATTTATTGGTATTTATTTTTTAGACTGAATGAAGTTTATTACTTCCACACTTGCTTTGAGTACAAGTTTGAACATGCTTTTCTTAAGGATTAAGATTCAGTTCAAGGCTTAAATCTCAACTGATCATTTAAAGTTAAAATTGTTTAAGTTTATTTATTAATCACAAGTATCTTACATTAACACTCCAATGAAGTTACTGTGAAAATCTCTTAGTCGCCACACTCCAGCACTCGTACACTGAGGGAGAATTTGGCATAGCCAATGCACCTAACTTGCACATCTTTGGACTGAGAGAGGGAATCGGAGCACCTGAAAGAAACACTCGCAGACATGGGAAGAACGTGCAAACTCCGCACAATGACACAAGCCGGGAATCGAATCTGGGTCCCTGGCGCTGAGGCACTAATGCTAACCACTGTGCCACCTTGCCACCCCATTTGTAGCTTTTCTTTTAAAGACAGCTGTGTTTAATTGACGTTTTGTTTTTGGAACCAGCACATTCTGCTCAGGGTAAGACAGGTTTTATAGTTAATAGCAAATTGCTGAAATCTGAGACATAAGAACATAAGAAATAGGAGGAATAGGCCATACAGGCCCTTGAGCCTGCCCCGCTATTCAATAAGATCATGGCTGATCTGTAGTGGTTCAGTACCACTTTCCCACTTTTTCCCTGTAACCCTTAATTCCCTTGTTAATTAAAAACCTATCCACTCTTGACTTGAACATATTCAGTGAGGAAGCCTCTACCACCTCATCAGGCAGAGAATTCCAAAGATTCACCACCCTTTGAGTGAAGAAACCCCTCTGCAACTCGATCTGAACCGACCCCCCCCAATCTTGAGGCTGTGCCCTCTAGTCCTGCTATCTCTGTTAAGCGGGAAGAGTCTCTCAACCTCTACCTTATCCATCCCCTTCATTATCTTATACATTTCTATAAGATCCCCTCTCAGCCTTCTAAACTCCAAAGAGTACAAACCTAGCCTATTCAGTCTCTCCTCATAATCCGAAAACAGAAAATGCTGGAAGATCTCAGGAGATCTGACAGCATCTGTGGAGAGAGAACAGAGCCAACATTTTGAGTCTAGATGACCTTTCATCAGAGTTAGAAACAGAATTTTACTGTATTTAGCATAGGTACAATGGAATAAAGCTGTTTAACAACTGAAAAGAATCATCACCTCGTCTGCTGAGATCGAAGACAGATAGTGACCTGAGGCTGGAATTGATGCTGGGTATTTGGTTAGCACAGCTGCCTCACAGCGCCAGGGACTTAAGTTCAATTCCAGCCTCGGGTCACTGTCTAGGATGAGTCTGCCCATTCTCCCTGTCTCTGCATGGGTTTCCTCTGGATACTCTGGTTTCCTCCTACACTCCAAAGATGTTAGGCTGGGTTAGGTTGATTCGCTAATTAACCCTAATGTCGAGGGATTAACAGGGTAAATGAAGGTTGGGTGATGGGAATAAGGCTTGGATGGGATTGTGGTGGTTTTAAACTCAATGGGCCAAATGGCCTCCTTCTCTATTGTGGAATTCTATGATAACTGTGATACTTGTCATGGATAACTGGTTCAATTCACAATGAGTTGCACTGTCACAGGTCAGGATTAGAAAAGCGAGTAACTGTGAATAACTCCTGTGAAAGTAAGATAAGTAGAATGTTTGAATATGATAGACCGGGAATCCTGAATTTTAATATTTTGACTATATATAATTTGATTCACGTCTGAAACATAATCTATGGACTATTTTATAAATCATACAATCTGGTTTGTATCTTGCTGACAAGTAATGCTTCAGCCCATTTTCAAATGTGGCAGTGCAACTGCCATCATTTTTTAAAATTAATTTTTTTGTTCTTTCATGGATATTGTCATCACTGGCTGGCCAGCCAACATTTAGTGTCTATCCCTAATTGCCCAAGGCAGTTAAGAGTCAACCACATTGTTATGTCTCTGGAGTCACATATAGGCCAGACCGGGTAAGAAAGGCAGATTTCCTTCCCTAAAGAACAGTCATCAGTGGAGTTTTAATTCCAGATTTTTTATTGAATTCCAATTCCATCACCTGCCATGGCCGGAATCAAATCCAAGCCCCCAGGGCATTTCTGGATTAATAGTCCAGCAATAATACCACGAGGCCATCGCCTCCTCTAATTATTTAAAATGAAATTTCCCTAGTTGACACATTGATTTTTGCCTCTTGCTGTGACCTACACAGAACCAAAGCGTGACAGGATTTCTAAGGAATTGGGGTCGTTAATTTTATTCAGAAAAAATAAGATAAAATAAAACTAGTGATTAAAAAATAGGCTAAAATATATTTCCTGCTTATTTTAATTGTGATTGCAACATATTACTGAAATGATTTTATTCAAAACTGGCATTCTTTCCTATCTAAAAAATCTTGAGTTCTCAGCCAAGTGTTTAATATTATAGACACAGATTTCACCAACACATATCTGGTTCTACATGGAGTCAGCTAAGAAAATTCTCTATACTGCACATTTACATTTACATTAAAATACTTATGATAGCGTCCTCTTCATGTTGTCCATTCCTACTGTTTTTTGTGCTCCACAGTAATTCACTTTGGCAGGAATAACAAATGTGTAGAGTATAGGGCTAATAGTAGAACTCTTAATAGTGTTGATGAACAGAGGGATCTTGGTATATATGTGCATAGATCCCTGAAAGTTGGCAATCAAGTCGATAAGGTTGGTAAGAAGGCATACGGAGTCTTGGCTTTTATTGGTAGAGGGATTGAATTTTGGAGCCGCAACGTCATGTTGCAACTGTACAAAACTCTAGTGCGGCCGCACTTGGAGTATTGTGTGCAGTTCTGGTCCCCACATTATAAGAAAGATGTGGAGGCATTGGAGGGGGTACAGAGGAGGTTTACCAGGATGTTGCCTGGTATGGAGGGCATGTCTTATGAGGAGAGGCTGAGGGATTTGAGGTTGTTTTCGTAGAAAGGAGGCGGCTAAGAGGAGACCTTATCGAAACATATAAGATGATTAGAGGTTTAGATAGGGTGGACAGTGATAGCCTTTTTCCTGGGATGGAGAAAGCTAGCACGAGGGGACATAGCTTTAAATTAAGGGGTGGTAGTTATAGGACGGATGTCAGAGGTAGGTTCTTTACCCAGAGGGTGGTAAGGGTATGGAATGCCCTGCCTGCTGCAGTTGTAGATGCGCCGAGTTTGGGGGCATTTAAGAGATCCGTGGATAGGTTTATGGATGAAAAGGGAATGGTTTAGGTTAGAGGGTCATTGCTTTTTCTTAATTGGTCGGCGCAACATCGAGGGCCGAAGGGCCTGTTCTGCGCTGTAATGTTCTATGTTCTACAGTGCTGACCTTCTAATGGCCATTTCATGATGTTCTCCTTTAGCCCACTAAGGTATGAAGACATAGCCAGAAAATAACGATGAATCGCCCCAATTTAACATCTATCCCATTGCTTTCCCCATTACTGGTGTTGTTAATAAGTCCATGGTATCTGCCACCTCAGAATATGCTGGCCCCTAATTTTTACAAGTGCTGCTTGTCCCTCTGTTCTTCATGTTTTTCGGTAATTAAAGTTTTCTGTGCAACTGGCCTTTTGGGCTACCATGTGCTCATGCCCGGACCAGACCTGCCAGGGATTACCACCATCCCTGCAATGTTCTTCAACCTCGAATGTCAGAGAAACCTATCTGGTTCACTAATGTTCTTTTAGGGAAGGAAATCTGCCATCCTTACTTGGTCTGGCCTACATATGACTCAGCAGCCATAGCAACGTGCTTGGCATTCAACTGCCCTCGGGCAATTAGCGACAGGCAATAAATGCTGGCTAGCCAGCAACATTCATGTCTCACAAATGAATTAAAAAAATGTATTTTAAAAAATGATGCCTGTTTCACTGCCACATTTGAAAGAGTAGCCTTTTGTCCCTTGTCAATCATTCCCAGGGCTGCCTGCTCAACTCAATGCTAAGCGAGTTACAATGGGTTACTCTATCACTTCTTTACCCAACTAAAGTAACCAGTGACTGACCCGATTAATAAATCGCCCTTAGATGTATTGACTCAACATGAATTGATTCCTACATCCACGCTGCATGTTTGCCCAAATGTAAGTAAACATTGGCTGGGTCACCTCCACTGCTGGATAAGTAACGGTAGGTCTTTTGTAGCTGTGCTTGACAACATATTTTCTGCCTTTATCGCTACCCAACACTTACCTCAATCTGCATTGTTTTAGGCTGAATGACGTGAATCTTGTTCTTGTAGCCACACCAGACCTTGTCGTGCACAACAGCCATGCAGCGGATGGAGTGGTTTGGGCGTCGCAGATCCATGAGGTGGTAATTGCTCAGATCCCACTGGCCATCTACTCAGACATAAGTATATTGATTCTGTTAGTGAGAGTGACAAGTGTATCAGTCTACCCCTTGTTCCTGCTGGAGTAACTTATCCCAATGTTATTCCTCACCATTTTTATTACGCACACTGATGGATTCAATGAACAGAATGCGATTTCTTACGCTTTCTCAGTGAGGAAAAAATGACAAATTCAGCAAAATATTTTTTTTTAATCAGAGCCACTATTTAAGGATTCTGTCGCGAACACGATATGTTTACTTTCCACATATTAGGCTTTGATTAACTGACTAATCATCATAAGTAGCAAATGGCTGAAAATTCTCAGCACTTCCAGCACACTCCTGTCACAAGTCTCTTAGAAGCGTAGCAGAAATTGCAGAAATTAGGTAAATGCTCATATATAGTCTTAATCTTGTCACTCATTTTCTATGTGGGATTTGCACAGAGTTTACAGCCCACACTACGGCAGCTCTTAAATGGGTTATGAGATTAATAAAGTAGAAAGAGTGCAGAAAAGATTTCCTAGGATGCTACCAGGACTTGATGGTTTGAATTACAAGGAAAGGCTGGATAGACTGGATCTTTTTCTCTGGATTATATGAGGCTCAGAGATGATCTTATGGAGATCTATAAAATAATGAGGCACAGATCAGCTGGACAGTCAATATCTTTTTCCAAAGGCAGGGGAGCCATAGGTTTAAGGTGAGAGGGGAAAAATACACAGAAGGTGGTGACTGTCTGAAACAGAGACAATAGTACAGGCTCTTTTATTTTGTCTTTTGAAGAGCATTTAGACAGTTACACGGTTAAGGAGGGTATGGAGGGAAATGGTTCAAATGCAGGCAATTGGGACTAGTTTAAAAACAATTGGCATGGACAAGTTGGGCTGAACAGCCTATTTCCAAGCTGTAACTTTATGACTCTATAATCAAGGGGAGGGAATTCGCAGACTTCTTATCCCTGAGCTAACAAAAAATCTGACAGGAGGTATAAAGCAGGGGCAAAAGGAAGCCAAGCCTAGAAATAAGTCTGGAGCCTGGAAGATTTAAAAATTGTCCATTTTACAATTAAGTGGAGCAACAGGTCACATATGGTTTCTAGAGAAGTTGACATTGTCACTTAATTAATGAGCAATCTTTTCTGGACTCTATGGCCTTCCCCAGTCAATCAAAAGTGCAGACAATGGAATATGTGCCTCAAAGATTGAAAGGAAATACCCTTTAATACCAGTGGCCGGTCAAACTCAGTACTTACACCCAAGTCCAACATCTGCATAAGCTCTGCCCTAGAATATCTCCAACTGACAATATTTTCAAATATTTCAGACTGACTGTTCCTTTCACAAGGTGATACTGGTGGTAAAAGCCAGTTGTGACAATAGTATACCTCTAAAAAAAGTATTTTAATTATGTTTCTCTGCAGGATGTCTTGTTGGCACTGCATTGTCTGTAACTAGTGTCCTTTATTGTTACTGAAGCTGTATAAATGATATCAAGTTGATTTTCATAGCATCCCTAAAGTGCAGAAAGAGATTATTCGGTCCATCAGGTCTCCACTGATAACAATTCTACTTAGGCCCTATCCCCATAACCCTACTTATTTATCCCACTAATCCTCCTAACTTGCACTACCCAGGTCACAAAATGGGCAATTTAGCTAATCCGCACATCTTTGGACTGTAGAAAGAAACCAGAGCACCCTGAGTAAACCCATGCAGTCATGGGGAGATCATGCAACTTCTACGCAGACAGTCATCCAAGCCAGAACCCAGGTCTCGGGACCTCTGAGACAACAGTGCTAACCATTGTGCTGCCCTGAACTAATGCAGTGTTCCATGGTTTTAATGTTCCCCTGGGATTGCTTATTGAACCTTGACTAGACGTGATTGACAGGTCATGTCACTTGACTGAGGGACAGCAACTTTTTCACACAGCATTTTAGTTTTAGTTTTGCTTTCAGAAGCTACTTGAAGTTGAGAAACAGCCATGTTTTCTTCCCCTCTCCAGACCAAAAATTTTTGCTGTTTAAACGTTGCTGTGTTGGAAGCTGCCAGACTAGATTTACCTCTCTGAGGTTAGACCATAAGATAAAGGAGCAGAATTAGGCCACTTAGCCCATCGAGTCTGCTCCACCATTCAATCATGGCTGATATTTTTCTTATCCCCATTCTCCTGCCTTTTCCCCATAACCCCTGATCCCCTTATTAATTAAGAACCTAATAAGACCGGTTGTGCTATTTGGGGAACGTATCCTTCTCTGAAAACTACTGTCAGATTGCCTTTCCAGAAGTGTTAAAAGGTTGGGAAACTGACATCACGTGAGCATACTTATTTCTGTGCTAACTAATGCTGAAGAAGGGTGTGTATCTGTGGGATATCGCTTTATATTGGAACAACAGAGATAGCTAGCTGTTAGGAGTTATATGGTGCCATATTTATGTCTTGTAATTGGTAAAAGTTATGCTAATTCACAGAGTCATAGAAGTTTTCAGCATGGAAACAGGCCCTTCGGCCCAACTTGTCCATGTCACCCTTTTTTTTTAAACTTCCAAGTTAGTCCCAATTGCCTGCATTTGGCCCATATTCCTCTATACCCATCATACCCATGTAACTGTCTAAATGCTTTTTAAAAGACAAAATTGTACCTGCCTCTACTTCTGTCTCTGGCAGCTTGTTCCAGACATTCACCACCCTCTGTGTGAAACAACTGCCCTTTTGTATCTCTCGCCTTTCACCTTAAACCTACGCCCTCTAGTTTTAGACTCCCTTACCTTTGGGAAAAGATATTGACTATCTAACTGATCTGTGCCCCTCATTATTTTATAGATCTCTATAAGAGCACCCCTCAAGTCCTATGCTCCAGAGAAAAAAGTCCCAGTCTATCCAGCCTCTCATTATAACTCAAACCATCAAGTACTGGTAGCATCCTAGTAAATCTTTTCTCCTTTTGTTATATTCTACTGTGTCCTTACACAAACTTTGTTTTGATAAAAGATCCCAAGGGGGTCACTGGAGTCACACGTGGAGTGAAACATCTTATGCTCACCCAATGCCAAAATCAAATGTAAAAGTTAGTTAAAGTTAACTTCACAAAACAACTTGGGAATCTCTGGCTTGGAGCCTAACACAGTCATATCTCATCGAATAAAACTGCCTGGTTACATTTTTTGGAGCTTTGTTACGTAGACATTTTAGATTCTATGTTTCAGATAACAACAACAACTTATATTTATATAGTGCCTTAAATGTAATGAAGAGTTCCAAGGTGCTTCACAAGAACATTAGAAACATGTTAGACATTAAGTTACATAAGATATTTGTTGGAATTCTACCACCCCACTCGCCACAGGAATCAGAGCAGACAAGCGACAGACAACGGGAAGATCTGTTGACCTTGAGTGGGATTTTCTGGTCTTGGGTCGAGCAAGGCCATAAAATCCTATCTGTTGGGTTAGGTGTCCAAAAAGCCTGGTCAAAGAGCTAAATTTTAAGCAGTGTCTTAAAAGAGGAAGGTGAGGTAGAGGCGGGAAGGTGGTGCGAGTGAATTACAAAGCTTGGGACTCAGACAATTGAACACATGGCCACCAATGGCAGAGAGATTAGAACTAGAGATGCACCAAGAAACCAGAATTTGAGGAGTGCAGATACCCTGATGGGTAATGGGGTTGGATGAGATTATGCAGTCAGGGGAGGGGCAAATCCACGGAGGAGTTTAAGAACATAAGAAAATCAGGATGTTGCATAACCTAGAACCAGTGTAAGTCATCAAGGACAGAGGTATTGGAAGAATGGGATTTCCTGGGAGTTAAAACATAGGCAACAGAGTTGTGGATGGCCAGCCAGGAGTGCATCAGAACAGTCGAATCAACAGGTAACGATGGCATGGTTTCAGCAGCAGATGATGAGACAAGGGCATGTTATAAAGATAGAAACAGGAAGTATTAGTGATGGCACAGATTCGAGGTTGGAACATCACTTCAGAATCAAATGTCACAACAAGGTTGCAAAACATTGCCAGGAAGATGGAATTGGTAGCTAGGGAACTGAGTCTGGAACAGGGACTAGAAACAATGTCTTCCCAATATTTAATTGGAGAAAATTTTTTCTCATCCAGCTGAGTACGAACCTTCAGCTCTGTGGAATATCGCCAATGTTCCATCATTCAGTGCCACCAAGACACGCCCTTTCACGTGTCTGCAAATACAGATGGGAAGATTATTTTCAATCTGTACAATAAACTTCAAAAGGACAATCTCGAAATAAAAACAGGAATCATTGCAGCACAGTAACCCCAGAATAATGATAGAACCATAGAATCCTACAATGCCGAAAGAGACCATTCAGCCCATCCAGTCTGCACTGATCACAATCCCATAAGAAAATAAGAAATAGGAGCAGGAGTAGGCCATACAGCCCCTTGAGCCTACCCCGCCATTCAATAAGATCATGGCTGATCTGTAGTGGTTCAGTATCACTTTCCCGCTTTTTCCCCGTAACCCTGAATTCCCTTGTCAATCAAAAACCTATCCACTCTTGACTTGAACATATTCAGTGAGGAAGCCTCCACCACCTCATCAGGCAAAGAATTCCAAAGATTCACCACCCTTTGCGTGAAGAAACCCCTCCGCAACTCCGATCTGAACCGCACCCCCCAATCTTGAGGCTGTGCCCTCTAGTCCTGCTATCTTTGTTAAGCGGGAAGAGTCTCTCAACCTCTACCCTATCCATCCCTTTCATTATCTTATACGTCTCTATAAGATTCCCTCTCAGCCTTCTAAACTCCAAAGAGTACAAACCTAGCCTATTCAGTCTCTCCTCATAATCCAACGCCCTCATCTCCGGTATCAGCCTAGTAAACGTTCTCTGCACCCCCTCCAAGGCCAATATATCCTTCCTCGAATGTGGCAACCAAAACTGCACACAGTACTCCAGCTGCAGCCTCACCAGCACCCCATACAGTTGCAACAGAATCTCCCTACTTTTATACTCTATCCCCCTAGCTATAAAGGCCAACATTGCATTTGCCTTCTTAATCACCTGCATACTGTGTTTTTGCGATTCATGCACAAGGACCCTCAGGTCCTTCTGCACCGTCGCATGCTGTAGCTTTTCTCCATTTAAATAGTAATCCTTCCCACCACTATTCTTACCAAAGCTGATAACCTCACACTTGCTAACATTATACTCCATCTGCCAGGTCCTCACCCACTCACTCATCCCTGAACACTAAAGGACAATTTAGCATGGCCAATCAACCTAACTCGCACATGTTTGGACTGTGGGAGGAAACCAGGGGATCCAGAGGAAACCCACCTGATATGGGGAGAACGTGCAAACTGCACACAGATAGTGATCTACGCCGGGAATTGAACCCAGGTTCCCGGAGCTATGAGTTAGTAGTGCTAACCATTATACCACCATGCCGCCCGTGTATTATGACTGAGTCAACCTACCCATCCCATCCCATCCCCTCACCCAAGGGCCAACTGCAGCTTCCTGAACGGGATCACCAATTGCTTCATGCTTTGGTCTGAAGGTGACGTCCTGGATCCAGGTAACACTGGCTCCAAAATTTAAATAATTGTTAATTCAAAGAAGAAATTCCTCACCTTAAAAGCATCTGGAAAGGTATTCATTTTGAGTGGGAGCAAGAGCTTATGGAACTCCACTAGGCCTAGAGGACTTCAGGACTATAAGTTTTTCATTGTTCACTGAATTCTCTTGATTGATTTGGACAATCTCATTCTCTGCACCCAAACCTCGGTGAGCAGGAGTGGTGCAGGTTAGCAACGTGATGGAACATTTACTGTGAAGTGTTTGAGGTATAAAAATATCCAGATTTTTTGTGGAATCTGATGGTATTAAACACTAGTTATCCTATAATGATAATACTGGAACTAATACACCAATAACCAAGGTGTCATCTTAATGTAAAAATATCTAGAAACACTTGCACCATAAAATAAAGCTTCACTCTTTAGTGTGCTACTGCATTTGGTGGAGACAGATTCATCTAAGGTGTGCATTGTACCCACTGAATCAGTTCAAAGACCTCCATGCTCCCCATTGAACCAGTTCAAAGGTTTCTATGTTCCCCCACTGAGAGGTTCAAAGGTCTAAATGCTGCCTCCACCCCTTTCCCTCAATAAACAGTTCTCTTCCTTAGCTCCATACATGAAGTTCGTGGCTGAAAGACAAACTCAATATTCTACCCTCCAGGTCTCCCTTTCCACCCAATAAACACAGTTTAGGCATTGCTGGCTCTGGCAGATATAGAAACGAGGAAAAGGAGAAGATAAACTAATCAATCCAGATCACTGCCTAAAAACACAACTGACTCAAGGTAACAACTTACACAATGCTGAGAACAGCATCTTTTAGTTTGATGGTGTGCAGGCACTTCTTCCAGTTGGATACCGCAGAGTGTACATAAAGGCTAGGAAGGGAAACAATGCACACAGATATCAAAAATTAATATATAGCAAACCAACCACACTGAATACTCAGCAATATATCAGGCTGATAACACAATATGACAACTTGAATTCAGGTCGATGATAAATTATTGACCAAACAGTCATGCCAAACAAGTCTTGCTCTGTTTCACCAAGAAACTAAACTGTAAAGGATAAATTAAAGGCCAATGCATAGGACATTATGTAGATTTTAAAATTCTTTGTTTATAACCAGTTGTCAACGTGTGAGGATGCTGATTTAGCACCGATGGGATCTAGACTCAGAGCTTTGATCAGAATATAACAGTCTCCTCTTTCCAATGGGGAAACAGATGATGCGATGACCTGGAAGATTGACCCTTCATCTCTCAGATGGCTTCCGATCGATCCCAAAAAACAATAAAGATAATGGCTGGCTAGCCCTAATTCAGAAGGCTGCGAGTTCAAATCCCACTCCAGAAACAAGCATAAAATCTAGGCTGCCACCTTCAGTGCTGGGATAAGGATCTGCTGCACTGGCAGACGGGTTAGCTTTCTGTTGTGATGCAAGAACAAGACCCCATTTGATTTCTCACTTGGACGTGAAAAATCATACTGCACTTTTCAAAGAGCAGGCAAGTTCTCCCAGTGCCTTGGCTAATACTTACCCTTCAAGCAATCTAAGCTCACTGCTGTTTGTGGGCATGTAGTATGCATAATTTAACTGCCATGCTTCCCTGCCTGACAACAGTGACAACACTTGGTTGTAAAGAAGGTTCACTAGATTGATCCCAAGTATGGAGTTTTTTTTATGAGGAGAGAATTAAGGGTTATGGGGAGCAGGTGGGTAAGCGGATCTGATCCACTTCAGATCAGCCATGATCTTATTGAATAACGGGGCAGGCTCGAAGGCCTACTCCTGCTCCTATTTCTTATGTGAGCCTGTACTCATTGGAATTTAGAAGAATGAGAGGCAATTGAAATTGAAATATACAACATTCTCAGGGGGCGCAACAGGGTAGATGCTGGGAGGTTGTTTCCCCTTGTAGGAGAGTCTTGGACCAGAGGCATAATTTCAGAGTAATGGGTCAGATAGTTAAGACAGTTGTGGATCTGTAATATGTTTTAGCACAGAGGACTGTGATTTTTAACCAGTAACGGAACCAAGAGTTATAGGGATGAGGCAGGAAAGTGGAGTTGAGGATCATCACATCATCAGTCATGATCTCATTTAATGATGAAGCAGACTCACTGGGCCAAATGGCTTACTTCTTCTTCTACATCTTTTGGTCTCAAAAAGCTCTTGAGGATGAGCTTATTGAAAGCATATGAAAATTCAAGTTCACCCATACGCTACACCAACTGGCAAACGTCCTGAAAAAGTGCTCTGACTCATCCTTCCCTCTTTTACATACTGTTCCCTGGTCCCCAAGGTAGAGGGGGGCCCATTTAGGAGCAGGTTTTATAAAAATACATACAAATATTCCAACATATTTCCCATGAATTGCATGGTTCAGATCCTGGATGCAAGGATTACAAGTCTAGGCATAAAGCACTCTTCTGACGGTGGAGTTTTCTGTATGCGAAGGACAGTGTTACACCTCAGACAGGTGGAACGGAGGATTTCAATCAATTGGTCCAGCAATATTGGATCATCTTGATCATTTTAAGCACATCTATTAGTTTCCCTGAGATTATTAATATCAACCCATTGCCTCAAAGTCAAAGGATCTAGCCAATGCTCAACAGAGCAAATACATTAGATGAAAGACAGCACTGCGACACTGCTGTAAAATATGGACATATGGTCATCAGCAGAACATTTAAAATAACTGAAATATTCATCTTTTAACATCAGATCCTGCAGAAAGACAGATGGGATATTCGCACCTAATAGAATGCCATGGTACCACGTGCATCGGCCATACTAAATTGCCCCTTTGTGTCACGAAATCCATAGGTTAGAGGGATGAATGCATTAAATATGTGGGATTACAGGGATAAGGCCGTGGGATTGTTATATAGGGTTTTTATGATTTCTCACAATAGATCGATTAAAAGAGGCCAAACCTGCCAACAAAATTTAACAATTTTACACTAAAGGAACTCTACTTACAGATAAAGTAGAGCACAAGTCTTAGCTTCCCAATGTAACTGTCAATACAGCTTAGCCAAAGCCACGTCCTTTGTTGCCTACGCTCAGGGCTCAAGTGAGATTGCCCAACTGATTTTCGTTTTTTAGGTTCTCTTCAATGAGATGATTAACATGGACATTGACTGAAGTAGCTACGCAATCCTGACTTACCAGCCATTCTGTGCCCCCAGCCACATAGTAGGGGCAGCACTTGTGATTGACCCATTAGTGCGAGTGTTTGCCTCCTGTGCTGGCTGGCCAGCATTCTGTTCCTCCTTTACTTGTCCATTTTCCCTAAAAGGAAAAGCAGAGTTCTTGCGTTACACATTTAGGTTTCACGTGGATGAAGAGACACAGAGAGAACAAAGAAAATTACAGCGCAGGAACAGGCCCTTCAGTCCTCCAAGCCTGCACCAACCATGCTGCCCATCAGAACTAAAACCCCCGATCGTTCCCAAGACCATATTCCTCCATTCTCATCCTATTCATGTATTTGTTAAGACGCCCCTTAAAAGTCACATATACAAGAATTGTTAAAAGGGACAGGTACAGCGTACAGCATTACATTCAGCATTTTTTTTTTTATACGTCTGGTTCAGTAATGTAAATCAGTCTGATAGACAAAACCCAAGTTTAGACACGAAAGGTGTGCAAGTGATATGAGATAGGAGTTTAATTAATGAGCAATTGCACTGACACAATGGGATAAGCATCTCATTCCTTGCTGCAAATTCAGAGTTGCCGTTTGTCTTTCCCTGCCTAATTAGACACATTAGATATTTTCCTTGTAAAGATCACTTCACAATGATCCTGAAGTGATATGCTGTACTATTCTACATAACTGCTTCCTCACAGCTACTAACCTGACAACCTGCAATATATTCAGTAATAAATAAAAATCCATGCGGTTTATACATCGACTGGCAGGAGATGCAAACAGATGGTAGGCTAGAGCATGCATAAAAGGTCTTTAAATTCATTTCAGCCATTAGATTATAAGTACATCCTTATTACATAGGTTAACAAAACTGAATTCAATGCAAATTAAAATCAGGCAGATTCTAGAAAGAGTGCAAAATGTGAGACCCTCCAGGTTGCTGGACTGACAGTGAAACCGAAGTCCAGCCCCATTTTTATTTATTAGTGTTACAAGTCATTTTCATTAACACTGCAATGAAGTTATTCTGAAAATCCCCTACTCGCCACAGTCTGGCGCCTGTTCAGGTACACTGAAGGAGAATTTAGCATGGCCAATGCACCTAACCAGCATGTCTTTCAGACTATGGGAAGAAACCAGAGCACCTGAAGGAAACCCAAAGATACAGGGAGAATGTGCAAATTCCGCACAGACAGTGGCTCAAGCTGGGAATTGAACCCAGGTCCCTGGCATTAATAGGCAGCAGTGCCAACCACTGCGCTGCCATATTGTTCATATTTTAGAGTGTAGAGCACAGGTTCCTGATTTTATCTACCTATACTGTCAATGGGTGTATGTTCCCAAAATAAGAAATATCAGAAAGCAAATGCAGCTTGAATAATGACACCTGCAGAACCATTATTGGAAATCGGAATGCAATCGGAATCGGAATAGGGCGAACAAAATGTGTACCAGACAATAGTTTACATGTAGACCACAAAGCAACATATAGTTTGGTCACATTCACCATGACAACAATAAACTGTGTTTATTGGTTTTCCACAGTTTGAAACACCCCTGCTTATTGTGAAGACCCAAGTGCTTTAGGAAACCTGTGTCTGCCTTTTGCATGATCTCACATTAAGAACAAAATATGCCAAGAAACATCTTGAAAGAGGGTCAGTTGGCTTCCTGATTTTGACATCATCCCACTCTTAAGAAATTCTCATGTGACCTTGAGTTATCACGGGGACCAACAGCTAAAAAGCAAGGATTAAATAGAAAGCTAATTGCAATGGAGTTAGGTTTCAGTTTACGTTTTTTTGTCTGGCAATTAAGAGTACTGAGATTTTGTGCATATAGAAAACAGACAAAATCTCTTTAAATGGATCCATTTTCTGTTTGGCAGTATTCAAACATTTTTTTTCCCAAGATGGCATTACAGCGTGGTGACTTCTTGAAAATTGTGCCTAGCATACTTTCTAATTCTATCTTTTATTTTCGTTCTATGCTTCTAAAACTTCATTCTAATTCTTTTAAGCCCTCTACCATATTAAGTCGATCTTTCTCTACACCCCAGCTATGACTGTAACACTACATTCTGCACGGTCTCCTTTCTTTCCCTATGAACGCTGTTTTATCTGTATAGCGCATAAGAAACAATACTTTTCACTGCAGCCCAATACATGGGCATGGACAGGGTAAACAGGGTGCCCCTTAGTTGAAGGGTCAGTTATGAGGGCACACAAATTAAAAGCGAGTGGGAGGTCTGGAGGGATCTGAGAAGAAACTTTTTTACCCAGAGGATGATGACGGTTTGAAATGCGCTACCTAAGAGAAGGATGGAGGCAGGATGCTTCACATTCTTTAAAAAGTACTGAGATGAGTACTTGGCATGGCATAACATTCAAGGCTATGGGCCAAGTGCTGGCAAGTGGGATTAGGTGGACAGGACAGGGCATTCCATGTGCCAGTGCAGACTCGATGAGCTGAAGGGCTTCTTCTGCACTGCAGTATTCTGTGATGTGACCATAATAAACCAAATCAAATCAAGATCCTGGTGTCAAAACTGGTCTCTGAGAATACAGCTGGAACTCTGAGTGTGTGTTGTACAACTAGACAAGACAAGAACACTTGAGGCAGGCAAAGTGAGGATTAGTGGAATGGATAGCACTTACTGCAGCTTTTGAAGTGGTGCTAGAACCCACTAGACCACTGAAAGGGATCAGAAGATGTGAGTCTTTGGGGATTCTACGCCATCAGGACTATCGTGACCCGAATGAGAGACAGCTCATGGATGCACAACCATATCCAGGGATCTCTGCTACTTTACAGCTGCTAGTGAATGCAATGCAAGAACTGAAGCAATTGAATGAGATGTGAGAAATCTTACAAAACAAAAAGTCTGGACTGCAAAGGCTGAGATTGCCCACGGTCCCACATTTGTACCGGAATAATGACAGTGCTTGTCATTATTCATGGAATGTGGGCATTGCTGACTGGGCTGGCACTTATTGCCCACCCATGATCGCCTTGCAAGGCTACTTCAACAGTCAATTACATTGCTGTGGCTCAGGAGTCACACGTAGGCCAGACCAGGTAACACCAGCAGATTTTCTTCCCTAAAGGACATTACTGAACCACATGAGATTTTCTGACAATCAACAATGGTTTCATAGTCACCATTAAACTTTATGTTTTTTATACAATTCAAATTCCATCACCTGTTGTGGTCGGATTCAAACCCGGATCCCCAGAGCATTACTCTGGATCCCTGGATTACTTCTCTACTGAAAATACCACGGCCCCACCACTTCTGCTTGCAACAACGAGGCATATCATAATTGTATTGAATATTTAAAGTTTTTATTTGAAATATCCTCCACTCCTTAACTGTCTGAATTGTATTGATTTTAGTTTGTTAGTTACAGTACAAGTTCTAAAAAGTGGAATCTCGTCCAACAATTTTCTTTATGTTAGAATCCCTACACTGTAGGAAGTAGCCATTCGGCCCACTGAGTCTGCACCAACTGCAATCCCCTCCCCCGCCAAGGCTCTATTCACGTAGTTATGGAAGGGCAATAAGTGCTATATAATGCTATCTTAAATGTATTTTAAGTAGTGTATGAATCATTGTTTGCTTTGGCCAAAACAAGTTACTGAAGGGCATAATGGAAAAGGTGAACAGTTCAGACCAAAGGCCTGGGATTCCTATAGTGAATAGGTTCATTATTATGGCTGCAGGAACATATATTGATTCAGCTTGGCAGTGAACTGGTGAGAACATCCACCTTGATCTTCACAGTAGCATCTAGCGTAACCTGGCAACAGGAAAAGAGCTTCAGCCAAGAAAGGAGTTAACATCCGGTCTGAATGGATGCACAACATACCATTATATTGGAAGATACAATACAGTTGGGTGAGGTACTTGTCAGATTTGTATTGACATGTGTGCACTAAATGAAATTAATTTTAAACTAATGGAGGTCAAGAAATCTATTAAAGAAAATGTGTAACTATTCTTTTTTTTTACTGTAACCTCAGAACATGTCCAAGGTGTTGCAGTATTCTGTATCTGTGACCATCGAGTTAACTTCTCCTATTGATCACTGGTCTTTAACAAATTTTTACCTATTGTTTTGTGACATAGGTTTCTTGAGTCTAACTGCTACCTTTATTGGAAAACTCCGCTAATACCATTTTACTGATCTCTTTTACCACAGCACGAGCATTGTAACTATACAACCTTTTCCCCTACAGATTAGGGGTGGCATGGTAGCACAAATAGTTAGCACATTGCCTCATGGCAGCAGGGACCTGGGTTTGATTCTCAGCTTGGGTCACTACCTGTGTAGAGTCTGCACATTCTCCCCATGTCAGCATAAATTTCTTCCAGGTGCTCCAGTTTGCTCCCACAGTCCAAAGATGTACAGGTTAGGTGAATTAGCCATGTTAAATTCTCCCTCAGTGAACCTTAACAGGTGCCGGGTGATTTTCACAGTAGCTTCATTGCTGTGTCACACTACTTGTGACTAATAATAAATAAACTTCAAGATTACTCTTTTCAGGCCACGTCAATGTTACCTTTTTACCACTGATTGCCTTCACCGTACAACATGTCAGTCATATCCATGCCCATTTCCTTTACCTGAGCTGAGTTCTATCTTCTGTCTGTGCTGAGTCGGTGAACACATGCTCTGTGTAGGCACTCGGACGTGCCAAGGCTGGTTCCACATCACTGGCACCGTTTTCTGTTGCTTCTGTGGCTTCAGTTGCCTCTTCAGTGGACAGTGGTTGGTTGACTTTCCCACCTTTAACAGTGGCTACATCACCTACATGGACAGCACAGATACTGCTAGGAATTTATCATTATCACAAGTAGCATTCATCAATATTAAAAGTATTCCTTCAGTTGTCCATTCAATAATTAAATCATTCAATAATATTGCAAACACATTTCACAATAATCAGAACTATCGCCATTCTTTAATGTTTGGGTCATGATGAAACTTCATGCGTTATCTATAATTATCAAATAACTTGTGTTATCCATTTCTAGATATCTTACTGGTCCATGCTAATTACAGCTTCCACTGACCAGAAATTGATCAGGACTAGCCACAGAAATACTGCACCTAGATTTTCACAGTGATTTCACTGCAGTGTTAACATAAGCCCATTTGTGACACTAATAAATAAACTTTAAACATGACAAAGGTTAGGATTTTTTGCAGTGAGTAACTCATCTCCTGACCCCTCAAAGACTGCATCCCCATCTACAAGGCACAAGTCAGGTGTGTAATAACCCATTGCCTGGATGAGTGCAGCTCCAAAAACACTCAAAAAAAATTTAAAAACATCCAAGACAAAGCAGCCCATTATACTGGCACTCCATCTACAAATATTCACTATGTCTAACACCGACGCTCAGTAGCAGCACTATGTGCCATCTAGAAGATGCAAAGCATGCATTAAGGCTCCTTCCAAATCAACAATCTCTAGCATTAGAAAAACAGGGGCAGCAGATACATGGGGAAATCACCATTGGAAGCTCCCCTCCAAGTCACACATCATCCTGACTTGGAAATACATTGTCATTCCTTCATTTTCAATGGGTCAAAATCTTGAAACTCCCTCCCTGACTGCACTGTGGGTGTATCTACACCAACTGTAACAGTTCAAGAAGACAGCACACCACCATATTCTCAAGGACAATTTGGGATGAACAATAAATGCTGGCCAGCCAATGACGTCCACATCCCATGGGTGAATTTTTTAAAAATATGTTATCAATTGCAATGTTACCAGGGACCAGTTCTGAGATCCTATTTCTCCCAATCTGAAGATTGCACAGTTGCAATGCCTCTCCTAACCCTTCACTAACATCCACGCTCTGTTGGCAGCTAATAAGCTCAACCTTCACCTCCTCCATGCCCTTGACTCTCACACTCCTTCACAACCTAACCACCAGAGCTCCTTTAGGACTCAGGTCTTGTCCTGCACACCGCAATCCTCCCCAGCTTCTGATCGTTTTCTCAATAGTGCCAGCTGAGTGAGGCACAGCCTCAAATCCAATGCAGCAGTGACAGGAGGGTTATCAGGCCCAAGATAAAAACACTTCCCAAATTCCTTCCAAAATGCTGCATTGTCCTCCACCAACCTCAGCTTTCCACCATGAGAGACGGAAATATTTCTGCAGCTGTTAATGGAAACCGAATCTGGCTGAAGATTATATTGGAAAAGGGAGAATAAAAAAAGGTTAGAAAGATGAAACCAAAAGAGACAATGCTGGAAAATCTCAGCAAATCTGGCAGCAAAGCTTTGACAAAAGGTCATTAGACTGGAAACGCCAGCTCTTTTCTCTTCTTACAGATACTGCCAGATGTGCTGAAATTTTCCAACATTTTCTCTTTTGGTTTCAGATTCCAGCATCCACAATAATCTGCTTTTATCCAGGGTAGAAAGATGGAGCTAGATAGAGAAAGTGGAGATAGATGGATAGAAGTGGAGAGAGAAATAGAGAAAGAGATGGAGAAAGAAATAAAAAGATAAAGAAATTAAGAAAGATAAAAAATTTAATATATTTGAGAGAATAGAGACACACAGGAATAAAACAGACAGAGAGACAGGAGAAAGACCAGGAGGGAAACAAAACAAAGGGGAAGTGGAGGGAAGGTGAATCTAACATAAATAGAGATATGAAAAAAATGAACAAAGGAGAGGGGGACAAATAAAGAAATTCAAGCAAGGAATTTCTTCCAGCTTCCTCCAACTCTGACTGCCTCAGAGCAGTTTCAGAATGGGGTGGTTAAGGCACTGATTCAGCTGGACACCAGATTAAATGCGCAAATCAGAATCCAATCAGGACAGCAATTTTAACTACTTCCACCGAAACTTACCAGATACCCAGCTGAGGCTTTGAGACAGAAATAAATCACGACTCCCCACATTACTCCCCTTCCCTCCCCAACACCATGCTGTGAGATAGCAGTGCCAGGCTGTGCCCAATGATCAGCTATCAGCAGCAAGCCCATTTCACACTGGCAGGTGGTAACAAAGTGCTAATTAATTCTGGTTGCAGAAATCAGCCTCCCAGAAAATAAAAATACAGGATGCCATACGCAGCCCATAGTCCCCGACCTCTTTACATTTCCATGTCAACAGAGGACAGAATGCATCAACATACATGCTTCATTTGCACACTGCTAAAAACTGCACTCTGACCAGTGTTGGAACCAAACAACATTTACATCTGTGTAAATGTCTTTGAGAGGTTCTGGCACAGGCTAATGTTTAATCCAAGAGGTAACTGGAATATTGAATATCAAGGTCAGCACATACAACTTGTAGCATCACTGATTTTCTGGCAGTTGACTTTAATGAACAGAAAATTGAAAATGCTACAATTGGGCAGCACTGACCCCCACGCTGCAATCACAGTATCACAAAATCTATGCAATACAAACAATGTGCTCATGAATTACTTGTTTCAAATTACTCAACGTCCTTGGGCTTGGCTGGATGCCAGCAACACCAACCACACTCGCTCTGAGCTTTATTTCTCAAATGTCGAGGTCATTTTCAGAATCCTTCTCTTGAGTCGGAAAGTTACCTCTAGAATTTGTTTGGGAGGCAGCTCACCAGACTGGTGGAAGGAAGACGTCAGCCCTCTCTGATTTAATTGGCAGTCTAGAGCTGTACTGAGAATGGGAAATCTCCCAGTCTCCACCTCCAGCTGTGATGAATTTCATAGAATCATAGAATCCCTACAATACAGGAGGAAGCCATTCGGCCCAACTAGTCTGTACCAACCACAATCCCACCCAGGCCCTATTCCCGTAACCCCACACATTTATCCTGCTAATCCCCATGGTACTGTGGTCAATTTAACACGTCCAATCCAACCTAAACCACACATCTTTAAACTGTGGGAAGAAACCCATGCAGACACGGGAAGAAATGCAAACTCCACATAGACAGTGACCCAAGGCTGGAATTGAACCCGCGTCCCTGGCACTGTCAGGGAACAGTGCTGACCACTCTTAGTCTGCTAACCACGCTATCTGTGCATGGGGCTGTGGGGATACAGCCTAGGTAGGATTGTGGTTGGTGCAGACTTGATGGGCCGAATGGCCTCTTGTGCACTGGGAGGTCTATGATTCTAACCTGCCTTTGATGAGGATAATGAGTCCCTCAGACCTATTCCCAGAATTTGTAAGCAGTACAGATATTCTCCCAATTCATTTTCAGAATCCATTTGGGAACTTTCTTACTCTGTTGGCCACTTGGAGATGATTACGGGAGTCTTTGCCCCCACTCTCTGAGACATTCGATGAGTATATTCCAGAGATGGTCACAATTATGACTAAATGTCTTCCTTGCCTTGCCCAAGTTCCTGATCCACTTTTCAAAATCTCTGATGAAGATGAACAGTCTCACAGCTCACTTACCAGAATTCAAATTAAGAACGGAAAGTCATTTAGCCAATGCCAGAGTCAATGAAAATGGTTGAAAGTTTCTCTGAATCCCCCAGGGGCCACCCTCCGAACCATAAGACCATAGGAGCAGAATTAGGTCATTCAGCCCATTGTGTCTGTTCCGCCATTCAGTCATGGCTGATATTTTTCTCATTCCCATTCTCCTGCCTTTTCCTCATAACCCCTGATCCTCTTAATCATCAAACATCTGTCTCTTAAAGGCACTCAGTTAACTGGCCTCCACAGTCTTCTGTAGCAAAGAGTTCCACAGATTCACCACTCTCTAGCTGAAGAAATTCTTCCTCATCTCTGTTTTAAAGAATCATCCCTTTAACTTGAGTCTGTGCCCTCTGGTTCTAGTTTCCCTTCTAGTGGAAGCATACTTTCCACTCCACTCTATCTAGGCCCCACAGTATCCTGTAAGTTTTAATAAGGTCCCCTTCCATCCTTCTAAACTCCCAATGAGTATGAACCTCCCTCTCATCTGATACTCAAAACAATTACTGGGCATCATGGTGACATTATTAATGCTTTCTCATGCTGAACTGCAGAAGGGCTTTGCACTCGTAACTTGCCATATGGACATCAAGTCATCAGGGAAGGATACTAAACAAAAAACAGAATGTAAGTTGAAGGGAATTCTATTCTTCACATCATCTTAGTGATAGTTTGAGAATATCAGTGCCGTGGGGCATCATTTGGACATCACTGGCAAGGTTGATATTTATTACCCCAAGAAGGGAATAGTGGGTTTTCTTCTTAAAGAAGTGGTTTAATTTCAACTGAGTGGATGGCACAGTGGCACAATGGTTAGCATTGCTGCCTCACAGCATCAGGAACCCGGGTTCAATTCCCAGCTTGGGTCACTGTCTGTGTTGAATTTGCATTCCCTCCATGTCTGCGTGGGTTTCCTCTGGGTGCTCCAGTTCCCACCCACAGTCTGCAAGATGTGCTGGTTAAGTGCATGACCCAAACAGAGACCGGAGTGAGGTGACTAGGGGAATTTCACAGTAACTTCATTTCAAATAGATAAACTTTAAATAAACTTTTGAATGGTTTGCTAGGTCACATCAAAGAGCAGTTAAGAGTCACCCACTCTGGTCTGGACCAGGAAGGCACATGTAGGCCAGACCAGATAAGGGTGACCAGGTTTCCTTCCCTAAATGGCAGCAGTGAACCTGTTTGGTTTTAGTCGGATAATCAGGCTGATGTCATTTTCACTTCTGCTGACATCAGTTCATTTCCAGACTTTTTTTTTGGAAACTGAATTCAAATTCTCAAACTGCTTCCTGAAGCAAGATTGAACCAAACAAAATCACCTTGCAGGCGGGAATAAAAGTTTTAATTTTTTTAAAATAAAAAGAAAAACATTTTAATGGTGTTATTACCCACCCTGTCCTTTGTCAGATGTTGGGGTGTCACTTCTAGATGTGCTGTTGCTCCGGGGAACATTGCAGCGTGTTGCACATCCCACCAGAGTAATTCCTGCTAGCACCCCTTCTGTTCCACTGGAATCATCCGGATTCAAGTCTCCCTCTAAAAATATCTCTCCGGCAGGATAGTCACTCTCGCTCGCAGCTGATACAAAGAGAAAAGGAAAATTCTCATCTTGCCGTATCTACCACAATGTTTTAAAGAAGCTATTAAGACAGCATCCGTGTAGTCGCATGGTTCAGGAAGCTTACCAAGAACTGATTTTTTTCATCCTCCAGATAGAACGTTCAGTTTCAACAATTTCCAAAGTGAGAAGTAGGAATGGCCAAATATTCCAAAGAAGTATAATACACGAGATTTCAGAAAAAAAGAACTGTTCCAAACATGGTCTAGGATTTGCCAGTCCTGCCAAAAGTCCGCTGCCAATCCCTCTGCCCCTCCCCAGTGAATACAGTTCTAACCTCAGAATAGCAATATAACAGTAGCAATGGGGCAGGTTGGTTTCTTGTACAAGCCATCCTGATTGTTGTTTGAGGATTTTATTGTTACTTCTACAGTTGGACACGGGTTGAAAGTCAACCTGAATTTAACCAATTAGGTCCCTTCAAAGGCGTCTCAGAGAGGAATATGTCATTCCTACTTACTGAATGTAGTACAGCAAGTGTGGACTAGAGTAGGCCAGACCTGTAGTATCAAGCTGCCTGTCAGATAGAGCTCTAACACATTATACAGCAACCCCCATCACAATGAGCAGGGAGATCTTACAGCGAACAGTTCTAATTCATGCTACACCTATTCTCCATTCCCCAGCAGAAAGTAGAAGTCTCCAATCCATCAGTCTGGGCCACACTTGTCCACAGCTCAATTTTGTCCTCCATTCAGCCCCATTCCAGATAAATGTGCCTCTGCTGAACTATACTATCACTTGTTCTTTAAATAGTCAGGAAGAGCTAGAAGATATAGCAGGTGTTCAGTTTCACCCTATAAAACACATATACAACATCACAGAATCCCTACAGTGCAGGGGGAGGCCATTCGGCCCACTCAGTCTGCACCAACTCTCCTAAAAAGCATCCAGACTCACGCCTACCCTATCCCTATAGTCCTACACATTTATCATTGCCAAACCCCCTAACCTACACATTCTTGGGACCCTAAAGGGAAATTTGGCACAGCCAATCCACCTAACTTGCACATGTTTGGAGTATGGAAGGAGACCGAAGCACCTGGAGGAAACCCATGCAGACGTGGGGAGAATATGCAAAGGCCACACACACACACACATACACAGTGCTGGAATCGAAGCCAGGTCCCTGGCACTGCAAGACAGCAGTGTTAACCACTGTGCCACTCTCTGGGGCACTCTCCAGCTCGGGAGCCACCCAGGCCAATCACACGCATACTGGGAAATCGCAAATACAACTTTCTCTTGCTTTTATTCATTGCAGATGACAGATCGTGGACAAAGTTCTAGGACCTCCTGACATGTGCCAGTCAGGCAAGGTCTCCTGGCTGTTGGGTATGAATTCATAAAATCAGTACTGTTGGATCTTGCAAATACAGTAACTTTGGTGAAGGAACTTTGACCTCCCAGGACTTATTACAGGACTTATTACTCCGCCTTCAGAGAGCTGAGAGTTGGGATTATCAAATTCCTAATTTTTGTTCCTGATACAGGCCCCATGATTCAACCAATCTCTCTGCCTTGCTTTGAAAATTGGTGAAAGGAAATAAACCTGCCACTAGATTTATTTCAACCTATAAAATCTAATCAGCAACAGCAAAGACAAAGAATCCAATATTTGTGCTTCAGTGCCCCTATAACAATTTTAATCAGGCAATTGCGGATGACCTGCATGAATATGAATTCCTAGATTAAGGGCCAAATTAGTGATCCAATCAGGGAGCCCTGTGCACTGTACTTGAACAGGCGTGTCAGTTCCTCTGGCACCCCAGATGTGGACTGCACACTGAGATCCAACAGTACAGTACTGTTGGATCTTGCAAATACAGTAACTTTGGTGAAGGAACTTTGACCTCCCAGGACTTATTACAGTCCGCCTTCAGAGAGCTGAGAGTTGGGATTATCAAATTCCTAATTTTTGTTCCTGACACATGTCAAAGGCACAGAGATAGAGAATTCAGGCCTGTGTGTGTCAGGAAAATACTTCTCGCGATTCAACTTTTAATGCAATCAACCTGTCTCAAATCCATCTTAATGGACAGGCAGCCAACTAGGTGGAGCTCTTGGGGCTAATGGGATCACGAAATCTTGGGGAGGGGGGCGGTGGGAATGCAATAAGGATATTAATTTTGATTTTTTTGAAGCTTATTTATTGTTGTCACAAGTAGGCTAAGATTAACACTGCAATGAAGTTACTGTGAAAATCCCTTAAGTACCACATTCCTGTACAACGAGGGAGAATTTGATGCAGTCAATACATCTAACCAGCAGATTTTTTTCAACTATAGGAGGAAACCAGAGCATCCGTGGAAAGCCCCGCAGACACGGGGAGAATGTGCAGGCACGCAAGCCAGGAATCGAACCCGGGTCCCTGGAGCTATGAGACAGCAGTTGTAACCAATGTGCCACCATACCACCTGTGATGATCAGCCGTGATTAAAAAGAACAGAGCAGGGTCAAAGGGCCAAATGACTTACTCCTGCTTCCATTTTCTATGTTAGCTACAGTGACCAGAGACAGACAGTAGTCTGGAATCATTCTAGAACCATCATTGCAACCAAGGCATAATTTGAATATTTTTCTTTATTTTCCGCTCCGAGAAATACCCACATATGAAACACAGAAAATAGGTGCAAGAATAGGTCATACTACCCTTCAAGCCCACTCTGCCATTCATTCCGATCACAGCTGATCATCCAACTCAGTACTTAATTCCCCCCTTCCGCTCTGGGAGAGATGGTCCTGGTTGCCTTCATTCATCGAATCATAGAATCCCTATAGTACAGAAGGAGGCCATTTGGCCCATCGAGTGACCTAACCAGACCCTATTCCCATAACCCCACATATTTACCTGGCTAATCCCCTGACACTAAGAGATAACTTATCATGGCCAAGTCAACCTGACTCGCACATCTTTGGACTGTGGGAGGAAACCAAAGCACCTGAAGGAAATCCATGCAGACATAGGAAGAACGTGCAAACTCCACACGGACAGTGACCCTAGGTGGGAATTGAACCTGGGTCCCTTGTGCTGTGAGGCAGCAATACTAAACACTGTGCCACCGTGCCACCCCATCCTTTCTGGTCCCATTCACAACTGCTGAACTAGCAAAGAAAGCAAACTGTCTGAGTAACACACTATCTCTCTTAGCCAATTTCTTCTGCGATTCCTTTCTTAACGTTCAAAAACAAAATTTGTAATCGTATAGCACTTTCCACAACCAGCAAATGTCCCAAACCATTTCACAACCAATAAAGTACTTTTCAAAATGTAGACGCTGGTAATGTGAGAAACACAGCAGCTAATTTGCACTCAGCAAATGTCTCAGCTGAAAGACAGCATCACCAACAATACAGCACACCCTTGGCACTGTCGACCTTGATTTTCGTACTCAAGTCCTGGAGTGGGACTTGAATCAAGAACCATGGAATTCAGAAGCGAGTGTGCTACCAACTGAGCCAGAGGCTGATTGGAATTGTCAACAGTTCACAGGAAAGACCTTCAGTTAAAACTACTCCCCGGGAAAACAGCCTTGCCACATCCTAACAGCATCAACCATAAGTTGGAACCAACCTTGGTTTTAAGAAAATATTACCATGACCCACATGTGGAAACAGAAAAGCCCAAATGTTTGGCTTTATGAATGACAATCAATAAACGTTTGTAGATTTGTAAAACCTACTGCACAGATGAAATAATTGAGAAGGTATTCTGTATATACATTTGCCTAATGGATCACTGTTAAAGTCCAACAGATTTACTTGGAATCACAAGCTTCCGGAGCACTATTCCTTCATCAAGTGAGGAGGAATTTAGCACGGCCAATGCATCTAGCCAGCACGCCTTATGGACTGTGGGAGGAAACCGGAGCACTCAGAGGAAACTCATGCAGACACACGTAAAACATGCAAACTCCACTCACCTGATGAAGGAGCAACACTCCAAAAGCTCGTGATTCCAAATAAACCTGCTGTACTTTAACCTGGTGTCGTTAGACTTCTTATCATGCCCACCTCAATCCAATTCCAGCATCTCCACAATATAATGAATGCAACATGTCCCTAACATTATTTTTACTCCAGTTGTCCTGATTGGGTAGACTCATCGCTGCAAAGTATAGATTCAGTACCAAACATTTGAATTCACTTACCAGGGACACTGGTGATACATAGAACATGAGCATTGCACACTATAAACTGGTCCATAATGGTGCCAGGCTGGTTGGCATCAATGATCACAATTTTACTGGTAGAGTGAGTACTTGTGCAGATCCACACACGACTCGAGACGTCCTCTGCACTGTGAACCTTGAGAAAGAAATCGCAAAAAAGAATTAACCAGGAAGAACACCACAAACTCCAATTTGATTTATTATTGTCACAAAAAAAAGGGCTGCATGGACAAGTTGGGCCGAAAGGCCTGTTTCCATGCTGTATATTTCTTTGACTGTATGCATTGGTATACAGTGATTTTTTTTTGCCTGCTATGCAGACAAAGCATACCATACACAGGGAAAGAAACGAGAGAGTGCAGAATATAGTGTTACAGTCATATCCAGGGTGTAGACAAAGATCAGCTTAATATGAGGTAGGTAAAACTGACAACAAACACTTACACTGGGGAAGTGTTAATAAATGATATATTGATAACTGGCAAAATTGCATCTATGTAGCAGTAAGTGTTGCCTTGCTGAGAACTGCCATTTATTATTTATTTATTTGTCACAAAGAGGCTTACATTATCACTGCAATGAAGTTACTGTGAAAATCCTCCAGTCGCCATACTCCAGCATCTGTTTAGATACACTAAGAGTGAAGTTAGCATGTCCAATGCATCTAACCAACGTGCCTTTCAGATTGTGGGAAGAAACCAGAGCACCCGGAGGAAAGCCACGCAGACATGGGAAGAACATGCAAACTCCACACAGACAGTGTCTGAAGCTGGGAATTGAACCCAGGTGTCTGGAGCTGTGAGGCAGCAGTGCTAACCACGGTGCATCCATGCCACCCCATTCCTTATAGCAAAAATAATTTACTTGGTGCTTTCCATAACGTCAAGACAGTTCAAAGAGTTTTACAACTAATGAAGGACTTTTGAAGCATAATCACTCTTCTAAAGTAAGAAACATAGCAGCTAATGTGAATATAAAAAAGTCACTTAAACAACGAGATAACGATTGCAAAATCGGTTTTAGGTTCTGATGAATGATCATCAATCTGAAACATTAACTCTCCACAGCTGCTAAGTCCCATTATGAGTATCTCTAAAATTTTATTTTACTTGTTAGGCTATTTCAGAGGACATTCACACTGCTGTGGACCTGTAGTCTCACGGAGGCCAGACCAGGCAGATTTCCTTCCCTAAAGGACGTGAGTGAACCACATGGGTTTTTTTTTAAAACAACAATCAACAATGGTTTCATGGTCACCAGTAGATTCTTAATTCCAGATTTTTATTGAATTCAAATTTCACTATTGGCCATGGTAGGATTCAAACCCGAGTTCCCAGGGCATTACGTTGGGTCTCTGGATTACTAATCCAGTGACAATACCACTAACCCACTGCCTCACCATGTTTTTATTCAGGGTTGCCCTCTTCCTCGGTGCCAGTCAAAGGACTCCTTTCACTTCATTCATTCTGCAGTGCTATGTTCTTAATATCACACCTTGTAAAAATCAGTGTTCTTATCTGTCACACATACCTTCAGACTATTATACTGTTATCCCGAATTTCGTTTAGGTTGTGCAACTGTGGAATTCGCTACCCCAAAGTGCCAGTGATGCTGGGTCAGTGAGTACATAGAACACTACAGCACAAACAGGCCCTTCAGCCCACAAGTTGTGCCGATCATATCAGTACCTACCAGATCATAGACCTATCTATAACTCCCAATCCCATTAAATCCCATGTACTCATCCAGAAGTCTCTTAAAAGACCCCAGCGAGTTCGCCTCTACCACCACTGACGGCAGCCGATTCCATTCGCTCACCACCCTCTGAATGAAAAACTTACCCCTAACATCCCCTCTGTACTTGCCCCCCAGCACCTTAAACCTGTGTCCTCTCATAGCGACCATTTCAGCTCTGGGAAATAGCCATGGAGAATCCACTCTATCTATTCCTCTCAACATTTTATAAACCTCTATCAGGTCACCTCTCAGCCTTCGTCTCTCCAGGAAGGAGAGACCTAGCTCTCTCAACCTATCTTCATAAGGCATGCCCCCCAATCCAGGCAACATCCTTGTAAATCTCCTCTGCACTCTCTCAATAGCTTCCACATCCTTCCTATAGTGAGGCGACCAGAACTGCACACAATACTGACAAGGGTCTTATAAAGTTGCAGCATTACCTCCCGACTCCTATACTCAATTCCTCTATTAATGAAGGCCAGTACACCATATGTCTTCTTGACCACATCCTCCACTTGTGGGGCAGATTTAAGAGTCCTATGGACCCAGACCCCAAGATCCTTCTGCTCCTCAACACTGCCAAGATGCCTACCCTTGATATTATACTCTTTCATCCCATTGGTCCTGCCAAAATGGACCATCTCACATTTATCCGCGTTGAAGTCCATCTGCCACTTCTCTGCCAAGTCTTACATCCTATCTATGTCTCGCTGCAACTTCAGACATCCCTCCGGACTATCCACGACACCACCAACCTTTGTATTGCCAGCGAACTTACTAACCCATTCCTTCGCTTCCTCATCCAGGTCATTTATGAAAATGACAAACAGCAAGGGTTCTAAAACAAATCCCTGGGGCACTCCACCGGTGACTGACCTCCATGAGAAAAAGACTCATCCTCAATTACTCTCTGCCTTCTGCAGGCAAGCCAGTTCTGGATCCACAAGGCCAAAGCCTCTTGGATCCCCTACCTTCTCACCTTTGCAAGAAGTCTTGAATGGGGGACCTTATCAAACGCCTTGCTGAAATCCATGTAAACCATGTCAATTGCTCTTCCTTTGTCAATGTGTTCAGTCACATTTTCGAAGAACTCAACTAGGCTCGTAAGGCACAATCTGCCCTTAACAAAGTTGTGTTGACTCTTTCTGATCATATTGAACTTCTCTGAATGCTCATAAATCCTATCTTTCAGAATCCTCTCCATCAACTTACCGACCACTGAGGTCAGACTCACTGGTCGGTAATTCCCCGGGCTATCCCTGTTCCCCTTCTTGAAAATAGGCACCACATCCGCAATCCTCCAATCTTCCAGAACCTCTTCCGTCTCCATCGACGATGCAAAGATCATCGCCAGGGGCTCTGCAATCACTTCCCTCACCTCCCACAGCAACCTGGGGTATATCCCATCCGGACCCAGTGACTTATCTACCTTGATGGAATTTAACAATTCCAACACATCCTCTTTCTTAATGTCCACATACTCAATCTTTTCAGTTTGCCGCAATCCTGTAGTACAACCCCCCAGATCACTTTCCACTGTGAATATGAGGCAAAGTACTTATTAAGCACCTCTGCCATTTCTTTTGGTTCCACAAAGACTTTTGCCCCTTCATCTCTTATAGGTCCTATCCCTTCTCTTCTCATCCTTTTACTCTTCACATATTTGTAGAATGCTTTGGGATTCTCCTTAATCCTACCCACCAAAGCCTTCTCGTGACCCCGTCCTTTTTAAGCTCCCTTCTACAAGTCTTATACGCCTCTAGATCCTTAACATCCCCTAGCTCCCTGAACCTATTGTACAACTTCCTTTTCTTCCTAACTAGGTTCATCACAACTTTGTGCATCACTGTTCTCCCAACCTACCAAAACCTCCTTGTCTCACCGGAACGTTGTCGTGCAGAGCTCCAGACAAACACTCCTTGAAAATCTGCCATCTTCCTTCAGTACTTTTCCCGAAGAACACCTCCTTCCAGTTTACTCTTCCAACTTCCTGCCTAACGATTTCACATTTACCCCTACTCCAGATAAACACCTTCCTATCCTATCTCTTTTCCAGAAGGGGAACAGGGATAGCCCGGGCAATTAGAGTAAGTTTAAGGAAGAGTTAGATTTTTAACTAGTAATGGGTTGAAGGGTTATGGGGAAAGGCAGGAAAATGGGGATGAGGAGCATATCAGCCATGATCAAATCGCGGAGTGGAGCCGATGGGCCAAATGACCTAATTCTGCTTCTATATCTTATGAGCTTACCTTCTTGATTTTATCAGGAGAGCTGTGGCTGCTGCTGTTCTTCCCATCCTTCTCCGTGTCGGTGGTTAGGGGATCACAGCTCCGCGAGCGGCCCAGTTCAGTCCCATTTTCTGTTCGTTGTGGCTTCCAGCCAGTTAAATCCACACCAGCAGCACACCAAAGCTGTGAGGATCATAAATGTAATAACCGTCATGAAAAATACCAGATCGAACATCTCCAAACTTACACTGGGCGCAGAACGTCTGATGCCTATGAAAGTTTTTTTCCTTTATTCTTTCATGGGATGTGGACGTTGCTGTCAAGACCAGTATTTGTTGCCCAGTATTTCCTTAATTGCCCTTGAATGAGTGACTTGCTAGTGGCCAATCCAGAGCATTTAATAGTCAACCACATTGCTGCGGATCTGGAGTCACCCGTAGATCACAGCAATGTCCTGCCCAGAAGGCCAGGAGGAAAATATATAACTATGTCAATCCGGCTATCTTATAATTTTCTTTCTCAAAAATGGACAAATCTTCATCCTGACACACCTGAATAGCCATGATTAAATTCAAATTCCACCAGCTGCTGTGGTGGGACTTAAACCCGTGTCCCCACGGCACCAGCCAGGGCCTTCAGATTACTAACCCAGTGAGTACCACTATGCTACCAAAAAGTTCCACTAAGTGCTTCTTAACAAGTGGTTTGAGTGATGACTTGCTCCCTTCTCCGGGTCTTATCTATTCATGAAGATTCAATACATCTGCTGCAGATTGGGATATACTTTAGCAAAGCAGCAACTCAGGAAGCTGGTTTTAAGATAGGGTTTACATTATTTGAACACTGCTGAAAAGTGTGCCAAAGCTTTCATTTCTTGCATTATTCAGGACAAGAATACAAAATTTCAAATGCTCACAACAATTCATACTACATAAGGAAACAGCGCTGATTTGTTTTGACATTTTCCGTCCTCTTTCCACTGTTCCAGCTGCTCTCAGAACTTGCATAATGAGATTGTTATCTGTATTACGTTGCAAAAGACTGCACACTATGCAGAGAAATCATGCTCTTTCTTTGGGTAGCGTTTCATTATTCGCACTGTGCTAACATCCATTGAAATTCCCAGAGTGAGCTCAATTTCATCCATAGCTATTTTTCAAGGATTGGTAATGATATCATCAAAGTAAGATTGGCATAAAAGATACAGGCACTTTCAAATCCATTTTTTCTGTGCAGAAACTGAAGGATCATCATCTTGTTTTATGCCTTACTCTGATACGCAAATAAGATAACATGCTGCGTGTGATACAGTTTTGTAAAAATGTGGCTCAAATTGATTATAGATTATGACTTTTTCATTCATTTGTGGGACATGGGCAATGCTAACTGGCAAGCATTTATTGCCAATCCCTAGTTGCCCTCAAACTGAGTGGTTTATGAGACCATTTCAGAAGGCAGTTGAGAGTCAATCTCACTGAAGACGCACGTTAGCCAGACTAGGTAAAGGCAGTAGATTTCCTTCCGCAAAGGATATTAATGAACCAGTTGGGTTTTACCGACAATCGACAATGGTTTTTATGGTCATCAATAGATTCTTAATCCCAGATTTTTTTTATTGAATTTATATTCCCCCACGTGCCATGGTGGGATTTGAACCCAAGTCCCCAGAACATTAGCTAAATTTCTGGATTAACAGTCTAGCAATAATACCATTAGGCTATCGCCTCCTCTTTAGACATAGGCATCACAAAGTTACAACAGGAGAAAGTTCAGTCCTTTTAAATTTACTATAGTAAGGTTTACAGGTTTAATAGAAGAGCCAATGTGCCAGCATTGTAGCATAGCTTTATGAAAAAATATGGGCAGCACAGTGGCAAGCACTGCCATCTCACAGTGCATGGGATCCGGGTTCAATTCCAGCCTCAGGTCACTGTTTGTCATTTGTGTGTGGGAGACCAGGACTCTGGTCTCCTCCAACAATCAAAAAGCAGTGTGGATTAGGTTGTCTGGCCATACTAAACTGATACTCTTGTCTGTCAGATTAGCAGGATAAATATGTAGGTTTCAGGAATACAGCCTGGGTGGGATTGTAGTTGGTACAGACATGACAGGCTGAACAGCCTCCTTCTATATTGTGGGTTTCTATGAAGATGTGTAGGTAAGGGGATTAGAGGAGTAAATACATGGACTATGAGGACAGGGCTTGGGTGGGGGTGCTGTATGGAGAGTTGATGCATACATGATGGGCTGAATGGCTTCCCTCTGCACTGCAGGAATTCTTTGATTCTATAGCATGAGAAGTGTATTTATATTGTCTCATTGTTTCTTCAAGAAACGTAGCTACAAATCTCATTGGATTATTTTTGAAATGGGAATTCCAAATGTAGGAAAAGAAGTTTGTATGAAAGTTTGAATAGTGACCTCAAAAGAACTAAAGAGCACGCAATGGGCGGAATTTTCCCAGCACATCTCCCAAGTTTCGCACGATCCCACTTGAGGTCAATGGAGAATGTCATTTTCCGAACCAAGCCCCTGGAATCAGGGCTGATATGCCAGTAAAATTCTGGCCGATCCTGTGGGTTATTCTGGCAACGCGACCTTGAGCTGGCAGTAAGCTTGCAGGCTCTAGCACTGCTGATCCCATGCAACATAACAATCCATCACTTAACCAACTTTGTATTACAGAATTTCTTAGCAAGCATCAGCCATTAAGAAAATAGAATTGAAATGGGTTCTACTAAATTCTGATCATTGGAACCTCTCTTTGGTGTTACCTTCATGGTTGGATCTTTTGCAACCAATGGACGGCAGTAGACTGGAATAGGGACATTCTTCATACGATTATCTTCTTGGCTGCCATTTGGACTCAACTAGATTAACAGAAAGTACATCATTCACTTTTCAATAAAGTTAAACTGTTGCATTTTCACATTATAAGGTATCCAAATACATCCATGCAAATGTTTTGTATGGGGAAGATGCAGCGAGTCAGAAGTGAATGAAATAATTTGGACCTGTAGTTGTGGGCTTTAAATAGAAAGAAAATATATTGTTTACACATGCAGATTAATTGTAACACAAAACAGGTTTATTGAAAGATATTCTTGGTTCTGAAACTAAAACTAGAAACATCCTAATGATATCACCATCAAATCATATGATCTGCTCTCAAAGTAATCATGCAACTATTTAAATATATAGCATCAAATTGAGATCTTTGACTTTAGTCTTCAGATATTCCCTGGCCTTTCAAACATCGAATGAAGTTGCGCAAAGAGGAGATATTAGGGGTGGAAAGAGGATGAGAAGGGTGAAAAATGAGGAGAAAGTTAGAGTCTCAAAAAATATATTCATTATCTCCTAAGCTGAGCTCATCCTGTTTAGCGTTATCTTTCCTGTCTATTCCATATTCCCTTTTTGCAGCGCACAGCTGTACAGTACAGAGCAGCCTGTTATATTTGAAGGAGGATTGGGTAGGATGTCCTGTACTGCTCCTTCCAAAGCATCCCAATATTAAAACCTCAGAATATGAGCTCCATTACGACACTGGTGGCAGTACAGATCACACTGTCCCGTCCACAGTTGGGCCAGGCAGTAAGGCTGAAAGGTTCAATGTGGACATGCTGGCACTGGACTGGGGTGGGCACAGTAAAAAGTCTCACAATGCCAGGTTAAAGTTCAACAGGTTTGTCTGAAACCACAAGCTTTCTGAGCTCTGCTCCTTCATCAGGTTAGTGGAGACAGATTTCACAAACACAGCATGTATTGTATTTATATAGGTACCTGAAAAGACTGGCATGCCAACCATTATCTTGCAATAATGTTTTTATCTATATATGCCGTGTTTGTGAAACCTATCTCTCCACTCACTTGATGAAGGAGCAGTGCATAGAAAGTTTGTGTTATCAAATAAATCTACTGGTGAAAGGTATGTCCTTGGTCTCACAAAAGGCTTTCTTGGTTTATCAAATAAGGGCACCAGCACTGGCTGTCAGAGACGGAAGAAATCACTTGATTATCTAGAGAAACAAGCAATCACAGAGTATGATTCTGTCCCCCGGGTCACAGACTGCTGGACATTCACACAGTGATAACCTTTTCAATTCATGAAGAGTTATAATAGAGGTGACAGGGCATCCATGGTGATAGATGTACAAACACGAATGAAGCAAAGGCAGTCATGATCACACAGCTGACCTAAGGAGATGAATAGCCTACTCCTACCAGACAAAGCACAATCATAGGATATTCCTCTGTGCAATACCTCAACAAGTATTAATCCCTTTAAAGTGCCAGAAAGCAGATTATTGCATGATTGTTTGGGAGAACAGAGCTTAAAAGAGACATGCTGTTGAAGCTTTCTGTCTTACACTTGTCAGGACAGATACAAAGATGCCAAATTTCATACCAGAGCAACATTTTATACCTCATGAGGAAAGAGCTCTTCAGGATGAGTGCAAGATAGAAACCTTCAACAGCACATCTATTTTTCCAGCAACACACAAATGAATGCCAGAACAGAAGTTAATAGTGAATCAGGTGATCAAATCAAAAGGGAAACCATCTTCTGCAGCAGTTGTAATACCAGCAGATCCCAGCAAGAGTGAAAGAGACATACATATGATCACTTCATTCTTGATGATAGGCCATTGACAAACATTTGCTCTGTTTCTGTCTAAAAACTGAAGTATAACCTAATACTTCAGAAAACCAGCATGCCTGCAGTATTATGATTATAATGACAGACTATCTAGAGGACTTGTGTGGAAATAACAGAAAAAAAGAATGAGAATGGTTGAATTGTCAGTGGTTTAGAGGAGCGAGATAGATTGGACTTTTGAAATGGTCTGGTAAAGTTTTTAAATGTTTATTTATTTGATGTCACAAGTAGGCTTACGTTAGCACTGCAATGAAGGTACTGTGAAATTTTCCTCGTCACCACAGTCCGGTGCCCGTTCGAGTGCACTGAGGGAGAATTTAGCATGGCCAATGCACCTTAAAGTTTATTTATTAGTCATAAGTAAGGCTTATATTAACATTGCAATGAAGTTGTTGTGAAATTCCTCTAATCACCATAGTCCAGCACCTGTTCGGGTCAATGTACCTAACCAGCACATCTTTCAGAATACATATTGTTACAGAACCTAATTTCTCAAAAATGTTATTGTTAGCAATTGGGACTAGCTTAGCAGTTATAAAAGGGGGTGGCATCAACAACTTGGGCCAAAGGGCCTGATTCCATGCTGTAAATCTCTACGACTCTATGAGATCAGGGTTTCGAGACTGTACCTGTTTGTACTTTGCTGGGAGACTCCAGCCACACGCTTGTAGTCTTCCGTCGTCATTCCTGACATGGTCCCTCACCTGTCGGTACTGTTCACGTTTGAGTTCCCGCCGAGCAGTCGATGTACAATCACTGGGAGGAAAGCAAATACAGTCACCGTGCTGTTCAATGCAAGTCGGAGAAAATGTCACTTGAATGCGTGGGCAAGAATAGAGATCCGTGTGGCTTGTGAGTTTAAACCTACACCAAACGACTATTGCATTTCTCTTGTGATCTGAACATCCCAATTCTTTTCAAAAGGTGCATGTTCAGCCTCACTACATAAACATTTAAGATAAGGTACTCTGTTATGAAAAGGAGTTCTTGATGATAGGCCATTGATAAACATTTGCTCTATTCCTGTCTAAAAACTGGTTAATGATTAACTGTTAGAGTATAACCAGTGACAATTTTGCATTAGATGTAGTGTGACCAATGGTAAGGATCAGTTGACCTAGTAAACAATCACAAAATGATGTGATGGTCAGTTGACTCATTATAAATAAGAATCTGTTAGAAACAGTGAGAACTTGGATTGGTCCAGGACGAAGCCCCAAGTTTGGAGTAATAAAGTTCTTTCTTTGATTATAAGTTGGAGTAAGCTTTGTTATATTTTTATTAGCTGCATTTGAAAAGTTCCTTCCTAAGGAAACAAAGGACCTGTTTAGTGACTGAAACATATAGGATTCTGAGGGGTTTTGACAAGATGGATGTGGACAGGATGTTTCCTCTTGTGGGAGAATCCAGAATGAGGGGGTCACTGTTTAAAAAATAAGGGGTCACCCATTTCAGAGATGAGGAGAATTTCTTTTCTTCAAAGGTCATGAATCTGTGGAACTCTGCCTCAAAAGTCAATGGAAGTAAAGTCTTTGAATGTTTTCAAGGCAGAGTTAGATAGATTCTTGACAAACGCAGGGATGGAAGGTTATGGAGCAGGTAGGCAGGAAGTTACAGTCAGATCAGCTACGATCTTACTGATCAAGGCTTGAAGGGTCGAGTGGCCTATGCCTGTTCCTAGTTGTAGGTTTGTATCTTGCATTTTCCAGCATCTGCAGCATTTTGCTTTTGTTTCACTTTCTGACACTTCATCTTAAACACCGTAATAAATCTCACAACACCAGGTTAAAGCCCAACAGGCTTGTTTGGAATCACAAGCTTTTAGAGCACTGCTCCTTCATCAGTAAGTGATGAAGAGACAATGCTCCAAAAGCTTGTGATACCAAATAAACCTGTTGAACTTTAACCTGGTGTTGTGAGACATTTTACTGTGCCCACCCCAGTTCAACGCCAGCATCCCCACATCATGGCTACCACTGACATCTTAAACTTCATCATACTTACCAATATTTCTAAAATACCCAAGACTTTCAGCTGGATATGTGATACCTCATTAGCACAGTAATACAATAAAATTGGGCCAAATTTTGAACTGGATGGCACCAGCCATTCATTAAACTTGCACCTTTCCCACAGATTTTCTATGGGTTTCTACCTGGGGAATCTCCTATCAGCCAACCATCCAAAAGATTGGCAGCTTCAAGCGGGCAATAGGGAAAGAACTCCTTAACTAATTAGATTTTTTAAATGTTAAACAGCAGCTCAGAGTCTCAATTAGGAAGTGCCAATTTGAATATTGAATTAAATATGAAGTCAGGTACAGAGAGTAAAAAGAGATGGAAAGAAATGTTGGACTAAAAGATCAGAATTATTAGTTAAAATCGCTAACAATTAAAATGTGAAGGAATGAAACCCCACATCTGTAAAATGCATTTTAAGTGCCAGGTAGGTTGCATGGCAGTAATCAAGATTGATCATACCTCTAAATGTGTGCTTACACAGTAATGGGCATAATGTAAGATTTTTCTGGAGTATTCCGTACTTATTGATCACGCAAGTCCAGCAACTGCACAGCATTTGGTCTATTTAAATGGGGGGTGGGGTCAGGCAACATAATGCCATTTTAGGAAGCTTAGGATATCATGGAAAACTTACAGGGAGGAGGGGGAGATTTTCCCATTTCACCTGCCATGGGAATCTTACTGGGCAGGGTGTGGACTATGATCATTGCTGATCTGACTGTAACTTTCTGCCTACCCACTCCATAACCTTCCACCCCTGCGTTTGTCAAGAATCTATCTAACTCTGCCTTGAAAACATTCAAAGACTTTGCCTCCATTGACTTTTGAGGCAGAGAGTTACACAGATTCACGACCTTTGAAGAAAAGAAATTCTCCTCATCTCTGAAATGGGCAACCCCTTATTTTTAAACAGTGACCCCCTCATTCTGGATTCTCCCACGAGAGGAAATATCCTCTCCACATTCACCTTGTCAAAACCCCTCAGAATCCTACATGTTTCAGTCACTAAGCAGGTCCATTGACCTAGAGCGCGATTTTTCAGTTTGGGGGCGAGTGCAGCTGGAAAATCAATTGCTTTCTAAAGATGGCAACCACAGCATGGTGAGCCTGTGGAATTCACTACTGTAGAAAGCATTGAGGTCAAAACATTGTGGGTGGGATTTAATGGCTTTGCTCGGGCAAGACCAGAAATTCCTGCCGAAGGTCACCGGAGATTTCCATTGTTGGACCCTTACCCGCTCTTATTCCGTGGCAGGCGAGGTGATAGTTCTGGCCTGTAAGAAGGAACTAGATTTCACTCTTGGGGCTTAGGGTGTCGAAGGATTTGGAGCAGAAGGCAGAATCAGACTATCAAAGAACCATGATTATAATAAATAGTGGCTCAAACTTAATGGCCTTTTCCTGTTCCTATTTTCTATGTTTCTATGACAGCAACTCCAGGATTTCAGCATTTACGCGTGACTCAAAGAATCCTTACAGTGCAGGAGGAGGCCATTTGGACCATTGGGCCTGCACCAACAACAATCCCACCCTGGCCCTATTCTCATAACCCCATGTATTTATCCTGCTGATTTCCCCTGACACTAAAGGACTATTAGCATGGCCAGTCCACCTAAGGTGCATATCTTTGGACTATGGGAGGAAACCAGAGCACCCAGAGGAAACCCACACAGACATGGGGGAAATGTACAAACTCCACGTGGACAGTGACCAATGTTCAGGAACCTAACCCAGGTCCCTGGCGCTGTGAGACAGCAGCATTAAACACTATGCCACCGTACAGTTCAGAAGAACACAGTGAGCTCCACAAAGAAGGGAAGATAACTTGCCTCCATTTGGCCTTATCCCAGCAGTTCCTGATTCGATAAGCCATATTAGACACAGTTAAAATTGCAGCGAGTCCAATGCGTAAAAGAATTTAATTGAAATTTAAGTGAAACTCCAAAAGCCTCAGCTGACCCACAGTAAAAACCAAACCATGGCATTAGGGCCATTACTACTGTGTGAAAAACATTAAAAGTGTTAACACTCTGGCAGACATTGTAGGATATTCTTCATCCTAAACCAACCATAGCCCAATGTATTGAATCTCAACACCAGCAAAGTTCAATGTGTTCCTTCGCCTAGATCACACAATGACGTACACATGCTCTTGTCTCAACAATGACTAACTTCAATACCCATTTTTAATATCTTCCCTTAAAAGATCTTGCAGGAAATGTACAATGACAACTTCAGGGCACATCTTGCAATAATAATGTTAGAAAATTTCAATATGTTCATACTGGCTACTCCCTTGACTGATATTCCCAATTTTTCCCATAAAGCATGGCTTACTTTAATACCAAAATAAACTATCCCAGAGATTACCACATGTAATCTAATTTGGTGAATGGAAAACAGTTGGTCCTACACAAGTCTGCAATGTTGCTATTGTGTCGTTAATAGTGCGGATAATTTGCCATCAATAAACACAAGTGGGGGATAGCAACCAAACCACTAGGATTTTGAAACTAGCATAAATTGGACAGGCTAGGGTGTCGGTGAAAGAGAGAATTCCCCATTCTAAGCGTATCGTATGGTATAAGGAAAATGTTAGTTCAAGAATTTGCAGAGATGTTGCCATCTTAAAATTAAGGGTTGTTCCGATCAGTGAGACCAGGCATATTGATACATCGACCGACAGCTACAGAGCACAACAGCATATCTGCAATGGATTTCCACCACTGCAGACCTTCTAGGTTGTCATCAAATTCCTGTTTAAAAATATCCTGCACAAAACACTGGTAAGAATTTTAAAATGCAGAGGTGAGTTGGGGCTTGGCTCAAATTTGAAATTAAATTAAAAAATCTATACCACAATGTCAAACTGACTACCTTGGGTTTTTACTTTGGGAGGGCGTGGTTGGTCAAGGGGCAGGAATGAACTCATTCCAAGACCCACGTGGGCAATTTGAATCTGATTTGTAGATTCCATTGTGTCTCAGATCCCGGAAAATAGTTACGCTGGATCAAAACAGAAAAGTGCTGGAAAATCTCAGCAGTTCTGACAGCATCTGTGGAGAGAGCGTAGACCCAATGTTTTGAGTCTGAATGACCCTTTGTCAGGACTGAAAGAAAAGGGAGTCAGCAGAGATTTATACCATGAAGGTTTCCAGGACTTTTTTGTTTCAGATTCCACATTTGCAATTCTCTGCCTTTATCATAGTTATGCTGGAGTTGGGCTTCAGGTTTTAAAAATGTTACCATTTGACCCAAGCCAAATCTATCTGTTACACTGTGCTAAAATTCCCTCCAATGTCCTGTAAGAGACATTTTTGAACACAGAACTGATCACAAAGAGAAGACCATATCCAGAAGTCCTGAAAGTCTTGTCCTCATGAACTCAGAAGACAAACAAAGATCATCATCTAGGGTTAATAAACTTCTCTGGGTGCTTTGGTAAGAGCAAAGTATACTGTCTTAATAAACCAAATATGTTGCAGCAATGATGATTTAACTCATTTCATATTTTCAGTTGACCACAAATCATAATTTTTGTCAAAAAATGCTGGAATGGTTTTTACAATTGCATCTTAGTTTTAAAGATGAACAGACCAACAGAATGTTGTGGGCCAAAGGGCCTGCTCCTATGTCGTATGGTTCTATATTCCATGTTTCACAAACTATGCTAAAATTCACAGTCTTAGAAACCGAGACAAAACCAGGTAGAGTGAAGACTGGCCCTCACAAACTCCCAACGAATTTGTTGCCAAACTGTACTTAACTTGAACGTCATTCTACAACGTCCACTGATATTAACAACACCCTGAGCAGTATATCCATGAGGCACCGCGCATCACACAGAAGCTAAAGTGCGCAAAAGCTGCCTGCGTTCTTGGATCCCCCATCAGCCTAAATGGCCAAAATCCCCAACTTTGACCTAACCCTGTTAAAGCCCCAAGGAGCTGATATGTCGTACACTTGTTCATTATCTGTGTCTGGTTTCTTCTCCTCCTTAGGCACTTTCTGTCTACAAAAAGAAAACATAAATTTCAAATTAACGAAACGTATATAATGGAAAACAAAAATACACACTTCTCAGAAAGAAAGATTGTCTGCAAGAGCTCATGCTATTAGAGATCGAACTTAATTATTCGAAATAACTGTGCTCCGTTATGCAGTAGGCCTAAAGTTCACAGAATCCTAAGTGCAGAAGGAGACAAATTCAGCCCATCAAGTCTGCACTGACCACAATCGCACCCAGGTCCCATTCTCACAAAGTCATGCATTTACCTTGCTAACCCCTGACAATCAGGGGCAATCTAGCATGGTCAACCCATCTAACCCACACATCTTTGGACAGTGGGAGGAAACTGGAGCACCCAGAGGAAACCCATGCAGACACGAGGAGAATGTGCAGACTCCATACAGTGATGCAAGCCAGGAATCGAACCTAGGTCCCTGGCGCTGTGAGGTAGCAGTGCTAACCACTGTGACATCAATCCACCCATGAAATTATGCGTGTTTGGATACTGCTCACCTTCTGCATTAGCTGTTTTTTCAGCCTTTTTTTGTAATCTGTTTGAATCTGCATCTATTTCTTTGCTGTGTAACATTCTCCTGGTTTGCTTTACTGAAGTTACTACTTCTTCTGCCCTCTGACTAACCTTTCAAATATATTCAGCCTCTAGCTACAATTCGCGAATCTGCTCATCCACATACACTAGAACCATGTAAATAAATACCCACTGTTTGTTCTACAAATAAATGGATAAAATTCCAATGGGCCTGAAGTGGACATTAAGCTGTTTCAGTCATCACTTAACTGATGTGATCACTCAGTAGTCCTAGGATGATTCAACGCTGCTGTGAAGGTTTCAGCAACATCACTAAGGCTGATTCATCAAAGTAATGCACTGGACCTTCACTCCTTTCCAATATGCTCATCATGGACACAGGCACATTCTTAACCCTGATGAGATGATTCTGCCACAATCAAGCCTTCACATTCATTCTGGCTAAGGTTGACTCCACTGGGTGGCACAGTGGTTAGCACTGCTGCCTCATAGTGCCAGTGAACGGGGTTCAATTCTGGCCTTGGGGTCAATTTGTCTATTTGCACATTCTCCTTGTGTCTGCGTGGGTTTCCTCCAAGTGCTCCAGATTTCTCCCACACTCCAAACTTGTGCAGGTTGGGTGGATTTGGCATGCTAAATTGCCCTTTAATAGACCTGTGAATTTTTAAATACTAAAAGCCAAATAATTGTTTTTTGTTTTGATTTGATTTATATTGTCAATTTGTTAATATACAGTAAAAGTATTGTTTGTCGTGCATTATACATTCAAAGGATACTATTCATAGAGAAGGAAAGGAGAAAGTGCAGAGTACGGTTTTACAGTCATAACTCGGATGTAAAGGAAGATCAACTTAACACAAGGTAGGTCCATTCAGAAGTCGGATGGCAGCAGGGGATAAGATGTTCTTGAGTTGGGTGGTAGGTGACGTGAGACTTTTGTATCTTTTTCCTGTTGGAAAAAGACGGAAGCGAGAATGTCCGGGATGCATAGGGTCCTTGATATAACAATAGCCTGATGGTGATTCCTCCAATTCGCCTCACTTTGCCAAAATCCTGTCTATTGTATTGGGTTATTGACTAAAGTTAGGAAAGGTGCAAGTTGTACAGTGGCTCAAAAAGCATTAGTAAACTTGGGGGAAGGGGGGAAAACATTGTAAAGTTGAAGTGATGGAAACGGCTGCTATATCTAATATAATTTTCCCCTATATTGATAACAAGGAAATTTACTCTCATTTAATTATAATTAAAATAAAACAAGATAAGAGCTTATTAAAATTGCCACATTTCTTTCGATGACGTAATTGCCATTTTGGAAATAAATATTGCAGTACAATTTAGAACACAGAAATCCAGATGATCTGCAGCACAGATCAGATCCATGGGAAGAGTGACCCACTAGTTACATCAAGGGACTAGTGTTCCCAAGGCCTGGACTAAGTTGTTTGTTCTGATTGGAACATGCAAGCTGCTCATCAATTTACAAGCTTACTTTGTAAGTTGCATGGTTAGGCCTTGAACATCAATGGGGCAACTGACGTTTGCCATCTCAACTGGTTTTCAACTGCTGGTTGTCTGCTTAGCGAGCTACTCACCCTCTGGGACAAAAGGTTTTTCCTCACATACCCCCTTAAAGCTCCTGCCCCTTGAACTTATGCCCTATTTCTGAGTCTTCTCAGAAATTGCTCACCTTCTCTTGCTGCTACATCTTTACTTTTCTCTTCGGTACGTCCATCAGGTTACGGCTCGCTGATGTGCCCATTGTGGATTGAGACACTGAAGTTGCTATTTACAATATCTTGAACCCTGTTCTGCCCATTTCACTATTGACCTTTCTTGGCTGTGTGGTCAATGTGGTATCAGTCAAAGGGAGCATGGGCAAATCAATAATAACAGCTATTGTCCAATGACTCTATCTAACTCCCCACTGCCTTGACAAACCAGCCAGCATAATTAAGGACGCCTGCACACCCCGGACGTTCTCTCTTCCACTTTCTTCCATCAAGAAAAAGATACAGAAGTCTGAGCTTATGGGCCAATTGATTTGAGAACAGCTTCTTCTCTGCTGCCATCAGACTTTTGAATGGGCTTACCTTGCATTAAGTTGATTTTTCTCTACACCCTAACCTATGATTGTAACACTACATTGTGCACGATCTCATTTCCTTCTTTATGGTATGCTTTGCGTGTACAGCGCGCAAGAAACAATACTTTTCACTGTATGCATGTAACAATAACAAATCAAATTGAAACAGCAATTCTTTGGTTTTCAGAATTTAAAAATGCATGTTAAAAAAATGATCAGTTCTGAATTTTTCATAGCAAGAACTAGTTGGATAATTAGCTCCTGGAATAGAATCTCTAGAATCCCTTCAGTGCACAAGGAGGTCATTTGGCCCAATGAAACTTCACCAATTCACCAAAAGAGCATCTTACCCACACAGACACGGGGAGAACGGGCAAACTCCACACAATCACCTAAGCCGGGAATCGAACCCAGGTACCTGACACTGAGAGGCAGCAGTGCTAATCACTGTGCCATCAAGTGGTTAAATGTGTAAATCAGGAAGTTGCTGAGAGAGATGTTCTGCTCATCCCGAAACTGCAAGAACAGCAATTCGCTGACGGATTCACCATTCAAATACATGGAATGATGTAATTCCAATTTAGCATATGTACATGTGTGAGGAATAATTTCACTCCAAAACAGCAATGGTACTTCTTGTTAAATTTGGATACCCAAATCTATATTTTACTGTGAGAAAGACTGAGCACCCAGCTGGAATATTTTACTATATGGTGGGAACCCTTGTTCTGTTCATACAATTAGCTAAATTAATCTTGTCTCTAACTGCAAACATGAGGCCAAAACATTGTCTGATTTCAAGAACAAATTAGAGATAGCTCTTGGGGCTAAAGGAAACAAGGAATATGGGAGGAAGGGAAGAATTCGATGATCAGCCATGATCATAACGAATGGTGGATCAGGTTTGAAAGACCGAAAGGCCTACTCCTTCTTCTAGTTTCTATGTTTCTGCATCAACTCCTAACAGAATATCAATTCCTTAGATTTAAATTTGTTTCTATGTTTCGTCAAGTCCATATAATAGCATGGCAATTCAGGGCACTACTGACAAAGAGAACTGCACAGCCAAAGGCACTATGTTCCAAATAAGATGTTAAACTAAGGCTACATCTGCCTTTCTACATGAAGAACAGAGGGGAACCCTAGCCAATCTGTCCTCCTTAGCTAACGCTGCTATAAGAGATTATCTAGCCATTGTCACATTGCTGTTTATGGAAGCTTGTTACCGCATTTCCCAAGTTACAGCACAACTACAAAAAGTATGAAGCACAGTCTCAAAAAGTTAACTGCTTCTCTCACCACAGGTGCTGCCAGACTTGCTGCCTTCATCCAGCATTTTCTGTTTTTATTACAAAAAGCATTTCATTGGTCGTAGGGTATTTTAGTGCATCCCAACATTGTGAAAAACACTTTGGCAATGCAAGTATTTCTTTCTTCCCATTGTTGATTTCCTGAGTTTGGTTAATGGTACAGAGAGAGACAGCTATACAGGAAGTCATGGGCATGCGACACATGCTGCTGCCAGCATTATATTCATTCCTAATGCTAAGATAGCACCTTGCAAACCCAAAACCACTTTCAACTAAAAGGACAAAGGCAGAAGACACATGGGAACACCATCACCTGCAAGTTCTCCTCCAAGTCACTCACCATCCTGACTTGGAAATATATCGCTGTTCCTTCACAGCCACTGGGTCAAATCCTGGAATTCCCTCCCTAACAGCACTGTGGGTCAACCCATAGCTCATGGATTGTAGTAATTCAAGGAGGCAGCTCATCACCACCTTCTCAAGGACAACTAGGGATCAGCAATAAATGCTGGCCTGCCAGTGACGTCCATGCCCCAAAAATGAATAAAAGAAAAATCAGGATTTTACTGCTTTTTTTTTCACCATCAGTGCACAAATTGAGAACGATTACGCTACAGAGTCCTGAGGACCGTCAGTCCAGTCTAGAACATGCACATAAAGGTGCATATTGCCACATCAACCCTCTGGAATGATGAGGTTCTCCTTTGATGGTGTGTTTTAGTTCACAAACAGCCTGCTTCATGTTTAAATTGAAGCATTCTTTTAAACCCTCCAAGATTGTACAATATTTACACAGCATACATACAATATCTCTCTCTGCAGCCTCATTCCTCCCCATCTCTGCCATCTTCAACCACACAACCTTCTGACATATCTGCATTCCTCTAATTTTGACTGCTTGCACATCCCTCATTTTAACTGCCCCATCAACAGTGGTTTTGCCTGCGCCTTCAACTGCCTGGATCCTAAAACTCTGGAATTCATGTCCTGAACCACTCCACCTCTCCTTTAAGACGATCCTTAAAACTTACCTCTGACCAAGTTTTTGATCACTGGCCCCAATGTGTGGCTCAGTGACATATTTTGCTTGACAATACATCTACGACTTGCCAGAAGACACTTTGAACAGGGTTTTTCAATCCTGCCATGGCAGGATCTATGTCCAGACATGAGGTGGACCAGCCAAATGTCATTGACTTTTGACAGGACTAGATGATCCCAGCAGCGGGTAGGGAACAAAACCAAGGCGCTATATAAATACACACTGTTGCATAAAGAGAATATACACTTCGTGCCACACATTCATGCACTATAATCAGTTTTCTTTTATTCATTCGTGGGACATGGGCATCACTGGCTGGCCAGCATTTATTGCCCATCCCCAGTTGCCTTTGGAGGATAACTGAGTGTCAACCCATTGCTCTGGCTCTGGAGTCACACATAAGCCAGACTAGGCAGATTTCCTTCCCTAACAGACTTTAGTGAACCTGACGGATTTTTCCAACAATCGGCAATGGTTTCATAGAACATAGAACATTACAGCGCAGAACAGGCACTTCGGCCTTTGATGTTGCGCCGACCAATTAGGAAAAAGCAATGACCCTCTAACCTAAACCATTCCCTTTTCGTCCATAAACTTATCTACTAACCTCTTAAACGCCACCAAACTTGGCGCATCTACAACTGATGCAGGCAGGGCATTCCATACCCTTACCACCCTCTGGGTAAAGAACCTACCTCTGACATCCGTCCTATAACTACCACCCCTTAATTTAAAGCTATGTCCCCTCGTGCTAGCTTTCTCCATCCTAGGAAAAAGGCTATCACTGTCCACCCTATCTAAACCTCTAATCATCTTATATGTTTCAATAAGGTCTCCTCTTAGCCGCCTTCTTTCTAACGAAAACAACCTCAAATCCCTCAGCCTCTCTTCATAAGACCTGCCCTCCATACCAGGCAACATCCTGGTAAACCTCCTCTGTACCCTCTCCAATGCCTCCACATCTTTCTTATAATGTGGGGACCAGAACTGCACACAATACTCCAAGTGCGGCCGCACTAGAGTTTTGTACAGTTGCAACATGACGTTGCGGCTCCGAAATTCAATCCCCCTACCAATAAAAGCTAAGACTCCATATGCCTTCTTAACAACCTTATCGACTTGATTGCCAACTTTCAGGGATCTATGCACATATACACCAAGATCCCTCTGTTCATCAACACTATTAAGAGTCCTACCATTAGCCCTATACTCTACACATTTGTTATTCCTGCCAAAGTGAATTACCTCACACTTTTCCACATTAAACTCCATTTGCCACCTCTCGGCCCAGCTCTGCAACTTGTCCAAGTCTCTCTGCAAACTATAACACCCCTCTTCACTATCTACCACTCCTCCGACTTTGGTGTCATCCGCAAATTTACTAATCCATCCTTCAATACCCTCATCCAGATCATTTATAAAAATTACAAACAGCAGGGGCCCCAAAACAGATCCCTGAGGTACACCACTTGTAACCGAACTCCACGATGAATAACTCCCATCAACCACCACCCTCTGTCTTCTATCAGCTAGCCAATTCCTAATCCAATTAGCTAAATCACCCTCAATCCCATACATCTGCATTTCCTGCAGAAGCCTTCCATGGGCCACCTTATCGAACGCCTTACTAAAGTCCATATATACCACATCAACTGCCTTACCCCCATCCACCTCTTTGGTCACTTTTTCAAAAAACTCAATAAGGTTAGTAAGGCACGACCTACCCTTCACAAAACCATGCTGACTATCCCCAATCAATTCATTTCTCTCTAAATAACTATAAATCCTATCCCTAATAATTCTCTCCAATACTTTGCCCACAACAGAAGTAAGACTCACTGGCCTATAATTCCCAGGAAGGTCTCTCTTCCCCTTCTTGAACAATGGGACCACATTCGCTATCCTCCAGTCTTCCGGAACTATACCCGTAACCAACGACGACCTGAAGATCAGAGCCAGAGGCTCTGCAATCGCCTCTCTTGCCTCCCAGAGAATCCTAGGGTAAATCCCGTCCGGCCCAGGGGACTTATCTAACTTCAAACCCTCAAGAATATCTAGCACATCCTCCTTATCTACTTCAATACTTTCCAGTTTGCAACCCTGTATCCCAGTGTTCTCCACAACTACATTTACATCTCCCTGCGTGAATACCGAAGAGAAATATTTGTTCAGTGCCTCTCCAATCTCTTCAGGCTCCACGCACAACTTCCCACTGCTGTCTATGACTGGCCCTAATCTTGCCCTAACCAATCTTCTATTCTTAACATATCTAAAGAAAGCTTTAGGATTCTCCTTGATCCTATCAGCCAAAGTCTTCTCGTGTCCCCTTTTAGCTCTCCTCAACTCACTCTTTAGCTCCCTCCTGGCTAATCTATAGCTATCCATTGCACTAACTGAGCCTTCAAGCCTCATCCTGACATAAGCCTCCTTTTTCCTTTTAACCAGCGAATTAACTTTTTTAGTACACCATGGTTCCCTTACTCGACCATTTCCTCCTTGCCTGACAGGGACATACTTATCAAGGACTCGCAGTAGCTGCTCCTTGAATAAGCTCCACATTTCAGATGTTCCCAGTCCCTGTAGTTTCCTAGTCCAACCTATGCACCCTAATTCTCTCCTTATGGCCTCATAATTACCATTCCCCCAGCTATAACTACTGCCCCCAGCTTCATGCCTATCCCTATCCATCACTAAGGTGAACGTAACCGAATTGTGGTCACTATCACCAAAATGTTCACCAACTTCCAAGCCTAACACCTGGTCTGGCTCATTGCCCAGCACCAAATCCAACGTAACCTCACCTCTAGTTGGCCTGTCTACATACTGAGTCAAAAAACCTTCCTGCACACCTTGTACAAAAACTGACCTCTCTAACGTGCTAGAGCTATAGTTATTCCAATCAATATTAGTAAAGTTAAAGTCCCCCATAACAATTACTCTATTACTTTCACTCCTGTCCAGGATCGACTTTGCAATCCTTTCCTCTATCTCTCTAGAACTTTTAGGAGGTCTATAAAAGACTCCCAACAGGGTGACCTCTCCTCTCCTGTTTCTAATCTCAGCCCATACTACCTCAACAGACAAGTCCTCATCAAACTTCCTTTCTGTCACTGTGATACAGTCTTTGACTAATAATGCCACTCCTCCCCCCCTTCTACCTCCTTCTCTACTCCGACTGAAACATTTGAACCCCGGAACCTGCAACAACCATTCCTGTCCCTGCTCTATCCATGTCTCTGAAATGGCCACAACATCGAAGTTCCAGGTACTGGTCCAAGCTGCAAGTTCCTCCACCTTATTGCGAATACTTCTTGCATTAAAGTATACGCATTTCAAACCATGCCCTACTCCACCCGTACGCTGCTGTGCTTTACAGTTCTCATCTATGACCCCCCTATTCTCGTCCCTCTTAACATCCAAACTACTCAGGATCCCACCCCCCCTCTGAATCAGTTTAAAGCCCCCTGCATAGCCTTTGCAAATTTTCCCCCCAAGATATTGGTTCCCCTCTGGTTCAGGTGTAGACCATCTCTCTTGTAGAGGTCCCACCTACCCCAGAATGAGTCCCAATTGTTCAGGAACCTGAACCCCTCCCTCCTGCACCATCCCCGCAGCCACGAGTTCAAACATTCCCTCTCTCTGTTCTTCTCTAAACTATCCCGTGGCACAGGCAAGAGTCCAGAGATAACCACTCTGTCTGTTTTGGCCCTAAGCTTCCACCCCAACTCCATAAATTTCTGTTTAATATCCCCTTCCCTTGTCCTACCTACATCATGTGTCCCTACATGAACTATGACTTGGGGCTGACTCCCCTCTCTCCTTTAAGAATCTTAAAAACCCGCTCTGAGACATCCTGGACCCCAGCCCCTGGGAGGCAACACACCAGCCCTGAGTTCCGTTTATTACTATTTACTCTCCTATCTGTCCCCCTAACTATGGAGTCTCCAATTACCAGGCCCAATCTCTTATTCCCCCTACCCACCTGAGCATTCCCAGCAGGCTCACCCCCAGAGACCTGCTCCCTTTGGCCCCCTCCAGTTGATTCTTCCTCAACTGTAACCTCCAGGACAGAAAACTTGTTTTGGAGGGGAACAGCCCCGGGAGATTGTCTCCCCGATTGCTTCTTACCCCTCTTCCTAATAGTTACCCAAGAATCACTTTTAGAAGTGACTATCTCTTTGTAACTCCTGTCAATATCCGCCTCAACCTCCCGAATTATCCTGAGTTCCTCTAATTCCAGCTCCAGCTCCTTAACACGATCCTCAAGGAGCTGCAAATGGGCACACTTCCCACAGGTATAATCAGCAGGAACACTACTGGTGTCCCTCACCTCGTACATACTGCAGGAGGTGCAACGTACTGCCTGCACTGCCATCCCTGATACTTTAATTTCTAGGAGAGAAATTAAAAAAAAACTTCCCACACACTTATTATTAGGTTAGAGGAGGGGGAGGGTGGGATACTCTACCTATGTAGAGTATCGGGTTTCCTCTCTGTACCAATTTATAGAGTCAGAGAGAAAAACTACAACTACCGGCAAGCCTCCTAATGACGACTTCCGGTTTCCACTTAGTTTAAAAAAACGGCAAAAAACTACCACCGCTCGCTACTTTAACCAAAAAGAGAATGATAAAAATTACTTAAAACTCGAACTTTATACTCGCCCAAATCGCTGCCTCTCCGTGCTGCTCCACAGGAACAATGAGGCCAATATCCAGAGGTTAGTACTTACATAGCTTAAAAATTACAACTACCGGCAAGCTTCCTAATGACGACTTCCGGTTTCCAGTTAGTTTAAAAACAAACGGCAAAAAACTACCACCACTCGCTACTTTAACCAAAAAGAGAATGTTAAAAATTACTTAAAACTCAAACTTTATACTCGCCCAAATCGCTGCCTCTCCGTGCTGCGCCACAGGAACAATGAGGCCGATATGGTCATTAGTAGATTCTTAATTCCAAATATTTTTTACTGAATTCAAATTCCATCAGCTACTGCGGCTGGATTCAAACCTGGGTCCCCAGAACATAAGTGGAGTTTCTGGATTAATAGTTTAGCCATAATACCACTAGGCTAATGCTTCCCTTCTAACTCACGTTAATCTCAGATTTAATTTGCTTTATATTTTTGCCTTTATCTTGTATTAGAACGTTCAGCACAAAGGCAGTTCCTTGACTCAATGTCTGCTGACACTTCAATCTGAGCCGTTTTTCTTGGCAGTGGTGTTTTGGCATCATCCTCCACACACTGGGGCAGTGCAGGAGCCCAGACAATCGCAACTGGAATGGAATTTCAACCTGTGCTACTGAACTGCATATTAGCCGACAGGCCCATTGAGCTTACTGGTCCACCCACTATGAAGTTACAGACAGCCAAATGGATCAGGCTGAGTATCAGTCCATTTGTTAATCTACCCACAAAAACCATGCAAAGAAACCTGTTCAACAATGAATCAAAATAAAAACAGAAATTCATACATAAACTTTTTCACTCATGTTAATAATCAGAGGAAAATAACTAGACAGGGAGTCCACCTTGATTTCACGACAGTGCCTCTTTATAGTCCACCTAACTATCAGCACAGTCATAGAATCCCTACAGTGCAGAAGGAAGCCATTCAGCCCATCAAACCTGCACTGAAAACAATCCTATCCAGGCCCTATCGCCATAACCCCATGTATTTATCTTGCTAATCCCCCTGACACAAAGGGGCTATTTTCCATGGCCAATCCACCTAACCCACACATCTTTGAAAGGAAACTGGAGCACTCGGAAGAATCACAGAATCGCTACAGTGCAGGAGGAGGCCATTCGGCCCACTGAGTCTGTACCAACCACAATCCCACCCAGGCTGTAAACCTGTAACCCCATGTACTTGTCCTGCTCATCCCCCCGACACCCAGGGGCAATTTACCATAGCCAATCAACCTAACCTGTACATCTCTGGAAAGAAACCGGTGCATCTGGGGAAACCCATGCAGACACAGGGAGAATGTGCAAACTCCACATACAAGTCATCCGAGACCAGAACTGAACCCAAGTCCCCCGTACCGTGAGGCAGCAGTACTAACCGCTATGCCAGTATATAGTCTCTCATATAGTCCACTTTACTGTCCCTACAATTCCCCATATAGAATACCCAAAGATTCACACCCACTATATGGAATTGGATCTTCGAAGCACTTTGTGAAATATTAGTTCCTTAACCAAATTGCCATTTTCTGATTTTATTTAAAGAAGAGACCTCCCAATGGAAACTCTTTTCCAGAATTTATTTATACAAACAAGTTCTGAATAAGAATCATAGAATCCCTCCAGTGCAAAAGGAAGCCATTAGGCCCTTGAGTCTGCAATGACCACAATTCCACCCAACCCCAATCCCCATGACCAACATATTGACCTAGCTAGTCCCCCACTAAGGGATAATTTAGTATGGCCAATCCACCTAACATGCACTTCTTTGGATTGTAGGAGTAAACCAAAGCACCCGGAGGAAACCCACATAGACACAGGGAGAAAGTGCAAACTCTGCACAGACAATGACACAAGCTGGGAATTGAACCCAAGCACTATTAGGTAGCAGTGCTGGGTGCTGTGAGGCAGCAATGCTGATTACTGTGCCATCATGCCACTTTGCCATTTCCACAAACTATTCCTTCTGCTTCAATTGCCATTTTATAATGCTGTGGTGTAGTTTATCTAGAAGAGCTCCAACATAATCAAGAACATTTAGACCTACAGCTGTCCTGGCAGTATCTGCTCAGAAATGATGTGATTGCAGAAGTATGATTAAACATGGGGAGAATGTGCAAACTCCACCATACTGTGACCCAAGCAGGGAATTCAACCCAGTTCCCTGGCACTATGAGGAGTAGTGCTAGTCACTGTGCCACCATGCCGCCCATTTTTAATAACCTTCCTTGTTCAATGATTCTGTTTGTACATTTACTTTTTCACCATTCCCAAACATTTAGAGAAGAGTGCTGATCTTATCATCAGGAAAATTGGCTGGGTGACCTTCCTGAGGCTGACAGTATGAGGAGAGTTTAGACATGCCTATTTAATGACTGCTTCTCAGATGGATATTAATGCAGTTTCGTCACACTGTCTGGCTCAGTACCTGGCTCAGGTGCCTCAATGAACATCAATACTTAACACGTATCAAATCTCAACAAACACTACGTTTCATGTCAGTTTGTTTTTAAGCACTAATTATTAAAAGGCACTCTTGTTGGTTCAATCCCTCTTCAGAAAAATGTACTGAAGGGGGCGATTCCTTCAACACAAAGTCCTGATGTTAAGACTCTTCAAGAAAATTAAAATAAATGGTAGCATGAGTTTTGCAAACAACCTTTCTTTGACAGTAACAAATTATTACGAATGAAAGAGGAGCAAAATAAATTACAGGCAAAGCAAATGAATAATGGAAATAAAATGGTAAACATAATAAAAGTAAGCATAAACATATGTAAATCGCAAACTGTATTAACCCTGTGCCATGGGAGCAGGCTGAATATGGGTGCTGTACATGTGGAACATGCCACATCTTTCTGGCTGTTACTTACTCCTCAGGCAGGAAGTCTATGGCACGTGTTCTGTCTGCAGTCGATAACTGGGACATGGTGTGGCTCCGGCGCTTGGTGAAGCCAGAGGAACCATAAGTGTTCGGAGCAGCATAATGAAGGACTGGGGGTCTCTTTGTTGGCTGAGCGGTAGTAGAAGAGCTAAATAGACGGCTGAAACTGGAAGCAAAGACAACAAACAGAGTAATAGTCAGAAAGTACAATTTGCCACTACAGCTCGATATTGATAACAATTGTGTAAAAGGCTTTGCTTTTTTTTTTAAGATATATAATAACTATACTTAAGGTCAGCGACATGAGCGAATTTCAGAATAAGAACTGAACTGTATACTAGTTTGGTTTATTTATTTGTGTCACAAATAATGGCACTACATGAAATGAAGTTACTGTGAAAATCCCCAGGTCGCAACACTCCAGAACCAGTTTGGGTACACTGAGGGAGAATTTAGTACTGCCAATGCATTTAATCAGACTGTGGGAGGAAACTGGAGCACCCAGAGGAAACCTACGCAGACATGGGGAGAATGTACAGACTCTGCCCAGACAGTGATCTGAGGAATCAAACCTGGGTCCCTGGCACTGTGAGGCAGCAGTGCTAACCACTGTGCCGCGCAATTCATCTGCAACACTGTATCAGTTTCCAAGTCACATAATTGAATAACAATATCAAGCCTTTCCATCATGAGAACTGGTATGACAGAAACCATAGGCTTTCAAAACTTGAAACAAACTTGAATCTCCCCATCTCCAAAAACTCCACTTCCACCTCTTACATATTATTAAAAAAGCTGGAGTGCATTTGAAGGATGTAACATTTGGCATTGAGATTAAACTCATAAATGTGGGAGCAGGAAAAGCCATTCAGTCACAGATGCTGATTCACCCTTCAATTAGATCAGGGGTGACCTGCACCTCAACTCCATTTCCTGTGTGTCTTTTAATACCCTTAACCTAACAAAATTCTATTAACCTCAGCCTACAAAACTGACTTGGCCTGTACTGCTTTTTGCAAAGAGGGAGCTCCATTATCCACCGTGTGAAAAATTAACTCCATAATTTCACAGCTGCATGATTTAGCTCTAACTTTAAGCTGTCAATTTGTTTTGGATTCTCTTTATCCATCCGATTGAATCTATCATTTCACAAGCCTTGACCAGATCATTCTTCAACCCTTTTACAAATGAAGGTAATACAAATCAAACTTCATTTTACATTTCTTCATAAATTAACTCCTTTAAGCACTAGTATCATCTGCAGAGAATCTGCATTGTAGCCCTGCCCTAAGGACTGGGATAGTACGGTGGCGCAATGGTGAACACTGCTGCTTCACAGCGATAGGGACCTGGGTTCAATTCCAGCCTTGGGTCACTGTGTGGAGTTTGCATATTGTCTCCCTGTCTGCGTGGATTCCCTCCAGTGCTCTGGTTTCCTCCCACAGTCCAAAGCAGTGCGGGTTAGGTGACTGGACATGATAAATTGCCCCTTAGTGTCAAGTGGATTAGCAGAGTAAATGTGTATGGTTACGGGAATAGGGCCTGGGGGTGGAACTGTGGTTGATACAGACTCAATGGGTCGAATGGCCTTCTTCTGTGCTGTAGGGATTCTATGAAGCTTTAAACCAGATGCAGTACTCCAGATTGAGACTACGGAAGCTCTGTACAACTGAAATATCATTTTCTCACTTACAAATTCCTTCACTTCCATTGGCCTTTTTGTTACGTTTTTGGATGATAATGTAATAATCCAACGTAATAATCCAAGCAGGGGGAGAAACAAATTCTCAAGCAGTGGATGATTAAGATCTGGAATGAATTGCCTGACAGTGTGCTGGAGATAAGTTCCATCAAAGCATTCAAAAGGGAATTAAACTGTTATCTGAAAAGAAAGAACGTACACGATCGGGGGAGAAGGCAGGAGAGTTTGGACAGCCAGCACAGACATAAGTTTTTTTTAAATTTATTTATTAGTTAAAAATGAGGCTTACATTAACAGTTCAATGAAGTTATTACAAAATTCCTGTAGTTGCCACAGTCTGGCACCTGTTCAGGTCAATGGACCTAACCAGCATGTCTGTCAGGCTGTGGGAAGTAACCCACGCAGACATGGGGAGACCGTGCAAACTCCACACCTACAGTTGGTACAGTGACCCAAGCAGGGAATCAAACCCAGATCTCTGGCACTGTGAGGCAGCAGTGCTAACCACTGTGCCACCATGCCGCCCATACATGATGGGCCAATTAGCTTCCTTCTGCACTATAACAATTCTGTGACACTGCATTTCTTTCTTTGTGATTTGTGTGCATAAATACTTAGATGTCTTTGATCCTCCAACCTACTGATTTCACACCAGGAAAAAATGTTCCAATTAATTGTTCTTAGATCAAAGGGTGTGAAATGATGTTATTTCTCTACTTTGCCCAAGCCCACTAGCCCGGAGTCCGTAACATCTCTAAACTGAGAGAGGAAAGATCACAAGAAATAATCCAGTCTTGATGGATTCTAGATAGCTCACTCTTTCCATAGATCAGCCAAAAAGATGACAATGGTAGAGTTCATAGAATCCCTGCAGTACAGAGAAGGTCATTCGGCCTTTCGAGCCTGCAGCGACAAACACAATCCCACCCTATCTCCGTAACCCCTCACATTTACCCTGGTAATCCCTCTGAAACGAGAGGCAATTTAGCATGGTCAATTAACGTAGCCTGCGTATCTTTGGACTGTGGGAGAAAACCAGACTACCTGGAGGAAACCTACACAGACACAGCGAGAACATGCAAACTCTACACAGGCAATGACCCAAATCCAGGTTCCTGGCGCTGTGAGGCAGCGGTGTTAACCACTAGTTTTGGGAGCAACCTGCCCACGCGAAACACCCAACTGGAAAATACCAATTTTTCTACAGCTTGGAAAATACTAAGATAAATAAAACTGGACTTTTAAAATTATTCAAGATGACAGGGGGCTGTGGAGATGAGGTCATTGAGTGTTTTTAAGACAGAGATAGGTTCTTGATCAATAAGGGGATCAAGGATTACAGGGAGAAGACAGGAGAATGGAGTTGACAGTCATATCAGCTATGATTGAATGGTGAAGCCAAATGGTCAATTCTATTCCTATATCTTATGGACATGCATTTCAATTTTTTTTCATTCTAACTGCTCTAACCAGATATTAAAGTACTTACAACTGCCATATACCAGATTTCTTCTTCTCCTGCATGGATGGATACTCTCTTGAAGCTCTAATAAATATCAAAAATAACAGTCAATTTTGCATTGTACACACATTGCCCTACTTGGTCAAGGAGGGAGGGATGTTACTGAGTACGTGGAACTGGGTCCCCCAAACTGCTAGTAGTCTGTTTCAAACATCAATCTAGCAAAAACATTACAGGATCAAGCTGAATTCTCATCAAACTACTGCACCAAACCCAATGGTCAAGTCAACCCTAAGGGCTTGAAATGTTAGGGGCTTGCAGCCTATAGTGCCAGATTAGCTACTGCTATGCCGACTGCCAAATATCCATCTCACCCACTCAGATAATGCTGCAAGATTTATCCACCACACATCGGTGATACCTATACTGGTAGCAATCTGCGATAGCACAGAAACAACAGCCCAAAACTCACTCCAACCTGTTTTGACTTTCTGCCGCATTATTCCATCAGCCTACACTATTACTTTCCATGCTTTAGAGCCAATGGTTTCTAATTTATAAAAGCTGAAATTGGAAGACTCGTACTTTGGGCTGAAAAACGGCATACAATTGTAATCTGTGGTTCTCAATAGCTCACCTCCATCAATAAAATAGTGACCTGACATCATTAAATAGGAACAAACATGAACATAACAGACAGGAGCACAGTCACGGATAATTGAAGACTCTTCAGATCACGTCCATCCAGATATTTTAACTCATCACATTCAATGCTCCAAAGATCTGGGCTGATAAGATTCTTCCAAATATCATTTCATCCTATGAAGAAATGTTTCCGAATACCAAGACTATTTCTCGCTAATCTCAATGTGATGTGGAGATGCCAACATTGGACTGGGGTGGGCACAGTAAGAAGTCTCACAACACCAGGTTAAAATCCAACAGGACCAAATAAACCTGTTGGGCTTTAATCTGGTGTTGTGAGACTAATTTAATATCTGGTCCAATTTTCTTGGCTTATTTTGAATATGTATTCATGGTTTACCTTACACATACATTCCTAATGGTATTCTCAATGATATTCTCCCTCCCCTAATACAAGCCTCTCATTTTTAAACTGCGGCAGCTAAATGTGCTCAAATCTTTCCTCGTGGTTCAAGCCTTTATAATTAGAATATATCTTACTGCTTTTCTCTACCTCATAGAACAGAGAACATTACAATACAGTACAGGACCTTCGGCCCTTGATGGTTCCACTGGTCGGCGCAATAATCTAATGACCCTTTAACCTAAACTATTCCAGTATTATCCATATGCCTATTCAATGACCATTTGAATGCCCTTAAAGTTGGCATTACTACCCTCTGAGTAAAGAACTTACCTCTGACATCCCTCCTATATTTATCATCTCCTCGCCAATGACTGCCTATGTTTTCAGTATGATGGTTACAAGAAATTAACACTGTTCCAGAAATAAGATCTGACCAGTAAGAAGTCTCACAACACCAGGTTAAAGTCCAACAGGTTTATGTGGAATCACAAGCATGTGCTACCAAATAAACCTGTTGCTTTTTAACGTGGTGTTGTGAGACTTCTTACTGCACTCAGACCTCAGTCCAACATTGGCATCTCCACATCACCAGATTTGACCTCAGTATTGTACTGCCCTAGAAGAGTCTCTGGAGGTTTGGATAGCATGATCTGGACAACATATCCCAACATTTTGGCTTCCTTGTTCACCTGCCACATTGTGCATATATTGAAAGCAATTCAGCCACTGTTTGGCCCCTTTGTCAATGCATTGTTATGATATTTATTCTTTATAATCAACATTTAATAGTTTACATTGAAGAATGTTGACTTTTTTATCTTTATAATTTGGACCGGGGGGTGGGGGGGGTGTCCAAGCCAAATCAGTGACATCCCACACGATAATTTACCCATCCTGAAATTATTCCCCACAAAACTGTTCTATGCTTCCTATTAGCCACATTTGCACTCAATCCTACATCCAACATTTAGTTAAATTACTAATCTTTCATGTTATATCCTGACAAAGCTTTCCAAAATTCTAAATAACTATAGTATAGTTCCACCATCTGCCTATAACAAGCTCAAAAGAAACAAGGTTAATTCAGCTAGAGGGTTTCTCACTTGATCCAACTTTAATTGCCCATCAACTTATCTTGGGATCTCTATTTAACTTACATTTCTGTATCTTGGGTGGATATAACCTTGCATTATTCAATATTGTGGTTTAACAACAGTTGAGATATTCTTCCCTAGTTATCTTCTCCTGGATTGACCCTTATTCTATTGAAATGTTCCAGATTCTTGTGTTGGTCGCTAAACCGAAAGGTTCCATTATTTCCACCTTGAGGGTGCTAAACCATTCTGGATCCCAATGTCAATTAATCCCAGCAGAATCCACTACATAATACAAGTTAAAGTCCAACAGGTTTATTTGATATCACAAGCTTTTGGAGCATTGCTCCTTCATTAGATGAGTGCTCCTTCATCAGGTGAGGTGAAGGAGCTGGGATCCAAAAGCTCATTGACTTTAACCTGGTGTTGTGAGGCTTCTTACTGTGCACGCCCCAGTCCAATGCCAGCATCTCCACATCATACATATCCCAACAACTGGAAAACGTTCAATAAAACATCTGAATATAATTTATGTCTAATTTTTTGGATGAATCAGGATAACAAGGAAATCATTGGAGATGAAACCGTTCTACATCAGTAACGCAGAATGAGCTTACAGCAAAACAACTGTTCATTTTTACACCACACGTTGAATTTCTTTCTCACTGACATGAAACTGGTTGTCACTGCAGGCCACTTCACACCACTGACAAAACTTCACCCCAATCCATTTATCAGGTTGCCATATCATGCAATTCATTATTATACATTGGGAATCAACCACTGTTAAAAACAACGTATGATATAAAAGAAACATCAGAATACCAACAATGTCAACATACTGCACACATGTTCAACAAGATTTGCTACGTTTCAGCCAGGCTCAGGCATGCAGTGCTCCACTTTTATCCTTGATGGTCAAAAGAAAAGCAGACAGGACATGGTGCTGGGACAGGAATGAAAATAAAGCCACTACTGAGACTCTGTACAACACATACGTCTCCCGTTCATTAGACAGGGTGCGCCTTCCCACCTGATCATCTCAGTCCACCTGACAGCCTCCTGCAGCTCCATCAATCTCTCCTTGTATTGGTTGCGCTCCATCAGTACCCGTGCCATCTCCACCCGGGTGAAACGTCGTCTCTGCGCCACTGGTACCTCATCCTGTAGGTTATGGAAGCATTGCTTCACCAGAACAGATAAAAACCAGCACCCTTATATACTGTATTACAGCGGTAGGCAAAGTGAATTTAACACATTCAGAACAGAGCATGCAGCATCCTCCTCTGGGCTGGAATCCATTTCAGAAGCATCAAGCAAAAGAGTGATTGCAGAAGGAAGGGATATAATTTTGGAAGGTTCCTGGTCTTTGTTACCTTGTCTCTGTGTTTTAATTCTTTTTCTGCCACTGAAAGGAATGAAAGATTATCTCCAACCACACCCTCTACCCTGCTGCTTTTGCTTAAAATGTACATTAAAATAGCCAGAGGGCATAGTTCAGTTGCCATGGTTGACTCATTTTCTCATATCCAGCTTCTCCCTGGGGGCTTTTATTTGGCAACAACACCTCAGGGAACCCATTTGTTTTTCTCCCCTTTCCACCGTTCACATCATCACAGTCTCACCTTTAGGTGGCCTTCTCTCAGAAAGAGGGCAGGAAAACGAGTCACAGTCTCTCCGAGATTTACACTAACAATATTCACAGTGCAGCCCACAGGACAGGTGTACTAGCAAGTACACGGACCTACCTGAAACGTACTGATTTTTATTGATACTTGTATAAGTAACGCTGAGTGCGATCACATTTTTTTCAAACATGGGACCAAATGTGAGAAGCAGCAGAACACGGAATAAACCAAAGCTGAAAGAAAACTGTCACTTAAACAGGATTTGTGTAACACATCAGTTATTGGCTTTTAAAATTCAATCATGTACGCACTGTTCTGCTCCGCTGAACACCGAGCTACAAACTCTTCAGCCCAGCCACTGCCTCCAGTTTGGTAAAGCATCTCACAGAGGTATCTTTGGTCACAACAACCAAATCTTAAAAGCTGCTTAAGTTAAGGATGACACAGTGGTTAGCACTGCTGTCTTTGATTACTGTCTGTGCGGAGTTTGCACATTCTCCCCAAGTCTGCGTGGCTTTCCTCTGGGGGCTCCGGTTTCCTCCCACAGTCCTAGGCCTTGCAGGTTAAGTGACTGGCCATGCTTCTTAATGTCAGGGTGACTGGTAGGATAAAGGTGTGGGGTTATGGTAACAGAGTGGGTGGAACTGTTGTCGGTACAGGCTTGATGGGCCAAATGGCCTCCTTCGGCATTGTAAGAATTCTCCACTGATCCAAATTTTTGATATTTATAATCATACAATCTATCTGCTCCACTCCATTGTCTGACCTGAATCTCACCTGACATCACTACATTGTTAAAAAGAACTGAGTAACTCTCACTCTAAAAGGTTGGTCAATCCAATTTCAAAATTGAAATAACACTGTGACAGGATGCATTCATTATATAGGGGAATCTTGGGGAAAATTACCACCTTTGAGAACAGGCTTAAAACAAGATTAGCGTCAACACCAATAATCACTTTATTCTGATTCCTGGGAAATGAGTTTCATTGGCAAAGGTTAGCATTTAGTACTAATCTCCACTTGTCTTGAGAAGATGATGATGAGTTTTATAATACAGGCTAATTAAACCTAACCAGGACATATATAGAACATAACAGCGCAGAACAGGCACTTTGGCCTTCGATGTTGCGCCGACCAATTAGGAAAAAGAAGTGACCCTCTAACCTAAACCATTCCCCTTTCATCCATAAACTTATCTACTAACCTCTTAAACGCCACCAAACTTGGCGCATCTACAACTGATGCAGGCAAGGCATTCCATACCCTTACCATCCTCTGGGTAAAGAACCTACCTCTGACATCTGTCCTAAAACCACCACCCCTTAATTTAAAGCTATGTCCCCTCGTGCTAGCTTTCTCCATCCTAGGAAAAAGGCTATCACTGTCCACCCTATCTAAACCTCTAATCATCTTATATGTTTCAATAAGGTCTCCTCTTAGCCGCCTTCTTTCTAACGAAAACAACCTCAAATCTCTCAGCCTCTCTTCATAAGACCTGCCTTCCATACCAGGCAACATCCTGGTAAACCTCCTCTGTACCCTCTCCAATGCCTCCACATCTTTCTTATAATGTGGGGACCAGAACTGCACACAATACTCCAAGTGCGGCCGCACTAGAGTTTTGTACAGTTGCAACATGACGTTGCGGCTCCGAAATTCAATCCCCCTACCAATAAAAGCTAAGACTCCGTATGCCTTCTTAACAACCTTATCGACTTGATTGCCAACTTTCAGAGATCTATGCACACATACACCAAGATCCCTCTGTTCATCAACACTATTAAGAGTCCTACCATTAGCCCCATACTCTACACACTTGTTATTCCTGCCAAAGTGAATTACCTCACACTTTTCCACATTAAACTCCATTTTCCACCTCTTGGCCCAGTTCTGCAACTTATCCAAGTCTCTCTGCAAACTAGAACACCCCTCTTCACTATCTACCACTGGTATCTGGATGACGGTATTGAAGGATGGATTAGTAAATTTGCAGATGACGCCGACTTTGGTGTCATCCGCAAATTTACTAATCCATCCTTCAATACCCTCATCCAGATCATTTATAAAAATTACAAACAGCAGGGGCCCCAAAACAGACCCCTGAGGTACACCACTTGTCACCGAACTCCACGATGAATATCTCCAATCAACCACCACCCTCTGTCTCTATCTTATCAAACGTATAAGATGATTAGAGGTTTAGATAGGGTGGACAGTGATAGCCTTTTTCCTAGGATGGAGGAAGCTAGCATGAGGGGACACAGCTTTAATTAAGGGGTGATAGTTATAGGGCGGATATCAGAGGTAGGTTCTTTACCCAAAGGATGGTTCGGGAGTGGAATGCCCTGCCTGCAGCAGTTGTAGATGCGCCAAGTTTGGTGGCGTTTAAGAGGTTAGTTGATAAGTTTATGGAAGAGAAGGGAATGGTTTAGTTTGGAGGGGCATTGCTTTTTTATATTGATCGGCGCAACATCGAAGGCCGAAGGGCCTGTTCTGTGCTGTAAGTTCTATGTTCTATCTGCTAGCCAATTCCTAATCACCCTCAATCCCATACATCTGCATTTTCTGCAGAAGCCTTCCATGGGCCACCTTATCAAACACCTTACTAAAGTCCAGATATACCACATCAACTGCTTTACCCCCAACCACCTCTTTGGTCACTTTTTCAAAAAACTCAATAAGGTTAATAAGGCACGACCTACCCTTCACAAAACCATGCTGACTATCCCCAATCAATTCATTTCTCTCTAAATAACTATAAATCCTATCCCTAATAATTCTCTCCAATACTTTGCCCACAACAGAAGTAAGACTCACCGGCCTATAATTCCCCGGAAAGTCTCTCTTCCCCTTCTTGAACAATGGGACCACATTCGCTATCCTCCAGTCTTCCGGCACTATACCCGTAACCAACGACGACCTGAAGATCACAGCCAGATCTGCAATCACCTCTCTCGCCTCCCAGAGAATCCTAGGGTAAATCCCGTCCGGCCCAGGGGACTTATCTAACTTCAAACCCTCAAGAATATCTAGCACATCTTCCTTATCTACTTCAATACTTTCCAGTTTGCAACCCTGTATCCCAGTGTTCTCCACAACTACATTTACATCTCCCTGCGTGAATACCGAAGAGAAATATTTGTTCAGTGCCTCTCCAATCTCTTCAGGCTCCACGCACAACTTCCCACTGCTGTCCATAACTGGCCCTAATCTTGCCCTAACCAATCTTCTATTCTTAACATATCTAAAGAAAGCTTTAGGATTCTCCTTGATCCTATCAGCCAAAGTCTTCTCGTGTCCCCTTTTAGCTCTCCTCAACTCACTCTTTAGCTCACTCCTGGCTAATCTATAGCTATCCATTGCACTAACTGAGCCTTCAAGCCTCATCCTGACATAAGCCTCCTTTTTCCTTTTTACCAGCGAATTAACTTTTTTAGTACACCATGGTTCCCTTACTCGACCATTTCCTCCATGCCTGACAGGGACATACTTATCAAGGACTCGCAGTAGCTGCTCCTTGAATAAGCTCCACATTTCAGATGTGCCCAGTCCCTGTAGTTTCCTAGTCCAACCTATGCACCCTAATTCCCTCCTTATGGCCTCATAATTACCATTCCCCCAGCTATAACTACTGCCCCCAGCTTCATGCCTATCCCTATCTATATTGTTCTATATAGTTAGAACAATACAGTACAGAATAAACCTTTCAACCCACAGTGTTGTGCCGAACATGATGCCAAATTAAACTAATCTTTTCTGTCTGTCCTTGCACCATATCCCTCTATTCCTCATATATTCATGTGCTTATCTAAAAAGCCTCTTCTTCTTCAATGCATGGTGTCATAGAGCTTTACAGCACAGAAACAGGCCCTTTGGTCCAACTTGACAATGCTGCCCTCTTTTTTAAAAACACTCAGCTAGTTCCAATTGCCCATATTTGGCCCATATCTCTCTATACCCATTTTACCCATGTTAACTGTCTAAACGCTTTTTAAAAGACAAAATTGTACTCATCTCTACTATTCTGGCAGCTTGTTCCAGATACTTACCACCCTGTGTGTGAAAAAACTGCCCTTCTGGATACTTTTGTATCTTTCCCCTCTCACCTTAAATTTATGGCCTCTAGTTTTAGACTGCCCTACCTACTGACTATCTAGCTAATCAATGCCCCTCATTATTTTATAGACTTCTATAAGACCACCTCTCAGCCTCCTACGCACCAGAGAAAGAAGTCCGAGGCTATCCAGCCTCACCTTGTAACTCAAATCATAAAGTCTGGTCGCATCCTAGTATATCTCTCCTGCATTCTTTCTAGTTTAATCATATTCCATAATACAGTGACCAAAACTGTACCAAGTGTGGCTGTACCAATGTCTTGTACAACTTCAATAAGACATCCCAACTCTTGTACTCAATATTCTGACCAATGAAACCAAGCATGCTGAATGCCTTGTTTACCACTGTGTCCACACGTGACTCCACTTTCAAAGGACCTATGAACCTAGATCTCTGTGTTCTATAACTCAACCCTACCATTAAAAACAAAGCTATAGTTTGTTTCATTCAACAAACTGGCCTATCAGGACAGTGAAAAAGACAGTCAAAGGTCAACCACATTAGCCAAGAACTGGAGACACATACAGGCCAGACTGGGTGAGGATTATAGATTCCCTTTCCAAAAGGCTATTAATAAATAGACAGGTGGGAACATCACCACATGCAAATTCCCCTGCAAGCCATTCACCAACGTGACTCGGAAACATATTACCATTCCATCACTGCTATTGGGGACAAACCCAGGAACACCCCACGTAACAGTAGTGTACATGTACCTACACCACATGGGTAGCGCATATCAAGAAGGCAGCTCATCCCTACCTTCTCAGAGGAAATTAACAAATGGGAAATAAATGCAGACTTAGCCAGTCATATCCACACCCCAAGAATGAATACTTTTTAAGCTAGGTTAGGTTTCTTAATGACAATCCTCAACTTAGCAGAACTACTACTGATTCCAGCCTTTTACTTGATGGTTTTGTCTACTGAAGTCATATTCTCAAACCACCATAATGGGGTTAGTCCATGCTTCTGTAGGACAACTCTTGTATTACCACACCCAATCTATATGGTAGAAATGAGGATGAATGTCCTTAATATAACTGGTACAGACTGACAAAGAAATCTCTGAACCACAAGTCTGATTTACCTTTCAAAGAATAGTTACACGTGGGACTTGTTCTTAACGTTATCTCAGTAAGATATCTCATTATACATGCCGTGTTTGTGAACACAACTCTGCACTCACCTGAGGAAGGAGCAGTGCAAAAACGTGTTGGACTTTAACCTAGTGTTGTGAGACTTCTTGAGATACAATTAAGTAAACTGTGTTGTCTGGCACTCTACACCTGAGTGGCCTACTAATCCGTAATGTTAATCCTAATCTGTATGTTCATAACCAGATTTATCCAGTAATTTCTGACAGCTTGATGTTTATTTTTAAATAAGCCAGTCACTTTCAGAGTTCAGATAATATATTCATTCAAAATAAAACCCTGCCCAAGGTAGGGGAGTCCAAAAGTAGAGGGAATAGGTTTAAAGAGAGAAGAGGAAAATTTTAAAAAGACCTGAGGGACAACTTTTCCACAAAGAGGGTGGTGTGTGTATATAATGAGCTGCCAGAAGAGATGGTAAAGGCAGGTACAATTACAACATTTAAAAGACATTTGGACAGGTACCTAGTTCAGTTTAGGAAACCTGGTCAGCATGGACGAATTAGGCTGAAAGGCCTGTTTCTGTGCTGTATATCCCTATGACTCAATAACTAAGAATAGTAACAATTGATTATAAATTTGTTCTTCAACCTCACAGTGAAATTATTAAATTATTGTGTCAATTTTGGTAATTGTGTCTGAGGAAAGATTCAACGCTTAGAGTAACTGTCAGTGAAATTGACAGCTTGGTTTATTTTTAAAAGCCACTCTGAAGGTTTTGATGTCAGCTTGGCTGTCAGTTGTCATGTTTTTACTGTCAGGTCTTGCTGCTTCCCTTCAATGAAAGAGCATTACCTTGCCATAAGTTCTTTTTATTAGCGTCATAAGTAGGCTTACATTAGCACTGTGAAAATCCCCTAGTCACCACACTCTGGCATCTGTGGGACACCCTGTTCATGTACGCTGAAGGAGAATTTAGCATGGTTAATGCACCCTAACCAGCACGTTTTTCAGACTGTGGGAGGAAACTGGAGCACCCAGAGGAATCCACAGAGACAAGGGGAGAACGTGCAGACTCCACACAGACAGTGATCCAAGCAAGGAATTGAACCCGGATCCCTGGCGCTGTGAGGCAGCAGTGCTAACGTGTGCAGAGTAACGTAACACCCCACTTAACCGACATTTCTGATTAACCAGCACCAGCACTGCTCAAGCGTGCTGGATGTAAAAAAAAAATTGACTGAATATGAAAGTGTGAGATAGACTATTTTCAAGCAGTAAGTTTGGGAGGATTTCCCAAGAAAATGTTAGATGTAAAGTAATATGTTTTAAAAATCCAAGTGTTCAAAGACTGACACCTTGTGGAGGATCTTTACCCTCGTTTGATGCCAGCAAGATAGCACTCGCTTCCACCAGCTAGTTCCCCAGCTCTGTCCAGCCTGTGAGCTGTTTTCTAGAGGTGGGAAGGGATGAATCAGGAATGCCCATTAGCACACAGCATGTAGCTATTCCAGTTCACCAAGAATCTATTGAGATCAGTTGTAGGAAGTAGAATAGGATTTTCCAGTTGGCTCTCCCACTTCCTGCAAGCAGCAAAGACCAGTTTTGCTGCAGAATGGGACTGGGTTGGGGGTGCAGTGCACCAGATAGGCCTACAGGCTCTCTCAGCTGGCTTGGGTGCATAGACCACACCGCAGACTGCTTGGATCTCAAACATTACTCATCGCATCCACCTATCTCAACTATGTCTGTGATGTGGGAGAGAAGATATTTTCATAGAATCCCTACAGTGCGTTGAGTCTGCATTGACCACAATCCCACCCAAGCCATATCCACTTAACCCCATGTATTTACCCTGCTAATCCCCCGACACTAAGGGGCAATTTAGCATAGCCAATCCACCTAACCTGCATATCTTTGGAGTGCAGAAGGAAATCGGAGTACCGTGAGTGAGTGACTGAGTGAGTACAGACAGACAGACAGTGACCTAAGACAGGAACTGAAACTAAGTCCCTGGCGTTTTGAGGCAACAGTGCTAACCAATGCGCCACCGTACCACCCTGTCTTTGATTAGATCAAAATATTAATTATTCTTAATAACTGAAGCTCTTTGTGACAATTCAATTCCTTATTATTGGAGTTCTCATAGCCAGCACAACACAATGCCTGAAATACGTAAGATTCATATAATGGAAAGCAACAAATGCTTTAAAAATGTAAAACTCCTACTGACAAACAGAGCTCAATATCACAGAATCCCTACAGCGCAGAAGCAGGCTGTTTGGCTTATCGAGTCTGCGCCGACTCTCTGAAAAGGTAATTTACCCGGACCCTATCCCTGTAACCCCACGTATTTACCCCACTAATCAAGCTAACCCGCACATTTTTGGACTGTTGGAGGAAACCAGAGCACCCGGAGAAAACTTACGCAGACACAGGGAGGAGTTGCAAACTTCACACAGTCATCCAAGGCTGGAATTGATCCCAGATCCCTGGCGCTGTGGGGCAGCAGTGCCAACCACCACGCCAGCCACCACATCGCTGTATATCTGAAGTTACATGAAGGCCATACCAGATGGCCACAATCACTGAGACTAGTTTTATATTGCAGACTTATTAATAGAACTTAAATTCCACTAGTTGGCTGGGTTACTATTCATAGAATCCCCACAATGCAGAAAAAGGCCATTCGGCCCATCAAGCCTGCACAAACAACAGGCTCTATAGCTGTAACCTCACATATTTACCCCACTAATCCACCTGACACTAAGGGCCAATCAACCTAACTCACATGTCTTTAGTCTAGTGACATTATCAGTAAGGTCCAGGCCCAGACCCACGCTGCCTTATGGCAGAAGGAAAACAATGTGGCAATGACGGGACTAAGACCATAATGACAGACAGTATTAATGTACAGACAAGATCTCCAGTGGATTACACTGCATTTGCAGTTCATTATTCAGATCCAGATTCATCATTTCCCCTGTTCTGCATGCAACTAGAAGAAAGGATAGGGTTCTGCCATGGTGGGATAAAAATTTGGCATTACAAGTTAAATCATGGCCATGAAACCATTGTCACAAAAACCCATCTGGTTCACTAACATCCTTTAGGGAAGGAAATCTGCTTGTCTGGCCTCCATTTGACTACAGATTCACATCAATGTGGATGCCTTCTGAAATAGCTTGACAAGTCTTTCAATTCAAGGACAATTAGGAATGGGCACTAAATACTGGCCCAGCCAGTAAAGTCCACAACCCATGAATCAATCAGTAAAATAAGAAAAAACAAACAAATTAAGATTCAAGAGTCAGAGAACTCTTGCAGTAATTCTTCCTTCAGGTGTCATGACCATGTTGGTGTCCACAGACTTCCATAATTATACTTGGCAAAGTATAATTGCAATGGTTTGCTGTGGTCTTTTGCTGATTAAGAAACTCTCTCATTCTAACCGCCTGCAATCGGTTATATCGAAATCACCGCTGCTTCACTGCACCAGGGACCCGGGTTCAGTTCCAGCCTTGGGTCACAGTCTGTGCGGAGATTGCATGTTCTCCCCATGTCCGAGTGAGTTTCCTCTGGGTGGTCCGGTTCACACACTCCCCTGTCCCCCACCTCCCCAAAATGCGCAGATCAGGTGGATTGGCCATTCTAAATTGCCCCATAGTGTCAGGGAGATTAGCTAGGGTAAATATGTGAGGTTGCGGATTAGAGCCTGGGTGTGATTGCTGTTGATGCAGGTTTGATGGGCAAAATGGCCTCTTTCTGCATTGCAGGATTCTATGATTCTAAGGACTTACAGGCTGATAAATGAATACATCTTCCATGACCAGGACTTGAATCTGGATCTTCTGACCCTAAGATAGGGATGCTACCATCATGCCACAAGACCTCCTGCACTAGATAGTGATCTGAAAGGAAGTTCTGCAGTATAACTCTTACTAGCACTTGAATATAATAGTCATTCATCTTTTGTATGTACAAAGAGCGGGTTAACAATGTACTTCCTTGGCCCGGGAATACGTTCATTCCACTGTAATTAAGACTTTTCATATTGCGCTATTAAAACATTAAACCACATCCATTACATTCTGGCTGAACAAGCACTGATAATCCAGTGCACAACATCAAAAACTTACGCTCACGTCCTCCAGCTCCTCTTTACCCTCTTTGTTATTCATGGCCACAATAGCTTCAGATTTAACCCTAGAAAACATGAAGGTGAATTAGAGACTGGAAAAGGTTGATCTGCTGATAAGAGAAGTTATTCATCACAGCTCAGTGGGAAAAACGCCTCACTCATGCTGATCCATTCAGATCATCAATGAACAGATAAAACCAAACAGGCTGGAACTTGCTGCATCCATGGTCTGAATCATATTTAAACACCGTAAAGTCATGGTTTGCAATCACAGAATCCAATGGTGCAGAAGGCCACTGAGTCTGCACCAACCATAATTCCACCCAAGTCCTATCCCTATAACAGATGGCAGTTGGAATTCAATCCTGATAAATGTGAGGTGATGCATTTCGGGAGAAAGAATGTAAGGGGGAGGTATATGATAAAGGGTAGACCTATTAACAGTATAGAAAAGCAGAGGGACCTGGGGGTGCAGATGAACAAGTCTCTGAAGATGGCAGAGCAAGTGGAGAAGGTTGTGAAGAAAGCATATAGTATGTTAGCCTTTATAGGAAGGGGTATAGAGTACAAGAACTGGCCTTTAATGTTGCAGTTGAATAAAACGTTGGTTAGACCTCATTTGGAATACTGCGTCCAGTTCTGGTCACCTTACTACCGGAAGGACGTGGAGACTCTGGAGAGAGTGCAGGAGGTTTACCAGAATGCTGCCTGGTATGGAAGGTCTGAGTTACAAGGAGAGGTTAAGCAAATTGGGACTGTTTCCCTTAGAAAGACGTAGACTTAGAGGAGATCTAATAAAGGTGTACAAGATTGTGAGGGGTATAGATAGAGTAAACAGGGTTAAGCTTTTTCCTAGGATGGACTCGAATAGCACGAGGGGTCACGGGCTTAGGGTGAGGGGAGTAAGGTATAATTTGGATGCTAGAGGGAATTTTTTCACACAGAGGGTGGTGGGGGTATGGAATGCGCTGCCATGTAAAGTGGTGGAGACAGGTACTCTGGAGTTATTTAAGAAATACTTATATGGGCACATAAACAGAATGGGGATGGAGAGGTATAGAAAACTAATTTAAAATAGGGATCATGAGCCTTGGGAGTCCCTGGGAAGTGTGTAAATAGATGATGATATTGACGTACTTGTTTTTATCCTACAGGTGCTTTGGTCCACCTTGTTGTCTAACGAGGGGCATACACACGATGGGTCATGAGAGGGCTGCTCTTGGATTTTTTTTGAGAGTATCCTAGTGCTTCACGTCGTTAGTGTACGCTTGACCTGGACCATTTGATGGGCAACACGACAGCTCAGTGACTATCGCTGTGCTGTGCAGATACATGGATTTGGGCCTGTGTCTGTGGGAGTTTGCACATTCTCCCCGTGCTTGCGTGGGTTTTCTCCGGTGCTCCAGTTTCCTCCCACATCCCAAAGATGAGCTCTTAGGCTAATTGGCAAAACAAATTCTACCTAAATTGACTCAAATTTGGTTTTTAATCCATAGATCTATAAACATGGACAGGGATCGCGGGTAGAGGTGGGAACATCGGGGTGGCGGCGCGGGCTCGTTGGGCCGAAGGGCCTGTTTCCCGTGCTGTTTTGTTCTTTGTTCTAACCCCATGCGTTTACCATTGCTAGTCCTCCTGACTAAGGGGCATTTTAGTCTGACCAATGCACTTAACCCATAGATCTTTGGACAGTGGGAGGAAACCGGAGCACCAGAAGGAAATCCCGCAGATGCAGGGAGAATATGCAGACCCCCACACAGATAGTGACCCAAGCCAGGAAATGAACCCGGGTCCCTGCTGCTGTAAGGCAGGAGCGCTAAGCACTGTGCCACCATGACGCCCACACCGAGGAATGCAAAAATTATACATAAAGCCCCTCTAGTAAGAGGCTATTCAGCCCATCGAGTCAGCAACATCTCTTGGAAAGAGCATCTAACCTTGGCCTACCCCATCCCTAAAAACCTGTTTTTGCTTGTTTTATTATTTCAAGTTGGGGCAGAACTAGAGGAAAGTTTTAATATAAAGGGAAATAAAAACACTTTTTCAAATTTTAGGGCAGGGATATTTTCTGCTCTGGAGGTCTCCTGGAGTTTGCATAGTGCCATATGACCCCAGCTTCGTTAATTATAAGGTCAGGGTTTTCCTGACGTATGGCGGGATGGGCTGGGTAGCTCACACTATAAATGGACAAGGTGGATGTGGAGAGGAAACTTCCTCTTATAGGAAAATCTAGAACTTGGGGGTCAGTGTTTAAAATAAGACAGACAAAGTAATTGCCTGCTCTTAGAGTTGTGAGACTTCAAGGTTCAATAGTGAGAAGCTTTTTCCCAGGGTGGAAGAATCGATTACTAGGGGGCATTGGTTCAAGGTATGGAAGCAAGGTTTAAAGGAGATTTACGATGCAAGTTTTTTTAAACAGAGGATGGTGGGTGCCTGGAATTCACTGCTGGGGGAGGTACTGGAAGCGGGTATGGTCATGGCTTTTAGGGGTCATTTTGACAAATACATGAATAGGAAGGGAATAGAGGGATATGGTCCTGGAAGGTAGGGGGTTTCAGTACAGTCAGGTGTCATGGTCAGTGCAGGCTTGGAGGGCTGAAAGGCCTGTTCCGGTGTTGTAACTTCCTCTGTTCTTTGTTATGAGGGGTAAGTAGAAATATTGGAAGGAGGGGAGATTCTCCCATCCCAACCCACAACCTTTCTGGCGTCTCAGGGTGGGAGATGCACGTCATTGGCCTTATTCCGGGATTTGCACGTGCACTGGGAATGCAGGCACATCTCCCGGAGCTGGAGAACAGTCCGAGACCAAACTACCCTGGAAACCGGCGGGATGACAAATAAGTCATTTGAATTTTTTTTTAATGTAGTTTAAACGTACTTTACATTTCATTATCAGGAACTTACCGCTCCCAGCTGGATCTCCCACCCTGCCATAAGTTTAAAGTAGCTCCCCACCTTTGCGAATAGGCCTCGCCACTACCATACCTCCAGGGTTTTTTTTTATGAGATTCATGATTGGGAGCTCTGTGGTGCACAGAGTGCAGAGACTTGGGTGAGAAGCTGAACTGACAAAACAGTTGTGATCTAGAACAATTTTCCCACCAATTCAGTACTTCTGGGAGAATCGCTCCTGTGATTTTTTTTTCTTTATTTTTTTTCAAAGAATATAGGCTTCACTGATCAGGCCAGCATTTACTGTCCACCCATAATTGCCATTAAAATGGTGGTGATGAGGGCACCTTCTTCTTGCAGTGGCCACTGCAGTCCGTGAGGTTTAGGTGCACCCAAGTGCTGTTAGGGAGGGAATTCCAGGATTTGCTTCCAATGACGGTGAAGGAACAGTGATATATTTCTAAGTCAGGATAATAATTAGCTTGGAGGAGAACCTCCAAGGTCCTGGTATCCCACATGTCTGCCACCTTTGTGCTTCTAGATGGTGGTGGTCATGGTTTTGGAAGGTGCTGCCTAAAGAGCCTTGAAGTTAAAATTAAATCAGCCATGAGCTAATTTTACGGTGGAGCAGGTTCAAGGGGCTGACTGCTGCTCCTAATGCGTACATTCATTCGAAAGTTCCATCACAGTTCCACTGAAATGCATTGTACACAACACGCACACATGGAGTTTCACAAATCAACTCGTTCAAATAAAAAGTTTTAATGGAGTACATGCCCCATACACCCAACAAATTCCTCACTATAAAGAATAGTTCCAATACATCATTCTGCACTCTCACCGTTTCAGTTCTTCCTCCAGTTCTTTCATCCGATTTTCAACCTTGACTTTGGCTTGCTTGACCGTCTCCAGCTCCCCTTTCAGCACCTCCTGCTCACTTGACAGCTCATCAACCTTTGCAATCAGGTCATCCTTCACAATGTTCAGAGCATTCCTGGAAATGCAATCAAAGCCACTGAGTTATATCACTTCCAATCGAAGGAAATGAACTGGATGCCAACAATTCTCATCTCAATTAATCAGCAGATTAAAACACCAAGCAGAAAGTCTCTTAAAAAGGAAGACATTCCAAAGGACATTCCCTTAATTTAATTAAACTGTGCTCATGAAAAGCTCAGAATACAGACCAATCATAAAAATAAAACTTGCAACACATGCACAGAGAGCCAATAACGATCAGAATGTTCAACAACTTAGTTGCACTTTCTTGTTAGCAAGCTGCAAACACTGATCATAGAATGGTGCTTGGAGTAGTAGAGGAAACCACTCCTTGCTAGTATCTCATACCAATAACATCACCAACCTGATGCATGAGTCTATGGGACCATTACCATAGACATGTCGCTCCTTAACACCTAGCCTTGGTAAAGGCGGTTAATAGACTAAATTGTCTTTTGATGCTTCCAGTTTCTGAATTTTCAGCTCCCGCTCTCTCACACTCCACTTTCTGTATTCCATTCCTTTGAAAATTTGACCTTCACACACTAACCCCACTGTCTCTGGGGGAGATAGTGGCAATTATGGCAGTGTAACGGACTTGTAATTCAGAGATTAAACGAGGTTATTGCTCTGGGAACATGAGTCCAAATCCCACCAAGGCAGCTGGTGGAATCTAAATGGAATTAATTAATAAATCTGGAATTAAAACTTAGTCACAATAATGCTGCCTCACAGCACCAGGGACTCAGCTTCAATTCTGGCCTCAAGTGACTGTGTGGAGTTTGCACATTCTCCCTGGGTCTATGTGGGTTTCCTCTGGCTGCTCTAGTTCTCTCCCACACTCCACATCTGCGGGTTAGGTGGATTAGCCATGCTAAATTAACCTTAGTGTCAGGGTGGGCAAGCAGAGTAAATACCTGGGTTTATCAGGATAGGGCCTGGGTAAAGTTAGTAGACTTGATGGGCCAAATAAAATCAGAAAATGCTTTTTCTTTTATTCATGGAACATGGGCCAGCATTTATTGCCCAACTCAATTCACCTGCGGGCAATTGAGAGTCAACCACATTATTGTGGCTCTTGAGTGACACGTAAACCATACCAAATAAGGACAGCAAATTTTGTTCCCTAAAGGACATTCGTGAGCCAGATGGGTTTTTCCGTTAATCAACAATGGTTTTAGGATCACCAGTAGATAGATTCTGTATTCCAGATGTTTCAAACTCCGCCATCTGCCAGGGCAGCATCAGACCTGGGTCCCAGAACATTAGCTGAGTTTCTGGATTAATAATCTAGCGATAATACCATCATGGTAAGTGCCATCATCTTCGCCAACCTTGAAAAAACTTAGGAACTGTTCAAAAGAAAGGGTTCCAAAGAAGAATCACATTGGACTTGAAATGTTAACTGTGTCTCTTCCTCCACAGATGCTGCCAGCTTGGCTGAGGTTTGCCAGCATATTTTATTTTCATTTTTGTGAATATGGGTTAATAATTTGTTAAATTTGAGTGCTGGTTGCATCAAGATTTGGGTTGCACTTAAAGCAGTGCAAACCAAATTAAAGGAGGCAATGGCCTAATGGTATTGTCGCTAGACTATTTATTTAGCTGAAACTCAGCTAATGTTCTGGGTACCTGAGTTCGAATCCCGCCCAGGGCAGGTGGTGGAATTTGAATTCAACAAAAAAAAATCTGAAATTAAGAATCTATGGATGACCATGAAACCATTATCAATTGTCAGAAAAACCTATATGGTTCATTAGTGTCTTTTAGGGAAGGAAATCTGCCGTCCTTACCTGGTCTGGCCTCATGTGACTCCAGAGCCACAGCAATGTAGTTGACTCTCAACTGCCCTTGGGCAACTCGAGAAGGGCAATAAATGTTGGCTAGCCAGTGACGCCCATACCCCACAAATGAATTTAAAAAATCAGGATTAAGAGCCCCACACACCCCGGATATTCTCTTTTCAACCTTCTCTGTCAGGAAAAAGATACAAAAGTCTGAGGTCATATATCAATTGACTCAAGAACAACTCCTTCCCTAGTGTTATCAGATTTTTGAATGGATTTACCTTGTACTAAATTGATCTTTCACTACACCCTAATTATAACTGTCTCCCTCTGCAGCACAGAACATTCTGCACTCTCACCTTGCCATCTCTATAAGCCGGTATGTTTTGTGTACATAGCGCACAAGAAACAATACCTTTCACTCTATACTAAAATGTGTGACAATAATAAGTCACATCAAATCAAAACTTGGGAATTAAAGCCCAGGACAACTTTTTATCTTATTGTACTTGGACACAAAGAATAGTCTGGGCACTGAACTGGGAGCGAAACATTAATGGGTAAAAAAATCAGGGGAGTTCCATTAGGAGCATGCAATTTTCTCCAATCTATTTTCCTTTGTACTTGGCATCCAGCTTTTATTAGCTTCCTGAGCAAGCACAAGAAAAGTAAAATTCTGCAGAGTTTCTGCCAATTTCTTTCAGCATCAGCAAAGCCAAATTAAACAACTGTAATGAAACACAACTGGTCATAGAATTCCTACAGTGGAGAATGAGACTACTCAGCCCCTGCAAGTCTGCACCAGCTCGTACCCGAGCTTATCCTGCCATCCCACGTACTTTCCCTGCTAATTCTCCCTAATCTATATATTTTGGGGCATACGAGCAATTTAGCATAGCCAATCCATCTAACCTACGGTTTATTTATTAGTCACAAGTAATCTTACATTAACATGCGATGAAATTACTGTGAAATTCCCCTAGTTTCCACACTCTGGCAACTGCTCGGGTACACTAAGAGAGAATTTAGCATGGCCAATCCACCTAACCTGCACATTTTTGGAGTGTGGGAGGAAACGGGAGCACCTGGAGGAAACCCACACCGACACAGGGAGAATGTGCAAAATCCACACAGTGACCCAAGGCCAGGATCGAATCCAGGTCTCTGGTGCTGTGAGGCTGTAGTGCTAACCATTGTGCCATACCGTACATCTTGGAACGTGGGGGGAAACTCACACAGACACAGGAAAAATGTGGAAAATTTCCACAAACAGTGACCCAAAGCCAGAATCAAACCCAGGTCCCTGGTGCAGTGAAGCAGCATCACCATTTCAGCATCATTTCAGTCTTTCTCTATACCCTAGTTATGACTGTGACACCACATTCTGCCCTCTCTCCTTCCTTTCTCCCCTATGTACTCTATGGACAGTATGCTTTGTCTTTATAGTGCACAAGAAACAATACTTTTCACTGTATACTAATATCTGTGATAATAATATATCAAATCAGAGGATCTTACTTAGTTTACGTCGCAGTTTAATGAAGCGAACATGACTCTCTCACATTCTGTGCTGCAGAGGGAGACAGTTAAGGTTGCAACTATTGGACATCTATGTCAATTATATCCACTGCACAATAAATTTGCATGGCAATTTAACTGTTCAGCCTTTGTTTAAGTATTTATTCTAACATGTTTAGAAAGAACAAAGACCTCTCGAGGGTAGATGATATACAGTAAATCAAAATATAATAAATAGAATTTTCTGTTATATCCCTGGAACTTCACAATACCAGACAAGCAAAGGCTCACTGATCTCAGACAGTGGGGGAAGCAGTGACTCATTTATCAATTGGACTGAGGAACTGACCTAAAAAAATTATCACAACACGGCTCAAAAATGTGATCATTTACATCATCAGATTTAAAGGATTTTAAATGAGCATTACCATAAATATTGGAGCAAACAGCATGAGAGAACACACGTTGGTATCATTGCCGACATCGTGAGAATGAACTCTGCTTCGTGGGAGCATCAGCTAAACACCTGGCAGCATAATGGCACACTGGGTAGCACTGCTGCCTCACAGCGCCAATGATCTGGGTTCAATTCCAGCCCTAGGTGGAGTGGAGGTGTGTGGAGTCTGCAGGTTCTTGTCGGCATGGGTTTCCTCCAGGCGCTCTGATTTCTTCCCACTGTCCAAAACTGTGTGGGTTAGGTTAACTGGCCATGTTAAATTACCCATTGCATTAGGAGATTGTGGGGTACATGTTTGGGGTTGTAGGGATAGAGTAGGGGGGGTGGTGCCTGGGTAAGATGCTCAGTTGGAGAGTTGATGCAGATCGAATGGGCTGAATGGCATCCATCTGCACTGTAGAAATTCTATGTAATCCCAAGGATCCATAACGACATTGTAAATATGTATCATAGAATTCAAATTCAGCCCACTGAGTCTATACTGATCACAATCCCACCCATGCCTTATTTCCGTAATCCCATGTATTTACCCTGCTAATCCCCCTGACAATAAGGGGCAATTTAGAATGGCCAATCCACTCAACTCACACATTTTGGAGCGTGGGAAGAAACCGGAGCACTGGAGGAAAGACATGCAGACTTCACACACACAGTGAATCAAACCCGTGTCTCTGATGTTGTGAGGCAGCAGATTAACCACTGTGCCACCTGACAGCAGCTGGTATTTGTCTAGAGTTTAGTAAGCTTATGCAGAGTGTATTTATAATAAAAATATTTTCCTTACTTAGTTTCCAGGAGTTGGGTATTCTCCATTATGAGATTTTCAACTTCCTTCCCCATTCCTGGAAGAGGCACAAATGATATTCATTCAGTATCCATGTTTAGAGAGTCTGCTGACTATTAAGGTGCACATCACACATATACAGACACAGGTACACACATACACGCTGTGTACACATGAACAAAAACAAAAATGGGTATTTCATACAACACTATGTGTAACCCGTCGCTGTGGGATTGCAGTTGGAAGTACATTGTGTGAAGCCTCTCGTCATATGTAAACGCACATTCACACTGAAGGGCTGCCGTGAAAAAGCACGAATGGAACATAGACCTTCAATCCCAGATGAAACTTAGAAGGCACATGCAACCCTCAACAGCCTTGCGATTAAATATCATTTTGTGGGATTTTGTCAGTCATTTAACCAGCTGCTCAACTGAGACATCTGACAAATAACTCGACTGGGTCTTAAGCTCTACTATTTAAACAATAGTGCAAGGAGGAAAAGGGGACATTTTAAGAGTGCAACTCTCCATCCACTTGAAGGGTTTGATGATTCAAGAGCCAGCTTCAGACCCACAGGTTCATGGCTCAGAGAGGGGTCTCAACCCCAGTTTTTATTATTCTTTTCCCTTCCTTTCATTAGATGTGATCTGCACCAAGATATAATTCCAAGGACAGTAGCAGTCTTCCAGTTATTCCTCACATGATCCCACACATTGAGTGGCAGAAGTTAACTGACCAATAATGACAACTTCCACTTATATAGAGCTTTTAATATAAAGAAAATGCTCCATTGCACTGAGAACATGCAGAAACAGGCAGGGTGAATATGGGAATGAGAAATCAACAAAGATAATCAAAAACCTGATTAGGAAGATGGGTTATGGAATTTCAGAGAACGAGAGATGAACAGGCAGGGAGTTAAAGGCATGAAATTCCTCAGAGGATCCAGATAGCTAAAGCCTGTGTAAATATGGGGAGGAGATGACTTAATGGTATTATCGCTAGACTATTAACCCAAAAACTCAGCTAATGTTCTGGGGGACCTGGGTTCAAATCCCTTCACAGCAAATGGCAGCATTTGAATTCAATAAAAAAAGTCTGTAATTAAGAATCTACTGATGACAATAAACCATTGTTGATTGTCAGAAAAACCCATCTAGTTCACTAATGTGCTTTATGGAAGGAAATCTGCCCTTTTTACTTGGTCTGACCTGCATGTGGCTCCAAAGCCACAGCAATGTGGTTGACTCTCAACTGCCCTTGGACAACTAGGGACGGGCAATAAAAGCTGGCCAGCCAGTGATGCTCACATCCCATGAATGCATTTTAAAAAAATAACTGGGCAAAGTCAGAGCAGAACATACAAAAATCTGGAGTTAGATGAATTCCTGAGGGTACCTGATGCTCTGTTTTCTTCTACTTCCATTGGGGTGGCATTGTGACACAGTGATTAGCACCACTGCCTCACAATTCCAGGGACCCAGGTTCAATTCTCAGTCTGGATAACTGTCCTGTGTGGAGTCTTCACATTCTTCCCTGTGTCTGCGTCGGTTTCCTCCAGGGGTGCTCCAGCTTCCTCCCACAGTCTAAAGATGTGCAGGTTAGATTACTGGACATGCTAAATTGACCCCTAGTGTCCTGGGATGCGTAGGTTAGAGGAGCTTGCGGAGTAAATACATGGGGTTACAGGATAGGGCCTAGGTGGAATTATTGTCAGTGCAGACTCGATGGACCGAATAGTCTCTTGCACTGTAAAGATTCTATAATTCTGCAAGGATTCTATACTACAGAAAAACGGGTGTTGCAGCATTAGAAATTCGAGGGGAAATCAGACAAAGGGGCCCCTTACTCAATTCCCACCCTTGATAGAACCACCTTTTAGCCTACTCCTGCCACACTAGCAGGGAAGTTAGCTACCTCTGCAACACTCCAATTCAAGGAGAAAGAGGTGGGAGACAATGAGAACATGACAGCAAAAGACAATTCACTGAAGCCCTTTTCAGGAAGTTTCCAATCACGAGGACCTTTGACTCCCTTCACAAACCAAAAGCAGTCCTCAACTCCACACAAGACCAAACCTGAAATTAAACTTCTGATTTACAGGCAAAGAGGACTGGAAGAATTTGCAGTAATCTGCTACATTGATCACCTGCCTTTTAAAGGAACCTCCCCAATATTCATACTGTGGAGAGCTTTCAAAATCAATAGATCACCTGTGCCTGTGATACAAGGATATGTGTATGCAAGACTTCAACTTGACTGAGACTGGAGTTGACGGGAATCTTTGATGCTGACCTGGACTGCCCAGAGACTGCCCAGAGACAAGCAGTCAGGAAGGGCATGGAAAAAGCAGAGGACAAACTGATGGGGGAAGAGAGAGTGCACCAGGGGAAAAACAAAATCATTCCACCTCCAATGTGATTTATCTATGCCAACTATGATCGGGATGGCCACTCCTGTTTCTACAGCTGCAACAAACGTGTTCAATCCAGAACTACATACACCCAAGCACAGCCCATCATCTCCCAAGATGCTCACAAGAGATGAGTGATGAGCAGAGGGGACTTGTTACGAAGAAGACCTTTGTTATGGTATGTCTGGAGGTGATGAAGGAACTTTGAAGGGTTTTAATTGAAAGGTGTGAAGGGTTTATGTGCTGAGGGAGGGACAGTGCCAGATGACGTTCTGAAAGTAGATGCAAGCACTGTCGTGACGGGAGAGGACACATAACCTGAACATCTGTATTAAAACTTCTCTGAGATTACTTTCTGATATTTGCACGTGGCGTTGAGTGCCAGCAACATCAACCTCTGTGGTCACTCTGCACTTTTCTTCTTTCATTAACCACTTTAAGTACCTGTCCAGTGATAGGTCTTAAATAAATAAAGCAGTTCCTTCCAAAACTCTTGATTCAACTGGCACCCTGTTGGCTCTCCAGTTCATGTTAATTATAGAATCATAAAATCCTATAGTGCAAAACCAGGCCATTCAGCCCATTGAGTCTGCACTGACCACAATCCTACTGAGGTTCTATCCCCATAACCCCATTTATTTATTCTAACTTGTTCCCCGGACACTCAGTGTCAATTTAGTACTGCCAACCCATCAAACCCTACATCTTTGAACTGTGGGAGGAAACCAGAGCACCCAGAGGAAACCCACACAGACACAGGGAGAATGTGCAAACTCCACACAGACAGTGACCCAAGCCGAGAATTGAGGCCAGGTCCCTGGCGCTGTAAGATAGCTGTGCTTAACCACTGTGCCAATCCTAAACTAACACTTACACAAAACTAGAAAACTACTTTTTTTTGGGAAGGGGTGAACAACAAAGAGCAAAGTCCATTTCCTCAATGCTGATGTTACTGTTAATGGGAATTTCCTATTCGCCAGTTTTTATTTGCTGTTCTTCTTTCCTACTGAGAGTAGATGAGGCACAAAGTGATCACAGATTTACAGCACAGAAAAAGGTTCTTCAGCCCATTGTATCTGCATCGAATATGAAGCACCTATATATTCTAATCCTATATTCCAATACTTGGTCCAAAGTCTTGTACGCTATGATATTTCAAGTGCTCATCTAAATGCTTCTTTAAGTTTGTCATAATTAAGTAGAGTTGATACTATGGACACATATTCAGTCTCAATTTATGATGGATGTATTTGAAATGTGTGCAAACTATTGAATGACCCCACTTATCAAATGAAATACATTTGGGCTACTTGGGATGCAGAGTTGAGGGGAGACAATGGTAATGGCACAGGATTAATATTTCAGAGGCCCAGGCAAATTCTCTAAGATCATGGGTGGAAATCCCACCATGGCAGTTAGTGGACTTCTAATTCATAAATAAATCTGGAATATTTACGTAATCGTCACTGACTGTCATAAAGGCCCATCAGGTTCACTAATGTCCCTTTAGGTCAGGAAATCTGCTGCCCTTCATTCGGTATGCCATGGTGGCACAGTGATTAGCACTGCTGCGTCACAATGCTAGGGACCCAGGTTCAATTCCCAGCTTGGATTGGAGTCTGCATGTTCTTCCCACATCTATTCCTAAGGGATAAGGTTAAGGAACTGGAGATGCAGCTTGAGGATCTTCGTCTCATTAGAGAGAATGAGGAGATAATCGACAGGAGTTATCAATAGGTGGTCACACCAGGGCAACGAGAAGAAGGCGCGTGGGTGACTATCAGGAAGGGGAAAACTCGGCTGATGGAGAGCACACCGGAGGGTGTCCCCCTTCATATTAAGTACTCCTGCTTGAGTACTACTGGGGGGGACAACTCGTCCGAGGGAGGCAGCAGCGACCCGCTCTCTAAACCTGAGCCAGTACGCAAAAAATCTAAGGAAGAGAGAGGCAAGGCAATACTAATAAGGGACTCCACTGTGAGGGGTTCAGACAGGCGTTTTTGTGGACGCAGGAGAGAGTCGCGGATGGTGGTTTGTCTTCCTGCAGCTGGGATCCGGGATGTTTCTGGATGCCATCCTGAAAGGGGAGGGTGAGGAACCTGAAGTTGTGGTGCATATAGGTACTGCAGACATAGGCAGGAAGAGGGAGGCAGTCATCAAAAGGGATTATAGAGAACTGGGTAGGAAGCTGAGGAAGAGAAAAGCGAAGGCAGTAATTTCAGGATTGCTGCCTGCGCCTCGGGAGAATGAGAGCAGGAATCAAATGAGGTGGAGGATGAATGCATGGCTGAGGGACTGGAGCAGGGGGCAGGGATTCAGGTTCATAGATCATTGGGACCTCTTTAGGGGCAGGTGTGACCTGTACAGTAAGGACGGGTGGCACTTGAATTCTAGGGGGACTAATATCTTGGCAGGTAGACTGGCTAGGGCTACTGGGGGATTTTTAAACTAGAAAGGCTGGGGGGTGGGAATATCGATGGGACGGTGAATAAGGAGGTTAGTTCCCAGGTAGGGAAGGACTGTAGGCACTCTGAGAGGGGGGTTAGGCAGGTGGTAGAAAAGGGAAGTATCCTGACTGAGGGGTTGAGGTGTATCTATTTTAATGCCAGGAGTAGTAAATAAGGTAGATGAGCTTAGGGTGTGGATTGCTGCTTGGAAGTGTGATGTGGTGGCCATTACAGAGACTTGGTTGTCTCAGGGACAGGACTGGGTACTTCAGGTGCCGGGATTCAGGTGCTTCAGGAGGGACAGGGTTGGGGGCAAAAGAGGAGGTGGTGTGGCACTGTTGATCAGGGACAGTGTCATGGCTGTAGAGAAGGTGGAAGACGGGGAGGGATTGTCTACCGAGTCTCTGTGGGTGGAAGTTAGGAACAAGCAAAGGCTCGATAACTTTGCTGGGTGTATTCTATAGGCCACCCAATAGTGACAGGGAACTTGAGGTGCAAATAGGGAAACAGATACCAGGCAGATGTAGAAATAACAGGGTTTTCGTGATGGGAGATTTCAATTTCCCAAACGTCGACTGGAATATCCCAAGGGTAAAGAGTTTGGATGGTGTGGGGTTTGTTAGGTGTGTTCAGGAAGGTTTCCTGACACAGTACATGGAAAAGCCTACGAGAGGAGAGGCTGTACTTGACCTGGTGCTTGCTAATGAGCCAGGGCAGGTGTCGGATCTCACGGTAGGTGAGCATCTTGGGAATGGAGATCATAATTCTATCTCTTTCACGATAGCGATGGAAAGAGATAGGATCAGGCAGGCTAGGAAGGTGTATGTCTGGAGTAAGGGGAAATATGAAAACATTAGGCAGGTAATTGGACGCATAAACTGGAAGGAGGTGTTCTTGGGGAAGAGTACAGAAGGAAAGTGGCGGTTTTTCAAGGAATGTTTGTCTGGGGCACTGCAAGACAACGTTCCGAGGAGTCAAGGAAGTTCTGGTAGGACGCGGGAACCGTGGTAGGAGTCAAGGAGGTTCTGGTAGGACGCGGGAAGGTAGTGGTGAACCTAATTAGGAATTAAAAAAAGGTATAAAAAAGGTTCAGAGAGCGAGGGGATGTTAGGGATCTAGAGGAGTATAAGGTGCGTAGAAGGGAACTTAAAAAGGAAATTAGGAGAGCCAGAAGGGGTCATGAGAAGGCCTTGGCAGGTAAGATTAAGGAGAATCCCAAGGCCTTCTACAAATATGTGAAAAGTAAAAGAATGAGAAAAGAAGGGATAGGGCCTATAAAAGGTGAAGGAGGAAAAGTCTATGTGAATCCGGAAGAAATGGCAGAGGTGCTTAACGAGTACTTTGCCTCGGTATTCACAGTGGAAAGTGAACTGGGAGATTGCACTGCAGGTTTGAGACATACGGAAAAGATTAAGTATGTGGATGTTAGGAAAGAGGATGTGTTAGACCTGTTAAATTCTATCAAGATAGACAAGTCGCCGGGACCGGATGGGACGTACCCCAGGTGGGAGGTGAAGGAAGTGGTTGCAGAGCCCCTGGCGATGATCTTTGCGTCATCCATGGAAAAGGGAGAGGTTCCGGAGGATTGGAGGATTGCGGATGTGGTTCCTATCTTTAAGAAAGGGAACAGGGATAGTCCAGGAAATTACCGACCGGTGAGTTTGACTTCAGTGGTTGGTAAGCTGATGGAGAGGCTTCTGAGGGATAAGATATATGAACATTTGGAGAAGTTTGGACTGATTAGAAATAGTTAGCATGGTTTTGTCAAGGGCAGGTCATGCCTTACGAGCCTAGCTGAGTTCTTCGAAAATGTGACTGAACACATTGACGAAGGAAGGGCGGTGGACGTAATGTACATGGATTTTAGTAAGGCGTTTGATAAGGTCCCACATGCAAGGCTTCTGGAGAAGGTGACAGGGCATAGGATCCAAGGGGCTTTGGCCTCGTGGATCCAGAACTGGCTTGCCAGCAGAAGACAGAGAGTGGTTGTGGATGGGTCTTGTTCTGCATGAAGGTCGGTAACCAGTGGAGTGCCCCAGGGATCTGTTCTGGGACCCCTGCTGTTTGTCATTTTCATAAACGACCTGGATGAGGAAGTGGAGGGATGGGTTAGCAGGTTCGCCGACGATACAAAGGTCAGTGGTGGTGTGGATGGTCTGGAGGGATGCCAAAAGTTGCAGCGGGACATAGACAGGATACAAGACTGGGCGGAGAAGTGGCAGATGGACTTCAACACAGATAAATGTGTAGTGGTCCATTTTGGCAGGAATAATGGGATGAAGGAGTACAATATAAGGGGTAGGAGTCATAGCTGTGTTGTAGAGCAGAAGGATCTCGGGGTCCGGGTCCATAGGACTCTTAAATCAGCCTCGCAGGTGGAGGAAGTGGTCAAGAAGGCGTACGGTGTACTGGCCTTCATTAATCAAGGAATAGAGTTTAGGAGTCAGGAGGTAATGATGCAGCTCTATAAGACTCTTGTCAGACCCCAGTTGGAGTATTGTGCGCAGTTCTGGTCGCCTCATTATAGAAGGATGTAGAGGCTATTGAGAGAGTTCAGAGGAGATTTACAAGGATGCTGCCTGGATTGGGAGGCAGGCCTTATGAAGATAGGTTGAGGGAGCTGGGACTCTTCTCACTGGAGAGACGTAGGTTGAGAGGCGACCTGATAGAGGTTTATAAAATGTTGAGAGGGATAGATAGGGTGGACTCTCAGAGACTATTTCCCCGAGCTGAAATGGTCACTACGAGAGGACACAGATTTAAGGTGCAGGGAAGCAAATACAAAGGAGATGTCAGGGGTAGGTTTTTCACTCAGAGGGTGGTGAGTGAATGGAACCGACTGCTGTCGGAGGTTGTTGAGGCAAACTCACTGGGGTCTTTTAAGAGACTTCTGGATGAGTATATGGAAAAGAATAGGATAGGGGGTTATAGATAGGTCTGTGGATTGGCAGATGTGATCGGCGCAATTGTGGGACGAAGAGCCTGTTTGTGCTGTATTGTTCTATGTTCTATGTAGGCTTCCTCTGGGTGCTCCGATTTCCTCCCACAGTCCAAAGATGTGCGGATTAGGTTGATTGGCCATGCTAAGTAATTGCCCCTTAATATCCAGGGATGTTAGGTTAGAGGGATTAGTGGGTATAATTCATAGGGATACGGGGGTAGGGCCTGAGTGGGATTGTGCATCGGTGCAGACTCGATGGGCCTTTTTCTGCACTGTAGGGGTTCTATGAATTAGAATGACGCTGTCCATTTGAATGCACATTGATTAATGGTTCTGAACTTCTGACCTTACATGTTTGAAGATCATAGAGAATTTAAGAGCTGTTATGAGTTAGCAATCCAATTTTGTCTCCATTTCCACTTGGACATTTTCATTTATTTAATAAAACACTCAAACACAGCTCAGCAAATGAAGTCTGATTCACATTGGAAACATCAGATCTTCTAATCTCTGGACCAAAAGATATAACTACTAAGACCATAAAACAAAGCAGCAGGATTCCGCCATTCGGCCTGTCAAGTACGCTCCATTATTCAATCATGGGACTGATACTTATCTCCCTATTCTCCCACGTTTTCCCCATAATCCTTGATCCTTTTACCAATCAAAAACCTACTTGTCTGTGTATTAAATGCACTCAATAAACTGGCCTCTGTGCACGTGCATCTCCAGACTTACTGCCACTCTGTCCATCTCTTCAGTCTCTCTATTAAACAGTCCAATTATCCTGTTCTTTGAAAGTTTGCTTCCATTGGCATTACTTCAGCACTTTGTAAAGTTCTGGAAGTTGATGTCAACTCTCAAGTTATCCATCACCTTAAGTTCTGACCTACCCTACATAGCCTGCAGAATGGTTTTCAGTATAAATGTCCTCACCATCTTGGTTTAACCACTGCAGGAATTCAAAACACATTGGTGAACCATCACTCACTAACGGTTTGCATTTAGTGTAGTTTCTTAGCCTGACAAATCTGGGAGAGAAACTGATAGATTGTAGAAGTATCCCACATTACATATCAAAAAAGACTTGCATTCTATTTCTAGAAGGAAAGGGGGTTTTAGTTCACTTGGGCAGCACAGTCAGTGCAGGCTTGGTGGGCCAAAGGGCCTGTTCCTGTGCTGTCATTTTCTTTGTATAGCACCTTTTATGAGTACAGGACTTCCCAAAGCACTCCACAACCCATGAAGCAATTTTCAGTGTTGAAATGTGAGAATATGGACATGTCTGTGAAATACATCAGGTTTGCAGGAATTTTCAGGCACATCACAATTGCATTCTATGCAAAATAGTGTTGTCTTGGACAATTTGCAAGAATCCACAACATCAAAGAATACAGGTAACTTGTTTGCACTTCTTTCAAAGTTATGTTTCCCATCAAAACCCACCGTAAGTGTCCAGTCTGCCTTTGCATCATTCTATCTGATTTGTAGTTAATGCCATAGTTCTTTTAACCAGCCCTGGTCTCAATTTCTTCATGACAATGATCATATTCACTCCTTTTCCAATGATTCAATTTTGTTTAATGGCCACATCTCTAAATTCTCCTGCAGTGTAATGGCTCAAAAACAGACCTTTATTCAAAACCAGTCTGTGTTATTACTGGCCCTTCTTATGAGCAGAAGATCTCAAAGAACAGTACAATACCAGAACAGGCCCTTCAGCCTGCCAAGCCTGTGCTGATCACATTTCCCTAACTACACCGCTTATGTCCTTCTATTGCCAGTTTGCTCATATGTCTATCAAGCTACGTCTTAAATGTCGCTAAAGTTATCTTCCTCAACCATCTCATTTGGCAGTACATTCCAGACCCTCACCACTCTCTGTGTAAATAACTTCCCCCACACATCTCCAGTGAATCTTTCCTCCCCTACCTTGAACTTGTGCCTCCTTGTAATTGTCATTTCTGTGCTTCCACCTGTTCATCCTATCTGTTCCCCTCATAACCTTATAAACTTGTATCAGGTCGCTCCTCAGTCTCCGTTTTTCCAAGGAGAACAATCCCAGTTTATCAAAAGTCTCCTCATAGCTAATGCCCACCAAAACAGGCAACATTCTGGTAAATCTTTTCTGTGCTGTCTCCAAAGCTTCCATGTCCTCTGTTAATGTGGTGACCAGAACTGAACACAGTATTCCAAATGTTACCTTACCAATGCTTTATACTACTGCAACATAATTTGCCAACTTTTATATTCAATGCCTCATCCACACCATATGCTTTCTTCACCACCTCCTTTAATAAGAGCCATGAAAATTTTGTTTCTTCCAATTCTCCACTGAAGTAATTTTTTCATGTCTTTCAAATGACAACTACACTTGCATTGGCCTTGGTCAATTCCCACTAATGTTTGCCTCTGACCTTACATAGAATTCCTTCATTATTTGTTAAAGCTCCATTTTTTTTTCAGCATCAAAAGCGGCCTATTTTTAAGAATCATTAGCAGTCTTGTTAAGCCCAGTTCTGAATGACCCTGATCCTGCACAGTGGTTAGCACTGCTGCCTCACACGGCCAGGGACCTGAGTTTGATTCCTGGTTTGGTCACTATCTGTGCAGAGTCTGTGTGAGTTTCATCCGGGTGCTCCAGTTTCCTCCCACATCCAAAGATATGTAAGTGAGGTGGATTGGCAATGATAAATTGTAAGGGGGATTAGCAGAGTAAATATATTGTGTTACAGGGATAAGACCTGGATGGGATCATTTCAGTGTGGGTTCAATGGGCTGAATGGCTTCCTTCCACACTGTAGGGATTCTATAATTCTGATTCCATGTCCCTGCAATCTCCATCACAACAGCTTCTCTCCTCACAACTTTTCCTATCATTCTCTATCTTACCAGTATTATTATGGTCAAGGTTTCTATTAGTTTTGTTCTCTTGATCTGAGTACAAAGTGCTCTGTCTTATGCTCTTCACATCCTCCCTCTATCTTCACCGTGTTGGAATGCAAGAGATAATTTTCTGAATTAGCTAACTTTCCGGTTAAGAATACAAATCATTTATTTGGACACACAAAGAACTTAAAATAATTACCTGAACACAAACATACATACTCCCCCCGACATGCACCTCCCACACATGCACACACAATACACACACATCCAGACACAAAACCTTGCATCCACACCCACATATCCCCCCACCACCACCACCACCGCACGCACATACACACCCCCATCCTGGTCAACCCCTCACTCTGCCTGGGCTCCTCACTGAGCCTAGGTTATGGTGGGCTTCATTACCAGCAGCAACCTCCACCTCCCTAGTGTCATGCTGATCAAGAGAGCCAGCAGCCTCTGACTGGTTGGCAGTTCTCAGAGGGCAGCACCCTTACGTCAGGGCAGAACTTCTTCTGCCATGTTAAGTGGAACAAGAGGCCTGCCCCTCACTGACCCCCAGAACATCCAGAAGATTCTGCCTGATACTAGAATAGATTTTACTCTCCCCACCAGCGGTTCTGAAGGTGGAAGGCACAAAAGGTGCAGCAGATAGTCTTCGAGCTGCTGATAGGATGGGCCCACAGCCCCCTAAACAATCCAGCTCAATGTATTCTTGTGATTTCTCAATCAGTGATAATTTATTGTAACCTACTCCTGATATCTCAGAATTGCTCAATTAAATTTCAAAAAGCCTTCCAGTGATGTTCAATTCTGAATGTTTAATTCAGGTAACTAAATGATTTAACATAACAATTTCCTGTAGGTAATATTAGCAATTCTCTCACACATACGTGCTAAGAAATAAGTCTAGAAATTGCTGCTGGTACGAAGCATACGAAACATGAACAGCAGATGGCAGCAGTAAGTTGTTGAAGACAGTCCATTAGGTTGCACTGTCCATACACATTTACAATACACTCATCAGCTGAGTGCTGGCGTTGTGTGTGTAATGCCATCACATTGTGTGTATGTCATGTGCTCAGGATATATGGGTGGCACGGTGGCACAGTGGTTAGCATTGTTGCCTCAGAGCGCCAAGAACTCAGGTTAGATTCCTGACTTGGGTCACTGTCTGTGGGGAATCTGTACGTTCTCCCCACGCCTGCACGGGTTTCCTTTGGTTTCTGATTTCCTCCCACAATCCAAAGATGTGCAGGGTAGGTTGATTGGCTGTGCTAAATTGCCCTTAGTGTCAAGGGGATTAGAAGGGTAAAAATACGTGGAGTTACAGGAATAGGACTTGGGTGGGATTGTGGTTGGTGCAGACTCAATGGGCCGAATGGTCTCCTTCTGCACTGTAGAGATTCTATGAAAGTTGAAAATACCGAGAATGAGTTAAAATGGTTACATTCTTTGGATAAGCTGTATTTGTTATTTTAATACAACGTAATGATTAAACAGTTCTGTTTAATCACAAAAAAAGAACAATCTTCTTTATCAGGGCTCGGAGATTATTGTTTATTCAGGAGTAGCCCACAAAATGGCAGTATTTTAGACAATTAGAAATTCCCTTTTTAAAAACGTCCATTTTCCTCTCATCCATAAATCCAAACATTTTGGACAAATTTTTGGTCACCCTTGCTCACAGCTCTTCTGGCTCTGAGTGTGACTTGGGGCGCACCTTTCTTTCATAAAGACTATGGAAGTGCAAGGTGTTACTTGCACAAGACCTGTTTCACCCACATGAATCGGACATTAACCTGTTCTTATACACTGGCACTGGGAAAACAATCCTGGCCCATTTGCACTGTAGATGTCTTCTCTTTGGAAAAGGATGAGCAGAGAAGGGTTACTAAGGATGGGAGTGATTCTTTCTTACTTCTGGAAACATTGCAGCCATTTCTGCCATTGCTTTAGAGTTTTTTTTTAATTCATTTGTGGGACATGGGCGTCATTGGCTGGGCAGCATTTATTCCCATCCCTAGTCACCCTTGAGAAGGTGGTGGTGAGCTGCTTTCTTGAATCACCGCAGTTTATGTTGTGTGAGTTGATCCACAGTACCGTTAGGGAGGGAATTCCAGGATTTTGAGCCAGCAACTGTGAAGGAACAGCAATATATTTCCAAGTCAGGACAGTGAATGGCTTGGAGGTGGTGGTGTTCCCATGTATCTGCTGCCCTTGTCCTTCTAGTTGAAAGCAGACGTGGATTTGGAAGGTGCTATCTAAGGATCTTTGGTGAATTGCTGCAGTGCATCTTGTAGATAATACACACTGATGGGATTCTACCCCATTACCAACAATGGTGCTGCTGGGAAAGAATGGATGCATCAAGTGATTGTATCAGGCGGTATGCAGTAATCTAAATGCCCACACTCATCACAGCAATGGAATCTAACAGGGTTAGACAGGATAGATTCAGAAAGAATGTTCCTGATGATGGGGGAGTCCAGAACTAGGGGTTATAGTTGAGGGTAAGGCGTAAATCTTTTAGAACTGAGGTGAGGAGAAAGAGTGGTGAATGTGTGGAATTCACTACCACAGAAGACAGTTGAGGCCAAAACATTGTCTGATTTCAAGAAGAAATTAGATCAGTTCTTGGAGATCAAGGGATATGGGGAGAAGGGGGATCAGGATATTCAATTCAATGATCAGTCATGATCAAAATGAATGGTGGAGCAGGCTCTAAGGGCCAAATGGCCTACTCCTGCTTCTAGTTTTTATATTTCTATGATGTTGTCTACATGGATTTTGGTAAACCTTTTGACAAGGTCCCTTAAGGTACGCTCAGCCAGAAGATGAAGATGCCTGGGATCCATGGTGACTTGACCGCTTGGATTCAGAATTGGCTTGCCTATAGAAGTCAGAGTAGTGGTAGAAGGGTGTCTTTCTGGCTGGAGGTCCGTGACTAGTGATATTCTGGAGAGATTCATACTGGGAACCTCTGCTGTTTATGATATATATAAATGATTTGGATGAAAACGTAGATGGGTGAGTTAAGTTTGCAGATGACAGAAAGATAAGTGAAGTTGTAAATAACGTAGAAGGTTGTCAAAGGATACAGTGGGATATAGATCAGTTCCAGGTATGGGCAGAGAAATGACAAATGGAGTTTAGTCTGGGCAACTGTGAGGTGCAGCATTTTAGGAGATCAAATGTTAAGGGTAAATGTACAGTTAATGACAGGACGCTGAACAGCACTGATGTACAGAGGGATCTTGGGGTTCAGGTTCACAGCTTCCTGAAAGTGAGTACACAAGTAGATAGGGTGGTAAAGAAAGCACAGGGCATGCGTGCTTTTATTGGTCGGGGCATTGAGCATGTGAATCAGGATGATGTCACCTTGCAGCTTTATAAAAATTTGCAGGCCGCACCTGGAGTACTGCGTTCAAATCTGGTTGCCACATTACAGGAAGGATGGGGAGGCTTTGGAGATGGTGCAGAAGAGGTTTACCAGGATGCTGCCTGGATTGGACAATATGAGCTACAAGGAGTGGGTGGACAAACTAGTGTTGTTTTCTCTGGAGTGGCGGAAGCTGAGGGCTGATAGAAATCTATAAAATGATGAGAGGCATAGATTGGATTGACAGTCAAAATCTGCCCCCTCCGAGTTGAAATATCTAATACTTGGGGGCATGCAGTTAAGGTGAGAGGGGGAAAGGAGATGTGAGGAGCACTTTTTTTTTTATACAGAGAATGGTAAATGTCTGGAATGCGCTGCCAAGGATGGTGGTGGAAGCAGATATGATAGGGGTATTTAGGGGCTTTTAGATAAGCACATGAATATGCAAGAAATAGAGGAATATGGACCAACGGCAGGCAGAAGGGATTAGTTTAGATTGGTGCCATGTTTGGCACAACATTGTGAGCTGATAGGCCTCCCCTCAACTACCACTGCCGCACTCCCCTCAACTACCACTGATTGCTACCCAGTGAGAAGCTTCCTACAGAGTGGTCTTGTCCACTATGACAGCAACTGGCAGTTATTTCCCTCTTAATGGCACTTGTGGAAGTTTGCAGAGTGGGAACAGCCGTTTAAAACAGCAGCAGTCTCAGTCACGCGTACTCCAGCTGTGCCCCTGTTACTGGCAGTCCCAGAGTGTGTCCACCCCATGGGAGCAAACCACGCTAGCGGCATGAAATTTGCCTCACCCTTCTTTCAATCTGATCACCAAGAATCTCCTGTAAACTGGAACCTTCTACAAGAGCATTCTGACCATTCACAAGAGATTCCCTGACTCCACCTGTAATACTATTTTTAGTCAAGGAATCAGTACATTCAAAAATAGCTTCACTGAAATAGAATATACATTTCCACACATCTTTCTGTATTACTGAGTTTGCAAGAACACAAAACATCATTTTTCTGCTTTTCACTCAGCTGTGATTAGTTTGCAATAGTTTACTCCCCTGTTCTGGGCCTTGAGCTGTATTGGGATTCCAATCCTAGTGACATGAGCAGGAGTAAGCCATTCATTCCATCAAGCCTGTTCTGCCGTTCAATGTGACCATGGCTGATTCCCCACTTTCCCACCCTTGGTTCCCTGAGGAATCAGAGCAGCACATATTTGAACTGTGGGAGGAAACTCACAGAGACACGGGGAAAATGTGCAAACTCCACACAGGCAGTGATCCGAGGCCGGGAATCGAACCCAGTCCCTGGTACTGTGAGGCAAACACTATGCCACCCGTGGTGCCCCTGACTGGCCATGCTAAATTGTCCTTTAGTGTCAGGGGGATTAGCAAGGTAAACAAGTGATTACACAGAGAAGTCTTGGGTAAAATTGTTGTCAGTGCAGGCTCAATGGTCTGAATGTACTGTAGAGATTAGGAAATTGCGTTCCCAATTTCGATAGGACTTGGGGTTATCACAGATTCCCTACAGTACAAAAGCAGATCATATAACCCATTGAGCCTGCACCGATAACAATCCTACCTAGGACCTATTCCCACAACCCAAATATTCAGCCTGCTAATCCCCCTGGCGCTGAGGGGCAATTTAGATGGCCAATCAATCTATCCTGCAAATTTTTGGATTGTGGGAGGAAACCGGAGCATCCAGGGGAAACCCACACAGACGAGGGAGAATGTGCGAACTCCACACAGACATCCTAGTTGACCAAACAATTGCAGCGTCAAAAAATGGAAATCCTCTCTCTTCCCTGATTATTACAAAATAAAAGCTTACTCCCTTTGCTAATTAGGATGGCACGGTGGCACAGTGGTTAGCACTGCTGCCTCACAGCACCTGGAAGCCAGGTTCAATTCTGGCCTCATTTCGCTGTCTGTGTGGAGTTTGCATGTTCTCCTTATGTCTGCATGGATTTCCTCCAATTTCCCCCCACAGTCCAAAGATGTGTGGGTTAGGTGGATTGGCCATGCTAAATTACCCCTTAGTGTCAGGGGGACTATGTAGGGTAAAAACGTGAGTAGGGCCTGAGTGGGATTGTTGTCAGTGCTGGCACAATGGGCTGATTGACCTCCTTCCACACTGTAGAGATTCTATAACTCTATCTCTCTAATTTAGATCAATTAACTCAGCAAAGAATCAGGACTGAAGCTGTGACCTTCCTGAGGTATATGTCTAGACACTCGAAAACTGGCTTTATGTTTCTTAACCCGATATTGAAAGGTGACGTTGATAGCTGGCCCTCAACTTCATGCAGGCTATCAAAGAAAATCGAAATGTTGCTTGCTTTAAAAACAGAGTCATTCCGAAATCAAATTTCTTCAAAAAAATTATCAAGTTTTTCTCAGAACATGCCCCAAAACACGCAGCTTGACAACTGGGTTTCACTCACAATCACAGCAATTCTCCACTATACAGTTTCAAAATACTTGCCTCTTGAAAATATAAAATACTATCAGGATGTTACACTGAAAAATGTACATTTATTCCATTAAAGGATTAATTTGTTGTCAGAAAGTTAAACATTTGTTCAACATATTTAGAAACATAGAAATAGGATCCCTCTATGGCCAATCGAGTCTGCACCAACAACCATACCACCAAGATCCCATCCCCAGAATTTCACTATTTCTACCCACTAATCCCTCTAACCTAGACATCCCTGGTCACTAAAGGTCAATTTAGCATGGCCGTTGCACCTAACCAGCAAGTCTTTGGATTCTGGGAGGAAACCTACGCAGACACCGGGAGAACATGCAGACTCCATACAGACGGTGACCCAAATTGGGAATCGAGCCCGGCGTTGTGAGACAACAGTAATAACCACTGGATCACCGTGCCGGAATTAAATCACATATCACTGTGGGTGTCACAGGTGAGTCTCACCTGTGAAAATCAAAGACCATCACCATTCTTTAACCATGTTTCTTATTCAAGAATACCAGATCTCCATCACTGATATAATTGAAAGTTTTCTTATAAAGCAGTGACAGATCTCTGACACCATTTTTAACATCAAACCACGTGATGGACTAATCACACCTTTACTGGAGAATCTAATCTAGATATTTTTGGTAAAGGATGTTGCCCATTTTATTCTCTTGCCTACTTCTTGATTAGAATTAGCAATTGAAGTGAAGGTAAGTGCTAGTCATTATCAAAGCTGAAAGATGTTTAGAGCAGTCAGAGGTAATTCATATAGTGTTAAACCATCCTCAATTTATGTTCTGATTACTGTCAGTTAGACCCAATGGAAGTACAATTAGATTTCAATCAATCAACAAAAAGCAAACTTCTTTCTATTCATCTCCGTGGATGGCACACTGGTTAGCATTGCACGAGGGACTCGGGTTCGATTCCCAGCTTGGGTCAGAATCTGTGCACATACTAACCAGGTCTGCATGGGTTTCCTCCAGATGCTCCAGTTCCCTCCCATGATCTGAAAGGCATGCTAGTTAGGTGCACTGACCATGCTAAATTCTCCCTCAGTGAACCCGAACAGGTGCCAGAGTTTGGCACAAAAACTTCATTGCAGTGTTAATGGAAGGTCACTCGAGACTAATAAAAAGAACTTTAACTCTGTCAAAAATTGGTTCAAATCACTACTCAGGACTCATAGGTTTTAATCAAATTCAATTTACAAATTTAAACAACGTAGATTCTATGATTCTACTGAGCCAAGTACAGGCAAATGGGCTTAGCTTAGATGGGCATTAATGGACCAGTTAGGGCCAAAGGGCCTGTCTCTGTGCCGTGGATTCTGTCAAATGACCTGTTTAAAGGCAGTCTGACAGATTTAGTACTGTAACAGTAACCTATGGATGATCATCCTTAAACTGCCTAAAAATGAATTGAAAAATTTGGGAATCAAAGTGATATGCGAACAAAAGGAGCCAATCAGCCAACAGCAGTGATACAATCACAAACTAAGAATGCAAAAACAACCAGACCGGGGGGAGGGGGGGGGGGGTTAATGCAAGCAGCCACTTCCCAGGATTTCACTACACTACAAAAGCAAAGGAAAAAGATTCCAAAAGTGTATGAAAATGTATGAAAAAAAGAGGAAAAAATGGCGGCAGGAACCTTACCGAAGAAATCATCACGTACTAAGAGGGCAGTCCGTTAAGGGCCGGGAAAGGAGCAAAAAAGAGAGAAAGAAGCGATTATGCACCAGTTCATTGCTCGTCAGCCTTCATTCATAGCTGACAGCTGATAAATCTTTACTGGTCTGCTACGCTGTGATACACCTCATCAGGGAAAACCAACCCAACTTCACTCCTGCAGCATGGCTGAATGCCCCAAATCACTGAGGGTCACAAAATGCGATGCATGGTGATTGCAACTTTACCCAAGATATAAAGCAACAGGCAGAGTTATGGTTAGAGTTAACCCCAATGCAATAGTTGGGCTCATAACCAAACCAACAGCTGATTTCTGCACCCGACTGTAATGGAAAAGAAAGTGGAGCAATGTATAAAACAAGCTGCCATCACAGAAGGAATGTGCTCTGCATAATGGCCAAGGTGACTAATTCCACCCTCTGAATGTGAGAATATATCCGAGAAGGACAAATAAAATTAAGTTGGCAAGCATGCCAATATGCACCAGAAATACTCTGAAGCAACTGGAACATTGGCCTAGAATTTGCTCAGAGCTGCTCCTACTCCACTGATGGAATTTTGCCAGAGGTGCAAGAGGAATCGGGTTTTGGAGATGTTACAATTGTGGAATAATTTGGACATTATCAAATCAGCATTCTGGGAGGTGCAACTATTGGGAGAAAAAATTCTTAAATAAAAATGCCAGCTACTGACACTTTTCCTGGGGTCAAAACATTCAACAGGACTTCCAGAGGATCTTCTTTACTTTTTCAGTGTATAAAACTATGGCAGATTTCTTTTATCTGCAAATTCCTCAGCCTTAAGACCCATGCTAAATCCATTCAAAAATTTGAGATGTAATTTATTTCATGTTTTGTTTTGATCTATAAGGAAAATTCAGGATAGAGGTGGTGAAGTGGAGGATGGAGTTTGTTAAGAGTTAGTATTTAACACATTGGAAATCCAAGTTGGATACTTCTCCACCATGTCAGTAACATTATAAAAATGATATTCTCAATCAAACTACGGAAAATTTAAAATGAAAGCAGAGAATGCTGGAAATACTCAGCATCTGAGAAGTAGGAAACAATACGATGATCTTTGTCGGCTGAGAGATCACTAACTTGGAACACTGATTATTTCTCTCTCCACAGAAGCTGCTCGGAATGCTGAGAATTTCCAGCATTTTCCGTTGTTTTTATTCCAGATTTCCAGCATTTTGCTTTAGTGGGCAAGAATTAACTGTATTTGAATGAAGTGTTTTCTGAGCAAGGGGCTATGTGTATTTAAAGAGATAATCTGGAGCTTGGGGATTATCAATGTTCAATAAACCAAGGTGACCAATCCATCTCCAAATACTACCTGTACTGGAATCAGAAAACTAGTCCTTGTACAGGAAAGTCAAAAGGCTAATTCTTGCGCTTATTATTGGCACATGTTCAAATCTTCAGCATTCCATCCCCATTTGCATCCCAAAGTGCCATTCGGTCTTTTATTCAGTCAGAAGATGAAAGATTCACCAAGACCGTCCACCAACACATATTGCAGGCATTGGATGATCCCCCAAGACTGAGAGATAAAATGATCCCACTGAACCTTGAGTTTGATGCTACTCGGTGGGAAGGGAGTGGCCAAATTTGATCACCAGTTGAGGCTGCAGATTTTAACATGAGCCCTCCCATGAGCGGTCTGAGACCCTACTGCTAAAATATGAATAGAAATCTTAAACCAATTTTTAATCTCCACTAGATAATTCTTCAGATATCGGCTTGGTTTTAAATTTAAAAAAAAACAGCTGTTTGGTAGAGGAAAGACGACAACCTTGAAGATACTGTGCATAATTGAGTAATCTTAGCCTCTCCATCAGGAATCTAGGAGAAAGGTGGAAGGTGTTGCACCCCTAATGTAGTTGGAAGGGCAGACCGTGAGCAAAATAGGGAGTTGGGAAGCACAGGCCAAGAGGCGGAAGTGTTTTAGCAGCAGTAGGGGAGTATTACAAATCTCTATAGCACCATCACAAACCACACCAATCAGAGGAGAGATACACACCTGAAAACTCTCCTATGGAGATGTCCAGCGCAAGCAGACACAGACCGCAAGGAAAAATAGGAAGCAAAAAAAAAAGGTCAATCAATAATTAAAATTACAAAAATAAAAATTACAAAAAAAACATCAGTGATCCTGCAGGCATTTCAATGACAGTGGAAATGGAATAATAATAATATAGGCCAGACCAGTGGTGAGTGTGCAAGGCAAGACTTGTATCAAAGCAGAGTATGTTTCCTGTAGCCTATCTATTGTAGCCACATCTACCAAGCTGTGGCGTCATCCAATCATTTACTTTAAATCATGTGGTCAATGATGACATCCCAACCACTGGGCAGATTGTAGGCAGCTGCTGAATCTTAATGAAGGAAATGATAAGATGAGTTGTGGGGTGGGAGGGTGACTGGTTGGAACCTGAAGATCTTCACATCTTTTCTATAGATAAAGAACATCTTGTTTTGCTACCTTCATTGTTCAGCAGTTTGTTCTGCAGATTGTAAACCCCAGGATGATTCAAAATCAAAAACGTCTCCCATATCCTTACAGACATAGAGGCTGAAAAGGCTGCCCACTGACTGATTCATTTCTGCAGCAAATACAACAGGAGACGTTCCGACTCAGGCTGGCAATGGATTTCTTTTCCTGTTCCACTGTACATCATCAATGTGCTGAGAAACATTGTGTATATCCTGACCCGCACACCTTCCTCACTCTGCATTCCTTGCTGCAGTTTTCCCCACTCTGGGTCTGACACCACGCTGCATGGACAGCAGCCCCAATAGGGTCAGCAGTGCGACTGTCATTAAAAAGCTGCTGCAGCCATTCTTGGCACGAAAACCAAATGGAACAACTACCAAGGGACAAGTGGAATATTGCAGTGGCGGTAGTGCAACAGCAATTCTTTCACTGGTCAGACAAATGATTATATGGTGCAAACTGTGCCAAATATCTCTTCCTCATCCCCAACGATTGAAGTGCAGTGCTCGCCATTCAGGAAAATATCCTCTACACTGTCAAGACAGAATATGTGCCCTGGGATCTGTTTCCTTAACAAAAGATCACCAGCTAAGAAAGACTCCACTATCTGTCTTTATGAATATGTGACAGTAAGAATGTAGAAGTACATGGGCTGTGCAAGCGTCACTGTATAAACATATCTCCATTCAAACAGCACCATATACATAATCAATGCGTGTCACAGTACAAGTACATTGTTGTATGAAAATGTCAAGTAAGTGTCTCGCTCCATGAGTCTGACATTAAGAACGTAGTGCACTGTATAATGGTATTTCTGTACAACTTCATTGTACAATTATATAATGACTTCTGCTGCATGAATGTTGCTGCTGAGTTTATCATTATCTGTGTATTACTATACATTGCGTGACTATCATGTATTACTGTCAGAAAATATCACTGTACAACAGTATCAGTGCATAAGAGTCACTGATTTTCTCTTACCATCAATACAGTGGGGGAATCCAGAATCGGAGGGGGTAGGGTCGCAGCCTGAGGTTCGGGGCAGATCATTTAGGACGGAGGTAAGTAAACATTTCTTCACCCAAACAGTGGTGAGCCTGTGGAATTCATTACCACAGGAAGTAGTTAATGCCAAAACACTGAATGTATTCAAGGGGCAGCTGGATATAGCACTTGGAGTGAATGGGATCAAAGGTTCTGGGGAGGAAGCAGGATTAAGCTATTGAGTTTGACGATCAGCCATGATCTTAATGAATGGCAGTACAGACTCGAAGAGCCTAATGGTTTCCTCCTGCTTCGAAATTCTATGTTTCGATAATTTCAGTATAAACTCCGATAATTGGCATAAATATGCTTCTTCCCGTTATGGCAGCAGAGAGAGAAGAAAAGCCCAAGGAAATTCCTGGCATGGAACATCCCCCCACGGGCAGTAACCAACTGACTGAGTTGCCCACCCTTTAGTGAATCTAACCAATAGTAGATGGCAAAGGGAGTGCAATAGTGTGAGAATGTTAAGGTAAGTCACTGCCACTGTTCAAGAGTGAGGCTGTTTATATAAATGGAATCCATGTGCTTGCAGGTCAACATTTTCCAGAAGTTCAACAAACTGCACTAAGGTCCGTCCTTTTAAATTAGAATCAGACAAATCGCTAACTAAACATGGACAGACATTAAGGCATGGGGTTGAGTTGTGCAATCGCCTTCTTCAAAGTGAGGCGCTTTGCTCCATTAATTAAGAAAGGTTGGCAATTCGAAAGCCTTCTTCCTCATGTTTAGCGTGATATTTACTCTGAATCGTGTTTTTAAGATAGAAAGCAATATAAGGCAAGCAAGTGCATTCTACCCAAAGAATGTTGAACCATGCATTTAATCATATGCGCACTGAGCTGCTGGGTAAGCTTCAGTGTCTTGAAGTGGGGAGGACTTTTCCAAGAAATAATTAATAGATTTAACAATGACTTACTGCACAGAAACTCAGAGAATTTTAAAAAATTAATCAACAGAGACATAGCCGGTGGTTAGAATCAGCGTCCCCGGATACTACAATTCACAGGACATTCAGATGCTACTGGATACAGCAAAAACTTGCAACATCTCATTTTAAGGGATTTAAATCAATGTCGAAGTTACATCTTGCCAGCATGGTGATTTCTGTTTTGCAGGTTATGCTGATTTCTGTTTTGGAGCAAGGAGATGGCTTAATTCGGAAAAGCACATTTCCAGATCTGACTTAAGATCTTCCTTTGAAGAGCAGTTTGGAACTGCAGATACTGGGCAGCTGCAATGCAGTCTATATTCCAGCCAAAGTTATCGAATTTTTGCAACATTTCTGCATGTAGACCCACACTGGTCATGTGGATGCACCTTCTCCACGACAGTTGAAATCAACCTGACAGAATCCTCTTGTGGTGACACTGAAGCATATTCCAGTGAACATGCATTAAGTCATCAGGATTTTTGCAGCATATTTTGGTACCATTCCACTGTAGCACATCAAGTATTATAATAAGATATCTGGGACCAGCCTTGGATATTTATCTTCTCCAATTTGTACATTTCACTGTGTAAAGTTTACATATTCTTCCTGTGTCTGCGTGGGTTTCCTTCGGGTGCTCCGGTTTCCTCCACACTCCAAAGATATATAGGTTTGGTGGATTGGCCATGCTCAATTGCCCCTTCGTGTCCCAAGATGTGTTGGTTAGCAAGATTGGCGGAGTAAATACTTGGGGTTGCAGGGAACAAGTCTAGGTGGGATTTCCCCTTAATGTCAGGGGGTTTACGTGAGATTACAAGGACAGGCCTTGGTGGGATTGTTGTTGGTGCAGACTCGATGGGCCAAGTGGCCACCATTGCACTTTAGGAATTCTAGGACCCCCAATTTGAGGAAGAATTTCCACTTTACATTTCTGGGAAAGTATGTCCTCGTTACTGCAGGTTAATAGCACTAGAATTTTTATCCCTGTGTTTCCAGCAGCAAAAAACATGGAGTTTGGGAAAATCATCTTTGAAAAACAACAAATTAAGGAAAAGGGCAAATTAGATGTGTGTTCCCCCTACCCCAGCAACGCAGAAACCCTCAATCGTTTGTATAAATGTGATCTATGTGCTGCAGATAAACTTTCTGAAATTTCAACAAACTGCATTTACTAACCACTGGTCTGCCCTTTCAGATTAGAACAAGACAAATCATTGGCCTAAGCCAGGCATTCAATTCTGTGCCACTCACAGAGAGCAGCTTGTAACATTCACGATTCACAATTCTCACCCATTCTTAATTCCACCTCTGGAATTGCAGGAAAATTCGTAGAACCTCTACAGGACAGAAGAGGCCATTCGGCCCATCGAGTCTGCACTGACCACAATCCCACCCAGCCCCTATCCCCATACTTCCATTTACCCTAGTTAGTTCCCCTGACACTAAGGAGTAGTTGAGTATGGCCAATCAACCTAACTCATGCATCTTTGGACTGTGGGAGGAAACCAGAGCACCCGGAGGCAACCCACGCAAATACTGAGAGAATGTGCTAACTCCACACAGACAATGACCCAAGCTGGGAATCGAACCCGGGTCCATGGCCCTCTGTGGCAGCAGTGCTAACCATTGTGCCATCATGCTGCCTACAGAACAACTGAAGCCAACAGCACAGGTCAGTGACCTGAGAGCATGTAAACATCACTGCAACGATGTGGGTTTATTTTAAATCAAAGAGTAAAGAAAACACTGCAGATTCTCAAAGCCTCATAACATGACTGTCTGTGTGCAGTTGCACATTCTCTCCTTATCTGCATGGGTTTTGTCCAGGTGCTCCAGTTTCCTCCCACAGTCCAAAGATATGTAGGTTAGATGGATTGGCCATGGTAAAATGCCCTGTAGTGTCAGGGTAACTAAGTGGGGTTATAGGGATAGGGCCTGGGTGGGATTGCTGTTGGTACAGGTTTGATAGGCTGAATGACCTCCTTCTGAATCAAGTGATTCTAACATTCTAACAGGATTAGACAGGGCAGATTCAGAAAGACGGTTCCTGATGGTGGGGAGAGTCCAGAATTAAGGGTCATAGTTTGAAGGTAAGAGGTAAGCCTTTTAGGACTGACATGAGGAGAATTTCTTCACCCAGAAGGTGGTGAATGTGTGGAATTCACTACCCCAGAAAGTAGCTGAGGCCAAAACATTGTGTGATTTGACGAAGAAATTAGATATAGTTCTTGGGGCTAGAGGGATCAAGGGATACTGGGGGCCGTGGGGGGAAATCAGGATATTGAATCTGATGATCAGCCATGATCAAAATGAATGACAGAGCAGAATCGAGAGCCAAATGGCCTACTCCTGCTTCTAATTTTATATTTCTAAATAGTGGAAAAATAAAACAAAATCAATGATTTGGATTGGAGGTGGGGGGCAGGCATGGACAGCTTGAAGAACACAATTTTTACTGAATTTTCATCTGATTCCGTGTTAACTGGACAGAGAAATTTTGTGGGGAATTTCACAGCTTCCTGTGACAAGACAGATTTTTCTCCACGATGCATCTGCACATTCATCACTGATCAAATACAGGACTGGGTGTCCAAACCAAAAGCGGTAATTTAATTTTACTGTTAAGACACACAGGGCATTGTTTAATTAAGCGCTTGGAGCACTTATAAAGAGACACTGCTGGGGCACTGGGTTAGGAGATAGGAGGTAGATGTATGTAATGTTGTGCTCCGTAAATAAACCAACTATCGAGAAAATGATTTGATTCTAATTTCATACTTCATTTTGTTCAGGTTCCATTAATGAACCTCCATGTGGAGAATTGCCAATCATGGATGTGCCATTAGAAGGTAAATTGATACACTTTGATGGGTTTGCTGCTAATTGCTGGATGGCATCAGCACATTACGGAGGACAGGTCAGCTTGCTTCTTTCTTGCTGTTAAGTAGTGAGTGCAATGGGAATGGCAGTTGTGAATAAATAACCAAAAACAAAACCTTTGAAATTATTTGGCTGTGTATACTATTATTTCATAGTGTTCTACATTTTGGCAAAATCATAACATTTATTGGAAATTATACACAGGTTAAAAATTGAACACATAGGCAAGGATAATAAAAGGACCCCAGATGGCAGAATTTTACTAAAAGTGTCAGGTTCTGACTGAAAACTGACGTGTTTAGCTAAGTTTTCCTTCCAGATCTTTTTGATACTTTATGAAAATAAAACCCAGGGTGGTCTTTTGTACCATCATTCTAACATGGCAGGGCCTGATAGAGCCAGCAAAGCAGACTTAACAGACAACAGGACACCCTTTTTAAAGGGCGCCCTGATCACAATGTAAACTTAAAGCCTCCTTCCAAGGGCATTGGGACCCCTCACAGACAAGGAGGGGTCCCAATGCCCTTCTTCCCCCAACACTTGAACACTGAGGACCAATCTCTCCCTCCCAGTACACAATGGTTAGCTCACCCCTCACCCACCCACACCAAGATGACCCTACCTCTTTCCAACTCTGCTGGCGTTGGGGAGGCCCCCCCACTCTACCACCATGAGGTATCCTAGAAGCCCCACCATGAGCAGTGCCAGTGGGATTGCTCAGCCATGCTCCTTGCCACTCAGGGCTATACACACAACTCCATATCTTGGGAATGGTATGGCGACGGTTTCTTTTTTTTGGAAGCCAGTACTGATTGTGTGTGTGTGTGTGTGTGTGTGTGTGTTCAATGGCCAATGCCACAGCGAAAGCTGTTTAACAATTTAGGGCTTAAACCTAATTCCATCATCGGGGAGAGCCCAGGAACCTCACATCATAATCTCGCCAGCGCAAATTCCATAACGACCCGCTCTCAAGCTGCAGACATTGTAACAGAATTTGAATGCATGGCGAATGGGCTCAGAGAATCCTGTACAACAGAGTTAGAGTTTAAATCTGGTAAATTCAGCCTTGATCAATTCTTTTCACCATCTCCAAATGTTTAATTATATTTGAAAAACAATGTACAAATTGCATAGCAAACATTATCTGTCACAGTGTCATTCAAATGTGTTCAATTAATCAAGTTCAGCCCATTCTCGCCAATATCTACACTAGCTTCAGTGATTTAAACAAAACTAATGTGGAGATGCCGGCACTGGACTGGAGTGGGCACATTAAGAAGTCTCACAACATCAGGTTAAAGTCCAACAGGTTTATTTGGAATCATAAGCTTTCAGAGCACCGCTCCTTCCTCAGGTGATTCACAAGCTTTCGACTCAACTGAGGAAGAAGCAGAGCTACAAAAGCTCGTGATTCCAAATAAACCTGTTAAACAAAATTGACTGAGGTCAAACAATAATAAGTATTACTAAACTGCGGAACGTCAGTGGGCATCACTGACCCTCACACGAACTCCCACTGAACTCAACCACATCATCATTAGAGATGGAGAGAGTGGAAGCAAAATACTTCCTGAGAGAAAGAGAAGAGAAAATTGGGAGATGGAGATAGATCAGGCCATCCGAATGAATTTCCAGTTACAGAGCTGTATTTGCCTTGTCTGCTTACAATCCTGCACTTGGTCTGAAAGAAACACTCAGTGTTGTGAAGAAAAATAATTAATTCTTTTGGTGGAAATTGCAAAGAACAAACTTCATTTCATTTTCTTCATTAAATCATTAAAAAAATGTTTTATGTCTGGTTAAAAAGGGAAAATATTTTGGTGAACCACCAAAGAATTTGGCACTTTGTAAATGGCAATTTATGCTTTAACTTAGACAGACTGAAAATCACTTGGGATTTCTACTTGTTATTATGACTTCTTTTTTAAAAGTATCAACGCACATTTACACATCCAATCCCAACAAACTTGCCCATGCTTGACTTACCGAGTAGATCTGCCCCCTCGTCCACATCCCCGATGACTTCTGATCCAGCAGTGGAAAGTTCATGGTACAGTGAAATCGTGTTTATCCCGAATGCCTTATTTACAATTCCTTGCGTGGGGCTGAATTATCCAATTTACAACAGTCAGATTAGTGCAGGAATTAGCCTTACACAGCAGATTTACACACCTAACCCAGGGTCCCGAGACAAGCATCACAGGGCAACCCACCTCATTGTGCTGAGTGAGGGTGGGCATGTATTGTAGGTACTGCCATCTCCAACGTGTTACTTTTCTAGGCAAGATTTACACACTCCAGTCTTTCAATTGAACAGGAGAAAATTACTGCCGCCATCTTCAAATTGCCCAAGAAAAGTTAACTAGAACAAGGACACCTGCCTTGAATCCCATTCTCCTCATCAGCTAGGCAATTGCTGAGATCAGCCATTAGCCTTTTTTTTTAATCTGTTTCAATCCTTATGTGGAGAAACTGATAGTATTACTGAATGGAGGTGATTGTAGAGGTAACCACATTGATGTGGTAACTGCCTTACTGATGGAATGCAGGAAATCACAGGATCCTACAGTGCAGAAGAAGGCCATTCAGCCCAACCTGTCCATGCCACCGTTTTTACCACGAAGCTAGTCCCAATTGCCCATGTTTAGCCCATATCGCTCTACACCCATCTTACATATCGAACAGTCCAAATACTTTTCACGTATTTCACATATACCCCAACCCCATTATCCTTACACACTACCCCATCAACTGGCGCTGACCATCACTATAAGGTTAGAACCGAGGAACTACCTGTTGCCTCTACGTCCTTCGAAGCGTGGATCTTGACACATATCAAGCTCTGGGGTGGAATCAATGATTTCCTGAAGGTCAGACAACTCATCACTACTCCCCATTCCTGCAAAGAATTTCAAGGACGCAATTAATTTCATGGTAAGGATGGCTGCTAAACTACTGACCATCAATGTTCTGTGAAACAATATCGACTAAGATTAAACCAGGGATATCAGAGTGTTAGACTAAAAGATTACTCACTGATATGGCAGGCAGAGTGCATCTGGGTGGGATATTGAAAGAAGTGGTATATCACACAGTGAGTTATATGGCAGAGAGTTACAAAACTTGTGATTATTACTGAATACGTTCACATGATGTTCTAATCTTTGCCATTTTACCCCAATTATCATAAGCAGGAAACAATGAAATAGCATCACACAAACACAGTGGTGATAGCTTCAATGAAAAGTTAAACTGTGTGAGGACTGCCCATTTCGCAACCCTCCAACAAATCTAAATTCCTTTCCATCAAGTGTTCACACATTAATAACAACAAATGTTTACATAATAGAGCACAGAATATATCAGATTGTGCTACAGGTAATGATATAGGCTCAACGTAGGTCACTAAAAGATATGGACTTTATTAACAATGTGAGTGTTACATTGAGGAGTGTCAGCATATCACAATGTAAAAGTGACAACCTAGAGTAACTCGTGATCTATAATTTGGCTACTAATATACTGATCTGATGACTGACAGAAAAGTATTACAAGCCAATTTTGTATTGTGAATTACATCGCAATGAACAGCCAAGAGTGAAAAGAAGTAGCAATCTAATTAATCAATAGATTTAAATATAGGCATTGATATGCACAGCTATGTGTATACATGTAAATGCGGGACAGAAATTTAATCGTTGGGTTTCAACAAAAGACAAGGAGTTATTACCAGGCAGAAACCTAAGGCAGCAAAGTAAAACGGATGAGGCTAGCTCATCACGTAACCAAACTCAGCCCACCCCGAACCTGCGGTCCTGGGCACTACAACTCTGATTCACACTGGAAAATGTTCCCGTGCTCGGCATTGCCAATCCTCAACTCAACGAGCACGGATAAATGAGGGAAGAGGAGCAATCTCTCACCTATGCTGACGTTCCTCATCTCCTGGGTGACCTGGACTTCCATGTTTCTGCTATTACCTTTCGGCCGCTTTCGCTGGTTCTTGACCTTGTTGTCCCCGTTGTAGATTGGATTGACTACTTCATTTAGTGGAGTGACAGCTGCAGAAGGTACGGATGATGTCGGGGTGTTGGACTTGGTTCCTGTGGTACTCGGGGTGGCAGCAGCAGACGATTGGCCAGACTCCGAGGTATCATCCTGACCCGAGACAAAGAGAGTCACAATCATAAGTCACAATCGCCAACAATAAAGGAAACTGTGGCTAGCAAGGCTCAGGATTAATGCGAGACTCAACCTATCTCAAATTATTGAAACATAAAAGGGCCTCAAGTCTGCCACTGGAACAGAGCAGGAACTACTTAGGATTGATAACTAGTCAAAATAATTGGCTAACAGGAGTTTAAAATTGGAGTTATAATTAAGGAAGCACATTTAAGGACCCTACGCATCCCGGACATTCTCTCTTCCACCTTCTTCCCTTCAGGCAAAAGATACAAAAGTTTGAAAGTCACATACCAACCGGCTCAAGAACAGATTCTTTGCTGCTGCTGTCAGACTTCTGAATGGACCTTTCTCTATATCCTAGCTATGACTGAAAAAATACATTCTGTACTCTCTCCTTTTCTTCTCTACGAACAGTACGCTTTGTCTGTATAATGACCAAGAAACAATACTTTTCATTGCATGTTAATGCATATGACAATAATAAATCAAATTAAGTTGAGACTGGCATGGTGATTAGCACTGGTTGCCTTACAGTGCCAGAGACCCAGGTTCGATTCCCAGCTTGATTCACTGTTTGTGTGGAGTCTGCACATTCTCCCCGTGTCTGCGTGAGTGTCTGCCAGGTGCTCCAGTTTCTTCCGGCAGTCCAAAAAGGCGTGCCAATTAGGTGCACTGGCATACTAAATTCTCCCTCAGTGTACCCAAAAAGACACTGGAATATGGCAAATAGAGGATTTTCACAGTAACTTTGTTGCAGTGTTCACGTAACCCTATTTGTAACACCAATAAATAAACTTTAAAAGCATCAACTTGATAATAAATCAGCATGCATAGGAAGCTTTAATTTCGTGACATGTTTTGTGTGTGTCATAGCAGCGATTCCAAAATGTGTAAAACATGAGTTGGACACGTACCAGATTTAGTTGCGACCAGGTTGTAATTGTTATAAGGATCCTTCCACAAACAACGCAAATTAAAAACAGTAACACCATTTAAAAAAAAACTCCATCTTCAAGGTCCAGGCTATAATCCAAGCCCACTTCCTGCACTGGATCCCGCTTCCATCCTGCAGGAGGCCAGTAGATGTCTTCTCACTCAAGTCACCTAGCTTCAAACTGTACCCCAAGTTCTCGCCTTAGCCCCATTCCTTTCACTCAGGTCCCTTCTGTTTGTGGCAGAAGAAGAAATCCTCAGAATCGGTGGTATTTACATCCCGGCGCAATTTCAGGCCTTCACGGCAGCTAACAAAGAATGTATTTGACTCCCAGTAGCATTAATTGTTACCCAGATTTAATAAAGAAATTGACTTAATCTCCATCTTCTACTTATAAAATGGACCATAATGGATCCCTTCCCTGAAAGAATCACCTAGTCTAATTAAAAGGATCTTGCTTGAAACTTTGACATTATTAACACTGCCAACACTTAGGGAACGGCAATGGCAATAAACACAGCAATCTTCGGACAGTATCAAGCTCAGTGCCCAATGAAAATAGGTGGAATCTCCACTAGACAAAGGGAATTGGGGTGCCTGTGTGCATCACAAGGAGATTTGGGCATCAAAAGCAAATTCTTCTCAGAATACCCAGTCACAGAGACACTGCAGGCTCCCCCAACAGGCTAAAAGAAAACTTAAGACTTCCGAGAGAGAAACAGGGTTTCCAGATAACCAGACAGATAACCTTGTAGAAAGATGTGAATTACCTTGCAATGCACAACCAAGAGTGAAAAGAAGTAGCAACCTATAGGTTCAGGTGTACTCCAGACTCACTCACCTTCAGGCTACCGTTAGATGGGGGCTGGCTTAGATCGCTCAGGTGCCAGTTGTCAGAGCCAGGAGTGATACGACCAACTTGCTGCCCGCGGAGATTCCCATCCAACACAGGGAACAGACCCAGAGTATTCGGCGGTTCCTTCCTACTAGGAAAGAGCAATAACGTGCAATTGAGGTTTCCTATTCATGAACAATTCACACATCCTTCATAAATGTTCAGGCTGTTATTTAACCATTATGACCGTGTAGATTTGCCATTATGGACCTCAACATAGACACAAATCACTTCAATGGTTTCTAAATGATGGCACACTGTGGTTAGCACAGGTGCCTCACAACACCAGGAACCGGGGTTCAATTTCCGCATCGAGTCACTGTCTGTGTGGAGTCTGTACGTTGTCCCTGTGTCTGCATGGGTTTCCTCTGAGTGCTCCAGTTTCCTCCTACAGTTCGAAAGACGTGCTGGTTAGGTCCATTGGCTGTGCTAAATTCTCCCTCAGTGCACCTGAACAGGCGCCCAAGTGTGGCAACTAAGGGATTTTCACTGCAGTGTTACTGTGAGCCTATTCGTGACATGAATAAATAAACTTTAAAACTTTTATTCAACTATTAATAATTGGTAGATACATACAACACGTTCAAACTATCCACAATTTGTATTACAAAATCTGAGAAAACAGAAGATCGTCAAGAAAACTCAATCACTAGAATGGAATAACATTAAGAACAGGAGTGGAATAACATTAAGAACAGGAGCGGAATAACATTAAGACGTTAGTTAATTTCTCTACTAAATGCAGCAGTGAATGTGGGGGACTGAATTTCCCTAGTGCTCACTCCTCAGAGTGGCAGAGAGAGACAGTGTTCTCAGTCTGGTCTCATGCCCTGGTGCTGTTCTGTTTTCTACAAATAAAATGTTAGATTTCAAAGGGATGGAAATAGAAGTTTTCTCTTTGTTTACCTCCTAATATCAAGACTGTGGGCTAGCCAATACATTTACATCAAGTCACTAAAATGACCTCAATGCAGGATCAGGCTGTTGAGTTGGATGATCATCATACTGAATGGCACAGCAGGTTTGAAGGGCTAAATGGCCTCTTCCTGGTCTTTCTTTTAAATTTTTCTACGTTTCTATTAATGCGAGTGCCTGTAACACAAGATAAAGTCCATCTAACAACAGAACGTGATCTTTCCAGATTTACATACATGCAAAGAGAAGCAAAGGACCATAGAAAGGGGGAGAAAAAAGATGGAATTCCCCAAAGACTCAGATTTGAAGTTTCTCATTCCAGTTAAGGAGAGTTTGTAGACTGCCAGATGCTACTAAGTTTCCACCTCTAGGTCTGAAAAAACAACATTCCTTTCTCCTCTTGAAACTTTGGCATCCAGACTGTGATGGGGGTCTTCCAAAAATTTTGCATAATAACCAGATGAGAAGACTTCTACAAGTACTTGAAAAGGAAAAAAGTTACTCAGATGAGTATCTGTCCTTTAGAAGGCAAAAGGATGAGGGAATTAATAATGAGGAAACAAGGAAATGGCAGAGACTTTGAATAAGTATTTTCATAGAAAATAGATTTACCCTACCTAGTCCCCCGACACTAAGGGGCAATTTAGCATGACCAATCCACCTAACTCGCACTTCTTTGGACTGTGGGAGGAAACCGGAGCACTCGGAGGAAGCCCACGCAGGCACAGGGAAAACATGCAAACACCACATACTAACCCAAGCCAGGAATGGAACCTTGGTCCTTAGCACTGTGAGAAGTCTCACAATACCAGGTTAAAGTCCAACAGGTTTATTTGGTAGCAAAAGCACAAACTTCCACAGCGCTGATCCTTCGTCAGGTAAGTGGGAGCTCTTTGCACAAACAGGACATATAAAGACATAAACTCAATTTACAAAATGATGTTGTTTGGGAACGGAACTCCCACTTACCTGAAACAGTGCTCTGAAAGCTAGTGACTTTTGCTATCAAACAAACCTTTTGGATTTTAACAAAGGTTTGTAAGATAACTTATTGTTGGTCAGGTGAGTGATTATTGATTGTGTGGGTTTAAATAAATATTGGTTGTACTAACAAGACGTTTACTCGTAGTTATTTGTCCACTGTATAAGGGTTAAAGCAGACTGTACCGCAGTCCTTCATCATCACTGGATCAAAATCCTGCAACTCCCTACCTAAACAGTGCTTTGCAAACGTACCTTCAACATTCTGAGGCAATTCACAGTGGTTCACGAGCACCTTAACCAACCTTTCCCAGACAATTATCAATGGGCTATAAATGCTGACCTTGGCAGTGATGCCAACATCCCATGATTGAATTTACAGTGTTTGTCAAGACTTGGCGATACAGACACACGATTCATCATTTCACATTCCAATCACAAAGCAGAGAATGCCATCAAGCCAATCAAATAATTCTCCACAAAATACAAGAAAACTAGTCAGAATTTTCAGTTCTATTAGATTGGGCCGTGCAATGATACTGTATCAGCGTGTGAGGGTGGCTCAACGCACGGGTAAGAGAGGATGGCTCAGTGCGTGAGTATCTGCGTGTGAGTGTGTGAGAAACGGTGGCTCAGTGTGTCTGTGTATGTGTGAGGGTGGTTCAGAGTGTATGTATGTGTGAGCATGGCTCAGTGTGTATGTGTGAGTATGGTTCAGTGTGCGTGTGGGAGCGTGGCTCCCCTGAGTATGTGAGCATGCGTCAGTGTGTGAAAATGGCACAGTGCATGTATGCATGATCACGTGTGAGGGTGACTCAGTGTGTGTTTTTATATATATGTATGTAAAAGAGAGTAGCCAAAGAGAGGGTTGGCCCACACAAGGGCAGGGGATGGAATCTATCCATGGAGCCACATGAAATGGGTGAAGTATTAAATGAAAACTTTGTATCAGTATTCATCAAAGAGAAAGACTTAGTGGATGATATGTCAGGGAAAGGTATGTCATGTTGAGTTCAAAAAGAAGATATTGCGTTCTTGAGGAACATTAAGGTGGACAAGATCCCAGGCCTGATGGGATATACCCCAGAACATTGAACAAGGCAAGGAACAAAATTGCTGGGGCTTGAGAGAAATTTTTCTTTTCTCACTGGCTATAGTGGAGGGTCTAGAGGACTGGAGGTCCTAGAGGACTGGAGAATAGCCAATGCTGTTCCCTTGTTTAAGGAGGGTAGCAAGAATAATCCACATAATTACAGACCAGTAAGCTTGCTGTCAGTGGTGGGGAAATTATAGGACAGGATTCTTCAAAGATTTATTCCCAGTTGGAAATAAGTGGACATATTAGTGCTGAGCATGGGTCAGTGGCATTGCAGGGTCATAAAACTCCTACAACCTAATCTGTTGGTTAAACAAAGGTCTGCAAGACATAACAGACTACAAGATGAAGGCATGTAAAATTGCCAGCTCCAACACACCCCCATGATGAGCTCAATGCATTCTGTGCGCATTTTGAACAAGAGGTCAGCAAGAGCATGCCCTCCACCCTGGATGAACCTGCATCTCGGGTCACCATTGCAGATGTTCAAGCAGCCTTCTTGAAGCTCAACCACAGAAAGCGATTGGCCCAGATGAGCACTCAGATCTGTGCCAATCAGCTGGTGGGGGTACTCGCAGACATCTTCAACCTCTCTTGAAACAATCTAAGGTCCCTATCTGCTTCAAAAAGATGATCATCGTCCCACTGCCTAAGAAAAGCCAAGCAGTGTGCCTTAATGGCTATCGGCGAGTGGCTCTGACATCCATCATTACAAAGTGCTTCGAAAGGCTAGTCATGGCACAAATCACTTCCAGCCTCCCAAATTGTCTGGATTCACTATAGTTCACCTATCACCACAAAAGGTCCACGGCAGACGGCATCTGTTTAGCCCTACACTCAACCCTGGAACACCCAGGTAAAAAAGACATCTATGTCAGACTTCTGTTTATTGACTACAGTTCAGCCTTCAACACCATTATTCCAATGAAACTCATTTCCAAACTCCATGGCCCAGGTCTTGGTTCTCTCTCTGCCACTGGATTCTGAACTTCCTAATCCACAGACCACAATCAGTAAGGATAGGCAACAACATCTCCTACACAATCATCCTCAACACAGATGCCCCACAAATCAGTGTTCTCAGCCCCTCTACTATACTCCTTATATACCCATGACTGCACAGCCAAATTCCCCTTCAACTCAATTTTCAAGTGTGCTGAAGACACCACTATAGTGGGTCGGATCTCAAACAATGACAGGACAGAGTACAGGAATGAGATAGAGAAGCTGGTGAACTGGTGCGCAAAAATAATTACTCCCTCAATGTCAACAAAACAAAGGAGATTGTCATCAACTTCAGGAAGCATAGATGAAAACATGCCCTTGTCTATATCAACAGGGACAAAGTAGAAAGGGTCAAGAACTTCAAATTGTTAGGTGCCCAAATTACCAAAAACCTGCCCAAATCCTTCCATGCAGACACATTATTAAGAAAGCCCACCAATGCCTCTACTTTCTTAGAAGACTAAGGAAATTTGGCACGTCAGCTCTTACTCTCATCAACTTCTACAGATGCACCACAAAAAGCATCCTTTCTGGTTGTATCAGAGCTTGGTATGGCTGCTGCTCTGCCCAAGACCACAAGAAACTTACAAAAGGTCGTGAATGTAGTTCAATCCATCATGCAAACCAACTTCCCATCTATTGACTCCGTCCACACTTCCCGCTGCCTCAGCAAAACAGCCAGCATAATTAAGAACCCCACGCAACCTGGACATTCTCTCTTCCACCTTCTTCCATCCAAAAAAAGATACAAAAGTCTGAGATCATGTACCAACTGCTTCAAGAACATTTTCTTTCCTGCTGCTGTCAGGCTTTTGAATGAACCCTACCTTGCATTCAGTTGATCTTTCTCTACACCCCAGCTATGACTGTAACACTACATTCTGCATACTCTTGTTTCCTTCTCTATAAACTGTACGCTCTGTCTGTATAGTACACAAGAAACAATACTTTTCACTGTATACTAACACAGTAACAAATAATAAATCAAATCAAATAGTGAATAAAACAGTGGTAATATTTCTAACTGCATATAGCTACACCTACCATGTGTATTGACAAGGGAAGGGCTGGAAAGGGATAGAAAGTTTTAAAGGTTATTTATTAGTCACAAGTAGGCTTACATTAACACTGCAATGAAGTTACACTGAAAATCCCCTAGCCACCACACTCGGCACCTGTTATTGTACAATGAGGGAAAGCTTAGCATGGCCAACGCACCTAACCAACACATCTTTCAGACTGTGGGAAGAAACCAGAATACCCTGAGGAAACCCACGCAGATATAGGGCAAACGTGCAAACATTACACAGACAGTGACCTGAGCCAGGAATCAAGCCCAGGTCCTTGGCACTGTGAGGCAGTAGTGCTAACCATTATGCTATAATATAGAAACGTGTGCATGATGTGCCACAGAGGAAGTGATCTGAATTGGCACTGCCTGCAAATAAAAAGACCAGGTGAAATGACGAAGATGAAGCAAGGTGAAAATGAGAATGAGGAAAGAGTTTCTATGGAGGGAGAGGCTGAGGTGAGACAGTAAGAGCAATGGACAGTGGACAAAATGAATTGAGATGGTTACTGAAATCACCAATCAGAAATTATTCAACAGTAGAAGTAAGAAATCAGTTCTGATGAAGGGTCATCCAGACTCAAAACACTGGCTTTATTTTCTCTCCACAGATGCTGTCAGACCTGTTGAGATTTTCCATCACTTTTCTGCTTTTGTTTCAGATTCCAGCATTTCCACCATTTTGTGTTTATATCCAGAAGGCAGTCACATCCCTTAAATTACTTTGAATATGGCCAGTGGTCAGAGACAGGAAGGTCTGGCTGCAAGTGAAGGAGGTAGAGGGATCCAGGTGGTAGGGCTGCAGGAGCTTCACTCCCTGAACTTGTCCAACAGGTTGTAGATTCTTGCTCCCTGTGTGGATGGCAATGGGTACTTCAGGGAGGATGAGAAAACTGACCACGGCACCGTGATACAGGGAGCCGTTCAAGAGGGAGGAGAAAAAGGAAATTTAGTCATAATTGAGGATATTATAGTTAGGGACATTGACTCTGTTCTCTGTGATAAGGGTCAAGAATCCTGAAGGTTGTGTTGCCTGCCTAGTGCTCGGGATTGGGATATCTCACCTGGGCTGCAGAGGAACTTGGAGTGAGAGGGTAAAGATTCAGTTGTCATGATTCACGTAGGTACCAATGACATACTTTTGTTGCTCTTACTGTCTCACCTCAGCCTCTCCCTCCATAGAAACTCTTTCCTCATTCTCATTTTCACCTTGCTTCATCTTCGCCATTTCACCTGGTTTATTGGTAGGGGGATTGAATTTCGGAGCCGCAACGTCATGTTGCAACTGTACAAAACTCTAGTGCGGCCGCACTTGGAGTATTGTGTGCAGTTCTGGTCCCCGCATTATAAGAAAGATGTGGAGGCATTGGAGAGGGTACAGAGGAGGTTTACCAGGATGTTGCCTGGTATGGAGGGCAGGTCTTATGAAGAGAGGCTGAGGGATTTGAGGTTGTTTTCGTTAGAAAGAAGGCGGCTAAGAGGAGACCTTATTGAAATATATAAGATGATTAGAGGTTTAGATAGGGTGGACAGTGATAGCCTTTTTCCTAGGATGGAGAAAGCTAGCACGAGGGGACATAGCTTTAAATTAAAGGGTGGTAGTTATAGGACGGATGTCAGAGGTAGGTTCTTTACCCAGAGGGTGGTAAGGGTATGGAATGCCCTGCCAGCGGCAGTTGTAGATGCGCCAAGTTTGGTGGCGTTTAAGAGGTTAGTAGATAAGTTTATGGACAAAAAGGGAATGATTTAGGTTAAAGGATCATTGCTTTTTCCTAATTGGTCGGCGCAACATCGAAGGCCGAAGGGCCTGTTCTGCGCTGTAATGTTCTATGTTCTATACGCAGAACAGGGATACATGGCTGCTAAGAGAGTATGAACAGCTAGGAGCTAAATTAAAAAGCAGAACCAAAAAGGTAATAATCTCTGGATTACTACCTGAGCCACAAGCTAATTGGCACAGGGTCAATAAGATTAAGGGGATAAGTGCATGGATCAAAGATTGGTGTGGGAGGAATGGGTATGAATTCATGGGACATTGGCATCGGTATTACGGAAGAGAGGACCAGTTCGAATGGAACAATATTCAGCTGAATCATGCTGGGATCAGAGTCCTCGTATGGAGAATTTGAAAATCAAAGGAGAGAACAGAAGTGCAGGTTAATGGAGCTGAGGGCTCAGGAGAGATTAGTAAAGATTCAAGACTATGTAATAGAACAGAGTGTATGGAAGGTAGCAGGAATCTAACCTCAGGCACAGCAAAAAAGGTGACAAGTATGAGAAGGGAGATGGTCAATGCAGGACTGAAGATGTTGTACTTAAATGCATGCAATGTATGGAACAAGGTAAATGAGTTTGTTGCACACATTGAAATTGGCTGGTACGATGTTGTGGGTATCACAGAAACATGGGTGCAAAGGGATCAGGATAGGAATCTAAATATTCAAGGATATGTGTCCTATCGAAAGGCCAGGAATATGGGCAAAGGGAGCAGGGTTACATCGTTAGGAAGGAATGAAGTTAAATTGATAGCAAGAATCCCTGTGGACATTGCTGAGGAATCACGAAGATAAAAAAAACCCTGATGGGAGTTATGTACAGGCCCCCTAGCAGTAGTCAGGATTTGGGGAGAAAATAAATCAAGAGATAGAAAAGGCATATAAAAGAAGCAACATTACAATAATCATGGGGGAATTCAATATGCAAATGGACTGGGAAAATCAGGTAGGTGGTAGGTCCTAAGAAAAGGAATTTATGGAAGGTCTAAGAGAAGGTTTTTTTTGGAGCAGCTTGTGACAGAGTCTATTAGGGAAGAGGCAATTCTAGATTTAGTGAAGTGTAATGAGGAAGGGTTCATTACCATTAGATAACTTAAGATGAAGAAACCTTAGAGAGTAGTGACTACATAGAATTTACCCTGCAGTTTGAGATGAGAAGCTTGAATCTGTGTAATGGTATTACAATTAAAGGTGATTACAAAAACATGGCAGAGGAGCTGGCCAAAGTTGAATGGAAAGGGAGCTTAGCAGGGAAGACAGTGAAATGGCAATGGAAGGAGTTTTTGAGGGTTATTTGAGAAGCACAATGGAAATTCTTCCCGAGGAGGAGGAAACATGCGAAGGGGAGGATAAGGCATCCATGGCTGACGAGGGAAATCAAGTAAGAAGTGTGACAACATCAGTTTTAAGTCCAACCGATTTATTTGATAGTAAACTCGTAAGCTTTCGGCTATACAGCCTTCGTCAGGTGAATGAGGTGTTCTGGTCTCCAATAGGTTGGATTTAAAACTGATGTTGTCAGACTTCTTAATGTGTTTACCCCAGTCCAATGCCGGCATCTCTACATCATGAGGGAAATCAAGGACAGTTTAAAAGCAAAAAAAGCGTACAAAGTGGCAAGGATTAGTGGGAACCCAGAGAATTGGGAGGCCTTCAAAAGCGGGCAGAGAATACCTAAAAAAGCAATAAGGGGAGAGAAGTCAAAATATGAGTGTAAGCTAGCTAGTAATCTAAAAGAAGGTAGGGAGAGCTTTTTCAATTAAAAAAGGTAAGAGAGGCAAAAAGAGATATTGGACTGCTGGAAAATGAGACTGGAGAAGTAATAATAGGAAACAAAGAAATGGCAGAAGAACTGAACAGTTACATTGCATCAGTCTTCATGGTGAAAGGCAACAGTGGGATGCCAGAGCTCCAGAAGAATCAAGGACACAGATGATTGTAGTGGCCATCACTAAGAAGAAAGTTTTGGGGAAACTGAAAGGTCTGAAGGTGATTAAATCACCTGGACCGGATGAACCACAACCAGGGTTCTAAAAGAGATAGCAGAGGAAGTTGTGGAGGCGTTGATGATGATATTTCAGAACTCACTGGAGGCAGGGAGGGTATTAGAGGACTGGAAAGTAGTTAATGTAATATCACTGTTAAAGGGAAAAAGGGAGGCAGCAGACAGGGAATTATAGGCCAGTTAGCCTGACTTCGGTCATTGACAAGATTTTAGTGTCCATTATTAAAGATAAAGTTGTGGAATACTTGGAAGTGCATAATAAAGTAGGACTGAGTCAGCACAGCTTCATCAAGGGGAAGTCCTGTTTGATAGATCTGTTAAGAGTTCTTTGAGGAAGTACCAAAGAAGTTAGATAAAGGAGAGCCAGTAGACATGATTTATTTAGATTTCCAAAAGGCTTCTGACAAAGTGTCACCTAGGAGACTGTTAAATGAGTTAAGAGCACATGGTGTTAAGGGTAAGATCCTGGGATGGATAGAGGATTGGCTGGTGGCAGAAGACAGAGAATGGGGATAAGGGAACTTTTTCAGGATGGCAGCCGGTGACTAGTGTGTGCCTCAGGGGACCAATACATTTTAACAATTTGGAGGAAGGAACTGAAAGCACTGCTGCTAAGTTTGCAGATGAAACAAAGATATGTTGACGGACAGGTAATATTGAGGAATGATCCCTGGAATGAAGAGCTTGTCATTTGAGGAATGGTGGAGGACTTTGGATCTGTATTCATTGGAATTTAGAAGGGTGAGAGCGGATCTTACAGGATACCACAAGGCTGGACAGAGTGGATATGGAGAGGGTGTTTCCACTGGTAGGAAAAACTAAAACCAGAAGGCACAACCTCAGACTAAAGCGACAATCCTTTAAAACAAACGAGGAGGAATTTCTTCAGCAAGAGAGTGGTGAATCTGTGGAACGCTTTGCCGCAGAAGACTGTGGAAACCAGGTCATTGAATGTCTTTAAGACAGAGATAGTTAGGTTCTTGACGAATAAAGGAATCAGGGGTTATACGTCTAAGGCAGAAGAATGGGGATGAGAAAAATATCAGTCTTGATTGAAGGCAAAGCAGACTCAATGGGCCAAGCGATCTAATTCTGCTCCTATGTCTTACAGTCTTACTAAGAAATCTGACAGACTTTCTGCAGTGATTGCAAGAATGAACACACTCACATCCTTGTTTACTCATTAATCTAAGCTTCTCCAAGCTTTCTAAAATCCATTTCTTGTTGTATTATTAATTGCCAAATGCATTTGTTCTTGCAGAACTCCCATCAACATATTTGCCAATTATTCTCTGTAGAATGTTCTACATTCTTCACTAATGACCCATGAAACTCCATCAATAAAACCAACTGGTAATGCAACATCCAGAGCCTTCCAACAAGCACCCCTTTTAAGGGTGTTGGTTCGGTGACTAGTTACAGAATGAGTTGTCAGAATGTGAGCGGAACGGTTTGCATATTAAATCCAGCCAGAACCCTGACAGTAGCAAACACTTGGCTCATTCATTTTCAGGGGTTAATGTACACAAGAAATAGCAGCAGAAATGGATTACACTGCCCACAGAACTTGCTCCTTAAATCAATATGATCACAGCTGACCTAGAGCTCGAACTCCACTTTCCTGCCCGGTCCCCATTTCCCTCAATTCCCAGAAACCGCAAAGATCTGTCTGCCCTGGCCTTAATATAATCAACAATGGAACATCCGCAACCCTCTGTGGTAGAGACCTTCAAAGATTCACAGCCCTCTGAGTGAAGCATTTTTTGCTCATCTAAAGGCTGAATGCCCTTACCCTAGACTGTGCCCCTTTCTGCCCAATGTTTTAGACTCTCCAACCAATGGAAACAATCTCTCAGCATCCACCAATCAAGCCCCTTCAGAGCCTTCTATGTAATGTGGAAAATGAGGATTCTGTGCTCCGACCAGGTTTTGCCTCCCATCCATTGATCCTGTCTATACTTCCCGCTGCCTTGGAAAAGCAGTCACCATAACTAAGGACCTCACGCACCACAGACATACTCTTCCATCTTCTTCTATGGGGAAAAAGACACAAAAAAACTAAGGTCTAACAAACTCAATGACAGCTTCTTCTCTGCTGCCATCAAATCTTTGAACAGACTTACCTCGCATTAATTTGATCTTTTTCTACACCGTAGCTATGGCCGGATACTGCGAGGCATGGATAGAGTGGACGTGAAGAGAATATTTCCACTAGTAGGGAAAAACTAGAACCACAGGACACAACCTCAGACTAAAGGGACAATCCTTTAAAACAAAGGTGAGGAGGAATTTCTTCAGCCAGAGAGTGAAGAATCTGCGGAACTCTTTGCCACAGCAGACAGTGGAGGCCAGGTCATTGAGTGTCTTTAAGATAGAGATAGATAGGTTCTTGATTGATAAGGGGATCAGGGGTTATGGGAAAAAGGCAAGAGAATGGGGATGTGAAGAATATCAGCCATGATTGAATGGTGGAGCAGACTGGATGGGCAGAGTGGCCTAATTCTGCTCCTATGCCTTATGATCTTACGATTGTAACACTACATTCTGTACTCTCTTATCCTCTACATGAATGGTATGCTTTCTCTGTGTAGCATATAAGAAACAATACTTTTCACTATATACTAATACATGTGACAATAATAAATCAAATCAAAAGCTGTAGAAGAGAAAAATCACAGAGAATACCTGAGTCACTAGATCTGCTTCATCTTATACCCAGAATAAAATCTACTCTCAGTGATCATGTGACTTCATCAGAAATGTAACAAAAATCTGCTTACAAAGGCATTGCACACATTTGGAACTCTGATCCTCACAATCGTTGAAACATGAGGGGGGAGGTGGTTTTGGATAGACCACAATCTCACACATGTCCAATAAGAGAAAAGGGAACAGGAGCACAAGTTGATAGGTTGAGATGAAATAAAGAACATGCAAGGAGGCTCAAGTTGAACATTAGCGTCGACCAAAAAGTAGTTCTCCCAACAGCCTGATTCTGTGCTGTAAAATTCAATGTAGTGTTGCGTATCTCAGAACAGCAATCCTGAAAATTATAGCAGCACTATACAGTAAGATGTTACTCAAGAGTCTGAGAGACCAAGGATTAGGAAATGATAATACTGGGGAATTCTATGGTTAGGAGTTAAAACTGCCTTTTCTCAATCACTGGGAATGTCAAACTATGTATTATCTCTCTGATTCTTGAGTAAAAGATATTGTGGGACTGATGCTAAAACCTCTGGAAACCGGAGCAGAACAAAGTTTATTTATGCGTAGGCTTACATTAACAATGCAACTAAGTTACTATGAAACTGCCCTAGTCACCACACTCCAGCATCTGTTTGGGTACACTGAAGGAAAATTTACCACCCAATGCACCTAACCAGCACGTCATTCAGACTGCGGGGGGGGAAACCACACAGACACGGGGAGAATGTGCAAACTCCACACAGACAGTGACCCCAAGCTGGGAATTGAACCCAGGTCCCTGGCACTATGAGACAGCAGTGCTAACCACTATACCGCCCTTAAAGAACAACAGCAGGAAGCGTAGGCCATACAGTCCATCAAGCCAGTACTGAGGTAATTCCGTACCTCAACGTCAGCTTCATTTTCCCACACGGACCCAGTACTCTTGATTCTTAGAGCCCCAAAGTCTATCAATCTCAGCCTTGAACAGTGAATGTCTGAGCTTCCATTTGCTCTCTGGAGTCTGGAATAGACACTTCCAAAGATTCACAATGTTCCAAGAGAAGGACATAAGAACATAAGAACTAGAAGCAGGAGTAGGCCATCTGGCCCCTAGCGTCTGATTCACCATTCAGTAAAATCATAGTTGGTCTTTTCATGGACTCAGCTCCACTTACCTGCCTGTTCACCATAACCCTTAATTCCTTTACTGTTCAAAAATGTATCTATTCTTGTCTTAAAAACATTCAATGAGATAGCTTCAACTGCCTCAGGGAATTCCACAGATTCACAACCCTTTATTGAAGAAGTTCCTCCTCAACTCAGTCCTAAATCTGCTTCTCTTATTTTCAGACTATGCTACCTAGCTTTAGTTTCATCCGCCAGTGGAAACAACCTCTCTGAAGGAGTTTCTCCTTCTCAAAGTCTCAAGTGGCCCACCCCTTATTCCGAGACCATGCCTCCTAATGCTAAGACCTTCCCTTCACAAGCTGCCCCTCAGCATTTATTCCATAAAGCCCTCGCAAGTATTTTAGAAATTTCAGTGAGGTTACTTGTTATCTTCTTTGTCGGAAAACCCTTTCATCCCAACAACTAATCTAGTGAACTTTTATTACTTCCCTTCTTAAAGCAAGTATATCCTTCCGATGGCACGAAAACACATAAACTGACCACTCTATTTCAGATCTAGTTTCACCAAAATCCTGTTACAAGTGCAATGAGACTTCCTTACTCTGATGCTCTAAAGTCCTTAAAATAATCACTGAAAGTGGCAACACAAGTGGATAAGGTAATCAAGAAGGTATATAAGCATGCTATTCTTCACTGAGCATAAAAACTAGCAGGTCATGCTGGAGCTGTACAGAGCTTTAGTTAGGCCTCATTTAAAATACCGAATCATGACACTACCAGAAGGATGTGGATGTTTTGGAAAGAGTACAGAAGACGTTTACCAGGATGTTGGTCTGGTGGGCAATAAGCTAGGGGGAAGGGTGGAGAAACCTTGTTTGTTCTCACTGGAACAACAGAGATTGAGAGTGATCTGATTAAGAATTACAAGGTTATGAGTGGCAAAGACAGAATGGACAGTCAGATGCTCTTTCCTACAGTCAAATACTAGGGGACATAAGTTTAAGGTGGGTGAGGAAATGTTTAGAGGAGACATGAGAGACAAGTTTTTTTCACACAGAAGGTGGTAAATGTCTGGAATGCACTGCCTGGGAAGATGGTGGGAGCAGGCAGGATAGCGGCATTTCAGGGGCAACTAGACAAACACGTGAATAGGATAGGAATGGAAGGATACGGATTCCATAAGTGCATACTGTTTTAGTTTAAGCAGGCATTATTCGGCGCAGGCTTGGAGGGCTGAAGGGCCTTGTTTTTCTGCCGTACTTTTCTTTGTTCTTAAAAGTCAGTATACCATTTGCTTTTCCAACTACTTGCTGTAGCTAGGTATTATCTTAGTGCTCCTTGTGCAAGGATACCCAAATCCCTTTGAACACAAACAAACAGCTTCTCACTACTTAACAAATGTTCAGTTTTTGTATTTCACTGACCAAGATAACCTCACATTTCCCAACAGTATAGCCCATTTGAAATAAAGGAAGATTGGCATTTTCTGGTACATGAAGTTTATCTGAAATTTGGGACAATTCTTCCCTGAAATTGATTATCAGGTTGTTACCATGCTATATCTTTAAGAAATATATTTTAATTATGTTTCTTTGCAGGATGTTTTGTCAGCACCATGTTGTCTGTAGCTGGTGTCTTTTATTATTAATTAAGCAGTATAATTGACATCATGTTGATTTTAATCTGAAGTAATGTAGTGTTCTGTAGTTTTAATGTTTACCTGGGATGGCAGAGTAAAGCATAACTGGGGGTAATTGACAGGTCATTTTATGTGACTGAGGACAGTTTTTTTTTGTTAGCACTGCTGCCTCACAGCACCAGGGACCCGGGTTGGGTTCCTGACTTGGGTCAACTGTCTGGGTGGAGTCTGCATGTTCTCCCTGTGTTGGCGTAGGTTTCCTCCAGATGCTCCAGTTTCCTTCCACACATCAAAGGACGTGCTGGTTAAGTGCATCGGCCATGTAAAAAAAATATTCTCCCTCAGTTTAAACAAACAGGTGCCAGAGTGTGGCGACTAGGGGATTTTCACGGTGACCTTGTCGCTGTGTTAATGCAAGCCTTACTTATGACTAATAAATAAATTAAAAACTTAAGGGAGGGAGGGAGTCAAAGATTGTTAGAGGTAGACAGGAAAGTGGAATTGAGGCCACAATTAGATCAGTCATAATATTACCAAATTGCAGAGCAGACTTGAGGGGCCAAATTGCCTACTCCTGCTCCTAATTCATAATTCCTATGTTCTACATTGAATTTCATCTGCCACAGTCTGGCCCATTCACTTAACCTGCCTTCAGACACTGTAACTTGCTGGTCCTAAGAACACAACATCTGTGCCCCCTAACCGAATATGAAACTTGGATACACAATTCTTCAGGCTGAAAATATTGAATGTTGGGGTAAAAGAAGAGCATCTACTTGGACATGAAGAAAATGTGTACCAATGTGACTGCGCTATCAGACAGAATGTTCGAAAATTGACCAAGGTGATTATAATAATAAATTTCCACAAATGATATTATAATTAATCATTTGGTAAAACAGAAATTAAGTATTGCTAAAAAAAAATACGTTTTTTTATCAAAACTTTGCACCTTGCACTCATCAGGGCAATTCACAATGTTAGTTGGGCTCACAATGTGGTGCATTTGTATGCACTGGAATCTATGTATATTAATACACAGGACCTGTTCTTGGCAGACAGAAAGAATACATATGCATATTGTGCTTGTTTCAGCTAAACAAAATACTAGCCATTCACCGGCTCATTCTTCAGGACAATGTCTTGAACAGAGTCTAGTTACCTGGTTTAAATTACAAACAATGCTAAGCAGTTAACTGTCAGTTACTATCGACTTATATATTCTCCATGGCAAATACCTCCAGCCATCAGAGACAATTTGCCAAACAACCAGCACTCTCTTGTCTTGTTTCCCCTGACATTGGTATTCTTGCGAAATATCCTGATGGGTACAAGACAAAAAGCTTTCACAAAACAAGTATTCTTTTTTAAGAAATTACATTTTCTGCTGTGACAGAAAAGACGTTAACTCTAAGATGGCATTGGGAAAGTTCCAGTCTCCCATTAGTATCACCATGCGATACTAATGGTGGCATAATGGTTACCATTGCTGCCTCACAGCACCAGGGTTCGATTCCTGGCCTTGGGTCACTGTCTGTGCAGAATCTGTTCATTCTCCCTGTGTCTGCATGGGTTTTCTCTGGGTGTTCCAGTTTCCTCCTACAGTCCAAAGGACGTACTGGTTCAGGGCACTGACCATGCTAAATTCTCCCCCAATGTACCCAAACAGGCACCAGACTGTGGTGACTAGGGAACTTCCACAGTAACTTCATTGTAGTGTTAATGTAAGCCTACTTGTGACACTAACAAATAAACAAAACTAACTGAACCCTAGAAGAAATATATGTCCATTTATGGCCAATTCTCCACTGGTTTCTCCAGGCCCCTGCCAAACATACAATGAAAAATCAGAATATTTCGCACAGACCTCCAGGACCAATGTCTTGTAAGATAGCATTTCCATAGAGTTTTTATGTTTCAAGATAGAGCCAGCACATAATAGGAGGACTGTGGGCTCCAGGTCATTTTGCAGCCATACCTAACAATATACTGGTTCTATCTGGAAGGAAGAATGTGAAAGTGAGTAGGACTAGAGAAGATGGGACATTAAATGTGTCATATTAATCAAATTCAATATCTGTAGCAATACCCATACTTTACGGACGTGAGTTATTGCACAATACTGCTTTAAGTAACATACTGAACAAATCGTTTTGCCCCTTAATTATAAGATCCCACCTTCTCCTCTCAAACAGCAGCATAGATCATAGTTATGCCGACCATCAAGATCATCAGCAAAGGAAACCTTCATAACATAGGCCTTAAACTCACAAAAAAAGCACATCAAATAAATGTTCCCAGTGAGACTTTGGAGTCAAATCCTAAAATATAGTCAAGAGTTAATGTAGTTTGTTTGAAGAGTAGACATTCCTGAAGCACATAGAGACCCTACAGATAACCTGTTCTAACGCTAGAGAGATCAGTGGGCATTTTGAGAAGCTGCCCCCTGAAAGGATAATTCATGTGTCACTACAGGGAAAGCAGAACCATTTCTTTGGCACAGTGTGCCAAAACAATAACTCCAGTGACTCCAGCAAAGACAACTGCTGGCACTTGGGCCAGTGATCCTTGCAACGCTTAACTGACTAGACTGTCACCCAATAATATGGCGGATTCATCTAGGGAAGCACAGAACCCGAACAACCAACGTGGAGAAATTCACACTACACGGGATAAACACACAAGAGAAAATATATTGAAGATATATTAAAAATATATTATGCCATACGTACAGAAAAACATTTCAATACATTGTTAATACATACTGAAGTCTATCAAACTTCAATTGTATAGAAAAGAAAGGGACAGCACATTGGCACAATGATTGGCAGTGTGCCAGGGACCCAAGTTCAATTCCCGGCCGGGATCACTGTATGTGTGGAGTTAGCACATTCCCCATGTCTGTGTGGATTTCCTCCAAGGGCTCCGTCTTCTCCCACACTCCAAAGATGTGCAAGTTAGGTCAACTGGCTATGCTAAATTGTCCCTTAATGTCTACCTAAGATAAATGCCTGGGGTTATGGGGATAGGGCCTCAGTCGGATTGTAGTCATTGTAGATTTAGTGGGCCATATGGTCTCCTCCTGCAGTGTACTGTAGGGATTCTGTGATCTATGAATCCTCCATAACTTTTCTAAAGGCCAAAATGGAGTTCAAGGCCACTGCTCAGAAGATCCTCGTGGCATTGGAGTCAGGGCCAGTGGTGACCTTCACTACTCTTGGTACCTCATGGCAGATACCATTTCAGCAGATCTTCATAGACATCAGCCTCAGTACGCCTGTGCTAGTAACTCAACTGGATATTGAAAACTCCCACTACGCTACCCCAAGGGCAGGGAATATTCAAAGCCAACACTTCTCTCTCAATCAGTGCTGTCAAAAATATAAACTGTTTCCCCATTTCATTACGCTTTCGCACTGACTATTTTCCACATTAGCCATGACAGCCTGCATTCCAATAGTTGCACCATTCCATAACCAGCCCTTTGGATGTTTCTGGGGGGCAAGATTTGACACTATAAAAATACAAGGCTTCCTTTCACTTATGTACTGTTGCTGCACTAAATCCAGACAGCAAACATCACTGCAATAAATACAGGCTGGAATTCTCCAAACCCACCCATGGATGGGATTCTCTGGTCCCGCTGCAGTCAACGGACATTTGGCTGAGTGTCAAATTCCCCATTCTCACTGAAAGCAGTGACAGACCAGATAGACAATCTCAGCCATGATGTCTAGAGTAGTATTTGACACGAGTGATTTGCCTTCTTCACCTCTTTGCATTCATTCCTGGGCTAACTTATCCTCCTACTACTTGATCAATTGGGCCACTGGACTAATGAATGGCAGGTGGAGTTTAATTTAGATGAATGCCAGGCGATCCATTTTGATAGGTCGAATTAGAGCAGGGCTTACTCAATTAAGGGTAGGGCATTGGAGAGGTTTACAGAACAAAGAGATCTAGGAGTACAAATTCATAACTCCCGGAAAGTGAAGTCATAGGTGGACAGAATGGTGAAGAAGGTATTCAGCATGTTTGGTTTGATTGGTCAGGACACTGAATACAGGAGTTGGAATGTCCTGTTGAAATTGTACAAGATATTGGTATGGACATACTTGGAGTACTGATATAGTTCTGGTCACCCTATTACAAAAAGAGTATTATTAAACTAGAAAGAGTGCAGAAATTTGAGTTCTAAAGACAGGCTGGATAGACTGAGACTTTTTCTCTGTACCATAGGATGCTTAGGGATGATCTTATAGAGATCTATAAAATAATGAGGGGCACAGATCAGCTAGATAGTCAATATCTTTTCCCAAAGGTAAGGGAGAGAATAGCATAGGGGAGAGAAACAAAAGGAACCATAAGAGCAATTTTTTCACTTAGAAGTAGCGAGTGTCTGGAACAAGTTGCTAGAGGCAGTAGTGAAGGCAGATACAATTTTGTCTTTTAACAAATATTCAGACATAGGTAGGATGGGTATAGAGGGATATGGACCAAGTGTGGGCATTTGGAACTAGGTTGGAGGCAAAAATTGGGTAGCATGGACAAGTTGGACTAAAGGGCCTGTTTCCATGCTGTAAATCTCTGATTCTACTGCCTGTGAGATATTCACCAATTATCTAAGCACCATATTTTCACAGAATATTCTCTGAGTCATCTCTTTTAATTGCTTAGCAATAAAGCAAAATCCTTGCTTTCATTAACGCCTGATCTAACCATGAATAACATACTCACCTTTCAATTTGACTGCGTGTCTGATAGTCTTGAGATTAGGTACTTTTGCGAATGTCCTGATGAATGCAAAATGAAAAGCTTCGACGTCTTTTTTCAGCGATATTCATCGAATAACTCACCATATATCTGCAGAATGCTTTGTGAGCTCATCAAGTAAAATCACAAGACCTTTCACTCACTTTATGTTCATTTTTCCTCTTATTTATCACCATGAAGGCAAGAAAAGTATAGCCATTATATTTTATCTGCATGTTGGCACCTTTGTCAAGCAGCTTGGAGAAAGCAATAGTCAATGTATACTCATAAAACAAACTCAATGATTAATCAATAAATGAAGTGATTAATCATGACAATACAAAAGTTAATGCCGATATAGAAAGGGAACCTTATTGCTCCCGGCTTGGTCATTTAGAAGATGCACTGAGCAGTAGCACTGAGCAGTAGAAGGGTTGAAATGGCTAAACAACATTTACCTTTTCTTCCATGGTTGGCGATGACTGTGGTAACACAGAAAACAGCCACAACAGCAGCAAGAGCACAGCACAGAGAGCAGGACAAGAAGAACACAATTAATCAACACAGTTCAAAGGTCACAAACTCACACAACATACAGCCAGCTGGCCACCACTGACAGCAGCCCCAATAATGCAGACAATAGAAAAAGCAAGCAGTGCATAAATAGTTATCCTGTGGTACAATGAGGGCAGTAGTGCGGCATGCCAAATTGCAGATAGCTGTTTCAATATACCATGATCAATGCTTAAGTTTTGACTTATACAAACTTAAATAAAATCCATAAAACTGTGCAGCAGCATGGAAAAATCAAATCAAATTCTGGGAAATTTCCATCTTGCAACAAGTAAAAATGCGATTGCCACATATCACAGAACAGTAAATTTATCAATCTAATGTTCCATGCAGACTTCACACTATCGAGATTTGGTTTCAGTTTTTGGAATCTGACAACTTTTTTGGCCAAAGGAGGGAAAGCATAGAATTACAGACCAGTTAGCCTAACAATCAACCATCAGGAAATTGTTGGGAATCAATAATAAAGGAAAGAGATATTGAAAACCTGCAATATTTTCAGCCAATTAGAGATAGCCAGCTAGCTTGAATTTGCAAAGCCTGACAAAGCTAACTGGATCTTTTTGTGGGAGGTGACTAAAGTAGTGACAGGGGAAAACATCCTTTTTCCTAGGATGGAGAAAGCTAGCATGAGGGGACACAGCTTTAAATTAAGGGGTGATAGTTATAGGACGGATATCAGAGGTAGGTTATTTACCCAGAGGGTGGTTAGGGAGTGGAATGCCCTGCCTGCGGCAGTTGTAGATGCGCCAAGTTTGGTGGCGTTTAAGAGGTTAGTTGAAAAGTTTATGGAAGAGAAGGGAATGGTTTAGTTTGGAGGGTCATTGCTTTTTTTTTCATAATTGGTCGGCGCAACATCGAAGGCCGAAGGGCCTGTTCTGCGCTGTAATGTTCTATGTTCTATTAATGTCTATGGACATTATTATATATGGAATTCCAGAAGGCATTTGATAAAGTCCCTCATGAGAAAACTATTAAAGTTGAAGCACATGGAACTGAAAGCAAATTATTAACTTGGTTAAGAAACCGGCCAAGTAGCAGAGAGCAGAGATAATAGGCAAGTACTAACTGACAAAATGCAACAAATGGAGTGCCACAGGATACGTGTTGAGTCTCAATTGTTTACCAAATTTATTAATAACTTGGGTGATGGGATGAAGAGCCAAATATCTAACTTTGCCAATGACACAAAGATAGGCAACATGACAAGCAGTCACAGACGGAGGCATAAAATGACAAAGCAGCATTCATAGATTTTGTGAATAGCAAAACTGTGGCAAATGGTTTTGCAAATAGACATCCACTTGGGTGAAAAAATATATTACATGGATCTTTCTAAATGGTCAAAACGAGAAACAGAGAAGTCTAGTCCAAAAATACTTGATGTCCAGTTTAAAGTTTAAGTTTTAAAGTTTAAAATTCATTTGTAAGTTACAACTAGTCTCACAATAACACTGCAATGAAGTTACTGTGTTCCAGGTACAGAATAAACATGAAGGATCATGGAATTCTGTCCTTTATGTACAGAGGCTTAGGAATATGGGGTGGGTGGTGGTGGGAAGCAGTGAATTACCCCTACAAAGCCCATACTGTAACATATTGGAAAATTAAGAATAGATTTGGGCACAATACTTTCCAATTTACTTGATGGAGCAACTCGAAATCAGCATTATTCCAACAATACTTCAATCGCTGCTGTCCTATAATCCATCACTTGCCACACTCCCAGGTGTCAGACAGGTAACAATTCCCAAAATTCTCATGAGTGTTTCAGATTTGCATTTGATACATCAGCTACTTCTAACTAACAGAAGGGAACAGATTATCGAGTCAATGTTTCCTAAAGCATTCAAACACAGGAAAGTTTTTTTTAAAAATGTACTTTGGATCAAAGCTGCGCAGCCAGGAAAATAGTGGGGCAATTACTCTGGCCGTGCGGCTCCAGAATTTCAACGTATATAAATGGTCCCACCCAATTTAAAGAAAGGTCCCGAGGATTGCAACGGGATCTTGATCAAATGGACCAGTAGGCCAATGAATGGCAGATGGAGTTTAATTTAGACAATTGCGAGGTGATGCGCTTTGGCAGATCAAATCAGGGCAGGACCTAGGCTTTGGGGCAAGTTACAAAGTGATCTAGAAGTATAAATTCACAGTTTCTTGAAAGTGGAGTGACAGATGGACAGGGTGATGAAGGTGGCTTGGTTTCATTTGGTCTCATAATTCTCTGTCTTAAATGAGACTTCTCATTCCTAAACTGTGACACCTGTCTCTCCCATGAATTGAAAAATCCTCTTCATATCTACCCGATCAAATCCCCCTAGGATCTTGTTGTTTCAATAAATCATCTCATACACTCTTGGTCTTCTTTTGTCACTCCAACGATGATATGGTGGAATTCCCAAAATACAGAAGAAACCAGGTTAAAACCAGGTTTTTGGGGATATTTCACTAGACCATCAAGAATTACCATAAGACATAAGAACAGAATTAAGCCACTCAGCCCATCGAGTCTATTCCACCATTCAGTCATGGCTGATATTTTTCTCATCCCCATTCTCCTGCCTTTTCCTCATAACCCCTGATCCCCTTATTAATCAAAAACCTATCTATCTCTGTCTTAAAGACACTCAACGACCTGGGCTCCATTTTCTTCTGTAACAGAGTTCCACAGATTCAACACACTCTGGCTGAATAAATTCCTCCTCATCTCTGTTTAAATGGATCGTCGCTTTAGCCTGATATTGTTCTCTCTGGTTCTAGTTTTTTCTATTAGTGGAAACATCCTCTCCAGGTTCATTCTGTCCAGGTCTCAGAATGTCTTGTAAGTTTCAATAAGATCTCCCCTCATCCTTCTAAACTCCAATGAGTACAGACCCAGAGTCCTTGACATTCCTCATTTGACAAACTCTTCATTCCAGGGATTATTCTTGTGAACCTCCTCTGGGCCTTTTCCAAGGCCAGCACATCCTTCCTTAGATATGGGGCCTTAAACTGCTCACAGTACTCAAAATGGAGTCTGACCAGAGCCTTATACATCTTCAGAAGTACATCCCTACTCATGTATTCTGGTCCTATCGACATGAATGTTAACATTGCATTTGTTGACTAAACATGCACGTAAACATTGAGAACAAGGACTCCCAAGTCCCTGTGTGTTTCTGATTTGCTAAGCATTTTCCCATTTAGAAGACAATCTATGCTTCCATTCTTCCTTCCCAAGTACATAACTTCACACTTTTCCACATTATATTCTATCTGTCACTTCTTTGTTCAGTCTCCTAACCTGTCCAAGTCCTTCTGCAGCCTTGCTGCTTCCTCAATACGACCTGTCCCTCTACACATCTTTGTATCATCTGCAAACTTAGCAACAGTGCTTCCAGTTCTTTCTTCAAATTGTTAATTTATGTTACAAAAGACGACTAGGAAAACCCTCATGAAGTTTCAAGTCTTCTCCTTTTAACAGGGGCCCTGCTGGCCAAACTATTTGTCTACACAACAACTATCAGTCCATTTCTACAACATACTCTCCCAAAGGATTATGAATCTGTGGAATGTGGAAAGTATGGTGGATGCTGGGACAATGAGTAAATTTAAAGAGGAGTTAGACAGATTTTTAATTGGTAATGAGTTAGAGTCTTAAGGGTTTACAGCATGGAAACAGGCCCTTCAGCCCAACTTGTCCATGCTGCCCTTGTTTTTCAACAGCTAAAACTGTCCCAATTGCCCGCACTTGGCCTATATTGCTCTATAGCCATCTTATCCATGTAACTGTCGAAACGCTTTTTAAAAAACAAAACTGTACCCGCCTCTACTACTACCTTTGGCAACTTGTTCAGACACTCACCACTCTTGTGTGAAAAAATTGCCGTCCTGGACTCTTTTGTATCTTTCCTCTCTCATCTTAAACCTATGCTCTCTTGTTTTAGACTCCCCTACCTTTGGGAAAAAATATTGACTACCTAGCTGATCAATGTCCTCATTATTTTATAGATTGCTATAACATCGCCTTCAATACTCCGGAGAATAAAGTCCCAATCTATTAAGCTCCTCCTTACAGCTCAAGCCATCAAGTCCCGGTAGCATCCCAGTAAATCTCTTCTTCACTCTTTCTAGTTTAATAATAAGGTTTCTATAATAGGGTGACAGACTGCACATAGTATTTCAAATGTAGCCTTACCAATGTCTTATACAACTTCAACAAGATATCCTAACTCCTGTATTTAATGTTCTGACCAATGAAACAAAATATGCTGTGTGCCTTCTTTACCATTCTGTACACCTGTGATACCACTTTCAAGGAGCTATGAACCTGTAACCCCAGTTCTCTTAGTTCTGTAACTCTCTCCAGGGCCTTATCATTAACTGAATAATTCCTGCCCTGGTTCAATGTACCAAAATGCCTCACATTTCTCTAAATTAAACTCCATCTGCCATTCATCAGGCCACTGGCCTACTGGGTTGAAGGATTATGGGGAGGAGGCAGGAAAATGGGGATAAGGAGCTTATCAGCTATGATCAAACGGCAAAATGGACTCGATGGGCCGTGTGTCCTAATTCTGCTCCTACATTTTAAGGACTCAAGCACCCATCCTGCCAATTCCCGCTCACTATGCGAAGCCATTTGCAGGTGTTTTGTCGCAAAAGGTGCCATAAACATATGGAGCCTTTTCATGCCGTGCTTCTTTCTGTCATTCCTGCTTGGTAAAATTTCACAATATGTGGTCCACAGATATATTCATATTTCCTGATGCAATTGATGTCATTTTCTCTCTGATGTTAAATTCATCCCAACACATCAGATGACGACTCAGAATATCGGGAGAGATTCAGCCCAGCAGATATGCAAGGCCGCTAGTGAGATGAATTGCGTTCCCAAAACAGAATTAGCTATGATACTGCAGATTTTATTCATGCTTTGGGCAAAGACACTCAGCCGGTTATAAAATCCTTTGACAAAAATAAGTAAGAGACTGTCTGCCAGGACAGCAATTACTTTTGTATTTGATGCACAGTACAATACAAATCATAGGGCCGTCCCTGCTTCAGCCTGGGTCCTACACTCCATATCACCAGTATTGCCTTGAAGGCTCCAACTGCCCAGATGATGAGTCCAAAGAAGTGCTGGTTAGGATGATTAACCACGCTAAATTGACCCTAGTGTCCGGAGTACATAGAACATAACAGCGCAGAACAGGCCCTTCGGACCTCGATGTTGCGCCGACCAATTAGGAAAAAGCAATGACCCTCAAACCGAAACCATTCGCTTTTCGTCCATAAACTTATCTACTAACCTCTTAAACGCCACCAAACTTGGCGCATCTATAACTGCCACAGGCAGGGCATTCCATACCCTTACCACCCTCTGGGTAAAGAACCTACCTCTGACATCCATCCTATAACTACCACCCCTTAATTTAAAGCTATGTCCCCTCGTGCTAGCTTTCTCCATCCTAGGAAAAAGGTTATCACTGTCCACCCTATCTAAACCTCTAATCATCTTATATGTTTTGATAAGGTCTCCTCTTAGCCGCCTCCTTCCTAACAAAAACAACCTCAAATCCCTCAGCCTCTCTTCATAAGACCTGCCCTCCATACCAGGCAACATCCTGGTAAACCTCCTCTGTACCCTCTCCATGCCTCCACATCTTTCTTATAATGTGGGGACCAGAACTGCACACAATACTCCAAGTGCAGCCGCAATAGAGTTTTGTACAGTTGCAACATGACGTTGCGGCTCCGAAATTCAATCCCCCTACCAATAAAAGCTAAGACTCCGTATACCTTCTTAACAACCTTCTCGACTTGACTGCCTACTTTCAGGGATCTATGCACATACACACCAAGATCCCTCTGTTCATCAAGACTACTAAGAATCCTACCATTAGCCCTATAGTCTACACATTTATTATTTCTGCCATAGTGCATTACCTCACACTTTTCCACATTAAACTCCATTTGCCACCTCTCGGCCCAGCTCTGCAACTTGTCCAAGCCTCTCTGCAAACTATAACACCCCTCTTCACTATCTACCACTCCACCGACTTTAGTGTCATCCGCAAATTTACTAATCCATCCTTCAATACCCTCATCCAGATCATTTATTAAAATTACAAACAGCAGGGGCCCCAAAACAGATCCCTGAGGTACACCACTTGTAACCGAACTCCATGATGAATAATTTCCATCAACCACCACCCCCTGTCTTCTATCAGCTAGCCAATTCCTAATCCAATTAGCTAAATCACCCTCAATCCCATACATCTGTATTTTCTGCAGAAGCCTTCCATGGGCCACCTTATCGAATGCCTTACTAAAGTCCATATATGCCACATCAACTGCCTTACCCCCATCCACCTCTTTGGTCACTTTTTCAAAAAACTCAATAAGGTTAATAAGGCACGACCTATCCTTCACAAAACCATGCTGACTATCCCCAATCAATTCATTTCTCTCTAAATAACTATAAATCCTACCCCTAATAATTCTCTCCAATACTTTGCCCACAACAGAAGTAAGACTCACTGGCCTATAATTCCCCGGAAAGTCTCTATTCCCCTTCGTGAACAATGGGACCACAATCGCTATCCTCCAGTCTTCCGGAACTATACCCGCAACCAACGACGACCTGAAGATCAGAGCCAGAGGCTCTGCAATCGCCTCTCTTGCCTCCCAGAGAATCCTAGGGTAAATCCCGTCCGGCCCAGGGGACTCATCTAACTTCAAACCCTCAAGAATATCTAGCATATCTTCCTTATCTACTTCAATACTTTCCAGTTTGCAACCCTGTTATCCCAGTGTTCTCCACAACTACATTTACATCTCCCTGAGTGAATACCAAAGAGAAATATTTGTTCAGTGCCTCTCCAATCTCTTCAGGCTCCACGCACAACTTCCCACTGCTGTCCATAACTGGCCCTAACCTTGCCCTAACCAATCTTCTATTCTTAACATATCTAAAGAAAGCTTTAGGATTCTCCTTGATCCTATCAGCCAAAGTCTTCTCGTGTCCCCTTTTAGCTCTCCTCAACTCACTCTTTAGCTCCCTCCTGGCTAATCTATAGCTATCCAGTGCACTAACTGAGCCTTCAAGCCTCATCCTGACAGAAGCCTCCTTTTCCCTTTTAACCAGCGAATTAACTTACTCGACCATTTCCTCCTTGCCTGACAGGGACATACTTATCAAGGACTCGCAGTAGCTGCTCCTTGAATAAGCTCCACATTTCAGATGTTCCCAGTCCCTGTAGTTTCCTCGTCCAACCTATGCACCCTAATTCCCTCCTTATGGCCTCATAATTACCATTCCCCCAGCTATAACTACTGCCCCCAGCTTCATGCTTATCCCTATCCATCACGAAGGTGAATGTAATCGAATTGTGGTCACTATCACCAAAATGTTCACCAACTTCCAAGTCTATCAGGGTAAATACGTGCGGTTATGGGGATAGGACCTGGATGGGATTGTGGTCAGGGCAGACTTAATGAGCTGAATGGCATCCTTTTGCACTGTAGGGATTCTATGATTCTATGATCTTGGAAGGCTGCGTGACGTAACAACCACTGATAAGACATCAAAAGGTACAATCTGCATCTGACTTTTTGGCTTTAGAAGTTATCATGTCCTTGGAAGAGGCACAGGTATCAATTTAATAACATTCTGTGCAATAGTAATTTAACTGTTTAAAACCTGAAAACAAGCGAATTTGATTGAAGTTGACAGAAGGACATTACTGAAGAATGTCCCAAGTTAACTTGCAATAAGAAATGTCAATGGAAATGGAAATGAATTGGATGCTCCCGGCAGTTGTGTAGGAAAGTCCGAAATTACATTTCTACCAACAAGATGTTCATTCATATAACTTTGAAAATCATCAATCCCATTTTTTTCACAGAATCCTATAACATAGAAGAGGCCTTTCAGCCCATCAAGTCAGCACCAACACATGAAAGGCCCTGACCTGCCAACCTAATCCAATCTGCCAGCACTTGGCCCATAACTTTGAATGTTATAGCATGCTTAGTATTCATCCAGGTACTTTTTAAAGGATGTGAGGCATCATGCCTCCACCATCCTCCCAGGCCGTCATCACCCTCTGGGTAAGAAGGTTTTTCCTCAAATCCCCCCAAACCTTTCACCTTTCACTTTTAACTTGTGTCTTCTCTTAACTGACCCTTCAACTAAGGGGAACAGCTGCTCGATATCCATTCTGTGTATGTCCCTTATAATTTTGTACACCTCAATCAGGTCACCCCTCAGTCTTCTCTGCTCCATGAAAACAACCCAAGTCTACACAATCTTTCTTCATAACTTAAATGTTCCATTTTAGGCAATTCTTCTTAAACACAATAAATGATAATGTCATCCATTCCAGATTTCCTGACACGGTTACCTATATCACAAGCAAATCCTTTTCACAGAATCCCTACACTGCAGAAGAGGCCATTCAGTCTATCCAATCTGCACCGGCTCGCTGACAAAGTATCATACCCAGGTCCTATCCCTGTAACCTCACTGCAATTAATCCAGCCAACCTGCACATCTTCTGACACATCTTTTGACATTGCGGATGACACCAAAGTTGGAAGAGTGGTAGATAGTGAAGAGGGGTGTTATAGTTTGCAGAGAGACTTGGACAAGTTGCAGAGCTGGGCCGAGAGGTGGCAAATGGAGTTTAATGCGGAAAAGTGTGAGGTAATTCACTTTGGCAGAAATAACAAATGTATAGAGTATAGGGCTAATGGTAGGACTCTTAATAGTGTTGATGAACAGAGGGATCTTGGTGTTTATGTGCATAGATCCCTGAAAGTTGGCAATCAAGTCGATAAGGTTGTTAAGAAGGCATATGGAGTCTTAGCTTTTATTGGTAGGGGGATTGAATTTAGGAGCCGCAGCATCATGTTGCAACTGTACAAAACTCTAGTGCGGCCGCACTTGGAGTATTGTGTGCAGTTCTGGTCGCCACATTATAAGAAAGATGTGGAGGCATTGGAGAGGGTACAGAGGAGGTTTACCAGGATGTTGCCTGGTATGGAGGGCAGGTCTTATGAGGAGAGGCTGAGGAATTTGAGGTTGTTTTCGTTAGAAAGAAGGCGGCTAAGAGGAGACCTTATTGAAACATATAAGATGATTAGAGGTTTAGATAGGGTGGACAGTGATAGCCTTTTTCATCGGATGGAGAAAGCTAGCACGAGGGGACATAGCTTTAAATTAAGGGGTGGTAGTTATAGGACGGATGTCAGAGGTAGGTTCTTTATCCAGAGGGTGGTAAGGGTATGGAATGCCCTGCCTGCTGCAGTTGTAGATGCGCCAAGTTTGGGGTCATTTAAGTGGTCAGTGGATAGGTTTATGGATGAAAAGGGAATTGCTTTTTCTTAATTGGTTGGCGCAACATCGAGGGCCGAAGGGCCTGTTCTGCGCTGTAATGTTCTATGTTCTATATGTTCTAAAAGATAATCTAGCAAGGTGAATCCACCTAACTCCACATCTTTGGACAATGGGAGGAAACTGAAGCACCGGGAGGAAACCCAAGCACCGGGAGGAAACCCACACAATCACGGGGAGAACGTGCAAACTTCACACAGTCACCTAAGGTCAGAATTGAAGAATTGATCCCGGGTCCCTGGAGCTGTGAGGCAGCAGTGCTAACCATTGTGCCACCTGTTCTTGATGGTTGGTTTGTTTACCTAGTGCAGCATTAAAGATGACTGCCATTTATCTAATAACACCCTGTACCTCAAGTCTTTTTTGTAGCCTTTTCATTATATCAATAAGGCTTCCTTTTTTGCTACTTCAGGACTAGACCTAGCTGGGATGTCCAGTTTTCTCAAGTGAAAGCAGAGCCTGGATGTTGGGCAGACCCCCTCCCTGGGCTATGGTCACCCATCTCCAACAGCTTGCTGAGCTCCTTATCATTGCAAAAGACAAAGTGCTAGGACTGGGGCTGATGCGGGTCTTCTTGTTGTTGCAGGCTGCATTACCAGTTAGCTGGAGGATCATGGTGGCCAACCACTGGCACAGTGGTCAGGTACTGACAGGCAAACAGCAGACAGGTGCTCACAGGCAGCAGTCAAGTGCTCACGGACGGCAATAAGTCAATGAGGGCTTCAACATAGTGACCCTTGCACAGCAGCCAGGTGAAGAGGAACTGGAGACTAACTCTGAAGAAGAACTCTGGCCTCTCTTGGCACACTATTTTTCTCTGGTTTTATCGTGATGGGACATCTTTCAAAGTTAGCTCCCATTCTTAGGTGTTCAAAATCAATGCCCTTCAACCATGTATTCTTAAATTTGATAATACAATTAATAGCATTAACGAATGTTGCCTATTACACAGCTGCATATACACTCGTACAATCCTTTAAACACTCTGAAAAGTATCTGCATTATTGGTGAAAATCTGGTCACATTTACAGCTTCCATCATCAAGAGGATTGTGGTCCTTCTCATTCCAGAGGTGTTGGAGAAATCAAGCTGATAGACGAGGGCAACATGAACAGGGTGCAGGAAGCAAGATAAAGGGATGATGGGTCATAAGTGGAATTAGTTGTGCCAGTGGACCATATAAGGTACCATTTTAAGTTAGATATCTGACACCAAGACAGGAAAGACTTGGTCAATGAGAAAGGGGGTGTAATCGGCACCATTTTGAGGTTAATTTCACTGGAGTCAGGTCACAAGAAAGAAAGTATGAGCTAATGGTTATCTAGGTAAGCAGGGTAGGTGGTTCATGTGGCTCAATGGCTAACAATACTGCACTCACTCCACAGCCAAGTCCTAGGTTCTTCTTCATGCACGTTTCATTTTGCAGCTTTACAATTCTACATCCAAATTGGACAGCCAAGTCACAACAGCCTGTATGTTGTTAGGTGGACTGCCTTGAAGCCAGTGGCAAAGTCTTGTGGACCACATTCATTCCCAATGTGGTGAACAGTCTGATGCGGTGGGCTGTAGTCACATACTGGGCTGTCCCTGAAATTCCACTGAAGAAGCTGTTTGATGTCCTTCGCTGGAGATGGCAGATCCTATTCAGCACCGATCACTGCTCTTGAGGGATAGCAAATTCTGCTCAAATGTTGGATTACTCACCAATTCTCTGCTGGCCTAAGTCAATCCTTGAAATGTGTCAAATTAACTGTTTTCAGTTAAGCTAAGAATGGGATAGGGTGGAAGATGACAATTGGGACAGTTTTAGCTCAGCAAGAGGACAGTTACCCCAGGGTCAGGTCACAGTTCAATGCTCAGCATTGGGATGGTCACTCGAGAGTCAGAAGGTCATAGGTTCAATGCTCAGAAATGGGATGGTCACCCCAGGGTCAGAGGGTCATGGATTCAATGCTCAGAAATGGGATGGTCACCGTCAGGGTCAGAGGGTCAAGGGTTCAATGCTCACCTTCAGAAGCAAAATCTAGGTTGAATCTTCAGTGAGTGCTGAAAGATTGTAACACAGTCAGTGGCACTGTCGTTCAGGTAATTTGAAGGGGAGTAGGTGAGCTCTCCCAGCATACTGGGCTGGCCTATATTTATCCCCAAGCTCTGAAATTTCTTTCCTAAACCTCTCTGTCTCTCCCTCTCTCTTTCATCTTTTAAGATGCTGCATAACCAGTGCCCCACAGACAAGAGCAGAGGAATGTATAACAGGGAACAAAGAAATGGCCCAACAACTGAATACATACTTTGGTTCTGCCTTCACAAAAGAGGACACAAATTAGAGCCAGAAATGTTGGAGAATGCAAGATTTAGTGAGGGGGAAGAACTGAGGGAGATCAATATTAATAGAGGAATGGTGCTAGGAAAATTGAAGGAATTGAAGGAATTGAAGGTTAATAAATTCCCAGGGCCTGATAATCAACATCCCTGAACACTTAAGTAAGTGGCTCCAGAAACAGTGGATGCATCTTCCAGGATTCTATAGACTCTGGAACAGTCCCTGCAGATTGGACAGTAGATAATGTCACTCCAATATTCAAAAAGCGAGGTAGAGAGAAAACAGGGAATTATAACCTAATTACAGCCTAACATCAGTAGTGGAGAGAATTCTCAATTCCATTATCAAGGACTTTATGACAGTGCATTTAGAAAGTAGTGGTAGGATCAGACAGAGTCGACATGGATTTATGAAGGGAAAATCATGCTTGACAAATCTGTTGGAATTCTTTGAAGATGTAACTAGCTGAGTTGACCAGGGGAAGCCAGTCAATAATATATTTGGACTTTCAGAAAGCATTTGACAAAGTCAAACACAAGAGATTAACATGCAAGGTTAAAACGCACGGGATTGGGGAAAGTGTATTCAGGTAGATAGAAAACTGGTTGGCAGAGAGGAAACAAAGAGTAGGAATTAATGAGTGTTTTTCAAATTGGCAGGCAATAAACTAATGCTAGGACGCCAGCTATTCACAACATATATTAATGATTTGGATGAGTAAACAAAATGTAACATCTCAAAGTCTGCATAAGATACCAAGTTGAGTGGGAAGGTGAACTGTGATGAGGATGCAGAGATCCTTCAGGATGATCTAGAAGACTGGATGTGTGGATAAATTGATGACAGATGCAGTATAATTTAGATAAATGTGAGGTTGTTCACTTTGGAAGGAAAAAAAACAGGAAAACAGATTAGTAACTGAATGGTTATAAATTGGGAGAGAGGAGTATGCAGCGGGACTCAGGTGTCCTTGTGCACCAGTCGCTGAAGGTAAACATGTAGTTGCAGCAGGCAGTAAAGAAGGCAAACGGTATGTTGGCCTTCATTGTGACAAGTTTTGAATACGAGAGCAGGGATGTGTTGTTGCAATTATACAGGGCCTAAAATATTGTGCGCTGTTTTGATTTCCTTTTCTGAGGATAGCTGTTCTTGCTCTTGAGGGGGTGCAGTGAAGATTTACTAGGCTGATTCCAGGAATGGCAAAGATTGTCTAGGTTAGAATTGTTTCCGCTGGAGTTCAGATGAATGAGGGAGATCTCATAGGTACTTATAATTGTAACAGGATTAGATACGGTAGATGCAGGGAAGATATTCCCGATGGTGGGGGAGTCCAGATTGGGTCACAATCTGAGGACTTGGGGTAGACCATTTAAAACAGAGATGATGAGACATTTCTTCACCAAAGAGTGGTGAGTCTGTGGAATTCATTACCACAGAAAGTAGTTGGTGCCAAAACATTGAATATATTCAAGAGGCGACTGGATATAGCACGTGGGGCGAACAGGATCAAAGTTTATGGGAAGAAAGGGGATTCATCTATGGAGCTGGATGATCAGCCATGATTGTGATGAATGGTAGAGCAGACTCAAAGGGCTGAATGACCTCCTCCTGTTCTTATCTTCTATGTTTTTATAAAACCTACCTCTGATAAAGCTTTTGTTCATCTGACCAATATCCCGTAGGGCGGCATGGTAGCACAGTGGTTAGCACTGCTGCTTCACAGTTCCAGAGTCTTGGGTTTGATTCCTGGCTCGGGTCACTGTCTGTGTGGAATTTACACATTCTCCTTGTGTCTGCGTGGGTTTCCTCCATGTACTCCAGTTTCCTCCCACATTCCAAAGATGTACGGGTTAGGTTGATTGACCATGCTAAGAAACTGACCCCTTGTGTCTAGGGATGTATAGATTAGAGGGATTAGTGGGTATAATATGTAGGGATATGGGGGTAGGGTCTGGTGGGATTGTGTTCAGTGCAGACTCAATGGGCCAAAGGGCCTCTTTCTGCACTGTAAGGTTCTATGAAAAAGGTAGTTTGATGTCAAATGTTGTTTGATAACATTGCTCTGAGGCACCTTGGAATATTTTACATGGCAAAGGTGCTATATAAATGCAAGTTGTATTTTTATTTAAGCCATGTAATCTCACTGCTGTTTATGGGATTTTTGCTGCTTGCTACATTTTCCACATTACAACCATAAGATGTAGGAGTAGAGGTGGGCCACTTGGCCTATCAAGTCAGCCCTGCCATTTAATGAAATTATAACTGATCCTCAACTTCACTTTCCCACTTTATCTCTATTACCCTTGTTTCCCTTACTGATTAAAAATGTCTACCTCAGCCTTGAACACAGTTAATGACTCAGTCTCTATAGCCCTCCACGTTAAGAATTTTACTATCCCTTGATCTTCTTGATCTTAAACTGTGACCCCTTATGTTAAGATTATACCCTCTGGTCCCAGATTCTCCCACAAAGGCAAACAACCTCACCTAGCTACCCTGTCACATCCTCTCATAATCCTATATGTCTCAAAAGGCCTCAAATTCTTCTCAATTTCAACAAGTGGCTGCACCAACAGGCAGTCACTTTGGGACATTCTGAAGTCATAAACGGAGCTATAAGAAACGTAAACTCATTCTATAATCTCAGTCACCTTGGGCTGACGAACTGCAAATTGGTCATGGCTTCCATTCCTGAACTACGCAATTATCACTGTCAAAAAGTATAGACGTTTGGGCAGCAGGTGGCAGGCTATGAAGTCTCCAACAAGTTAATAAAAACCTGCTAATATTTATTTTCTGAACTCTCACAAAAAGGATTAAAACTTAGACCAGGAACTGCAAGAGTGTGGGTATCAGTGAAACCATAGGCGGTATGGCTTAGATAGGAGTGGACACGTGGAGGAAGCAAAGTTCATCTAGAAGATCCAATCATTAGCAAGGAAGCAATTCACCAAAGACCCTTCAAAGCACCCTCCACACACACAACCTCTAGAAGGACAAGGGCAGCGGATACATGGGAACACCACCACCTGCAAGATCCCCTCCAAGCCACTCACCATCCTGACTTGGAAATATATTGCCGTTCCTTCACAGTTTTTGAGTCAAAATCCTGCAATTCCCTCTCTAGCAGCGTTGTGGGCCAAACCATAGCACGTGAACTGCAGCGATTCAAGGCGGCAGTTCACCACCACCTTTCTCAAGGGCAACAAGGGATGATCAATTAATGCTGCCCAGCCAGCCACACCCATGTCTCACAAATGAATAAATAAAAGCCAAGAGAATGTGGAACCGGCACATTGTGTTAAGTTTAATTTATTATGTCACTAGGGAAAAGATGTAAATGAAGTACTGGAATTAAAAAAATCACTAATTAATTAATATTATGCAGCAAACACCAAACTCCATCTCGCACAGAAAATCAGTGGGGAACATAAAAGAAACAGGAGCAGGAGTAGGCCATTCAGCCCCTGAACCAATTCCACCATTTAATAATATCGTGGCTGATCTTGTTGCGGCCTCTACTCTATTTTCCTGCCTATTCACCTGTAGCCTTTGACTCCCTACTCCTTCAACAATCTACCTCCGCTTTAAACATAATCAGTGATCTTCCTTCCACCTCTCTCTAGGTAAGAAAATGCTATAGGTTCATGACACTCTGACAAAATAATTTCTCTGCATCTCCATAAGTGGGAAACACTTTATTTTTAAACTGTTTCCTCTGGATCTTGTCCAACTCAAGGGAAACATCCTTTCTGCAGCCACCATATCAGGCTCCCTTGGGATCCAATAAATTTCAATAAGGTCACTTCTCATTCTTCTAAATTCCATTGGATCTAGGCCCAATCTTTCCTCATAAACTAATCCCTTCATTTCAATAAACAGGTAAATGAATCTTCTCTGAACTTTTAATACAATTATATTCATTTTAAATAAGGAGACCAAACTATATACAGTACTCTAGATTGAGTCTCACTAATACCCTAAGCAACAGAGGTAAATATCCATACTTTTATACTCCATTTCCCTTGCAATAAATTAAAATATTTCATTTGCCTTCCTAATCACTTGTTGTACCGACATACTAACTTTTAGTGACCTGTGTACCTGGACAACCAGGTCCCACTGTACCTCAAGAGTTCTCAGTCTCCCTCTATTTAAATAGCACATTGCTTTTCTATTCTTTCTGCCAATGGACAAGTTCACATTTTTCTGCGTTATTTCCCATCTACCAAATTCCTGTCCACTCACTTCATTGATCTAACCTCTTTGCAGACCCCTTATGTCTTCTCCCCAACTTAGTATCTTACCTGTCTTTTGTGCCATCAGTAAATTTAGCCACTGTACATTTTGTCCCTTCATCCAAGTCCCTGATAGTGGCCGAAACCTCCCAACTCGCTGGGATTTTCCGGTGCTGCTGAAAATGAATGGCATTTTGACTGCAATATTTTACATTCTCACTCACTACAGGTCCCGGACAAGGCAGAGAATCCCACCTGCTGATTGTAAATAGGTGAGGCCCTAGCACTGATCCCAAACCAAAAGTGACTCATTTATGCCTACTCTATTGACTACTCAATCCTCCAACTATGCTAATATGTTGCCCCCTACACTACAAGCTCTATATTAAAGGTTTGATCAAAAGGCTCTGTTATTTTAATCGCATACAAAATCACTTTAATCCTGAGTCTGTGCTGAATTAACCACGATGAGGAGATGATTCACCGAATGAAGAAGCAGTGCTCCAAAAGCTCCTAATTCCAAATAAATCTGTTGGAACTTTAACCTGGTCTTGTGAGACTTTTCACTGAATTAACAAATCTACTTTTAAGCTAGCAGCTAAAATGTGCTGCAAGTGACTTTATCAATCCAGGCTAAGGAATGCAAACTGGGTAGAAATCTTGCCCCTTGTAATTCTCATTCCGAGATGAGAAAAATCACAAGTCTACCATGTGCATGTGTGAATGTTAAATGCAGGTTAGTTCTGAAAGTTCCCTCTCCCACAAGCACTGACTGCCAAAGATTTCAGATGAAAAATAACCACTTGGATGGGTGGGGTACAAGAGGCAATCAGCATTTGTGGAATTAGGCAGAGAAAAATGGCAGAAAGAAATTGAGGAGAAAAAAAACTTTCAACAAATACCTTATTTAAATCCATTCAGTATTTAATAATTATTTATTAATCTTCAGTCAGAACCTTTTCTTTTTCTAAACTGTCAGTGCTCACTGACTACAGTCTACCAATATTTGCACAGACAACTAACCTATGGAACATTGCTGCATTTATTTATTTAGGTCAATTCAAGCATTCCTTAAAATATTAAATAATGCAATAAATAAGAATGCTAGTATAATATTATAATATAATATAGTATTATAGTATAATACTATTTACGAATTTTGCATAACTGCATCTACACTGCTCAATCCTATCTTATGTTAGTCAAATTTCCCCAACAATGGAAGGCACTATCTGATTGCTTTTTCCTTCAGCCAAAATACATTTTGCCTCTGTTCATCACCTTTCCACATCATCGCTGGGATCATAAATCAAATTCAATCCCAATGCTCTTGATGGAAACCTACTCCACAAATACAATTTCCTTTTGGCTCAATAATTTCACACATACCTGCTACCTGAACAATAATAGTTTGGCAAATAATCTGCTGCCATTTATGTTATCCAGCTCTATTTCAGCATTTCAAAAACATTTGCCACATTGAATGGCTTCCTTCTGCACTGTAGGATTCTATTATTCTATGATCCCTCCTCAATCTCCAACTCACTGTGAAACTCATTCTGGGGTAGGCTTACTCCAGCACCAAAATGGTCATCAGGAAGGACAGGGGGACAATCCCCAACTTCAATTTTACAACTGGGTATAAAGTTAAAAACACAGAAGATGTAGGAGTCGGCGATTTAGCCCTTCGAGCCTGCTCCACCATTCATCTTGATCATGGCTGATCATCAAATTCAATATCCTGATCCCACTTCCTCCCATATCCTATGATCCTGTTAGCTACAAGAGCTGTATCTAATTTCTTTTTGAAATCACGCAATGTTTTGGCGTCAACTACTTTCTGTGAATTCCACATATTCACCAACTTCTAGTGAAGAAATTTCTTCTCACTTCAGTTCTAAAAAGTTTACCCCTTATTCTCAAAATATGACCTCTAATTTTGGGATCCGCCACTACTGATAACATTCTTTCTGAATCTACCCTGTCTAACCCTGTTAGAAAATTGTGTTGAACATTTATGCTGTGGCCTTACATAATCTAGTTTACTTTATTTACTAATGTCACAATTCAGCTTACATTAACACTGCAATGAAGTTACTGTGAAAATCCTCTAAGTTGTCACATTCCGGTACCTGTTCGGATACACTGAGGGAGAATTTAGCATAAGAACATCAGAAATAGGAGCAGGAGTATGCCATCCAGCCCCTCAAGCCTGCCCCGCCATTCAATAAGATCATGGCTGATCTGCAGTGGTTCAGTACCACTTTCCCGCTTTCTCCCCATAACCCTTAATTCCCTTGTCAATCAAAAACCTATCCACTCTTGTGAGGAAGCCTCCACCACTTCAACAGGCAGAGAATTCCAAAGATTCACCACCCTTTGCATGAAGAAACTCCTCATTTCTGATCTGAACCGCACCCCCCAATCTTGAGGCTGCGCCTTCTAGTCCTGCTATCTTTGTTAAGCAGGAAGATCTCTCAATCTCTACCCTATCCATCCTCTTCATTATGTTATACGTCTCTATAAGATTCCCTCTCAGCCTTCTAAACTCCGAAGAGTACAAACCTTGCCTATTTAGTCTCTCCTCATAATCCAACACCCTCATCTCCGGTATCAGCCTAGTAAACCTTCTCTGCACTCTCTCCAAGGCCAAAATATTCTTTCTCGAATGCAGTGACCAAAACTGCACACAGTGCTCCAACTGCGGCCTCACCAGTACCCTATACAGCTGCAAAAGTACCTCCCCACTTTTATATTCTATCCCCCTAGCTATAAAGGCCAACATTGCATTCGCCTTCTTGATCACCTGCTGCACCTGCAGACTGTGTTTTTACGATTCATGCACAAGGACCCCCAAGTCCCTCTGCACCATCACATGCTGCAGCTTTTCGCCATTTAAATAGTAATCCTTCCTACCATTATTCCTACCAAAGTGGATAACCTCACACTTGCTAAAATTGTACTCCATCTGCCAGGTCTTCATCCACTCACTCAACCTATCCAGATCCCTCTGCAGGCTTTCCACACCCTCCATGCAATTTGTTTTTCCACTCATCTTCGTGTTATCAGCAACTTTCATCAGCCCTTCCTCCAGATCATCTATGTAAATGGTAAATAGTTGAGGGCCCAGCACCAATCCCTAGGGCACTCCATTAGTCATCAGTTACCAATCAGAATAGCACCCATTAATACCTACTCTCTGCTTCCTATTAGACAACCAATCCTCTATTAAGTCTAATACCCTAGTCCCAACTCCCTGCACCCTTTTGCAGATGGAATCTGCAAAAAAGATTCTGCAGCAATCTTTTATGAGGCACCTTATCAAATGCCTTTTGGAAATCCACCAGTTCCCCTCTATCTACCGCAGTAGTTACATCCTCATAGAACTCCAATAAATTTGTCAAGCACAATTTCCCCTTAACGAATCTGTGCTGCATCTGCTTGATCAAACAGTTTGTATCCAGGTGCCTCATTATTTCTGCTTTGATGACAGATTCAAGCCTGGCCAATGTATCTAAGTAGTACATCTTTCAGACTGTGGGAGGAAGCCAGAGCACTCAGAGAAAATCCAGGCAGACACAATCTACCTTGCATTAAGCTGATCTTTCTCTACATCCTACCTATGACTCTAACAGACATTCTGCACCCTTCTTTCCTTCCCTATGTATTGCATGCTTTGTCTGTGTAGCGTGCAAGAAATAATACCTTTCACTGTATACTAGTACACATGACAATAATAAAATCAAATCAAATCAGACATTCACCCAAGTTGGGAATCGACCCAGGCTCCTTGCGCAGTGTTAACCACTGTGCGCTCAATCCTGAAACTATATTGTAGAGGTTTCATTCGGTTCCTCTGTAAGTGTCAAACAAACTTCCCTAACACAATAATTGACATAATCATAGCACAATTGCTTGACAAGGCACAACAATGATGTGACAATCCTATGATAACGACACATTCCTCTGCCAGCCAGCCACTACAAGTTCCCTTGCCCTCTGAATTAAACAATTCATAAAACCCACTGAAACAACACATTACTAAGTGGGGTCTTCAATTCTATTTCCCCAACAAAATTCTGAATGCAAATTACACAATTAAAATCTTTATTTTCATTGATTCAGACTACCAAATCAGCTAAGTCAGAGGAAATGTATGATTATAACAGCGCTATTAAAATAAAAATTACATTCTATATTAAACACCATCCGTGCACACCATTAAGCAACCCAGCATCCCAGCAATCTACCACAGCAAACATACTGGATCTGACGCATTCCTTACTTGTTCCTCCCAGTCATCGTCCCATCTGATTGGGCATTCGCCCCAACTTGGTGCATCTTGGAGCGTTCTATGTGTTCAACGTAAGTCTGTATCATCTGAAAAAAGAAAGAAAAATTTAGAACAAGAGTAGGGTAATTAAAATAAAACTGATCAAAACGGATAGTACAATTGATCTCAATACTCTTGTGTTGATAGCTGTGTGGGATGTGCACGTTCCCGTGTCTGCGTGAGTTTCGTCCGGATGCTCCTGTTTCCTCTCACAGTCCAAAGATAAGTAGGTTACGTGCACTACCCACACGAAACTGTCCCTAAGTGACCAAAGGTTAGCAGGGTGAATGCATGGAGTTATGGGGATAGCATGGGACGGGGGGGGGTTGGAATGCTCTGTCAGGGAGTTACTGTAGACTCAATGGGCCAAATGGCCTCTTTCTGTACTATAGAGATTCTATCCTCAGGACATGGCAGCCAGTCTGTGCTATAATTCTGATGCAAAAGGCACAGCAACAGACTCACAGATGGCTTCAGGAAGAGTGGGGACGGCATATTACAGTTCACTGAGAGGGGCTGAGTTAGTGTGTGAACATACATTTTCACATGCATGTTATAGTCTGGATCTACAGATAGTGATGGTAAAGACTCCCAACATTCCTTTCATCACGTGGCTGACCAAGAATCTCTCCCACTGTTATCGCCTGCCTTGACCTGTGGTGGAAGAATTTAAGAGTTGACACACAACCTGTTTAGCCGTGTCACGAACGCATTTCTTTGGTATTAGAATAGAATCCCTACAGTGCAGGAGGAGGCCATTCAGCCCATCAAGTCTGCACTGACCACAATCCCATCCAAGCCCTACTCCCATAATCCCTCACATTTACCCTAGCTAATCCTCTGACACTAGGATTAATTTAGCTGGTCAATGGTATCTGCTGTCCTTGTTCTTCTAGATGGAAGTGGTTGTAGGTTTGAAAGATGCTGTCTAAGATCTGGTAAATTGCTGCAGTGCATCTTGTTGGCTACTGAGTGTTGATGGTACAGGAAGTGAATGTTTGTAGATATGGTGCCAATCAAGCCAGATATTGCTGCATAACAATGCACAAATTGGTCTTTCGTACCTAATATCTAATATCCAACAGTATAGATTAGGCCTACTTCACCCTATCAATTTAACTCATCATGGCATACAAGCAAATGTCAAAACAATCAGGCATGCTGGCATGAAGAACAAGTGTGCTATAAATACAGAATGAAGAAGTAGATTTGTGCTGACAACTCTGCTACGTGGTCAGTTGTGGACATGAACCAAGTTACCAGGGGAAAAGTTGAGAAGTGTCTCTGAATTTACTAACAGGAAAAGACTGAACAGCTGATTAAACTTGATCTACTTTATACCAAATGTATCAAAACCCATCCCACAGAGCTGAAACCTCACGTGCTTACACGAATCATGTTTTCCAGAAATTTAAAATCAGGACAGTCCTGTGCAATGGGACCTAGGTGTCCTTGTGCACCAGTCACTGAAGGCAGGCAGTTGCAGCAGGCAGTAAAAAAGGCAAATGGCATGATGGCCTTCATTGCAGGGGGATTCAAGTACGGGAGTAGCAATGTCATGTTGCAATTACATAGCCTTGATAAGGCCACACCTGGAATACTGTGTGCAGTTTTGGTTTCCTTCAGAATGATGTTTAAAGTTTATTTATCAGTATCAAAAATAGGCTTTCAATAACACTGAAATGAAGTTACTGTGAAAATCCCCAGTAATCCCTTGTAATCTCCATAGCAAAAATATCCCTAGATGTTCCTGCTATGGAGGGAGTGCAGAGAAGGTTTACCAGACTGATTCCTGGGCTGGCAGCAGGACATATGAAGAGAGACTAAGTCAGTTAGGATTATATAGAGATTTGAGTTTTTTGCCTTTTGAGTTTTCTGAAGAGGTGACAAAGAAAATTAATGAGGGAAGGGCTGCAGAGGTAGTTTATATGGACCTTAATGAGGCATTTGACAAGGTCAAATTAGTACAAATGGCAGGTTAGTAGAAAAACTAAAATCACATGGGATTCAAGAAGATACATAACTGGCTTGGTCATAGAAGACAGAGTAACGGTGGTTTTTCAGAATGGAGATCTGTAGTGAGTGATATTCCTCAGGGATCAGTACTGAGACCTCTGCTGTTTGCAGTATATATAAATGATCTGGAGGAAAATACGGATGGCCTGATTAGTAAATTTGCAGATGACACGGAGTTTAACAAGTTGTTGATGGTGCTGGGGATTGTCAGAGAATGAGAGGTAGATTGGAGATTTGGGCACAGAAATGGCAATGGAGTTTAATCTGGACAGATGTGAGGTGAAACGTATGAAGATCAAATTTAGGTATGAATTGTACTATAAATAGCAGAATCTTTAGAAACATTAACATACAGAGGGATTTGGGAGTATAGGTCCACAGTTCCCTAAAAGTGGCAACACAGGTGGTCAAGGTGATTAAGAAGGCATATGGCATGCTCGCCTTCATCATTCGGGCACTGAATACAAGAGTTGGGAAATCATGCTACAGCTATATAAAACCTTGGTTAGGGTGCATTTGGAGTACTGCATGCAGCCCTAGTCACCACATTAACAAAAGGGTGTGGAAACTTTTAAGAGAATGCAAAAAAGGTTCACCAGGATGTTGCCTGGTCTCAAAGGTGCTGCCTACGGGGAGAGATTGAATAAAATAGGACTGTTTTCACTTGAAAGATGGAGGCTGAGGAGAGGCCTGATAGAGGTCTACAAACTTATGAGAGGCATGGACATGGTGGCTAGTCATAGGTGGATAGGTTTTTTCCAAGGGTGGAAATGTCAATTACAAGGGGGCACAGGTCCAAGATGAAAGAGGGAAAGTTTAAGGTAGATGTGTGGGCATCTGGATAGGTACACAAATTGGGAGGAAATAGAGGGATACAATCCAAGTAAAGGCAGAAGGATTTTTTTCTTAAGTTAGAGCATCATGATCAGCACAGATTTGGAGGTTCGAAGGGCTGTTCCTGTACTTTGTATTCACTGGAGCTCAGAAGAATGAAGGGGTTCTCAAAGAAAGCTACAGAATTCAACAGGACTATACAAGGAAGCTGCAAGATGATGTTCCTGATAGTGCTCGTGTCTAGAACCAGGGTCACAGTCTGAGGATATGGGGAAGACTACTTAGGATGTAAAGATGCCGGTGTTGGACTGGGGCAAACTCAGTAAAGTTTGACAACACCAATTTTAAATCCAACCGATTTATTTGATAGTAAATCTGCGAGCTTTCGGCCTTTGTGGCCTTCCTCAGGCGAATGAGGTGTTCTGATCTCCAAAAGCACATATATCAGCACAGACAGTTTATAGATTGCTGACTAGAATGCGAATCCTTACACCTAACCTGCCATTCAAGTCTTAAAGTGGCTAACAGCAGAGGTTAGAGGGATGAATATTGTCTCCAGACAGCACAGTAAGTGAGGTTTTTTGCTAATCCAGGCAAGTCATGGGGGTTACAGATAGTGTGACATGAAGCCAAGATCCCTGTTAAGACCGTCCTCGTGTTTGTGGAACTTGGCTATCAGTCTCTGCTCAGCGACTCTGCGCTGTCGTGTGTCATGAAGGCCCCCTTGAAGAACATTTACCCGAAGGTCAGAGGCCAAGTGCCCGTGACTGCTGAAGTGTTCGCCCACAGGAAAGGAACTGTTTTGCCTGTTAGCAAAAAACCTCACTTACTGTGCTGTTTGGAGACAGTACACATCCCTCTAACCTCTGATGTTAGCCACTTTAAGACTTGAATGGCAGGTTAGGTGTAAGGATTTGCATTCTAATCAGCAATCTGTAAACTGTCTGTGCTGATGTGTGTGCTTTTGAAGACCAGAACACCTCATTCGCCTGAGGAAGGCCACAAAGGCCGAAAGCTCACAGGTTTACTATCAAATAAATCGGTTGGATTTAAAATTGGTGTTGTCGAACTTTACGAAGACCACTTAGGACAGAGATGTGAAGTTTTTTACCCAGAGAGTGGTCAGCCTGTGGAATTCGCTACCACAGAAAGTAGCTGAGGCCAAGACATTGAATGTTTTCAAAAAGCAGTTAGATAGAGCATTTGAGGCAAAGGGAATCAAAGGATATGGGGAGAAGGCAGGATCAGGATATTGAATTTGATGATCAACCATGATCATAATGAATGGTGCTACAGGCTCTAGGAATCAAATAGCTTCCTCCTGGTCCTATTTTCTATGTTTCCATGTTAACATTGATGCAAAATGATCAAAGAACTAGTGCTCATGTGATATTGAAATTGAGTCCTTTGGATGAAGTCTGCAGTTCTCTGAATAGACTCAGAGCAGCTTTGCAGAATAACAGGGACTCTAGGCAAGCCACAACAGCAGATTCCCCACTTCAGAAAGGCAAGACCTTGCTTTGAGGTGACAGCAGAATTTTCAAAAACGACGGAGAGAGACACATCTTTCCAGCTTAACGTTCCTTCTAAAAACTCAAACTAAACAGCAGCTCAAACTGAAAATGAAAGAGCTCCTGGCATCTGACCTGCCGACTAGTTTTTCTCCTGACAATGCAGTCATAAACATCCCTATAAAAATAAACAAACCTTTATTTAAGCAGACTCCTCCAGACAAACCATCTCATAGTGAGAAAACAACTGAACCTAAAAAGGCTTGCTTACAACTGCAGGAACCATGATTTAGAAAAAAAATCTCTTAAAGATACACAGATTCGCATGTGGGCATACCGAATGTCTGAGCTCTTTACCTCAGTGTGTCTCAGGTGTAACGCATTGTATTCTTTCTTCATGTCTGCTTCCCTCTCCTCCAGTCTGGAAACTGCAATAAAGAACAGAATTCTCACATGACTGAATAAGACCCTACTCATTGCACATGTTGAAAGAACTCCATCCAATAAAAGTCAAACAAAACCTAGTAATTGAGAAATAAGGATAGATTTTTTTGGACAGAAAGTTCAAGATTAAATTCAAATAAAAAGGGAAGTATTTGTACATATTTTAATTCCATACCACAGATTGAGGAACTTCAACAAAAGGAAAATAATTCAGCCTCTTTTTCTGTTTACATTATTTGCACTGTGTTGAACAAACAGAAATTGAATAAGAGGCTCCAAGGAAGGCACACATTGAATAAGTGGTACCTTTGGCCACTTTACATTAACACTGCTAGCCATCAGGGATGCTGTTCGCAAAGAACAAAGCAAATTACTGCAGAGGAACAGGCCCTTCGATTCTCCAAGCCTGCACCAACCATGCTGCCAATCTGAACTAAAACCTCCTACTCTTCCAGGGACTATATCCCTCTATTCCCATTCTATTTCTAGAGATGTATTTCTCTTTTATCCTACAGATACTTCAGTCCACCTTGTTGTCCAACAAGTAGCATACACGCGATGGGTCGTGAGAGGGCTACTCTTGAATTTTTCGAGAGTAGCCTATTGCTTCACGCCTTAAGTGTACACTTAAGCTGGACCAGTTGATGAGCAACACAACAGCTCAGTGACTATCACTGTTGCTATGGAGATACAGGGATTTGGGCCAGTATCTGTGGGAGTTTGCGCATTCTCCCCGTGCTTACGTGGGTTTTCTCCGGGTGCTCCGGTTTCCTCCCACACCCCAAAGATGTGCTCTTAGACTGATTGGTGAAACAAATTGTCCCTAAATTGTCTCCCCAATTTGGTTACAATGCAGATTTCCATAAACATAGACAAGGGTCATGGGTGCAATTGGAAGCGTTAAGATGGCGGCGTAGGCTCATTGGGCCAAAGGGCCTGTTTCCATGCTGTGTTGTTCTTTGTTCTTTATATTCATGTATTTGTCAAGAAGCCCTTTAAAAGTTCTTATCATCTGCTTCCACTACCTCCTTCGGCAGCGAGTTCCAGGCACCCATCATCCTCTGTATAAAAAAACTTGCCTCGTACATCTCTTTTAAATCTTGCCCCTCGCACATTAAACCTGTGCCCACTAGTAATTGATTCTTTCATCCTGGGAAAAAGCTTCTGGCTATCCACTCTGTCCATGTCCCTCACAATCAAAATCCCTTTGACATAATAATGATGGACTCCATTATGGCTGCCATCTCCCTTTGCTGCAAGTATTCCTCAGGCAGCTCTTGCCTCAGGGGATTCAACATCACTAACTGGGCATCAAGCTCACTTTCAACAAGTCCACTGTACAGAACCCACCTCCAAGATAAAATCCAAGCCAATGCTTCCACCATGATCTGACAGTTGGTTACAATAAAGTCAATGATTTGCAAATGTGCGATATTATTTGTTTTTCTCAAGCACTTCTTCCAGGAGGGCTGGAAATCCTCTCTCTGGTAAAAGATTATAATGCTAAACAAATGTGTGCAAGAATTTTCTTTTCTATGAAGAATATAGGATGAAGTTCTCTGACCTCCTAATCACATGTTTCCTGACAACAGAAGGCGGTGGGATTCAGTGTAACTCAGTAAGCTCAGGTAATGGTTTGATGGACTTGATGTGAGTTAGAATATGTGTATCAGAGACTATGGCCGGAATTCTCTGGCCAGTCTGGCTGTGGGTTTCCCATCGGCTTGGATAATGTCAGTGGGAATTCCCACCGCCTGACATTATCCAAGCCTATGGGAAACCCACAGCCAGACTGGGCCAGAGAATTCCGGCCATAGTCTCTGATACACATATTCTAACTCACATCAAGTCCATCTAACCATTACCTGAGCTTACTGAGTTACACTGAATCCCAATCTGGTAACATGACAGAATTAAAATTCGCATCCTTGTTTTCCAATCCCTCCATGATCTCACCATTCCCCATCATTGTGATCTCCTATAGCCGGCTTCGGAATTCCATTTCTAAACCTTTTAAGTTATAAGGAGAGACTGGATAGACTGGGACTTGTTTAACCTGGAGCTTGGAGGCTTAAGATTGATCTTATAAAGGTTTACAAAATAATGAGAGCATAGATAAGAGAGATAGTCAAGATCTTTTCCCAAAGTTGGGGAGTCTAAAACTAGAGGGCATAAATTAGAGGTGATGGGAAGAGATACAAAAGTGTCCAGTGAGGCAGTTTGTTCCACACAGAGGGTGCTCAATGTCTGGCATTAGCTGCCAGAGATAGTAGAGGCTGTTACAATTTTGTCTTTTAAAATGCATTTAGACAGTTACATGGGTACAGTGGGATATGGGCTAAATGCAGGCAATTAGGACTAGTTTAGTGGTTAAAAAAAAGGGCAACATGGACAAGCTGAGCCGAAGGCCTGTTTCCATGTTGTAAACTCTATGACCTCTCTGCATCTCCTCCTTTTCCTTTCAGACAGTCTTTAAAACCTACCTCTTTGACTGAACTGTTAGTCACCTTTTCCAGTGTTACCCTATGTGGCTCAATGTCAAATTCTGTTTGATAATTGTTCTTGAAAGGTTGGAGCATATTTCAGTATGTTAAAGGCGTTAAATCAATGCAAGTCGTTGTTGTTGGAGTAGGATACCCTTTTGCTGCCTCCCACTGCTATGATGCATTCTAAACTTACGTTGGTCTGCATAGTTCTTAGATTTGAGTTCCAGCTGCCTGGTTTGTAGTTCCAGAGACTCCACATGCGTCTGAAGCTCTTTCTTCTCCTGTTCCAACGCATCTTCAAACTCAATAAATTTCTACAAACAGACAAAAGGAGAAAAAAGGGTTGAGAATAAGGACAGTGGAAAACAAGTAAAAAAAAATTACATTCAAATGATGAGACCCTTTTATTTTACAAATCAGAATTTTTGCTTTCATATAGTTTATAGAAAGTGTATTATAATTTAGACTAGTTAGCCTAATCCAGAAATAATACTAGTTATTTAGGTTATTTGAATAAAGCATATCAAATATTTAAACTCCATAAACTCATTGGGAGAAAATAGCTACTGAATAACTTGTATCCCCCTAGCAACCACATTGCTACCAATGAACAGGAGATCTAAGCCAACCAATTAAAATCATTCACATGTTCGCAGCCATGACAACATTCGCAAAACCATTTATTTTTTTAATACAGTGGCTCTGAAAGGTCTTCGTGTCTTCCATAATGTTGCAAATTACCACAATATCTCAGTTTGTTTCCCTTTTATTCTTGTTTAATGATCTATTTTACTTTCAAAAGTCTGGCATTTATATGTCCATTCCTGCTCAAATTCCAAATCAACAGAAAATAAGATGCAGATGGCTTGGATTCCCCCCAAAAAAACAGATTTGTTTTTCTGTCGTTTCCAATAACTAGTCTTGTTGGTTTACTTGATATATTCAACACATCCAGTAAATATTTCAGGTAACAGTAATTCCATATGAAGTATATCAGAATATGTAACACTGCTTGAGATAATCACATAAACAATCAATAGAATTTTTAAAAAATGATCCTATATTCTGGGTTGAGTTTGCATATTCTCCCCATGTCTGTGTGAGTTTTCTCCAGGTGCCACCTATAGTCCAATGATGCGTGGGTTAGGTGGATTGGCCATGTTAAATTGCCCCTTCGTGTCCAAACTTGTGTAGGTTAAATAGGCTGGCATGCTAAAATGTCCCGTGGTGTGTAGGTTAGGGGACTTAGCAGGATAAATGCATAAGGTTACAGGGATAGGGCAGGAGAGCAGACCTAGGTAAGATGTTCTGTCGAAGAGTCGGTGTAGACTCGATGGGCCAAATGGCCTCCTTCAGCACTATGAGGATTCTATGACACTGTACAGCATACCAGCAGTATCCTGAACAGTAAATGACATACTAAGTTCACAGTAGTTAGCACAGCCATCTCACAGCACCAGGAACCCTTGTGTGACTGTCTGTGTGGAGTCTGCACATTTTCCCCATGTCTGTGTGATTTCCTCCGGGTGCTCCACTTTCCTCCCACAGTTCAAAAAACATGCTGGTTAGGTGAACTGGCCATGTTATACTCTCCCGCAGTGTACCCAAACAGGCGCTAGAGTGTGGCGACTCAGAGATTTTCACAGTAACTTTACTGCAGTGCTAATTTAAGCCTACTACTGACACTAATAAATAACTTTAAAATATATAACTGAGCTCAGGGGTCAGGGGATAACTTGGATAGCAGGATTAGTCAGAGATTACTAACCCAGTTGAAAAGAGGATATTCAACCACAAATGTTTGAATATTATTGATACATATCACTTCCTCCATCACAGCCTCTAACAGGGGACTGAAGACCTGAACTGTACATATCAATAAAGCCCAAGGTTTCCCCTCAGGTTCTGCCGAGTTATCAAATCTCGGCAGGGCCACATTAAGGATCAGTGTGCAAGGTACCATGGAACTGTTGTGGCAAGGAGTCAATTCCTATAGGGGAGGGAGACAAATTAGCAGATAAAAATGAAATTAATATATACCTGATGCCTGTCAAGAGAACATAATTTATTAAAGGGAAACAGACAGATATTGTAGTAACTTGCCATGTTATAGAAGAAGTGAAGACCTTTCAAAGCAACAATATAAAAAAAATTGGTTTTGCAAATGTTGTCATGACCGCGAACGTGAGAATTATTTTAATGGAACTTAGATTTCCATATAGTGACAGCAGGAATCATTGTTCATTAATACACCATCACTTTGATGCATTTACATTTGTGATGAACAAGATGTATAGCATCATAGAATCCCAATAGTACAGAAGGAGCCATTCAGCCCATCGAGTCTGCATCGACTCTTCAACAGAGTATCTCAACCCAGGCACTATGCCACTGCCCTATAACCCCACATCTTGGTAATTCTCCTAACTTCAAACAGCAATGCAGCATGGCCAATCCACCTAACCTGCACACTTCTGGAGTATGGGAGAATGTTCAAACCCCACACAGTCACCTGAGACTGGAGTTGAGCTCAGTTCCCTGACATTGTGAGGCAGCAGTGCCAACTACATATTCCTGGGGCACAGACAGCAAAGCAAACATTTATTCCTCATTCTAGCTGACCTGGAGGTAGTGGTGGTAAGCTACTTTAAACAGCAATGATTAGATAGCCCCGCTCCCAGTACTTTTAGGATGAGTTCCAGGCTTTGGACTCAGTGATTATATTCTAGTTGGGATGCTGTGTAATTTACAGGCACTGGTGTACCCATGCCTCTATCGCCCCTGTCTCTCTAGGATGGCACAGTGATTAGCACTGCTACCTCACAGCGCTAAGGTACTGGGTTCGATTCCTGACTTGGGTAACCGTCTGTGTGGAATCTGCATATTCTCCCTGTGAACTGTGTGGGTTTCCTCAAGTGCTCTGCTTTTCTCCCACAGTCTAAAGATGTGCTGGTTAGCTGCATTAGCCATGCTAAATTCTTCCCCAGAGTACCTGAGCAGGTGCCAGAGCGTGGCAACTAGGGGATTTTCACAATAACTTCATTGCAGTGTTACAGTAAGCCTACTTATGAATAACAAATAAAATAATAGAATAGAGGTAATGAGTTTAGAAGGTGTTGCCTAAGGAATCTTGATGAGTTGCTGTTATGCATCTTGTGGATGATACACACAGCAGTCATCGTGTATCACTGGTGGACAGAGTGAATGTTTAGTGTGGTGTATGGGGTGCTAATCAAATGAACTGCTTTATCTCCTAAATGGCATCAGATGTAGAATGTTATTGCAGTTGCACTCATCTAGATAAGTGGATTCCACGACAGTCCTCAGTTATATTTAGTGGGTGGTGAGAAGATTTTCAAAGTCAAGAGATGAGTTTCTCACTACAGAATTCCTCATCTCTGACCTACTCTTGTGGCCACAGTATTGGCTAATACTTTTAAGTTTCTGGTCAATGGTGACCTAACCTCCCTTGAATGTTGAGATGGGGATTTACCACTGAATATTAAGACGAAGTAGTTACACAGTCATTTGTTGGAGATGGTCACTGCCTGGTAGTTGGGTGCTACAAATGTTACTTGCTATTAATAGCAGGGTGGCATGGTGCATATTCGGTCAGCACTGCTGCCTCACAGTACCAGGAATCTGGGTTCAACTCCCAACTTGGGTCACTGTCTGTGTGGAATCTGTACATTCTTCCCATGTCTGTGTGGGTTTCCTCCAGGTGCTCCGGTTTCCTCCCACAGTCAGTCAGACATGCTGATCAGCTACATTGGCCATGCTAAATTCTCCTTCAGTGTACCCAAACAGGCACTGGAGTGTGACAATGGAGATATTTTCACAGTAACTTAATTGCAGTATTAATGTAAACCTACTGTGACACTAATAAATAAACTTTACTTTTCATTTAGTCCAAACTTGAGTATTTTCAGGCCTTGCTGCATGCATTCATGGATTTCTGAGAGTCTGAATAACTGAGAAAAGAACTGATCATTGGACAACCTATAATAAACATTCCTGCTTCAGACCTTATGATGCAATGAAGGTTATGGATAAAATTTAAATGATAGTGATATTAGTCAGACAGGACTGTGACAAACTGACAGCTTAAATATTGGCACATTTCCTGTCCTTCATTAATACTTCGTGTTTATTTAAGTGTCAAGTAAAACAGAATGAAAAGACAGGGTTTGAGGGGGGAGTCTACCTCAAATATTCAACAAATCCTTTGATAAAATAACCCTGAAACTTATGTAACACCAGCTGCAATGATTCACTGTTCTAATCACTAAAAATAAGGCAGGATTCTGCAGCATTGTGCAATGAGTCAAAATACTGCAAAGGTGAAATTGAATCAGAATTTCTACAGCACAAAGGAGACTGTGTGGTCCATTTGACAACAATCCCACTCTATTTCTGCAGCCTGATGTTTACCATGCTAATCCCACTGATGCTAAAGCGCAACTGAGCATGGTCACTTAACCTAACCCGCACATCTTTGGAGTGTGGGAGGAAACTAGAGCTCCTAGAGGAAACTTACACACACAAGGGGAGAACGTGCAAACTCCAAACAGACAATGACGCAAGGCCGGAATCAAACCCGGGTCCCTGGCTCTGTGAGGCAGCAGTGTTAACCACTGTGCTGCCCCAATTCAAGTATTCAACAGTTTAATTTTCTTCTCCAATCACTAAACTCTCAGATAGAGCTATGGACTTAATTGAAATGGTAACTGGTACATTAAACCATTTGGGTATCCACAAACAAGGAAATGTGCCATCTTAACCACAGGAGTATATGTCAACTCACAAGAATGCAATCACAGTGAGTTTCAGGTTTAATGATGATAAATGTTTAGAATTGCTCATTTGCATTTTGTAACTAAAAGTAGAAACCATATAAAAGCTGCAACAGTGACCAAGCTACAGCCAAAATATTAGCTCATGTTTTCCCTCATTGTCTATAAACATAATGGAAACATCTTAAAATCCTAGTTGGTAAATCGTCTTGACTTTTTCTCTCATTTCACGTGAACTGAGAGGAAAGGGTTTCGTGATTCCCACCATTGGAGTTTCAGCCATATTTCCAACTGGTGACCTCAAAACGCTGAGGTTTTGAACACAGAACATAGAACATTACAGCGCAGAACAGGCCCTTCGGCCTTCGATGTTGCGCCGACCAATTAGGAAAAAGCAATGACCCTCCAAACTAAACCATTCCCTTCTCTTCCATAAACTTATCAACTAACCTCTTAAACGCCACCAAACTTGGCGCATCTACAACTGCTGCAGGCAGGGCATTCCACTCCCTAACCACCCTCTGGGTAAAGAACCTACCTCTGATATCCGTCCTATAACTATCACCCCTTAATTTAAAGCTGTGTCCCCTCGTGCTAGCTTTCTCCATCCTAGGAAAAAGGCTATCACTGTCCACCCTATCTAAACCTCTAATCATCTTATATGTTTCAATAAGGTCTCCTCTTAGCCGCCTTCTTTCTAACGAAAACAACCTCAAATCCCTCAGCCTCTCTTCATAAGACCTGCCCTCCATACCAGGCAACATCCTGGTAAACCTCCTCTGTACCCTCTCCAATGCCTCCACATCTTTCTTATAATGTGGGGACCAGAACTGCACACAATACTCCAATTGCAGCCGCACTAGAGTTTTGTACAGTTGCAACATGACGTTGCGGCTCCGAAATTCAATCCCCCTACCAATAAAAGCTAAGACTCCGTATGCCTTCTTAACAACCTTATCGACTTGATTGCCAACTTTCAGGGATCTATGCACATATACACCAAGATCCCTCTGTTCATCAACACTATTAAGAGTCCTACCATTAGCCCTATACTCTACACATTTGTTATTCCTGCCAAAGTGAATTACCTCACACTTTTCCACATTAAACTCCATTTGTCACCTCTTGGCCCAGCTCTGCAACTTGTCCAAGTCTCTCTGCAAACTATAACACCCCTCTTCACTATCTGAGGATACACAAAGTGAGAAAATGGGGTTCTGCAATTGGAAAAGTTACCCTCCTCAGGAAGGGGTATTCCAAAATGCCCAATGGGAGTTCCGTGAAACAGCGACTGTTCCCTGCAACCAAGACACTGCCTGGAGGATGAGGAGAGTTGCACAATGACGTTATGCACTAGACTTTTACAGCAAACACCAGTCCCAACTCTGCATGTCACAAACTAGACTGTCAGGAGCTTTTGCTCATATCCTGCTGATTTAGAGTCACAGCATACTGTCTAGGAGGCCAGTCATTCCAACGAATCTACACCAATTCTCAGAGTATTTTACCCTGGCCTTACCCCTGCCCTATTCCTCCCAATACCACGTATTTACTATAGGCAATCCACCGAACCTGCACATGTTGGGACACAAAGGGGCAGTCTGAAAAATGTGTGGCATGGGAGAAGGACTGACAGAAAAATGGCACATCTGGGACAGCAAAGTGGCACAGTGGTTAGCACTGCTGCCTAACGGTGCTAGGGACCTGGATTTGATGCCTCGTTTAGGTCACCGTGTGTGTGTGAGGTTTGCATGTTCTTCCTGTGTCTGCGTGGGTTTCCTCTGGTTTCCTCTCACAGTCCAAAAGATGTACTGGTTAGGTGGATTGGCCATGCTAAATTCTTAGTGTACTCAAACAGCACTAGAGTGTTGCAACTAGGGGATTTCATCCTGCACATCTCTGGACTGTGGAAGGAAACTCACACAGACGTGGGAAAAAAATGCGTAAACTACACACAGTGACCCAAGGCTGGAATTGAACACAGGTCCCTGGTGCTACACCACTCTTCTGAAGCTCGCTGTCCCTTGGATGTTTAGCATGCATACAGGAATATGGCACACAAATAGAAGAATTACATCTGGAACTGGTGTTGCACTGAAACGTGAAAGGTGTTTAGAGTCATAGAATCCTATTGTGCAGGAGGAGTCCATTTGGCCCATCAAGCCGGCACGAACAATAATCCCACCCTGGCCCCATGCCCTGCAAGCCACGTATTAACCCTACTAGTTCCCCTGATACTAAGGGGCAATTTATTATACCAATCAACCTAATAAACACATCTTTGGAGTTGTAGGAGGAAACCAGAGCATCCATAGGAAACCCACACAGACATGGGAAGAACGTGCAAACTCTACATAGTGACCCAAACAGGAACTCAAGTCCCTAGTGCTGTGAGATAGCAGTGCTAACCACTACACTACCCAGCACCTCACTACTGGGTCTTAGCTAGATGATGTACATGCAGTCACCGACACAGAAAGGCTACAAGAAAGACACATGGATAATATCAGTCATGCCCTTTAACTTGAGAAAAGCAGCAATACACTAAAACTGGGCGCATGTTCTGTTTTGTTATTCACTGGGTAAAAAGAGATAAAAGTACTGTAGCTATTGAACAATGCACTGGCCACTAATTTGATGTCTGCAAGTAGCAATTTGACCAATACTACAGATAACCCTAATGTTATGTCAGCCTGTGCAACAGTGATTTTGACTGCCACAGCTGGTGTCATACCAATGGTGGATTTTAGCTGCAATTCTTCTTATAACAGTTGGACGCTCTTTTTGCCAACCCAGTATCTGCAGAGCAACTCTCCCCAATCAGTGTCAAATTCCGTGTGTAACAGCCAGTAATTATGAATGTTAATAAAATGGCAGGTGCGAGCAGTATGACTCTGGTGCCAGCTGATCCCTCATCACATCTTGTTGACAATTTCGGTCTTCCAGTCTGAAAAATCTGTGGCATGGGGAAGTATTGACAGAAAAATGGCACATTTGCTGCCTCACAGTGCCAGGGACCTGGTTCGATTCCTAGCTTGGGTCACCGTGTGTGTGAAGCCTGCATGTTCTCCCCATGTCTGTGTGGGTTGGTTTCATCCCATAGTCCAAAAGACGTGCTGGTTAGGTGGATTGGCCATGCTAAATTCTCCCTTAGTGTACCCAAACAGGCACCAGAGTGTGGCAACTAGTGGATTTCCACAGTAACATCATTGCAGTGTGACTGTAAGCTTACTTGTTACTAATAAATAAACTTTTAAAAAATCTTTACATTTACTGAAAAATATTGTTTACATTCGTCCCCAGAATACAAGAATACTGCTGGCCCTGAATACGCCTCCATGACATCTGGAGCCAACACTTGGGTGGGATATCCATCCAAAGAATTGAAAATTAACTGTCAGAATCCGATACCCTCTTTGCCCTACATTGTGGATGTCAAAGACAGCCAAGAGCTATGACAACGCAAATCACAAATGGCAGAGAGCATATTATAACTGTGAACTGAGCAGGTTTGAGAAGTCCCAGGGTTTTGATTTCCACTTGCTTACTCAGTGGCATCGTTTCCACTTAAAATGACTTCAGGTGAACAAAGAAACATGCTTGTGATCCAATTCTGACCTCCTGTACCTCTCCAATATTAATTGCATACCCTTCTTCCAATTTGTGACCCTGCCTTGCCTCAAGCTGCAGCATTCCCTTCCTAAACCTCCCCTTCTTTCCGCATGCAAGAAACACTGTATACTAATACATGTGACAATGATAAATCAACAATCTTTCTCCACACTTGAGGTGTCCTTTAAAAGCTGCTTCGCCACCTATCTTAATATTCCCTGGTGCAGCTCAATGCCAGGTACTTTTTTGATCATGTTCCTGTAGCTTGGAATGAGCTGCTATACAAATGCAAGTTTTGGTTATCAGTGAAGCTCCTCCAAACAAGTAGCATGCACCTGGCAACACTTCTGATACATGGCAATTTTGAAAAAGTTCTCAACTGTAAGTGTATCCAGCAAGAATCAATAGCTTGAGCAGAAAAGGAGAGAAGGGAGGATTCAAAAATCTCTTGCTGCAAGTGCAATTCAAATTAACTTTTCAAATTGTTTTCAAACTGGATTACTTATATTTGTCATGAAAGCTCACTAGGAATGAAAGGGCTGGGATCATTGCTTCTATCTCACAGTTTATATTTTTCATTAGAATATTTCTTCTACATTTCTTCTAAGAGCTATTTATTTAGCAGGACACCAGCGCACGGTCAAAATCACTGTTGTACAGGCTGGCATAACATTAGGGTTATCTGTAGTATTGGTCAAATTGCTACTTGCAGACATCAAATGATAACAACAGGTTAAAATCCAACAGATTTATTTGGAATCACGAGCTTTCAAAGCGCTGACTCACCAGATGAAGGAGCAGCGCTCCAAAAGTTCACGATTACAAATAAATCTGATATTGTGAAACTTCTTACTTTGCCTACTCCAGTCCAACACTGGCATCTCCACCTCATAGCTGTTGTGCCTTGCTTGTTTTATCAATGTCCACAGCAGGAAATTTGGATTTAATATTTCGCAGTTTATTCACCACATCCACTGACAAGGATCATAATTCAAAATGAAGCAGTTATTTAATCACTGCAGGCTAATGTACCTACTCTGGTCCTCCACACTGACAATATAGTTAAGAAAGCCCGCCAATGCTTCCACTTTCTCTGGAGACTAAGGAAATTTGACATGACCACTACCACTCTCACCAACTGTTAGATACTCCATACAAAGCATTCTTTCCGGTTGCATCACAGCTTGTTATGGCTCCTACCCTGTTCTAAGACCGTAAGGAACTACAAAGGGTCATGAATGTAGCTCAGTCCATCATGTAAACCAGCCTCCTATCTACTGACTCTGTCTGCACCTCCCACTGCCTCAGGGAAGAAATAAGCATAATTAAGGACCCCATGCATCTCAGACATACTCTCTTCCACCTTCCACCTTCTTCCATTTTGAAAAAGTTACAAAAATCTGAGATCACGTACCAACCAATTCAAGAACAGCTTCTTCCCTGCTGCCATCAGACTTTTGAATGGACTTACCTTGCATTAAGTTGATATTTCTCTTCACCATAGCTATGACTGTGACAATACATTCTGCACTGTCTCCTTTCCTTCCTTATGAACAGTATGCTTTGTCTGTATAGCACACAAGCAACTTTTCACTGTATACTAATACATGTGACAATAATAAATCAAATCAATAATCACCCAGCTAGAGATCATAAATGTTACAGAAGAAATCCAACACCCTGGTAGAACAAGACCACGGCATTTTATATTTTTAAACAAGAACAAACTTTAGTGTATATAAAAAGAGAAGTTAAACAAGGCAAGATAAGATTCCACATGTATATTTGAAACAAGACTTTAAGGATCAACATTGAGGAGATGTTCAATCTTTCAACTCTAGGATGGATTAACAGTCAAGTCTCAAGAGGGAAAGGAATGTCGTACCACACTGTATCATCATGCTCTCCAGAGCAACTGATCTCTGCTGTTTGCCATAGAGTCATTCTTGAATTAATATTCTGCAAAAATGTTTGTATTTACAAAAAATGTTAACTGGCTGTTTTATTTTATGTGCTCTGCTTTCATGGCAATGAAAATTTATACCAACTTTCAGGTTCATCGTTAGCTAATGACTTTTATGTTTCTCTGTGAAAACAGCTAGGAAATCTCTCCTTCGGAGCAGAATAGGCCAATAACTTTCAAACTGAATAATCAAAGTTCAGTGTAGATACTGTTACCATTAAATATTCATTAAACCATCACCCAATTTTGCATCAAGTGAGAATGGCTTTTGCTATTAAGCCACATTGCAGCTTCAGAGTCTAATATCTCTGCCAAACAATGCAAGGATAAGGACAACCATTTGTGTAAACTGGGAACATATTCCACACTGGAAGCCAAATTGTCACTCTAGGGGAGGGGGGATTAAATTTGCTGAGAGTTGCAAACCTTCAAAGTTGACTAATCCACCACGTCACACAAATTTTTCTCCCTTAGCTGTCTGATGATACTGTGCCTTTAAGAAATGTATTTGTATTATGTTTCCTGTAAGGGGCATGTTTAAAATTCAGCTTTGTTTCACATAGTGCCAATGTGTCCAGGCAATAGGCAGCTCAAATCTTGAGAATGCAGGAAACTAATTGATTTTAGCTAATGGTGTGTTTGTCAGAATGACAGTTAATGCATTTGTGTTTACTTAGCTTTCAGAGTAGGGTTTTGATTAGGTTAACTGACAAGACAGAGTCATGTGCTAATGGGAGGAGTTTCGCTTTTATTTTAAAGCAGTCAGTTTTTGCCTCATCCTGAAAGAAGCAAGAAATGTCTTTCTGTCTCTTGGAAGCTGAAGGGTGACCTGTTGGATTCTACAAAATTATGACAGGCTTTTTCACAGGGTGTACAGTTCAACTACAAAAGGGCACTGGGTTTAAGGTGAGAGGGGGAAGATTTAGGGGAGACATGCAGGGAAGATTTTTCACTCAGAGGTAGTGAATGCCTGAAATGCACTGCCATTAGAGGTGGCAGAAGCAGGTAGCACATTCGCAACATTCAAGAGGTATCTTGATAGCCACATGAATGTAAGGCCAATAGAGGGAAAGAAGCTGTGTACTGGCACAGGGTTTGTTGCTGTGCTGTATTATTCTCTGCTCTCAGGAGGTTGTTATTTGTGGTTGTCAAAAGACAGGTGCCTCTCTCTCCAGAGGTGTTCAAAGGCACTAAGACTGTTAACAAATACAAGTATATTGGTCTCTGCTCCGGCATTGGAGCATGGCAACTTCTTGCGAGCTGTCCCCAGCATATTCTCTAATTCTATCTTTTAGTCTTGTTCAATGCTGTTAAAACTGTACTATAATTCTGTCAAACTCTGTTATAATCTACACCTTATCTGTAATTGCAACATTATATTCAGCATCCTCTCTGCTCTTCCCTGTGTACTCTATGAATAGTAAGCTTTTTGTCTGTAATGCACATGACAAACAATACTTTTCACTTATCCTAACGCATGTGGGAATAGTAAGTCAAATCAAATACTCCTGGAGGGCAAATAAGATCTTTTGAAATGACAATTTATTTTCCCTGAGAGGAAATTATTGTCACATATATTAACATACAGTGAAAAGTATTGTTTCTTGCATGCTATACAGACAAAACATACCGCTCAGAGAAGGAAACGGGAGAGTGCAGAATGTAGTGTTAAAGTCATAGCTAGAGTGTAGAGAAAGATCAACTTAATGCAAGATAGGTCCATTCAAAAGTCTGACAGTAGCAGAGAAGAGGTTGTTATTGACTCAGTTGGTACAAGATCTCAGATTTTTCTTTTCCTGAAGGAAGAAGGTGGAAGAGAGAACGTCCGGGATCCTTAATTATGCTGGCTACTTTGCCGAGGCAGCGGGAGGCGTAGACGCGTCTCTCTAATGCTAATGATGTGCTTTTCGAAGTCTTGTGATTTATAAATTCAGTAACAGAAAATATTGAGGCTGTTTCTTGCTCCTGAAGATACATGAAAAGGAACATTTTTAATCTAGTTCAATCGCAAAAAACAAAATGATTGAGTGGCTGAAGAACAAAGGACATTTTCCAAATATTTATATGATATTTTTTCAGAGTACTGGAAGCTGTGCCAGAATCCAAACAGGAAGAAATTCTGAGAAATTTGGAATTAAAACAACAATTGGCTCCATCCCCCAATCCCTACAATTTGAGAAGGCCACTTTGTCAGACTTGCTACTACAGAAATTAAATTCTATTTTGAATAAAAAGTGACACGAATTCTGACTTTTTTAGAGACACATTTTAAACAAAGTGTCTTGTCACAGCCAGAGATTCCTGTTTCAAAACCTGGCAAAGAATGACTAATCTTAGCTTATTAATGTTAAAGAAACCATTCTCCCTAGGAAGAAATTAATATTTCATGTCCTATTGTGTCACACTCCAGCACTAGCTGAAATTGACCCTCCCCCCACTGTAATTCCAAACCCTTCAAATCTCAGAAGGCCATTACATCATTAGGCCATTATCCTGTGCAGCATTTTCAAATATGGACGCGTCTGTAGAGGCACATTTACAGTGGGGGAGTATATAGCTTGACTCTTCCCCAAAGAAACTACAGACTGGGGTGGGGACCTATTGTTTGCCGCGAGACTCAATCCTATGTTCAATTTGCACCAATAAAACTCCCAGGACACCCTCTACTGGGAATGCTGACTAACTGTAACCTGGAAAAGGCAAAGTGACACGACATGAAAGGCTGTCAGTGAGGTCTCTATGAGGCGGAGACTTTTATATTCTCAGAATGCATTAGTGTTTTGCTGTCCAGTCCCGACAACTGTCTCTCACAATCCAAACAAGCTAATTCACTGCACTGCATTGTTACAGAATGACAGAGGCAGCTCTTACACACACAAAAAAAACAACTTAGATATTTCCTATTTCTTCTATTTCTGAAGTGTTAAATATGTAGGTATCAGATGCAGGCATCCCGCAGTTTAGCATTGGTAGAAATTTCCAGGCTTCTGCTCAGAAATGTGGAATTGAAACACAACACACGAGTTTATCTCCGGCACCCAGGAGCCACGAAACATTGATCCATCAGTCACAGCTGAGATCCGGTTTGCTAAAAGGCCCTTCCAGCAGCACACTAACGACTGTGGGTGGAAGACAGAGGTGGGAGGGGGAGTGATGATCAAATCTTTCAGCGAATGCTTTGGGATTTGGAACATATTTCACATTCACTCGATACGTTTGTGTGCTGCAATATACTTCAGAAAGATTGGAAAGAAGAAAATCCCCAACACAAAACAGCAATATTTATCCATAAGATCTCCTCCATACACCCACAGATATTTTTTAAAAATTTATGATTAACGTAGGCTTTCAATAACACTGCAATGAAGTTATCGTGAAAATCCCTAGTTGCCACACTGTGCCGCCTGCTGATTTAAAGTGACCAATATGAGGGAAGTGACTAGGACAGATTTCGTAATGCAGAGGGTTGCTAAAGTATGGATCTTTCAGAAGAATTAAAACAGCTGGATAACTTTTCAGGGCAGTTGGATAAATATTGAAAAGAGAAGAAAGGATTGTACAGATCTAAAGGGAGAGACCCGGTAGCATAATGGTTAGCACTACTGCCCCACAGTGTCAGGGACCTAGGTTCCTGGCTTGGGTCACTGTCAAAGTCTGTACGTTCTCCATGTGAATACTTGGTTTCCTCCCACAGTCTAAAGATGTGATTAGGTTGATTAGCCAGGCTAAATTGATCCTTAGTGTCAGGTGTTGCCATTACAATCGGCCAAATGGCCTCCTTCTGAGCTGTAGGGATTCTAACATTCTCCTCCCTCCTGTGAAATTCTCTGCCCTAAGGAGGTCCAACTCTCAGATTCATGACCTCCATCAGAGGTTAGTCAATGCAGACAAGTCTCAGATCTACCCCACTCAGAACTGGGGTCAAGCCCTGTGCTATTAGGGACCAATCAGATCCTCACCAGCTGTCTAGCCAACCGGCCTGCCAAGGGGTCCAAGTTGCCATAGCAACATATGTGTAAAAGCATGGATTGGCCATGCTAAATTGCCCCTATTGTCCTAAAATGCATAGATTAGGCAGGGTTAGCTGGTTAAATACATGGGGTTGTCGGGATAGGACCTGCCATCTAGTCAACTGCCAAGGAGTCCACATTACCATGGCAACATATGCTTTTACATACATGTTGTAGTCTGGAGCCGTGGATGGAGATTGCAGAGACTCCATTTTCTTTCCATTACCTGCCTGATCAGGATTCCAGGACAGATTAGGACAGTGACATGAAGAACTGACACGGACACAGTCAACCAAACAGTCCAATTCTGTGCTGTAAATTGTTCCATAACCTCATGCATTCACCCTGCTAATCCCCTTGACACTAAGGATCAATTTAGCATGGCCAATTACCTAACCCACACATCTTTGGACTGAGAAGAGAAACGGAAGCACCCTGAGGAAACTCACGCAGACACAGGGAGACCTGAGGCCAGAATTGAATCAGGTCCCTGGTGCTATGAGGCAGCAATGCTAACCACTATGCCACCAAGGGTCCTTGCGGGCAGAGGGCAATCTATCAGATCTTTTGCCATCTTTCGTCCATAAATGCCAACTGGTGTGCAAGTGCACTAATAGATTCTCAGTCTGTTGCCCACACAACAAAAGGTTCACCCATTCTGTGCAGCCTCAGAAATCTCCGCATACTGTGCTTTGGGAACATGCATCCTTCTAAACTGGCAGAGCTATATCCAATAGAGAAGCAAACTGGATAGTGTGCTTTGAGATCTGCCACGTTATATATTCCACATCCCCCTGGAGTACAGTTCAGCCAGAAGTACAGCTGGTTTTCATATAACCAGTTGCTGCCCTTCAACTATAGATCATTAAAGTTTGATATCACTAGCTTTTCCTCCAAAACATTAGCATTGTAATTATTCACACTAATCAATCATATTCTATTGACAATTTTTCAGACATGCAGTAAAAACAGAACAGGACATGATTAATTTTGTCAGCAGCCTTATAAAAGGGAACACTATAAACCTTCTTCCATCGAGTGATTTTCCATTACAGCCTCTCCAGTTATCCGAGTGCAGTGAGGCCTCTACACACTGCTGCCGATTTCAACATGCTCTCTACAAAAATATCACATTTCTTGATCATTAACAAAGTTCCAAGTGAACAGGAAAGTGATGGCTTAGTGGCATTATTGCTGGACTATTAATCCAGAAACTCAGTTAATGTCCTGGGGACCTGGGTTCGAATCCTACCACAGCAGATGATGAAATCAGAATTTGATTTTAAAAAATCTGGAATTAAGAATCTGTTGATGACCATGAAACCACTGACGATTGTCAGAAAAACCTATTTCCCTAAAAAAGTCTTTAGGGAAGGAAATCTGCTGTCCTTACCCAATCTGGCCTACATATGATTCCAGAGCCACAGCAATGTGGTTGACTCTCAACTGCCCTCCAAGGATAACTAGAGATGGACAATAAATGCTGGCCAGCCAGCAACCCCTCTGTCCCATGAATGAATAAAAAAAAATTTCAAGGTTTGTTTGCCTGTAAAAACAATCCAGGCACAACTCTAACTATCTGGAAATCTGTCTTTTGTATATGTCCTGAATGCCAAAATCAATCAGATTCAAGTGTAGCAAGTATTCATGCACACAATCTAGCGCGCTTATTGGTAGATTACTCAGCTGTAAAGCAAAACTGATGCCCTCACCCAGAGCTGTCACTTACATTTGCAGCAAGTGTCATAAGGTAACGATTGCGAGCACTCACATCCCACCCCAGTTTGAACAGCACCACGCAGAAATGCATCAATGTCCCTGTTAAGTGACAGTGAATAGATTTAAGAAACTGCAGGTAAGCTTTTATGCCAGTGGTTCCTAAACTGTGGTATTGGCCCCAACAGGATTCTCGATAAATAAAATCATAATGAATCTCCTGTCTCTACTGTCATGTACACACACAACACAGACACACAGAGACACAGCCCCAACCCTTGCATTATTCCAGCATTGAGAAGTAGCCAAACAAGACAAACTCTTGCTGTTAGACACTTCAATTGGCTTCACTGGTGCAACTATACATGGGCGCAATCACTCATTGGCCTCTTGGAGTGAAGGTGATCACAGCATTTAGATCAGGTATTTCTAATATATGTTGACCCACAGCATATGAACATTAATAATTATAGACTGAGTTACTAGGCTGTTTTATGGCCATTTTATCTTTGTTGGTGTCCAAGGTTATGTTAAAGCAATGAAATGGAGTCCTTTTGGAAAATAGGTTAGGAAGTGATTTACACACTAAATATTTGATAATGCGATTCCAGCAATTGATTTGACTTCTTGTGACTCAAGGAAAGGCACATCCCCCTCTTTATTAAACTTCCGTTTGTCACACTTTTCTCTATCAGTACCACCTTCCCTCAGTTCAAAATTCAATTGCCCTGACATTTTCCTGCATATTTTTCCTGTCCAGACAATTATCCAATTCTCTTTTGAAACCCACAGTTCAACCTGTCTCCACCACACTTCCATTTGCGATCCAAACCACATACTTTGATAAAAAGAAGTTTTTCCTCATGATTGTTTTGCCAAACACCTTACATTGATATCCTCTGATTTTTGAACCTTTAACCATGGTGGGCATAATGGTTAGCACTGCTGCCTCACAGCGCCAGGGATCCGGGTTCAATTTCAACTTAGGTCTGTGTGGAGCTTGCACATTCTTCCCAGTTCTCTGGTTGTTTGGTTTTATCCCACAATCCAAAGATGTGCAGGTTCATAGAATCTACAGCACAGTGGGAGGTGATTTGCCTTATCGAACCTGCACTGACCACAATCCAACCCAGGCCCTATTGCTGTGACCTCATACATTACCGTCCTAATCCCCCTGGGCACTTTATCACTTTATCTAACCTGCACAACTTTGGATCGTGGGAGGAAACCAGAGCACCCAGAGGAAACCCACGCAGATATGAGGAGAACATGCAAACTCCACAGTCATCTAAGGTGGGAATTGAAACCCGGCCCCTGGAGCTGTGAGGCAGCGGTGCTAAACACTGTGCCACTTTGCTGTCCATGGACTGGCCATGCTAAGTTGTCCCTTAGTGTCCCAAGATGCGTAGACTGGGGGGATAAGCGGGGTAAATACATGGGGTTGTGGAGATAAGGCCTGGGTAAGGTGCAGTGTCGGACATTTGGTGCAGACCAATGGGCCAAAAGGCCTCATTCTGTACTATGATCCAACAGGAAAAGTACCTCTCTATCTACCAAATCCAGAACCTCATGATTTTGAGCAATTCTTATCAAATTTCCTCTTAATCTTTTCCTCTCTGCAGACGATCTATCAATTTAACTGAAGTTGCTCAACTCTGCAAGAGTGGAAAATAAACTGGTTTTAACATTTTTCTTGTCCAGATACAGTGTCTCAAATCTGGAAATTCAAAGACCAGAATTTCCAAAACCCAGGGAATTTTCTCTTGGGCACCATTCCTGGAAATGAGTGAGCAGAGTAATAAAAGGACCATTCCTGAAGCAATACTCCAAGATGGAATCAGCAGGAGTAGTGGGCTTACAGGAGTCGAGTCCTTTCCAGCTCTTTCAGATCCATCTGCCCACTGTGCAATCCCTATTCTCTAGACACAAAACTTGCCAGTTCTGATGGCAGGAAAATTCCAACTGCAACGTTCCCAGTCACTTTCGCGGGTCATTTTCTTCTGTCCCATGAAGTCTGTGTTAAGGAGTTGGCTAGTAATCTGGGGTGTGTTTTGAAATCTGCAGCACGGTGATTAGCTCTCAGCGCCAGGGACCCAGGTTCAATTCCACTTCGGGTCACTGTCCCAAGAATCCACACACTTGTCCCGTGTCCACGTGAATTTCCTCCGGATGCTCCAGTTTCCTCCCGCAGAACAAAACGTGTGGTTAGGTGCATTGATCCGGCCAGGCATCTGACTGTGGCGACTAGGAGATTTTCACAGTAACTTCACTGCAGTATTAATATAAGCCTACATGTGACAGTAATAAATAAACTAACCTTAAACTTAAATCTGGCTTGGTTTCAGTCCCAGGGATGCAGGATTTGGAACACTCAACCTGTGGTGTGCCATTTAGGTGATCAACAGAACTGTTTCCTTAAAATGGTCTGTAACTGGTCAGTATCGCATCACAAGCATATAGAAGGCGGCCATTCAGGCCATGAAGCTTGCCCGGATACTCAATCAGATTATGGCTATCTTCTCACGCTACCTCCATACCCCTTGATATCATGAGGTCTGGAGAGATTTCCATCTTGAACATACTCATATGATTGAGTTTCCACTGCAGAAAAATCCAAAGATTCGCCACCCTCTGAATGAAGAAATTCCTCACCTCAGTCTTAAATGGCCTGCCCCTTATTCTTAGACTATGTCCCCTGATTCTAGATTCACCAGCTAGGGGAAATAGCCTATCTACATCTATCCTGACCTGTATGAATCTTGTTGAAGTTTCAATGAGATCATTCTTTGAAACTCAACAGGCTCATTTTCTTTATCTCTCCTCATAAGACAGTCCCGCCCCACCATAAGATATAGGAGCAGAATTAGGCCATTTGGCCCATCAAGTCTGCTCCTCCATGGAGTGCAGCCATGCACTCCATGGCTGGTAAGTTTCTAAACCCAATTTCCCGCTTTTTCCCTTTAACTCTTGATCCCCTCACCAATCAAGAACCTATCTATCTCTGTCTTAAACGCACTCAAAGACTAGGCCTCTACAGCCTTCTGTGGCACTGAGTTTCATCAATTCACTACTTCCTGGTTGAAGAAATTCCTCCTTATCTCAGTTCTAAAGGGTCATCCCTTCACTCTGAGGTTGTACTTGGCCCTAAGTCCCTAAGATGGAAACATCTTCCCCACATCCACTCTATCTAGATTTTTCTGTAAGTTTCAATGAGATCCCCTTTATCCTTCTAAACTCTATCAAGTACAGACCCAGAATCTTCAAATGCTCCTCATACATCAAGCTTTTCACTCCCAAGATCATTCTTGGAAACCTCCTCTGGACCCTCTCCAAAGCCAGCACATTCTTTCATAGATACAGGGCCCAAAATTACTCACTATATTCTCAATGGGGTTTGACCAGAGACTTAAAAAGCATTAGCAATGCATCCCTGCTTTTGTATTCTAGTCCTCTCAAAATAAATGCTAACATTACATATTCCTTCCCAATTACCGTCAACCTTCAAGTTAACCTCAACAAAATCCTGAATTAGGCCTCCAAAGCATTTCTGAATTCTCTCCCCATTGAGAAAATAGTCGACATTTTTATTCTTCTATCAAAGTGCATAACTTCACACTTCCCCACATTGTTTTCCATCTGATACTTTTTTGTCTATTCTCCTAACTGTACAGGTCCTTCTGCAGCGTCCCTACTCCTTCAATATTACCTGTCCCTCTGTCCACTTTTGCATCTGCAAACTTAATCATAATGCCCTCAGATTCTTCATCCTAGGGATTAGTCTCGTGAATATTCTGTGAAGGTTTGGTCTCCTTTTCAGAAGTAGGATGTTCTTGCTGTCAAGGGAGTGCAGCAAAGATTTACAAGGCTGATTCCAGAGATGGTGAGACTGATGCATGAGGAGAGATTCACTAGGTTAGGTTTGTTTACACTGGAGTTCAGACGAATGGGAGGGGAAATCTCACAGAGACTTATAAAATTCTAACAGAATTAAACAGGGTAGATGCAGGGAAGATATTCTTGATGGTGATAAAGTCCAGAACCAGAAGTCACAGTTTGAGGATTCAAGGTAGACCATTTAGAACTGAAATAAAGAGAAATTTCTTCACCCAGAGTGCTGAGCCTGTGGAATTCATTACCACAGGAAATAACTGATGCCAAAACATTGAATGTCCTCAAGAGGTGGTGAGATATAGCACTTAGGGTGAACAAGATCATTGGTTATGTCGAGAAAGCAGGATAAGGCTAATCAGTTGGACGATTAGCCACGATTGTGAAGAATGTCGGAGCAAGCTGGAAGGGCCTACTGGCCTCCCCCTGCTTCTATCTTCTATGTTTTTATGTTTCTACCTATCTCTGTTCCACTCCCACCACTGAATCAGCAGCAAAGCAGATTGGTATTTTATGTGGTATTATTCAATTTTCTCAATCAGCTCCAGTTCATCTCTCAATAATCCTTTGGCAATTACTTCATAATCACTAATGCAATGATTGGTTTTGGTTCCTCGTGCTTTTTTCAATACTGATGCAACATTCCAGAATACTTGACTATGGGAGAGACAAGAGGAGCATGACCTTCCACCTGGCCAAATTCTTCATTCTCCAGTTCCACTTCCCCATTTAATAAAACAATTTCTTTATTTTCACAAAGTGCAAAAGAAACTGCAGCCCCCAAATAGAAATAGGTTTGGAGTTTCACATTTTCATCAATACAAAACTCCAGCACAGATAGTTAATATAAATCATATATTAACTGACAATGACATTTTAAACTCTGATTGGCATATTACCCAGAGAAACTAAATCAAAACAAACAGTAGGAAAATATTTCATAAAAATAGGGAAGTTTTGTTGCAATTGTTCAGTGTGTTGGTGAAGCCTCACCTGGAAGGGTGGTAAGGGTATGGAATGCCCTGCCTGCTGCGGTTGTAGATTCGCCAAGTTTGGGGGCGTTTAAGAGGTCGGTGGATAGGTTTATGGATGAAAAGGGAATGGTTTAGGTTAGAGGGTCATTGCTTTTTCTTAATTGGTCGGCGCAACATCGAGGGCCGAAGGGCCTGTTCTGCGCTGTAATGTTCTATGTTCTAATGTTCTATGTTCTAATGTTCTATGTTCTAATGTTCTATTGGATACTGCGTACAGTTTTGGTCTCTTCACTTTCAAAAGGATATACTAACATTGGAGGCAGTTTACAGCAAATTCCCCAGGCTAATTCCTGGGATGAGAGAATTGTTCTATCAAGGGAGACCGAACAATCAGGGTCTGTATTTCTTGGAGTTTTGAAGAATGAGGGATGACCTTATTCAAACATATAAGAACCTAAGGGGGTTTGACAGGATACATAGTGAGATGTTTTCATTACTGGGAGAATCTTAAGCATCGGGACAAAGCTAGAAGATAAAGGGCTAGTCATTTAAAACTGAAATGTGTAAATATTTTAAAGATTTTTACAGATGCACCACAGAAAGCATTCTTTCTAGTTGTATCACAGCTTGATATGGCTCCTGCTCTGAAACTACAAAAAGTCAATGTACCCAATCCATCACTCAAACCAGCCTCCCATCCACTGAATCTGTCTACACTTCCTGCTGCCTCAGCAGTCACATAATTAAGGATCCCATGCATCTCGGACATCCTCTCTTCCATCTTCTTCCATCGGGAAAAAGATACAGAAGTCTGAAGTCACGTACCAACCGACTTAAGAACAGCTTCTTCCCTGCTGTCAGATTTTTGAATGGATCTACTCACATTAGATTGAGCTTTCTCTGCACCCTAGCTATGACCGTAACACTACATTCTACATTCTTTCTTTTCCTTCTCTATGAATGGTATACTTTGTCTGTATAGCACCCAAGAAACAATACTTCTCACTATATGTTAATACATGGGATGATAATAAATCAAAATTTCTTTCTGCAGAGGATGGTGAATCTCTGGAATTCGCTGTCCCAAAGGGTATTAGAGGTGGATAAGCATTTGATAGATTGAGGAATAGAGGGCGATGGGGAAACAGCTAAGAAAAAGAGCTGAGGCTGGCACAGATCAGCCATGATTATATTAAATGGCAAAATAGGCTTGAAAGGGCTGATGGCCCACTCTTACTTGTATTCTTACGACAGCCAAATTCTGGAAGGAATGTGTCCTTAGTGTTTGGACAGAGGTTTTCAATAAAAATCTCAAACATTTAAGCAGAACATTTTGCCAGCCCTAAGTACTGTTGCAGAGATGTCTGGCAGACAAGGCCTGAGAGATGAAGATTAGTTTAGATTGCTGTTTTTGAGAAATGTCACAAAAGCACTAAAAGGCTAGGTGCCCATTTACTCTTCTGCAGAAAGAGGTGCTCTCTGAGTTTCTCACCTAGCACATATAGTTGCACTGTCTGTAATGTCACTATCAGCAAGATCACAGGCAGCTTCCGACAGCAAAGATGGTGCAATCCAAACTCACTCTGAAAACAGATACACTGCCACTTCGGATGCCAGACAGAAACAGTTGCAATTGTCCATTCATCATCCAATCTGTTACAATCTCAGTCTTTTGGCTAAGATGAGATGGTTTGATTTGATTTAATATTGTCACATGTATTAGTATACAATGAACAAGTATTGTTTCTTGCACGCTATGCAGACAAAACATACCGTTCATAGAGAAGGAAAGGAAAGTGCAGAATGTAGTGTTGCAATCATAGCTAGGGTGCAGAGAAAGATCAACTTAACGTAAGGAATGGACACTGAGGGAGAATGTAACATGGCCAATGCACCTAATCAGCACGTCTTTCAGACTTCTGAACACTCTGGAGAGTCAGGAGATTAAGTACTCACAGCTGGATTCAAGCCTTTGATCTGTACTGGTAGCCGCATATTTATATTCAATTTCTAGTCAATGATAACTTCCAAGATGTTGATAGTGGGGATTCAGCATTGATAATGCTAATGAATGTCAAGAAGTGATCATTAGATCCTTTCTTGTTGGGATGGTAATTGCCTGGCACTTTTGAGGCACAAATGTTACATGCCACTTATCAGCCCATGCCTGAATTTTACCCACTTTTTGCTGCATTTGGACATGAATTACTTCAATATTTGAGAAGTCGCAAATGATGCTGAATATTGTGCAATCATCAGCAAACATCCCCACTTTGGGCCTTACTGCAGAGAGAAAGGCAGATACTAACCTACGAAACTTCTGCAGTGATGTCCTGTAGCTTAGATGATTGGCCTCCAATCATCACAATCATCTTCCTTTGTGCCAGTTATGACTCCAAATTCCCCAGATATATCCATGTCCTGTACACAAGGAAGTATGAATCCAACGCAGCCCCATCAGTCAACTCAGTCATCAGTAAACTGATGGGAAGAATCATCAACAATGCAATCAAGCAGTACTTGCTCAGCATTATATTTAATTTTGATACTTTATTGAGTTTTTAAATTCCATCATCTACTGTGGTGGGATTTGAACTTAGATCTCCAGGGCATTACCCTGGTCTCTGGATTTATAGGCAGATAAAACATCTCACAACACCAAAAGCTCGTGCTACCAAATAAACCTGTTGGACTTTAATCTGGTGTTGTGAGACTACTTACTATGCCTACCCTAGTTCAACGCCGGCATCTCCACTTCATTAATGGTCAAGTGACATTACTACCGTTCCACTATACAGTATAATGTTTAATCTCCAATAAGAGTCCCCATCCGTTCCCATTGCATTTACTCTGTTTAAGCACCAAATATAGCTTTCAAATAACATTTGAAACCTCAACGCAGCCAACCTAAAATACAGCAGCTCAGACCCTGATCAAGGGGAACTGGAGCGTGGAGGCGGTAACCAGGCATTCAACCATCCTCACCACACAGAACATCTATCTCAGGCCATGGCCAGGCTACTGGGGAGAATGAAGAGGTGGGGAATGGCAGCCAGGGGGAGCATAGTGGTTTGCATTACCGCCTTACGGGAACCTGGGTTCGATTCCCGGCTTAAGTCACTATCTTTGCACGTTCTTCCCATGTCTGCATGGGTTTCCTCCATGTACTCTGGTTTCCTCCCACAGTCCAATGATGTGCAAGTTAAGTGCATTGGCTATGCTAAGTTGTCCCTTAGTGTCATAGTATTCATAAGTTAAACAGACTAGCTAAGGTAAATATGTGGGGTTACAGGATTAGGTCCTAGATGAGAATATCGTGGGTATACACTCGATTAGCCGGATGGCTTCTTTCTGTACTGTAGGGATTCTATGAGATGCCCTCTCCCCAGCCACTAAGCCCTAGCCTCCCAGTGCCAATGTCGAAGTGGCCAGCTCCCAAAGAAGCCATCATTTCCCAGTCCCAGGCAATCCCAAATTCACCAATGGCAGCGCATGACCCCACATTGACAGCAGCATCCCACTACCAGCAGGTGACAATTGGGTCTGAATGCACAAGTGCACATTTGGCTTCAAGCCAAGCACAGTTGTGTTATCGCTGGGATACATCATCTAGCTGCAGTAAATCAACAAAAAAAACTCTCAGAAACCAATTAAAAACTACTTATTTCATGGTCTGCGGCAGATCACTTAAAAATTTAATTCCTTTCCATTTGCTAATCCATCTCTGCTAACCGTATAACCTCTGATTGATCTAAAATATCACAGGGAATCTGCCACTGTGTATCTACACAATATTGCCAAAACATTAAGAGGCTATAATTTCAGAATACCAACATGCTGTTTAAAGCACTATAAACAGCATGCTTTGTCTGTATAGCATGCAAGAAACAATACTTTTCACTGTATGCTAATACATGTGACAAATAATAAATCAAATCAAAAATAAAGCAAAACTCCATTTCACAAAATCTTGAAAGAAACAGCTTTTAGTACGAGCAAACTCTACCACAGTATCAAAGAACAAAGAACAAAGAGCAACACAGCACGGGAAACAGGCCCTTTGGCCCAACGGCCCAACGAGCCCACGCCGCCGTCCTAACGTCTTAATGACATATCCTTGACTTTAGGCTATGTCTATTGTTGAAGATTCCCATATAGGGACTAATATAGGGACAATTTGTTACCCAATCAGCCTAAGAGCACATTTTTGGGATGTGGGAGGAAACCGGAGCACCCGGAGGAAACCCACGCAACCACGGGGAGAACGCGCAAACTCCTGCAGACACAGGCCCAAATCCATGTGTCAGCACAGCAACAGCGATAGTCTCTGAGCTGTCATGTTGCCCATCAGATGGTCCAGTTTAAGCATACACTGATGACGTGAAGCACTAGACAACTCCTGAAGCAACCTCCAAGAGCAGCTCTCGCATGACATGCCGCATGCATGCCCCTTGTTGGTCAACAAGGTGGACCGAATTGCCTGCGGAAACATATCGCATACTGGAAACATCTGAACAGGCCTTTCAAGTGAACAGACCTGGTATGTGGCAATCACTTTAACAAAACAATAGCTGTACTTAAGAGGGTACAATGTTACTGCCCATACCTAACAATGCAGCTTCTCTCTCACTATTAGCAGTGCCTCATGAGACATGTGCTATCATATCTGTGCAGAACTCTTACATTTCAGAGAACCATCATATTTTACACATAACACACTCTTAAATAAAAATGTTTTCAAAACAAAATTCACATTAACACAGTCTCCTTCAGAGAGCACCAGTCATCCAGTCCCAGGACGTGCAGGTTTGGTGGACTGGCTTACTGGCTCAAAGTACGTAGGTTAGATGGATTAGCCGTGTTAAATGTGTGGGGTTACAGGGATAGGGCAAAGGTGGGGGTCAAGCTAAAATAACCTCAATAAGTTGGTGCCAAATGGCCCTTTCTGTACTGTAGGGTTTCTGCAATCCCACTGGAAAAGAGATGCAAACATGCTGTAGGCTTTGAACAGAATACTTTACACATTACCTATTCTAACAGTGGTAACAAGCTTGAACACAGGGTATATTTTTTTCAATATATTACTTTTCCAGAGTTTGGAGTGAAGAATGGTTCTTGGAGAAATTTATTTGCAAATAATTCAATGTTACAATGATTCTTCAAAACACAAAGGTACATAATAGATCCTCCAAAACCAAAGACGACAAAGAACTTTATGAGCTGAAAAATGAATGCAGCAGCATCCCAGACATCAGGTGACGACAATCAGGAAATAGGATCATCTCCAACTGCATCACCAACCCCCCTGCAGAATAGTGACACAATATCTGACTGAGTTCCAATATTCCACCCACCTCAGACAGGTTTGGACATAACACATGAGAAATTCAACAACTATCTTGAAGGTAGAGATTTACGACAGGGGTGTCTGACATCAATAGTGATCAAGGTAAAACTGCATTACCATTGTCCCTTCATTTTTCCAACAAACATAAGAACATAACAAATTAGAGCAGGAATTGACCATTTGGCTCCTCGAACCTGCCCCGCCAATCAATACAATCAAGACTCGATACAATCAAATACCATTATTCCAACAAAACTCACCTCCAAACTCTGTGGCCCAGTGCTTGGCTCTTCTCTCTGCCACTGGATTTAGACTTCCTAAAGCCACAGACCGCAATCAGCAAGGATAGGCAACAACACCTCCTCCATAATCATCCTCAACACCATTGCTCCAGAAGGCTGTGTTCTCAGTCCCTTACTATATTCCATATACACCTACTACTATGTGGCCAAATTACCCTCCAACTCAATTTTCAAGTTTGCTGACGACATCACTGTAGTACAGATTTCAAACAATATCAAGACAGAGTACAGGAATGAGATAAAGAATCTGGTGATTGGTGCAACAATAATAATCTCTCCCTCAATGTCAACAAAATGACATTGACTGTCATTGACATTAGGAAGCACAATGGATAACATTGTCTACATCAATGGGAATAAGTACAGATGGTTGAGAGTTTCAATTTTTAGGTGTCCATTTCACCAACAAGCTGACCTGGACCCTCCATGTGACTGCAATAGTTAAGAAAGTCCACCAAAGCTTCTACTTTCTCAGAAGGTTACACTTCTACAAATTTTACACTTGCACTATAGAAAGCATCTTTTCCAGATGTATCACAGCTTGATAAACTACAATTGGTTGTGAACATAGCCCAGTACATTATGAAAACCTGCCTCCCATCACTGACTCTGTCTACACTTCCCACTGCCTTGGAAAAGCATCCAACATAATAATCAAGGACTCCACACACCCCCCAGACATACTCTTTTCCAACTTCTTCCACCGGGAAAAAGATATAAAAGTCTGAAGTCACATGCCAACCAACTCAAGAACAGATTCTTCCCTACTGCCATCAGACGTCTGAATGGACCTATTATATATTAAGCTGATCTTTACCTACGTACTAATTCTGCATCCTCTCCTTTCTTTCTCCTCTATGTACTCTATGAATGGTAAGTTTGCGAAAGATACAATATCTTTCAGTATATCCCAATACAAGACAATAATTAACCAAATAAATCAATTCAAAAAGATTTGTCTTTTGCCTCAAATCCTTCATCCCACCTTCTCCCTATATCCCTGAGACACAAAGGATGTCTCTCAGCCTTAAAATTTCAACGACGAAGACCTAGTCCATCTAATGTTTAGAGCCACAGCAGATTGTAGATGATCTTCTCAGAAACGTAGTTTGGTTCCTTCACTGAATCAGCAAAATATGTTTCTGCAGACTTAATCATCTAAGCTGTATGATACGATTTTTACTGTCACAACATATTAATATAGTGAAAAGTATTTTGTCTCAAAGACTATACAGACAAAGCAAAGAGAGAAAGAAAGAGAATGCAGAATGTAATGTTACAGTCATAGCTAGAGGGTAGAGAAAGATCAACTTAATGTATGGTAGGTCCATTCAAAAGTCTGACAGTAGCATTGAAGAAGCTTTTCTTGAATCAGTTGGTGCATGACCTCAAGTTTTTTTTATGTTTTTCCTGACAACAGGTGGGAGAGAGAATATCTGGAATTTTATCACCCCGCCCACCACGGGAAACAGAGTGGGTGAGGGATGGGTCACGGGAAAGTCCGCTGACCTCGTGTGGGATTTTACAGTTTCGGGACGAGCGAAACCATAAAATCCTGTCCTATCTCTGGGGTGTTTGGGATCCTTGATTATATTGGTTGCTTTTCCGAGGTAGTGGGAAGTCAACTTTGGGAATCTGGCTTGCCTGATGGACTGGGCTATGTTCACAAACCTCTGTAATTTCTTGCAGTCTTGGGCATAGCAGAAGCCATACCAAGCTGTCATACAACCAGAAAGGATGCTTTCTATGGTGCATCTGTAAAAGTCGAGATTCGTAGCATACGTGCTAAATTTCCTTAAGACTCCTGAAAAAGCAGAGAAGACGTTGGTGGGCTTTTTTAGATGGTAACTACAAGCTTGACTTAACTTCAGCCAAATAAAGTGTATGCTGGTTGGGAAAAGGAGGCTCAGTGACAGCAAGAAATGTGGGAATATTTTGGGAATAAGAGGTAATTCTAGGTAAAATGATGTGTTTAGTTATTAATGTACCTAAGGTTCAGATTGTATATTAATCTTTACAGTTGTGTTCTTTTTACTTTAATAAATATTTTTATTAATTGTTTACATAACAACTGGACTACTTCCTCACTGGACTGTACATTGTTCCTCACATTATTCCAAACAAATCGTGGAATTCTATAGAATCTCTACAGTGCAGAAGGGGGCCATTCAGCCCACTGCATCTGCACTGACTACAATCCCACCCAGGCTTTATTCCTGTGAATATACACCATGAAGACCCAGTGGCTTTAAGTTAAGTTATCTTCTGGGTTTTGAGACACTCTTCACGGGAATATCAGCAGGGTTGTTAACACGTGATTTCCATTTCCTTATGGAAATATCTCCAAGATCTCAGAATCCAACTCAATGGTGAGGAGAAGAGCGTTGTGGTGACTGAGGGAGCTTTCTTTTTCATGAGTTATCTGTTTGCCACATTTTATTTCCACATCTGTACAAAATTAGTGAAGCACTTCCTGCATATAATTACCAACACGTTTTTAATTCCAGCAAAACACTTCCAATTTCTCATGTTAGTACTTTGAATTTGTTGCAGGTTACAACACAAGTAGCAGGAATCATGTAGGAGATAAATGTGCATATATATTGGGCAGTAAAATGTGACAAGATGACTAATTTTGTTTTAAAATAAAGCTTTTCACAAAGCTCTTCAAAAATCTCAAGAGTAAATTCAGAGCCAGAAGGTCCAGGTTCAGTCCAGCTCTGTAGTTGGTCAATTACAGCTACAGGTGCAATTCATGGGATGTGGGTATTGCTGCCAAAGCCATCATTTGTTACTTATCCCAATTGAAAAGGTGAACTGCCTTCTCAAACTGCTGCCATCCAACTGTGGTAGCTACATCTTGTTAGGAAAGGAGTCTTAGAATTTTGATCCAACAACAGTGAAGGAATGGCAATCTTTGGCTTGGAGAGGAATTTGCAGATGGCCACATGCCGTGCATCTTCCCTTGGCCTTCTAGGCAGTGCAGGTCACAAGTTTAGAAGATACTGTTAGAAGAGACTTGATGAGTTGTTATACTGCATCTTGTAGATGATACATCATTGGGGGAAGGAATTAATATCTCTGGATGGGGTGCCAATCAAGTGGGCTGCTTTATCTTAGAAAGTGTTGAGCTTCTATTTTGCTGTTGGATGTACATGCACCAGGCAAGGGGAGAGTATTCCATCACATTCCCAACTTGTACCTGTAGATGATGGATGGGTTGTGGGGAGCTCCCCATAGTATTCCCAGTCTCTGACCTGCTCTTGTAATCAGTGTATTTACACAGCTGGGGCAGTTCGGTTCCTGTCAGTGGTAATCCCAATGGATTACCAAAGGGGGAATTCAACAATGATAACGCTGTTGGAAATGGGAGACAGTTAGATTTTTCTTTGGGGAGATGGCCATTGCCTGGCACTTAAGTGGCAAGTAACATTTGTGCCACACTCAATGCATGCCTGAAATCTGTCGAGATTTTGCTACATATAGACACGGAAGCTTCATTAACTATGCAGTTATGAATGACACTGACTGTTGTGTATTTATATCAGCAAACATCCCCATTTCTGACCCTATTATGGAGAGAAGCTCATTGGTGAAACAGCTAATGATAGACGAAATCAACTGTCCCTGTGTAAACTGCAACAACGTCCTTTAACTGAGATGATTGGTCACTTACAAACATTACCATTTTCCTTTTGTGCTATGTATGACTCCAACCAGTGGAGATTCCCATTGATTCCAGTTTTGCCAGGACTCTTTAACCCCATTCTCGGTCAAACTCTGCTTTGATGTCGGGGCGGTCACTCTCAACTTCTCTCTTTTGTGGCTCTTTCAACGATTTTGGTGCTAAAACTTTAGCTTCAGGTGCACGGTGGCCCTGATGGAACCCAACATGTGTAATCAGTCAGCAAGCTATTGTTGTTTAAGTGCTGATCAAAGCCAGTGAGATCTTCCATCACTCTGCTGTTCATTGAAAGTAGACTGATGAAGCAGTAACTACGTGGGTAGCATCTATCTTGCCTTTTGCGTATTGGCAATTTTCCGCATTGTTAGGTAAATGCTATTGTTCTCCATAGAAATATAGGAGGTAGGAGCAGAAAGAACCTTCAAGTCTGCTCTGCTACTCATCACAATCATGGCTGATCATCCAACTCGATAGCCTAATCCTGCTGTGCTGCCTCCCAGCACCAGGGACCCGGATTTGATTCCTGGCTTGGGTCACTGGCTGTGTGGAGTTTGCACATTTCTCCCCATAATCTTTGATCCCATTTGCCTGAAGTGCTATATCTAACCATGTCTTGGATACATTCAATGTTTTGGTATCAACTCTGGTAATGAATGCCACCATTCTTTGGGTGAAGAAATGTCTCCTCATCTTTGTCGTAAATGGTCCACTCCAAATCCTCAGACTGTGCTTGTACTGGAACAGCTTGGCTATGGGCACAGCCAGTTCTGGAGCACAAGTCTTTGATACTATTGCCAGAATGCTATCAAGGCCTATAGCCTTTGCAGATTCAGTGCCTTCAGCTGCTTTCTGATGTCACATGAAGTGAATCAAATTGACCGAAACTGCAGTGCTGAAATCGATCATTCACTTGACACTTTGGCTGAGGATGGTTGCAAATCCAACAACCTTGTGTATCACACTGATGAGCTTTGAGCAATATACGATTCACAGAATGTGATTATCAGACTGATACTCTCCCAGTTTTGGCACAAGCCCAGCTGCTGGAAGGAGCAATTTGCAGGGTCGACAGAGCTGAGTGTGCCATTGTCATTTCCAGTGCCTAGGTCAATATCAGATGGTCCATCCAGTTTTATTTATTTTTAACTTTTCTGTAACAGTTAGTACAGCAGAGTGGCTTATGAGGCTACTTCAGAGAGGCAGTTAGAGTTCCACTGCTCTAGGTCTGGAATCACACATAGGCCAGACCAGATAAGGATGGCAGATTTCCTTCCCAGAAGAAATTAGTGAACCAGATAGGTTTTTACAAAATCTGATAGTTTCAGAGTCTTCTGCACTCATTTGGGATCAAGGGGTGGTGTGCGCCCTGATCAGTTTGATTCTTAGATGGCTGGTAAGCCCAGTGCACAATCTGCAGACTCGTGGGGCTGGTAGTGTTTTTGAAGGGTTGATACACTCTGAAGCCACCTCTGATTCCCAAAGAGGTTTACTGATGTTTTTGATGCTTTCTTCGATGTGCTTTCTTGGGTGAGGTTTCTCTGTTTGAGTCAGTTTTAACATGAGGCTCCCCCATGAGTCAAAGATGCTTTGAAAACATCATGGTCTCCATTTCCAAAACCAACCTTTAGTCCCAGATATTTTATCAATTAATTAAGTCTAAATTCCAACAGCTTCCCTGGTGGAATTTGAATCTGTTTCTCCTAAGTGTAACCCTGGGCCTCTGCATTTACTAGTCCAATAATGTTACCATCGAAAGATCAGGCTGATATTAAACAGCCTAGCATACGAAACACACAGAGGATTTTATTGGTTTTCTAAGCACACAAGAACTGCTGGTTCCTGGAATTGTACGTCACTCAGAGTCATGCCTTATAGGCATCATTTTAAAAGCACAGTTGCTATCATCTAGACTTGTTATTGGGGAGACTCTCACCAATTTCTACAGATGCACCATAGGAAGCATTCTTTCTGGTTGTATCACAGCTTGGTATGGCTCCAACCCTATCAAAGGTTATGAATGCAGCCCAATCCATCAAACAAGCCAGCCTCCCGTCCACTGGCTTTGTCTACACTTCCTACTGCCTTGGAAAAGCAGCCAGCATAATTAAGGTCCTTCTTCCATCGGGAAAAAGCTACAAAAGTCTGAGGTCACGTACCAACTGACTCAAAAACAGTACTTCCCCTGCTGCTGTCAGACTTTTGAATGAACTTACCTCACGTTGAGCTTTTTCTGCATCCTAGCTATGACTGTAACACTACATTCTGCACTCTCTCCTTTCCTTCTCTATGAACGGTAAGCTTTGTCTCTATAGCACAAGAAACAATACTTTTCACTGCATCCCAATACATGTGACAATTATAAATCAAATTAAATTAAAAAGTCACCTGAAGTTAACCAATAAACCAATAAGGATGGAGTCACAAATGCAAAGAACAAAGAAACACACTAATTTACAACAGGATTGAGCATATAAAATCTGCATTCCTATAGAGTTAATTTAATTTACACAGCAGCAAAATGTTACAACAATATATCAGAACACATACAGTTGGACTGAACTCCATTTATATTTTAAGCTAACTACTCCAAGTTGGTGGCGCACTAGTAATCCAGAGGACCAATTAATGCTTTCTTTCCTGTGGCATAGTAATGGCACCATGGTTAGTACTGCTGCCTCACAGCATCAGGGACCCGGGTTTGATTCCTGGATTGGGTCACTGACTGTGTAGAGTTTGCACATTCTCCCTGTGTCTTCATGGGTTTCCTCTGGGTAGTCCGGTTTCCTCCCACAGTCCAAAAATGTGCATGTTAGGCAGATTGGCCATACTAAATTGCAAACTTAGTTTCAGGGGGACTAGTTAGGGTAAATGCATGGGGTTCTGGAGATGGGACCAGGATGCGATTGTGGTCAGCGCAGACTCGACAAGCTGAACGGCCTCCTTCTGCACAGCAGGGATTCTAGAATTTTAGGATCTGTCTCAGATCTGTGTGTTAAATCAGGAGCGCTGAGGGATACACACAATTTGAGTCACTGTTTGTGTGGTTTGCATGTTCTCCCCATGTCTGCATGAGTTTCCACCGGGTTCTTCAGTTTCCTCCCACATCCAAGGACGTGCGAGTTAGGCGGATTGATCATGCTAAATTGCCTCTTAATTTCAGGAGGATTAGCTAGGGTAAATGCATGGGGTTCTGGAGATAGGGCCTGGGTGGGATTGTGGTCAGTGCAGACTCCATGAGCCAAATGTCTCCTGCACGGCAGGGATTCTGTGATTATAGATCACTGAACTGCTAGCCTACAAACTGAATGCAATGCTTAGGGCTCCCAGGTTCAAATTTCAATTCTTAAAATTAACAATCCAAGTCCATCCAATAAACAGAGCAACACTGCTACAGCAGTGACGTCAAGCTGAAACAGAGGGGATGAACAGTATTGCATGATGACTGAGAAATATCCAAGCTGTAATTACAGACCACGTGAGAGGGGAAGGTAAGAGTTTGGCGCCCCAACTTATCCAACAAGATCAAAAAGAGGGAACCAAGTTGCAAGATTCAGCCTGTTAATGCCAAAAGGGTGTCAAGCTCCCGTGCAATCTGTATGACCTAGTGTGACCATATAAACCTGAATGCATGACTTAGCGTAAATAACAGAGATACATGCTCTATACGATACTGAGGAGATGCATGTCAATGACAAGTTAAACCAGTGATGGGCAATCTGCAGTCCAGGGGCCACATGCAACCTTCGAGGTTGAGTGTGGCCCACCAGACCTTCACATCTTGCACAAAATGTAGTGTTACAGTCATTCTGCCCCATTTCACTGGTTTCCATGCCCTCCTTCTGCATCCTATCAAATGTGAATATTACAAGATAATACTGGAAAATCTCAGCAGGCCAGGCAGCATCCATAAGGAGAGAAAAGAGCTGACATTCCGATAACCCTTTGTCAAAGCTAAAATGCATAGAAAGTGGGAGATATTTATACTGTAGGATGAGGGAATAAAAGGTGAGTCATAGCCACAAAGCCAAGGGAAAGGCTGCTAATGGCTATGACTCATCTTTCATTCCCTCACACTGCAGTATAAATATTTCCCACTTTCTATGTCTTTTAGCTTTGACAAAAGGTCATCTGGGCTGAAAATATAAGCTCTTTTCTCTCCTTACAGATGCTGCCAGACCTGCTGAGGTTTTCCAGCATTTTCTTTTTTGGTTTCAGATTCCAGCATCCGCAGAATCCAACACAAACAATTCTTTGTCTTCACCACTTCATGTTGTTGACAATTGTATTAACGTACGAATGATGAAGCATTTCCCATAACTTATGAAATATTTGGCACATATTAAATGTATTTGAGCCTTATTCAAGGGTCATTACTCATGAATACACTCGAATTTAACCTTGCGGCCTACTGAAATGGAGGAGAACCACTCAGGCAGGCCATTTGCTAGCCTGGGTTGCGAAGCACCGAGTTAAGCTGAGGCCCTATCAGTCCATTCAGGTGGATGTAAAAGATTTGAAGAAGGGCAGGGGAGTTATCCTCGGTGTCTTGGCTGATCCCTCAATCAACATTACAAAAAAAAACATCCAATCATCATCCCATTGCTGTCTATGGGAGTTTTCCATGGTGTTCAGGACAATGGCAGTGATTACGGTAAGACGCCTCAACTGCCTACAGTGTCATACGTGGGAGTTCCTAGAGGCAAGACATCTCCCGAAAGTCCACATATGCGTCAAGCGTTTGGAGCTGCAGTGTCTGAGGGCTCGGGTCAAGCAACTAGAGCAGTGATTGGAAGATGCCTTTTTAGTCAGGGAGAACAAGGCAATAATGGAACGGAGGCATAGTAAGATGGTGGACCCAGAGCCTTAGAATGGGGAACCTGACCCTTACAGGTGGATTACTGTAAGGAAGGGGGAAAAGGAGAGGGGAGACAGTCCAAAGACATCCCCAGTGGCAGTCCCCCAAAATATCGAGGCGGAGGGATAAAAAAGGTAAGGCAGGAGAACGAGAGTACCTTGGAGGGGAGGAAGGGGGCTAGAAGGGAGATAGTGGTAGGGGACGGGAGGGTTAAAGGAATAGATAGGCAGTTCTGTAGTCAAAGGCGGGACTCCAGGATGGCAGTTTGCCTCCCTAGAGCAGGAGTGCAAGATGTGTCTGACAGTGTAGATGGCATTTTGAAGGGTGAGGGGACCCAGGCAGATGTGATTATTCACGTAGGAGAGAAGGATGTAGGAAGGAAGAGCAGGGAGGACATACGAAGCCAGTTCAGGGAGTTGGGGGGTAAGCTGAAGAGCAGAGCCTCCAGAGTGGCGATCTCAGGGCTGCTACCAGGACCATGTAACAGCGGGGCAAGGAGAAATGAGATCCTACAGCTGAATGAGTGGCTGAAGGATTGATGTAGGGCAGAGGGTTTCATATTTGTGGATAACTGGGAAGTATTTGTGAAAGAAGGGCACCTGTATACAAGGGGCGGGGAACATTTAAATGGGAAAGACGTGAATATCTTAGCTGGGAGGTTAGCTGGAGTGTTTCGGCAGGGTTTAAACTAATATGGAGGGGGGAGAGACTGAGTCTGATAGCTCGGTAGAGAGCGAGATGGGAGATAAAGTAAGCTTGGATGAGAAGAAATACACCAGGGAGAAGGAGGTTCCAAGTGGGTTTGAAGTCTGGAGTGTGTCTGTTTCAACGCGAGGAGCATAACAGGAAAAACGGATGAACTTAGGGCCTTAATGTTTGCGAGGAACTTGGACGTGGTTGCAGTGACGGAGACGTGGTTAAAGGAAGGGGAGCAGTGGCAGCTGAATATTCCTGGGTATAAGTGTTTCAGGCGTGACAGAGGAGAGTCCAGAAGAGATGGGGGAGTGGCGTTGTTAGTTAGGGAGAGCATCACAGCACAGGGAGGACAACAGAGGAGTTAGGTGTGGAGTCGCTACGGGTGGAGTTGAGGAATAGAAAGAGGGCGATTACTATGTTAGGGGTATATTATAGGCCACCCAACAGCCCGCGGGTAGTTGAAAAAGGCATATGTAAAGACATTTTGGATAGGTGCAGAAAGAACAGTCATTATTGTGGGAGATTTTAATCTCCCTAGGGTGGATTGGAAGGTACCAGGAGCTGGGGGTTCAGACAGGGAGGAATTTGTAAAATGTGTACTGGAAGGATCGTTGGAGCAGTATGTGGCTAGCCCGACTAGAGAGAGGGCTATATTGGATGTAGTTCTGAGTAATGAGCTAGGGCAGGTGGTAAGGGAACATGTGGCTAACAATGACCACAATTCTGTCTACTTTAGGATACAGATGGAAAAGGACGCTTGGTGCCCTAGGGGCAGGGTGCTGAATTGGGGGAAGGCTAACTACGGTCAAATTAGGCAGGAACTTATGAAAACTGATTGGGAATGGTTGTTCAAGGATAAGTCCACACTAGGCATGTGGGACTCTTTCAAGGGAATACTGAAAATGTTGCAAGAAAGATATGTGCTGGCTAAGAGGAAGGATGGGAAAGGTAGGATTAGAGAGCCATGGACTACTAGGGATATTGAAGACTTGGTTAGGAAGAAAAGAGAGGCGTATATTAGATCAAAGCAGCTGGAAACGGAGAGAGCATTGGAGGAATACAGAGAGAGCAGCAGGGAGCTCAAACAGGGAGTTCAAAGGGCAAAAAGGGGCATGAAACGGTTTTGGCGGATAGGATTAAGGAAAATCCAAAGGCTTTTTACTCCTATGTTAGGAATAAAAGGGTGGTTAGAGGAAAAATCGGACCTCTTAGGGACAGAGGAGGGGAACTGTGCTTAGAGCCCGAGGGAATGGCGGAGATCCTGAATGAATACCTTGCGGCGGTATTCACGAAGGAGAGTGGCTTGTTGACAGCTCCTGTCTCTGAGGGAGCTGTGGACCAGTTAAGGCAAATATCCATACCAAGGGAGGAAGTGTTAGAGCTTCTAGGCAGCATTAAAACTGATAAATTTCCGGGGCCTGATGGCATTTATCCCAAGCTGCTTAGGGAGGTGTGAGGTGAAATTGCTGGGTCTCTGAGGCAAATCTTTGTCTCTTCTTTGGACACAGGTGAGGTCCCAGAGGACTGGAGAATAGCTGATGTTGTACCATTGTTTAAAAAGAGTAATAGGGATAACCCTGGAAATTATAGGCCGGTGAGTTTGACGTCAGTGGTAGGGAAGCTGTTGGAGAGGATTCTTAGAGATAGGATGTATAGTCACTTAGAGTGTTGCGATCTGATTAGGGATACGCAGCATGGATTTGTTAAGGGGAGGTCGTGCCTTACAAATCTGGTAAAATGTTTTGAGGAGGTGACGAAAACGGTCTGACGAAGGGCGAGCCGTTGATGTCGTCTATATGGATTTCAGTAAGGCGTTTGACAAAGTCCCTCATGGGAGGTTAGTTGAGAAGGTCAAGGCTCATGGGATACAAGGACAGGTAGCTAGATGGATAAGTAACTGGCTTAGTAATAGGAGACAGAGAGTAATAGTGGAAGGGTGTTTTTCTAGCTGGAGGTCGGTCACTAGTGGTGTGCCGCAGGGCTCAGTACTGGGACCTCTTTTATTTGTTAAATATATAAATGACTTGGAAGAAGGAGTATGCGGAGTGATCAGCAAGTTTGCAGACAATACAAAGATGGCTGGACTTGCGGATAGTGAGAGCATTGTCAGGCGATGCAGCAGGACATAGATAGGCTGGTAGCCTGGACAGATAGATGGCAGATGGAATTCAATTCTGATAAATGCAAAGCAATACATTTCAGGAGAAAGAATGTAGGGGGAAGTATATGATAAAGGGTAGACCTATTAAGAGTACAGAAACGCAGAGGGACCTGGGGGTGCAGATGCATAAGTCTCTGAAGGTGGCAGAGCAAGTGGAGAAGGTTGTGAAGAAAGCATATGGTACGCTAGCCTTTATAGGAAGGGGTATAGAGTACAAGAGCTGGCCTTTAATATTGCAATTGTATAAAATATTGGTTAGACCTCATTTGGAATACTGCGTCCAGTTCTGGCTTGGGTGTAGAGAAAGATCAACTTCATGCGAGGTAGGTCTATTTAAAAGTCTGATGGCAGCAGGGAAGGAGCTGTCCTTGAGTCAGTTCGTACATGACCTCACCTTTTTCCTGACAGAAGAAGTTGGAAAAGAGTATGCCCAGGGTGCATGGGATCCTTAATTATGCTGGCTGCTTTTGTGAGGCAGTGCGAAGTGTAGACAGAGTCAGTGAATGGGGGGAGGGGATGCTAGTTTGAATGATGGATTGGACTACGTTCATGACCTGTGGTAGTTTCTTACTGTCTTGTACAGGACCATATCAAGCTGTGATACAACCAGAAAGAATGCTTTCTATGGTACATCTGTAAAAGTTGGTGAGAGTCGTAGCTTTCATGTCAAATTTCCTTAGTCTTCTGAGAAAGCAGAAGCATTGGTGGGCTTTTTTAATTATAGTGTCGGAAAGGACTACTACCGGAAGGACGTGGAGACTCTGGAGAGAGTGCAGAGGAGGTTTACTAAGATGCTGCCTGGTATGGAAGATCTGAGTTACGAGGAGAAGTTAGGCAAATTGGGGCTATTTTCCTTAGAAAGACGTAGACTTAGAGGAGATCTAATAGAGGTACACAAGATTGTGAGGGGTATAGATAGAGTAAACAGGGTTAAGCTTTTTCCTAGGATGGACTCAAATAGCACAAGGGGTCATGGGCTTAGGGTGGGGGGGGGGGGGTGGTAAGGTACAATTTGGATGCTAGAGGGAGTTTTTTTCATACAGAGGATGATGGGGGTATGGAACGCGCTGCCAAGTGGTGGAGGCAGGCACTCTGGAGTTATTTAAGAGATACTTAGATGGGCACATGAACAGAACGGAAATGGAGGGGTATAGAAAACTGATTTAAAATAGGAATCATGAGTCTTGGGAAGTGTGTAAATAGATGATGATATTGATGTGTTTGTTTTTATCCTACAGGTACTTTGGTCCACCTTGTTGTCTAACGAGGGGCATACACGCGATGGATCGTGAGAGGGCTGCTCTTGGATTTTGAGAGTATCCTAGTGCTTCACATCGTTAGTGTACACTTGACCTGGACCATTTGATGGGCAACATGACAGCTCAATGACTATCGCTGTCGTGGGTTTTCTCCGGGTGCTCCGGTTTCCTCCTACGTCCCAAAGATGTGCTTTTAGGCTAATTGGCAGAACAAATTCTCCCTAAATTGTCTCAAATTTGGTTTCAATCCATCGACCTATAAACATAGACAGGGATCACGGGTAGAAATGGGAACATCGAGGTGACAGCGCGGGCTCGTTGGACCGAAGGGCCTGGTTCCGGTGCTGTTTTGTTCTTTGTTCAAACTGGCTGTCACATTCCAATATGACAATAGTGATTACACATTAAAAATACCCAACTGGCTGAAAAACTATTCGTGAAACCCAATAATTGGCTATATAAATCCAATTACATAGATTAATTAAATTCAAAATATATAGATTTCTTTTACTTTTACCTTTTGTGTTACTTTTTCTTAAACTTCACGTTTTTAGGTTCCAGATCACCAACAACTTATCTTGGTCCCACTCCCATGCCGACACTATAATTAAAAAAGCCCACCAATGCTTCTGCTTTCTCAGAAGACTAAGGAAATTTGACATGAAAGCTACAACTCTCACCAACTTTTACAGATGTACCATAGAAAGCATTCTTTCTGGTTGTATCACAGCTTGATATGGTCCTGTACAAGACAGTAAGAAACTACCACAGGTCATGAACGTAGTCCAATCCATCATTCAAACTAGCATCCCCTCCCCCCATTCACTGACTCTGTCTACACTTCGCACTGCCTCACAAAAGCAGCCAGCATAATTAAGGATCCCATGCACCCTGGGCATACTCTTTTCCAACTTCTTCTGTCAGGAAAAAGGTGAGGTCATGTACGAACTGACTCAAGGACAGCTCCTTCCCTGCTGCCATCAGACTTTTAAATAGACCTACCTCGCATTAAGTTGATCTTTCTCTACACCCAAGCTATGACTGGAACACTACATTCTGCACTTTGTCCTTTCATTCCCTATGAATAGTATGCTTTTGTCTGTATAGAATGCAAGAAACAATATTTTTCACTATATACTAATACGTGACAATAATAAATTAAATTAAATTAAATGCTGTTCACAAGCAGGGTTTTTCAGCTGGCAGGCTATCCACACCGCCACTCAAAGGTGTTGATAGGGAACAGATCCCCAGCCCCACCACACTGTCGTTTACAGCTCAGAGGACTATTAGTTGGCTGTAAAGGGGATGTTCCATCGCCCAATCAGGTGGAAATCCAGCTTCAGAGAGCAGTCAGCCAAAATGATTGGCTGACAGATGTGTGAACCCAGCAGCACCACCACCAGCATAGGACACTGCTGGGACTGCAAGCAGTCCTCAGAGTGCTTGCAGCCCACAAGACCAGGAAAATGCATGGTCCTAGACAGCAGGGGAATGCCCAAAGCTAGTGAGGAGGGGGGAATGGGGTCTTAATGGAAACATCAGATGGGGAGGGAGCACTGTGGCGTGCGATGAGGAGGGAAGGTGAGGTGCAGACCTTGCGGGCAGTGCCCTACATGGAAAAGGAGTCAGTGATGGAATTGCCCGCACCCCTTTCTTACCCGAGGCACAAGCAAGGTGGCACAAAAAAGATCAAGAGTACAGCATTGAGTTAAAGGATCAGCCATTAGCACTGATCTTTCTCTACACCCTAGCTATAACTGTAATACCATATTCTACACCCTCTCCTTTCCTTTCTCCTTATGTACTCCAAACAATACGTTTTGTCTATATAGCGCACAAGAAACAATAATTTTCAAAGTTAAAGTTTATTTATTAGCCTCGTAAGTAGGCTTACATTAACACTGTAATGAAGTTACTACAAAAATCTTCTAGTCGCCATACTCTGGTGCCTCTTCAAGTATACTGAGGAAGAATTTAGCATGGCCAGTGCTCCTAACTTACACATCTTTGGCCTGTGGAAGGAAATACCCCACCACAGACACAGGAAGAACATGCAAACTCCACAAAGACAGTGACCCAAGCCAGGAAATGAACCTGGGTTCCTGCTGTCGGTGTACCACTGTATCCAAACAGATGTGACAATAATAAATCAAATCAAATGATCATACTGAATGGTGAAGCAGGCTCAAAGGGCTCAATGGACTACCCTTGCTCCTATATTCAACACATAGTAAGTAGTCTCACAACACCAGGTTAAAGTCCAGCAGATGTACTCGGTAGCACGAGCTTTCAAAGGGCTGCTCCTTGGCATTCACCTGATGAAAGAGCAGCACTCGGAAAGCTCATGCTATCAAATAAATTTGTTGGACTTTAACCTGGTGTTGTGAGATTACTTACTGTACCTACCCCAATCCAATTCCAGCAACTCCACATCATGCCTGCATTCTATGTTCCTATGATCTGTCAGGCTCCCTAACCCAGGTACCCAAATCCCTCCCAATCGCTGTAAAAATTACAACTGGTGGGAAACAACCAAGGCCTCATGGGGGTGAAGGGCAGGCAAGCCACCTAAAGCCTTGGTCCACTGCCCATCCATCCCACAAAATGGGATTGTGGGATTATCATAAAATGGGGGCTAACAAGAAGATGGCAAAAAGGCTACCCCAGGGACTTTAATGGTCTAGTTATAAACAGATTACAATATTGTGCACCTTTGAGTGATCTGGCAAGACCAACGCAGAAGATGCTTCCCAAATGAGTTTATTTTCTTTTTTGTGCATTATTACGAAGCACTTACTCATCGCTAGCTCATCTACACAACGAAAATGACTCTATGTCAATGATCGTGCTCAATAAATTTGTTGTTTATAGCATAGGTGATGACTAGTGTCCCAAAGGGCGTGACACAGGCTTTGCAGAACAAGTCTCTGGTGTTTACTGAGTAAAATTAGAGCATAATTGTCTGCTATCGTTTTTCATTAACATACATCAGTGCCCTATCCAAATGAAAAATATATTTTTTCAGAACAATTTATAACCCCTGAAGTTGTTGAAGCCTGCATTTTTCAGAAAATCTTTGCACTCAATAAGACGAACATCAGTGGTAGAGAACAAAAATGTTTTGGTATCCAATATTAAGGCAATGTCAGAAAAGATGCAATACAGAATGTTAAACACATAAAAAGCTAAATACAGCAGACACTAAAAATGTGAAATATGGGTTTCCCTCCAAGCTTATTCTCTGCACTGCATTGTGGTGGTTAGCACTGCTGCCTCACAGTACCATGGTCCCAGGTTCAATTCCTGCCTTGGGTCACTGTCGATGTGGAGTTTGCACATTCTCCCCATGTTTGTGTGGGTTTCCTCCAAGTGCTCTGGTTTCCTCCCACAGTCCAAAGATGTATGGGTTAGGTTGATTGGCTGTGTTAAATTGCCCTTAGTGACAGGGAGACTAGCAGGGTAAACGTGTGGGGTTGCAGGAATAGGTGGGATTGTGGTCAGTACAGACTTGAAGGAGGTCATTCAGTCCATCTATGATACAATCACTCTCTGAGATACAGACACAACATTGTCACTGGATTAGCAATCTAGAGATCCAGGGTAATGTTCTGGGGACTCGGGTTCCAATCCCACCACAGCAGATGCAAAAATTTAATTTAATAAAAATCTGGAATTAAAAATCTAACAATGAAACTATTGTCGATTGTCAGAAAAAAATTCACATGGTTAACTCAGGGAAATCTGCCATCCTTAACCAATCTGGCCTACATGTGATTCTAGATCCACAGCAAAGTGGTTGTCTCTTAAATGCACTCAGAGATGGGCAATAAATACTGACCTAGCCAGCAAAGCCAACATCCCATGAATAAATACAAAAAAACATAATGGATACCGTGAAAATGTTCCATCAGAAATCAGAAACTGGCCATTTCTTCATTGTTGCCGGGTCAAAATACTGGAATTGCTTCCCCAACAGCACCATGGCTATTCCAACACAATACGGGCTGCTGTGGTTCAAGAAGGCAGCTCACCTTCTCAAGGGGCAATTAGGAATAGGCAATAAATGGGGGTGGGGGTGCTTGTTGATGTTACCGAGTTGAGTTAAAAACAAAGAAAACCCCAACTACCTCCAACTTCCAGTTTTATCATAGGCAGGTTAGGGGCAGAATGTTAGCCCGATCTACAGAAATAGGCCAGTCATGAAAAGCCTTAATACAACTGGATGCCTAAGATTTTCTCTTGGTTACAGATTTAAAGCTGGCTACATTTCCCAACTCTCTGAAAGAAGACCAATGGCTGCATGGAAGTGTGAGATATTTTTCCAGCACTGCTTATGGACCAAGAGATGAGTGCTTCCCCATCCAATCCACCAAGCTTACCAGCAACCTTACAGATCATGTCCAATTCCACCCTGCAACTCCTGCCCATCTCCTTCTAGATTCCCATTTCATTTTCATGTCTGACTTCCACACCACAATGTCCATCATCCTTTAATATCTCATTCCACCCTCTTGGGCATCTGTCTGGAATCCTCCCTAATGTTCAACTGCCTTCGCCACTCCCTCCCACTGCAAACCCTCCCCCACCGCCATCACCCATGCCCTACAGCGTTCAAGGAAGGTAGGTGCAGCTGAGGTTGATCAATCATCATCTTATTGAACAGCAGAGCAGGTTCATACAGCCTTCTCCTGTACCTATTTCTTACACTGTCCGATCACTCCCCACCCTTTAATGTTTGACCCTGATGATGCCCAAGACTCCTGAAGTCTGACTCAATCTCCCCCTCACCCCCACCCCAACAACTGAACCCTGACAGCAGCCTGAGAAACATTCAACATACTTAAACAGGCCCCTCAATTAAATTCAGTCAGATTTTCCATCTACTAACTCTCTCCTGTATCCTCACCATAAGCAAATCCATAAAATTCGCTGAAGTTACCACATCTGCCATGTGGCAAGTTTGCCAATTTGGTACAAATTTCTGCTGCAATATTAGCATTTTCTTTGGCGTGAAATGAATATTAAAAACTAATTTGCATCGGACCCAAAAAAAAGCCAAAAGAGAAGAAATTTTCACTAGGTTAGGGGATGAAGATTTTAAGATCATAAAACAATTATCAACGAAGAAGGCTGTTCTGCCCATCTTTTAGCGCACTCATCCTCAATTTCATAGCGCACAGCTTGTAACAAAGAACTCAAGGTTTTCATTTCACTAACTGAAGCTAGCACGAGGGGACACAGCTTTAAATTAAGGGGTGATAGTTATAGGACAGATATCAGAGGTAGGTTCTTTACCCAGAGGGTGGTTAGGGAGTGGAATCCCTGCCTGCGGCAGTTGTAGATGCGCCAAGTTTGGCGGCATTTAAGAGGTTAGTTGATAAGGATATGGAAGAGAAGGGAATGGTTCAGTTTGGAGGGTCATTGCTTTTTATATTGGTCGGCGCAACATCGAAGGCCGAAGGGCCTGTTCTGTGCTGTAATGTTCTATGTTCTATGTACCTGGAGACGAATTTCAAATGTCATTCGTTCTGTCAACTTCAGAATATTTGTGTCAAATTTATCTTCCACAAGTTTGAACCTATTATCCTGTGTCTCATTCACAATTTGATTGAATGTAATATTGCAAATTTACTTCACCCACTGATTAAATGTTACTCATTGAGATTATCTTCCAGGTATTTTCGTTCTATCTTGAAAAGTCAGAGTTTCATCAATCTTTGCCATTAACTCAGCCTCTGACAGCAGAAGTCAACATTCAGTTATTGTTTGCATTGCCTCTAATGCTACAGAAGTGCAGTCTGACCACCACATTGTACAATTTCATTGCAAGGATCCAAGCCAATGAAGCAGATGCCAAAACACAGAGCTTTTCTTTACTGAGACAGTTTATTCTCAGTCTCAGCTCTCCACCCACACAAACCAGTGTCCCAGTTACCCCCAATTTATAGCAGGAATATGCTGATATAAATGTCTGCATGGTCATGGGTTCCATGACGCCAGTGCTCCGGCTGAAGGCAAGACCTCGGCCATGTAGTGAGAAAAATCACAAAGTTGGCTACTTGGCACATAAAAAAGTTACGTGGGAGACAGATATTAAGCAGGCACTGACTTTTAGTGCAGACAGCTACTTGAAACTAAGAACATGCAGGACAGACAGCTATTTAAAGTTAAACATGCAGGAATCAGATACTGCAGGAAGCCAGTAGAGAGCTTGAGGCACTTATAAGACAAGGACAGACCTGAGACAATAAGGAGGTTAGCCATAAATGGGAAAGGGAATACGTAAATGCAAAAAAAAATTACTGTACGTACAGACCGAAACTAAGTCATTGATAGTCACTGATAGAGGAAATTTATCCATTCTATAAAACCATGCAATGTTAAATTCCAATGTCTGAATATGTTAAACTATCAATCCTACTCATCTGTAACAATGTGTTAAATGGCTAATGTCCAGACTATCCATTGTCTCAAAGGTATAAAAATAAACCGTTCCTATTATATTATTGAGAGAAGGTAGCTGCCCAGTACTGTGGAGTGCCAGTGCTTTTTCTCCATGAAGCTTCATTAAATAAAACTGTATTGTTGTACCCCCAGTCTGACTCCAAAGCGGTAATTTCCCACAACAGCCAATTGCTCAAGCTCCTTCCTGGGCCATTTTCTTGGCAGTTTTTGGCAATGGTAGTTTATCTTCACAAATGCCTTCCATTCCCTGGGGCAGAGCAAGGAAACAGGTCCCAGATCTAACTTAGCCAGAATGGGAGTCAATCCTAAGCCGTTGGCATTATTGTGAACCACACACAAATCACTGGGGCAACTGGGGCTTGTGTTCAAAGATAAATCGTGCTTGATAGCTAACACACAAGGTGGGCCAAGGGCCTTTATCTAAGCAGCAAAAGCACTATCACCTGCTTTTCTTAAGTTTAATAAGTAACTGACATTAACAAACCTTAACAATATAATTGATAAGATATTGACAACTTCCTTTGTGTGACAGAATGCACACAGTGCAGAAGGAGGCAATTCAGTCCATCAAATCTGCACTGACTCTCTATCTTACTCGGACCCTCTCCCCCACCCTATCTCCATAATCCCACACTTATCACAGCTAATCAATCTAATCTACATATCTTGGAACACCACAGGGCAATTTAGCATGGTCAATCCACCTAATCCGCACATCTTTGGACTGCAGGAGGAAACCGAAGCATCCAGAGAAAATCCACACAAACACCGAGAGAACGTGCAATCTTCACCCAGACAGTGCTGCAAGTCGGGAACTGAACCCAAGTCCCTGATGCTGTGAGACACCAGTGCTAACCACTGTGCCACCCCTTTTACTGTGACTTTGTTGATTGTTACTCTACACACGTTGAACAAGCTGATTGTAGAATCCATCACGACTCCTCCATCACTGTTACCTCTTGCTTTAGTATTTAGTGTTGGGATGGCACGGTACAGAGTGGTTCGCACTGCTGTCTCAGCACCAGGAACCCGGGTTTGATTTCCGGCTTGGGTGACTGTGCGGAGTCTGCACATTCTCCCCATTTCTGCATGGGTTTCCTTCGGGTGCTCCAGTTTCCCCTCTCAATCCAAAGATGTGCAAGTCAGGTGGATTAGCCATGATAAATTATCCAGTAGTGTAAGTGGGATTAACAGGATAAATAAATGGGGTACAGAGATAGTATCTGGGTGGGATCATTGTCAGTGCAGACTTGACAGGCCGAATGGCCTCCTTCTGCACTGCTGGGATCCTGTGATTCAATATCATCGCTGGAGTACGTGTTTCACCCATTTTTCCCAGCCACATACAAGTCGTCTCAGTATTAAATTACAACTGCATTATTCTACCCACGTACATACTTCATCTAACTGGTCCTGTGATTTCTGAGCTGCCTCCTTCAATTCTCAGAATGCAATGTACTAACCCACTACACGCACAACCCTTCTCTTCAGATTTGGCAATTTGCAAACACAAACAGAAATTCTGAAAGTTAAGAAGCTCAAAGTTACTTTTAATGAACAATCACATTGAAAGCCATGGCAGGTCAATACAGAACACCCAGCTGTTTGTGCATCCCCAGAGAAAGCCATTCAGCCTATGATACAGCAAGATATATATTCTTTGTGGGTTTATACATTCCCCGTGTCTGCATGGGTTTCCTCCAGGTGCTCCAGTTTCTCCCACAGTCCAAAGACATGTGGGTTAGGTGGATTGGCCACATTCTCTATTGGTCTGTTAGTATCAGGGAAGTTAGCAGGGTAAATACATGAGAGGTTAGGGAGATAGGATCTGGATAGGATTGTTGTCAGTGCAGGTTCAATGAGCTGAATGGCCTTTTTTTGCACTGCAGGGATTCTATGATTTTATTCTATGAACTGACATGATATCTCAGCCAATTTATCACAATCCACAATTTTATCTCACATTTCGAATAACTGTAAAAATAACAAACTTTTATTTAAAACAAGGTGTCACAACTGGTTTCCTCACAAGGCATAATATTAAATTCTATTAGAGGTTAAACCAATAATCATCACCTGCCTTTAAGGAGGCAATTTAGCTCAACAATTGTCAAAGCATTGTTGAAATACTAACAACGCCTCTAATTTCTCAGAAGACTAAGGAAATTTATTTTGTCAGCTACAACTCTTACCAACTTCTGCACCATAGAAAGCACTCTTTCTGGTTGTATCACAGCTTGTTACGTGTCTTGCTCTTACCAAGACCACAAGAAACAGCAAAAGGTCATGAATGTAGCCCAATCCATCACGCAAACTAGGCTCCCATCCACTGATTTTGTCTACACTTCTTTTGCCTTGAAAAGCGGCCAGAGTAATCAAAACCCCACACACTTTGGACATTCTCTCTTCCATCTTCTTCTATTGGTAAAAAGATACAGAAGTCTGAGATCATAACTTAAAAACACCTTCTTCCCTGCTGCCATCAGACTTTTGAATGGATTTAACTTGCATTAAGTTGATCTCTCAGTACACCTTAGCTATGACTGTATCACTATATTCGGCACTCTCTCCTTTTCCTCTCTATGAATGGTATGTTTTGTCTGTATAGCGTACAAGAAACAATACTTTTCACTGTACACAAATGCATGTAACAACAATAAATCAAATCAAGTGGGTTCAAATACCATCACAGCAGCTGGTGGAATTTCAATTCAATATACAAATGTTAGCTTCGTCAGTGGCACCCTCATCCCATGAAAGAATAAAGAAATAAAAAGATCAGGTAAGTGCTCTGTGGGATGGGGAACACAAGGAGATTGTTTCCAACAAAAAATACTCTATAGTGGGTGAGTCGGATCATCCTTAAAATACAGAGATGAGAAGAAACCTTTTCTTTCAGAGAGTTGAGAGTATTTGGAACCCTCTGCCTCAGAGGCAGTGCAAATGGGGGGGGGGTCATTAAATATTTCCTAGGCGGAAATAAATGGGTTCTTGTTGGGCAAGGGTTGAAGATCACCAGGGGTAGATGGGGAATGTGGATCATGAATCAGGCTTGAAGGACCAAACTGCCAACTTCTAACAGAGTGGCATAGTGGTTTGCACTGCTGCCTCACAACGCCAGGGACCAGGTTCAATTTTGGGCTTGGATCACTGCCTGTACGGCATCTGCATGTTCTCCCCATATCTGTGTGGGTTTCCTCCAGGTGCTCCGGTTTCCTCCCACGGTCCGAAAGACATGCTGGTTAGGTCCACTGGCCATGTTAAATTCTCCCTCAGTGTACCCAAGCAGGCACTGGAGTATGGCTACTAGGGGATTTTCACAGTAACTTCATTGCAATATTAATGTAAACCTACTTGTAATTAATAAACTTACTTTTGTACTCCTATTTCATATGTATATTTGAATATAGATAACTGCAATGCCTCCGCTTTTTTCACTTCAAGTTCTTAACCATTTTTTCATGTGTTAAGGAAAGTAGCAATGACTAAAACGCAGATAAAAATCGAGTCTTATTGGCTCGCTATTTCAACTAACACAGCAAACTTATATTTCAATGACTACTTGCAAGTAGTAAAACAACAAAAGGTGCTTTTACAGGAACATGAACCAACAAACATCAACATCAAGCCACAGAGGAGAATTAAGACAGATAATCAGAAGTCCATGTCAAGGAGCAGATGAAAGGAGAGGTAGAAAGATTTAGGGAGAGTAAATCCAGAGCTCAAGACCGAAGGAAGCTGCAATGTCCACTAATGATGCGGCCTATAATGAACAAGAAGCTGGAATTGAAAAGTCACAAGACTGTGGATTAGTCAGCCATGTGTTCACATCCAGTTCTAGAACCTGGAGCATAAATCCAGGCTGACACTCACGTGGGAGTGCTGCACTCTCAGAAATGCTGCTATCTGAATAAACCATTAGGTTGAGGCTCCGCTTACCTTCTTGGATGCATTTATAAGATCCTGTGGCATTATTTGCAAATAAAAAGTCCCATTGACCTGGCCAATATCTAGCCTTCAATCATTATCACCAAAAACAGATTAGAAAATCATAGAATCCTTACAGTGTAAAAAGAGGCCATCTAGCCCAGCAAGTCTTCAATGACTCTCCAAAACAGCATCCCATCTGGACTCTCTCTTTTGCCCTATCCCTGTAGCCCCGCACAATTTCCACGGCTAATCTACCTAACCAAACATCAGGGACAATTTATCATGAGCAATCCACCTAACCAGGTGAACTGCGAGAGGAAACCAGAGGAAACCCATACAAACACAGAGAGAATGTGCAAACTCAAGGAATCAAGAATTCCCTGATTCCTTGAGTCAGACAGGCAATGAGTCAAGCCAGAAATCAAATCCAGGTCCCTAGCGCTGTGAGGCAGCAGTGCTAACCACTGTGTCGCTTAATCTGGTTATATTGCTGTTAATCAGATATTGCTGCCATGATTCCTAGTTTAAAATATGACAAAAAAAAGTATTTTCCACTGGCTATTTAGCACATTTGGGTTGTAAAGGGTATGAAATCAATGCAAGCCTTTCATTTTTTTCTAATGGGGAACTTGGTATCTCAACTGAGCCTGTTTATAACCTTACCCAATTTCCAAGCAGCAGTGGAGGTCATTGGATAATGTTCAGGAATGGAAAATGGCCAACATTTCCTTCCCTTCCTCTGGAAGCAATGAAACCTCCGACTAAGGAAGAGGGAATATTATTATTGTAACCACTATGTCAGTCAAAAGGAGCCAACGCAGCAGAAGTTCAGCCTAGAATCTTCTTGTTCATGAATTCGAGACATGGAACCACGTTGTGCATTTATCCAGTCACTAGGGAGCATTAAATTTTTTTTCTCTTACGTCTGACTGAATTCTAAGTAGAACAGACAATCAGCTCAAATACTCCAGATTCAGGCTCACCAGGCCCAACAATGGTTCCCTTGGCTTTTTGTGTGCAGCTGAAATGTCTACATTCTGCAAGCTGGAATGTGTTCAGTGCAGCTCCTAACAAAGATTGCTGCATTCACTGACAGTGTGACAGTCTGGGTTCTTTCAGATTCAACAGGGTTAATGCATTCACCGAGGTTCCTCATCATTATTCTCATCATACTGAAGACATGGACGTCCCTTTAATCTATAGGGGTAAATCTACACAATACAAACTCCCCCACGCATCCAGTGATTTCCCAGGTCCGTTCAGTCTCTTAACAACTTGGAATATTGCACAACATGGTTCCATGTTTGTATTTTTCGTCTTATTGAATCCATCTCATTTGATTCAATAGCCACATCAACAACCACAGATCAGGTGCCAAGATTAATTGCAGAAATCTGCAACACAAAAAAAGTGACTGAATTGTTCTTATTGCAGCTTTAATCACAAAGTATCCCTATTAGATAAGAACACATTCAAATGGCTGCCTCCACATGTATCTGCATATCCAGATGCAGCAAAATCAACTGCAAACGCCAGCCAAATGGAAAAACTGACCTAATCTCACACGGAAGGATCGTCCGCACCAAATTACTAACACAATATAAAATGGAAACATTTATTCTGATTGCAAAACAAGCAAGGGCGTTTCATGACAACATCATTGAAAGTTCTGCTGAAGATAATCAGTGGCCAATACATTCCCCAGTGGATTAACTCTGGGGCAAAGCCTATTTATCGGGCGACATGCTAACTCATAGCAACACTCCTGAAGACATACAAGATGGACAGATTCAAAATAGGACAGTTAGGAAACAGCTAACCACAAAGAGTCATTTCAACAAAAAATGTTTTAAGAGTCATTTCAGAGGAAAAAGTAAACTGCCTTGAAATGAGACACTATTCAATTTAGTACATCAAATTATATTGTAAACAATGAAGTTAAATGCAATGATTATTTATTCATTGCCAATATGGTTAAATTGCAACCCATGCTGAAGAGAGATGAGACTGCAATACTATGTAAAATAAAGTTAAAGGGTAACCCATTTAGAGATTAATTTCAAAGCTTAAGTGATCAGAGTCAGACTGGCGCAGTCAATGATAAAAACCTGTGGGTGGGGTGGGGTGGGGTGTGCAAAGAGGATTACTGTGGTTGTAGATGGGAGGGACGTAGGATGGGGGGTACAGGGGGAGGGGGCATACCGAAGGAGTAAGGATGAGGGCATGGGTGGGTTGATGGGGTGGGTGGGGGGGATGGGATGGGGGTTATTTTTGTCTCGATGCCCCCTCCCCCTCACCTCCTCGGCCTGCTTGCGCAGGGATTTCTCCCGCTCGTACTGGGTCAGCAGCTGCTCGTTGTCCTCCCGCAGCAGCTCGAGCTCCACTTCGTGCTCCTGATTCTCGGTGAAGACCGAGTCCAGGTTCTCCAGCACGTTCACCACCAGCGGCATCAGCTCCTTCAGCACCTCCTCGTCATACTTGTGGATCAGCCGCTCGAACTCCCGGTAGATGCTGTTGGCCAAACCCGAGACCCGCTCCGACATCACCGACACCGAGCAGTCGTCCTGGTAAACCACCCCATCGTCCAGCTCCATCATCCTGGCCGGAGGGAGCAGCAGCCCTGCCCGCCGCCGCCGCCTTTCTGATCCCCTTCACCGGCCACACACACACACCCAGCCCCGGGGGGCGACTCTGCCCCCACTGCAGACAACAGCAACCCCCTCCCGCTGCTGCCCCTCACTCTCCCTGCCTCTACCTCCCCCTCACACCCTCTCCGTCTCTCCCTCTCCCTCTCTCTCTCGCGCTCCAGGCTCCAGCTGCTCCTCAACTGACGTCAGGAGAAACTGTTTGCATTGTGGGAAACTGAGATTGCAACCCCCCCACTGCAACCTGCATCAATCTGCAACCGCCCCCCCTCCCCGCTGCAACCTCCATCAATCTGCAAACCGCCCCCCCACTGCAACCTCCATCAATCTGCAACCCCCCCCCCACTGCAACCTGCACCAATCTGCAACCCCCACTGCAACCTGCATCAGTTTGCAACACCCACTGCAAACAGCATCAATTTGCAACACCCACTGCAAACAGCATCAATCTGCAACCCACCACTGCAAACTGCATCATTCTGCAACCCTGCCCTGCAAACTGCATCAATCTGCAACCCTCCCCATTGCAATCTGCATCAATTTGCAACACCCACTGCAAACTGCATCAATCTGCATCCCCCACTGCAATCTGCAGCAATTTGCAACACCCACTGCAAGCTGCAGCAATCTGCACTCCCCACTGCAACCTGCATCAATTTGCAACACCCACTGCAAACTGCATCAATCTGCACACCCCCCCCCACTGCAAGTGCATCAATTTGCAACACTCCACTGCAACCTGCATCAATCTGTAACCCCACCCACTGGAATCTGCATCAATCTGCAACTTCCACTGCAACCTATAAAATATGTAACCCCCACTGCAACCTATAAAAACAGCAATCCTCATTGCAACCTGCAAAATAAGCAAACCCTACTGCAATCTGCAAACTGCAACATTCACTTCAAACACATGATCTTCAACCCCCACTGCAAGGAACGAAATGCAACCCCCTACAGCAACCAACTAGCTGCAATCCCCAGTGCAAATTGCAAGCTGCAACCTAAAAGAAAGGAAGCCCAGCTGCAAAAACTGAAATAAACAAACTCCAGTCTCCACCATAACCACCATAACTTTCTCCATTGCACCAGGTAATCTCGGACCTCCTCTCTTCACTGGAATCCAGTGGGAGGATGTTACTGTGGAACACCTATGTTTAACTAATTCATCAAAGATCCTTAGACAGCATCTTCCAAACCCATGACCACTTCCATCTGGAAGGACAAGGGCAGCAAATAAATGGAAACACCATCCTGATCTGAAAATATATCAGCTGTTCCTTCACAGTAGCTGGAAATAAAATGCTGGAATTCCTTCCCTTACGACATTTTGGGTCAACTCACCGAACATGGATTGCAGCGATTGAAGAAGGCAGTTTGCCACCATTTTCTCAAGGCCAACTAGGGATAAGTAATAAATGCTGGCCAGCCAGCGATGCCCAAGTCCCACAAATGAATTAAAAAACTAAATGGTCTGATTCTGTGCAGCAAATTAGGAGTGGAATGCATTCTATACATCCCAGTGAAAGTATCTGAGCTTATGGAAATTGGCATAGGGATGAGAAAACTAGGGAGGTAAACAACATTGTTAAAGGAGTGGTGTGGGGGGAGAAGGGTTCCATTTCGTGGGGCACTGGTATCAGTATTTGCTTCAGTCTTCACAAAGAAAAATGTGAATAATATACCAGAAGTGTTGAGAAAAACATGTTTTAGTGCGGAGCTGTAGGAAATTGGTATTAATAGAGAAACATTTTTGGGAAATTAATGGGATCAAAGATGGATAAATCTCCAGGTCCTGATAATGTAAGAGTACTTAAGGAAGTGATCCTGGAAATAGTAGATCCATTTGTAATTATTTTCCAAAATTCCTTGGATTCTGGACTGGTTCCTACAGATTGGAGGGTGGCTAATGTAAGCCCACTGTTCAAAAGGAGGGTAGAGAGAAAGCAGGGAACAATAGACCAGTGAGCACAATGTCAGTAATGAGTAAGTTTCTAGAGTCCATTACCAAGGATTTCATAACTCAGCATTTGGAAGGCAGTGATATAATCAGATAAGATCAGCATGGATTTATGAAAGGGAAATCATGTTTGATGAATCTATTGGAATTCTCTGAGGATGTAACTAGTAGAGTTGACTGAGGACAGCCAGTGCATGTGGTTTACTTAGATTTTCAGAAGGGTTTCGACAAGATATCATGTAACAGACTACTGTGTAAAGTTAAAGGACGTGCAATTGCAGATAATATCTTGCGATGGTTAGAAAGCTGGTTACAGATAGGAAGCAAAGTGTTGGCATAGTTGGGTCTTTTCCTGATTTGCAGTCAGTGAGAAGTGGGGTTTCAAAGAGATCTGTGCTAGGACTCCCGACTGTTCCCATTATATATCAATGATTAGGAAGAGGGAACCGAATGTATTATCTCCAAATTTGCAGATAATGCAAAGTTGGGTGGGAGGGTAAGCTGTGAGAAGGATGCAGAAATGCTTCAGCATGATTTGGACAGGCTGAGTATGTGGGCATCTCATGATAGATGCAGTGTAATGTGGATTAATGCGAGGTTATCCACTTTGTCAGCAACAATAGGAAGGCAGAATATTACTTGAATGGGTGTAAATGGAGAGAGGTGAATACTCAGCGAGACCTTGGCATCCTTGTGCACTGAAAGTAAGTGCTCAGGTACAGCGGCAGTAAAGAAGGTGAATGGTTTATTTGCCTTCATAGTGAGAGGTTTTGAGTATAGGGATAGGGATGTTTTACTGCAATTGTATAGAGCATTGATAAGGCCACGCCTGGAGTATTGTGTGCAGTTTTGGTGTCCTTATCTGAGGAAGGATGTTCTTGCTATAGGAGGGAAGAAGGGATTGCTGCAAAGGTTTACCAGACTGATCCCTGGGATGGCAAATCTGTCATATGAGTTTTTGGTTAGGATTTGGTTAGGATTATATTCACTGGAGTTTAGTAAAGTGAGAGGGGATTCATAAAAACTTATAAAATTCTAACAGGATTAGACAGGGTAGATTCAGAAAGAATGTTCCCAATGGTGGGGGTGTCCAGAATTAGGTTGAGGATAAGGGGTAAACCTTTTAGAACTGAGGTGAGGAGAAATTTCTTCAGCCAGAGGGTGGTAAATGCATGGAATTCACCACCACAGAAAGTAGTTCACATCAAAATGTTGTCTGATTTCAAGAAGAAATTAGAAATAGCCCTTGGGGCTAAAAGGATTCAAGGGATATGGGGGAAAGGAGGGATTAGGATATTGAATTTGACAGCCAGCCATGATTAAGATGAATGGTGAAGCAGGTTCGTAGGGCCGAATGGCCTCCTCCTGTTTCTAGTTTCTATGTTTCTATTGGTACAGGAAGGAGCTGTATCTTTGAGATGTGCACCACCTGAATTGATCTGGGACCAATGTCTGAGAGGAGAGGTAGTCACAAGAACTTTAAATTAGTAAATGGGGGACAGGGCAGGCTTTGAGGATAATCAATAGTTTCAAACACAAGTAACAGAACAGAGAGTCAAAAAACAGCCTGGAACCCTACTTCAGGTGTAAAAGGTAATGACAAAACTATTCGAAGTATGTAGATTACACTAGAAGGGAGGGGAGGTGATAGGCTAGTGATATTATCACAAGTGCAGTCGAGAATTCTGATTAATTCTAAATACCCAACATGAGGATAGTTAGCAACTGATGTTTTAATATGTGGGTTGAGAATAATACAAAATATGTAAGTAACAACTTCATGTCTCTAAGGAATGTTTATAATATGCCATTAAAATGAAAGATGCATTCATGAAAGATATCAACACAAGTCAGGCACAAATAATGCAACCAAATAAATTATCAATATCTAAGCCAGGGGAATAAGTCCAATAGATAAAGATGTCTTCAATAAAACCAGTTTAAATTGGTTAGAGAAAATGCTGAATCATAAGAAGCCATTTTTTTTTTGGGAGAGAAATTCTGTAAAACAGACTGAATAATAGCAGAGTTATATTTCATAAAGGAGGAAGCCATTCAGCCCATCAAGCCTGCACCAACAACAATCCCACCCTATCCACATAACCTCATACATTTAACCTGCTAATTCCCTCGAAACTAGGGTCAATTTATCATGGCCAATGCACCTAACCAGCACATCTTTGGACTGTGGGAGGAAACCCGAGCATGCAGAGGAAACCAACAGACATGGGCAGAACGTGCAAACTCTACACAGGCAGTGACCCAAGCCAGGAATGGAACCTGGTGCTGCGACATAGCAGTGCTAACAACTGTGCCGTCCCATTTGAAGATGTCAGAGAATTATTGATTGAAAGACATGTCATCAGTAGATTGGCAGATCAGTGAATAAACAAAATTGCTGTTAATTAAGTGCTGGGCAGATTAATCTGACATAAAAAAAAGTACAACTATTGTACTTTTTTTGGCATGAAATCGGAAATCTTTTGTGAAAGCCTGCTAGCTCATTAGGTGGAATGATTGATCTCCCATTTTGGCCAAAATGAGATTTATCTTGTCCTAATTTTACATTTGTCTGAATATTGTTAATGTGTAATGTTACTGATTCTACCATGTTAATGTTTTAATAAAACTTGTTTAATTGAAGAATTTCACTGAACTGAATAAACTTTTTTTGCCTTTGTAAAATGAAATATTCTTTAAATTAATCAGGCCACCTAAAAGAATTTCCCCCAATCCAATGCTATTAATCCAGAAACTCAGCTAACATTCTGGGGATCTGGGTTTGAATCCTGCCATGGTGGACGGTGGAATTTGAGTTCCATAAAAAAATCTGGAATTAAGAATCTACTGATGACCCTGAAATCATTGTCGATTGTCAGGAAAATCTTGTCTGGTTCACCAAAATCTTTTAGGGAAGGAAATCTACTCTCCTTACCTGGCCTGGCCTTCATATGATTCCAGAGGTTGACTCTGAACTGTCCTCAAAATATGCAATAAATGCTGGCCAGCCAGCGATGCCCATGTCCCACAAAAGAATATGAATATAAAAGAAGGGGGAGAATTCATCATCCGGTGAATAAAGTGAATAAAAATTAAGTTTGTTTATCTATTAGTCACAAGTAGGCTGACATTCACACTGTAATGAAGCTACTGCGTAAATTCCCCTAGCCGCCACAGTCCGGTGCCTGTTCGGGTACACTGAGGGAAAATTTAACATTGCCAATGCACCTAACCAGAAGAATGTACGGCTGAGTAAAAATTCTGTAAGGGATAAATGAGTTGTAGCTGTAAGTTCAAATTGGAGATGATGATATAGCAGTCATCACTGAGACATGGCTGCAGAATGGTTGGGACTGGAAACCATCGGGACTGGAAACCAAATGTGCCGGGTTCTAATGTTTACAGGACGGATAGAGAAAATGGCCTCAATGATTAGAAACAAAATCACTTCAGTGGTTAGGGAGGATTATAATGAGGGGAAAGCATCCAATGGAGACCTTATTAGTGGACCTGAGGAACAATAAAGGATCCCAAACGGTAATAGGTGTTTGTATAGACCCCCAGGTAGCAGCTCTAAAATGCTGGATTGCATAAATGTAGCAATTAGGCAAAAGTGTAGCAAAGGCAGTGTTGTATTACCAGAGATTTTAACTTTAACACAGATTGGGAGAGACAGGGAAGGAGTTGTCAGAAAGGCTGCGAATTTCTGGAATATGTCTGGAACAGTTTCCTGCAGCAATGTGTCCTGGATGCAGCAAGGGGACAAATAATATTGGATTTAGCAATGATCCAGATTCAGCTAGTAACCTAATTGTGCGTGATTATTTATCAAATAGTGATTATAACATGATTGAGTTCATAGAATCCTATAACGCAGAAGGAGGCCACTCAGCCCATTGAGTCTGCACCAACTACAATTCCACCCAAGCCCTATTCCCATTATCTGATGTATTTACACTAGCTGGTCCCCCTCACACTAAGAGGCAATTTAGCATGACCAATCCACCTAACCTGCACATAATTGGAGTGTGGGAGGAAACCAGAGCAGAAAACAGGAGCATCTAGAGGAAAGTAAGGCAGAAAACAGAGAGAATGTGCCAACTCCACATTAACAGTGATCTAAGGCAGGAATCGAACCCGCCTCCCTGGCACTATGAGGTAGCAGTGCTAACCACTGTGCCACCATACCGCCTGTAGCATTTGAAAGCAAAAAGCACAAATCAGCTATTAGAATTTTCGATATAGCTAAGGTTGACTTTAATGAAATTAGATGGAGACTGTCCGCAGTAAACTGGGAGACTCTGCTAATGGATAAAACAGCTGCGGAACAGTAGAGGATGTTTCAAGGAACATTTAACACATTACAGAACCAGTTTGTACTCCTGAGAAGGAAAAACATAACATCATGGGGGGAAAAAACAGCCATGGACAACTAGAGGCTTAAGGATAGCGTTAAGCTAAAGTAGAGGACATAAATAATGCAAAAAAACAGCACAGATCCCGTCAAATGGGAAAGATACAAAGACTAGCAAAGGGTCACTAAACAGCTTAAAAGAGCAACAAAAATGAATTGTTGAAAAGAAACTTGCAGGGACATCAAAATTCATCAGAAGAAATGTTAGAGTTACATGATGTGAAATTGGGAGATCAAGAGTTAGCCCAATAAATACTGAAAGATATTGTCAATGACTATGGGGAAATGGCACCATATTAAATAATTACTGTGCCTCAGTATTTACAGAAGAAAAGAGGGATAGCTTGACAAAGTCCCTAGGAACTTAATAGTGGATTGGGGATAGGGTCTAAATGAAATTGATGTAAGCAAAACATTGATAATAAGGAAATTAATGGAATAAAGGGTGACAAATCCCCAGGACCTGACAGTTTCCATCTGTGAGCATTAAAGGAAGTAAGGGAGTACATTGTAAACAAACCAACTATAATCTTTTGCATACCTAAATTCCAGAGTCATCCCTCTGGCTCGGAAAATTGCTTTGCTTTTTAAGAAGGGTAAGGGAGCAAAACCAGGAAATTACAGACCAGTTAGCCTAACATCTGCGGTGGAAGGAATTATTTTTACTTGTTTATTAGTCACATATCGGCTTACATTAACACTGCAATGAAGTTACTGCAAAAATACTTCAGTCCAGTGCCTGTTCAAGTACACTGAGGGGGAATTTGGCATGGCAAATAACCAGCACATCTTTCAAACTGTGGGAGGAAACGGGAGCACCTGGAGAAAACACATGCAGACACGGGAGACCATGCAGACTCCACTCAGATAGTAACCCAAGCCGGGAATCAAATCCAGGTCCCTGGTGCTGTTGGGCAGCAATGCTAATCACTGTGCCACCGTGCCAAATTGTTGGAGTCTATAATCAAGGATAGGCTAATGGAACACCTTGCAAATTTTCCACTAATCAGGGAGGGTGAGCATGGATTCATTATAGGCAAGTTATGCCTGACAAACTTCATTGACTATTTTGAAGAATTGACTAAGGTAATGGACAGGGGAATGTCTGTGGATGTTGTTTATATGGACTTCCAGAGATTCCACTAAGGTTAACTAAAGTAGAAGTCCATGGAATAGAGGGTGAATTATTGACATGGCTGGGATATTGGTTGAATGGCAGACGATAGAAAGTAGGGATAATGGTTAGGCATTCAAATTAGAGGGATGTGATGAGTGGTGTTCCACAAGGATCTGCATTGAGGCCTTAATCATTCACATTATTTATTAATGACTTGGATAATGGCATAGAAAGTCATATATCTAAATTTACTGATGACACCAAGTTAGGTTGTGTTGCAGGCAGTGTAGACGATAGTTTAAAATTACAAAGGGATATTGATAGACTCAGTAAATGGGTGAAACTGTGACAGATGGATTTCAATGTAAGTAATTGTGAGGTTATCCATTTCGGACTGGAAAAGGATCAATCAGAGTGTTTTCTAGATGATATGGAGTTAAATACAATGGATGTCTAAAGAGACTTGTTATTTCAGGTGCACAAATCTTTAAAATACCATGAACAGATGCAGAAAATAATCAGGAAGGCCAGTGGAACATTGACTTTTACATCTCAAGGACTGGAGTACAAGGGCGCAGAGGTTATGCTGCAGCCACGCAAAACCCTGGCTAGACCCCATTTGGAATCACTGTGAGCTGATTGGGACACCCAGATCTTTGGACAAAGTACGGTGTAGGTTTACAAGAATGATAGCTGGACTTCAGGGGTTTAATTATGAGGAAAGATTTTTTTTAATTCAGTTTGTGGGACATGGGCATTGCTGGCTGGCCAGCATTTATTACCAATCACTAGTTGCCTTTAGAGGGCAGTTGAGAGTCAACCACATTGCTGTGACTCCGGAGTCACATATAGGCCAACCTGGTAAAGACAGCAGATTTCTTTCCCCAAAGGACATTAGTGAACCAGATGCGTTTTTCCAATAATCGATTCATGGTCACCAGTAGATTCTTAATTCCAGATAGTTTTTACTGAATTTAAATTCCACCATCTGCCGTGGTAGGATTCGAACCCAAGTCCCCAGAACATTAGCTGAGTTTCTAAATTAATCATCTAGCAATAATACCACTTGGTCATCACCCCCCTTTTTACAAATTATACCATTAGTGAAAGAGAGTTCCAAATCTCTACCACCCTTTCATCTCCCCTGAACCGTCTGGCCCTAATTTTTAGACAATGCCCTCAGTATAAGAATATCCAACTAGTGGAAATAATTTATTATTATCTACCCTGTCTTTTCCTGTTAAAATCAGATCAATCCCTCAACCTTCTAAATTCTAGAACAAACAGGTTGAGAGATTGATCTCATCAAAATCTTCAAGATTTTAATAGGAAAAGACAGGATAGATAATGATAAACTATTTCCACTGCTTGGATATTCTTGTACTGGGGGCATTGTCTAAAAATTAGAGCCAGACAGTTCAGGGGAGATAAAAAGGTGGTAGAGGTTTGGAACTCTCTTCCAGTAATGGCAGTTGATAATAGATGAGATGCTATCTCTAAATCTGAGATAGATTTTTGTTAAGCAAAGATATTAAGGGATAAGGGCCAATGACAGGTTTATTAGAATTAGGTTACAGATCAGCCATAATCTCACTGAATGGTAGAAGGGGCTGAATGGCCTCGTCCTGTTCTTATGTTTGATACAAAACAAAGTGAGGCAGAATCTTGATTGCCTTCTTTCTTATCATTCTCTTCCTCAGTGTCACCACTGTAATTGACCAAGAAGAAATCTCTCTTTATACTCGTCATCTTCAGCAGCCTCTGCCCCCTGTTGCCCAGCTGAGTATAGAGCAGGGGAGAAGAGTTGAGAATTAATAGTTTGGGAGTAGAGAGAGGGGAATGGCCGGAAGATTTTCTTTGTGCTGTTTCACAGGAATCAAAGAGTAACATTAACCTGGTAACAGCAAGATGGCATCATAAGCAGAACAGGGATACAATGGTTAGCATTGCTGCCTCACAGTACCAGGGACCCGGGTTCAATTCCAGCCTCAGAACTGACTATGTGGAGTTTGCACCCTTCTCCCTGTATCTGTATGGGTTTCCTCCAGTTGCTCCAATTTCCTCCCACAGTCCAAAGGTGTGCAGGTCCAGTGAATTGGCCATTCTAAATTGCCCCTTAGTGTCTCAAGATGTGGAGGTGCATGGATTGGCAGTCTGAATATGTGGGATTATGGGTAACAGGGCCAGTGTAAGATGCTCTATCAGGGAGTTGGTGCAGACTCAATTGGCTGAATGGCCTCCTTTTGCATTGTAGGAGTTTTATGATTTTATGAACTCCATCATATCACACAGTTGCCTCCTTGTATACTGTGAGGAAGTTAAAAATGGGGATATAATCCCTCTGATAGTTGGCTCCTGGTGGCCATTGTGAACTCATTTCTCTTGCAAGTGGATAGAATAAATGAAAGGAAGATTAGCAGTTGAGGAGTCTAAACCAAGTGATATTTAAAAAGGAAAGTGGAAGATATAGGGCAGAATTTTCCTTTCCCATCTGCTTTTGACATCTATTGAACCTGTGTATGGTTTGCTTTATTTATGCAAAGACTTCATTTTATGATATTTCTGCTGATGCAATTACATTTCAATGATAAGCTTAAAAAAATTAACTAACTCAGCTTTAACTTGACTACATTTTAAAACTCAGACGGCATGCTGAGTTAGCTAGAAAATTGACTGCATTTTTGAGAAGTACAAAGCCAGCAAAACAGACTTTTTATAAGCCAAACAACATCTGCAAGGCCTGTTTCTCCAAGATAGAGATAGCATGTGCCAAACAATTTCATAAGGATTGATATATTGTGGAACTGTGTGTTCAGTGGACAGTCTGTTTTTGAGACCTGTTCAATATTTTGATTGGTACAGGAGTGGCAGAAGAAGCCAGTCTCTTTCTCTCTCTCTCTCTTCATCTTTTCCCTTTTCTTTTTGCTTTCGTAATGATTTAATTTTAAGTTCTATTCAATTAAAAAAAATTCATTTCAACATTGTACCAGTGCCATCTTTGTCTATTCAAAGGAATGAATGGACCCTGCAGAATCACAGTGGGCAGGACGCCAGACTATGCAGAGATCCATTGATATCGGGTGGGATTTTCTGGCTTTGGGGCAAGTGTGACCGGAGAATCAGAGTTATCAGCTTATTATCCACCTGTGAAAATGCAGCGAGAGATTGTGATTGTAAACATTACAATTCGTGGAGTCAGGCAATTAACGTGCAAGACTTCATGACAAAGCCTCTTAACCAGAATGTATTAAGAAGAGTTAGTTTTACAAATGTTATTTTTAAAGTGCGAAGTATGCTGCTGCCAAGTTGGGCAACAAGGAAAAGAGAATGTGTTACCTTGCTTGCCAAGTTGTAGGTCATTGAATTTGTTGAAGCACTGCAGGATCCATTCCTGATGTGGAGATGCCAGCGTTGGACTGGGGTAAGCACAGTAAGGGGTCTCACAACACCAGGTTAAAGTCCACAAGACACAAGCTTTCCGAGCACTGCTCCTTCATCAGGTGAGTGGGAGTTCTGTTCCCAAATAGGACATATAAAGACACAAACTCAATTTACAAAATAATGATTGGAATGTGAGTCTTTACAGATAATCAAGTACTAAAGGGACAGACAATGTGAATGTAGAGAGGGTTAAAGAGTTCTTGGCAGTTTTGTTAACATGGATATCCCAGAGTCTATGTCTTCCTCATTCAACTTTCTCAAAGAAGGCTTGAAGGTCCCTCAGAAATATTTTGTGTTGTCCCTCTTTTCCTTGGTGTAGAGATGCCGGCATTGGACTGGGGTAAACACAGTAAGAAGTCTGACAACACCAGGTTTAAATCCAACTGATTTATTTGATAGTTTGTTTGATTTATTTGGTAGTTTAAACCTGGTGTTGTCAGACTTCTTACCCTCTTTTCCTTGGCATTCTTCCACTTTGATTGGTGCTTGTCCCTGAGAGCCCTCCCCTCAATATTAATGAAAAGTATCATCGAACGATTGAGAAGGTGTGAAGTTACCCAAGAATTAAAGAAAAGAACCAAACACTGCTTCATCCATCCTTGGGTTTCCGGCCTCGGTGGTATTCAGCCAGAATTAACGTGTTAAAAGTTGTCACATAATTTTATGTACAGTGGCAGCTTACACCATTTTTACATGGGATTTACACCAATCACCCCCTCTGGCCCTGACCCTTTGGCACTGCCAAAATGCCCTTTATAGAGTGCCAGTTTGTCCCTTAGGAAGTGCCAGGGGACCAGGCTGGCACTGCCAGGCTGATACTGCCCAAGGGGCGCCCCCCTCCCCTTTACTCCCGACCTCCTGGGACAACCTCAATGGCCTCTCCTCACCCTGGTGGGTTTGGGCTGCCTGTTTCCCATTAATGGAGAGCAGTTGTAAACCCTGACGGAGTGAACCACTCCTGGCAATAGTGGGTAGACTCAAGTGGGCCCGGAGACTTCAGCGCTAAATGTAAATGTTCATTTCCATATTATAATCAGCTCCCATGTGACTTAAAACAAAGAGAGTTGGATATAAACCAATTCTGAAGTGAGGTTGGGACACGCTATCATGCAAACAGTGATTCATGATCTAGCTGATCAATGAGGGCAAAAACTCTGAAATTGTTCGGGAGAGAGTGGAACATTGTGGAACATTTGAACCATAAATATCCAGGGAAGAATGACCCCAATAGTGCTGTGAGGCAGTAATGCTATCCACTGTGCCACTGTGACCCCCAAATGATCCCCCAATGTGGATTGGCCATGCTAAATTGTCCCTTAGTGTCCCAAGTTGTACATGTTAAGGGGTTAGAGTGTAAAATATATGGGGACAGGGCCTGGCGGGAGGATTTGTCAGAGAATCTTCAATTCTCTTTGTGATCAGATTCTTCTCCAATTGTTTCACGCTTCAGAGGTGCCAATATTGCTCCCTTCCCCGATTATAGTTTTCATAGAATCATACATACATATAGTGCAGAAGAAACCCATTTAAAGTAAAATAAAAAAAAGTTTATTTATTAGTCCTAAGTAAGGCTTACATTAACACTGCAGTGAAGTTACTGTGAAATTCCCCTGGTCCCCAGGATCCAGCACCTATTGGGGTCAATGCACACTAACTAGCATGTCTTTCAGAATGTGGGAGAAAGCCGGAGCAAACCCACACAGACGTGGGGAGAATGTGCAAACTCCACACGGACAGTGATCCAAGCCAAGAATCGAATCTGGGTTCCTGGTGCTGTGAAGCAGCAGTGCTAACAACTGTGCCATCGTGCCGTCCCATTTGGCCCATCTGCACTGAGCACAATCCCACCCAACCCCTATCCCCATACTTATCCTAGCTAGTCCTCCTGACTCTAAGGGGCAATTTAGCACGGCCAATCAACCTAACTTACATATCTTTGGTGTGTGGGAGGAAACCGGAGTACCTGGAAGAAACCCACACAGACATGGGAAGAATGTGCAACAGATTCCCAAGCCGGGAATTGAACCTACGCCCCTGGCACTGTGAGGTAGCAGTACTGATCTTTTGATGAGGTATAAGCAATATTCCTCAAACAGTCATGCGAAATGTTTTAAGTTGCAGTTACATTAGAAGTTAGAGATTGATTTTCCTTATTTCACATCCTGCTATTTCAGTATAAATGTAATTAAAGGGCAGAATGTTAACAGTAGCTGGCATCCTTTAAACTCGATACCCTAATTTCAAGCTTTTTGTTTCCTATTACTCCTTCTTAGCCAATGCATGGTCTTAATGTTCACTCTGATGAAATTGTATTCAGTTTCATTGTTGCTCAGGTTTTATAGTGTTGCAATGATTCATTAATTATGTTATTTTCTGCAGAGTCAGTAATAGGGTGACATAATATTTAGCAGATGCAGTGTGGCTTATTTACTCAATAAGGTACTTATCCTTAACTAAATACTAAGTAATGTTCCCTGGCTTTAAGTTTTCCTGACAAGTGTCTGTGGTGAGTGAACAATATCTGGAACAGCTAAGAGAGCATCCAATGGCATGAACAAGATTCAGATTATATACTCTGCACTGTGAGTACATGTGCCCAAATTGGCCCAATGGGAAAGATATTAACAAGATATTAACAAGATTGGAACTGAATGTAGAGCTTTGTCATCATGCTGCCAGGGACCTGGGTTCAAATCTGGCCTCGGTGACTGTATAGAGTTTGCACTTTCTCCCCATGTCTGCATGGGTTTCCCCAGTTTCCACCCACTGTCCAAAGGTCATAGAAGCCAACAGTGCAGAAAGAGGTCATTCAGCCCATCAAGTCTGCACAGACTCTCCATCAGAGCATCTTATCCAGGCCCTATCCCCATAACACCATATATTTATCCAGCTAATCCCCCTAACCTGTACATCTTGGGGCAATTTAGCATGGCCAATCAACCTGACCTGCACATCTTTGGAGTGAGGAGAGGAAATCAAAACATCTGGAGAAAATCCACGCATACAGAGAGAAGGTGCAAACTGCACACAGACAATGATTCGAGGCCAGAATTGAACTGGATCTCTGATGTGGTGAGGCAGCAATGCTTACCACTGTGCCACCATAACGCTTATACATGTAGGTTAGGGGGATTAGCCATATTAAATTGCCCCAAGATATATATGTTAACGGATTAGAGAGTAGGATGTGGGAGGAAACTGGAGCACCCAGAGAAAACCCAGCAAGCACGGGGAGAATGCGCAAACTCCCACAGACACAGGCCCAAATCCATGTATCTATGTCCTGCTGCATTGCCTGACAATGCTCCTCACTATCCGCAAGTCCAGCCATCTTTGTATCATCTGCAAAATTGCTGATCACTCCATTTACTCCCTCTTCCAAGTTATTTATATATTACACCATTTTCAATGTCGCCCTGGTGGAGAATTAATAACTTCGCACTTCTACATCAGGAAGTTCAGAGATAGTCTTAAACCCACTGCTCTGCAAAGCTCAGCTAAACTAGATCCAGGATCAACATCTGGTTTCTCTTTGTGAATATAAAAACACAGAAACTAGAAGCAGGAGGAGGCCATTCGGCCCTTTAAGCCTGCTCCACCATTCATTTTGAACATGGTTGGCCATCAAATTCAATATCCTGATCTTCCCTTCCTCCCATATCCTTTGATCCCTTTAGCTGCTAGAGCTGTATCTAATTTCTTCTTGAAATCACACAATGTTTTGGCCTGAACTACTTTCTGTGGTGGTGAATTCCACACATTCACCACCCTCTGGGTGAAGAAATTTCTCCTCATCTCAGTTCTAAAAGGTATTCCCCTTATCCTCAAACTATGATCCTTAGTTCTGGACTCCCCCACCATTGGGAACATATTTTCTGAATCTACCCTGTCTAACCCTGTTAGAAGTTTATAAGTTTCTATAAGATCCCCTCTCACTCTACAAAACTCCAGTGAATATAATCCTAACCAATTTAGTCTCTCCCCATATGACAGACCTGCCATCCCAGGAACCAGCCTGGTAAACCTTCGCTGTACTCCCTCTATAGCAAGGACATCCTTCCTCAGATAAGGACAGCAATACTGCACACAATACTGCAGATGTGGCCTCATCAATGCAAGTAATTGCAGTAAAACGTCCCTACCCCTGTACTCAAATCCTCTTGCTATGAAGACCAACATACTATTTGCCTTCTTTACTGCCTGTGCGCCTTCGCACTTACTTTCAGCAACTGATTCATGAGGACTCCAAGGACTCATTGAGTATCCATCCCTCACAATTTACACCCATTCAATTAATAATCTGTCTCCCTATTATTGATTTTAATTTGATTGATTTGATTTATCATTGTCATATATATTAGTATATAATGAAAAGTATTGTTTCTAGTGCAATATACAGACAACGTATACCATACATAGAGAAGGAAAGAATAGAAAAAGTGGATAATCTCACGTCTATCCACATTATACGATGCCCACACACTGAGCCTGTCCAAATCACGCTGAAGTGCCTCTGCATCCTCTTCACAGCTCACCCTTCCACCCAACTTTGTATTATCTGCAAATTTGGAGATATTTGGTTCCCTTTTTCAAATCATTAATATTTAATATGAACCATTGGGGTCCCAGCACAGATCCTTGCAGAACCCTACTGGTCACCGACTGACAATCAGAAAAAGACCCATATACACCAACTCTTGGCTTCCTATCTGCTAACCTTCCAACTTTGTCTCATCTGCAAATTTGATTTGATTTGATTTGATTTATTATTGTCACATGTATTAACATACAGTGAAAAGTATTGTTTCTTGCGCGCTATACAGACAAAGCATACCGTTCATAGAGCAGGAAAAGAGAGTATGCAGAATGTAGTGTTACAGTCACAGCTAGGGTGTAGGGAAAGATCAACTTAATGCGAGGTAGGTCAATTCAAAAGTCTTACAACAGCAGCAGGGAAGAAGTTGCTCTTGAGTCAGTTGGTACGTGACCTCAGACTTTTGTATCTTTTTCCTGATGGGAGAAGGTGGAAAAGAGAATGTCCGGGTGCGTGCGGTCCTTAATTATGCTGGCTGCTTTGCACAGCAGTGGGAAGTGTAGACAGAGTCAATGGATGGGAAACTGGTTTGCTTAATGGATTGGGCTTCATTCATTACCTTTTGTAGTCACATTCTCCCCATGTCTGCAAGGGTTTCCTCCGAGTACTCCAGTTTCCTCCCACACTCCAAAGATGTGCAAGTTAGATTGATTGGCCATGCTAAATTGCCCATTAATGTCTGGAGGACTAGCAGGGTAAATAAGTGGGGTTAAGGGGATAGACCTGGGTGGGACTGTGGTCGGTACAGACTCGATGGGCCAAATGGCTTCCTTTTGCACTGTAGAAATTCTACTATTTTATGAATTTCTTCACCTGTTCTCTTAAGAATCTGGGATGGAAAACCATCAGGTCTTGGAGATTTATCTTTCTTAATCTCATTATTCCATTAATATCTTTTAATTTAAGCTCAATCCACTAAGTTCCTTGGCTTGATTTATTTTTATTGTACCTCTGATATTTTGTCCATTTCTTCTGCTGTGAAAACATATGCAAAGCATTAATTTAATAAGTCTACCATTTCCTTATGCTCCATTTCTAATCTTGCCTACATCTGTTTTTAATTAATCTAAATTCCTGTTACCACTCTCTTTCTCCCAACATAGAAAAGTATTTGCTGTTACCATAGAAACCATAGAAAAATTACAGCACAGAAGGAGGCCATTTTGGCCCATCTTGACTGTGCCAGCCCAACCTCACCCAGGTGCCCTTTCTGCACCTGGCCCATAGCCCTGAGCTTGCAGCAATTAAGATATAGATCCAGGTATTTTTAAAGAGTTTAGAGTCTCTGCCTCCACCACCAATTCAGGTAGGAAATTCCAGATATCCATCAACCTTTGTGTAAAAACATTCCTTCTGATGTCTCCTCTACACCTACTGCCACTTGTCTTGAATCTATATCTCCTGGTTCCAGAATCCTCCACCAAGGAAACAATTTTATCCTGTTCACTCTATCTCTTCCCCTTTGTCAAATCACCCCTCAGCCTTCTTTGTGCTAAGGAAAATAACCCCAACTTATCCAATCCCTCCTCATCATTACACTTCTTTATCCCTGGCAACATTCTTGTGAATCTTTGATATCCGTTGTAAATCGTATCTCATACTCCTTTTCTGCAACTTCTGTAAATAAAATTACATCTGGGGAAGTAAGCCACATCAGGTTTGCTGAAGAGTAACAAATTAGAATTAGGTAACATCTTTGAACGGTAAATAAATTATAATCCATTGTTGCTTTTTATAACTCTCCCAGTGACTAGATTCCCACTTTTCTTTGCATTTGCTGAAAGAACTTGTTATTGTCTTCTACTTCATTTATAGGCTATGGTCAATTAATGAGTAGAGCCTTTCTAATTAAGAGACATGTATTGGTTTTGTGTGTATGTATCTAGCCATAGTCCCAAAGGACCATGAGCATCTCTCTCCATTAGCAAGAAATGTTGGATACTTGAGGGTGCCACTCCGCCAGCATGGGACAAGGTGTTGGTGCAGGCTGCCATGAACTACCGTTGCCAGTACAGGGATTGAACATCCACTGTTGGCATCATTCTGCAATCAATGCTAGCCATCTGCTGGCTGACTTAACACATCCTTTCTTTCATCCCAATACTTCCATTAATGCTCCCAGTTTTTAGCTGTGGGTTTACCCATTAGCTGTTCAGCACAGTCTATTGCGGGCACTTTATTTCTAATCCCCATGAAATTTTGCCTTATTTAAATTTAAAACTTTGGTTTGTGATTTTTCTTTTGCCCTCTCAAACCTAAAATTAAGATCAATTGTACTATAGTCAAATTTGCAAGATGCTTATTTCCATCAGAATATTAACTAGTTCTAACTTGTTACTCATCACTAAATCTGATGATGCTTTGTCCCCTTGTCTGTTTCAGAGGAATTTGTTCAAGAAAATGGTCCCAATTTTTTTTTATTCATTATTGGGACATTGATGTCACTGGCTGGCCAGCATTTATTGCCCATCTGTAGTTGCCCTTGGAGGGGCAGTTGAGAATAAACCGCATTGCTGTGGCTCTGGAGTCACATAATGTAATATCACCTTGCAATTATGTAAAAGGATTGTGCTAAATATAAAAGTAAGCGATGTGTTCCACACTTTCATCTTTAATGAAAGTCAAATTGCTCTCACAGAAGCTCAATTTAAAGTCACCAGCAACATAATATCACATAAGCATAGGCCAGACCAGGTAAGGATGGAAGATTTCCGTCCCTAAAGGGCATTAGTGAACCAAATGGGTTTTTCCAACAATCAATCATCATTAGGTTCTTAATTCCAGATATTTTTTATTGAATTCAAATACCACCATATGCTGTGGAGGGATTCGAACCCAGGTCTCCAAAAGATTAGCTGGGTTTCATGGATTAATAGTCTAGCGATAATACCATTGGGCCATTACCTCCCAGTTTACATTCTATGAATTCTACACTCTAGGAATGCACTGTCTTTACTTCCTGAAATTCCCACCACCTAGAAGCATCCCTCCAAGTCATTCACTTCCTGACTTGGAAATATATCAGTGTTCCCTCCAATTCCTGGAACTCCCTCCCTAACAGCACTGTGGATCTACCTACACTACAGGGATTGAAGTGCTTCAAGGCAGTGGATCACCACTGCCTTCTCAAGGGCAATTAGGGATGGGGCAATAAATGCTGGCCAGCTAGCTATGCTCATATCCCATGAAAGTATCAAAAAAACATTCTGTTATACCCAGTCAGTGTGAAAATTAAAAATTTCCCATTTCTTTGCTACATGGGGCGGCGCAGTGGCACTGAGGTTAGCACTTCTGCCTCACAGCACCAGGCACCTGGGTTCAATTCCAACCTTGGGTCACTGTCTGTGTGGAGTTTGCACATTCTCCTCATGTCTGCATGGGTTTCCTCCGGTTGTTCTGTTTTCCTCCCACTGTTCAAAGATGTGCAGGTTAGGTGCATTGGCCATTGCTAAATTGCCCCTTAGTGTCCCAGGATGTGTAAGTTAGAGAGATTAATGGGGTAAATATGTGGAGTTACGGGGATAAGGCCCAGGTGGGATTGTTGTTGGTTGCAGACTCAATGGGCCGAATGACTTCCATCTACACTGTAAGGATTTTGTGATTCTTTGATGTCAAAAGACGAATGAAATTAGAAATAAAAGAGTCAGGTGAAGCCAAGAGCAGGAATCAGTAACTGGAACTAACTTTAAGACAAATATCGTACTGCGGCAAATTCCTTGTCCTAAAATAATAGCCACAATTGATGCCCAAGTGTTGATTCAACAGGAGGAAAGTTTGGACACCTTTAGTACGGATCAATTGAAAGCTCTGAGCAGACAGATATAGTTCAAATTACCCAACAAGAGCAAAAGAAATGAATTACTCCTAGTACTGGTATAAAGTAAAGTTTATTCATTAATTTCACAAGTAGGCTTATATTAACACTGCAATGAAGTCACTGTGAAAATCCCCTAGTCACCACACTCCAGCATCTGTTCTGGTATACTGAGGGACAATTTAGTACGGCCAGTGCACCTAATCAGCACGTCTTTGAGACTGTGGGAGGAAACCAGAGCACCAGGAGGAAGCCCACACAGACACGGGGAGAACGTGCAAACTCTGCATGGATAATGACCCAAGTTGAGAATCGAACTCAGGTCCCTGACGCTAACCACTGTGCTGCTGAACTGTGTGCAGATGAGGACAATGACAGAAGCTTGCTTTAGTGACTAGAAGCCAGTGTTCATTTGTGTTGCTCAGGGATCTGTGCTGGGTCCCCTGTTGTAAAAATGACATAAATGATAAATGTAGGTGATAGGATCAGTAAGTATGCGGATGGCACAAAGTTAGTAGAGAACTGGAGAGTCTTGGGCTACAGGAAGATATAGACGAGATGGTCAAATAGGCATACGGAGTTTTACTCTGAAAAGTGAGAATGATACACTTCTCAAGGAGTAATTGCAAATAGGAAATACTCAATGAATGGTAGGACACTAGGAAGTTCTGAGGAACAAAGGGACATTGATGTGTTTGTCCATAGATTTCTGAAGGTAGAAAGGCATGTTAATAGGGTGGTGAAAAAGGCATATGAGCACTTGCCTTTATCAATCGAGGCATAGATGACAAAAGTAGGAAGGTCACAGCTGGAGTACTGAGTGCAGTTCTGGTTGCCACATTGTCGGGAGGATGTGGTTGCACTGGAGGGGGTGTGGAGGAGATTCACCAGGATGGTGCCTGCAATGGAATATGTAAGATATTAAGAAATGTTGGGTAGACTAGAATTGTTTTTGTTGGAGCATAGAATACTGAGTAGTGACTTATCAAGGTATGTTAGATTATTAGGGGCTTGAACAGAATGGATAGGGAGCAGCTGTTCCCCTAGGTGAAGGGTGAGTCATGTTCAAGGTGAGGGGCAGTAGTGTTGGGAAGGGATATGAGGAAAAACATGTTTATTCAGAGGGTGGTGACGGTCTGGGCAGGTAGAAAGCACTCAAGGCTATTGGCCAAGTGCTGGTTAATAAGATTGGGTAGGTCAGGTGTAGGTCATGATGCAGACCCGATGGGCTGAAGGACCTCCTCTGCATCGTGTGATTCCGTGATTGTACTTGGACAGAACTCCAACTCTGCTGTCACTTGTTTGATAATATGACAGTCGACATCCACAGTCTGCTGCCTGGAGTCCTGCTCTCTCTTTGGAGGTCAAACAGTGACGGAAGATGAGATCCAAAGGCTTATTGGCTAAAGGAATTCAGAGAACTCAAGTGTCAGTCATGTGATCGTGTGGGTTCCAGTTTACTAATGAGACCCTTGGTTGAAACCCACTGTATTTTGGAGCAGGTATTGGTTGGCCCATTAGGACATCCGGAACTGTTTTTGTCCTTGGAGGCAGAGCTGCTGGAATTTTACCACCTCGCGCACCCAAGGCTCGTAAAATCCCAACAGAGAATGCTGTTCTGCAACACCAATTCTGAGGCGGGCGAGATGGTAAAACTCTGGCCAGCATCTCTGGTAGCCAAAATTTTTCTTTAGCAATGCACAGAAGCTTTGCGCAGTTCTGGGGAGCGGCATTAGCATCTGGTCTAAAGATAACAAGACACTACTGTTTGTCTGAACGTTGGAAATTCCTCTATGAGTCAGAGTAAGAATGTCTATTTTTTAAAGCTAAAAATGACAATTTTACAGAGCAGCCTGGTTAGCACAGATACATATAGAACATAGAACATTACAGCGCAGAACAGGCCCTTCGGCCTTCGATGTTGCGCCGACCAATTAGGAACAAGCAGTGACCCTCTAACCTAAACCATTCCCTCTTCATCCATAAACTTATCTACTAACCTCTTAAACGCCACCAAACTTGGCGCATCTACAACTGCAGCAGGCAGGGCATTCCATACCCTTACCACCCTCTGGGTAAAGAACCTACCTCTGACATCCGTCCTATAACTACCACCCCTTAATTTAAAGATATGTCCCCTCGTGCTAGCTTTCTCCATCCTAGGAAAAAGGCTATCACTGTCCACCCTATCTAAACCTCTAATCCTCTTATATGTTTCGATCAGGTCCCCTCTTAGCCTCCTCCTTTCTAACGAAAACAACCTCAAATCCCTCAGCCTCTCCTCATAAGACCTGCCCTCCATACCAGGCAACATCCTGGCAAACCTCCTCTGTACCCTCTCCAATGCCTCCACATCTTTCTTATAATGTGGCGACCAGAACTGCACACAATACTCCAAGTGCGGCCGCACTAGAGTTTTGTACAGTTGCAACATGACGTTGCGGCTCCGAAATTCAATCCCCCTACCAATAAAAGCTAAGACTCCGCATGCCTTCTTAACAACCTTATCGACTTGATTGCCAACTTTCAGGGATCTATGCACCCATACACCAAGATCCCTCTGTTCATCAACACTATTAAGAGTCCTACCATTAGCCCTATACTCTACACATTTATTATTCCTGCCAAAGTGAATTACCTCACACTTTTCCACATTAAACTCCATTTGCCACCCCTCGGCCCAGCTCTGCAACTTATCCAAGTCTCTCTGCAAACTATAATACCCCTCTTCACTATCTACCACTCCTCCGACTTTGGTGTCATCCGCAAATTTACAAATCCATCCTTCAATACCCTCATCCAGATCATTTATAAAAATTACAAACAGCAGGGGTCCCAAAACAGAATCCTGAGGTACGCCACTAGTAACCAAACTCCTCGCATCCTTCCGTCGCACCCAGAACAGGGCCTTTCCTTAGAGCAGTGATCTCCAAACTGGCTGTAGTTTGGAGACCTCTGTCTTACGAAAACAAAATTTATTCCATTTCAATTCAATTTTCTTTCTAGGTAGTCTTAGGAAAGGAAGTACAGAGGTTTACAATCGTACTTTCATTCTTGTTGGGACATCAGATACACTGTTAGGGGGATTTCTTCCTGCATTTATTCTTTTCACTTTCAATCCTGGACAAGGTTTGGTGCAGTCCTGGGTTTTTGGTGATTAGGGGAAGATCTGAAATTCACCTCGCCTTGGGGAAATCTACACCAGGGTTCAAACTCCATCTTCACCCCTCTTTGAGGCCTTCCAATCTCCTGATTAAATATCTTCAAAAGGGTCCAGGGGTTTCCAGGATGATGCACCCCTCGTACGGGGGTGGGGGTGGGGGCAATGATGATCCAGCTGCTCTATTCCATGTTGGACATGTCACTCTGGGCATCAGGCCTCCAGATCATACGCTGCTCTTGTCCAGCTAAGCAGTTGCCTGTTGACTTGGGTAACCTTGTTGTTTGGATCTAGGGTCTGGGATGAGACTAAGTGTCAGGAGAATAGGATGTTCTAAGGGACTTTGGGCCTCTTTAAATGGTCCCAGTTGAGCCTTGGATTTGGGCCAAACTTCTGGCGTTGAGGGCCTCTCTCACATCCAGGCCGGATATGGCAACAGTGCAGCAGTCTGGTGGGATAGGCTTGGGGGCAATCTGATTGGGACCCCTCTCCTCATGAGGTGGGTGATGTGTTCCATGTGGGACACTACTGTCCCCTAGGGGATAGACAATTCTTATTGTATCATCAGGTGGCTTGTCTACTGGGGGTGGTAGTTTCCTCATTTACCTGTTAATGCCATCAGACTTTTGAATGGACCTCCTTGCGTTAAATTGATCTTTCTCTACACCCTGACTATGACAGTAGTACTACATTCTGCACTCTCTCCTTTCCCTTTCTATGAATGGTATGCTTTGTCTAAATAGCGTGCAAGAAACTATACATTTCACTGTGACAATAATAAGTCAAATCAAATTGAAATCAGGTCCTAGCACCACTGGAGTTTTACAGCTTCTTCTGCCGGAAACCTTTGGTTGGCACGGCAACAGGGGGTAGTTGGCCCCTGGATTTGGGCCAACCTTCTGGTGGGAGTCTCTCCCACTTCCAAATATGGCAATAGTGCGGCAGCCTGGCGGGGTGGGCATGCGGGCAATCTGGTTGAGGCCCCTCTCCTGGTAACATTGGTGATGGGTTCAGCTCTTGTGGGACACCACTGCCCCCTAGGGGACGGTCAGTTTTGCTCTACCGCCAGGTGGCTTGTCGACTGAGGGTGGCAGTTTTCTCACCGGATTTGAGAGTAATACAGGAATCTCTGGGGGCTCTTGCCAATTAGGGAAAGGTGGGTTTGAGTAATCAGATCTCCTGCCTCTCCAGCAGGAATATAGGCTTAGTTTTTTAAAATTTGCTGATGGATTGTAGAGGATCCATCTGATGGATGGATTCTGTGCTCTTAATTAAAGCCAGAACAAAGGTTTCTGCTAGCAATACTTCAAGCAAACTCTTAAACTTTTCCATTCCAAGCTCAAGAGGCGGAGGTGATGGACAAGTGGTGCTATTGCTGGACTATTAATCCAGAAGCTCAGCTAATGTTCCGGGGACCCGGGTTTGAATCCTGCCACGGCAGCTGGTAGAATTTGAATTCTGTAAAAAATATCTGGAATTAAGAATCTACTCATGACCATGAAACTATTATTGATTGTTGGAAAAACTCATCTGGTTCACTAATGTCTTTTAGGGAAGGAAATCTGCTGTCCTTACCTGGCTTGGCCTACATGTGACTCCAGAGCAATGTGGTTGACACTGAACTGCCCTTCAAGGGCAACTAGAGATGGGCAATGAAAGCAAAAGAGGAAAACATTAGAAAATCTCAATAGGTCTGGAGATACCTGTAAGGAAAGAGCTGACGGTTCGATCCTTTGTCAAAGCTCACATGTTTGAGCTTTTGATAAAGGATCATCTGGACTTGAAATGTTAGCTCTTTCCCTCCTTACTGATGCTGCCAGACCTGCAGAGATTTTCTAGTGTTTTCTCCTTTGGTTTCAGATTCTAGCATCTGCAATAATTTGCTTGTTTGCATATAGAGATGGGCAATAATTGCTGACCAGCCAGTGACCCCATGTCCCACAAATGAATAAAACAAAAGACCTGGTTTTCTTTCTGCCTCTTTGACTATGTGGGACATCTTTCTCGCTATTTCTCCCCCTTGGAGAATTTCTCTGGTCCATATTCAACTTGGGGATATTTGTAGAACCTATTTTGGATTCTAGGGGCCTTCTCTGGACTCTGTTTAATTTTAAGACCTGGCTTTGGTTTCCTTGTCTTCGAGCTGTTTCCTTTCCCAGGTCTGTGAGGCCTTCCCGCCCTTTTGGGCCTCTTGACCTTCTCCTGCTTTCTGTTCAGTGGATTTCCACTGTTTGGTCTTGGCTTCATGTCTTTTGCTGGCTAATACCGTCTGTCAGCAAAATGATATCTGGGGGGGATATCAATTCCTGCTACTGGTAGCAATTCCTACTGCGACAGGCTGAAACAAGGTCACACTCTGGGGATGGACCTTATGGAGGGGTGCAAACACAGATTATCCCCTCATTCCATTAGTCAGAGCTTTGACCTTCAGGGAGAGCTCGATGGACAGTGGTGGGGGGAGTGACAATACCATGGACTTACTCACATTTCCGGATAGGTAGAGGGGAGATAATGACCCAAATTGCCAGATTATCAATCCAGAAACTCAGCTAATGTTCTAGGGATCCAGGTTCGAATCTTGCCACAGCAGGTTGTGGAATTTAAACTCAATAAAAAAATCTGGAATTAAGAATCTACCAATAACCATGAAACCATTATCAATTGTCAGGAAAACCAATCTGGTTGACTCATGTTCTTTAAGGAAGGAAATCTGTCATCTTACATGGTCTGGTCTACATGTGACTCCAGAGCCACGGCAATATGGTTGACTCTCAACTGTCCAGGGCAACAACGATAGGCAATAAATGCTGGCCAGCCAGCAATACTCAAATCCCACGAATGAATTAAAAAAAAGCTCCCAGCAGGATAAAACTCTGGGAACTTTTTGGGAGGTTGTCCGGTTCTGGCACACATATTGCCACGCTCTCCAAAGGCTAAACTTTGGTAGTGTGAGGCTCTGCTGTACTACCCTCTGGGCCTTTCTTTGGGAGATTACTCATGTGAAGCCCTATCGCCTCAACCGACCAGCCTCACAACCTCCCATAATCGGGTCTGGAATGATCTATTTTGCTGCAATGCGAACACACTGGCGTCTGGGAATTCTCCTTTCGGATTGTAGAAGAGGGGCTTCTAGCACTCTCTCCTGTGTTGTCTTTTCTGGGCGCCAACTTTTTCTTCCTTAGATTGTCCTGCTTAACTTGCCAATGTTAACCCATAGGGTTTATTTGGAAAGGGTCTTCTTGAGTTTATAGATCTGTGGGTGAGGTTTGCTGCGAGGATTGTTTGTTCCTCCAGATGTATTTGCAGGTTTATTATCGTCACAAGTAGGTTTACATTAACACTGCAATGAAGTTATTGTGAAAATCCCCTAGTTGCCACACTGTGTGAAAAACCTCATTTCTGGAAAGACAGTTGATCAACCCACCTGCTGAAGAAATATTTTTGATTCTGTTCTCTTATAAAACTACAGCTTACATGTTATTATGATCAGACTGCATACCTCTTTCTTTCACGGATCCTTCTTTTATTGTATGGGTGCAAAAGGAGCAAATGTTGCAAAACTCCTTTCCCTTGTTTTGCGTGTGTGAAAGAAATCAACCCTTTCATTTTATCTCAGCTCATGTTTGTTGTGCAAGTTTATCATAGATTGAAGAAGCATTGGGGTACTTGTAGAGTACTTATAAAGGGGGGAATGAAAAGTTTTATAAAGCACCTTTTTTTTAAGGATTGGCAAAGGAGAAAACAAGGCTGTTTAAATTAATTTCCCTCTTATCAGCTGGACAGTCTATAAGGATCAGATTGGAGAATGTTGTAAAGTCAGGCAATGAACAGCACAAGGTTTGATCTCCATATGGTTTTAATGGATTTGGAACCTGTGATGGAGATAGTGGTGATGTGGGTTATACCTGTCTTCGGGCAGAGAACTGAATATATCCTAGCTTTAGCTGAAACTTTACCTGGTCTCCCCCCATATTCCTCCCCTTCACTCTGAGCATTGTAGACCGACATGAAATGGTTGGAGAGGAATTTCATGCTGGTTTGAAAGTTACAATGTTGGTTCTCCATCTCGTTCTTTCCTGTTTCTGTATTGAGTGGACCATCACATGTTGCTTCACCTTCCCTCAATTCACTGACCTCTATTCCCTTCTAAACCTCTGTCCAACTCTCCTGTCCATATTCCTTTGACCCCTATTGCCCCATGTTCTTGATCATTGATAAGCAAATGGTTTGGAAGATCTCAGGGAGTGGGTGAGGTGGGTTGTGATATGAACAGAATGAACTCTCCCAAGTGGTTTCTAACTGGCTGGTTTCTCTCTGCACTACGCACATTCATATTTCCTGTGTTGTGAACTTACTCAATTGTCTTCCTCGGAATCACATCCACCTCCTTTTCCTCAAACTCAGTTTCTTCCAATTAAACATTGGGAAGACCAAGGCCATGCTTCAGCCCACTCCCCCCCCCACCATCCAACTCTATCCTTCCCAGAGACTTTATCCCTCATAAAATCCCTATAGTGCAGGACATTCGGCTTTATGAATCGACAACAATCCCACCTCGGCAGACCCTATCTTTGTAACCCCACGTAATCCCCGACAGTAACGGGCAATCCCATCCAGTCCTGTTTCCTGTAACCCCATGTATTTATTCCACTAATTCCCCTAACCTACACATCTCGGGACACTAAGGGGCAATTTAGCATGGCCAATCCACCTAGTCTGCACATCTTTGGACTCTGGGAGGAAACCTACGCAGACATGGGGTGAATGTGCAAATTCCACACAGTGACCCAAGGCCAGAATTGAACCAGGGTTCCTGGCACTCCATGCCAGCAGTCTAACCACTATGCCACCGTGCTGCCCCTCTCTATTTCACACCTCCCTCTGGCATCAGGCTGAAGAACCTGTTTTACAACCTCATTCTCTGGGTTCAATCTGCCATTGGGTTTCCAAACCAAAATCCATTTCCATCACAAAGACTAGCCAAATCCACTTTCACAACATTACCCTCTACCTTATCCACAATGCTCACCCCCAGGTTCCACTTTGCAATGTTTTTAAACCAGCCTCCCATCTCTTCCCCATGTTGCTTGTTGGCCAGATGTCTGTGTACTTTGTCACCCTGAGAACAACGCAGTTGGTGTTAGATGATTTCTGGGGCATGAGGAGAAAAGAGCTTTAAAGATCATTTGTACATTAGGGAAAGAAAAGTCGAAGAGAATCTCTTATTCCAACTCACAAACATCTTGGCAGCAAATTTCGTTAGCACTATACCATCCTAAGTGTTGGCAAATTTTAACCATCCGCCACAGCTGTTCTATCTATAGTTCCTTTGCAAGTTTGCTTTTAAGTTTTAACTTACATGAAAATCCAGATCTCTACTTCCAAGATCTCAGACTTAAAAGCATCAGCAATTTCAAGTGCTTTAAATAAGCAAGTAACGGTTACTTGTTACAAATCCTTACAGATCTTTAACAGCACAGTGGTTGGCAGTACTGCCTCATAGCACCAGCACCCAGAGTTCGCTTCCCGATTTGGGTCACTGTTTATGTGGAGTTTGCACATTCTCCCCATGTCTGTGTATGTTCCCTCAGGGTGCTCCAGTTTCCTCCCACAGTCTGAAAGATGTGCTGGTTAGGTGCATTGACCTGAACAAACACTGGAGAGTGGCAACTTGGGGCATTTCACAGTGACTCCGTTGCAGTGTTAATGTAAGCCTTACTTGTGACTAACAAACTTAACTTATATGGCACAGAAAGACCATTCAGACTATTTGATGTCAGTGTTTATGTTCATTTGGAACTACCTGCCATCTGTTCTCACATAACTCCATCATTGCAGCCCTCTATTCCCTTCTCCCTCAAGAAACATTCTTGAATGTTTCTGTGGTAGCAAGTTTCACTCTGGGTACAGGCATTCGTGGAATTCCTTATTAAATTTCTCAATGATCATCTTAATGGCCTCCAATTATGCACTTCCCCAAAAGTGGAAACATTCTTTCTGTCCACTCTTATCAAGACACCTCAATTTTAAAAGCTTCCATTAGGTCATCCCCTCAGCCTTTTTTTCCCAAAAGAAATGAGATTCAGCCTATCCAATCTTCTGACAACATACCCACACTTTACTGATATCTTGCTTGGAAATCTTCTCCATACATCTCTAGAATCCATAGAATCCCTACAGTGCAGAATTTGGCCCATCGAGTTTGCACCGACAACAATTCCACCTTGGCCATATTTCTGTACATTCACATTTTTCCCTGCTAATTCCCTTGACAGTAGGGTTAATTTAGCCTGGCCAATCAACCTAACTCACACATCTTTGGACTACGGAAGGAAGCCCATTGTAGACATAGGGAGGACTTGTCAGCTCCACACAATGCCTTGAGGCTGGAACTGAATCCAAGTCCTGGCGTTGCGAGGCAGCAATGCTAACCACTGTGTCACTGGATTATTTTAATAATGACAGTGAGAACTCTCTATTCTTAAGTGTGGTCTAACCACAGTCCAATACAGGTTTAGCGTAATATTTCTATATTTTCAATTCTACCCCTCCAAAAATAAAAGTCTAGCATACTTTAAGATCTTTCTAACCCACAGTGCAATGTTTGATTTTTTTATTTGCCAATATCTGATTGCTTGAGTGGAAGAGAGTGGAAATTTTTATAACGCCTTTCAGATCAAGATCTTCAAAACTAAGCTGTTTCTGAAGTTCAGCCACTTACGTAGGCAAATGTAATGGCAAACCTGTCCAGAAGGTAGTATTTTGATTTCATACAATCCCAACAGTGTAGAAGGCCATTTGGCTCATTGACCCTGCACCAACCACAATTCCATCCAGGCCCTATTCCCAAAACCCCACGTATTTACTCTAGTTAATTCCCCCTGACATTAAGGAGCAATTAGCATGGCCATTTCCCCTAACCCGCACATCTTTGGAGCGTGGGAAGAAATCAGAGCACCTAGAGGAAACCTAAGCAAACATGGGAGAATGTGCAAACGCCAAATGGTGACAGTGGCTGGAATTGAACCTGGGTCCCTGGCATTGTGAGGCAGCAGTGCTAACCACTGTACCACTGCAATTTCAAGATTTTTGATCCATTTTCCCATGGGAATGATTTTGGTATTGTGTTATGGGCTACAGTTTAAAGTAAATTTGCATGTGTTCAAGGAAAAATAGACAGATATTGAAATGTGTTAAAAAACAGATGAGCCAATTTACTTTAAACTTGACACAACTATTAACTTATTCCAATTTTTTTAGGCAGAGCCACCAGGAACATAAGTAATTCCCTTTTTTCAAAATTCACAACTACAATCACTGTAGGTTCATCAGATACAGGACCAGAATTAGGCCATTTGGCCATATTGAATCTGCTCCGCTATTCGATCATGGCCGAAACGCTCCTCATTCCCATTTTCCAACCTTCTCCCAATAATCTTTCAACCTGTTAACAATTTGTCTAACTCCTCCTCAAATTTACTCCCTATCCCAGCATCTGGCACATTTTGGGGTAGTGAATTTCAGATTCATAATCTTTTGGGAGAAGTAGTTTCTCCTTAACTGTTTTAAATTTGCTATCCTTTATTCTAAGACTATGACCTCTCACCCCAGAATGCCCCACAAACAGAAACATCCACTCAACATCTACTCTATCATACTTTTTATGATCTTGAATATCTTAATTTGATCTCCCTCATTCTTTTAAATTCCAGAGAGTATATGCCTAAACCGTTCAATCACCAAGTTTCTTTAGGTGTGCACTGCAAGTGGTTCTGTAGATGTCAGAACATTAAAAATGGCCTGTGCTGTCCTTTTCATCTCTGACTCAAGCTCAAACTACTTATGGAAGCATCACTGTACTCAAGAGAATACCCAAGGCAGACTTGAAACTTTTAACACTGGGTTTTTTTTTCCCCATGTGAAGTTTTATTATGTTAAAGACATGGTTGCATACATTAACAATGACATTGCTCAAAAGCAAAATCTGAACTAGCATGAGATTTCCCCGTTTAATTATACAACTTCTATACCAAGAAAAACTGTACAAACTATCCCTACCTATATTAGAAGGGTCTCAACAACTATTTGTAGGTAATGTAGCAATTGAGGTCAGATTTGTTCAGTAGAGTTCTTCTTCTGTAGAAGTGTATATTCTAGTATTTGGATTTAAACCCTCGCCCACCATGATTCGCACGTAGACTATGGAAGCTACAGGTTTAACTCCCAAAATACATTATTTTAGCTCAGGAGTGCCCAAATTACAGCCTCTGAGTCACATGCAATTGTTCATCCATGGCAATCTGCCCCACAAAGGTCAAGCAACCACATTTTTCATGGACAATTCCTATTTGCTGATTTGTATGAGTAAACTTTTGACGGTTGTTGGTTCTGGAAAGGCTGTTTTAAGCCACGTTTGCTGCAATGGTAGACTGGTTTTCAAATTAGAGAATCAAGATGGGCTAGTATCATCAATATTGTTACGACAGGCACACAATAGCACGGATTTAAACTCTCGCTCCGAAACTGCCATGGCTTTTACACATGAACACAGAATGCTCAATATGGGCAGTACAATTAGCCAAAGGCTGTGCCATTTGTACGCACAGCAAAGACAGAATTGCCCTCCACAAAACTGACCAACAACACACAATGTTTATAGTATGGTACCAACACCCATTGCAATTGCACTGAGGGTTCATTACAATGTAAAATCTAGCTGTTCACTTTGCTTTTTTCAGTAATATAGTCCATAACACACATAACCAAACACTGTACATACAAGATCAACTTTATTGGGATTAATCCAAAATACAAAGAAAATTCCCTGTATCCAGAAAGTAAAACAATGCAAAAAAAAGCAATTTATTGCAGAGATGTCACACAGCTCTTTACCCCTCCCCCTCTAACATTTTTATAACAGCGATCGCCCAAAATGTTGCAGATTGTTCAAAATAGAGTAAAATGCAAGAACATGTACAATGTGTGGAACGTTATTTACATTAAATTACTGTCATGAGGTTAGCAGGTTCCTCCCGTCTGCTGCTGGAATACATCAATGGTGTCTTCGTCTTCCATTTCCAACTGCAAAACGGTATTGGGGGGATAGGGGGAAAAAAAAAATTTACTATCCAAACTGTTCGGTAAAACAAATTATAAATCAACATTGATGTGCCTGGGTGCTAGAAATACTCTCTCTCCGCCACTATCCCTTATCACTACAATTCCTTGCCCCATTCTGACCGCTTTTCCTTGAATTCCCAAAACAATGCTCCATGCCAGCTCCAAGAGTCAAACCTATGTCTCTATCCTGTATCTCATTCCACAATGGTATCATTCATGACAAATCTCAAATGCAGCTGGACATCTCTCTGGAATGCAATCTGGAATAGGTGTGCTAGCCTTTGAGGGACAGCATGGTAGCACAGTGATTAGTACTGCTGCCTCACAGCTCCAGGGACCTGGGTTTGATTCCCGGCTTGCGTTACAGTACAGAGTTTGCACGTTCTCCCAATGTCTGCATGGGTTTCCTCTGAGTGTTCCAGTTTCCTCCCCATCTGAAAATGTGCAGGTTAGGTGAATTGGCCACGCTAAATTCTCTCTCAATGTATCCGAACAGGCGCCAGGGTACGGTAACTAGGGGAGTTCATTGCAGTGTTAACGTAAGCCTACTTGTGGCTAATAAATAAACTTTAACTTTCCAGGAAATGTATATATTTAAGGCTGAATAACAGATCTTAACCACAGAAGAGTCCTGAGGTATGGGAAACAGGCAAAAAGGGGGAGCTGAGGCGAAGATTATCATCAGCTACGTCTTGCTGAATGCCAAAGTAGGGCCCAAGCAATTATATTCCCTACTTGTGTTTCTTATTCGCTCATGACTATTTAGGCAGGCAGGAATCAAGAGAGGAAAGTACACATTGGTGAGCAACATAGAAGAGTTTAAATGTCCAACGTTTCACCGAAGACAGGAATCCAATGTTACTGAAGGTCAGAATTAAATTCAAATACTCCCTCGCCCCCTGGCGCACCACTATTTCCAATCCTAGCTACTCACCATAGCCGGTGTATCAGTTTCATTTATTGGCTGCCCATCAAAACGAAACCTGATCTGTCTGATCTGCAAGCCCTGCAGGCAGAAAAATACAATCAGAATATAAGAAATCACAACAGGCTGGCATATCTTCTGTGGTCGTAAACCCGGCAGCAAGGTTTTCATTTCTGTAACCTGGGTCCGTTCCACCTCCCAGATACTTTATCCGTCTATGCTGACAATAAAGGTCTGGGGTGATTAGAATCTGAATATCTCAAATTTCAATTTTCCTCATTTTCTGCCTCATTTTAAAGCAATATTCAAAATGTACTTGCATAAAACTATTTGATATCAAGTTCCCATCTTAACAGCCTCCGCCACATTTCACAGATTTCAGCCTTTAAACAATACAAAGGTACTTTGCCCTGTGCACAATGCAAACCAGTCCCCATGGTAAAACATACTCCCCATCAACCAAGGCCAGATTTTGTGTGCAAAGTAAGGCAGAATTACTGTCTTGATGTATATAATTTCTAAGACACACCAGATGATTCATAACTTGTGCCAGAAAATTTTTCTCTTGTGCTGGGTCAAAACAATGGCTAACTGGGATATCTTAGTGTCGGATTCTTACATTCACAGAAAATGTTGGATATATTCACTTGATTTTTCTTAGGTAAGATTGTGAGAAATACTTTATTCAGTGGATATTAAGCTCCATCACTTACACAGGATCTACCATTTTGTGGCTTTGATAAATAATTTCTGCATTACAACTATCCCTTGTAAATTGTTATCATGCATCCATCTTTAAAAGGAAAAGGGTGCAGCCAAAGTTGTAGCGAATGAAGAGGTGGCTGAGACATAGGATGACTAAAATTGATAAAAGAGATGGCATTAGAAAGGCAAATTGCACTTAAAATTAATAAAGCAGCAGGACATGAGGAAACTGAAGGAATTAAGGGCGCAAAAGTGGAGGCACTGGTTGTTGTTTTACGGTCCACGTTAGATTTGGGGGATGATGCAATGGGATTAGAAGATTACAAATGCTACACTCTCGTACAAAAGACATACAAGGATAAATTGAGCAGCTTGTTTAAAGTTGTCCTGGTTACTATTGTTTCATTTAATGCAAGTTAATGGATTCGATAATCTCATTGAGCATCCAAGATTCATTTTGAAGTTATTTCCACTATGATCCAAGTGGTACCATTTCAGAACAGCTTCCCCCACCCTGCCCAAAAAGAACACCACCTTAATAAACCTCCAGGAGTATTTTAAAAAATAATTTCTGCAGCCTCAGCTTGACAGCTGTGAACTATCGGTACTCTCAATTCCAGAACATTGGAGTACTGGCTTTGGATCAGATCTGGATCTTGAATGGGAACAAAGGCAATATAAAGGATACAGGAATAGAAGGGCTGAGGAATATAGGTGGACAAATCATTGAAGATGGCTGTGTAGGCTGAGAAAGCTGCTGACAAGGCATATTGGATCTTTACAAAAATAAGGCAGCTATGATGAGCTTTTACAAAACACTACTTTGCCCTGAACTAAGTGATGTGTCCTTTTGTGGGCACTGCATTTTAGGAAGGAAAATTTACCCAATTGTTCTGTGGATGAGAGACTGCAGTGATACGGATAGATTAGCAAAGTGGGGACTGTTTTTAGCAGTGCTACAGGGAAAAGATGGGGAGCAGGACTGCCTGAGTTGCTCTTACAACCACTTTATAAATGCCAACTGGACATAGTCACTTTGCAACTCCAGTAAATTTACATTCAAATTTCTCCCAACTGCTAAACAAAACAACTCAACAAGCTATGAATGATGTTCACCATTAACCTTACTCATTCTCTACAGCATTTCATGCAGTTAATGACCCTATCCCAACTCTCTCTCGGACACCACTTTGCTGTTTTTATTTAAATGCAGGTCAAATAGCTCCAGAAAAATCGTCTGATTATGTCTTTGTCACCTCCGGGACCACCCTACAATCTATCCTTGGAATCTCCTTTTCAACATGTTTATTTGTGCTATTGATGTTCAGTGCTTTACATTTACCCCCAATCAATTTAATGTGCCACTCATTTGTCACCAATTTCAGAGTTGTCTTCTATGAATCTACTGCCTTCCCTAGTTAGACATCACTTGCTGATTTACATCATTGTTTTCTGAATCTAAAACACCAAAGCAAATCAGCAGCAGAATTAACACCTAACCCTGCGTTAGAGGATCAATATTTGTGGGGAGGTATTACCCACAGACACTGACCCTCTAACACAGCTTTCTAAAATGAGATTCTGGGGAAACATCCAGGGGTTCTGCAGTAGACCTGGCTGATATGTAAAAATGAATAATGCTATGAAGCTGTTGTCCAATCAGAGGTCGGAAACTTCATGCATCGGCTGCTGATAGGCTTGTTAGTGGCTATGGACAGTGGAAGAAGCAGTCATGAATTGGGAGAGAGAGAAAGTATGCGCACGAGGGACACCAGCAAGGGGCACCCATGAGCATGTGCAAGAGGTGCAAGCAGCACCCGTGGACACACGCAAGAGGTGGGAGCAGCACCCATGTACGCATGCGAGATGGATGAGAAGAGTGACTATGGACATGCATGTGTGCACTAGAGAGGTGGGAAGAATGCCTGGCATGGGAGTTGAGAGGTGTGCCTGTGTGCTCATGTGCATGAGCGAAGTGCCTGTGTAGAGGTGCGTACAAGAAAGCGAGCAAGCTGTATGCACATAGGAGTGAGCTGTGTGTTACACACCTGATGAGAATCCAGCTCTCCCCATTTCTTATTCTTTTTACAAAGCACAGAATATTTTATATTCATTCTTTTGATGTTATAAAACTGGAAAATGCCATTCTCTGGTTTCTATAACCTCAAGTGTATATGGAAGAATATGCACATTGCCTAGTATTCAGCCTTTTCTCTCTTCCAAAGTTTCAACCATATTTCAATTTTCTTTTATTCAATACCTGACTTTTTAGTTGACTAATCCTTAGTTCTGTATTCTTCCAATAGGTTCAATATATTTTTAAAATCACCTCTCAAACTGAATGAATTATTTGTTAATATTTTGTCCATTCCTTTGTAATTTGTCCTTTGAAAGCTTTTCTTTATTCTGTAACTACCATTACTGATTATTTCAATATTGAATCATGAGTCAATTACGGTCACTAATTCCCTTCTAGCCAAACTATAAATGCTGTTATGAATCACATCAAGATATGATTTGCTGAGACAGTGTGTGTGATCAGAAAAGCAATCGTATATTACAATGACTAACTGCTTTTGAGTTTCACAGTTGATGCTGGGTTGATTGAAGCCACCCAGGATTCTCTTCTCACTGTTAATGTTGCCCCTTTATTTAATCCATCTCCTTTATGGAACACAGGTGCCTGTAAATGATTCCAAATCTGCAGTGCATTTTTAGATCCTGGGGTATCAAAGTATTACTTTGCTCCCAAATAATCAATATTGATATTTGAGTATTCAGTATCATATATCTTATAATCAACTAAACTCTAGCAAAATTAGCAGTATTCCAATCTGAGCACCTATTTTGAATGCTTTAAGCGTTCAGGCATAATGTTAGTCCAGTCCTTCCGGAGTTGAGCATATGGGCAGCACAATGTGCAAACTCCATGCAGGCATTCTCCCCGTTTCTGGATGGGTTTTCCCCCAGATGCTCCAGTTTCCTCCCACAGTCCAGAAGCTATGCTGATTAGGTGGACTGGCTATGCTAAATTGTCCCTTAATGTTCATGGGATTAGCAGGGTAAATACATGGGGTTACGGGAATAGGGCCAGGGTGAGATAATTATTGATGCTTGTTCAATGGGCCTAATGGCCTTCTTCTGCACTACAGGGACTCTATGACTCAGATAGAAGCTGTGCTACGTCAGAAGATCTGCTCTTCACATGTGATATGAATCAATTAAACAATAGACTTGTTCAGCTGGCATTAAAGCTCCTGCAACATTTTTAAGAGAAGGACTTTCCCAGTGCTGCTCAGCTAAACAAAAATAACTACTGGAACATTTAAACCTGTTGTTGTTGGGACTTTGTCCAGAAGTTAGACAGTTCATTAAATGATCACTTTGGGGTGTTTCTGCATGGTTCAAGAACGTACTGTGTAAATTCAATGTTTAATTTTTGAAAAATCAGCCAATGACTTAATTTTGTTTTCCTTTTTCAGCACAAAGGCAGCCATAATTTAGTACAGTGCACATTTAAATAAAGGGAGTTTAAGTTGTAAGTTGGAAGGCATCTTTATACCTCATTTACTTTAAAAAGGATCAGCTTTGAAAGCAAAAGGCAAGTGAAAACATTCTGGACACAGTTAGGACGTACCTATAAAATACTGAAGTCAAAATACATCTGGAATAAAGAAATCCCAAAACCATTAGTGGTTTCCGTAGCAGCCAAAATCAACTCTAAAACAAACCTGCGCTTTAAAGCTGCAGTTTAAAATGTTTTGATGGAAAATTGATTTACATTGGAGTCCAAAATGAAAACAGGTGGCCCTCTCCCCTTCCAGATGGAAACCCATCTATTTACTCTGAACACCGATGCTGCCAACTCCTCATAGCCCACTAGCAATGATAATGAATAGGAAAACCATTTCAAATCACTACTTTTAACACTATGCTTTGGAGGATTGGCATTGCTGGGGCGGAAGCCGATAAGCACCCACTCCCCAGAGCAGAGAGGGAGAGGAAACACATCACTTTGGCCTTGAATAAAAACAGAAAGGGCTGGAAATATTCAGCATCTAAGTGGAGATAGGAATGAACAGTTCAGGGTGAATGTTCTTTTGTGGTTGAATTGCTCATCTGTTTTGATGAAAGCTCACTGGTCTGTAACTTTAATTCCATTTCCCTCTCAAAGGAGAGATGCTGGTTGACATGATTACTTCCAGAATATTCTCTCGATGTCAGATTTCCAGCACCTGCAGAGTTTTTCTCGTGTCACTTTGTCTGTTACAAAACAGTCAATGCATAATTTGAAGAAGAGCTTCACAGCTCGGCAAGAGAACAAGGTGACACAATATGGCAAACTGAACGTATTTCTGTACAATACTTCCAGTTACTGTTCTGGATAAAAGCTGCGATGCTAATGCACATATTCTGTGGTCAGTACATGTTCCAAAACCGACTACACTTATTTCAGTACATCAGCACTAACCTGTCGCTCACAGTACGCTTTCATCAGTTTGCTCAGCGGTGTTTGCTTCTTTATCTTGAATTGTACCACTGAACCATCTTGTCCAGCCACCTTCAGGTTAATATGGTCATTCCTGTGGTCATTCCCTTCACTTTTAACGTTTTCCTAAAATCAGGATCAGGATTAAAATCAGTTTAAAAGTCAATATCCAGAACTACAAATAAAAGGTAAGCCACACTTAACAAGCTGCTCAAATATTAGCAGTGTATCAATATGTGGGAAAAGCCAAGCGTTCAAAAAGAAACATGAAACTATACACATCTTCAAAGATGTGTGGGCTTGGTTGACTGGCCATGCTAAATTGCCCTTAGTGTACCAGGAAGTGTAGCTCAGAAGTATTAGCGGGATAGATATACGGGATGATGGGGACAGCGCTTGGGTGGGACTGCTGTTTGGTGCAGACCCGATGTACCGAATGGCCTCCTTTTGCACTGTAGGATTTCTATGATTCAAGTTCTGTGCATTGCTTTAAATACAAACTTCCAATCGCCAGTGATATTTAGGTAAACCTGAAAAATAAAACAACATTAGATCCTGCATCAATCATACCAGTTCCATACAGCTTTGCCAAATCGCTCGCATGTTTCGTTTTAATTTAATTAGAAGTGCAGATAGAAATTCAGGTGTGATACATGGAGAATTTTTCCTGATGTAAAAATTGACCTTTTATAATATTTAGATCTCACCAGAAAGAGCAAATTTAATTTCCAGAATAATTAAGTAGGCAACTGATCTATTTTCACATGCAGTTATTCTGATTAAGATACTCCATACACTATGTCCCATTACCTTTAAAGGTTCTAAAGGCTTCAAAAGATTGTACTCTCACAGAACAATTTGCATTCACATAGCACTTCATTGCACCTTTGTATGTGCTTCATGGGAACATGGATCTGACAAAATTGAGCCACATAAGAGGATATGAGGTGAGAGGACCAAAAAACTTGATCAGAGGTAGATTTTAAGGGGCATCTTAAAAGGAAGATTAAGTAAAACAGAGGTTTAGGGAGAAAATTTCAGAGTTTAAGTTACACTTTGGAAAGATTCAAATTGGGGCTGCACATGAGATAAATTGGAGAACTGTAAATATGCCAGATGGAAGAGGTCACAAAGATAGAAAGATTTAGGCCACAGAGGGGGCCTGAAAACCAAGGATAAGAATTTTATAATTTGATGAATTGCTTAACCAAGAACTAATGTAGGTCAGCTACGACATCTGGATAAAAAAAGATGATAGCAGCTAGGAAATGGGCTATGCTTTGGATAAGCAATAAAAAAGATGAAGTTGAATTAGTCATGATTAGAATTTGCCATAGTCCCAGAGCACCATTGGCTGCTCTCCACTTTGAGAAAGAGCTGACAGGTGGTGATTTAACTCGAGGATCATCAGGCTTGGGCAAGATTGAGAAGGCAGGGCCTTCGTAGATAACCTTGGCCGGTACAGGAATTGAACCAGCACTGTTGGTCTTGCTCCGCATCATGAATCTGCCTTCTGATCTAGAAGCAACATGGATGAAGGTTTCAGTAGATCAGCTGAGGCAGGCATTTGCATCAGGAAAAATATCTATGTACTATGCCTGAATTCCTATCTGGACTTCTAACTAGGTTAAAACCAAACATGAGTGATTTGGCAAGGCAGCATGGAACTGGTATGACTGATGCAGGATCCAATATTGTTTTATTTTTCAGGTTTACCTAAATATCACTTAGTGAGGACATGATTAAGTAGTTGGAATCACACCTTGGAGTCAAATATATTTGCAAACTGTTCTGGGACAGTCTCAAACAGTTAACATTGAGAGGGATGCTGCATTAGGCAAGTATTCTGACAATTAGGGACAGTGAGTGAAAGTCATTGGTGAAGTAGAATTAGTTGGATGCCATTTACTGGCAACATGCAGATGAGAAACTAGATGTGGAGTCCTTGGGGGACAGCAGATGTAATGGCACAGGACTGTTGCAGCAGAGCCCATGTGAGAAAATTAAAATCAATGGGATCTCCAGAAACATACTGCTCCATAAATGCACATTGATAAACAAAGATGTCGATCTGTGATCTGTCAACATTCTTTCTGAAGATCTGCATATGAAGCACTGAAGTATCAATAATGGATAAAAGTCTAAACTGGGTGGAAAACAACGCAAATCTGTTTCTCACCAAACCAAAATATGAAGATAGCTGGCCTGCTGAGTATTCCTAGCATTGGTGTTTTGGTTTCATTTCGTGTTAGTAGTCTTCTGTTGCGTTTCATTGCTAATTTCAGGGCTACATCTTGTAAATCACCAAACCCGTTTCTTTCATAGAATCCCTACAACGCAGAAGGAAGCCATTCAGCTCATCAACTCTGCACTCACCATAATTCCATTTAGACCCTATTTTCGTAGCCCCACATATTTATCCTGCTAATCCCTGACACTATGGTAAATTTTGCATGGCCAATCCACCTCACCTATACATTTTTGGACTCTGATAGGAAACCCATGCAGACACAGGGAGAAAATGCAATCTCCACACAGTGACCCGAGGCCAGAATTGAGCGTGGGCCCTTGGCACAGTGAGACAGCAGTGCTAACCACTGTGCTGCCCAGAAGCTCAAACCTCAATGTGGCAACACTGCCAGTTTGTGCCCCTACCCTACCCCAGCTCTTGCTCTCATAATATTTGGGATAATTTCCTCCAGCTCCTGCACCACCAAAACTCCACTGACAGCTTCCTGTCCCAAACCCCCACTTGACCATTATTTGCTGCTGCTCTGGTTATGCTGGCAACACACCACTAACCACCTGCACTCTGCCAACATTGTTAAAAATAAAACAGCAAGGTAACACTGACTAGAAACCCGTTTCGGCCAGGATATCAAGGATAACCCCCCCCCCAATTCTTCCCCAAAAACAGTGCCATGGAATCTTTTACAACCATTCAAACAGACTGCGGGATCTTGGTTGAAAATATTATCTGAAGGATAACACCTCCAACAGTGCAGTTCTCCCTCCCATTGCTGGCTTGATTAGGCAGAGGCTCAATGTCCAATAATAATTTTTTCCCCAACATGTTCAAAGTTCCAGACTTGTCCAATGTTATCTCTAAAACCTCCTGAGGTCCAACTCCTGTTAACTGATTTATTGTACATTCCTCAACCACTTCCCCACCCCCAACACTCCATAAAACCATAAGACATAGCAGAATTAGACAACTCGGCCCATCAGATCTTCTCTGCCATTCAATCATGGCTCATTGTGCAAACTCCACACAGACATTCTCCTTATGTCTGCATGGGTTTCCTCTGGGTGCTACGGTTTCCTCCCACAGTCCAAAGATGTGCAGGTTAGATTGACTGGCCATGCTAATTAATTGCCCCTTAGTGTCCTAAAATGCTTAGGTTAGAAGGATTAGCTGGTATAATATGTAGGGATATGGAGTAGGGCCTCGGTGGGATTGTGTTCGGTGCAGACTCAATGGCCAAAGGGCCTCTTTCTGCACTGTAGGGTTCTATGACTCTATAATATTTTTCTCATCTCCATTCTCCTGCCTTTTCCCCATAATCCCTTATTAATCCCAAATTAACTGCACCCCTTTTCCCCATAATCCCTTATTAATCAAGGATCTATCTCTGTCTTAAAGACACTCAATTACCCGGACTCCACAGCCTTCTGTAGTAGAGTTTCATGGATTCACTGCTCCCCGGCTGAAGAAATTCCTCCTCATCTCTGTTTTAAAGAATCGTCCTTTTAGCCTGAGGTTGTGCCCTTTGGTTCAGGTTTTTCCTACTAGTGGAAACATCCTCTCTACGTCCACTCTACCCAGGCCTTGCAGTGTCCTATAAATTTCAATAAGATTTTCCCCTCATCCTTCTAAATTCCAATGAGTATAAACCCATTCATGACTAAGCCTCCAGCTACTTCACACCTACTATCTCAAAAGTTCCTTCTCAAATCTTTATCTGTCAATGCTATCCATAATCGACATTTTCACTAAATTCTTCCTTGGATTAATATTTTTTCCCACACTGTAGGCACCATAAAAATGCAAGTTCTGTTTTTGACAGTGTTTAGAACATTACCCAAATTAACTGCACCCCTTTTCGCAATTCTTTCTATCACATACGAAAGGGAATCTTAGCTGTTTTTTTGCTGCCTGGCAGCTTTAATTTGGAATCCCAGCAGAAGTCAGTGGCTTTTCCTCCACTTGCCTGCATACAGAAACAAAACCTGACACCATTACTCATGCAAGTGAAAACATTTCCTATTCCCAGTGGAACACATAATGGTTATAATTTTGCTTTCTGGAGGAAAGGAGGGGATTTCTTAACAAACTAAACAGCAATATTATTAGTGTCTGGATAACAATACCCTGCTTAGAAGAAAATGTTAGGATTGTTTTATCGAACAAGGCTTTGATTCTAGTCCAAATTAAAAGGTCAAATTAAAGAATGCCCATTCAGTCCAACAATCTCAATAAAGTTGAAATAACCAAGAAAGCATGACTGAAAATTCAGTGTTAAAATGGTTTATGGTCCAACAACCACACTGAAGATTATCAAGAGCAACTCACGACAAGAACTTCAGTATAACAGATTCAGCAGTTTATGACATAGCTCACACATCTAGTATAAAGTATGTTGAAGTCTTATGTTCTGAGACAAAAAAAAGAGAAATCTGTACTGCTGTATTTATATACTTGCCCATCCCCTTGTTTATATTAGGCATTGCTGCTTGAATGATGGACAAGCCAGAATTTAAATATTGGAACAAGCAGCAGTGTAGTTTTGGATGGTGTAAGGATATACAAAATGCTGGCATCAAGGCTAGAGATAATAGAAATACAAATGGGCGTCAGGTAGGGGCACAGCAGGTAATACTGCAATGGTAAAATGATAAAGTTGGTGAAAGTTCAAGACTTAGTGACAAAACAGGTCATAAATCCTTTCAGCACAGAAAGAGGCCATTGAGCCCATCAAGTCTGCACTGACTACACACTCACTCAGGTACTACTCCTGTAACCCCACATATTGACCCTGCAGATTTCCCTGACATTAGGGTCAATTTAGTATCGCCAATCAACTTAACACACATTTTTGGATATATTTGGAAGTATGCGAAGTGTGTGTAATTTAGGATAAACACAGAAAATTGCTGGAAGCATTCAATAGGCCTTATGGAGCAAACAGAAGTTAAGCATCTGATTGATTATCCAAAAAAAAGTCACTGTTTTTCTCTTTGCAGACGTTGCCTGACCTGCTGAGTTTTTCCAACATTTCATTATAACGGATTTCTAGCATCCAATTTTTTGAATAAGAAATCTATGACTTGATATTGCAATTTGTCAAATACAAATTTCCCAAAGACTTTTTTTTTTGAAAAAAATGCTAACTACAGTAACACACCAATTTATTTTCTTCACCATACAAAATGAAAAATAGTTCACTGGAATACAGGAAATGTTAATTGTGAAGAATGTGAAAACATTGCAAACGTAGGATGACTATGTGACACCACAAAACCACACTCAAATCATTAAGATACATAAAAGGACATTTTATAAAAGTGAAATACTTCCCATTAAAATGCTTACACTACCTCCTACAAAACAAAACTACTCACATCTATGTATGCACGTTTCCCCCTTTAAATAAAGAAAAGTGCTTTAATTCAAGAATTGAATTGGTGGCAATTTATAATCCAGATTTTACACAATAGTTTATTCTTCCAGATCATCTGTGCTGGAACTTCACTTTATGCACTAAGTTCTGCAACTCCCCAGACATGTGAAAGATTTTAAGAATAACATCGGACTAGAAAAGGGTAAATGCAAGTTCTTTAGGGCACTAATATGTTTATGCATCGAGCAACGTCTTGTTTTTTTTAATCGTAACTCTGGATTGAATTAAAATATAGTCCAGTTATGGCCTGGAGTGAACAAGCCACATCTAATCACAGCATTCTGATTTGATATCTGTGTCGAAATGAAATCCAATTGTCCATATGCAAACACGGGAATAAAGCAAAACAACGAATAGATATATTCGGCAGAGGCATCAGTGAGCGGATGGCGGCGGGTCAACTCTCTAATGAAGCTGCGTTTGAGAGATACCCGCAGGGCATGAGCAGCCACCTACAACCTGAGACCTGGGATGCAGCTCGGGCCTTCACCCAGCGATTTGAGGAGATGTCCCCCTTCCCCCTTTCCCCAGCTTTACAGAGCAGGAAAGGCCGCCCCACACCCCCAGCGGTGCGAAGGGGAGGGTGAACGGGGAGCGACGCGGTGTAGGCCTCGAATTCACACAGCGGCTCCGGCCAACCCGATTCCCCCTATCCCGGGCCGCGCCAGTAAACCAGAAAGATCGCTGACCTTCCCAGCATTAGCTAACCCCAACTGCCCGGCCCGAATGAGCTCACCCCCTTAGCTTTCTCCTCGGCCATTTCGGCGCTGTGCTCTGACTGCGGGCTTTTCAATGGCGGCCGGGCCTCTTCGCTTCCGCTCCTTGTCTCGCGGCCTCCCCTCGTGTCCCAGCGCGCGCTCCCAGCCGCGCCCGCCCATTGGCCCGCCGCCTGGTCACGTGCAAGGCAACCTCACAATGGATCACGTGGCATGCGTCGCGCCGTCCTGCCCGCCCCGGAGATCACGTGCTCCCAGGCGGCGCCCCGCCCACACCAGAGGTCACGTGATTCATCTCCCTGGAGTCACATGCTTCTAGATGGCCCCGCCCCTCTACCACAGGTCGCGTCTTTCCAACTCCTGTCCCGCCCAGAGGGCGCATTTTTCTTGCATCGCCAACTTCAGAATTGTCCTGGAGCCTCACAGATTCGAACAAAGATTTGTCTTCAGGACAGTGATTTGATTTATCATTGTCACACGTATTAGCATAAAGTGAAAAGTATTGTTTCTTACATGCTATAGAGACAAAGCATACTTTTCATAGAGTACACAGGGGAGAAGAAAAGGAGTGATCCCTTCACACTGATGCTATAGTTTAGAAAGCCTCTACTTTCTCAGAAAATTTGGCATGTATCTATAACGCTTACTAATTTTTGGAGATGCATCATAGCATTGTTTCTGATGTATCACGGCTTGGTATGGCTCCTGCTTTGCCCAAGATTGCAAGAAACTACGAAGGGTCATCAATGCAGTCCAATCCAGCACACAAACCAGCCTTCCATCCATTAACTCGATCTATACTTCCTGTTGCCTTGGAAAAGTAGCCAGCATAATTAAGACCCCATGCACCCTGGATATTCTCTCTTCCACTTCTGCCAACAGTAAAAAGATACAAAACTCTGAGGTTATGTAACAGCTGACTCAAGAACAGCTTCTTTCCTGCTGCCATCAGACTTTTGAATTCAATTAACTAATGGATCACTTAGTTGATCTTTCTGTACACTTAGCTATGATTGTAATACTACATTCTGCACCCTCCACCTTTTTTCTGTATGGACCGTATGCTTTGCCCAAATAGTGCACAAGAAACAATATTTTTCATTACACTAATGTGATAATAATAAATCTGTGGTAATTAGTGATGGGACAAGTTCTAATGAGTGTAGGTGACTACTGAGGTTGATGCAAATAGAAGATTTATTGTTGTCACATGTATTGAGATACAGTGAAAAGTATTGTTAGGATAGTCATCACATTATAGATAGATCTTGATGGAGCTTGGAGTGAACTTTAATTGTGGCCCAGTAGTGGTGTCCTGATCTCTGCAGAAGGCAACAGTAAACCACTGCAGGTTCTTTGTCAAGCATAACTGTGGATCAATGGAAATCCATAGTCACCAACACCTTAAGGCCTGGTACCTAAAGGAGGCTTCAGTAAAATATGAATGAAATGAACAATTGTGGACGCCTGCAGTTTTAAATCTTGAACTGCATTCCATCATTGATGTGGTCCCTTCTCTCATGTTAAAACGTTACCATGTTATTTATTTATGGTGATGCAAAACAAAATCTCACAACACCAGATTAAAGTCCACCAGATTTATTTGGAATCATGAGTTTTCGGAGTACTGCTCCTACATCAGGTGAGTGAGCTCTGAAAGCTCATGATTCCAAATAAACCTGTTGGACTTTAACTTGGTCTTATGAGACTTCTTACTGTACACACCCCAGTCCAATGCCAGCATCTCCACATCAGTAAATAATGTCGCAGGATAGTTTAAGAATTTTTTTTAATTACTGAATTATACACATTTAACCAATAGATCTTTTTACAGTGGGTTGCAGACGAATGCTTATTGACCTCAAAACTAAATTGTAAGTGAAATAAACTAACATTGTGAAACTCATTCACATGGTTGCATTTGATAGTTCTGGGCTTAGCCAACAGATGGAGCTTTCTGCCTTTAAAAATAGTTTGCACGGAGGAAAGGCATTAGGGCTGGCCTTGTTTGGCAGATACACGTGTGCTTTGCACTTATCCATGATCTTACTGTCTCATTATTTGAATTTGGATTCTCCTCTTTTATCCCCAAAATAAACTTCTCCCTCCTACTTACTCTACTGTTCTATAGCCTCAATCACATAAGTGGCCGTTTCCAGCCATTTCCGTGTGTCTGTGGCCACTCACATCCACCTACCCATTTCCTAACCTATTCTTTTCTGCATCTACTGATGGAGCACACACTCTTTACCCAAGTTGTTTATGGTGGTGTTATTGAAGTGAGGATCACCAGGTCTTTCACGTTGCTTCCACCAGCAGCCACTCAAAATCTCCCTTCTCTCCTGATTTGTATGCCACTCTGTCCATTCTCACCTGCACCCTGGCTGTTCTCTCCAATATGGCATCCCATCATCACTCATGCTGTTTCATAAAGGTGCAAACCTTGCATGTGTCTTGTTTATGGCTGATGGTTTCACACATTACTAAATCTGGCTGCGCAATAAGATCATGTACCTTCAGGAAAAAAAGAGGAAGTATCAGCAAAGGCAGAAAATACGGACAATTGTAAAGATTTTAAAAATAATAAAGTGTAAAAAGTGTCTTACCTCCAAACTTGAATCTTACTGTTTTAAAAAGATTGATTTAATAAATTAGTTCAGCTGCCTTGTCCTACAAACCAAACCCTGGGCACTCTGAAAGCTCATACTTGTCTCAATTAGTATAAAGTTCTCATTTATTTATCTATGAAATATTCCACTGATGCTTTTTACAGGATTACATAAGTCTGAGAGGAATACTTGTTATGGTGTGTGCCCTGTTGACAATGAGTGTTGGTCATTCACTCTTGGACTACCACTGGTTTTCATAACATGGTCAGAAAGAACTCACCCATTTTCTGCTGTTAGTTAAAGTTTATTTATTAGAGTCACATTAACACTGCAATGAAGTTACTGTGAAAATCCCCCAGTCACCATACTCTGGCGCCTGATCAGGTACGCTGAGGGAGAATTTACCATGGTCAATGCACCAGCATTCTTTCGGACTGTAGGAGGAAACCCACGCAGTCACGGGGAAAATGTGCAAACTCCATGCAGAGTCACCCAAGCTGGGAGTTGAATCCAGTCCCTGGTGCTGTGAGGAACAGTGCTAACCACTGTGCCACCATGGTGTCCATTTGTGTTCCTCTGACCATGATGCATTTCCTTTCTCTTCCTGGCCCTGCCTCCCATAATTCACGTAATTTATCTCTTTTAATTAAGGAATTTACTATTAGACTTCTACAATATCCTCTAAATTATTAATCCTCATTGTATGAATTATGAGAATTCTTTGACAGTATAATTTTCCCTTTTTTCTGTACTGCATGCACTATTTTTTCATCCAGCAGCATGAAGTTTGGCCTTGTTTTTATAATAGAAAATGATACCTCGCTATCAGTAAGCATTAACTCACATAGTTGCTTTCCTGTATTTCTTAATTAGAATGGGCTGAGAAATGGCAGCCAACAGTTTTGGTTTAGCCAAAATTTATTACAGTCCAAGATGGAGGCTTTTAATCTTTCTTTGTCAATCTTCACTGCCACTTTTGACAGGCTGTTGTTGAACGTGTACATCCTACCTGGTCCCAGACATGAGGCTCTAGGGCATTGTCTTCATTAAGATTGTCCTCCACAACTGCTAGGCTGTGCCTTTTTTTGGAAAGGGATGGTTGTGTCTCAGTTCTGGGACATCACCGCAGGAGTTCCTCAGGATAGTGTCCTAGGCCCAACCATTTTCAGCTCCTTCCTTCAAGTTGAAGGTCCGAAACAGGAATGTTCACTATCATTGTGAAATGTTCAGCACCATTACCGACTCCAGATACTGAAGCAGTCCCGGTCCAAATGCAGCAAAACGTAGACAATATTCAAACTTGGGCTGACAGAAAACATTCACGACACACAAGTGCCAGGAAATGATTATCACCAACAAGATTGAATCTAATATCTAAAGGAGAAAATACTGGAAAATCTCAGCAGGTCTGGCAGCATTTGTAAGGAGAGAAAAGAACTACCGATATGAGTCCAGATGACTTTTTGTCAAAGCTAAAAGGCACAGAAAGAGGGAATTAAAGATAAGTCGAGCCACAAAACTAAGGGGAAAGGCTGCTCATGGCAGTCCATAGAGAGAATAGAAGGTGTGAATGGCCATCACCTCTGACACCTTCCCATGCAATCGCAACCACCTGCCCCTTTATTTCTTTCATGCTTACGATTCAGGGTTCAAAATACTCAAAGAACAAAGGACAAAACAGCACGGGAAAAAGGCCTTCGGCCCAACGAGCCCGCACCGCCTCCCCGATGTTCCTACCTCTACCCGTGACCCCTGACTATGTTTATAGATCTATGGATTAAAAACCAAATTTGAGACAATTTAGGGAGAATTTGTTTTGCTAATTAGCCTAAGAGCACATCTTTGGGACGTGGGAGGAAACCGGAGAAAACCCACGCAAGCACAGGGAGAATGCGCAAACTCCCACAGACACAGGCCCAAATCCACGTATCTGCACAGCACAGCGATAGTCACTGAGCTCTCGTGTTGCCCATCAAATGGTCGTCAAGCGTACATTAACGACGTGAAGCACTAGGATACTCTCAAACAAAAAATCCAAGAGCAGCCCTCTCACGCCCCATCGCGTGTATGCCCCTCGTTAGACAACAAAGTGGACCAAAGCACCTGTAGGATAAAAACAAGTACATCAATATCATCATCTATTTACACACTTCCCAGGGACTCCCAAGGCTCATGATCCCTATTTTAAATCAGTTTTCTATACCCCTCCATTCCCATTCTGTTCATGTGCCCATCTAAGTATTTCTTAAATAACTCCAGAGTACCTGCCTCCACCACTTTACTTGGCAGCGCATTCCATACCCCCACCACCCTGTGTGAAAAAACTCCCTCTAGCATCCAAATTATACCTTATCCCCCCTCACCCTAAGCCCATGACCCCTCGTGCTATTTGAGTCCATCCTAGGAAAAAGCTTGGCCCTGTTTACTCTATCTATACCCCTCAATCTCATTTCAAGTTACACAGCATTTCCAATTGCACCTTTTGATTTGTCATCACATGTATTATCATACAAAAAAAAAAATTGTTTCTTGCATCCTATACAGACAAAACATACCCTCCATAGAGAAGGAAAGGAGAGAGTGCAGAATGTAGTATTATAGTCATTGTAGAGAAGGATCAACTTAATGCAGAGCAAGTCCATTCAAAAATTGTTAGCAGCAGGGAAGAAGCTGTTCTTGAGTCAGTTAGTACATGACCTTAGACTTTTGTATCCTTTTCCCAAAGGAAGAAGGTGGAAAAGAGAATGTCCAGGGTGCATGGGGTCCTTAATTATGCTGGCTGCTTTGCTGAGGCACCAGGGAGTGTAAACAGAATCAATGGATGGGAGGCTGATTTCAGTTTGATCTATCGCGTTAGCTGTTCTCAATGTAGTCTCCTCTATACCAGAGAGACCAAACATAGACCAAATGATCATTTTGCTGAGCACTTTCAGTCCGTGTGTATCACGACCTTGACCTTCCCATTGCTTGCTATTTTAACACAATTTTGCTCTTATGCCTACGTCTGTCCTTGGCTTGCTACAAATGTTCCAGTGAAGCTCAATGCAACTGGAAGAACAGCATCTCATCAACTGGAAGTTACAGCCTTTCAGTATCAACATTGAATTCAACAGCTTTGGATTATTAGCTCTAACCCACCTCAACCCTTGTTTTCATTTTATTTAGTTTTTAACTGTTTCCTATCTTTTAGCTCTTAATTCGCTTTTTTTTTTTATCTCCCACCATTCTTTCCCTGTATTTTATTCCTCTTTCCTTTTCTCCCCCTTCTCAATTTTACCTCTCTTCCACCCATTGCCTCCTACCTCCTCTGCATTTTCATCTGTCACAGATATCCAATCCCTCTTGCTTTCTATTCTCTCTATAGACTGCCATTAGCAGCCTTTCCCCTTGGTTTTGTAGCTATGATTTATCTTTCATTCTTTACTCTACAATATAAATATCTACCACTTATTATCTTTAACAAAGGACCATCTAGACTCAAACATCAGCTCTTTTCTCTCCTTAAGATGCTGCCAGACCTGCTGAAATTTTCCAGCTTTTCCTCTTGATTCAGATTCCAGCATCTGCAGGAATTTGGTTTTGAACTGAATCTCTCATCACTGCCCCATGACATTCAATGCCATTAACATCACTGACTCCCCCATCATCATTCTTATTTTTCAAAATGGTTTATCTTTCATGAATTAAAGTTTTTACAAAGAATCCTGTGAGTATTTCAATTTATGATGTAGAGATGACATTGCTGGGCCTCTGATGCAAATCTTTGTCTCTTCTTTGGACACAGGTGAGGTCCCAGAGGACTGGAGGATTGCAAATGTAGTACCGTTGTTTAAAACGGGTCAGAGGGATAACCCAGGGAACCATAGGCCGGTGAGCTTGACTTCAGTTATAGGTAAGCTAATGGAGAGGATCCTCAGGGACAGGATGTACGAGCATCTGGAGCACTGCGATCTGATCAGGGATACGCAGCATGGCTTCGTTAAGGGGAGGTCGTGCCTTACGAGCCTAGTGGAATTCTTTGAAGAGGTGACAAAAACGGTTGATGAAGGACAAGCCGTTGATGTCGTCTACATGGATTTCAGTAAGGCGTTTGACAAGGTTCCTCATGGTAGGCTGATAGAAAAGGTGAAGGCGCGTGGGATACAGGGCCAGGTATGTAGATGGGTTGAGAACTGGCTTGGGAGGAGGAGACAGCGGGTAGTAGTGGAAGGCTCTTTTCCAACTGGAGGTCAGTCACTAGTGGTGTGCCACAGGGCTCAGTACTAGGACCTCTTCTATTTGTGATTTATATAAATGACTTGGAAGAGTGGGTAGGTGGTGTGATCAGCAAATTTGCTGATGACACTAAGATGCTTGGATTGGCGGGTACTGAGGAGCAGTGCCAGGCAATACAACAGGACATAGATAGGCTGGTAGATTGGGCAGATAGATGGCAAATGGAATTTAATCCGGATAAATGCGAGGTGATGCATTTTGGCCGGAATAATGTAGAGGGGAGTTATAGGATAAAAGGTAAAACTATCCGGAGTATAGAGACGCAGAGAGACCTGGGGGTGCAGGTTCACAAGTCTCTGAAGGTGTCAGTACAGGTGGAAAAAGTGATAAAGAAAGCATATGGTATGTTAGCCTTCATAGGAAGGGGTATAGAATACAAGAGTAGGAGTTTGATGTTGCAAGTGTATAGAACGTTGGTTAGGCCTCACTTGGAGTACTGCGTCCAGTTCTGGTCGCCGTACTACCGGAAGGATGTGGAGTCCCTGGAGAGAGTGCAGAGGAGATTTACCAGGATGCTGCCTGGTATGGAAGGGCTGTCTTACGAGGAAAGGTTGAACGCACTGGGGTTGTTTTCCCTTGAAAGACGTCGGCTGAGAGGGGATCTATTAGAGGTATATAAGATTATGAGGGGTATAGATAGAGTAAATGGTAGTAAGCTTTTTCCACCATTAGATTTGGATAGAACGAGGGGTCACGGCCTTAGGGTGAGGGGGGCTATGTGTAAGACTAATATTAGAGGGCATTTTTTCACACAAAGGGTAGTGGGGGTGTGGAATGCACTACCGAGTAAGGTGGTGGGAGCAGGCACACTAGGGTTGTTTAAGGGTCTCTTGGACAGCCACATGAGCGGTCTGCAGATAGAGGGATATAGGAGGGCTGTTTAAATACTTTATTTGTTTCCACAGGCTATTCGGTCCACCTTGTTGACCAACAAGGTGCATGCATTCGGCAGGTCGTGCGAGAGCTGCTCCTGGATGTTACTTCAGGAGTGGCCTAGTGCTTCACGTCGTTAGTGTATGCTTAAACTGGACCATCAGATGGGCAACATGACAGCTCAGAGACTATTGTTGTTGCTGTGCAGACACATGGATTTGGGCCTGTGTCTGTGGGAGTTTGCGCATTCTCCCCATGGTTGCATGGGTTTTCTCCAGGTGCTCTGGTTTCCTCCCACATCCCAAAAGTGTGCTCTTAGGCTGATTGGGTAACAAATTGTCCCTATATTGGTCTCTATATGTCATTAAGACATTAGGATGGCGGCACGGGCTTGTTGGGCCGAAGGGCCTGTTTCCCGTGCTGTGTTGTTCTTTGTTCGTAGATACCAGCATTGGACTGGGATGAGCACAGTAAGAAGTCTCACAACATAATCTTTGACTCACCTGATAAAGTCCACCTTTGAATTTGGCTACCACCATTTCATTCAGAAGGAAAATGGCATAACAATTTTGAGTTCTAGTCACCCTATTATTCACCTAATAAAAAGGTGATTATTAAACTAAAAAAAAAGTGCAAAAGAGATTTACTAGAATGCTACCAGGAACTGATGGTTTGAGTTATAAAGGAGAGACTGGATATATTGTAACTTTTTCTCTGGAGCATAGAAGGCTGAGGAGTGATCTTAGAGATCTATAAAATAATAAGGGGCATAGATCAGCTAGACAGTCAATATCTTTTCCAAAAGATAGAGGAGTTTAAAACTAGAGGGCATAGGTTTAAAGTGAGAAAAGAAAGATACAAAAGGGTCCTGAAGGACAATTTTTTCCCCACAGAGGATGATCAGTGTCTGGAACAAGCAACTAGTATTAATAGGTGTGGGTACAATTTAGTCTTAAAAAAGCACTTAACAGTCACATGAGTAAGATGGGTACAGAGGTTTTGGGACAAATGCAGGCAACTGGGACTAGCTTGGGGGTTTAAAAAAAAAGGCAGCATTGACAAGTTGGGCCAAAGGGTCTGTTTCTATGTTATATGACTATGACTCTATACCTTAGCCTAAACTTGTGTTATAAAGTGCAAATCATTAAGATACAGGCTTATGAAATATCTGCAAAAATTTAGAGTTACAAGCTAAATATAGAAATGTTACTACTTAATACTAAGCAACATGATTACAATAGATAGCATTTTTAAACTTTGGCTAGGGCAATTTCATTTTGGTGCTATGAACAGAAACCCAAATTAGAGCTCGAGTGTAGAGAAATCCATACACGTATTTGGGGAGCAACTTATTCAAAAGCTTGAGCAGAAAGGAAGGTTGATGTTGGGAGAGCAATAGTTAGACACTGGAAAGTCTTCCTTACAGGTATATTATACAGCATCAACTGAAGTAGTTACTTCATATAGTACTGTCACTTGGCAATCAGATACTGCACTGCTTTGTTACTTGCATATTGATTAAGTTTCATGCTTGCACATCAAGTTTCCTTGCATTTTTGTTCCTTCCTGTTCCTCATTAACTTTTGGCAAACACTGTTTGAAAGTTATCCTGCAGTTTCATAAGGGCAGAAACCTTTTCTCTATTCAATTACCTTTTTAGTATAAGCTGCTGTCACATCACTTCTGGTTCAACTTCCATTTGCCTGGGAAATTTGCTTTTTGCTCCAATCACTGAAAGTTTATGTTCCAATTTGGATAATGCTCCCAAAATGAGTCAGTATGATTTTCAATATGGCTTTTCCAATGCAGATCTGTTGCTAATACAGCTCTACCTCCAGCTCTCTTGTTCCATTTCAAATAAATGAAGAACATTGCAACGATCAAGCACTTCGCATTTTGAAGAAATAGCTGGCTGTCAGTAATATACATTCCTAATTTCTCAATGATTGGAGTATGGACATCAGGAAATGCCACCAGGCCAGTTTGATCTTCATGGGCAGTAAATTACCTCCCATCATCCAGCCTTACCCACCATTTTCCTGATAATTCCACTTCAGATTCAGCTCACAGGCTAAAAATTGAATGACTGGACTGAATAGCACACACTAGTCTTTTTTCCTAAATATTGCCTGAAACCTCTGCACCATGCAGTATTGTGAGAATTAAAGGCAGACTCAAACTGCAATGCTGAGGTGATGGCTGAAATATTTGACTGTGAATATTATAGTGCAGTGCAATTATGCTTTCTAAGAAACATTAAGTCTAACAGTGCTACACTAGAAGCTCATGACCAAGGTCGAATCCATGAGGCAAGTTATATTCACACCTTGGTAGAAAGAAGCTCTTGTTCATCAGTTGGTGGTTGGAAAATAAAAAGAGGGGTATGTGGAGGAATAGGGAACAGCCTGTCAGGACAGGAAGACTATTTCCCATGTCAGCTGCTGGAAGACAAAGCCAGATATCAGCAGGCTTCAGGATAGTCAGAGAATTTTAACAGGTTTGAGAGAATTGCACTAATGTGCATGACCCTTGGTTTTGTCTCCACCTGTCACAGTTGATCATGGAGGGGGCCAGGAGGGAACCATATAGAGCTCTGGAACACATCATTTCTACTGTGGAAATGATGATCAACATCATAACCACCAGCTATGATACAAAGTCCAATGGTTATTATCCAAATGCATAGCAGCACTGGCATAATCTACTAGTCTGCAGTGCAAGCTGAGATGGAGGTCATGAGATCTGCAATTCCCTGCGTGCTGGCCAGGGATATAGTGTCTCAGTGTAGTTTAGTTCAGTGTAGGAGCTCATGAGGATTTGAGGTGTTGTCATGTCAGATTGTGTGTGGAAGGTGAAGTTGATGCACTCACTTATGACATTTGTGCTTGCACTACCACCACTCTGCCAACATTACGGCTGTTGGCTTTCAGCCAGCCTAGTCTGCTGCCAGGCTTAAAGGTTTAGAGCAGCTCACAGGTGTACTTCAAAGCCATCCCCAGTTTCTAGGGCAGCAAGGAATACACGAGTGAATGTCATTGACAATTTGATTTGCAAAATACCTACCTTGTTAAATAGTTCCAAGTTTTTGCTATGATTTTTATTATTGGATGTTGTGAAATGGAAGAGGGGTAGGTCTATGCTATGGTAACAGATTTTAGAACTGGATATTGCATAGCCCACTCATGCACATGAAGTCTTGTACACCAGCTCCTGTTACAACATAGCAGGTACTGCAGCAGCTGTCTAACCTATAACCAATGTTATTCAAAAAATTCACTTGACAACTTAGTAGCTTCTAAGGTTGAGGGTTCATTTTATAGCTTTTTACTTTTTGCAGTGATCAGAGGTCAACTGTGCAGATGTTGTCTAAATTTGGAGACCTGGCATTACAGCCAAATGACTGGCTATTTCAGCATGAGAAGCCACAATCTTTTGGTACAAAACATAGCTAACATGACATTGTGCCCACTGGAAATGGTGGCAGGGCTTTGCACTTCTGTTCAAGACAGCACCACATGAATCTCTAACTGATATACCTTCAATGCATTCAAAAAGTGAAATTTCACTTCAGGTAATTGCATTTATGCAGCTACCCATCATCTTTGAATCAGAATCAAATCTTGTCCTCTAGCGTACAGAGCACTTTACTGCTTGACTCTAGAAAAATGTTTCCAGTCTCGTTAAGGCAAGTAGAAAGTTCCAATTCTGGGAGACAGGTACTAAAATCTCAAGGTTTGCCAGCATCCATGCAAACAGTCAATGTTTCATGTCAACAATTGCTTTAGAATATCATAGCATATTATAGAGGAAATACAGGGCAAGTTGGAATGGACATCAGCTCAGATTGTGAAGGTGAAAGTAGCACTACAAAGTCAATTTAGATCAAAGGCAAATCTGATTTTATCAGTCAGGCATAGGCTAGAAAATATAGGTTTTATTTTTGGCTACTGCCATCCAGTTATCTGCATCTAAATACATTGGGTGCAGTAAAAGGCACAGAAAGAAGTTTCCTCATTGGCAATAATTAACAATTGCATCCCGACTTCTAGTACATCCCTTGAGGTATAAAAGGGTGCATCAGTGGGGATATGGAATTAAGCACCTTGAATACTGCTGCAGAAGCTAAAACCTATGGCAGCCAATACAAAATGCATACTGGGAACACAGTAGAGCATTGGATAGGATTATGCTACAAAAATACATATAGCACTGTTGTATGAAAATTGCGTAAAGAAAATGATTGAGAATCAATTACAGCAATCTTTCAGTACATTAAGTAAGGATTTGTTAGTCATTGTATTACAATCCTATGCCTGTCTAGTTAAATACTTCCAACAAGCCATCAGCAAAATTAAAACTCGCAATGATTTCCATAGGCTTTAAAGTTTGCTATACAGAATTAAAATCTTCAAATGGAACCTGTTGGGAAGATTTCTTTTGCATGATAACCAAGATCAAAAACCCAGTTAGACTTTTGAGCAAGCATACACAAGGAAACCTTTGTGTAATGCATCAAGAAAATAAATATTCTAAACTAATCATGTTTCAAGTTCAAGTGTTCCATGTTCAATATTGTATTCCAGCACACAGCAGGTCAAAATAAGGACACTCAAGGATTTTGAATTGTCCATAATGGGTATTTGCTACAATCACACCAAGGAATCCAGTGATTATCTTTGCAAATTTTGCAAAACTTTATCATCAACTAAGACAACAGTTACATGATTGGACAATTCTGATCTAACTCATTCCAAATATTAAAAAAATATGTAATCTATTATAGTCATCCCAGCTCACTTTTCCAAAAACACCTGGAGTCAGACATGAGTAGCAGCAAAGGACAAAATGAAATTCAACACTAGGGATATTCTAATACCTATACTTTAGCATAGACAACTCATGTTACCATTTTCTTAAATGCAGCTTCTATAGTTTTATATCTCTCTACTGTGACAATGATTTAAGCTGTAGAACACTTATGCCAGAAAATTCTTATTGAAATGAAAAGCTGCATTTAAAATAAAAATGTTCTTTAAATGGACAATTTTTTTTTTAAATACAAGTTAACCTGTTGTTCCATGAAGAACTTAAAAAGACTGGAGTCAGTAGCAAGCCTGCTCAGAACAAGGAGAGTGTCGATCTGCCACCAGGAGGTTGGGTAACCTTGTTATGGGATCGTGGACGTGGACCAAGGTGAGGTTCATGGTCATCCACTGTGGGCTCCTTTGGCTTTTCTTCTTCTTTCTTCTCTTCACATTCTTGTTTTTCATGCTCCTCATCTAGTAAATATTAATGTGTTAGTGACCAATTGCATCAACTCCTGCATAGGATTTACATTCAATTTGCCAAAGGCATCATGGTCATTTTAGATTAAATTTAGATATAAAATTTTATGCCTATCACATGCCAATCAATACATTGTAATATAGGCTCACCTTTCAATTCCTCATCTGCATCAGTACAGAATATGTTTGCATCCTGTTTAAAAAATAAAATGTTCATTTAGTACAATATAGTTGCTTTGCAAAATGTAATAAATTAAACCTATTAAGACAAAGATTTTATTTATACTTTACTGGGATGTGGACTTTGCTGGCAAGGCCAGTGTTGGTTGCCACATGCCCAATTGCCTTTGGACTGAGCAGCTTGCTGGGCTACTTCAGACAGCAGCTGAGAGTCAACCACATTGCTGTGGGTTCAGAGTCATGGTTGGCCTGATCAGGCAAGGGTGGCAGATTTCCTTTCCTAAAGGATGACATTGTAGTTATCATGGTTGCCATTACAAAGATCAATTTTATATTCCAAAACAATCTGATCAAATTCAGCACCAGCTTCTTGATTGGACACATGATAAACTGGGTATTTGTAGATTCAAGTGTTTTATTCCAAACCTTCAAAGCAGGACATTCACTGATATTTAATGCAATCTATACTCACTTTGCCTGTGATATCTACATCTCATGAAAAATTTCAGCAAATACTTGATTAACACTTCGTAATTGGCAATTAATGCACTTCCCTCCATAATTCTAGATGGAACTTGACTAGAAAATGGGAATTTTGGGCCATTAATTGCTAGATAAAAAGGCAATCTTGGTCTTCTGAGCAGTACACGAATATATGAAATAAATCTCAATATCAGATTTTTTTCCCCCCACAAAGTTGAGCCAACTATGGTTAAAGCTCTTTAGGCCAATACTTCCCAAACTTTGGTGTGGCCCCAGCCTGAAAATTGGATGGGGAGGGGAGTAAGGAACAGGTGTTCCTTATTCCCTTGAAGTCCTCCCTTTTTAAGAGGGCCTCAAAGCCCATCCAGTCAAATCTGAGTCTCCATTCCATAACTAGTGCTGCTACCTGAAATTGCAACTTAAGGGTGTGCGCGCGTGGTGGTGGTGGTGTCAGGTCGTGGAACCCCTGCTATGAATTAATATTGGTCCTTACAGCAACTCAACACCATGTTTATAATCTGTACCTTTGGTTTGTTTGGATGCACGCGAACTGCAACTGGAGCAACTGGTTCCCTCAAGTGGTCACTGCTCTTTTGATCAACTGAAACAGCAGGTGATTGTGAAGGAATGGGCTCTGCTTCACTGAAAATACCACTGCTTTTTCCACCTAGGAAGGTCAAAAACAAAATGCAGTTTAGTTAACATTACATCAAATACAGCAAATTTATAATTTTGAATGTTCTGCCTGAAAATAGTGGATAACTTCAGTCATAACTTGAGGGAATTGACTTAAGGAGCAGCAGGGAAGCACCTCTGCCTCAGTGGCAGGTACCTGGGTTCAATTCCAGGTGTTCCAGTTTCCTCCCACAGTCCAAAGATATGCAGGTTAGGTGACATGGCCATGCTAAAAAGCTCCTTAGGTGTTCCAAGATATGTAGGTTAAGGGATTAGTGGGATAAATATATGGGCCTGGGTGAAACTCTGTCAGAGAGTTGGTGCAGACTCAAATGAGCCATTATGGCCTCCTTCAGATTGTATGAATTTAATGATTCTAATTTAGTTCCTTGGGAATTAGCAACCAAATTGCAAATTATTTCCACTCAGTTGATATTAGTTGATTTGTGTTTAGTTTCAAATATATTTCACAATTTTGATCATCCTAGCGATCACTAAAATTTACCGCAATAAAATCATTAAATACTGGAAGTGCTCAAGCAGGCTGGAGAACATTAGCTAAAAGTTAACATTTCAGCACACAATGACTGCTCATGTTTGCATTATTAATACCAATAAGACCTGAGCAGGATCAATTCTGACTGTCCATTCAGCCACTAATGACATCTGCAGACTATAGTAAGTTGCATCACATATTACAAACTGATGCTATATGCACACACACACACACTTATAGGATGCATGCATCCAATACCAGTAGTCATCCATGAAAGACAGCATAAAGATTTTACTGCCATTCAATCTCCTTACCTGGAGGATTAGATCTCTTTGGCAATGTCATTTCTTCAGGAGGACCAAAGATGTTGGATGCCATCTTATGGGGCTTAGTGGATGACACATCATCAGGGACACCAAATATGTTACTGGAACCACCACCAGGTGGCTTGAGTACTCTGCTACTGAAAACAAAAGAATCAAGATTATCACATTAGTGCTCCATTTTAATCAGCTGTCATCTTCACTACCTCTCCCATCAAATATATTAGAAAAAGCCTCAGGCTGGGCTTGTGGACTGGTTACTCAGACTCAATTTTAATTAATGAAACTCTGGAAAGAAAGCTAAATTCCAGAATGGAGACCCAAAATTGTCATGTGGTTCACTAATATACACAATCATGTCCTGTCCCACTGCAGGACAGACTTAGCAACACCATGGTATACAGTCAGGAGTGGAATGCTCTGGGAGTCCTCAATGTTGACTTTGGTCTCCATGAAGGCTTGCTACATCAGGTCAAACACAAGTAAACCCAACCAGAATCCAAGATGGTGCCAGTGTGGCAACTTCTTGCAACCTGTGCCTAGCATACCTTCAAATTCTATGCTTTTAAAACTTCATTCTAACTCTTTTCTGACTAACAGTAATTCTGCACTCATTTCTTTCTCTATGAATGGAGTACCTTGTCTGAATAGCATGCAAGTAATACTTTTCACTGTTAATAGATGTGATAGTAATAAATGAAAGCAATTACCATACACCATTCCCTTTCAGTTGATACATTAGTACTCCCATGTTGACTACACTTGACTTGGATTCACAGATCTGTTGCTGGATCAGATTTGAGACGCCCTTTGTCTAACACCACTCAAGGTGTATCTGACCAGATAAACTGCAGCAGTTCCACATGATCAATTAGGGATGAGCAACATCACCTTTGCCAGTGACACCCACATGCCATCAGATACAGCCTATACAAGTAGAATCGCACGAAGTAAATGGACTGAAGCATTAATATCACTTGTACAGCAGATTAGAATTATTCTAATGTGGCAATTTTTAAGTTGTGAAATATCCTGTTATATAATTGTCATTTAATAATTAAGGACATGATGCTTTGAAACTTTATACCACCAACTAAAAATCCAGTGTCTGTATTTCAGGTTAATTTTTAACCAAACACATGAGTTAGGTTACTTGTATGCTGCTCAGTTTCAGTTAAGCAAATTGATCCTCATGGTTTGATACCCAAATAGGATTGTTAAGTTGCACCAGCTCTTACTGTTTGGAAAGGATATTTCTTCTTTGAGAAGCTAGAATGGGATTATTGTTAAAATAAGTGGTTGTCCGTTCAAGACAGACAAGCTAATAGATTTTTGATAAGCAAGGGGGTGAAAAGTTAATGGAGGCAGATGGGAGTATGGAGAGAGGTCACATTCAGATCAGCTGTGATCTTATTGGCTCAAGAGGCAAGTGGCTTACCCAGGCTCCTAATTTGTACATTTCAATGTGGTTTTGAAGCAGAGAACTTTTGCAGAATAGATAACTTGGACACTACAGAAACAAATCAGTTGACTGCAAGCAGATATCTAACATAATAAATTTGTATATGGACTTAATGATATGATAAACTATTGAAGTTGACTATTATGCATACAAATACAAAAAAAACCATCAAATAAGCACAGCCTTATGAGGTAAGAAATAATGCCACCCCAACCAGTGTTATACAAGTGCTTATGTGTCATTGACAATTTCAACATGGTATCATAAATCAAACAGACTTTAAATGGTGTCAACCTGAAACAAAGAAAGTCCAGAGTCCACAGAAAAACAATACAAAAACCTGACTACTTTAGAGGTTTGCTTAGATTAAATATAACTAGTTACCACTTAATATTGAATTTATTTGGAGTTGTAACTAACCAAGGCAAATCTAGTGCTTAATAAAACCCAAGCACTAAATATTGACTTAACAGGCTCAGTAGCGTAGCAACTAAAACTCAGAACCAATTGTTTTAAGCTCTTCACACAAGGTGAAATGAACTTACCCACTTATCTGCAAATGTTAATGTCAAAGAAGAAAATTAAAACAATATTTTTGTTGTACTGAGGAAGGAAATTAATTAGCAGCCATTACAACAATGGCTCACAAGCAGTAATATGATCTATTCCTTGCTAGGGCTGAGGACAGAAATATTGGTCAGGATGGGACAAAAACTCTGCTCATTTCTTTTGAACATTCATTTGAACAGATGGCATTTCAACTGAAGGAAAAATAGTGTTCAATTTATTCCCATTAGCTCAGTATGTGCTCAAGCTCAAATCCATGACAAATTTTAGAAGCCAAACAGATCAGACAATTGTTGTCATTTTTCTCATAATGGTGAACTGGTAAAGGCCTAGAATTTATATTCACCATTACTCCACATGGAGAACACCATTACTCCACATGGAGAACACAAAGAATTTGGGGCGGTGTACATTAATACACGCCAAATACAAAAACGTACCTCACCAGGTGAGTAGGTGAAGCATGAGCCAACAGTAGATCTGTGTCTCCTCCCATTCTACTGGGTATTTTATTACAGTCAAACCAGATGCTCAAATATCTAAAAATAGGTATTGGCTTAATTTTGTAGTAGCAGTAAACACAAACCAAATCCTGTTTAAAATAAAGTGCTCTTAGTAGGTTGAATGTTTGGCATTTTTGATACTGCTAACAAACCCTGGCCTTTAGCATTGAGACTAACATGCTCAGTCTTCCATAAAACAGCTAACAAACATGTTTTCTTAATTCCAAAGAGATAAGGGCAATTTCTACACGAACAGATGGCCTTCTAAGATAGGGCAATGCATTGCTCCACATCTTTATCCTGTTCAATAAGTTAGGATGAGCATATCCTTGTTGCAAGGCACACCATTTCAGTTTAAAAAACTTCAAAAAGCAATTCAAATGCAACCTTTAAGCAGAAGCTATTTGACTTTACAAAGCAAATAATTCCTTTCATTTCCATGAATATTAGTTGGGTCACAGGTCGAAACAAATTCATAAAGCTTTCACGTAGATCTCAGTATGGCCACCTTTCAGAATGCATATGGTAATTAAACGAGATAAGCTGACTAGGTGTACAAGATTATGAGGGGTATAGATAGAGTAAACAGGGTTAAGCTTTTTCCTAGGATGGACTCGAACAGCACAAGGGGTCACGGCCTTAGGGTGAAGGGGGCAAGGTATAATTTGGATGCTAGAGGGAGTTTTTTCACAGAGGGTGGTGGGGGTATGGAAAGCGCTGCCAAGTAAAGTGGTGGAGGCAAGCACTCCAAAGTTATTTAAGAAATACTTAGATGGGCACATGAACAGAATGGGAATGGAGGGGTATAGAAAACGGACTTAAAATAGGGATCATGAGCCTTGGGAGTCCCTGGGAAGTGTGTAAATAGACAATGATATTGATGTACTTGTTTTTGTCCTACAGGTGCTGTGGTCCACCTTGTTGTCTAACAAGGGGCATACACGCGATGGGTCGTAAGAGGACTGCTCTTGGATTTTTTTGAGAGTATCCTAGTGCTTCACGTCATTAGTGTACGCTTGACCTGGACTATTTGATGGGCAACACGACAGCTCAGTGACTACCGCTGTGCTGTGCAGATACATGGATTTGGGCCTGTGTCTGTGGGAGTTTGCGCATTCTCCCCGTGCTTGCGTGAGTTTTCTCCGGGTGCTCTGGTTTCCTCCCACATCCCAAAGATGTGCTCTTAGGCTAATTAGCAAAACAAATTCTCCCTAAATTGTCTCAAATTTGGTTTTTAATCCATAGATCCATAGACATAGATCACAGGTAGAGATGGGAACATTGGGATGGTGGCGCGTGCTCGTTGGGCCGAAGGGCCTGTTTCTCGTGCTGTTTTGTTCTTTATTCAAAAGTAGTTACCAACTAATTCAGCTGCTTCAAGATTAATTCAGTACAACAAGCTTGTGCTTTAAGTTGTTTCATTTTAAATAATTTCCTCCAAGTCAGGACTTCAATTTAGCGTTGTCTTATGTCAGTGTCCATTTTCATTGTGGTCAGTGTTCACTAGTGTGAATCACCACATGTATTGCTGTACTGCACACCAGCTCCCCTCATGTAACACCAGGTCCTGATTAGTGATTTCTTTTTTGGGGGGAGCATTTTTAAAAACCTCATATTGCCAGACCCCAACCTCAGCAAAGAGCTTACTTCTTCAAATACGTGGAGCTTCAGGAGCACCTATGGTGGGCAAGACTTTTAAACACAATTCAGAAACATGTACAAGTGCAGATTCTGTGTCTGCTGCTAACAAAGGAAGCAAGAAAAGCCATTACCCTACCAATCAAAACAGGTTGGGGAGTGTTATCCTATTTGAATTCAGATTTATCAATATTTCAGTGATCTGCTTTATTTTGCATGTTATTTCTGCTAGGTAGTGCTATACATGGTACAGTATTTAAGTTTGCACATCTTTGACTGGGAAGAACTATGTTTATTTATTAGTCACCAGTAGGCTTACATTAATATTGCAAAGTTACTGGAAAGATCCCCTAAACCATCACACTCTGGCGTGTTTCAGGTACACTGAAGGAGAATTTAGCATGGCTAAGGCACCTAACCATCATGTCTTTCGGACTGTGGGAGGAAACCCACAGACATGGGGAGAACATGCAAACTCCAGACAGTGACCAAAGTCAGCAATTGAACCCAGGTCTCTAGTGCTGTGAGGCAGCAATGCTAACCACTGTCATCCTAAAGGAACCCAACCAGCTTTATACCTATGAAAATCCATGATTCAAAGTTGTTTCAGTCAAAGTTACAAGATATGACCTTACCATCTGACTGGTGTGTTGACTCAAGTGACTCCCTTGAATACTCCCAATTTTAATTGTTCCTTATTGGTTAGTGTTAATTGTACTAAGTGAAGTTACTTGTATACATTGATTGGATGGTTATTTGAACAGACACTTATAGACAAGAGTCGAGTTAGGAGATAGTGTTTCACTTGGAATAAATCTACACCCAAGGAAACATCAGCTCTGGATTTTTCCTTCAACTATCAAGAGACTATGCCTTCATTTGCCTAGACCCGAGTTCTCGAATTCCCTACCTATATCTCCCCACCCCCATAAGATGCTTTAAAAACTTACCCCAACTATCTACTCACTTAAGGGGCTATCAAATTTTGCATTATACTGTTGTCAAAAGCTTTGATATGTTTTATTACATTAAATATGCTATACAAATGAAACGTGGCACTAACCCAAAGCTGACATTTCTCAAACTTATAAAAAGAGAGCAGTTAGGCACAAATGCATTTAACATGCTCAAGTATTATCTCCGATAACAATACACGGATGGCACACAGTGGTTAGTACTGTTGCCTCATAGCACCAGGGACTCAGGTTCGATTCCTTGGAGTCACACTGTGGAGAGTTTGCATGTTCTCCCAGTATCTACATGGGTTTCCTCCAAATGCTCCGGTTCCCTCTTACAGTCTGAAAGAGGTGCTAGTTAGGTACATTGACTTGGACAGACACCGGACTGTGGCAAATTGGTAACTTTTATAGTAACTTCATTGCAGTGTTAATTTAAGCCTTACTTGTGACTAATGAATAAACTTTAACTTCATGTTAGCAAGGGTTAAATAGAAAACCTGAGTCTCAGAGGAAAGGTGGCAACACTGACTAGAATATGCTTTATGCTCAGATAAATTTTTAATAAAATATTGCATTTAGTTCAGAAGTAAAAGAAAAGTATGGCATGGTGTTCCAGGGGATCTTTTCTGAAAAAAGTGGCAGGTTGAGGTGAAACTATTTTGTGAACATTCCCATTTGCCTCTTAACATACCAAGAGATAAGTATCAGCAGAGAGAAAGCCAAACCTATTTACATCCTCAGATCAGCATCTCTTGATCAATTCCTTCCTACGCAAGGGGCCAGCAGCTTCACCTCATAGCTGATCTGCCTTTCTCGGGATGATTCAAAAAACTTTAAGAGCAAGTACAAAGTGTCACAGCCCGATGGCTACGTTACAACGTGGGAGCAACTAATTTGTACTCTGGCAGGATGGAGCACAATACAGAGAGAGAATCTTCAATGCTAATCTATCATTCTTGCTCAGCAGCCTACAAAAGGGCAGAGTGTTTAGTCCAGTGCAGGGTGAGAGATGCCGGAAATTCCTAAGGGTGAAGGGCCAACGCTCACACGAGGAGGACAAGTTAGAAGAAGTGAATAGTGGGCAGTGTTTGAGTAGTTCTATTGAATATGTCCAGGAAGGCGACAAAGGAGTCGCAGAATTTGCTGCTGAGGGAGAGGATGGGAGCCCAGATGTGAACTCTGTCTGAAACAGAGAATTGCTGAGGGGGGGGGGGGGGGTGAATTTGCCCCACAATGTGTTGTGACTTTATTTCGAAAAGAGGATTTAAAAAAAAAATCGCCTCGAGTTTCTCAGCTCCGATCAGGAAGCAGCAAACTCTGCCCATGGCGGAAGAAGAGTTAGTGATTCAGAGTGAAACTCCAGCGAAGTCACTCAGAGCGAGGGTGGGGGGGGGGGGAGATAGTGGGGGCAAGAGGTTTACCTCAGGGAAGACGGACCCCCATACCGGGGGCTGACTGAGAGGGGAGACCGGCTTCGGAACTGACCAGCCCCGGGCGGCGGGGGGGATGTTGAACGAGAGGCTACCGTGGGCTGATCGCGGGGTGGGGTAATGGTAACTAGGAGGAACCGACCCGGGGCTGATGAAGGTGAGACCGCCTGGGGAGGGGGGGGGGGGGGAGAAGGATGGGTGTTGACTGCCAGAATCCCGGTGACTCCCGCCGGTTTCTGTGGAGAAACTGTCTCCTCAGACGCTGAGGGAAGATCGACCCCCTAGCCTCCGGTGACCCCTCTCCACCGTCTCCGCGGGTTAGGCACTCGACGACCCACCCAGCACCGTCTCTCTCTCTCTCTCTCACCTGGAGTTGGGTTTGTCCGCCAAGCCCTGGAAGGTGCTCGTAGAAGTCATATCCCTCGCGCTCTCTCTCCCTAACGGCCACACTAAGCCCGCCCCACCGTTGCCAATCTGCCTTTATAGAAGCCGGGGGGAGTAAACCCTGCCTCTCATTGGTTAATCGCCACGTCCATCAAATATTCGCCCCATCCCCTTCCCAGCCACCCGCAATGTCACTCCCGTGCCCCATTGGACTGTGACCCTGTCAATCAAACCGGGCCACTAACCAATCCGGATACGCAGCAGTGCGCTTAATCCCGCCCTCCAGGAGAAGGAGCATTCTGATTGGGCCAATTCGAATCCTGGAGACACTTTTTGTAACTCACTGAACACGAGGCACTGATCAGGGAATGAGAACTAGCAGCAGGAATAGGCCATCTGGCACCTCCAACCTGATCCTTTTTGTGGAGTAAGAAGTCTGACAACACCAGTTTTAAATCCAACCAATTTATTTGATGGTAAACTCACAAGCTTTCGGCTCTATGGCCTTCGTCAGGTGAATGAGGTGTTCTGGTCTCCAACAGCACACATATCATCACAGACTGTTTACAGATTACTGATTAGAATGCAAATCTTTACACCTAACCTGCTATTCAAGTCTTAAAGTGGCTAACAATGTGAATGGAAGGAGCACTGAGCAGAGGTTAAAGAGATGTGTATTGTCTCCAGACAGCACAGTAAGTGAGGTTTTTTGCTAACCCAGGCAAGTCACGGGAGTTACAGATAGTGTGACATGAAGTCAAGATCCCCGTTAAGACCGTCTTCATGTGTGTGGTCTTTTTGTGGACTCAGCTCCACTTACCCGTCTGCTCATCCCTTCACTGTTCAAAAATCTATTTATCCCTTGCTTCAACTGCTTCACCGGGCAGGGAATTCTACAGATTCACAACCCTTTGTGTGAAGAAGTTCTTACTCAAGTCAGTCCCAAATCTACTCCCCCTTCTTCTGAGGCAATATCCCTAATTTTAGTTTCATGCATAGAAACAACCTCCCTGCTGCTATATTATCTATTCCCTTCATAATTTTATATGTTTCTATAAGGTTCCCCCTCATTCTCCTGAATTTCAATGAATATACCCCCAGTCTACTAGTCTCTCTACATAAACCAATTCTCTCAACTCCAGAATCAATCCACCGAATATCCTCTGCTCTCCCTCCTGTGTCAGTATATCCTTTTTCAAGTAAGGAAATCAAAACTGTACACTACTCCAGGTGAGGCCCCATTAGCAGTTACATTAGCAGTACACAACTACATCATAACTTTCCTAGTTTTAAACTCCATTCCTCTAGCAATGAAGGATAAAATCCCATTTGCCTTCTTAATCATCTGCTGCACCTGTAAACCAAAATTTTGTGATTCATACACAGCAGCATGCTGCAATTTTTTACAATTTAAATAATCGTCCATTTTGCCATTATTCCTACCAAAATGGATAACCTCACATTTACCAAAATTGTACTCTGTGCCAGACCTTTGCCCGCTCATTTAAACTATTGATATCCCTTTGCAAACTTTGTGTCCTCTGCACACTATGCTTTACCATTCATCTTAGTGTCTTCTGCGACCTTTAACACACTACACTCTGTCCCCAACTCTAAATCATCTATGTAAATTGTAAACAATAGTGGTCCCAACACTGATCCCTAAGGCACACCACTAGTCACTGTTCACCAACCAGAAAAACACCCATTTACTCCACTCTGCTTTCTGTTAGTTAACCAGTCCTCTACCCATGCTAATATATTACCATAATACCATGCACCTTTATCTTATGCCTCTCATTGGTCTTGTGTGGCACCTTGTTGAATGCCTTCTGGAAATCCAAATACACCACATCCACTGGTTCTTCAACCGTGCTTGTAATGTCCTCAAAGAATTCCAAAGTAATGTCATCACAGCTCATTAACCTGGAGCTTTCTCTTGCAATATAACGTCAATACCAACACTATAAAAGTGCTCTGAATCCATTTCTATCATCTCTATCAATTATATTAACTTATTAAAAAAGTGTTAATTTCACAAGACTTTTGCATTACACTATTGTCATCTTAATATAAGTAGGACACAATAATGGCAAACATGGTTTGTGATTGCATCAAAACATATAAATATTAAGAGCCAATGAAAAATCACACTAAATTTGGCAATATTAGCTGTTGTAGCAGATTTCCGGTAGCCACAGTATTTTGCTTTGACATCTGACAAAAGTACTATTTAAATAAATTATATTCTCTATTTTGCTTCTAGACTAAGAACCAATGAACCATCCTTGGAGAGCCAAGTCAAAATCTATCAAAGTAATGATAAAGATTATAAAACAAGCTGCAGCGTGTTGGAGTTTGTCTAAATCCTATAGTTAGAAGGAACTGGAATTTGAGTCTCTGTTAACATGGTTAGTGGCCAGAACAATGGGGGTAAAAACTCGGAGACCGTTGCTACATCCCACATCAAGTCTGAGTATTGGGTTTTGGCCAGAACAATGAAATACCTCAGCAGTATCACATAGCTCTTTGAAACTGTGGAACATTCCGTCCTTTTGCAATGTTTTCTGCCTAACGGTTAAACCATCGATATGGTCCTTAAATTTAGTGGCTGGGCAAGAAGAACCTCACTTCAAATACATTTCTGGGTGTCGTGATGTAGCTCACAAAAGGAAAGGTATACAAAATAACAGGGAACAGTTCTCTTAAGGTCAGAACTCAACATTGACAGAGGCCAAATTTGATCAATTTAGCTTGGATCAGCAAGAAACCAGATTGCATTAAACTATTGTATAGCTGTAATAGTTATTATGCTCTTGGTGTCTGAGTAATAAACTTGCATTTGAACCTGAATAAAGAGGGATTATTTAACTATGTTTAAAAGATTTCCTAACATCGTGTCAGAATACTAAAGACTAGATCACTTACATGAAAATAGATGATGTAGAAGGGAAGGTGAAATCCTAGTGGTATTATCGCTAGATTATTAATCCAGAAATCACAGTTAAATGTTCTAGGGATCTGGTTTTGAATCCCACCATGGCAGATAGTGACATTTGGATTCAATTAAAAAAAACCTGGAATAACAATCTACCGATGACCAACAGCGTAGCACAGTGGTTAGCACTGCTGCCTCACAGCACCAGGGAGCCAGGTTCAATTCCCGGCTTCAGTTGCTTTCTGCCGCTGTCTCCCACAATCTAAAGATGTATGGGGACTAGCTAGGGTAAATGCATGGGGTTAAGGAGATAGGACCTAGGTAGGATTGTAATCAGTGCAGACTCGATGAGCTGAATGACCTCTTTCTGCACTGCATGATTCTATGAAACCATTGTCCAATGTCAGAAAAATTCATCTGGTTCACGAATGTCCTTTCAGGAAGAAAAGCTGCCCTCCTTATCTAGTCTGCCCTACGTGTGACTCCAGAGCCACAGCAAAGTGGTTGATTCGCAAGTGCTCTCGGGAATTAGGGATGGGCAATAAATGCTGGCCCAGCCAGTAATGCCAATGTCCCACCAATGAATAAAAACGTAATTTAATGCCAGGTTCTGATTATATATTACTCTTATTTTCATTGAGCTCCATTGGTTCCTGCTTCCCCAGTAACTCACATGTAAAATTCTTATTGGTTCTCATTGTTTATGTTTCTCCCCACTATTCATTTCAGTAACCTTCCCTAAAGGACATTAGTGAACCAGATGGGTTTTCCAACAATTGACTATAGTTTCACGGTCATCAGTAGATTCTTAATTTGTTTTTGTTGAATTCACCATTTCCGTGGTTAGATTCAAACTCGAGTCCCCAGGACATTAGCTGAATTTCTGGATTAATAGTCTAGCTATAATACCACTAGGCTATCACCTCCCCCTAAATAGGATATGTGTTATGCAGTTCAAGATGAACATAAATTTATGGAGGTTGATGGCTATGAAGGTGGTCAGAATTGCACAGGAAATTGTGGTTTTTAGTGGTAATTATGCCTAAGTTCATGTGTAAACAGATAATGTTATGGAGGTAAAAGCAAGCAGCTGGAAAGATTAACCAAGTTGGGAGACTTTGTTAAGAGGAATGTATGTGCATCCATCAGCCAAGTTCAGTCAAAGCTAAATTAAAGGTCTTGTAACACAATGATGCAGCCTCCACCTCAGGATCAGAAGGCCTAGGTTTGAATCCAATGCCAGGACTTGTTGGCCATGGAATGAGCATTCAGAATGTGATTCAAAGGGTTGATAATCAGCTTGGGGATCTTTCCATCACTATTCTCCAAAGGGAAAAACAATGTGTGTGAAGATAGACTATACTACTTTTTTTTAGCATGTATACCAATAATCCAGAGACCCATGGTAATGCTCTAGGGAACTGGGTTGGAATCCTAAATGGTGAAATTTAAATTCAATAAAAATCTAGAATTAGAAGTGTAATCAGGACAATGAAATCATTGTCAACTGTCACACAAACCCACCTACTTCACTAATAATGTTTAGGGAAGGAAATCTGCTGTCCTTATCTGGTCTAGGCTACATGTGATTCCAGATCCACAGTGAAACAAGGGTCTTTATAAGACCCTTGTCAGACCCCACTTGGAGTACTGTGCGCAGTTCTGGTCACCTCACTACAAGAAGGATGTGGAAGCTATTGAAAGGGTGCAGAGGAGATTTATAAAGATGTTGCCTGGATTGGGTGGCATGCCTTATGAGGATAGGTTGAAGGAGCTCAGTCTTTTCTCCCTGGAGAGAGAAAGGATGAGAGGCAACCTGATAGAGGTTTATAAGATGTTGAGAAGTATAGATAGGGTGTCTTCTAAGAGGCTATTTCCCAGGGCTGAAATGGTTGCTACAAGAGGACACAGGTTTAAGGTGCTGGGGAGTAGGTACAGATGTCGGGATAAGTTTTTCACGCAGAGGGTGGTGGGTGAGTGGAATCTGCTGCCATCAAGTAGTGAAGCAGAACTTGTTGGGGTCTTTTAAGAGACTTCTGGATAAGTACATGGCATTTAATGGGATTGAGGGTTATAGTTAGGCCTGGTAGGTAGGGATATGATTAGCGCAACTTGTGGGCTGAACGGCCTGTTTGTGCTGTAGTGTTCTATGTGGTTGGCTCTGAAATAGTCTCGCATATCAACTCAGTTCAAGGGATGGGCAATAAATGTTTGCCTAGGCACCCATGTCTAATGAATTAAAAAAAAATCAAAGCCAGGCCATTAATAAAAACAGTATATAATTACGTGACCTTTAACATAGTAAACTCAAGAACAGCTTCTTCCCTGTTGCCATCAGGCTTTTGAATGGATCTACCTCTATTAAGTTGATCTTTCTCAACTTCCTAGCTATGACTGTAACACTATATTCTGCACCTTCTCCTTTCTTTCTCTATGTATGGTATGCTTTGTGGAGCATGCAATAGTTTTCATTGTAAGGTGCTTGCTTCATTCAAAATTGAAATTTGACACTGAGCCATATAAAGAAGGATGATAAAAGATTATCAAAAGCTTGATCAAAACATTGAGCTTTGATAAAGGATTATCGTTTCATACAGATACTGTCAGACCTGCTGAGATTTTTCAGCAATTTCTCTTTTGGTTTCAGATTCCAATATTCACAATAATTTGCTTTCAATCACTAGAATTCAGCCTAGAAACAGGATATAATACATGAGGGGAATTAAACTGAGAGTCTAATACTGCACTGGAGTATAATCTGCAAATTAAGGAGGATATATTAGGCTGCATAGAACAGGTTACCTGAAAAAAATGAGTCAGGGCAGGTATGATGATAAAGCACACTGTATACAGAAAATCAAATACAGAGGTTAAGCTATTGAAAAGCAAAATCACAAATCAGAATTACAGAATACTGCGGTGTAGAACAGAGCCTTACACCCACTGAGTCTGCACCAACACATGAAATGCCGACCTACCCACCTAATTCCATTTGCCAGCACTTGGCTCATTGCCCTGAATGTCATGTCAGCCAAATGCTCATCCAGGTACTTTTTAAAGGATGTGAGGCATCCTGCCTCCATCATCGTCCCAGGCAGTGCAATCCAGATCATCACCACCCTCTGAGCAAATAGATTTTTCCTCAAATCACCCCTAAACTTCCCACCTGTCTCTTCTGTGTCCCCTAATAACTGACTCTTTAACTAAGAGCAGCAGCTGCTCCCTATCCATGCCTCTCATTACAAAGAGTACAGAACAAAACTTGTTTAGAAGATACAATTTGATTTGAACCAGTTTGAAAATTGGGGCTTTGTGCTGGATAGGTTACAGGGTGAAGAGATTTGGACATGTTGGGTGCTAGCAAGCAAGCTATTGTAAAAAGAAATCTGGTGGTGACAAAAATATGGACAAGCAATTTGTTGCCAGGCAATATTGTGCAGGTAAATCATCGTGGCAACAGATAACATTACAGGATTTGAGGTTTAATTCTGAATGAAATAAGACACCCAAGGTTTTGTGTGGTATAGTTTAACAGTCTGGAGCTGTGGATGCAATAAGTGAAACAGGAGAAGAGTTTATGGCAGGAACTGGAACTATTGCTTTCTGTTCCCCGTTATAGTGGGACGTAAAACACTAAAAAATGTTTCATAAAATAAAAAATAATTCCAAAGACTTTTGCCTAATTGACTAGAATTACTCAGAAGTCACATTCAGTGTTTTAGGACAGTAAAGATTTTGTTGTATATTTAACAAAGTATTTCTAGTAATTGATGCAGAGTGAAGGTCAAATACGTCTAAATTGACCAAGAGTTGGGACAATATTGAAACACCGGAACAAATTAACAGCTTTGTTTAGTTACAACAATAACAGAAAAATAAAAATGAAACAAGTAAATCTTACGTCTCAATGTGAGAATTTTCTTTCTTAACAGAGACATATTTCATACAATTAGCACAGTAACAGGCAACTTTGCTCAGCGGATCTAGATATGCTTTACATGATCCTCCTTCATTTTAACCAGTGAGGATACCCTTCTCTTCCTTTCATGAGTTTCAACAGTTATTTGTCTCAATTATTCCTTGTGGTAGAAAATTCCATTCTTGCCTGTCTTTGGGAAAGAACATTTCATCCAAATTCCCCATTGGATTGAATCATAGAATCATGCAATGCAAACAAAGGCCATTCAGCCCATCAAGTCTGCACCAAACACAATCTTACCCATGCCCTATCCCTTTAACTGCTCCTTCATCAGGTGAGTCACATGATGAAGAGGACCGCTCCGAAAGCTTATGCTACCAAATAAATCTGTTGGACTTTAACCTGGTGTTGTGAGACTTCTTACTGAGCCCATTCCAGTCCAATGCTGGCATCTCCACATCATGACTACCACTGATCACTCACTTGATGAAACAACAGCACTCTGAAATCTCGTGCTACCAAATAAACCTGTTGGAAACTTGTGTTGGGAAACGTCTGACTGTGCCCATCCCGGTCCATTTCCACACAGACAGTGACCCAAGCTAGGAATCAAACCCAGATCATTGGCACTGTAAGGCAGCAATGTAACTACTGTACCACCGGTAAGTTGACTGGTAATGATCTTAACAGGATTCATCAAGACTTTTTTTGATTCCTTAATGCTGTGGAACATAATTTCTGTATAACATTTTCTTTGTCTTTTCTACCTTCTTGCTTGATGTTCCACTCGGTTTCTGAATTTTCAATCACATTCCAAGGTATGTTCCCTATAATTTCCAATTCTCCTCATTGATCTTGCTACTATATAAGTATTGTCATGTGTATCATCAGTATGAACAGAAGAAAGCATTTTCAATATTTCAACCTAAGTCTAACAAAATAAAAGGATTGAAACTCTAAGTGCAGTCTGATCCTGAGATTTGCCATTTTTGTGCTAAAAATTGAATTGTCCAATAACTTTGAACAACACAAATAGGAACAGGTGTTTAAAAAGGAATTCAAAGAAGTACACAATTGAAATGTGAAAAAAAGTTTGATCAGTTTTGTCGCATCTGAAAAATAACACCAGCTTTCTGGTGTCAACCCAGATTATATGCAGTCCTGGGCCACTTCATGTGGAATTGAAGGATGAGGTTCGAGACTCCTGTTGGAAGATGAATATCAATTTAAGGACAGGTTGGGGTTGGCTACAATTGCCTGCAAGTATTGAATCACTTGCTAACATTTACTGGTGAGGGTCATATAAATACTAAAATGTGACTGGCACCTGTGCAACTGTACACCGGCAAGGAGCTAACATACTTGGCAAGGGAGAAAGGAGGGAAAAGAATAAGGAGTTTTGCACGATAAGAATTAGGCAGACATAGCAATACCAAAGATTTATTTGAAACAACTTTGTTTGTGCCCACATTTCCCAATTGTCAATCAGAAGATATTGTACAGAACAAATATAACATTGATGCAATCCTAATTCTTTATTTAAATATATATATGTAGGAACCAAATTTCCCCAAATATCATGAACTTTCCAGCCAGTGACGTAGTCAATCAGTACCTCTCACCACCAGTTACCCAAATAAAAATCTCATCCTAAAAACTAACAGTAACATACGCTTGAGTACGATTTTCAAAGTAATGTAATCCTCCAACTCAGTTAACATACATTGTTTATCTTCATTTTGGAAAACTATTTTATTTGATGTGCGTGTGTGAATAATGTATTCATTTAAGTAAATTATATTAGTAGATCCAGTCCAGCATAACGAAATCAAAGCTCAGAAATATCAGTGTGACACAAAAGCAAACCTCCCTCTTCTCAACAATTTGCCTTGCCCTCTACACTAGAATACAGTATATTACAAAATATGTACATTTTTAATTTACTATATTAGTTTTGTCCTATCAGAGCTAGTGTTTCACATACTGAGAGCCTATGCTCAGTGGAACTGGATTGAAATCAAAGAAATTTGACATTCAACCCATGCATCTTACATGAAAGAAAGGTTGTGTTTAACCCATACCGTAAAGCTCTCCTACAGTTTTTTTTAAAGCTGAGGAGCTTACTATTGGTTACTTTAAATGAAGACTGAAGTAACATTCTGTCCTTAAATAAAAAAATGACATCAGCACACAACATTTCAATACATCCAGGATAAAGATGTCTCCTTCCTGAGTAGGAACTCAGTAAGAATTTAGCAACACCAATTATTAATCCAACCGATTTATTTGATAGTAAATCCGCGAGCTTTCAACACTCTTGTGTCTTCCTCAGGCAAGTACAGTGTTCTGGTAGAACACTGTACTTGCCTGAGGAAGACACAAGAGTGTTGAAAGCTCGCGGATTTACTATCAAATAAATCGGTTGGATTAATAATTGGTGTTGCTAAATTCTTACTGAGTTCTTACCACCCCAATCCAACGCCGGCATCTTTACATCCTTCCTGAGTGTCAGGATCTTCATGAAATCTACTCAGGGAGCTTCAATCCAGTTGCTAAGTGTTATATGCCAACAATTCAGGAATAGCTCATTTGAAGATGGAAATTTCACATGGTTGAGTAGAAGGTATTTTTATTAGCTAAAGCTAGGGTAAATTTGGGGAAAAGAAAATAAAGATTTGCATTTATATCCTAATTTTGGAGACAATTAAGTACTTTTGAAATGTTGTCACTGTTACATTTAGGAAACATGACAGCCAATTTTGTGCACTGTAAACTCCCACAAGTAGCAATGTGATAACAAACAGATAACAAATTTTGTGATGGTGATTGAGGGATAAATATTTGCAGGGACACCAAGGGATCAAATGCCTGTCCTTCTTCAAAATAGCATCCTGGGATTTTTTACATCCATCAGAGCAGGCAGACAGAGCCTTGGTTTAACACTTCGTCCAAAAGATGATAGTACAGCACATTCTCAGTACTGCAGAATGTCAGCCTTGATTTCTGTGCCTTATAGTTTTATTTATTAGTGTCACAAGTAGGCTTACATTAACATGCAATGAAGTTACTGTGAAAATCCCCTAGTTGCCACACTCCAGCGCCTGTTTGGGTACAATGAGATAGAATTTAACATGGCCAATGCATCTAACCAGTGCACCTTTCATACTGTGGGAGGAAACCAGAGCATCCAGCAAAAATCCACACAGACTTGGGGAAAGCATGCAGACCTGCACAAACAGAACTGAACCCAGGTCCTTGTGCTATGAAGCAACAGTGCTAACCACTGTACCATTGTGCCAGTCAAAGTTTGAAGGACTTGAACCTACAATCTTGTAATTCAAAAGGTGACAGAGCTACCACCTGAGCTACAGCTCATTGTGCTGGACCTGACTTGAGTGGTGGTAGAGATTTAATCTGGCAAAAGTGAAAAATGTTTCATCACCATCAGCAACAAACATGAAAAACAGCTTTATGCACACAAAGTAGCTGGTAAAAGTGATAGAAAGTAAAAGTAAACACATTATCAACAGAAGAGGATGCAAAGGGCCTACGGACTATGGGAGGCATTGGGAGTTGAATATCAGCAGCTTTCGATTCATTACATTACCATAAAAGAATGCCATTACAATTCCACACGCTGGATCAGCTTCATCACACTGTCAGGCTGGATCCTTCAATAAGGGCCACATTCATCAGTAAAACATATCTTTCCACATAAAAACTCAATCTTAATTCTGTGAAGCTGATCTTCTGGATGGTAACTTAAGCAACTTTCACAAAAAGGATAAATCAATATCTTAGACAATGTTTCCTTTGTAGAAGCAAGTTAAAAAAAAGAAAACTGATAACGCAGAGAAAGATAGTCTCAAAACTGTGAAATGTTTAGACAACAGCAATATTTTCAAAGGATTTGTCAGTTCAATCTTTTGAAAGTAAGTTCTCCAAGACTGAGCATCTTTTTAACAAAGTCTTGAGGTGTTCTGGCCAATTCAGATTGATTTCCTGGAGCAAATCATTTCAAAACATTCCCTTAAAAGTCAAGAATATGGGATGCTTGGGAAAACTAACTGGAAAGATATTTAAAAATGAATGTCTGAAAAAAAATGAGGTCATCTTATAGAAATTATAGCCATTTATAAATAAGTCAGCTAAATCCTTGAAACTTAAAAAATCTCTCCAGTATATTTCAAGCTCTACAACTTCCAAGTTTTCCCCCCAGAGAGTCACAGAATCCCTGCAATGCAGAAGGAGGCCATTTAGCCCATCGAGTTTGCCATACAATTCCACCCAAACTCTATTCCCGTAACCCAACATATTTATCCTGCTAACTCCTCCAGCACTGGGGATAATTTAGCATGGCCAATCAACCTAACTTGCACATCTTTGAAACTGGGAGGAAACCGGAACACCCAGAGGAAATCCAAACAGACATGGAGAAAATGTGTAAATTTCACACAGTCACCCAAGGCCAGGAATTAAATCCAAGTCCCTAGCGCTGTGAAATAGCTCTATTAATTTTGGGTAGTTTCACCTCACCTATTCAACCATTTCATATGTGATGAATAACAATTGGCAGCCAGTGATTTGACAGTGGACAGGATCAAAACTGACCCCATCCTTTTCTTAACCAACAGCCATAGACTTATTTTAGTAGCATCACTCGAGAATAATTGGTTACTGTAATTCCAGATAATTTGCCCTCTGTAACCCAGAGATATTAAGACACATCGTGGAACACCTAATGGTGTTCATCTTGTCCTGGATTTTGTGAAGATAATGACAATGAAACCGTTGGCATTTGCAGTGATTCTTCCACTTACACTGGCACGCACAAAGCAACACAGATCTGCACTGCTCCAAAGGGTCCCCTGTGGAGTTACCTCCAGATTGCAATCATCGGCAGATTGGTAAGAACTTCCACCCTTGTGCTATTAGTCTTGCTGTAAATACCCTTGAAATCACTTTGCTGAATGAGATGCCAGTGCAGGAAGTGAAGAAGTTTAGCTTGTTTTTACATGAAACACAAGGTTAACATGCAGGTACAGCAAGTAATTAGGAAGGTAAATGGAATCACAGAACCCCTGTGGTACAGAAAGAGGCCATTCAGCTTATCATGTCTGCATTGACTCTCTGAATCTGACTCTACATCATGACTCTCTGAAAGATCATCTTACCCAAGCCCCTTCCTCCTATTCACCAAAAACCCATGTATTTACCACAACTAAAGCATCTAACCTATTCTGGGCCACTAAGGGGCAATTCAGCGTGGCCAATCTACCTATTCAGCACAAATTTGGACTGGGTGGAAACCAGAGCACCCAGATGAAACCCGCACAATAAGAGAACGTGCAAACTCCACACAGTCACCCAAGGCTGGAATCAAACCCAGGTCCCTGGTACTGTGAGGCAGTATGCCAATCACTATGCCACCCTATATACTGACCTTTATTGCAAGTTATAAAAGCAATGGAGCATAAAAACAGACAAGTCTTGTTACAATTCTGCAGGATTTGGGTGTGATGAAGGCCCAAGCAGAGTACTGTGCACAGGGAGATATGCTTGCATTGGAGGCAATTCAAAGGAAGTTCATGAGGTTTCTGGGATGAAGAAGTCGTCTTAGGAAGAAAGATTTAACAGGTTGGGTCAATCCTCATTGGATTTTATTAGAAAGAGAGGCAATTTAACTGAAACAGATAAGATTATGAGGGGATTGACTGGATAGATTTTGTGAGAATATTTCCTTCATGGGAGAATCTAGAACTAAGAGCACAGTTTCAGAATAAAGGGTCTCACACTTAAGACAGAGATGAAGAATTTCATACAATCCCTACAGTGCAGAAGGAGGCCATTTAGTCCATCGCATCTGCACCAGCTATAATCCCATCCAGACTCTATCCGCCATAACCCCATACATTTACCTTAGCTAGTCCTCATGACACTAAGAGGCAATTTAGCATGGCCAATCCACCTAATCCACACATTTTCGGTCTGTGTGGGGTGGGGGGGACCAGAGTACGCAGAGGAAACCCCACGCAGACACAAGGAGAATGTGCAGACTCTGCACAGACAGTGATCAAAGTCAGGAATTGATCCCAGATGCTGAGAGGCAGCAGTACTAACCACTTCACCGCCTCTTTTCTGAGGGTTGTGAATCTTTGGAATTCTCCACTGTAGAGACGTGTAAGCTGAGACACTGAATTTATTTCACAGGCAGACAGATTGTTAAAGTATAAGGGAGTCAAGGATTATAGGGAACAGGTAGGAAAGTGGAGTTGAGACCATAATCTCCTGCTCTTATTTCTTAGGCTCCTAAATAGGAATCAAAGTTTACAATATTGACAAATATCACTGACCCTGAAAAATTAATGTGATGTTGATGGAATGATACATTTTTCCATTATGGTTAGTATCCATATTTTTAAATTCACAGGTTGCTGATAAATATTTTAGTTTTGATTTTAATCCAATCAAAATTATTTAATCCACTTTGTGAACATTTAAATTGAAATTAATCAGTGCTTTTAGCTTCCTGGTTCACTGTCTGTGATAATGCTTTGATGTGATTGGCTGCTCTGTCTGCTAACATCAGTAATGTTGGATGCCTGGAGATCCACTTGAGCCAGCCTTAAACCGATATTGGGAATGGGGGAAGTCCATGCTGGATCTTTGCAGGCTGCACTCTTTGAGGTCAAAGGCAAAGGTATTGCCATTTCCAGAAAATTCCAGATTCTTGTAGAAACTACAGCCTGGTTTCAAAAAGATACATAATCAAAGATTTAACTTCAGTGAAATATACCTGATTGTATGAAATATGAAAAGAGCACAGTATACAGAACAAAAGTTATTAATTGGAAACTAAAAATAGCTTCTGATGCCATATTTTTAACAGGTGGAAATTTGTGTTTATGCTGAAATATTGTCTTCTGGCTGATACACTTCATGATTCTCTTTGTCGATGCTCTTTACATTTAGCCAAAGCTAAATTTAACCAATGCACAGTAAGCATAGTGATTAGCACTGCTGCCTCACAGCACCAGAGACCAGGGTTCAATTCCGGCCTCAGGATCACTGTCTGTTTGCAGTTTGCACATTCGCATAGGTTTCTTCCAGGTGCTCTGGTTTCCTCCCACAGTCCAAAAGATGTCCTGTTCGGGTGGATTGGCTATGCCAAATTCTCCCTCAGAGTTCCCAAACAGGCACAGGAGTATGGTGAATAGGGGATTTTTCACAATAATTCCATTGCAGTATTAATGTAAGCCAACTTGTCACACTAAAATAAAATTTTTATGTAGATGCCTTCGGGGAAAATATAAATATTTTTCCAAAACTTTGCACCAACACGTGTCTTCTCTTCCTCACCCCATACACAGATTCTCTTTTTTGTTTACCTATCTGGAATTGTGAGGATTACAATTTTTTGTTCATTATAGACAGCCATGATAAGTGATGGAGTGCTCCTGCCATGCGTGCAGAGGGGCCCAATGCTACAGATGAAGAGCTCAGAGGTAGGTGAAATTTACTCTGCCCAGCCGACGCAGCAGATAATATGGGTGATACTTGAACAGACTTCTCCTGGACATTGCTGGATAATGACACTGCAGTAGCCTGACTGGATTCCTTTTGTACAGTTTCAAAAGTGTAGTTGGAAACTATTGAGAAAAAGAAGAATATTTTATTAATTGATATGCGGTATAATCCAGCAATCAGCATGGAGAAGTATGCTGGAACCATTTCTAAATGTGATACTCTCAGTTAAACAAAGGGTTGATTTGTAGTTTGCCCAAACTTTATTTTCTATTAAAAGAGTGTGATTCAGTAATCTTGATGTTCGTTTTAATTTCCAGATTAGTTGGGAGCAGTTCTGCATTTTTTTTTTAAGTTCCTTTAGTTAGGGCACCATGATCAGCACAAGCTTGGAGGGCTGAAGGGCCTATTCTCTCCCCCCTCCCCACCCCACCCAAGGGATATAGTTTGATTAGTGCAAGAAAGGACCACTTTTGAGCATTTATTCCCCTATTCCAAAACAATTAAGGTCTCAAACTTGCAAATAAAGGAAAGCCAAAGCCTGGGTTACTCTCAAGATTAAAATATTCACATGCATCTGGATAGATAGTGGAGTTGACTGCCCAGTGGTATTTATTACTGCTAAACTATTAATCCAGAAACTCAGCAAATGTTCTGGGGAACTGTGTTCAAACCCTGCCATGGCAGATGGTGGAATTTGTATTCAATAAAAACAAAAGAAACTGGGATTAAGAATCTATTGATGACTATGAAACATTGTCAAAAAACCCATCTGGTTCACTAATGTCCCTTTCGGGAAAGGGATCTGTCCTCTTTACCTAGTTTGGCCTACATGTGACTCCAGAATCACACCAATGTGGTTGACTCTTAACTACTTAGAACATTACTACATAATGTTCTACGTTCTACTCTCGGGAATTAAGGATGGCAAGAAATGCCGGCCATTCAATGACACTCATGTCCCGCAAATGAATAACAAATGACAGGGAATAGAGGGATACAAACAGTTGATCTAAATAAGGCAATGTGATCTGTGGAGGCTTGGAGAGTCGAAGAACTTGTTCCAGTGCTGTACTGTTCTTTGTTCTTGTATCTATGTTTGATATAAATCTACACCTATTTCTTTCTTCACTGTTATATTCATGTTTATTATAATTACAAATTTAAGAATTCAGTTGCCCAAAGAATATAGCAATGAATAAAGCACAATTCATTAGACTGTTAACTGAAAAGCTAGCCTTCCTTCTTCTAAAATGAAGATCTGTTCGCTGTGGGTCACAGATATTCACTGTTTTTCAAGGCAAGTTTCCCTACGAAACTTTTATACGCGCCTCTCTTCCTATACCTCCAAATACTGTGCATCGCTTATAGCCAAGATAACCTTTGCCAATCTCACTCTGATACCTGATGTGACTCTTAAGATTTTTCCTTTCTCTTTTGCACAGCAGCATTTAATCTGTGCAACTCAGGAAATCATGGCGGATCAGCAATATAAAATGGTGACATTGAAGTTGTTGGTTTTCACTTTCTATGAAAATGTCAGCATGAGGGCCACATTTGGAATGTGCAATTATTGCTTTCTCTACTGAGCTAATAGTAACCATCACCATACACTTATTTCATGGATGAAATTATATACAAACATGTAATCACAAAATAATTAATAAGAGAGGCCATTTGGCTCAGTTTAATCATCCGTACAAAATGACTCCAAAATTTCCTTTAGGGAAGGAAGTTATTAGATGCAACACCTAATTGATTCTTAAATAATTTCAAGGTTTTTTCTTACCCGGATCATTTTGTTCAAGGGCCCATTGCATGTGCCGATCATAAGATAAACCTCCTTATATTCATTCCATATATGCCTTTCGAACATACGGCAGTAAGTTCCTATTTCTCCATTTTAATTTGAAGTTATTTTCCAAATTTACCTTTACTATTTAGAACCTTGTAGATTTGTTGAGATGGCCTTTTAGCTTCTTCTTTTTCCAGTCTTATAACTCACATCACCATGACTGGCAATTAATCTGTCTTCCTTACCCAGTCTGGCCTACATCTGATTCCATAGTCACAGCAGTGTGGTTGACTTTCAACTGCATGCTGAACAAGGGCAATCAGGGATGGGCAATAAATGCTGAGTAAAGTTTTACAACACCAATTTTAAATCCAACCAATTTATTTAGAACATAGAACATTACAGCACAGAACAGGCCCTTCGGCCTTCGATGTTGTGCCGACCAAAATAAAAAGCAATGCCACTCCAAACTAAACCATTCCCTTCTCTTCCATATACTTATCAATTAACCTCTTAAACGCCACCAAACTTGGCGCATCTACAACAGCTGAGGCAGGGCATTCCACTCCCTAATCACTCTTTGAGTAAAGAACCTACCTCTGATATCCGTCCTATAACTCATACCCCTTAATTTAAAGCTGTGTCCCCTCGTGCTAGCGTTCTCCATCCTAGGAAAAAGGCTATCACTGTCCACCCTATCTAAACCTCTAATCATCTTATATGTTTCGATTAGGTCCCCTCTTAGCCGCCTCCTTTCTAACGAAAAACAACCTCAAATCCCTCAGCCTCTCTTCATAAGACCTGCCCTCCATACCAGGCAACATCCTGGTAAACCTCCTCTGTACCCTCTCCAATGCTCCACATCTTTCTTATAATGCGGGGACCAGAACTGCACACAATACTCCAAGTGCGGCCGCACTAGAGTTTTGTACAGTTGCAACATGATGCTGCGGCCCCTAAATTCAATCCCCCTACCAATAAAAGCTAAGACTCCATATGCCTTCTTAACAACTTTATCCACTTGACTGCCTACTTTCAGGGATCTATGGACACATACACCAAGATCCTTCTGTTCCTCAACACTATTAAGAGCCCTACCATTAGCCCTATACTCTACAAATTTATTGTTCCTGCCAAAGTGCATTACCTCACACTTTTCCACATTAAACTCCATTTGCCACCTCTCGGCCCAGCTCTGCAACTTGTCCAAGTCACTCTGTAAACTATAACACCCCTCTTCACTATCTAATAGTAATAGTAATTTGATAGTAAATCCGCGAGCTTTCGACACTATGTGCCTTCGTCAGGCAAATGTAGTGTTCTGATCTGCAGAGGCACTCATATCCACACAGACAGTTACAGATTGCCGATTAGAATGCGAATCCTTACATCTAACCTGCTATTCAAGTGTTAAAGTGGCTAACAATGTGTGTGAAGGGAATCCTGAGCATTGGTTAGAGAATTGTGTATTTTCTCCAGACAGCACAGTAAGTGAGGTTTTTTGCTAATCCAGGCAAGTTAGGGGGGTTACAGATAGTGTGACATGAAGCCAAGATCCCTGTTAAGACCGTCCTCATGTGTGCGGAACTTGGCTATCAGTCTCTGCTCAGCAACTCTGCGCTGTCGTGTGTCACGAAGGCCCCTTGAAGAACGTTTACCCGCAGGTCGGAGGCCGAATGCCCATGACTGCTGAAGTGTTCGCCCACAGGAAGGGAACTGTTTTGCCTGGCGATTGTTGAGCGATGCTCATTCATCCGCTGTCGTAGTGTCTGCATGGTCTCCCCAATGTACCATGCTTCGGGACATCCTTTCTTGCAACGTATTAGGTAGACAACGTTGGCCGAGTTGCAAGAGTATGTACCGTGCACCTGGTGAATGGTATCTTCACGTTTGATGATGTCGTCCATGTCTATGATCTGGCATGTCTTGCAGAGGTTGCTGTGGCAGGGTTGTGTGGTATTGTGGTCACTGTTCTCCTGAAGGTTGGGTAGTTTGCTGCGAACAATGATCTGTTTGAGGTTGTGCGGTTGTCTGAAAGCAAGAAGTGGAGGGGTGGGGATGGCCCTAGCGAGATGTTCATCGTCATCAATGATATGTTGAAGACTCCGGAGAAGATGTCGTAGCTTCTCCGCTCCGGGGAAGTACTGGACAACAAAGGGTACTCTGTCCACCTTGTCCCGTGTTCGTCTTCTGAGGAGTCAGTGCGGTTTATTGCTGTGGCACGTTGGAACTGTCGATTGATGAGTCGAGCGCCATATCCTGTTCTCACGAGGGCATCCTTCAGCGTCTGGAGGTGTCTGTCACGATCCTCCTCATCTGAGCAAATTCTGGGTATATGGAGGGCTTGTCCATAGGGAATGGCTTCTTTAACGTGTCTAGGGTGGAAGCTGGAGAAGTGGAGCATTGTGAGGTTGTCTGTCAGTTTTCGGTACAGTGAGGTGCTGAGGTGACCGTCCTTGATGGAGATGCGTGTGTCCAAGAATGCAACTGATTCTGGAGAATAGTCCATGGTGAGTCTGATGGTGGGATGGAACTTGTTGATATCCTCATACAGTTGTTTCAATGATTGTTCACCATGAGTCCAAAGGAAAAAGATGTCATCAATGTATCTAATATATAACCTTGGTTGAAGATCTCGTGTAGTGAAGAAGTCTTGATGCCTGCCAGCCAGCGATGCCCATGTTCCAAGAATGAATAAAATGTGGCTCGTATTTATACTGCCAACTAAGTGTTTCACATTCAGTGACAGCTACTTCATCTAGAACTCAAAATAAGCCTCTTACCAAAGCACTACATTCAGTAGGACCATGAATCCACTTTGACTTGCATCCTACAGTTTAACAATATGGCTCAACATTCAGCTGGTGTTGACCTTTGCTCTGTTCTGGCTGGCCATGCTAATCATCAAATTTTAGACCCCTAGGTCTTCTTCACCTTCAACCCCTAAAATTATTTAGTTGCATTCTTGCAGTGCGTATTCATTAACAAAATGTTGAAGCCACACTTATATTCCATTCCTTATTGCCACATGGTATTAATAGATTACACTTTGAGCCATTGCAGTCTTTTCAGTGTGGCTAGTCTTTACTTTCTATGCACAAATTTCACATCTTTCTTTGGCTTAAATTTAATTTGTTATTGTTTTTCCCCAAATGTATCTGTTCAATTAAGACTGAGCTAAAAACTTGTGTGATCTTCACATGAAACATCTTACAAAATGATTTATGAAATAAGATAAAGTTATATGGGTGAAAAATCAATAAGACAATTAGTTTCTAATAAAAAAAGCAATGCCAGAAACCTTGAAAATGAATGATTTAAATAAGACATTTAAATAATAAGAAATTTAGGTTATGTTTATATAGATTACTATCTCAATCAAATTTAGAATATGCGATGTATAATGCATAGCCAATCCTTACAGCAGTGTGTGTAATTGTGAGGTGCAAGATAGAATCTACATTTGCTCAATGACAAGAATGAGGCATCTTTATTTGGCCATAATCTACATAATATGTCTTAAATGATACTTCAGAGAGAGCAATTTACCTGTCTCAACCTGACTGCCAATTGTCTCTCTTAGTGAAGGTTTGGTTAATTTGATAACTCCAAGTAGTAGTTTCACATTGTGCGACTGAGCGGAATTGGAGTATCATTTTAAAAAAGCTCTGACTATGCTGTACAATTGCATTATTTAAAGCTCCAATATACCTCAATATCACCTTCTGATAGCAGCACTACGGAAAATCACAAGACTTTTTATACATATATAAAGAGCAAGAAGGTAACCAGGGAGTGATTGCTCCCCTCAAGGACAAGGGAGGGAATCTATGTATGGAGCCAGAGGAAATGGGCGAGGTAATAAATGAGTACTTTGCATCAGTATTCACCAAATGGAAGGATTTGATGGGTAGTAAGTCTGGGAGAGTGTGTGTCGATAGTTTGAGACATGTTGAGATCAAAAAAGGACATGATATTGGGGCTCTTGAGAAACAATAAGGTAGAAGGCAAAGTTGCAGAATCGCCAAGCAAAAAACTGATAGCCAAGGATATACCTCACTTAGGATATACCTCAGAATATTGAGAAAGTCAAGGGAGGAAATTGCTGGGCCCTGGAAAGAAATCTTTGTATCCTCACTGGCTACAGGAGAGGTCATGATATGGAGATGCTGGCATTGGACTGGGATAAGCACAGTAAGAAATCTCACAACACCAAGTGAAAGTCCAACAGGTTTATTTGGTAGCACAAGCTTTCGGAGTGTAACCCCTTCTTTAAGTGACTGAAGAGTTGTGTTCACATACATAGACACAGACCCAATTTACAACATAACGTTTGGAATGCAAATCTTTGCAGGTATAGACAATTTGAGTGGAAAGAGGATTAAGCACAGGTTAAAGAGATGTGAATGGTCTCCAGCCAGAGCAGTTAGTGAGATTTTGCAAGCCCAGGCAAGTTGTGGGGGATTACAGATAGTATGACATGAACCCAAGATCCCAACTGAGGCAGTCCTCATGTGTACAGAACTTGGCTATCAGTCTTTTGCTTGGCGATTCTGCATTGTCATATGTCATGAAGGCCACTTACTCAAAGAACAGAAGCTGAATGTCTATAACTGGGGAGGTCCCAGAGGATTGGGGAATAGCCAATGTTGTTCCTTTAAGGAGGGTAGCAAGAACAATCCAGGTAATTACAGGCTGGTGAGCCTTACGTCAGTGGTAGGGAAACTACTGAAGAGGAGTCTTCGAGAGAGGATTTATTCCCACTTGGAAATAAGTGAATGTATTAGTGAGAGGCAACATGGTTTTGTGAAAGGGAGGTCGTGTCTCACTAATTTGACTGAGATTTTCAAGGAAATGATGAAGATGACTGATAAGAATAGGGCAATAGTTGTTGTCCACATGGACTTTATTAAGGCCTTTGACTTGATCCCTCATGGCAAAGTGGTACAGAAGGTGAAAATCACATGGATCAGAGGTGAGCTAGCAAGGTGGATACAAAACTAGCTCAGTCAAAGAAGACTGGGGGTAGCAGTGAAGTGGAGGGCTGTGACAAGTGGCACTCCTCAGGGATCAGTGCTGGGACTTTTGCTGTTTGTAGTAAGTATAAATGATTTGGACGAAAACACAACTGGTTTGATTACTAAGTTTGTGGATGACACCAAAGTTGCAGATAGTGAAGAAGATCAGAGGATACAACAGGACATAGATCGGTTGGAGATTTGGGCTGAGAGATAGCAAATGAAGTTTATCCCAGACAAATGTGAGGTAATTCATTTTGGAAAGTCTAATATAGATAGGAAATATACAGTAAAGGGCAGAACCCTCATGAGTATTGATAAGCAAGGGATCTGGGTGTACAGGTCACTGAAAGTGGCATTGCAGATGGAGAAGGTAGACAAGAAAGCATACAGCATGCTTGCCTTCATCAGCTAGGGTATTGAGTTTAAAAATTGGCAAGTCATGTTGCAGCTTTATAGACCTTTAGTTAGGCCACACTTGGAATATAGTGTTCAATTCTGGTCGCCACACTACCAGAAGGATTTGGAGGCTTTGGAGAGGGTACAGAAAAGATTTATCAGGATGTCGCCTGGATTGGAGAGCATTAGCTACGAGGAGAGGTTGGAGAAACTTGGTTTGTTCTCACTGGAACGACAGAGATTGAGGGGCAACCTGAAAGAAGTCTACAAGATTATGAGGGGCATGGACAGAGTGAATAATAAGCTTTTTCCCAGGATAGAAGAATCAATTACTAAGGGGCATAGGTTTAAGGTGCAAGGGACAAGATTTAAAGGAGATGTTAGCGGCAGATCTTTTACACAGAGGGTATGGGTGCCTGGAACTCACTGCCGGGGGAAGTAGTGGAAGCAGATACAATGGTGACTTTTAAGGGGCATTTGACAAACACATGAATGGGATGAGAAGAGGGATATGGTCCCCAGAATAATTGAGGATTTTAGTTAAGACAGGTAGCATGGCCTATGCAGGTTTGGAGAGTTGAAGGGCCTGTCTTCTGCTATAATTTTCTTTGTTTATCACAGCAAACAGAATGTGCTCATTCTGTGACAGCCTGACTCATTTCGTTATTATTCATTTTCAGATGAGGTGTCAAACCAAGGTAACGTCCACTTTCTCAGTTTTCCAGTCAGAGAATGACAAGTCGACACAAAATATTCCAAGGCATTATTCAGAAGATGAGGAATTCTGCCCAACATTCTTCCTTCGACTACTACCAGATTATCTAGTCATTTATCGCTGCTTAATACATTAACAACTAAACTTTAAAAATAATCTGTGGGTTAAGTACTTCAACTGGTCATGAACCCAAGTTTGCTTTATTAATTTCTCTTAAGCTTCCAAGCACAGCCTCAGATAAGACAGCCCTCTATCTCTCTCATTTGCCCATCAAGCGACCTGTTGAAGAGTACGGCTTTATGAAATGGAAAGTACTTTCAACAGAAGAGAAGATGAACCAAAGGAGAATTGGACTGAATCATTTAGTTCACAGTGAAAGTGCAGTTAGACAAACCAGGTGTGTCCAACATATCTGATGCTTACCTTCCCTGATATCAGTTGTTACAGAGGGCTGAACCTTCTCAGGATTGAACATTTCTCCCAAAACATCTGTATTCAATAACAAACCCAATATTACTTCAGGGTACTGGAATGCAGTAAAAAAGTTTTGCAAGTTTAAAAAGAAACAATGTAATTTACGTACAAAAATTGGCCACAGGATAACATTTCCAGCATTAAGACGTTTACAGCATGGAAACAGGCCCTTCATCCCAACTTGTCCATGCCGCCCTTTTTTTTTCCAAAACCCCTAAGCAAGTCCCAATTGCTTACATTTGACCCATATCCCCTTATACCAGTAATTGCCTAAGGCTTTTTAAAAGACAAAATTGGATCTGCCTCTGGCAGCTTGTTCCAGATACTTAACAGCCTCTATGTGAAAAAATTGCCCCTCTGCAACCCTTTTCTATCTCTCCCCTCTCACCTTAAACCTACGCCCTCTAGTTTTAGACTTGCCTTCAATCCTTTTATATACATGTGAACATACCAATGAGGAGGAGGAGTAGGCCATTTGGTCATCCTGAAACTTGATGAGATCACGACTGATCTGATTGCAATCTCGTCTGTCCCATCTACCCCCTTTTTACTCCCTTGTTGATTAAGAATCTACCCAACTCAGCCTTAAAAATATTTAATAATCCAGTTTCCATTGCTCACTGGGGAAGAAAATTCCACATACCAATGACCCTCTGACAGAAAAAAAAACTTCTCACCTCAGTTTTGAGTGGGAGATGCCCTAATTGTCAGGAATATTACCCCCTCTATGAGAGGTTGAGTATGTGTTCTTTGGAATTCAGGAGAATGAACAGTGATTTCACCAACACACAAGATTCTAAATTGCTTGATAGGCTAGATGCTGAGAGATCGTTTCCATTGGAAATTAGATCTACCTGTGTAATGTCGACTACATTACATATTTTAAAAAGACTCCATCAGAACTTGAAATAATTTGAAAGGCAACAATTTCTCATCACAGTTTAATCTTTACCTCGAAAAGCAGGTTTGGAATGGAATGGTCGTAGAGGTCTACAACACAGAAGGTGGCACTTCGGCTCATTGAGTCTGTGCTGGTCAAAGAAAAACTACCCAACTATTCTAATTGCATTTTCCAGCATTTGATCCATAGTCTTGTATGCCTTGGCATCGCAAATGCACATTTAAATATTTCTTAAATGTTATGAGGGCTTCTACCTCCACCACCCTTTCAGGCAGTGAATTCAAGACTCTATCACCTTATGGGTGAAAACGTTTTTTCCTCACAGACCCTTACCATAAATCCATGACCCCGGCATTGATCCCTCCACCAAGGGGGAAAATTTCTTTGTCTACTCTATATATGCCCGTTATAATCTTATACATCTCAATCATGTCCCTCTTCAGTCTCCCCTGCTCCAAGGAAAACAACCCCAGTCTATTCAATCTTCTTTATAACTAAAGCTCTCCAGCCCAGGCAACATCCTGGTCAATCTCCTCTGTGGCCTTTCACACTCCTCCTATAATGCAGGTTTCAGAATTTCTCACAATTCTCTGGCTATGGCCCAACTAATATTTTATAAGTTCTAGCATAATCTCTCTGCTCTTAAACTTCGTGCCTAGGCTAATAAAGTCAAAATACTATATGCCTATTTAATTAACCATTTTATCCATCTATCCTGCTACTTCAAGGGACCAGTGTATATGCACATCAAGGTCCTTCTGGTCCTTGGTGATTCTCAGGTCCTGCCATTCATCATGTACTCCCTTGTCTTGTTTGTTCTGCCCAAGTGCACATTCTCTCAGAAAGAACTCTTCAAAATGCAGCCAATGGAAACACAACAAAACTTACTCCAACTTATAAATCAAAAAAAAGGTTTAATAAAGAAACATCATTACTTCAAACTTGGTGCCTCACCCTGGACCACTCCAAGCTCCCCACAATTCTATACAGTTCCTTAATTATAGTGAATCAGCTGGTCAGCTGACTATTACATCACTCTGTAATTGGTTTCATGTTTTCTTGGGTCAGCTGACTCTTACATCCTGTTTCCATTGGTCACATTACATCCAATCAAAGTTGGATCAGTTACATACTAACAGTGCATCACTTCACACTTATCTGGATTGAATTCCATTTGCTATTGAACAGCCCATCAATATCCTCCTGTAATCCAAGGCTATCCTCCTCACTATTTACCACGTACCAATTTTTGTATCATCTGCAAATTTACAGATCAACTCGCCTACATTTAAGTCCAAATCACTTTTATAAACCATATACAGCAAGGGCCCCAACACTGATCCCTTTGGGTGTCCACAGGATACAGCCCGAAAATCACCCCTTGACCATTTGCTTCCTGTCACTCAGCCAATTCGCCCAATTTCCTTGAAGCCCTTGAGTTCTTACCTTCACTATCAGTCTCCCAAATGGGCCATGTCAAAAGCTTTGCTGAAGTTCCAGAAGACCATGTATGGGAAATACATTGTCCTCATCTATATACCTGTTCACCTCTTTGAAAAACTCAAATCAAGTTGGTCAGGTGTGACCTCCCCTTAACAAAATCATGCTGCTTATTCTTGATCAATCCCAGTCTCTCCAAATGCAGATTAATTTTGTTTCTTAAAACTGCTTCCAATTGTTTCCCCACCATTGAGGTTAAGACTGACTGGCTTATATCTTCCTCTCTTCTTGAATAACAGTTTACATCAGCTTCCCTCCAGTTCCCTGGCACCTTTCCTGTGTCAAGGGGAGTTGAGAATTATTACTGGTACTCCTGCTATTTCCTTCCTGGCCTCACTCAACAGCTCGCATGTTAAATGATACTATAAGAGGAGTTATGTTCCTTAACATTAGAATTTGCAGGTTACAATGTTAAATGCAAACCTAGCCTACCCATTCTTGCAGCAAGTAACAATATTTCAAGTAGGAAAATAAATTTTAAAATTGCATGATAATTTTGTCCCCAGAAATAATTTCATTTTGTCAGTTTTTCATTTTCTCTAACATTATGCATGGATGGGGTGGAAAGGAGCAGCTGTTCTCCTTAGTTGAAGGGTCAGTTACAAGGGGACACAAATTAAAAGTGAGGGGTGGGTGACTTAGGGGGGATTTGAGGAATAACCTTTTTATCCAGAGGGTGGTGACGGTTTGGAATGCACTGCCTGGGAGCATGGTGGAGGCGGGATGCCTCACATCCTTTCAAAAGTACCGGGATGAGTACTTGGCATGCCATAACATTCAAGGCTATGGGCCAAATGGGATTAGATGATTCCATTCATGCACTGATGCAGACTTGATGAACCGAAGGGCCTCATCTGTGTTATAGTATTCAGTGATCATTGAGCACTATTCAGTACCCAAACCAAGTGCTACAGTACCCAATCCAAGTGGCTATTCCTCATGTACAAGAATAGACACTGTTCATCTGTACATGAACACCACAGCTAAGGCTTCTCCAATGTCTACCTGCACAAATATTTTTCAATGCTTCTCTGTCTAGCAGACTGACCAGGATCCAGGATGATTTTTGTCCTCTAGCTCAAATGGTATGACATCTAGCTGTAATATTGCTACTGCAATTCCAGCCAGAAGACTCAGCAGGAGACGAGGAACTCAACATTACTTTTATGCATATATTCAGTTCCATACTTATCAGCCAAGCCAACATCTTCTACAAAGGTTTAGTAAATTTGATTATGTATTTTTATTTCTTTCAGATTTAACGTGCGAGAATTACAAAACTCACTGGGAACAGCCAAAAGTACATTACAAACAAATCATACAAATTGCAGAGCATCACATAATAATCATTTTATCTTGGTGTTCAGTTCTCATACTCACACTGTTGTGCTCAGTTATTGTTCTACTCAGATTATTTTAATCATATATTCAATGTCAAAACAAAAATATCTTTTCAAATTCTAAAAGAACACCCGTACAACACACCTCTCAAAACGTCCAATTCTCCAATTTCATTAGTGCACCGCTTTACTCACCAAGCTGGTCACGCATACTTGGAATCTTAGACCTGGATGGTTCCACAGAATGCTTAGTATCAATTAGTGAGATATAGAACTCATCTTGTGATTTTAACTTCGCCTCTAAATTTTGGAGCTGATTTACGCTGTTCAATGATTCACAACACGGATCCTGCTATAATCATACAGGCAGTTAAATAAAAGGGAATAAACACAAAGTAATCTGCTGAAAAAGTTACTAATTGATATTACAAGAAATATTTGCATTATCCCCATTTTATGTGCAGAATTCACTCTTCAATCCAAAATAAATGGCATAAGAAACACAAAGGGTCATCTGAACTTCAAGAATTTGGACCTTCTCTTGTCTTCCAAGTCTGCCCAATATTTGCATCTTCACATGAGGAAGACAACTTAGGTACTCAAGTATACAGGAAGCAAAAATCTCTCCTTAAACTCTAGAAATCAGATACAATAAGAAATCTACTCAATGTTGAATGGTTCATGTTATCTGCTGTTTTTGACTGTTAATTTAATAAATTGCTCACTTTGTTTGACACCACTTTGGAGATGGAATAATTGGATGTCATACTCCTTAATTTAATAATTCATTAAGTTAACTTGATAACTTTTTTTGTTATAGTTACTTTGTGTTTTGGGGAAAAGGAATCTGGGGTTGGGGAGAACTGGGGGGCAGGGCTAATGTCAGGCTTAGTACTTCCTGCATAAGGCAGAAGCAGGAGAAATCGCAGCAACACAGTGGAAGCAAGCACAGACAGAGCAACTAGTACAAGGAGAAAAATGAAACCTGGGAACTGTACAGAATTTCTCAGTGCAGAAGAGACCCTTCAGATCATCGAGTCTGCACTGGCACGAGAAGTATCTAACCTATCTACCTAATCCCATTTACCAGCACTTGGCCCATAGCCCTGAATATTATGATGTGCCAACTGCTCATCATGTACTTTTTAAAGGATGTGAGTCAACCCAACTCCACCATCCTCCCAGGCAGCGCATTCCAAACTGTCACCATTCTCCGGATAAATACTTTTTCCCCCACATTCCCTTTAAACCTCCTGTCCCTAACATTGAACTTGTGTTCCCTTGTGACTGATCCATTAACTAAGGGGAACAGCTGTCCTTATTCACTCTGTCCATATCTCTCATAATCTTGTACACCCCGAAGACCAGGTCATCCCTCAATCTTCTTCGCTCCATGAAAACAACCCAAGCCTAACCAATCTCTCTTCATAACTTAAATGTTCCATCCCAGGTACCATCCTGGTAAATTTCTGCACCCCTTCCCCATTACATCCTCCCCATCGTGTGGCGACCAGTACTGCACACTTACTCTAGCACTGGCCTGACCAAAGTTCTAAATAACTCCAACATGATCTCCCTGCTTTTGTATTCTATGCCTTGGTTGATAAAAGCATATGTCCCATATGTCTTTTTCAGCATCCCATTAACATACCCTTAAACCTTCAGAGATCTGTGGACAAGCATGTCAAAATCCTTTTGTTCCTCAGAACTTCCTAGTGTCATGTTGTTCATTGAATGCTTCCTTGGGGCGGCACAGTGGTTAGCATTGCTGCCTCACAGCACCAGGGACCCAGGTTCGATTCCCAGCTTGGGTCAGCTATTGAGAGTCTGCATGGGGTTCCCCTGGATGCTCCATTTTTCTCTCAGTTCAAAAGATGTGCTGGTTTGGTGCACTGTCATGCTAAGTTCTTCCTCAGGTGTACTCGAACTGGTGCCGGAGTGTAGTAATAGGGGATTTACATTGTAACTTCATTGCAGTGATAATAAAGGACAAAGAACAAAACAGCACGGGAAACAGGCCCTTCGGCCCAACGAGCCCGCGCCGCCACTCCAATGTTCCCACCTCCTACCCATGATCCCTGTCTATGTTTATAGATCAATGGATTGGAACAAAATTTGAGACAACTTAGGGAGTATTTGTTCTGCCAATTAGCCTAAGAGCACATCTTGGGATGTGGGAGGAAACCGGAGCACCCGGAAAAAACCCACACAAGCACGGGGAGAATGCGCAAACTCCCACAGACACAGATCCAAATCCATGTATCTGCACAGCACAGCAATAGTCACTGAGCTGTCGTGTTGCCCATCAAATGGTCCAAATCAAGCGTACACTAACGATGTGAAGCACTAGGATACTCTCGAAAAATCCAAGAGCAGCCCTCTCACGACCCATCATGTATATGCCCCTTGTTAGGCCACAAGGCGGACCAAAGTACCTGTAGGATAAAGACAAGTACATCAATTTCATCATCTATTTACACACTTCCCAGGGACTCCCAAGGCTCATGATCCCTATTTTAAATCAGTTTTCTATACCCCTCCATTCCCATTCTGTTCAAGTGCCCATCTAAGTGTCTCTTAAATAACTCCAGAGTACCTGCCTCCACCACTTGGCAGCGCATTCCATACCCCCACCACCCTCTTTGTGAAAAAACTCCCTCTAGCAACCAAATTATACCTTACCCCCCTCACCCTAAGCCCGTGACCCCTCGTGCTACTCGAGTCCATCCTAGAAAAAAGCTTAACCCTGTTTACTCTATCTATACCTTTCATAATCTTGTACACCTCTATTAGTTACGTCTTTCTAAGGAAAAGAGCCCCAATTTGCCTAATCTCTCCTTGTAACTCAGACCTTCAATACCAGGCAGCATCCTGGTAAACCTCCTCTACACTCTCTCAAGAGTCTCCACATCCTTCCGGTCATGATGCAAATAAATAAACTTTAAATCTTTGTCAAATTATTCCTTCCAAAAAGGATTAAATTCCATCTGCCACATGTCTGCCAATTTGGCCATCCTATCTAGATCTTCCTGTAGCCCAAAACACTCAACCTCACTAACCACCCACCCAATCTTTGCGTCATCAGCAAACTTACTAATTCTATCTGCCACATTGTCATTTAGGCTTTTGTATCAATGACAAATAATAGGTGACCCAGTACAGATTCTTATGTATGCCACTGGACACTGGCTTCCAGTCACTAAAACAACCTTCTGTCATCATCCTCTGTCTCGTACAATTTTGAATTCACCTTATCAAATTACCATCCCATGTGCATTTGCCGTCTTTATAAATCTCCTACGTAGGACCTTTTCAAAGGCTTTGCTGAAACTTATATAGACATCTAGTCATCACCTCAAAAATTCAATTAAATGTTAGGCTTGACCTCCCTCTGATGAAGTCATGCTGACTATCCCTGATCAAACATTGCCTCTTCAAGTGGAGATAAACTCTCTCCTTCAGAATTTTCTCCAATAGTTTCCCTACCACTGACATGATACTCACCAGGCTATAATTCCCTGGCTTATCTCTACAACCCTTCTTAAATAGAACTTCCCCAGTAGCCAGAGAAGAATTCAAAATCAGTCCCTGCAATATCCCCTCTTGCCTCCCACAGCAGCCTGGGACACAATCCATCTGGAATTGGACATCTGTCCACTTTTAAGGTTGCCAACACCTCCAATACCTTGTCACTCCATCTGTTGATTTCCTCAAGATCCTCGTAGTTTGTCCGAGTTCCAAACTTTTATTCTCATGGGGGAGGATGGAGGTGAAATTTTCATTTAAAACTCTACCGGTTTACTTTGAGTATATAGTGAAAGATTACCTCCATTGAGACAAGATCTTCCATCTTTTTTAAAAAGATAAATTTCCAACTCTACAAAGCTATCTACTCAATTGCAAATACTCCTCAGTGTTATGGAACATGGATTTTGATTTCTGGGGTATATGAAGCTGATACCAGTCATCCCTATCGGAACACAATTATAAGCTATTTTTGAACTAAGGTTTGTTACTAGTTATCACGTTTCTAGTGATCAATTCTGATTGTTGATAATACATACTTGCTTTTTGTCTTCCACTACCTCAAGTGCCGGGAGCTCATTATATTCAACTTCCTCAAGCACTCCTGGTACAGACATCTTTGAAGATTTACAATTGTCTTCAACCGAAGTAACAGAGTAACACGGATATGGTTCCAAATATGGTAAATCAAATGTTACTGATTCAAAATCCTGTAAAAGAATTGGTATGTCTTAACACATTGTTAGTGATACATCAAATTCTATATTAATTACAAAAGGTGACAATTGAATGTATTGCAATAAGATCCCAAAGTGGCCAACCTGCCACATTGGTCAAACTGGAGAAGAAAGATGGATATATCATCACTTAGGATGGCATTAGTTTTATATATGATGTGGAGATGCTGGCGTTGAATTCGGGTGGGCACAGTAAGAAGTCTCACAATGCCAAATTAAAGTCCAACAAGTTTATTTAGAATCATGAGTTTTCAAAGAGCTAGCCCTTCATCAGGAACAAAGGAGCCACTCTCACCTGATGAAGGAGCAGCGCTCCAAAAGCTCATGATTCTAAATAAACCTGTTGGACTTTAACCTGATGTTGTGAGATGTCTTACTAGTTCTATATATGCAGTGATTAGGATGGCAATGAATGGTTTTTCTCTTGGTTTAAAAATGATACAGATCAGGAAGCTGCTGCATTAGTTCCACATATTGAATCATCTGTGGTCACTGATGCTTCCTATTCTCATCCTAAGATCCTTTAGGGTGCACAATTTATGATTCCATTGAATAATTTCACATCAGTGGCTAGAAAGGTAAATTTTGTTCATCGGCTGCTCCTTCCTCATTGGGATATGATGGGAAAGAAAAGGGGAATATGATACCATCTCAAAGCAGAAAGAAGTATTCATGTTATATTCTTCAGTGGTTCTATAAAAATTACCTTTTATAATTGCCTTGCAATGAATCAATCCTTCCAGCTGAGTCTCAATGACAAGTTGAGGTGTTCACAGTGTCACCTGTCTTGGGTTTAGTAACATAGACCTATTGGACCTAATGGCTCCCAATCCTGCAAGCTTTTGATGTGTCTTTTTCCACACTCATGATTGCTGCTTCTTCCCACTGTAGAAGTGTTTCCAGCTGGGAGCAGGAACATTACTACAGCATAAAGCATTAGTACCATTTGATCTGGAAACATCAGTGGCTTCCCCAGCAAAGTTGTGGGGAATACTTTTGCTTCTTTAAACTGTTTGGATGTGGTAATGAGGGAATTTTGCAGGCTCATAACTTTTCTTTCTCTGTCATTTCCAAAGTACAGGAAGAGTTTGAAGAACCTATTCAGTCGCAGGATAGAGCCAAATGCAGCTTTATTACTTTTCCAAATGATACTCAGAAATCTCCCTCTCAGTTCCCTCCCACCAGGATCCACTTTCCAGAACTCTCTCAACCCTTCTCCATTGCTTCCATAACCCATCACCATCAGGCAGTACTCTTAAGAACACACTGCCCCACTTCCACACTCCCAACATACCAATAACAAACATCAAAATCATCTGTTCTCCACTGAAAGCTAGCAAAAGCAATACAAACAGTCTCAGGACTGTGACATTTCTCAGAGTGAGAACTTTCCTGGATACCACTTCAGAAACTCAAAACTCCATTTCTGGCCTTGGCACTCAAAACAAGATGCTCTTTTTGCACAAATATTTGTTTCTTTTCCTGTCAAAATGGAATGTCTTCAATGGCAGCAGACTGTTCAACTTTAAGAAAAAAGAATTATTCAGGAAATTGCAGAGATCCACAAAACATTTGAGGTGAAATTAGTATTTTTATTGCAGCATTACTTTTTTGAGTCCCCATTCAACGTCATTCCATTATTCCCATACCATCCCCATCAGAATCCCTGAACCTTCTCATTATCTTCATTACCATTCTTTCTCCAAAGATGTGTGAGTTAGGTTGATTGGCCAAGCTCAATTGTCTCAGTGTCCCAAGATGTGTAGGATAAATATGTGGGGTTAGGGGCATGGGATCCAGGTGAGATTGTTGGTGCTGCAAGCTCAATGGGCTGAATGGCCTCCTTCTGCACTGTAAGGATTCTAATGATTCCCTTCTGCCCTATCCTATTCAACCCTCTTGTTATCCCACCACCATTTCATCCTACCCGCTGCCCAATTCTCTGAGCAGGCTAAGATTCTGCTTACCTTCTGACCTGCACAATATTTGTTCTGCACTCGATGACAGCTGGTTGATTAGAACTTTATTGCAACAGCAACACCTTCAGGAATCCAAAAGGTAAGTGTGACTGTAAACTCACCTGTGTGTGCCACTGAATCACAAGGTTAAGTGACCAGCTGATAAAAATGGAGGAGTACCACGGGTTGTGTGACATCCTCAAAAATATGCAATCAAAAATTGCCATTTATACTGAGGAAATGGCGAGGTAAACACATTCCAAGACATAGAAATGCAAGTGATCAAATATTTGAAACATTTGAAATGGAACCATTTATGCAGCTGCTGAAAGTAGGGTTGCAGAAAGATCACAGCACAGAAGTGAGCCATACAGCCTGTCCAGTCTGTGCTAGATCTATGAATGAGCAATGTAACTCATGTGATGGCTGGGCTGATAGCAGTTAGTTAAGAACCAATCGTGAGAACTTCAGCATTTACTGATTTGAGAATAGCAATAAAAATAATTCTTTGTACATTCTTAATGTTGCAATTCAAATGCAAAGAGCACACAACTGAATGACATGTCCCTGTATTTTACAGACAAAACTTCTGAAGGAGCATATTCCGAAGTGTGACAACATGAATCACTAAGCTGGTGATAATAATGCACACACAATCAAACATTGCAACAGTACACTGACTAATGGTAAAGGCAGCAACTTCCTGAGATTCACCAGAAAATGGTTAAACAGAACTCCAAAACCTGATCCCTCCCTCACTACACTGTCTTCCATCCCAATAAACATCTGCATCATGGAATTAAATGGAAAACATAACCCGACAGACCCCAACTAAATATTAACAGGGTAGTATTAAGAAATGGTGGACAATCCCTCCAAATCACAGCTATTGAAATGAGATACCCCAACCTGGCGTGAACAGAAATCGTTCTTTTGACCATCCATTCACTCACTCCAAATGTATCTGCCTCCTTCCTTGAGTAAACCAAGGAGTACCAGCCCCTCCTCCAGGAATTTTGACTCACAATCCTTCTAATGAGTTTAATTCAGATTCCTTTCCCCCGCCCTCACCTCAAGCTGAAGCAGGCCCCACCCCAAACTCTCTTCCAACCATTCCAACTTTGAACAAATTCAGGCCTACTCTAATTTCTGTAACTCAATTACAACTTGGAAGTAAATTGCCCAACAAACTGCCCAAGAATAACACTTTCCTCTTCTGACTCACATCCAATAGCAAGGTACCCATCCACATCCAAAAGACATACAGCATCGACCATGCTAAATTCTCCCTCAGTGTACCCAAACAGGCGCCAGAATGTGACGAAGACGACTTTCACAGTCGCTTCATTGGCTTAATGTAAGCCTACTAATAAATAAATAAATTTTTAATTTAAGAAGAAAATTGCTCTTCTGCTTTCAACCCTGCTACAGGCAGGGATGGATTTGGACCCTGCACAGTGCAAGTTCTCTCCCCACTGAGGAATCATGGCCACTGGCACTGCCGACTCTTTCCTGTCCACCATTATTCCTCCTCTCCCTCCTTTTCTTCTTGCAACCTCATCCCCTCATTTAAGCCACTGTAAAGGAGTGTCTCCTAATCCAGTGCCATGTATTTTAGGATTACTTCTCCTCTTATCTGTTCCTCTGTCCTCATCCAATATCTCCCACAGTATGAAAAGCATCCTCTCTCTATTGATCTTTTCTCTGCTTACCTAAATCTAGTTATTCTTCTGCCTTTTCACCTGAATACTGGACATGATCTTGGCTTGGTTTGTGTAACAACACAGGAAATTGAAAGCTAACTCAAAAAGATTATCAAAATGCACCATTCCATAGGTTAAACAACAAAAATCAGCTTACCCATTTACTCTGGTCTTCACGTACTGGGAGATCAGATTTTTTGTTGTTCTTTTCTGCTACGCAAGATTTGGGTTTTCTGTCAAGTGGAGCTGTTGGTGACTCCTTTGTTTTTGAAGGTACCTCCTGCACAGAAATTTGGTTTGATTTCAAATACCGGGCAGCTGGATTCAACAGTCCAAATCCCTACAGCCAAAACCAGAAAGAAGTTATAATCAAAGCTCAAAAAATACTTGGCATTATACTGTGGCGCAACAAGATAATTTATTAGTCACAAGTAAGGCTTGCATTAACACTGCAATGAAGTAACTGTGAAATTCCCCGAATCACCACAGTCATGCATCTGTTTGAGTCAATGCACCTAATCAGCATTTCAGAATGTGAGAGGAAACCAGAGTACCATGAGGAAACCCATGCAGACACAGGGAGAACATGCAAACTCCACAAAGACAGCGACCCAAGCTGGGAATCGAACCCCAGGTCCCTGGCGCTGTGAGGCAGCTGTGCTAACCACTATGCCAGCAGATCGCTCTGGACTCTATTGTTCCTATCTTTTTACTCATTTTAAAATAAACACAAAAACCTCTCACTTTGCACCAGATAGAAAGTGGGTTTGTTCTCTCCAACCATCTGGTTGTTGAGGAAACCCTACCATACTGGAAGCTGCAACGCTGTCTCACATTCTACATTACTTTGTGCAATCCCCAGCTTTGTGCTGAAAAGCAGATGTGGACACAAAAAAAAATCAACACATTTGGACAAAAAATAGCAACGGGGGTGGGGTGGGAGGTGGGGTCAGTGGAATTTGGAACACATGGTGATTTCTGTGTAAAATAAAAGCCCACAGGATTGGGCCAGTGTATTGAGATGGATAGAAAGCTGATTGGCAAATGGGAAACTAAGAGTAAGAATAAATAGATATTTTTCCAAATGGCAGGTAGTGACTAGTGGGGTGCCACAGGAATCAGTGCTGGAATCCCAGCTATTCACAATATGTATTAATGAGTTGAATGAGGGAACTAAATGTAATAGCTTCAGATTTGCAGGTAACAAAAAAAACTGACTGGGAGAGTGATCCAGACAAATATACTTCAGTGTGATTCGGAGAAATTCAGTGAATGGGCAAATTCACGGCACAAGCAGTGTAGTGTGGATGAATGTGAGGTTATCTAATTTGGTAGCAAAAACAGGAAGGCAGATTACTAACTGAATGTCTATGGATTGAGAGATGGTAAAATGCAATGAGACCTGGGATTCCTTGTGCACCAGTCGCCAAGTAAGTATGCAAGTGGTAAAGAAGGCAAATGGTATACTGGGCTTCATAGCGAAAGCATTCAAGTACAGGATGTCTTGCTGAAATTATACAGGGACTTGATGAGACCACACCTGGAATACTATGTACAGTTTTGGTCTCCTTATTTGAGGAAGGATTTTCTTACTACACAAGGAGTGCAGCAAAGGTTTACCAAACTAATGGCAGGACTGATATATGAGGAGAGATTGAGTCAGTTAGGATTATATTCATTGGAGTGTGAAGGGGGGAGCTGATTGAAACTTATAAAATTCTAACAGGACTAGACAGGGTAGATGCAGGAAGGATATTCCTGATGGCAGGGAAGTCTAGAATTAGGGGTCACAGTCTAAAGATTTGAGGTAAACCATTTAGGACAGAGATGAGGAGAAATATCTTCATCCAGAGAGTGAGGAGCCTGTGGAATTTGGTACCAAAGAAAGCAGTTTTCAAAGAATTAGATATAGCTCTTGGGGATAAAGGGATCAAAGGATACGGGGGGAAATGGGGAATAGGTTAACTGAGTTGGATGATCAACCACAATCATAATGAATGCTGGAACAGGCTTGAAGGGCCAAATAGCCGACTCCTATTTTAGAAAATGCAATACCAAAATACTAGCTACAACGGCACTGACTGTACCTTATTGATGTTGTTTGTAAGGCAGGGTACAGCATGACCTGCTTTCTTAAGGACATCATTAATGTAAATATCTTCATCTGTAGAGGTATCACAAAGAAATAAGTGCAACACATCGTCAAGGTATTCACAAATCAGGGCTACCAGTGGTTGTTTTCCACAGAATCTCAGGAACTGATTTTTAGCAGCAATGCTCCAGTCATTCTGTCAAAGGAAAGATAAATCTTTATAATGAAATTGTGCAGCTGGAGAGATATCACATTTCACGGGTATCATGTCTGAAGGGCAAAAAAAAATTGCCAACGGTTGCAACAGGGACTTAAATTTGTTCAATCATCAAAGACTTGAATGGCAAAGCAAAACGAAAATGAATAAGCAGCAAAAAAAAAGTAAAGCAAAAATATCTGTTTGAATACAAAACCAATGTTTTCATATTAGACAAAATATTTCCTATGAATAAAACATTAATCTGTACAAACTTCAATTATAGTTCCTGTTTCTACATTTATAATGGAAATACTTAGATAAACTTTCACTCAACTTCAATTTTACTCTCAGCTTTTTCATCTATATTTTCCAAATTGCTGCAAGTTTTTCAACTTATTAAACTAAAAATAACAAAATGGAACTGTGGAAAAATGAAGACTCAAATGAATGCGAAAATGGAGATCATGTTCTGATGGAATTACATTTGCCCTTTGAATCCACTCAACTGATGAAGAAGCAACACTCCGAAAGCTCGTGCTATCAAACAAACCTGTTGAACTTTAACCTGGTGTTGAGAGACTTTTTACTCTTCAGGTAAAGCAGGGTAGGCTTCATTCCTTACGAGAATTCCTCAAAGGTAGTCAACTAATAATTTTTAAATTGGGAAACTTGCCTTTAAATGAAAACCACAACCAAAAGCAGTTGCGGTGGTTTCAATTTTTAAACATCCTTGAAGTGGATTCAAACCACCGTATTTTTCTTACCCTACCTCAGTTGGTTGTAGCCTCATAAGCGTTGATGGAACTCCTTGGGCAGGAAGCTTTGAATGACAACATCTGAGGAAGACAACAGAGCAATGTTACAGTTCATTTAATCTTTATGGACAAGATTTTAAGGATGATGGACAATGGGCGTTTGCCATTCTGATAGTCAACGCTTAACAAGCAGCCACTGACCCTCAAATTCCCACTGTCATTTAATGTTCATTTGTGTGTTGATGCAGAGGGTAGGGAGGCAGCCTCTGTCCACAATCGGAAGGAAGACCTATCTGTGAGAGCTGTCTGCCAGTTAGATCGGCCAACAGCTCTTCAACCTGGTCAAACATAGCACTGCAGTGGCCAGAAATGGTACAGCAATGTTCTGCCTGAAACCGAATCCTGGGACCTTATAGATAGAATCTCTACAGTGTAGAAGGTGGCCATTTGGCCCATCGAGCCTGTACTGACCACAATCCCACCCAGGCCCTATTCCCTTAACAGCACACATTCTCCCACACATTGGAGTCAAGTTAGCATGGCCAATCAACCTAACCTGCACATCTCTGGACTGGGAGGAAACTGGAGGAAACGCACATAGACAAGGACAGAGTGCAAACTCCACACTGACCAAGGCTGGAATTGAACCTGGGTCCCCGATGCTGTGAGACAGTAGTGCTAACCACTGTACTGCCGTGACACCTTTGAAAAAATACATTCTGGCAGTGGGAGGGTAGGGGGCAGTGATTACAGTGTTAGGACTTGGCCAGTAAGGGTTCCAGAGCCCCAATATCCCTTCAGCATGAGCCACCCCTTCAGGGATTTTGTACATCTGATTTGTCTAAATTCATTGAAATGTTAATTTAATGTATATTGTACTGACAGGATGAGACCCACTGACTCGAGTTCAATCAAAATCTACTTAAAACACAATTACATTATCATTTAAGGCCTATAATCTCTTTCGTGTGGGAATTTATATTTTTACGTTGAACATTTCCATTGATATCATTCCTTACAAATCACGATTCCTATTTCTCACGGTGTACATCCTGTTAAGTAGCTCTGATCAGACAATGCTTCTTTCAGGATACTCGCATCTAACTCATTCCCAGGCCAATAGCAAAAATGATTCACAAGTAAATTACTGCAAATGCTGCAAGTATTAAATGTGATTAGAAAATAGTTGGCATAATGGCACAGTGGTTAGCCTTGCTGCCTGGGTTCGATTCCCAGCTTGGGCCATTGTCTGTGTGGAATTTGCACATTCTCCGGGTGCTCCAGTTTCCTCTCTCAGTCCAAAGATGTGCAGGTTAGATGGATTGGCCATGCTAAATTGCCCCTTGATATAAGGGGGACAAGCTAGGGTAAATGAACGTGGATAACGCCTAGGTGGGGTTGTGATCAGTGCAGACTTGACTGGTTGAATAGCTTCTTTCTGCACGCTATGATATGAAACATTCAGCAAGTTAGGCAGCATCCGTGGAGGGAAACAGCTAACATTTGAGGTTAATGAACACTCTTCATCGGACACAGATGCTGCCTGACCTTCAGAGTATTACTAGCATTTTTTAAAACACAAATGATTGCTGTAGCCTGTACAGTGAATGACCCATTTTGAAATTATGCATACAACGTGCTTTCTAATAAAAACCAAGAGCTCTCAAATTATCAAGACAAACACAACCTCAAGTAACTGGAGATAAGCAGACATAAAACAAATGCAGGACAAAAGTGACCTACGTAAAATAAGCTGTTCTTACTTGAGGAATCTTATTCTCGATCTTTCCACAGAAGAAATATCTCCAAAGTCAGCATAGTACACCTCCACTAGTTTTTCATCTACCACTCGATGGATGATGACACGATACCACCACACATCATCAGGGTTCTGCACACAACACACTTGTCCTGGTCGGATAAATGAATTTGGCATGACATAGCGTTCAGAGACCTCTTGATAAGAATAGCAACGTCTGAAAAGTAAAACAAGATTAACACTTAAATGATGCCCATTCAGAATGGCCATTTCTGCAACTGGCATCACTTTGGCCTGCTGTGTTTTATTTATAAATGCATCTACAAATTTGACATTTAATTCAGTTTATTTATTTATTGGTCACAAGTAGGCTTATATTAACACTGTAATGAAGTTATCTTGAAAATCCCCTAGCCGCCTGTTCAGGTACACTGAGGGAGAATTTAGCACAGCCAATGCACCTAACCAGTACACCTACCTTTCAGACTATGGAAGGAAACCAGAGCACCCAGAGAAAACCCTCGCAGACATTGGGAGAACGTGCAAACTCCACACAGTGATCCAAGCTGTGAATTGAACCTGGTGCTGTGAGACAGCAGCGCTAACCACTGTGCCATCCCAACCCAAAGACGTTTTGTTATTCTGCTACGATTAGAATTGCATTCTCTCTCCCCACATTCCCTTTAGGTAACAATAAAAGTAGTGCTCAGAGAACTGCTACATGAAATGCAAAGGAGTTCTCTATTACATTCACCCACCACTCTTGTCCTCTCAAATGGAGTGGCTGACACATCTGAGGATGGATCACTTAACTGTAAAACACATGTTTTTGCAGATTAGGAATGGCATATTCTTGCTTTGAAATGACAGTCAGGGTCACCAATTCAGAGTCCATCACCATCCATCTTATAATTAACTTCTTCAGAAAGACAAAATAAAGCTCTTGGAAAAGTTTTAGTTTCGAGTTGGACCCTTTATTCCTCTAAGCTGTATCAACAAACATCACAAAGGTCACACAAGAACGATCAGAGGCAACGACTCACTACAGCACCTCTGACAAACAGTAAATTGGGGACTTCTTTTGCAAATGCTTATAACATTCTTCAATGATACAGGCACAAACAAGATCAAAATCGTTTAGTGCCCACATCATACTGTCCCTGTTCATTACTCCTCTTAAGTATAATAGTTGGCTCTTGCATTTTAATTGTAGTTCAGAAAGTCAAAGACAAACCTTTTCATTAAAATGGGAGTCAATTGGATAATTTATGGTTGCGCAGACTGTATTTTGGGTTAGAATTTTAGAACAACAGCGTGTTATATATACATGTTTTACTTGCTGGAGGGGAAGGAGATAATAATAAGCTGGATTTTCTCAACCCTGCAGTGGCAGGCTTGGAGATGGGACAGCCATGTTGGAATGGAGCAGGCGGCCAATTTAGGCACCAATGTGGACTGATTTTTCAGCCTGACAGGCGTTTTGCCACCAGTGGAGCAGCTCCCCAAACAGCTGAATGGAGATGGCCACCCTGTGGCAAGCTGCAGAGTCATCAGTGCTGGTGGAATCATGCCCCATTAACTGCCACAAGTATGAAAGGCCATAACTGTGGTGGCTGAATCTGCTTCAATGGAGAGGACGGCCCTCTGGATTGGTAGTCTAGATTTTAGTTATTTTTGCACTCTTGTGCAGCCCAGGGTGGGCCCCTGTGGTCCACAACTTGCCTCAGCAGTGCTCACTTCTCCCAATGGGGCTGTTGATATTCCAAGTTGCCATCCTTCTAATTGGGCCTGCAGCAGAGAGCCTCCTTGCTGCCCTTAATAGGGTGTCACACAGAGGTGAACATTTGTGAGACGGCCCTCCGAAAGATTGCTGATCTGGCCCTCACTGTCAATACATACAGCTTGAGATCTCCATTTAATCCCAGTGTTGTGGCCCTGAAGCTTGCGGCAAAACTCAGCCCAATGGGTCGCAGTTAAATGTCTGTACCTCATCTCAATCATCAGATCCTCGAGTAACATAGAGGTGCAATCCCCATAGAAACGAATGTAAAACTGGCTGGGCGAAGTCACGCTTTCTACAAACACACAGACAAAGGAGTTTTCCTCTAATTCTGGTAGCTTGTAGAGATTGCCATCCTGTATGGCATCTGGTGGGATCTCAAATTCTGGTGAACACTGGATCTTCCTGACCTGTATAAAGGAGAACAAAACTGTAAAACAAGGTCTACTATCTTTCTTCGCCTGGAATTTGTTTGTATACATTTACCCCCATCTCGCCACCATGTTCAGATTCAACGTCATCTCCACAAATGTTGTTGCTTGGTCTGAGCAGAATATTACGTGAGCAATACAAGATGAGAACTTAGCTCAGCTCGCCTATCCTTTCTCAGACAATCAAGATTGGTAAATACTTTGAATGGCCTTTTATATGAGTACTCCAAGACTCTATCCTGGAGCTATCAGCATTTCCGATTCAGAGTTCAACACTTCCGTCTAGTGACTATTGATTGTAGGCCTAGCCCAAAAGCTCCATACTATGGAGATCAAGTGGTGGTTAAAACAATAGAACCTCAGAATTGTTGGTGTTAGAAGTTATAACCACTGGAATTACCATGACATCTAATTTGTTTGGATTACGAGAAGCAGATCCAATAATTTCACTTATTCATAAATTAAAAGATCATTTATTACAAATGTAAGGATTTGTAAGATGGTTAGTGCCAGGAACATGGTTCAATTCTGGCCTTGAGTGACTGTCTGTGTGGAGCTTGGATTAGTACTTGGAACTATGATATTGGTGCCATTACAGACTTAGTTAAGGGAAGGAGAGGTTAGCAGCTTAATATTCCAGGATACAGGGGGATGTAAAAGAGATGGGGGAATTGTACTACGGCTTAAGGAGAATTACAAATATACTGCAGGAGGACACCTCACAAGGCTCATATTGCGAGGCAATATGGGTGGAGCTCAGCAATAAGAAGGGTGTAATCACAAGGTTGTGGGGATTTACTCTAGGCCGCCCAACAGCCAGCAGGAGATAGAGGAACAGATATGTCGGCAGATTTTGGCAAAGTGTGAAAATAACAGGGTTGCTGTGGTGGGAGATTTTAACTTTATTGACTGGGACTCACTTAGTGTAGGGGTGTGGATGGGACAGAGTTTGCAAAGGGGCTTCCAGGAGGGCTTCTTGAAACAATATGTAGACAGTCCAATTAGGAAGGGGCCATACTGGACTTGGGATTGGGGAACAAGCCCGGCCAGGTGGGCGATATTTCAGTACAGGAGCTGTTCAGGAGCAGTGACACAATTCAGTAAGCTTTAAGGTACTGATGGACAAAGACTAGTGTAGTCCTCAAGTTAAATTGCTAAACTGGGGGAAAGCTAATTACAACAATATTAAGTAGGAACTGAATAATTTGATTTATTGTCACATATATTAGCATACAGTGAAAAGTATTATTTCTCGTATGCTATATAGGCGAAGCATACCGTTCAGAGAAGAAAGTGAGGAAGTGCAGAATGTAGTGTTAACATAGAACATAGAACAATACAGCACAAACAGGCCCTTCGGCCCACAAGTTGCGCCGATCACATCTACCAATCCACAGACCTATCTATAACCCCCTATCCTATTCTTTTCCATATACTCATCCAGAAGTCTTTTAAAAGGCCCCAGTGAGTTTGCCTCAACAACCTCCGACAGCAGTCGGTTCCATTCATAGTTACAGTCATAGTTAGGGTGTAGAAAAAAAAATCAACTAAATGCAAGGTAGGTCCATTTAAAAGTCTGACAGCAGCAGGGAGAAGATGCTGTTCTTGAGTCGGTTGGTACGTGACCTCAGACTTTTGTATCTTTCTCTTGACGGAAGAAGATGGAAGAGAGAACGTCCAGGCTGCATGGCACCTTTAATTATGCTGCTACTTTATCCAGGCAGCGTAGACAGAATCAATGAATGGGAGGCTGATTTGCTTAATGGATAGGACTACGTTCACGGCCTTTTGTAGTTTCTTGTAGTCCGCATAGGCAAATGTAGTAGATCCAGGCAGTCTGGGAGGCTGGAATTAATAGGTGCCATGATTAGCCTTTTGAAGCACTTCATAATGATGGCTGTCACAGCTACTGGACAATAGTCATTAAGGCATGCTTCCTGGTTTTCTTAGGTACCGGGATGATGGTTGTTTTCTTAAAGCAATTAGGGACCTCAGATTATTGTAAAGAGAGGCTGAAGATGTCTATGAATACCATCTGATCCGCGCAGAATCTAAATGCTTGTCCAGGTGCTCCATCTAGGCCAGTCACTTCCCATGGGTTGACCTTCAAGAAAACTGCTCTCACATCTGCAACGGTGACTCCAGATACAGGTTCATCCAGGGCTCTCACTGATCTCTTGCTCAAAAGGGGCGTAGACATACCCTGTTATGTCTTGCAGACCTTGTCATAGTCAGCGGGGGTCTGGGTGACTAACGTGAGACTCTAGCTTGATCCAATGCTGTCTTTTGGCATCTTTTGATCGATTTCCTTAGATTGTATCTGGCTTTTTTGTATAAGTCAGGGTTGCCGGACTTGAACACCTCAGACCTGGAGTTCAGCAAGTAGTGGATATCCTATTCGTCCATAGTGTCCAATGGGGGAATATGAGGATTTGCTTCTTTGGCACACAGTCTTCCACACACTTACTAACAAAGTTAGTTAGTGTAGTGGCATATTTGTTCAGGCTAGTTGCTGAGTATTTAAATACTGACCAGTCACCGACTTCAAGCAGTTCTGTTGGTGATTGCCCAATTCCTCAGAACAACTTTGCGTGACTTTCTTTGATAGATTCTCTCACTTTGGTTTTTGCTTGTAAGCAAGAGCACAGTCTTGTGGTCTGGTTTGCCAAAGTGTGGGCGGGCAATAGAGCAGTAGGCATGTTTAATATTTGTGTAGCAGTAGTCTAGGATGTTTAGGCTTCTGGTGGAACAGGATATGTGTTGGTGGTAACTTGGTAGTATGTTCTTGTAAATTGGAGGCAGATATTTGAGGCCAAATCAACATCTGATATGTAGGATGCTTTCAAATGCAAGTTGACAGGGATTCAAGACTGGCACATTCCTGTAAGGATGAAGAATAAGTGTGCCAAGTTTAGGGAATCTTGGATAATGGGAAATATTGTGAGCCTAGTCAAAGAGAAAAGGGAAGCATTTGTCAAGGCTAGAAGGCTGGGAATATAAAAAAAAAACATGAAAGTAAATGTGGAATACATGAAAGTAAATGTGGAATACAAGGGAAGTAGAAAGAAACTTAAGCAAGGAACAATGAGGACTGAAAGGGATCACAAAAAGTCACTGGCTACAGGGGAGATCCCAGAGAATTGGAGAATAGCCAACGTTTTTCCTTTGTTTAAAAAGGGTAGCAAGAATAATCCAGGTAATTACAGGCTGGTGAGCCTTACATTAGTGGTAGGGAAATTATTGGCTAGGATTCTTCAAGACAGGATTTACTCCCACTTGGAAATAAGCGAATGTATTAGCGAGAAGCAACATGGTTTTGTGAAAGAGAGATTGTGTCTCACTAACTTGATCAAGTTTTTCAAGGAAGTGATGAAGATGATTGAGGGCAGGACAGTGGATGTTGTCTACATGGACTTCAGTAAGGCCTTTAACAAGGTCCCTCATGGTAGATTAGTGCACAAGGTGAAGTTGCATGGGATCAGAGGTAATTTGGCAAGGTAGATACAAAACTGGCTCGGTCATTGAAGACAAGGGTAGTAGACGGAGAGCGTGCTTCTGAATGGAAGGCTGTGACAAATGAGGCGTTCTTCAGGGATCGGTGCTGAAACCTCTGCTGTTTGTAATATATATAAATGTTTTGGAGAAAAACATAACTGGTTTGATTAGTAAATTTGCGGACGACATAAAAGTTGTGGATTTGCAAATAACGATGAAGACCATCAGTGGATACAGCAGGATATAGATTGGTTGGAGACTTGAACGGAGAGACAGCAGATGGAGCTTAATCTGGACAAATGTGTGGTAATGCATTTTGGAAGGTCTAATACAAATAAGAAGTATACAGTAAATGGCAGAACCCTTAAGAGTATTGATAGGCAGAGGAATCTGGGTGTACAGATCACTGGGTGTACAGATCACTGCATTGCATTGAAAGCAGCAATGCAGGTGGAGAAGATAGTCAAGGCGGCATTTGGCATACTTCCATTCATTGGCCAGGACACTGAGTTTAAAAATTGGTGAGTCATGTTGTTGCTTGATAGAACTTTTGTTAAGTCACACTTTGAATATAGTGTTCGATTCTGGTTGCCACATTACCAAGAAGATTTGGTGGCTTTGGAGAGGATACAAAAAGATTTACAGAATGTTGTCTAGTATGGACAGCATTAGCTGGAGAAGAGGTTAGAAAAAATTGGTTTGTTCTCACTGGAACGATGGAGGTTCAGAGGCGACCTAATGGAAGTTTATGAGATTATGAGAGACATGGACAGACTGAATAGTCAGAAGCTTTTTCCCCAGGGTGTAAGAGTCAATTACTAGGGGGCATAGGTTTAAAGAGATGTTCGAGGCAAGTTTATTTTAAAACATAGAGGGTGGTGGGTGCCTGGAACTCACCACTGAGGTAAGTAGTGGAAGCAGAGACAATAGTGACTTTTAAGGGGCGTCTTGACAAATACATGCATAGGATGGTAATGGGGGGACATGGTATCCGGAAGGGTAGGGGGTTTTAGTTTAGTCGAGCAGCACAGTCGGCGCAAGCTTGGAGGGCTACAGGGCCTGTTCCTGTGCTGTAATGTTCTTTGTTGAGTTTGCACATTCTTGGTGTCTGCATGGATTTTCAGTGGATTCCTGGTTTCCTCCCACTGTCCAAAAACGCGCTGGTTAGGTAGATTAGCCACGCTAAATTGCCTCTTATTTGTTAGTGTGCGAGAGAGTGTGGCTCTGCTTGATATGGTGTAAAGCCTCTCACTCTACAAGCCCCTGGTGACAGACTTGCAACCTGTTCCAGGAATAATTAGCTGTAGAAAGTCTGACCTATGCACTGTCAGGCTGTGGAAAGGTTGAGAGAGAGAGAGAGCAAGATTTTGTAAGATGGTTATGTTTTAAACTACCTCGTTACATAGAGAAAAGAGAGTTATGTGAACTACTACAAGTTCTGCCCGATGACAGGCCTGTGGGGTTGGTTACCATGGAGACCAGACACTTGTTTAAATGCTGTTGAAATGCGCGTGCCAGATTTTAACACCTGTAAACAAAGGCAGAAACAGATGGTCGTGTTATTGCAGACTTTTCGTCTCATTGATTTTAGACGCCAAGAGAGAGACAAAGAGAGAGGCAGAGACAGAAAGACATCAGTGGCAACACGCAGCAAGGAATAGGCTGCTATGTGTTAGCTTCCCGGCGGAATAGTGTTTGGCAGCTGCTCACCAAGCTGAACGAGCAGGAATTGAAGAATTTTGAAAGATTTGTCCAGGCATGGCCAGGGGAAGGAATTATCTGGGTCAGCCATGCTGCTCTGGGTCAGCTCTGGATTTCTCGGAAGGCAGAGGGAAAGGATTCTTAACAGTTGCTGGGTGTTATTATGAGGTAAAACAGGAACAAGTAAACTAACTGGAAAAAGAGTGTGAATTTGGACTGCTTCTTCAAAAAAACTTCAATTCTGTTGCGTACCAACATGGTGTGGGATTACCAATCATGTTAAGACATCTATATGGGTCATCTGCACAGCACAGTGGTTGGCATTGTTGCCTCACAGCACCAGGGTTCAATTCCAGCCTGGGGTCACTGTCTGTGTGGAGTCTGCACATTCTCCCATATCTGCATGGGTTTCCTCTGGTTTCTTCTCTCAGTAAAAAAGATGTGCAGGTTAGGTTGGTTGGCCATGCTAAATTGACCCTAGTGTCATGAGATTAGAAGGGTAAACATGTGGGGTTATGGAGATAGGACCTGAATGGGATTGTGGTCAGTGCAGACTCGGTGAGCCTGATAGCCTCCTTCTGCATTGTAGAGATTGTATATTTCCTGTAGTTTAGAGTTTTAGTTGTCTAAATAATGTTTAATTGATTTTAGTTTGTTACAGCAAAAGTCCTAAAAACTTCACCTAAAACCTTATCACGTGAATCCTTTAAGTTAGTCGCTGGGAATCTAGATCAGTTTCTGTAAAGTTATTGGCCTTACAATGATCATAATGCACTGATCCTACATCCCAGAAAATAGAATGAATAATGTAGCAAAATTGCAGGTTAGGGTTCAAGTCCCATGGTTGTCAGAAACTGGTAATAGCATTCTGCAAAGATTTTGATGCTGGAAGATCCTCTATAAAAAAGCAGATTATGCAGAATTAAGTTAAATTGATACAAGTTATAAGAGTGGCCTTTCAGTGGATGACATGGTAGCATAGTGGTTAGCACTGCTGCCTCGTAGCACCAGGGACCCAGGTTCGATTCCTGGCTTGGATCACTGTCTATGTGGAGTCTGCATATTCTTTCCATGTCTACATGGGTTTCCTCCAGATGCTCCAGTTTCCTCCTACAGTCTGAAAGATGTGCTGGTTAGGTGCATTGACTGTGCTAAGTTTTCCCTCAGTGTCTCTGAATAAGTGCCGTAAAGCGGCGACTAAGGGATCTTCACAGTAACTTCATTGCACTGTTGATGAAAACCAATATGTGGCACTAATCCATCATTATGAAAGGCTTCGAAAGATTAGTTATTGGCTTGAATCAATTCCAGCCTCCCGGACTACCTGGATCCACTACAATTTGCCTTCAAAGCAGACACCATTTCTCTGGCCCTCCAATCAACTCTGGAACATGTAGGTAACAAGGACACCTATGTCAGACGACACCTCAGCCCTCAAACTAACATTTCCACAAAGCTCATCTCCAAACTCCGTGGTCTGGGTTTCGGCTCCTCGCTCTGCAACCAGATCCTCAACTTCTTAACTCATAAACCATAATCAGTAGGATAAGCAACAACACATCCTCCACAATCACCCTCAACACTGGTGCCCCACAATGCTGTGTTCTCAGGCCCCCTACTATGTTCCTTACGCACATAGAATTGTGTCACTGACTCCCCTTTCTTCTTCCTAACAGCTTTCTTCTTTAAATAAGCCAGCTATGAGTAGGGAAAGATTTGTATCAATGAAGACTGTCTACAGGACAATGTAAATGGAGCTAAAAAGAAATGAGTTCTTTCTTTTAGAAAAAGAACTTTGACAATGAGTTGTGTACTACTTGGTTTACACTCCCAGTTGGTCTCTAAGGAAGTTTCTAACTTCCACCTTTGAAACCTCATTCCAATTATGTTCAAACCACACTGATTATTTACATATCCCTTACATTTGTCAAATTCATTAACACATGCACAAGATAACGTGAGCGCAACTTGCCAGTGTCAAAGCGGCCACAGAAATAAGTGTAATCTCAGGTACAGATTCCAGACTGCACTTCCATGGGAAATTCCAGGCATTGGGCCAGTAACAGGATTGAGGAGTAATAATAATAATAATAGTGATAGTAATATTATTCAAGATAAAATTTTAAAATTGAAAATGATTTTAATCTTTACCTTTTCCACATTAAACGTTTGAGGACTCAAGTTCTTTTTAGGCTCCCTATTGTCTGCTATAACCGCATTCTTTTGGTCTGCAGATGACAATGAATTGATTTTGTTGAGTTGCGACTCCACTTGCTCTAGAAAAGGAGAAGACATTAAAAACCAATGATGATAGTGAAGAATTTGCACTGAAGAAAAGTAGAGAAGATTTTCTATATTAATCTCCTATAGTACTTCTTTTATTTTACAAAATAAAGCAGTGTCACCTGGAATATTATGTGCAGTGCTTGTTGCCATACTGTAGTGGGTACATCCTGGCATTAAAATATACAAAAGTGAAACAAGTTAATCAGTTGAGATTGAATAGTAATGCCACCAGAACTGTTTACACTGGAGAAAGATGGCTCAGAAGTGACAGACATTTGCAAGCTCCTCGAGGGAATGGATAAATTAATCTTTTAACACACACAGTTGATGATCACAAATTCTACACAGCACTAAACAGATACACAAAAGAGGGAAGGTAAACAGACAGTTTAAATTTAATTGCAAAGTTGTGAATGTATGAAGCAGACTGCTTGGGGACACAATGGAATATGCTGCTAAATTCAGGAGAAAATAGGATGGCTATTTGACAGAGAAAGGATACAATAATCTTAGAGCTATGGGATCAGGCTGATGGATTGCCGTAATCTAGTCTGGTCTTTTACATTATTTCCATGCATTCTTAATAGTACGCTTGAATCTGAATTTAAGACCAACACCAAATATTTGAATGTGATTTTCCTTCCCCACACATTAGAGCTTTGGTGTGAGATTCCTAATTCAATGCAACGATGGGGCGACATGGCAGCACAGTGATTAGCACTGCTGCCTCACAGCACCAACAACCCAGGTTCAATTCCCAGCTTGCGTCACTGTCTGAGTGGAGTCTGCACCTTCTCCTCATGGGTTTCCTCCCACAGTCTGAAAGACATGCTGGTTAGGTGCATTGGCCACACTAAATTCTCCCTAAATGTACCCGAACAGACGCTAGAGTGTGGTTATTAGGGAATTTTCACAGTAACTTCATTTCAGTGTTAATGTCAGCCTACCTGTGACACTAATAAATGAATAAATAAATAAACTTTAAAACTTTAAACTATATGCTACAGACCCAGACCCACTGGGAACTAGATTGAGATTTCCCAGACTTGCATTATTTTGGAGCCATGTAGTTGATAGAATGACAAACCGTTTTATCAACACTGTAAATACACGATGAAACTGGATAAAACATCAGGCATTTTCCACAGGTGTGGAAGAGGAACTCTAACCAATGTTTTCACAATTTTCTAAAAGCTAAGAAAATTTAGAGAAGAATTTAGAAAAGTTTATTTTAATATTTAACGAACACAATAAATCTGTAGGAATCTAAAACATGATTGCAACCTCAACAATTTGCCGAAAGGAAAACATTTTGCAATAAACAGAAAACAAACAGTGCTTTATTAGCCTTTTACTTTTAAGTGACTTGCAGTGTTTGACGTCGAAGACCAGCCAGTCCTGGTTAACTGAGTCACGTTCCACACACAGGGTATCACTTAAGGCACCAACAAGTTCAGTCACACTATAGAAGCCCATATCCTTTAAGGGAAGTTCCATTCCAAAAATATTCTGCAAGTCAAGCAAACCATATTTTCAGATTAAGCCATTAGCCTGCTGTTATTTGGAAGTAGTTTGCTCACTAAATGTCCAACTGGACACAAACTACATTGTGGATCCTCAAGGATGGGGTGGCAGAGTGGTTAGCATTGCTGCCTCATAGTGCAAGGAACACAGGTTTGATTGCTGGCTTGGGTCACTATTTGTGTGGAGTTTACACTTTTTGCCTGAGTCTATGGATTTCCTCTGGGTGCTCTGGTTTCTTCCCACAGTTGCTGGTTAGGTACATTAGCCATGCTGAATTCTCCCTCAGTGCAGCGGAGTGTGGTGACCAGGGGATTTTCACAATGACTTCATTGTAGTGTTAATGTAAGCCTACTTGTGATACTAAGAAATAAATTTTAAAAAATTATATTTGCCTCGATAGGTGTTCCTAGGTATCCCTGCTCCTTCCTGTCAAAAGACAATATTCAATTTGTACATTGGAAAGGAAGACTATGGCAAACTTTAGTGAAGTTTCAGAATCGCACTTGCTGATTCAACAAACGGTTGGTTAAGATCAGGTAGGGCAATAGGAGATTGTAAGAAGCAGCTGACAGTCACTTTTTACAAAATATGTGGTAATTTGTGTAACTTCATCCAGCCAAAGTGGTCTTTTTACACGTACATTGCACTAGCATATTCCACTAAAAAGGATTAAGTGGACTCGTACCAAGGGTGGGGTGCCCAAACATGTTTCAAATCGATGACTGACTACCAGAAGAATTTCTTCCCTGCTCCAAAACTGCCAGGATAACAAGGCAATTCTATTCCACAAAAATAAATGAAGAGAAACTTCCGAACAATGTAGAGGCAAATCTTCTGAATTCTATTTGAAAGCAATAAAATATACTGAATTGTATATTTTGAATTACTACACTTCATTGTAGTGTTAATGTAAGCCTACTTGTGATACTAAAAAATAAATTTTTAAAAATTATATTTGCTTAACAGGGTGATGAAATTCATGACAACAATGTCAAGGATGGCTAATTGGCTAAAATAGTACATTCAGGAGATTAAAAAAAGACAAAAACAAAATTACAGCACAACAATATGCCCTTCGGCCTTCCAAGCCTGCACCAACATGCTTCCCAAATGAACTAATACCTCTTACATTTCAGAGACCATATCCCTCTATTCCCATCCTATTCACTTATTTGTCCAGACAGCCCTTAACAGTCACTATCGTATTTTCTTCCACTACTTTCACCCAGCAGTGAGTTCCAGGCACCCACCACCCTCTGTGTAAAATAAAATGCCTCATACATCTCCTTTAAATCTTGTCCCTCAAACTTTAAACCTATACCCACTAGTAATTGACTCTCCCATCCTGGGAAAAAGCTTCTGACTATCCGTTTATCTTATCAGCTCATTAAAATGTTGACATAATTTAGCAAGTGTACTTTACTAAAATTTAGAGGATGTTAGTGTCGTACAAGCAACCCTCTCAACCAATTATCATTTTAAAAATTCTATTAAGATGCGTTACTGAATGAATAGGCTAACCCATGGCCTTGTTCTTGTACATAGGTGCATAGATGCATATTTGATATTTATGGATTCCGGAGTTACCTTGAATTCTGTTGGGAGTTTGGATGCCAATAATCCATTAGGTCGTCGTGCTACTGTCTAAATTAGAGATAGAATAGATCAAATCAGAAACCACACGCAGAACTGAACTAAGAACATACTTTTCATTCCCAAGTTCTGGCTAAACTAATGTGAAGTCAGTGAAGCTTGCAGTTCCAGATCTCAATATAAGATTCTCACTGCATCCAGTATAAATCAATTTTAAATTCTGAATTTGAATCTGCTAAAGAAAATGAAGGATTTCAAAACTAATCAATGCCACAGAGCAGACAAAAAAGAACCAGAACTATCTGAGCTCTTACCATAAAATATGGCAAATTTTCCAGTATAGAAAATTCAAATTTAGCTTCAAAAGTGTGTGGCATTTTGGCACCAACATTTAATGAACTATTTTAGGAGGAAAACGAATAAATTAACTTGCAACAAACAATGCCACAAATAATGGAAATTGTTGAAAAAGGTGTGCTGACAAATTTTTTTGTCTTGGCTCATCAGGACAGACACAAGATCAAATTTAAAAAGGGAGCAACAATTTATACTCCATGAGAAAAGTTGCTGAATGGCCTTAACCAGACTCCACTTGCCAATCATTGTTATGGAGAATGAGCCAGGGAACTATTGTCTCCCAAGCTTTTTAATTCAAAAACAGCACAATGCCTGGACATGTTCTTTTTGCTTGCAGCAGGCTAGATCCTGCATATCTATATATTTAGCCAGCAAGTATAAGTGAGCCATATTGCAAACCTAACTAATAATCATAACTTAGTCATGTGTGTAATTCTTAGAACATTTAGATTGTTATGCAAGTGCTGACCAATTGTGAAACATTATGTTCTGAGTTTTGCAAGCCTTAGCTGGCTGAGTCCAATCAGCACTCTGCCTATTCTGAACGTGTGAAATTTGGTACTTGTATTATGTCTTGAGTACAAGGCAAAAAGCTTTGACAGCATCTCTATTTTTTCACCAGTACTCAAGTTCTGTACTATTGAGAATGAAAAACTCTAAAATTCAAAGCCATCATGTCTGAAGCTTATGATATATTGGCATGAGCTTATGCTCTTTTCATACAGCAATCATTTTGCTCTGCTCAAATCATTTTCATTTCCATCCTCCAATATTTCCCAAAAGCTATTCACAAGTGTGTACACATATCTATTGTGTGGCATCTTTCAGCAGGGAAGATGTGTAAATCAGTCATTCAATTATTCCATTATTCCACTTGAGTTCCAGGTGGTTTGCTTTTTGCTACTTTGAGTGACTGCAGGGATTATTTGTTTGTAGACATTTTGTATTTTGACCAACATTTGACCAATGTTATTCAGTAGCAGATGAACGAATAAAGCTCTGGTCACTGTCTTCAAAATTCAAATTCACAGTTCACAATCTATATCCTTACAGGATTTGTTTGTTAATTGGCAAAATCACTGGCTCACTATCTCAAAACTATTATTGTTCTCCAACTCAACTGCTTCCCTGGGCTGCTATTCTAAACATTAATCCCCCTCTGAAACACCTCTCTGATCTATCTGACCCCCTAACTTTGAATCCCAATGCTGGATAAGCACTTCATCAGAGTTCAAATAGCTGAATAATCCTCAAGGATCCTGAATACCAATATCTGGCAAGTAAATTCAGCTTCTGTAGTCTCTCCCTGTAAATCAGGCATTTGATGCTAGACATCAGAAGTTTTAAATCTTTTCCACTGCTGCAATGTCTTTCCTTAATATGCAATGGCAATCAGAAATTCACAATGGTACAGAACCATCCGGAGTATTAAGACCCAGTACAAGATTAGTATTGCATCCCGCAATCTGCGATCTATTCTAACATAATACTTCATCATTCAGTGGGATTGGTATGTGCTTGGTGCAGTTTGAAAGTAAGAGTGCTTAAAATTTTCAGGCCTGGACATTTTGGAAGTGTATCTTGTGAATTCTTGTGAATATAAATACTTGAATAATTAATTGAAATTGGGTTATATTCCTAAATCAATGGGAAGTTTCTACTCAATAACCATGTGTCAGGTATTCAGTGTTCAAAAGATGGATGTTCTGAACAAGGTGCTGTTTATCCACTGATAAAACTTTTATTCAGAATTTGGTCACAGTGACCCCAACATCATCTTGCTAATCCTCACTGACAGCAAGTCCCCCCTCCCCCAAATCTAAAAAAATTGTTCAACCCCACTTTTCCCCAAAGATTGTACTGGGGAATTTTAACCTCAGTCTCTCTCATAAAAAAAAAAGGAAATAAATAGATCAAAAACATGAAAAAAAAATTATTTTCAGGAGCCACAAAATTGGTCTTGTAAATTCAAGTCAATCTTTCTCCATCTCCCTTAAGATGAGCAGGAAATGACAACCAGTCTATCACATCTGTTCAGTGAACAGCCTCTGAAATTATGTTGGAGCCACAAACTTAATAGTTTTGAAATATTGGGTTGCATATTTGATTGTACGTTTGTTTACAGTTTTAAAAATGCATGTGACTAACTAAAAGTGACTAACAGCCAATGTGACCCTTGTTAGGATACCTCATCAGAAACCCAAGAGATATTATGAAGCCAAACTAGACACCAACAATTTTCTATTTTGGCATAAATGTGAGGATGCAATGTTTCACTCCAGGTGCAATTCCACTGATAAACTGGGAAGCTTTTAATCAAAACAAACTTTATTTAACAACATGGTTTAACTATAACAAATGAATTTGCTTAACTTTTAACAATTAAACAATACAAGATATAATTCTTAACTGCTAATCTATCCCTATGAGTTCCAAACAAGTAAAATTTCCCCTAAACATTTAAACCCCTCTTTATAATTAGTTAGCAAAAACACAGGCATTCTTGCTTGTGACTTAGGTTAACAGTTCTGGAGCTTTCAGAAAATCTCTGGAGAAAGAAAGGCAGAGAGGCATCTGCTTCTTTTAGCAGATCCAGGTAGCAACTGCTTGTGTTGTAAAATGAAACACTTTCTTTCCTGTCAGCTTAGTTTCTCCCATTAATCACAAGACTCTATCAATCAACTTAATCAAAACTCACATGACTGTGCACAAGACTGCGTAATCAACCTTATAAGGGCAGCACAGTAGTTAGTACTACCGCCTCACAAAGCTAGGGACCTGGGTTTGTTTCTTTAGTTTGGGTCTGTATGGAGACTGTACGTTCTCTCCTTGTCTGTGTGGGTTTCCTCCAGATGCACTGGTTTCCTCTTACAGTCCAAAAGATGTGTTGGTTGGGTGCATTGGCCATGCTCAATTCTCCCTCAGTGTACCTGAACTTGCATCGGATGTTGCAACTAGGGGATTTTCACAGTAACTTCACTGCAATGTTATTATAAGTCTATTTGCGACACCAATAAATAATTATTAAAAGTCCAGGAGGTTAAATAAGCAAAAGATTCATTAACTCCAAAAAGTAGCACATTCCTAGCTAACCTCAGTTATTAACTGCATTTCTAGCATCTGCTGCAAGTTTCCAGACAAATTGACTCTTGTAGCAAAATACTGTCTCTTAAAGCAACCCTACCTTACACATATAGTGGCTTCAAACCCTACCTGTAAAACCTAGCTGAAGAAATACGAGTATAGTATTTTCATGCTCTTTATGAACTTGTTTTCCATCTGTATTATCAAAACAAACATTAAACATGACTTTTCTCTGTAGCTTTAAAACTAGGATCAATTGCCCCATCTACAATTATTTTCAAAGTGTCTAAATTTCAAGCCTACCACCACATAGTTTAACATAAATATATCCCTCCTTGCTCTCCTTAACCTTCCCCCTTCCAACACAAAAAAAAGTGAAACAATATTTACTTTCTACTTACAAACCGAATTTTCTCCTTCATTTGTGAATCAATGGTACCTTCGACCCCTTTATCTACAAGTACTGTCCTCAGGTCTTCTACAAGCTTGAAAACCAAAAGGTACAGGTTAAAACCACATTAGTACAAAGCATCAATTAAAGAACAGAGTTGAAGGCAGTGAACAATACAGTAACAATTTCTGACACTTGCCTTATCCCAGTTAGACCCAGGCATGCATCAGAAAATGATGTCAGGCAGCCCCCATGCCTTTTCATTTATGGTTGGCTAATGGTCAGTCTACTTTCAATAAAAGCAATTAAACCATTCACTTGCCTCCACCGATTTTGTTAAGATTATAAAGCCATGATAACCTCCTTCGATGTAGATTACTCCATTAAATACCAAAAAACTAGCCATAAGGGCGGCACAGTGGTTAGCACTGCTGCCTCACAGTGCCAGAGACCCAGATTCGATTCCTGGTTCGGGTGACTGTCTGTGTGGAGTCTGCACATTCTTCCCATGTCTACATGGGTTTCCTCCAGGTGCTCCAGATTCCCCCCATAGTCCAAATATTTGTGGGTTAGGTTGATTAGCCATGCTAAATTGTTCCTTAATGTCATGGAGATTAGTGAAATAAATATGTGGAGATAGGGCCTAGTCGGTGCTTGAATGGCCTCCTTCTGCACTGTAGGTATTCTATGATTCTAACTAAATGGGTGCGGTGGGCAAGGGTGTGTGTGTGTGTGTGTGTGTGTGTGTGTGTGTGTGTGTGTGTGTGTGGTGTGTGTGTGTGTGTGTGTGTGTGTGAGAGAGAGAGAGAATCACAAGTCACTAAAAATAAATCATGGTTATTTTCTTTTATGGAAGAATTTCAACAGGAGTTCTAGAGGGACAGCTGAAACCCAGATTTGAACAAGATAGAAATAACTTTGCAAATTATCCAAAGTGTTTGAAATACCTTTATCTGAATAACATAGGCGATCACTTATAACAAATTATTCTCCCTCATCTCCATTGATAGATAACAGTTTTGGATGAGCACCAACATACAGATTATTAAAATTGCAGCCTTACATCTCAAAATACATGAAAATTCCTACGTGGGCTTTATTAATACAAAAAAAAAATTAAAGGTGTCAACATTAACTTGCAGTATCAATTATGTCCATCTGTGGTCCTGTCAGAAGTGGTTCTAAATGTTAAACTGCTAGGTAACACTAGCTGGAAAACAGACAGGAACTAATTATAATCCCCGAGTTGGTCACATGCCCAGTACACGTAAATCAGTGGGTATTGCTAGAATGGAGTGGTGCCTGTTTTTCTTACTTGCTTCAGAGGTAGCAATATAGCCACTCAACCTGGTGTAATAGATAATATAATACTGCAAATGCAAACCAGGACATCTCAGTATCTGTAAAAAGTGAAAATGCAAGACAATGATGCTTCAAGTGTGCATCTTTCATCAGAAAGGTTGTGTGAGGGATACACTGTCAAAATGAAGCAATAAATGCTGACTACTGTGCATTTCTGCCATTTCACCTTTTTCTAACGTTTAGATTTATAATAGTCTTTTATCTGGTTTACCAAAATATGACATTTACTCATACAAGTTCTTTTGCAAGGTGCACACTTCAAGTGGTTACATTTCTTTATCTACCATCTTACAATTTTCATCAGAGGGTATTCAGTTCTTTAATTCTGTTCCACCATACAATTACCTTCTGGTTATCTGCATCTCCACTTATCTACATTTCCTCCGTATCCTTTGATGTCCTTTTCTCAGAACTTTACAGCACAGAAAGAGGCTCTTTGGTACATTGTGTCCGAGCTGACCATCGAGGGTGTATCTACTCAAATTCCATTTTCCAGCACATACCTTTTGCAAACTGCCGAAGTACTCTGTGCCTGGAGCAGAATCTGGCACGTTCTCTGGCCTCGAAGACGATACAGTTCGGTTTCCTGTGGCTGGTTTGACAGGGCCCGGCAGCACTGTTGTCACATGTGATTGGTCATGGTTGATCTGAGGGGGCTGCTTTAGCTGTTTACCTAAATCAATGCAAAATATAATTGGATGTTGAAATTTGCATTAGCATCTGGAAGAACAAACTATATAAGTTTCCATCCTCTCCAAACTGTATGACTGGGTATTTAGATTTTATGATGTGGAGATGCTGGCATTGGACTGGGGTAAACACAGTTAGAAGTTTGACAACACCAGGTTTAAGTCCAACCGATTTATTTGATAGTAAACTCCCAAACTTTTAAGTTTGCCCCTTCGTTCTGAACTCTCCATTCGAATGACAAAAGGGCAAACCCTGAAAGCTTGCGAGTTTACTATCAGATAAATCAGTTGGACTTAAACCTGGTATTGTCAAACTTCTAACTGTATTTAGATTTTATCCCAGACTTTGCTGGCTAACATTGTAATTCTTTAATAAGATGTCTGATTCCACCAAGCTGAACTGAGGAAAAAAGGTCTGCTTTCTAAGTGGCACTCAAGAGAAAGCACAATTTATGAATGGTTTGTGGGGGCAGCCAAGGTGCAGCACTAGCATCTATCAACACCATCATTTATCTCCTGAATGCATCAACATTTGAAGGGATGGTAATTAAAAACTCAAAGCAAAATAAATCACTTGAATTCAAAGGCTATTAATTGTTCAAAAAACATTAGCTCCTGAATAAAAACCCACCTTGTTTAAGTGGAGTCTCTCTATTTTTGTTTCTGAGCAGCAGCAGGGAACCCTGACGTGTTTGTTGGATTTCAAGGTCATTTCCAGCGGCTTTGAGAACTTCCTGCAAGGAGTAGAAGCCGTATCTTGTGTATTGAAATGGCCGTCCATACTTCTTTAGAAATGACCTGTCAAAGTCAGAGAGCAGGATACCGCCAGGAAAGGAAACCACCAGCTCTCTCAGTTCACATTTCACTAATGCTGGTAGTACCGGGGTGGTGTTGTACCGTCTGGGCAGGAATGTTTGCTTCTGCGTGAGTTCATACCTAGTTTTTCTTAAGTTACGTCTGGTCTTGGAAGAGACTTTTGCCTTTGCCACCAGCTCCTCAATTCCTTTTGTTGTTTCATTCCCAACCCCTGGAAAAATAATTTAAAATCTAAATGCTCCCATTAATTTAATTTAAACTCTATACAATGACTTAAAAACAAAATATTCTGTATTATTCCTGCAAGATCACATCCCTATTACACAATGCATTATTTTCCCACACCATATGCTATAGTTTAATGCCAAAACTATAGCCAGTGAAAACACTGTCATTTAACAGTGGCGATTTAAATAATAATGTAGAGATGCCGGCACTGGACTGGGGTAAGCACAATAAGAAGTCTCACAATACCAGGTTAAAGTCCAACAGGTTTACGTGGTAGCATGAGCTTTTGGGGTGCTGCCCCTTCAGGTAAGTTAAATATATAAATGCTGAAAACAGTGTTAATATATCTAACAAATAAAAACCTAACTATGTGATAGTGTCCTAGGGTTAATGATAAAAATATAAAGCTCTTTTCAATTTCCAAGCATTTGGCTCCTTAGGTTCCATATGAATAAAAAAATTACAAAAAACAATAAAGCCTATTCATCCAGTCGCTGAACAACATTATCTACTGAGAAAGATTAAAGAGAGAAAAATCAACAGCTAATTTGGGAATTCTTTGGGGGAATTCCTCTTCAACTTCTTAAGGGAATCAAGCAATTTTCTGATCTCATCAGCACAAGGAGCAAAGTCTTATCCATTCGGTCATATGGTCAGTCTGTGCAAGATAGATAACAGCTCCCTGACCAAGGATCAAATCTGGGCTGTGGCAGTGAAAGTGTCGAATGCTAACCACTAGACCAATGGGGAAAGCAAAAGCAGGGCCCCAATAGGGACTTGAAATCTGCACCCTCAGGTTAAACCTCTGGTGCTTTACTAGTCGGTCAAGCCTCAGCTTTGATTTATTGTCACATGTATCAGTATACAGTGAAACATATTGTTTCGTGCACAATATGCAGACAAAGCATACTGAAAAAGAGAAGGAAACGAGAGAGTGCAGAATGTAATGTTATAGTCATAGCTTGGGTGTTGAGAAATATCAACTTAATGCAAGGTAAGTCCATTCAAAAGTCTGATGACAGCAGGAAAAAAATTGTTCTTAAGTCAGTTGCTGCGTGACCTCAGACTTTTGTATCTTTTTCTTGGTGGAAAAGAGAACATCCAGGGTGTGTGGGCTCCTTTATTATGCTGGCTGCTTTTCTGAGACAAACGTAGAGAGTCAATGGATGAGAAGCTGGTTTGAGTAATGGTCAAGCTCCATGTGATTGTGCCAGCCATTGCTCCTGATAATCACAATTAATGAACAATATATTCCCAGCAGCTGGAAATGCCTTCTATTCAGGAATTCAAGATCCCATTTAAAGAATTTTAGCAACTTCTTACCACACATTGACAGGATAACAACTCTGAAAAAGAAACACGTCCCAACATCTAACCCAATACATTAGCTATATACCATATGCATAACTGCTGGTCTCCCTGTCCAATTCAATTAGGCTACCTAGCTTAAATTCCTTCACTATTTTGAAAACTTCAATCTCAAACACATAAAAGGAAATAAGAAAGTTGTGCTGAGGAAGCATGGGTATCCTTGAAGTGTTTCCTCTGGCTCTCAAGGCAGCATGCTCTGTTCTGCCGCTCACCATATGAAATTTACTCAGGGAGTCATTTGTCAGTCATTCTGGTGACACGTCCAGCACATTGCAGCAGTTTTTGTCATAACACTGTGAAGATGTTGACCACGCCAGTTCTCCAGAGAAACTCTGGAGCTGGGGCTGGGACTTGCCACCTAATGTTGCCCACAAGAGGAAACACATCCACCATGTCAAAACCATTCAGGATCTTATAAACTTCAATCAAGTCACCTCCTCTTACAATTCATTTCTTGAATTTTTAATTTGATAAAGGAAACTAGATGCCTTCTTTACCTGAAAGAAGGCCAGATCAGAATGAACATTGGACATCCAGCTATATAACAATATCAATAAAGAATTTAAAGTAAATTTCCAGTTTAGCTTTCCAAACAGAGATGCCACTCAGCATAAAATTAATCTTCAAGTTTGAAGCAGTAGAAAGAGAATAAAAACTTGTGAAAATCAGCTGGCTCTAAGAATCAGTTTTTTTTGGTTTATGAAACAGAAGATTCCTGCTTACCTTTCAGAAGGATACCATCTTCACATGTGTGAATTTCGATGGTGTCTGGTATATTGGAGGCAAGCTCCTGAACAGACTTGTAACCTAATGCACACAGAGGCAGCCGCTTCCCCATCATACTCTGGTAATCCCTTTCCAGCTCAGCAGGAGTCAGACTATTTCTGGCAGAAATCAACAGAGAGCGTAGCTCCTTCTTTAAAACTTCCAGCAACTTCTCCTGATCTGACATGCTGGATACTGCAACAATAATCGTAAAAAGAGCAATAAAAACTTACACAAAACCGTCTCTCCCAATTTCCTTCATTAAAAACATCTTTAAGCTTAAAAACAGCTATTTAGAAGAAAACAGATTGACCAGAGACAGGGTGAAAAAGTTCACAAGAACATAAGAACTAGGATCAGAAGTAGGCCCTCTCGCCCCTTCAGTCTGCTCCGCCATTCAATAAGATCTTGGCTGATCTTTTCATGGACTCAGCTCCGCTTATCCACCCGCTCACCAAGATGCTTAAATCCTTTACTGTTTAAAAATTTATCTATCTTGCCCTAAAAACATTCAATGAGGTAGCCTCAACTGCTTCACTGGGCAGGGAATTCCGCACATTCACAATCCTCCTCAACTCAGTCCTAAATCTGCATCCTCTTATTTTAAGGCTATGCCCCCTAGTTCTAGTTTCACCCGCCAATGGAAACAACTTCCCTGCTTCCTTCACAGTCTTATTTATTTCTATAAGATCTCCCCTCATTCTTCTGAATTCCAATGAGTATAGTTCCAGTCTACTCAATCTCTCCTCATAATGCAACCCTCTCAACTCCAGAATCAACCTAATAATCTCCTCTGCATCCCCTCCATTGCCAGTATATCCTTTCCCAAGTAAGGAGACCAAAACTGTACACAGTATTCTAGGTGTGGCCTCATCAGCACCTTATACAGCTGTAGCATAACCTCACTGTTTTTAAACTCCATCTCTCTCGCAGTGAAGAATAAAATTCTATTTGCATTTTTAATTACCTGCTACACCTGCAAACCAACTCCTTGAGATTCCTGCACAACGACACCCAGGTTTCTCTGCTCAGCAGCATGCCTCAATTTTTTACCATTTAAATAATAGTCCATTTTGCTGTTATTCCTACCAAAATTAATAACCTCACACTTCCCAACATTGTACTTCACCTGCCAGACCCTCACCAACTCAGTTCGACCATTGAGTTTTAAAAAAGGGTTTTACATTTTATTTTCCTAGCTAATGAATCATCAGAGGAAATTGTACATCTTTGAACAAGGAGAAACATAGAAACACCGAAAACTTCCATCCTCGGCGGGAATTCTCCAGTGCCACTGAAAGTGATAAGAATTTTGGTTGGAATGCCAAATTCTCCATTCCCATTTGCAGCAAGGCAGCCAAAGTCGAGATCGGAGAATCCCGCGCAAAAGGTATTCATAGAATGAATGACAAATTCCCTGCAGTGCCATTTGACCCATCGAGTTGCACCAATCACAATCCAACCCAGGCCCTATTCCCGTAACCCCACAGATTTATCCTGCCAATTCCCATTACACTAAGGGGCAATTTAGGATGCCCAATCAACCTAACCCGCACATTTTGGACTGTGGGAGGAAGCCGGTGCACCTGGAGAAAACCCATGCAGACATGGGGAGAATGTGCAAACTCCAGTGACAGTGACCCAAGGCAGGAATTGAACCCAAGTCTCTGGAGCTGTGAGGCAGCAGTGCTAACCACTGTGCCACCCCAACATTCCTCTTATTTTCCATATCTGGCAAAAAAAAATTAACCCCAATCTATCCATATATTCTCCTGTTACAGAGGGAGTTTCACTAACTTTTCTTTCCAAAACTCTCCATCCTCCCCTCAAAAATGTAAAAATTTGGAAATACTTAGTTATTTAAAATACAACTACAGATAACAAAATATTAACTCAGATGTAATTTTATAAACATATTAAAAGAATTTACAGCTGTTAAATTGAATAAAGGCCAATGCACATTTGTTGAATAAATCAAAAAGTTCACTAAAAATCAAAACTAGATGGAATGGAAAGGGATACAAGAGCAATGAGTTATAATAGTCCTTTATGTATGAGTAGATGACATGATTGATAAATTGGAAAAAGCACTATCAAAAGGAAAATACAAAGGAAATAGGAAATGCAGGCGAGGGGCTACAATAATGATAAAATATCCATACTTGCAGTCAAGATTGACAGAGAGGGACATAATTTTAGCCCTTAGAACATTTTGAGGTGGTATGAAATCTGAATGGTGGTTGGTTACATATCCCAACTTCAGAATGTCTCTTAATCCCACCTCCGCCTTGATCCAGAGGCATTCCCATACCCCTCCAAACAATGAAATCAGACAGCAGTAAATATATCACAATCTACTTAGTGATTATTGAGACTGGTCAATGAATTAAGAGTTTCTAATGCTTAACTTAGTTACTTTTCATTTTAAATTAAATCTCAAACTTCATCTATACTTATAGCTCTCTTGCACTAATGAAAAGTTAAATATCACAATAAAAAGGGGAATGTCAAAAAGAAAATGTCATTTCACAAATCAATCTTTTTGCTCCATTAACCCATTGCTCAAGAAGTCAGTAGAAAATCAGTGGTGGCTCAAAGATAGGATTATCTCTCCCTTTATTAATTTACCCTTAATGAACTGACTATATTTATATCCATACTTCCAAAGTACATTTTTCAGTTCTATTAGCTAGACCCAGAAACCATGTCGATATTCTGCAGTGGCCGTAGAACTGACTCCTCAATGTTGACGACATTGGGCGCCTTTAATGACATTCCTCAACTCACCCCACAGGATGGCAAAAAAAAAGTCATTCAAAGCAGAATTATGAAACCAACAGATGAAGAGATGTAACAACTACTCAACACATACAAATGGGGAGAAGGGAACTTATAAAAGTGTTTTTAAACAATCTGCATTTCTATAGCACTTTTCAACATAGAAAGATGCACCAAAACGTTTCCTAGAAGTAGTGTCAAAAAAAATTTATCACCAAGCCAGGTAAGGTGTTAGAGCAGGTGATCAGTTTAGTCAGAGGTAGATTTCAGGGGCACCTTAAAGGTAGCAGAAGACGTTTGTAGGCGGAATTACAAACCTTAGGATTTTTGCAGTTATAGGTAAGGCCACAAATGATGGAATGATTAAAATCAATGTCACAGAAGAGGTCAGGGCAACACGGTGGCACAATGGTTGCCACTACTGCCTTACAGCACCAGGGAACCCCCGGCTTGGGTCACAGCCTATGTAAGGTTTGCACATTCTCTTCATGTGTGGGTTTCCTCTGGATGCTCCAGCTTTCTCTTGCATTCCAAAGATGTACGGCCATGCTAAATTGCCCCTTGGTGTCAGGGAGACCAGCTAGGGTAAATGCATGGGAATAGGGCCTGGTGGGATTATGGTGTCTGCAGACTCCATGGGCTGAATGGCCTCCTTAAGCATTATAGGATTCTATGAAATGAGAATTCAAGGAGCACTGACACGAATGAGGGCATCAGCAGCAGATGAATCGAGGAGGTGACACAGCAGAGGAAGTTACAGAGGTAGAAACAGGCTGTGATGCTGCTGTCCAAAGTTCATCTTGGGGTCAAATGTGACACCAGATTTTGAGTCTGGCTCACCCTCAAAAGCAGGAAGATGTCATGGTCAACTGTGTCAAAGGACAGGATGCCGCATTGACAGGAATAGTTGAGTTACCGCGTCAGGGGCAGAAACTTGATAACAGAATCAACTGAGATGCTTTGGGAAAGATGGGACATGCATTTGAGATGTGACAGCACATTTGTGGAAAGGAAAGCAAAGATAGAAGGCAGAGGAGTCAAGAATTGTTTTTGAGGAGAGAGATGAAAAGGGCAGACTTGTTGAAGAAGGAGCGACACTTGAAGAGAGAGGGACTGTTAACAGTGTCAATGTGGGAGTGGAGAAAGGTGAGGCAGCATGAGGTTTATTCAAATTAATTTAAAACACATCCAACCAAAAAAAAAAACCATTTAACCAGGGGTAATTAAATCAAAATACTTCAAACTTTGTCCTTTGAAGAGAGACATGGCGGTTTTACATAGCAAGATCCCAGAAATCTCAGGCCTACTCACGTTAACACTCAATGAACCATTAGTGGTTGGGCCCCTCACTGGCCTCGCGCTTGTTTATTTATTAATTACATCGATGGAGAACCTCACTCACCGTTTAGTATTCCTAAAGAAACGAGTAACCCCGCTGTACGGGTGTCCCTGGGCCGCAGGTACCAGTACTGACCGCTTTGCGGGGGTTTTATTGGACTTGGCTTCCTCACACCGTCCACCCGGCCCGTCTTCCCGCTCCTTTCCTTCGGTCCCACTTACTCCCTTCCCCCCCACTCGGTGTCCCGGTAAACACTCCCCTCCCGCCACCCCTGTGCGCTGAGCTGACGTTCCACTGCCCTGTGGGAAGCTTTGAATAGCCTGACAGGACCATGTCTCCACCAATATTATTCCAGTTCCAAACAAACCACAGCACTGTTGAACCGTATTTTTTTTTAATGAGTGACAACGAAAGCTGGGATCAAGCCCAAGAGGAGTTGCAATACCTTATCTGATAAAAATTTCCAACTAAAAATGGGATAGGAGGATATGGGAACAGGTGGAGAAGTGGTTTGAGACCAGGGAGAGATCAACTCTGATCAGGTTAAATGGCAGAGCAGGCTCCAAGGACTGAATTTACCTGCTTCTGCTCCTAATTCCAATCTTGGCAGCTTGGATCTTATTTGCTTCTCTTGTAGGGACCATGCATTGGAATCAATTGGAACACAGTGGGCAGCATAGTGGTTAGCACCGTTGCCTCACATTTCCAAGGACCCACGTTCAATTCTGGCCTTGGGTCCCTGTCTGTGTGGAGTTCTCCCCTGGTCTGCATGAGTTTCCTTCACATGCTCCTGTTTCCTTTCTCAGTCCAAATATATGTGGGTTGGGTGGATTGCCTGTGCTAAATCCCCCCCTTAGTGTCAGGGGGACTAGCTGGGATAAATGCATCAAGTTATGGCCTGGGTAGTATTGTTGTCGGTGCAGACTCGATGGGTTAAACAGCCTCCTTCTGCACTGTAGGATTCTATAAATAAGGAATGGATTTTGGTCCACTCACTCTTCTATTGAGCATTGTAACTTTAAGAATTTAAAATAATGGCAAACATCTGAGAGGAGGATCTTTGAAAAGGACTTAGGATAAGATTTTTTTCTTGAACAAAGAAAGAAAGAAAGAAAGAACTTTCTTCTGAGTAATGGGTAGGAAAATCTGATCTGCAATAACTGGTCATGATGGTAGGTAAACTACCAGCTCAATAATCTTCCCTGATGTTGCTTTGAAGTTGTACATTAGAAATATTTCCCTTCACATCCTTCAGGAGCTAAGGTAGAAGAATGGAGGGGGTGCCAAAGTTGAGATCTACACACAGGGGTACACCAATAAGGTCCTTCATGTTAGTCACGTAAAATAGACATGGACATGATTGAGAATGAAGTTATGAGGAATTATTTGCAGTCAGTTTTTGTTGTCATGACTTGTAAATTGATTGACTTCAAAGTGACTGCAGTGAGAACATGATTGGTCATTGGTTCCACCATCTCACCATTTTTCTATTTAACTAAATTACAGACGTGATGTTAATATTCTCAACAATAATTTATCACTGCGCATCCCTCCGTTTAATCAGGACCTTTTTCTCATCAAAAATCTCCCTTCCATAAGATCCAACTCCCAACTGTCTCGTTCTCTTCTCTGTTCACAACTATATTTCTGAGCTGACCAAACTATTCAACCTCATTCTTACCAGTACCCATGATACTCTTGCCCCAGTAGAACATTTACTCCCTCCAAACCTCATTGTTCCTTTTGGTACAACCTCTTTCTTTGCTTCCTGAAGACTAAAGATTGTTAGGTTAATCCATTCATAGAATCATGATAGAATCCTCCAGTGCAGAAGGAGGCCATTTGGCCCATCAAATTTGCACCAACAACAATCCCATCCAGGCCCTATTCTCACACCTCACGTATTTATCCTGCTGACACTAGGGTCAATTTAGCATGGCTAATAAACCTATCCTGCACATCTTTGGTCTGTAAGAGGAAACCAGAGCACCCGGAAGAAACCTATGCAGACATGGGCAGGAAATGCCCTGACTTGAGGGCACTAGATCTGAGGCTGGAATTGAAACCAAGCCCCTGGTGCTGTGAGGCAGCAGTGCCAACCACAGTGTGCCACCATGCTGTCCATTCATCATCAGATCTGACTGGACCACATCAAACAACATTGGATCCTATCTCCTCTGCCAAATAACTCACTAGTGCATGATACACTAAAATCTTTTCCTCCGCTTCAAGTGTTTCCTTATACTGCTTTCTCCTGCTCCCAGCTGCAATTGAACTCGGGGACTCCTTTGACAATGACTATTTGTTCAGCTGACTTTACTGTATTTATTCCCTTTCACTCTGAATGCGTTTTTCTCCAGTTTTATTATTTCCCATTTCCTACTTTAACTTTATGGTGAACAAAAGATCCACTTCTTACTCTCTTGACCTCATTCCTACTGGACCTCCCTTCCCAAACATGCTCACTGTCATATTATAGTTCCTTCTCCTTTGGCATTGTCCCTTTCAGTCTATCACACCCCTTCTCAAAACATCCAATATTTTTGAACCATCTTCTTTAGTGATCACACACTCATGAGTATGACTATCCACCTAAGAAACTCCATGATACTGGTCACGTGTTCTGTGGGTCCTTGCGTGGCTATTGAGCTCAATCATAGAGCCATAACTTTGGCTGTTACCAGGAGGTGCACTGGATGCTTGGACTTTAGATCCTTTCTTAGACTCCTTTTCTGGGCCTCCCCTTTTTGTCAGGGTGTCCTCAAAGAATTGTGTTCCTTCAATAAGGGAATTCTTCCAAGTAGGTCTCTCTGAGCAAGGGTCTTCCAGGCATTGATGTCAATGTTGCATTTCTTGGGGTAGGCCTTCAGCATGTCTTTGAAGTGATTCTTTTGTCCTCCTCTTGTTTGGAAACCTTCTTTGAGCTGGGCCAATGAGATTTGCTTTGGTAGTTGAGGTTTTTACATACTAAGCACATGGCCAGCCCAGTGGCTTTGGTTTTGGATGATCAAGAACTCAATGCTTGCATATTTGGCTCCTTCAAGGATGCTGTTGTTAATACATCTGTGTTCCCAATAGATGCGGAGAATTCATCTCAAGATGGTGTTAATGGAACCTCTTCAGGGCCTCGAGATGGCATCTGCACGTAGTCCAAGTTTATAGAAGAAAGGGGAAGAATGACTGCCGCGTACTCACACATCTCGGTGTCAGCATGAATGTCGTGATCATTGAAGATATATTCATCCTTTGTATTCCAAAAGCGGTGCTCACGGATTGGATACAATGTCAGATTACCACATCAATGTCAGCCACAGAAAGCTCTGCAGGTAGGGCAAATGTTCCACATTTGGGAAGGTTTCTCCATTGCTCTTGATGGAGAGAGAGACTGGATGTTGTCCTGGGACAGGTTGGCAAATGACTTAAGTCTTCTTGAGGTTCAGACCAATTCTTCAGTATGCTTCCATGAAGGAGGCATCAAGCCTGGCTTGGAGATTCTCTTCTGAGACAGCAGAGATGGCAATGTCATCAACATAGAACATAGAACAATACAGCATAAACAGGCCCTTCGGCCCATGAGTTGCGCCGATCACATCTACCAATCCACAAACCTATCTATAACCTCCTATCCTATTCTTTTCCATATACTCATCCAGAAGTCTTTTAAAAGACCCCAGTGAGTTTGCCTCAACAACCTCCGACGGCAGTTGGTTCCATTCACTCACCACCCTCTGAGTGAAAAACGTACCCCTGACATCTCCTTTGTATTTGCTTCCCTGCACCTTAAATCTGTGTCCTCTCGTAGTGACCATTTCAACTCGGGGAAATAGTCTCTGAGAGTCCACCCTATCTATTCCTCTCAACATTTTATAAACCTCTATCAGGTCGCCTCTCAACCTACGTCTCTCCAGTGAGAAGAGTCCCAGCTCCCTCAACCTATCTTCAGAAGGCCTGCCTCCCAATCCAGGCAGCATCCTTGTAAATCTCCTCTGAACTCTCTCAATAGCCTCTACATCCTTCTTATAATGAGGCGACCAGAACTGCGCACAATACTCCCAACTGGAGTCTGACAAGAGTCTTATAGAGCTGCATCATTACCTCCTGAATCCTAAACTCTATTCCTCAATTAATGAAGGCCAGTACACCATACGCCTTCTTGACCACTTCCTCCACTTGCAAGGCCGATTTAAGAGTCCTATGGACCCGGACCCAGAGATCCTTCTGCTCTACAACACAGCTAAGACTCCTACCCCTTATCCCAACATACTGAAGTTCCATTGGCAACGTCTGTCATTTGCTTCAGATTTCAACCAGATGTGGTTGAAATTTTTCATCTATCCTGTAGATGTCCACTCCACCAGAAAACTTGTTCTTGACAAGGTGAAGGATAGTGACGATGAAGATGGAATGGGGTGATGGCACATTCCTACTTGACTCCAATCTTGACCTCAAAGGTTTTGGTCTTGTTTCCGTTGAGGGTTGCTAATTATTATTCTACCTCCGACCTCTACAGCAAGCTGCCCCTTTTACTTTGTCTAGACTAAACTTGAGTTTGTTTATTTGGTTTGACCTTAAAAGAGGCCAAGCTTTCCAGCATTTTTGAAATATGCTCTTCTGAATTCATATTAAAACCTTTATGTTTGAACTTCAAGTTTCTGCTGCGGAGTAGATCTAATCAGTCCCAAATTAAATCCTCTGTGACAGAGGTACATTATCCCTCAACCTATCTGTAGCTTGACATGGTTGGATACATCATCCAGGTGACTGACAATGCCCTAGAGTTGTTCCATTCTCAGGTTATAGACATTGTGTTCAGAGACTTTTGTTCTCTCTCTACCCTCGCAACATTTAAACTTCCAAAGAATCACTCTTCAGCCCTGTCCTATTCCTTATCTACATGCTATCCCTGGCAACAATATCCAAAGAAATGTCAAGTTCCATATACAGCTCTACTTCATCTCCTTTTGGGTTCTCTATCACCTGTATTGTCAAATAGCTCATCTGACATCCAGGAGACATAGCAGTAGAATTATGTCCTTGGCCCATTGAATGGTGGAGCAAACTCAATCATGGCTGATATTTTTTTCATCCGTATTCTTCTGCCTTTTCCCCGTAACCCCGATCCCCTTATTAATCAAGAACCTTTCCATTTGTCTTAAAAGACACTCAATGACTTGGCCTCCACAGCCTTCTGCAGAAGTTCCACAGATTCACATCGTCTGGTTGAAAAAAAATTCCTCATTTCTGTTTTAAAGGATCGTCCTTTTAACCAGAGGTTGTGCCCCCTGGTTCTAGTTTTTCTTACTAGTGGAAACATCCTCTCCACTTCTACTCCATCCAGGCCTCGCAGTATCCTGTAAGTTTCAATAAGATCCCCCTATCCTTCTAAACTCCAATGAGTACGGACCCAGAGTTCTCAACCGTTTCTTATATAACAAGCAATCCTTAATGAGCTGAAGCTTTCTTCAAACACAGACACTAGTCTGAGAAGATCAAAGCCACTGGGGCCAGAATTTCATTGTCAAAATAATCAATGGATTAATGGTTCTCACAACTGATGCACAAATCACCAGGCCAGATATGATTAATCACAAAAAAATTAAAGATTGATGTTCAATATATACTTCTGCCATGATCAATGGAAATGACAGCTTGCTATCTGACTCATCATTTCAAATGCATCAAACAACATGAAATTCCTGCACATGCATGGTAGATACAAACCTGTCACAGGCAATTAGAAGTCATCCACTTTGGTCTATGGTGTATCCCTTCACCCCATCATCACAAGCCTCATCTCTGTAAATCTTTTAATTCCTTTATTTCTGACCAAGCTTTGAATCTTTATGGTACTGGCAGGGTGACACAGTGGTTAGCATTGCTACCTCATAGCACCAGCAACTCAGTTTCAATTTTGGCCTTGGGTGGCTGCTTGGAGTTTGCACAGGTTTCTTCCCAGTTAAAAGATCTGCAGGTTAGATAGATTAGCTGTGCTAAATTACTCCTTCGTGTCCCAAGATGTGTATGTTAGATGGATTAGTCATAGGAAATATGTGGCATTACAGGGATACAGCTGGGTAAAATATTCTGTCAGAGACGTGGTGCAAATTTGATGGGCTGAATGGCCTTATTCAGCACTGTAGGGATTCTATGATTTCTTCTGAACACATCCTCTGGTTGCGTCCTTTCTGTAAAAAAAGCTTATGCCCAGGAAAAGAGTGTTTTGTGTTATACGTGCTGCACGAATACAAGTTGTTGCTGTCTCACTCCACTCAGATCCCCCAAGATCAGAAATATTCTGAATAAAAGTTACACTTTACAAAACTCCAAATAAAATGGGTCATTTGCTCAGTGTTTGAAAAAGAATGAATATTAATCACTTAATTTTATTGTAGACTTTTGCAAATTTTGTACAGAGATAAAAATGTGTAACAATAGCAGTGATGTGGGCAATAAGTGAGTCTCTTGATCTAACCTGTACAGGCAAATTTCCAAACAGATTTTATATAACATGACAGGTAGATTAGATGAACTGGAAATATTGATGCTTTTTGCCACAAGACTATGGCACATTTCCAAACAGTTTTAAAGTGAACATATTGATCTTCATTGTTTTTTATGTTATCTCACAAAAACACCTAAAAAGTTTTTTTGTGACATGCCAACAAGTGAGAGCTGGGGGTCCCAAGCTATTTCTTAAAGTCCAGTCAATCAGACTCTTCTTAAATAAAAACAACAGCCGAAAAAACATATCACTCCTTCAAGGGTGATGGGACAGGAATAACCTTTCCACTTGCTACGAGTACTTCAGAGTTTCCCCGTACCTCAAGACTGTCTGCCCTCCTCCTTAGACCTTCCCACCACAAAGATCTCTGAGCTGCAGAGCTACTAGTGAAGCACTGGTAGTTCGCCAAAAGTACCCGACAAGAACCCAATCACTGAAATGATTTGTGGCTCTTGCTAAGCAACATCATCGTCTTCACCCACATAATGTTCACCAAACCGAAAGATCAACCCTAGGAGTTTTCGTTTAATTGGCATGGTCTTAAGCTAAGTGAGCACCCCATAGAACTCAAAGAAAACAGACTTTGTTTTTGCTGCAGTTTTAGAAGAATTCAAAAATCAGGACAAACCTGATATCTATACATTTTTCAAATATAAAAAAACCTAATGTATTAAAAATAAGTAACTGTAACTGGCAGAAATAAACTATCCATTTCAGGTATCATTCATCCAGTGCACCGTATTGTGATGGCACATTCAATGTCCACTGCAGATTAAGAGTCTGTCTTCATATAGGGAGATTCAGTGCCTGCACCTCATCTAAGCATTCGGTGTAGTACTCCTGATAATCTTCATGAGGCTTGATCATTATCACACGTCGGCCGTTTGGATCCCGCAGCAGCTCCCAGATCCTTCACAAAATAAAAACAAGCATTACCATCCAAACTTGTTATAATTCAGTCACAACTATGCAAACATAACTGTAAATCAGAGACAACCCAATGTGTTGACACCAGAAAAATGTGATTTACAAAAATATTTTGTCAATTCAAAATCCCCTTCAATATATAATACTGAATGGCAGTGGTTAGCAACGATGCTTCACAGCACTAGGGACCCGGTTCAATTCCCAACTTGGGTTGCTGTCTGTGTGGAGTTTACATGTTCTCCCTGTGTCTGCGTGGGTTTCCTCCAGGTGCTCCAATTTCCTTCCTTAGTCTGAAAGACATGTTGGTTTATTCAACTGACCCAAACAGGTGTCGGAGTGTGGCGACTAGGGGAATTTCACAGTAACTTCCTTTCAGTATTAATATAAACCTTATTTGTGATTAATAAGCAAACTTTTAATTTAACTTCTTATGGGCAGCACGATGACACAGTGGTTAGCAATGATGTCTCACAGCGCCAAGGACCCACATTCAATTCCGGCATTGAGTCTCTTGTCTGTATGGAGGTTGCACGTTCTCCCCGTGTCTGCGTGGGTTTCCTCCAGGTGCTTCGGTTTCCTCCCACAGTCTACTGATGTGCCGGTTTGGTTGATTGGTCATGATAAATTGCCCTCAGTGTTAGGGGAGTGGGAGGTAAATTAATGGAGGTATGGGAATAGTGTCTGGGTGGGATTGTGGTTGGTATAAGCTTGATAGGCCAAATAGTCTCCTGCACTGTAGAGATTGTATGATTCTTATCACTTGTTTACTCAAGCTGAGAAAAATGTCAGAGCAATTTCCCCCAACGCTGAACTGCATCATCTAATGTATTTCATTGTTGCATTTTTCTTTCATCTAATCTGTCTGCTCTGGAACTGGGCTTTACAATCCTATTAATCAAAATTGTCAGGGAATTTTTCACTTCGGTGTTCTTTAGAAACAAGCATAGCGTTTTTCTTTGTAATATAAAGCAAACCAATTAAAACATACCATTTTGGACGGAATGTAAGCATAAGGAAGATTGTTATCCTCACACAAGACTGGTAGGTGGCTGTAAACATCAATCGGCAAAGTATCACCAGCCAGTACGACAATCCTGCAACCAGATAAATACAACATCAGCACAATACCAAATGGGGAAGAGAATGAAGAACAAGCTCCCCCAACACTCTATTCTATACATAAGAGACCTGCATCATTACACAAACTAAGTTTAAACTTTATTTGTTAGTGTCATAACCAGGCTTACATTAACACTGCAATGAAGTTACTGTGAAAATTCCCTAGTCGACATACTTCAGTGCCTGTTTGGGTACACTGAGGGAGAATTTTGCATGGCCAATGTACCAAACAGCATGTCTTTCAGACTGTTGAAGGGAACTGGAGCACCCAGAGGAAACCCACGCAGACATGGAGACTACGTGCAAATCTGGCATAAACAACGACCCAAACCGGGAACTGAACCTAGATCCCTGACATTGTGAAGTGGCAGTGCTACCCACTGTGGCTCGGGGCAAAATGATCTGGGGTAGGAAAATAGAAGGGCAGGGCGAATGCTAGGCTCAGTGTATCCTGCATAGCTGGAAGTTGGAGCACCAGCAGCAACATGGTGGCAGCAGCACAGACAGCAACTAGTAAAGGGGAAAGTGAAACTTGAGAACTATACAGAATTTCAGTGCAGAAGAGATCCTTCAGTCCACTGAATCTGCATTGGCATGAGAAACACCCAAGCTACCTACCTAATCCAATTTATCAGCACCTGGCCCATGGCCCTGAATGTTATGATTGCCAAATGCTCATCTAGGTACCATTTAAACGATGTGAAGCAACCCGCCTTCACCACCCCCCCAGGCATCGTATTCCAAACTGTCACCTAACCAGCACATCTTTCAAACTGTGGGAGGAAACCCAGACAAGGAGAGAAAATGCAGACTCTGCAGACAGTGACCTAAGCCAGGAATTGAATCCAGTTCGCTGGTGCTGTGAAGCAGCAGTACTACAAATTATCAGTGCATTTTCTGAGTCATTTGCTTAATAAAATTGATTTGCAGATAACAGTAGGAAATGTACATTATATGTATTATTAAAGGAGCACATTAAAGAAAGTTCTGCTTCATTCAAAAATTTTGTTTAAGCAATAATCCACGTGCCACATAAAGCAAGATGCTGGGGATGGAAGAAATGGGAAAGGGGTCAGTAAAGTACAATGACAACAGAAAGGTCAGATATGAAAAACGCTGCCTCTCAGCGCCAGGGACCCAGGTTCACTTCCAGCCTCAGGTGCTGAGTGGAATATGCATGTTCTCCCCATATCTACAAGGATTTCCTCTAGGTGCTCTGGTTTCATCCTACAGTCTAAAAATGTGCAGGTTAGGTTGACTGGCCACGCTAATTTGACCTCAGTGTCAAGATGTGGAGTTGCCAGCGTTGGACTGAGGTAGGCACAGTAAGTATTTTCAGAACACCAGGTTAAAGTCCAACAGGTTTATTTGGTAGCACGAGCTTTCGAAGCACTGCTCCTTCATCAGTTGGGTGCCCTCGAAAGGGCATTAGCAGGATAAATACGTGATGATACGGGGAAGGCCTACATGGAATTATTGTTGCTGCAGGCTCGATGGGCCAAATAGCCTCCTTCTACACTGTGGTGACTCTATGGTCCTTTCACTAGCAGGACTTTTGTGGCCAAGAGCCTTGAGTTCTGTGTTCTACAAACATAAATCATTTTTATTATTCTTTCATGGACGCGAATATGGTTGCCAAGGCCAGACTTTGCTCAAAATCCCTAATTACCTTGAGCGTGTGGCAGTGAACTGCCTTTCTGAACTGCTGCAGTACGTATGATGTAGGTACACCCACTATGCTGTTAGGGAGGGAATTCCAGGTTTCTCAGCCAGCAATAATAAAAGAACAGTAATTTAATTCCAAAACACAGTGGTGTCTGGCTTGCAGTGTTGTTTTCCCCATGCATCTGATACCGTCGTTTCTGAAGGTGACACAAATCGCAGGTTGGAAGGTGCTGTTGAAGAAACTGTGGCAAATTACTACCGTGCAAAGGCACTCATTTGTCCCTATACATGGGGAAGGGATATCAATCAAGCAGGCTACTTTGTCTTGGATGGTGTCAATCTTCTTGAGTGCTAACGGGCTTGCACTTACCCAACCAAGTGAAAAACATTCCATCTTACTCCCGAGAAACCCTAAAGATGGATTGGTCTGGAGAAATCTCAAAGTGAGTTATTCGCCACAGAATTCCTAGCTTTTGACCTGAACTTTAACTGCAATTTTTATGATTGGTTCAGTTAAGTTTCTGGTCAAATGCAACCCTACAATGTTGATGTGGAGGAAGATTTGGTGATAATAATGGTATTGAATGTCATACGAGAATGGTTACATTTTTTGCTGCTGATGGTTACTACTAGGTAGCTGTGTGGTGTGATTGTTGCTTATTACTTATCTTTCCAAGACTGAATGTTATCCAATTTTTTTTGCAAGTGGACGGACATGAACTGCTCAGTATCAGGAGTTGTGAATGATGCTGAACATTGTGTAGTCATCAATAAAAAAGCCCAATTCTGACTGTATGATGGAGGGAAGGACATTGATGAAGCAGCTAAAGATTGGGTGTCTGATATCACCAGAAGCAACTCCAACAATGATATCCTGGGATTGAGATGATTGGCCTTCAACAACCACAACAAACCCCAAACAGGGTGTTTTCCCCTGACACCCATGGACGAGAATTCTTCAATACCACACTTACTCAAATGCTGTCTTCATATCAGGGGCACCGCCTCTGAAATTTAGCTTTATGTTTGAACAAGGCTGTAATGAGGTCTGGAGCCAAGGCTGCCAGATGACTGATTGATTTAAGTGGTACTTGCAATAGTTTAGATCTGTCCTACGTTTGCAGAAAGAGAAAATCGGGGCATATTTCCACATTGTCCGATAACTGTCAATGGACCACAGCAAATACGCCAGAAGCAGTCGCATGTGGGTAACGGAATTAGATAAGCAATCCAGAGGTTGGAGTTCAGATCCCACCATGGCAGCAATTGGAATTTTTATTCAATTAATAACACCAGAATAACAAAGGGTAGCATCAGTAATGGTGTCCATGTAACTACTGAACTGTCATAAATACCCATCAACTCCACTCATCTTTTAGGGAAGGAAAATTGTCATTCTTACCTGATCTTTCCTGCGTGTTCTCCTCGTGCCTGCATAGGTTTCTTCTGGATGCTCTGATTTCCCCTCAAAGCCCAAAAATGTGCAGATTAGGTGGACTGGCTATGCTAAATTGCCCCTTAATGTCAGGGGGACTAGCTAGGATGAATGCATGGGGTTATGGGGATGGAGCCTGGGTGGGATTGTTATCATATAGGTTTGATGGACCGAATGGCCTCCTTCTGTAATGTAGGGTTCTATGATTTTAAAGCCACGACTAGATGTTGATCTTAACTCAGCAAGCTACTCAGCTCTATTCAACCATTAGAGCTTTATCATCCTCATAACTGGTACGATGAAACTAAGCTTTTCAAACTTTTTTATTCATTTGTGGTACATGTGTGTCACTGTCTGGCCAACTATTTATTACCCACTCCTAGTTGCCCTTGAGGTGGTGGTGAGCTGCCTTCTTGAATCGCTGCAGTCCATGTTCTGTGGGTTGACCCACAAGGGCATTAGGGACAGAATTTCAGGATTGGCCTGTGACTGCGAAAAAACAGCGATATATTTCCAGATCAGGATGGCGAGTGGCATAGAGCGGAATTGTAGGTGGTGGTGTTCTCAGGTATCTACTACCCTTGTCGTTCTGGTTGGAAGTGGTCCATGACTACTTCCAAGTTTGGAATGTGCTAAGGATCTTTGATAAATTGCTGTAGTGCACCTTGTCGACAGTACACACTGCTGCTACTGGCCATCAGTGGTGGAGGGATTGAATATTTGTAGATGTGGTACCAATCAAGTGGGCTGCTTTGTCTGGGACAGTGTCAAGCTTCTTGACTGATGCTGGAGCTGCGTTCATCCAGACAAGTAGAGAGTATTCCATCGCACTCCTGATTTGTGCCTTGTAGATGGTGGATAGACTTTGGGGAGTCAGGGGGTGGGTTACTCGCCACAGCATTCCTAGCCTTTGACTTGCTCTTGTAGCCACTGTGGTTATGTGGTGAGTCCAGTTGAGTTTCTGGTCAATCAACCAGTTTTCCTTTACCTCGTACAACCCTACACAGCTCCACAGCCAAATGGCAAGTCAAAGTCTGAGGCAAGATATGCAAGCATTGACTAAACTCAAGTCTTACGCATTCCCTTCTCATGTGGGTGATTGTCGTGAGCCGCAGTCCCAAAACAACATGGCTCAAGTGGGCAACTGAACCCACGCAAGACTGTAGTAGTAATCCAAACCTGCTACTTTGGAGGACAGTATGCAATAGTTCTAACACACTGCATTTACTATTTTATAAAATAAACTCAGGGAATTACAATTAAATATTATTAAAAGCTGCTCTTTGTTTTTGAGTGAAGCACAGACACATCACTCACCCCTTCTCCCCCTTGTTGATGAATTTCTGAACTTCCTTCACTCCACGACGTATCTGCTTCACTTTTGCAGCTACAGATAAAAATGGAGCAAGTTGTGGTTAAATATTCTAAAATCTCTAAGTAACGTACAACAGTTGTTATCGCTCCAACTTTTTAGGACTAATGAGGCAAAGAATGGTCAGGCTTTAGAAAATAGGGAGGATCAAAGGCACTTTAGTGTGGGTGTCCTTAGATCTCTGAAGACAGCAGCATAGGTAGATAAGGTGGTTAAGATGGCATATGGTATATTGTCTTTATTACCCAGACATTAAATATAAAACAGGGAAGTTATGATGGAGCTGTCTAAAATACTGATTAGGCTACAATACTGTGTGCAGTTCTGGTTGCTATATTATAGGAAAAAAAGATTTGCAGTAGAGAAGATGCAGAGGAGATTTATGCCTGGGCTGGAGCATTTCAGCTATGGAGAGAGACTGGAGTTGTTTTCCTGGGAGCAGAGAAGGCTGAGGGGGGACTTGATTAAGGTGTATAAATTTATGAAGGGTATGGATAGGGCAGATAGGAAGAAACTTTCCCCCGTAACAGAGAGTTCAATAATCAGGAGGCATAGATTTAGATTAAGGGGGTAGGGGGTTTATAAAATTTATTTATTAGTCACAAGTAGGCTTACACTCACACTGCAATGAAGTTAATGAGAAAATGCCCCCTAGTCACCATACTGAGCTTTGACCATAACATCCCCACAAGCACAAAACTGGATGCAGTTCACAGAACAGATTTTAAAAATGTGGAACTTCACAGTTACTGTAATTTATATTCAGGGACATGTACAGGCATTAGGATACTCATATTTGGCACCAGTTATATTTCTATAACATGTAGGAATTGTGTGTCAATAATGGTGGCATGGTTGTGCTGAACACAGTCACAAAAGGATCAGCTGTGGTATATGTGAGCATCTAGGTCATTTGAGACATGCTGGGATAATAAGTTAATTCAACCTGAATAGTAAATCTTTCTATAAAATAACCAAAAAGTTAATGATGGCTTAATGGTAATATCAATGGACTAATAATACAAAGACCCAAGGTCATGCCCTGGGCACAAGGCTTCAAATCCCACCACAGCAATAGCTGTAACTTGAATTCAAGACCTGGTTTAGTCATAGTAACAGCGACCATCTTCAACTGTGTGGGGGAAAGAATGTCTTTTCCGCCAAGTGAATCTGTGACTCCAGGCCCAGCTGACTTCTGGTGTTGGTAAGCCTGAAACTCAGTTCAAGGGGCCACTGTCTGTGTGGAGTCTGCACATATCTGCATGGGTTTCTTCCAGTTTCTCCCCAACAGTCCAAAGAGGTGGGGGTCTGATGCATTGGCTACCAAGTGTCGTAAATGAAGCCCAGTCTATCATGCAAACTGCGTCTACAGTTCCTGCTGCCTCAGAGAGCAGCTGCATAATTAAGGATCTCACACACCTCAAACATTCTCTTTTCCACCTTCTTGCATCAAGAAAAAGTACACACATCCCAAGTAACATACCAACCGATTCAAGAACAGCTTCTTCCCCGCTGCTGTCAGACTTCTGAATGGATCTACTTTGCATTAAGCTGATCTTTCTCTACACCCTAGCTATGACTGTGACACTGCATTCTGCACTCTCTCCTTTCCTTCTCTATGAATGGCATGCTGTCTGTATAGCGTGCAAAAGACAATACTTTTCACAAGTGATAGTAAATTAATTTTAAAAAATGCTCCTTCGTGTCCAAAGATGTGCAGATTAGGTGGATTAGCAGGGTAAATATGTTGCACATGGGACTGTAGGGATGGCGAGGGGTAGGGATGGGGGGGGCGGAGGGATGGGGGGGCGGAGGGATGGGGGGGATGGCGAAGGGTACGGATTGGGGGGGGGTGATAGAGAGACTGGCTAAGACGCTCTATCGGAGAGTCAGTGCAGGCTGGATGGGCTGAATGGCCTCTTTCTGCACTGTAGGAATTCAGTGGAATTAGGGATATTACTAGGCCTTGTCAGCAATGTCCATACCCTATGAAATAAGTAACAAAAGGACACAGAATGCTGGCTGTTTTATGATTGTTAAACAGCAATTTACAATTTAAATCAGGTCGGGCCTGATCTTTCTGGAGGTTTCCCCGCCGCTCGATTTATAAATCCCCCTCCTGACCTTTCTTCACGCATTTGTACAGCTTCTTGCTCAGCTTCCTGGCGGCCAGCGGCTGGGAAATCGCATTCACGTTCGCCACCAGCTCCTCGTAGGTTTTCTCCGGCGCCTCGTACTCGGTCTTGCCGGCCAGCTCCTTGGGCTTGGGGGACTTCATCCTCTCGCTGAAGCAGCGGCGGCAGCAGCAGGCTCACTCAGCACATGGCAACGGGGGAAGGCCGCACATCCGGGCACTCAGAGCGCCGGCGCACGCGCTTCCGAGAACGAACGTCATCTGGTTGAGAGGCCCCGCCCCATCGGCCCTGTCAATCAAAGGGGAGGCAGGCGCCATGGCAACGGGGAAGTGCTGCCGACCTGGGTGGGCAGGATGAGCATCCTCTGATCAAATATAACCAATTGGGTTGCCCATCTTCTAGGGCAGGCCTAGAAAGTCCAGCAATTGAAGATCAATCTCCAGGACCCTGATGTGTGCAACGCCTGGGGGGAAAAATCCTGGAGAAAATATTCTGGAGAAAAATGCTAGGGAAAAATCCCGTGGGAAAATCCTGGAAAAGTCAACAGGATTGTGTTTTATTCCCATTCTCTTTGAACGTTTCTCTTATCAGGTACAAAATAATATTGATAAAGGGAAATAAAAGGGCCAAAAGCAAAATACTGCAGATGCTGGAATCTGAAACAAAAATAGAAAATGCTGGAAAATCGCAGCAGGTCTGACAGCATATGTGGAGAGAGAGTAGAGTAAAAAGTCTCACAACACCAGGTTAAAGTCCAACAGGTTTATTGGGTAGCAAAAGCCACCAGCTTTCGAAACGCTGCTTCATCATCAGATGAGTCACCTGATGAAGAAGCAGTGCTTCAAAAGCCAGTGCCTTTTGCTACCAAATAAACGTGTTGAACTTTAAATTGATGTTGTGCGACTTCATACTGTGTTTACTCCAGTTCAACGCTGTCACCTGCACACCGAGAGAGAATAGAGCCAACATTTTGAGCCTGGATAGAACAATCATCCAGACTTGAAATGTTGGCTCTATTCTCTGTCCACAGATGCTGCCAGACCTGCTGCGATTTTCCAACATTTTCTGTTATTGTTAGAAATAAAAGGGCTGTTTTGCTGCTTGCCAAGCGTTTTCCAATTGGGTGATGACTCTTTTTGCTTTCCAATTGGTGTAGGGAAGGCAGCACCTCATGAGGTTGGTTGAATGATAGCTGGAGTGTGGGGGGTAAGTGATGTGATGAAATCTCCGGGAATGCTCTTGAAGAGTCAGACAGATTTGAAATGTTAACTCTTATTTTTTTCTCTCAGCACAGATGCTGCCAGATTCACTGAGTTTTACCTGTATTTTCTGCTTTTATTTCAGAATTCCAGCATTCACAGTATTTTGCTTTTATTATACATGTAATTGTTGGCAACTCTATGGAAGGGTGTGGGATGGTGCGAGCAGCTGCTTTTATTAAATAAAATCAGGAAGATTTTGATTAGTGGATGGAGGCTTCTGACCTTAAGAACTGGGGATTCTGTTCAGCATTTCCCCTGGTGGCAAACAGCCACCCTGAGTATGCTCATATATTTATATATAATAGAGGTAAAGGCAATAGGAATCTCCCAGACTCAGTCTTACTTTGTAACATTATCATCAATCAGCTGAATGCCCACATGCAGTCCCGCTTAAATAACTCAATTACAGACTCCCAAGGTCAGTCTCCCAAAGGCCTAGAAATAAATACAAAAGATGCCCCTTAAGGAACATGGCACAAAAAGGCCAAGTATCACACACTCTCAGTGAACCTTCAGTCTTGCCCCCTCCCCCCACAATTAAGCTTCAAGACTGAATATAGTACGTTTATGAATATAAAATTCTACATTTATAATGGGGCAGCACAGTGGCTAGCACTATTACATCAAAGTGCCACTAGACTTAAAAAAATGAGAAGGAAAGTCGAGACTATTTCGAATACTATAAACTGAACTAAATCCATGTATTAGTATATTGCAGTCTCTCCCTAAATTTCATACATTTCCTCATTCTGTTTCCATCACCTATGGCACCTTTCCATGCAATCACATAGGTGATGGGAAACAGAATGAGGAAATGTATGAAATTTAGGGAAAGACTGCAATATGTTCATACATGGAAATCACTGTTTGTCAATATATCAGTATGTGTATCAGTTGATGTGGACCTTGTGTTCCCACTGTCAATGCCTATTCATTTACTTATGTAGCTTAATGAATAGCTTATTCAGTTTTAGCCTCCTTTCCAAATTTGCCGCTCCACGCGGCCACCTACCTTACCCCATGGTCACACTAGCTGTGATTCTAGAAATACTGGTTTTTACTGCTCACATTCATTTAATGGCACACATTTACTGCTAGTTGATAAATAAAGCTTCCATCGCATTAGTGTGGTCTGGATTTCAACCAACTCCTAGCAGTTTAATGTTTAATCAATGCAACTCCACATTAGATTTTTTTTAATGTTGACAGTGAGAGATCAAAGTAATGTTGATAAAGACGAAAATAAATTATTTGACACACAAGCCTCCCACTCCATCAAATCAATACTGGCTTTGTTGGTTTCCATCTTTGATGTATAATGTGTCAGGTTAGAAATTCCAAACTACTTTTTGGAAACCACCCAAACCATAAGTTTTGTATCTTGAATTTGGCTAGGATGAGCATAATATGTTTCACTTCAGATATGATCCAACAACCAACATTATTAAACAAGGTTTATTTAAGAATATAGTTAACATGTATAGAAAGAAAATTAGCATTACCTTTTATCAATTACAAACAAAACAGAAAGAAATCATTCACAATAGTATATTAACCCTTAATTGAATATTGAAGCTGTTCCAACAAACCAAAACTTTTCATAAACCATTTTCAGAGACTTAACACAGCAGAGATTAAAATCTCATTTGACTGGAATTGAGCCTTTTCAAAGCTTGCATTTTCCTCCTGGAAGGCAAAATGTTGCCTTGAGATAACCAGCAGAATTTCTAAATAGAACAGAGGAAAATGGGACAGAAACTTCAGCTTCTTTCTTCTTTCAGCTTCTTAGATGCCCCAACTAAAACTAAAAACTGTACTGCAGCCTTAGAATTGTCAAAACTGAAACTTTACACTCACTGGAAAGGAATAAAACCTGTCCAAAAACACATGAGCTTTTCTCCTAAAACTAACCTCAGGATAAACATAAACAACCCCCACTTAAGCTATTGAAGTTGCAATAAAAGGATTTTCATAGTCAGCCTGGCAACAATGACATCACTGAAGCTGTGAGCTAAGAAATCACAAACTGAGAGAGCTACAGAGATCATGATTAAAAAAAAACTCTCTTAAAGGTACATTAACATCGCAGATGTCTTCATCCTAATCTTGTTTTTATGTTGCAGGATCACTAACACCATTGCTATAAATTAACTTTATTATTGACACAATATCAAAGTATGAACACACAACTCCAAGGCATCTGAAGCCATGCTACAAGCTTCCCTTGCATGTTATTTGACTTTTGGTCAGGTCACCCCATGAAATGCACTGTATAGTGGAGTTCATTACCATAATCCTCATGAATTACCATCTCCCACATTTCTTCTTAGATCTCACCTTTGCACGCCTAAATTCTGAGGGCTGCAGATTTTATCACATTTGAGCAGGAATGGTCTTGTCCAGGGAGAGTACAAGAGTATTTCGTGCCCTTTTTTTTAGAGCAACACAGCACGGGAAACAGGCCCTTCGGCCCAACGAGCCCACGCCGCCGTCGTAACTATATAGTAGCAATTCCATTATCATAATATAAAATTAGGTTATTCCTAATATGGAAGACTCTCACTATAGGGACAATTTGTTTCCCAATCAGCCTAAGAGCGAATTTTTGGGTTGTGGGAGGAAACCGGAGCGCCCGGAGAAAACCCACGCAACCACGGGGCGAACGCGCAAACTCCCGCAGACACCGGCCCAATTCCAAGTGTCTGCACAGCCACATCGATAGTCTCTGAGCTGTCATGGTGCCCTTCAGGTGGTCCACATAAAGCACTCATTTACGACATGAAGTACCAGGCAACCCATGAATCAACATCCAAGAGCTGTCCTCGCACCACCTGCTGAATGCATGCTCATTGTTGGTCAAGTATGGACCGAATTACCTGTGGAAAAAAAGCCGTAGTTAAACAGTCCTACTATATCCCTCTATCTGCATACCGCTCATGTGGCTGTCCAAGAGATCCTTAAACAGCCCTAGCGTGCCTGCTCCCACCACCTTACTCGGCAGTGCATTCCACACCCCCACTACCCTTTGTGTGAAAAACTGCCCTCTAATATTCGTCCTATACATAGCCCCCCTCACCCTATGGCCATGACCTCTCGTCCTATCCATTTCTAAAGGTGGAAAACGTTTACCTCCATTTACTCTATCTATACCCCTTATAATCTTATACACCTCTATGAGATCCCCTCTAAGCTGATGTCTTTCAAGGGAAAACAACCCCAGTCTATTTAATCGTTCCTCATAAGACAGTCCTTCCATACCAGGCAGCATCCTGGTAAACCTCCTCTGCACTCTCTCCAAGGACTTCACATCCTTCCGATAGTACGGCGACCAGAACTGGACGCAGTATTCCAAGTGAGGCCTAACCAAAGTTCTATACAACTGCAACATCAAACTCCTACTCTTGTATTCTATAACCTTTTCTATGAAAGCTAACATACTATACGCCTTCTTTATCACCTTCTCCACCTGTGAGGACACCTTCAGAGACTTGTGAACCTGCCCCCCCAAGTCTCTCTGCGTCTCTATGCTCCGTATAGTTTTACCTTTTATCCTATAACTCTCTTCTACATTTTTCCGGCCAAAATGCATCACCTCGCATTTATCCGGATTAAATTCCATTTGCCAACTATCTGCCCAGTCTACCAACCTGTCTATGTCATGTTGTATTGCCTGACACTGCTCCTCTGTACCCGCCAATCCAAGCATCTTGGTGTCATCAGCAAATTTGCTGATCTCACCACCTACCCAACTTCCAAGTCGTTTATGTAGACCACAAATAGAAGAGGACCTAGTACTGAGCCTTGTGGCACTCCACTAGTGACAGGCTTCCAGCGGGAAAAAGAGCCTTCCACTACTACCCTCTGTCTCCTCCTCCCGAGCCAGTTCTCGACCCATCTACATACCCGACCCTGTATCCCATGTGCCTTCACCTTCTCTATCAGTCTACCATGGGGAACCTTGTCAAATGCCTTACTGAAATCCATGTAGACGATGTCAACAGCATGTCCTTCATCAACTGTTTTTGTCACTTCTTCAAAAAATTCCACTAGATTTGTAAGACAAGACTTCCCCTTGATGAAGCCATGCTGCATATCCCTGATCAGATCGCAGCGCTCCAGATGCTCATACATCCTGTCCCGAAGGATCCTCTCCATTAGCTTACCTATAACTGAAGTCAAGCTCACCGGCCTATAGTTCCCTGGGTAATCCCTCTGACCTTTTTTAAACAACGGTACTACGTTTGCTATCCTCCAGTCCTCTGGGACCTCACCTGTGTCCAAGGAAGAGACAAAGATTTGCGTCAGAGGCCCAGCTAGGTCTTCTCTCAATTCCCTTAGCAGCCTGGGGTAAATGCCATCAGGCCCCGGAGCTTTATATGTCTTTAAGCTACCTAACAGCCCTAACACCTCTTTCCTCGTAATCCTTATTTCCCTCAACCGATCCTCAACTTTGTCAACATCAGCAACAGACATCTGGCCAGTCTCCTGCGTGAATACCGACGCAAAGTATTCATTCAGGATCTCCCCATTCCCTCAGGCTCTAAGCATAGATCCCCTCCTCTGTCCCTGAGAGGTCCAATCTTGCCTCTAACCATCCTTTTGCTCCTTACATAGGTGTAAAATGCCTTTGGATTTTCCTTTATCCTACCTGCCAGAGCCACCTCGTGGCCCCTTTTTGCCTTTCTAACACCCCTTTTAAGATTCCGTCTACACTCTCTATAAGCTTCCAGCACTGTCTCAGTCCCCAGTTGCCTAGATCTAATGTAAGCCTCTCGCTTCTTCCTGATCAAGTCCTCAATATCCCTGGTAAGCCACGGTTCTCTAATCCTACCTTTCCCATCCTTCCTCCTTGCCGTCACGTATCTTTCCTGCAGAGCGTTTAGTTTTCCCTTGAAAGACTCCCACATGTACCTCATCGACCTGCCCTCGAAAAGCTTATCCCAGTCGGTATCTTTAAGATCTTGCCTAATCTGGCTGTATCTAGCCCTCCCCCAGTTAAATACCTTTCCTTTTGGGCCGGTCTCGTCCTTTTCCATTAATATCCTAAAGCAGACAGAGTTGTGATCACTATTTGACACATGCTCTCCTACCTCGACGTCAACCACCTGCCCTGGCTCATTCCCCAGAACCAAATCCAGTATAGCCCCTCTCTAGTCGGGCCATCCACATACTGCTCCAAGGACCCTTCCAAAACACACTGTACAAATTCCTCCCCGTCCACTCCTACAGCTCTGGGCCCTCTCCAATCTACTCCAGGAAAATTGAAATCTCCCACTACTACTACCCTATTTTTCCTACACTTATCTAAAATGTCCCTGCATATCCCTTCTTCCACGGCTCGCGGGCTGTTGGGCGGTCTGTAGTAAACACCCAACAGAGTAACCACTCCCTGCCTATTCCTCAACTCCACCCATAGAGACTCAATTCCTAAATCATCCATACCTCCCTCCCTCTGCACTGCTATGATGTTGTCCTTAACTAATAAAGCCACTCCCCCGCCTCTTCTCACACCAACTCTGTCACGCCTAAAACACTTATACCCTGGAATATTCAATTGCCAGTCTTGCCCCTCCTTCAACCACGTCTCGGTCACAGCCACCACTTCTAAACTCCTCGTGAACATTATTGCCTTCAGTTCATCTGTTTTGCCAGTCACACTCCTCGCATTAAACCACATGCACTGAAGACCCTCAGCTCTCGGATATTCCTTTCTACCTTCTGGTGTTACCCTATCATCCCTCTCTCTCCCACGCCCAGTTCCCTCTCTCTCCCCACCCTCCCTCCCTATTAGTTTAAACACTTCTGAAACACTCCAGCTAACCTCCCAGCTAAAATATGGGTTCCCCTCCCAGACAACTTCTCCCTATCCCTCTTGAATAGATGACCCTCCCTCCTGAAGACTTCCCAATGATCAATGAATATGAAGCCTTCTGACCTACACCAATCCCTCATCCATGCATTTAGTTGTAGTGTCTCATTTGTTTTTACCCAATTGGTCCCGGGCACAGGCAGCAGGCCAGAGAACGCCACCCTGGAGGCACTACCTTTCAGTTGAGCCCCCAACTCCCTAAAATGCCTACGTAAGTCCCCCCTGCGCTTTGTTCCTACATCTTTCTGTCCTACGTGAACTATTACATTTGCCTTAGACCCTTCTCCCTTCAAAATTTCCTCTACCCTCTCTGAAACATCCTGGACCCCTGCTCCAGGGAGGCAGACTACCATCCTGGAGTCTCTCTTTTGCCCACAGAAACGCCTATCGATCCCTTTTACCATCCCATCCCCCACCAATATCTCACTTCCTACTTTCCTGCTGGTCTCTGTGGCATTCTGTTCCCCCTCACCTGCCCTCTCCATCACAGCTTTTACCCATCCCTTGGTTTTCTGGGAATCCTCCTTAGAGATGGCCTTTGTGCCTTGATTTTTATTCTTGTTTCTCGTAACTGTAACCAGCCCGTCCCTACTATTAGATCCTGGGGTCCCCGCAGGACTACCTTCCCTATTCATTGTAACCTCATTTTCCCTCACTAGACACATGTCCTCCAAGCGCAGCTCCAGCTGTCTCAACTTAGCTCTTAAACGTTGCAATTCTAAACATTTTGCGCATATGTGGGCCTTTGGGAGACGTGATGCCTCCAAGAAGGTCCACATATGGCAGCGTACGCAGTGGACGCGTTTGGCCAAGTATTGTGGCATTTTGTATACCCCCTTTAAAGGTGTTGGGAAAAGAGTTGATTAGGTAGGAATCAAGGTACTCACCGCGTCCAAGCCTGCGCTCGCCCAAGCCCAGTGAGCTTAAGTCCTTATTGCTCTCACTCTAATTCCCGTCTCACTCCACTGCCCGCTCCCGACGCTGCCCGCTGTCTACCTTGGCCTTCCTTTTATACTCCCGCGCCTCCTTCCCTGCAGCCCCCCGCGCCTATCTCCCGCTACAGAGCGCCGAAATAAACACTCTAACAACTAAAGTGAAAGACAGAAATTGCAAATCAGGAGTCTCACCAGCCACTCTCCAAAAACTCTGCTCCAGAGAACAGAGTTCTCTGGGTAACCCCACCGAAGAACTATTTTTGAAGGAGATTTCTTCTTACACATAGTACAGTTAGTTTCCACTATCTGGTGTCATGTGCTGGGGATGAGTGGTGCTCTGGTTAAAGATGCCAGGTACCCAAGAGTTCCAGCATTTTAAGTTCACCCATTCAGCAAGCTCCAGGTTGATCTGGTGGTGATGCCAGTTGAGTTCTTGCAAGAGGAGTGCGTGAATCGAATGAATGGCGCCAATGGGAACATGGTGTGGCAGAAGCAGAACACTAGCGGGGAGGGGCGCGGGTTGAGTGAGTGGGTACACCTTACTGTTCTCTGGAGCAGAGTTTTTTGAACCCTTGGTGAACCTTCAGCTGGAGCCTCCCTCCATTTTCAAAAAAAAGAGTAAAATTGTCCCACTTGACCTTCTCTCAACCATTGCTCCTGGTCTCAACCCGCGCCCCTCCCCGCTAGTGTTCTGCTTCTGCCACACCATGTTCCCATTGGCGCCATTCATTCGATTCACGCACTCCTCTTGCAAGAACTCAACTGGCATCACCACCAGATCAACCTGGAGCTTGCTGAATGGGTGAACTTAAAATGCTGGAACTCTTGGGTACCTGGCATCTTTAACCAGAGCACCACTCATCCCCAGCACATGACACCAGATAGTGGAAACTAACTGTACTATGTGTAAGAAGAAATCTCCTTCAAAAATAGTTCTTCGGTGGGGTTACCCAGAATAAAAATCTAGTGTTTTGGATGTTGTGGGGAGTGAGAATTGTAATTTTCTATCCACTTTCTGAGCATCTTACTGCACTGGTGCTAGATGTCACAGATGGTAAAATGACCTGCATCCTGATGCTTCAGTCGACTGCAAAACTATCGTTAGGGAAGTACAAAAATTGAGTATTAAAGCTCGCTTCATTTTTCACCTTTAGTACAACATCAAATATACAAGAAAGGTCTCTCAGATATTAACATTGAATTTGTTGTAATGTGACCAATGGTAACAAGCTGTAAGGGTCAGCTGACCCTGTAAACCATGTAACCAATGACAGAATGATGTGATGATCAGCTGGCTCAGTATAAATAAGAACCTGTTGGGAATCGTGGGGCATTTGAAATGGCCCAGGGTGTGGTCTCAAGTTTGGAGTAATAAAGTTTCTTTATTAAACCCTTTCTTTGATTTATAAATTGGAGTAAGTTTTGCTATGTTCTTATCGTCTGCATTTGAAGAGTTCTTTCTGGATGAACATCAGAGAGTTACCTCAGTAATGACTCTAATATACAGCTCCATCAGGTTCCATGTTTTACACACTCAATTTCCATTTTATAGCAAAATACTGCCTAAAAAACTATCTACATGAAGAAAATACAATTAATTATTCCACTCCTATACGAATGGTTTTAATGTAAATCTTGCTTCTTAGTAGGATTAAAGGGATATAGGCCCGTGGGCAGTTGGGACTAGCTGGGAGGGTACCATGGGCTGAAGGGCCTGTTTTTGTGCTATATTGCTCTATGACGCTGTGGAATCTTGCTCTTTATTAGTTATACCATAAAGGTTGAATTGCCAAAAAAAGGCAAACATTTGTTTAGACTGTTTTGTGTCGTGTCTCTCAAAATACCTACATGAAAAGCAACACAAATACTTTAACTACTCAACTCTGGGTCTCTGAAACAATTTCCAAAAACCTGTAGCTGCACACGTTTGAAAATCAGGTTCAAATATCAAGTGCCTGAATAGATGCTTTTTGGCATGGTGCAGAGTGCTGTAAGGGTCTGAAAGAACTTGAGGACATCCAAAGCTTCAAAAGCAAAATCATGAAGCAATTTTCAAACACCAGCAGCAACGAGTGATTGAAGAGAAGATTCCAATCATAACCACGTACCTAGCTGAACAAGATCGGTGGAACAATCTCAGGGGAGTTGGCAGCTCTGTCATACCATGAGAGAAATGACATGTGAAAACTAATCAGAATCTCAGAGCAAGTGAAATGTCAAGAAACCAGTCATCCCACAGACTATCAGACACTGAGGAAGGTTAAGCAAAGTTCATTAAAGCCACTAGACTTAAAAAATTAGAGGGAAAGTCAAGACTATTTCGAACACTATAAACTGAACTAAATTGAAGGGGAACTTCAGGATGAATTACCTAAATAACCTCGCTAAATTTTTAACATGAATAGTTTCATGATTTATAGATCAAAAACACACGCCTCAAATGACTGAATGCAGCACTTTTAGGAAAGTTGCATTCAATTCTTCCACATTTCTGTGGAATTGAATAATCAAGTATAACATGAAACATATGTACGTAACAGACTTAGCAAGCATTGTCCACTTTGCTCTGTGGGCTGTCTGAATTTTCCGCAGCAGGAAACTACAGCGGCGAACAGCTCTTTTCCCCCTCCAATAACAAACCAAACCAAATCTTAAGAGTCCACATTTAAGAGTTTAGATGTATTTATACAAAACTTTTCCAAAACTATTCCAAGGTTGCAGCAAGTTATTAGGAACAGATTTGCAAACAAACTGATGGATCTGTTCATGGGTAGCTAATCTTTTAGTTTGAGGGAATTTCTGGGAACCATGTTAGAAAACTGAGCAAGCAAAATACACAAAAAGACAAAAAAAATACAAAGCACAAGTACTGGTGAGATGACAGGAGGCTAAATTCCTATATGGAGAGGTTTTGAATGCTAGTTGAATGCTTCCCCATAGTCAGGGAGAGCCTTCAGCAAGCTCCGCTGCTGCTCTTAGTTTCGTAAGTAGCCTCATAACACCAGGTTAAAGTCCATCAAGTTTATTTGGTAGCATGAGCTTTTGGAGCACTGGTCCTTCATCAAGTGAGTGACAACACTCACCTTATGAAGGGACAGTGCTCCTAAAGCTCGTGCTACCAAATAAACCTATTGGACTTTAATCTGATGCTGTGAAACTACATAGTTGTGAACACCTCAGTCCAACACCAGCAACTCCGTATCATAGTTTCATAATGGAATTGGTGTCACTTACAGCACCTCCCAGGTTTCATTTACTAGGTGTGCTTTGTAAATGTTTTCATAAATAGCTTATTTGTAGTTGTTTCTAACAGATTCAATAAAATAAACAGCTCCTTGTGTTGTGGAATGAGAATACAAATGTAACTTCTGGGTTTTAAATCCAAAAGACTGGAAAGAAAAAGGTTGATTTCTTTTGAACTCCAGCAAAGCTATTGTATTGAAGAGACAAGGCGGACACAAGATAGGGTACTGAAAAGAAATAAGAACACTGGAAATAATTTACATTTTGTGCAAAGTGGAATCATGTTATAAAATTTTATTGACAAATTGTGACAATGAAGTTCAAGCAACTGTGAGATGATCCGTCAATAAACGAGGAAATTGAACTAAACACAACTACAAAACTTTCATTGCAAAAGTCAAAAAGGTGTATTTCCTTTTCTGTTGTGAAGAATATGCACCATAGACCAATAGCATTCTGCATTCCTGTGACTCTTCTGTAACTTGTAGCAGCTTGTAGACAGTGATTCAATGGTCTCTTCTCCCATGTTATTTACCATTTAATGCAACATAATGTCTTACTACTACAGTTACAACTATTATAACTGAATTCAAAAACTCTGCATTAAAGTTACAGTGACAAAAACCTCCTTTTTCACTCATCTCCTCCAACAACAGAACAGCAACTGTAAAGTTGAAAGAAAAAACGCATTAGTTTGTTTAAAGATACATTTGATCCAAAATACCAGCATTATTCTGCTACAAATGGGATGTTTCTGGTATTACGTGTTACATTGCTATGGCAATACAATAATTTAATGGTGCAAGTATTGTCAACTTGGAAAAAAAACAAGATAACCATAGAAGTCAATATTAAAGTACACATAAATGGATCCAAATCTAAAGTGTATACCTACATTCCCATTTTCAGTGAGTATACAAAATCATAGAATCCCTACAGTGCAGGAGAAGGCCATTTGACCCATTGAATCTGCACCGACAACAATCCCACCCATGCCCTATCCCTGTAACCCCATGCATATACCTGCTAATCCCTCTGACACTAAGGATCAATTTAGCATGGCAAATCAAACTAACCTGCATTTCTTTGGGCTGTGGAAGGAAACCGCATCACCTGGAGGAGATCCATGCAGACATGGGGAGAATGTGCAAACTCCATACAGACAGTGACCAAAGGCTGGAATTGAACCCAAGTCCCTGACTCTGTGAGGCAGCAGTGCCAACCACTCTGCCATCATGTCATCCAACGTCAGAAATCTGTTAAAAGCTACATTATCCTCACTCTAATAATCATTTTAACGAAGGCTATCCCCAAAATATGAATGATGTAACCACACATGGTATGTGAAGGGTATTAGCAGTTGTTAGTGGATTAAAATTTAATAAAAGCATCTTGAATGGACATCTCAAACGCCATTGCCTGTAAGCATCGATAGATGTTACAATTTTTGCATATGGTCTGAGACATTCTCTTGGCTCTTTTTTACGCCCATACATGGGTCAAGCATCTTAGGTTTAGCAGTGTGCCAATACTGCCCACTCTTGTTCTATTGGATCATAACCTAGGGCATTGGCAATGAAACTGAGATCTGAATTATACATTACAACTTTGCACGTGTCCTTGGCTACTTCAATTCACTTCTTTCCTTAAAAGAATAAGAAATAAAATTGTTCACTCTATTTCCTTCCTGGACTTGTTGTTTGGCATTAGTTTTCTTTCTAGGCAAATTTTAACTACAAGAAATCTACCTTCATTTTAAGACCGTAAGACACAGGAGCAGAATTAGGCTACTCAGCTCATCGAGTCTGCCTTGACATTCAGTCATGGCTGATATTTTTCTCATTCCCATTCTCCTGCACCGCCAAGGACCTACGTTTGATTCCCGGCTTGGGTCACTGTGCAAAGGCTGGACATTCTCCCTGTGTCTGTGTGGGCTTCTTCCAGGTGACCGTAAGACATAGGAGCAGAATTAGGCCACTCGGCCCATCAAATCAGCTCCAGCATTCAATCATGGCTGATATTTTTCTCATCCCCATTCGCCTGCCTTTTTCCCATAACCCCTGATTGAACAGTATGTCAGTTAAACTAATAATCCCATCTCGAGCATGTATACTACACAGACACCTCACAATGTGCTCAAATTAACAGAATTATTCCTCTAATAATAGGTCCGTTGTTTTATTTTGTCTTCAGGGACAACATTCATTAATGCTCAAGATGGCAATATTGTTCACCTGCATTTATCCCCATTCCTTGATACTTGAAACACTTACTGAAGCCACTATCAGCAGCAATTTGATATACCAGAGTGATTTGTTTCAAGGAACAGTTAAAAGTCAAAATAGAGTCCAGTAGAGGCAAGAACCATCATGGGTGAAGACACCAGCACGATTTAAGTCAAACTCCCAGATTGTCACCGAAAAGACCACCATAGCTACCTTTAATCCTGGCTCTGGCAATGATCCTAATTCGCTACCTTCTGGTTCACTAATGTCCATTTGGGAAGGAAATCTACCACCCTTACCTGGTCTGGCCTACAGAGCCACAGCAGTGTGGTTGGCTTTTAACTGTTCTCTGAAATAGCCTGGCAAGCCATTCATTTTAAAGGCATTTAGTGATGGGTAACAAATGCTAGTCTCGTCAATGACACCCATATCCTATGAACAAAACCACACTGCTCTGGAATTGGGGGTGGCAACGTAGCACAGTGGTTAGCACTGCTGCCTCACAACACTAGGGACCCAGGGTTCAATTCCTGGTTTGGGTCACTGTCAGGGTGGAGCTTGCATATTCTCCCTGTGTCTGCATGGGTTTCCTCTTGGTGCTCTGGTTTCTTCCCACATTCTGAAAGACATGCTGATTAAGTGCATTGACTAATGCCAGACTGTGGCAACTAGGGGAGTTTCATAGTAACTTTTCATTGCAGTGTTAATATAAGCCTTACTTGTGACTAATAAATAAACTTTAAAACTTCAAAAACTTTAAAATCACGTACAAATCACAGGACAAGTCTTCCGTGGAGAACACAGTGAATCATTTGGGTCATTTTAATAACACTAGATTTATTTTCTTTGAACTGAATTTAAAATGGGATTGGACAGTTCTTTGGATTATCGGTCTAGTAACATGACAACAAATACACTACTGTATCTTGTATATTGCTTAATCCCACTCCCGGATCATTGTAGGTAAAGATAGCTTTCTCATTAATGAATCTAACACTGTTCTGCCCAATTTCATACTCTATTCTAACTAAAAAAAAATTCCTTTTTCCTTAAAATCTTTAAACAAAACTAATTTGCAATTCCTCACCCTGAAGAAAAAGCTTCTGCTGCAGAAATGTAATCTATGCAAATTCATCCAGAAGTATTAAGGGTGGGAGGATTGGGTAAAGAAATAATAAAACAATTACTTCACATTAAATTGTAGACAAAATGCATTACCTTGATTCTCTGTTCGATTCAAGTCTTTACCCAATAAGGACCTTGTTAAAGTCATTCAACTCCACTGCTTCCAATATATCCTACAAAGGTAAAAGTGGCAAATTAGTTTACAGATCATTAAATTCAAAAGCTTTTTTTTACAAAAATGGGATGGATTTCAAAATGTTCTGGGGTCAGGCAGAAGACTGACAGGAAAATAACACAAAAGTAGTACATTCCTATTAATTTGGCATGTCAGCTATGACTCCCATCAACTTTTACAAATGCACCATTGAAAGCATTCTTTCTGGTTGTATTACAGCTTGGTATGGTTCCTGCTCTGCCTAAGATGGCAAGGAACTACAAAAGATCGAGAATGTAGTCCAATCCATCACACAAACCAGCCTCCCATCCATACACTTCCCACTACCTCAGCAAAGCAGCCAGCTTAATTAAGGGCCCCGTGCACCCCAGACATTCTCTCTTCCATCTTCTTCCATCAGGACAAAGGTACAAAAGTCAGCGGTCACAAACCAACTGACTCAAGAACAGCTTTTTCCCTGCTGCTGTCAGATTTTTGAATGGACCTACTTCGCATTAAGTTGATCTTTCTCTACACCCTAGCTACAACTGTAAGACTACATTCACCTTTCCTTCTTTATGAATGGTATGCTTTGTCTGTATGGCGCGCAAGAAAGATTAGTTTTCACTGTATGATAAGACATGTAACAATAATAAATCAAGTCAAATACATTCTCCTGCATATTGTGCCTCTCTATTAATTCAACATCTCTGCTTCATTTAATTTCTCTTCTCTTCTTTTAGGCTCCTTTGTTCCATTCAACTTTCACTGGCCAAGAACAAAGCTTAGCCAGTAGTGACTGGTGATGAATCAATCATTTCACCATCTCCTTACAAACTTGTCCTCTGAGCTGCCTGTCCCCAAAACACAGCTGCTGTTTGAGGAGGATGGATTCACTTAGTTACAAAATACCGCACACATGACTTCTATTTATTGAGAGTGAATTGGTTCACTGTAGAAATTATTTCAAAGAACAACAAAGAGCAAAGAAAATGACAGAACAGGAACAGACCCTTTGGCCATCCAAGCCTGCACCGACCATGCTGTCCGACTGAACTAAAATCCTCTTCCAGGGACCATATCCCTCTATTTCCATTCTGTTATTTGTCAAGACGTCACTAAAAGTCACTACCATTTTTGCTTCCACTACTTCCCCCGGCAGCGAGTTCCAAGCACCAATTACCCTCTGTGTAAAAAACTTGCCTCGTTCATCTCCTTTAAATCTTGCCCCTTGCACCTCAAACCTATGCCCCAGGTAATTGACTCTTCCACACTGGGAAAAAGCTTCTGATTATCCATTCATCATGGGGATTTCCACAGCAGAGAGTTGTGAACAGCTATCCAGTGAGTGATTAATATTGAGGAGCGGTTAAAGAGGGAGAAGACTAAGCTCAGAACACATTGGCTGAACGTTCCACCGTGCCTGACACAGTTATGCCAATCCTGGGAAACAGCATGCGAGCCTAAACATTATTCTTGGGCCTAGTGCAAAACAGTTTTCTATTTTCCCTGCCCCTTGTTAATGCAGAAAACCAGACCACACCCAGAAAGGACGTGAACCCAATTAGCATATTTAAACTAGCATTTAAATATGCAAAATCTGTTTGAAACCCAAAGTATGGAATCTTCCAGCTGTTGGCTGCACTGCTGTAATGATATGAATCAGTTCATCTCCCCACTTTTGATTTGATTTATTATTGTCACATGTATTAGTATACAGTGAAAGTATTGTTCCTTGTGCACTATATGGACAAAGCATACCATTCATAGAGAAGGAAACGAGAAAGTGCAGAATGTAGTGTTACAGTCTAAGGTGTAGAGAAAGATCAACTTAATCCAAGGTAAGTCCATTCAAAAGTCTGACAGCAGCAGGGAAGAAGCTGTTCTTGAGTCGGTTGATACATGACCTCAGAATTTTTTATCTTTTTCCCGAAGGAAGAAGGTGAAAGAGAGAGTATCCAGGGTCCGTTGGGGGGGGGGGTTCCTTGATTATGCTGGCTGCTTTGCTGAGGCAGTGTGAAGTGTAGACAGAGTGAATGAATGGGAGGCTGGGTTGTGTGATGGATTGGGCTACATTCACAACCTTTTGTAGTTCCTTGTGGTCTTGGGCAGAGCAGGAGCCCAGACCAAGCTGTGGTACAACTAGAAAGAATGCTTTCTATGGTGCATCTGTAAAAGTTGGTGAGAGTCGTAGTTGACATGCCAAATGTCCTTAGTCTCCTGAGAAAATAGAAGCGTTGGTGGACTTTCGTAACTGTACTATCAGCACGGGGGCACCACGACAGCATGTTGGTGATCTGGATCCTTTCTGCTTTGTCCCCATTGATGAGACAGGGAATGTTCTCCTCTGTGCTTTCTGAAGTCAGATCCAGTGCAATGGTCAGAGATCATTGAAGCTCCCTGGGTGGTCAGGGGCATGGCTGGGCAGTGTTCATCAGCAGTGTCCATTCTGGCAGTGGCCATCAAGCTTGCTAGCAGCACTAACTGGACCTGTTACTGTACCAGGGGCAGTGTCACAGAGGGGGAAGCTACCAGGGCTTGTGGTGGGGGGGACCTCCTGGGTCTCGGGGCGTTGGAAACCTGCCGGGGGTCATATTGGAGGGAATGTCAATGGTCAACAATGCCAGAATCAGGCATCCCGTGTTGTGGGGGGTGGAAACACGCTGCAGATGAGAGTGGAGGATGGGAGGGGTCTCCCAGTGCATCATGAGATTGGGATGCCTTTATGAAATGGCATCCTGAAATCAGGCTCCCCGACACCCACCTCACCACTCTCCAAAACAGTGACTGAGTATGGGATGATTGCAGAGTGGAGCAGACCTGAGAGACCGGCACAATTCTCTCCACTATTCTCACTCTTATAACAGTTTTTTTTTGGGGAGGTGTCTGGCAGAGGGGAGGGGGAATTCCATCTATTGTTAGTGAGATTTATATCATATCACTTTTCACTATGCTGGTGCATCGGGCAAGATCAACACAGATTTTCTACATACAATCTCCATTCCATTCTAAAGATCCTTCATATCCCATCTCTTTTCCAGTACGAAAGTATGACAGAAGTTCCATCTAAATGGGATATTTGGGAATTCAATGGGACTAGTTGATCTTCTGTGATATTAGACAGAGGTAAATTCAATTTTAAATCAAGATGAAGCACAGAAATGAGAACAAAGAACCTTTTGGAGCAAAATGTCTGATGTTCTTTGGCAAATACGTGCCTCTAGCGCCATTCTGTGGTCAATGTTAAATACTACAGTTACAACTGACATAAAGAACAGGAGTTTAGTTGATTGAAAGTCATATAATATATGGGATAATGAGATACATTCACAGCAACATGAGAACGGGGCAGGTTACTTGAGCTGACCTGCAATCTAAATCCACATGTTTTAGCTCCATATTGATTAATGGTCTTAGCTAGCAAAAATTTATCAATCTTAGAGTTAAAATCTTAATTGCACCAACACCATTGCTTTTTGATGGTTTATGTGTAACCTCTCCCAATTTATCCCTTGAAGCCCACGTAATATGCTGCTGAATCCAACTGCATTCAAGCTCAAACATCCTTTATATGAGAGGCACAGTGGCAAGAACTGCTGCCTCACAGTGCCAGGGACTCAGGTTCGATTCTCGGCTTGTCCACGCGGAGTCTGTACGTTCTCCCTGTGTCTGTATGGGTTTCCTCTAGGTGCTCTTTTTACCTCCCACAGTCCAAAGATGGGCGAGTTAGGTGGATTGGCAATGCTAAATTGCCACTTAATGTCAGGTTATGTGGATAAGGCCTAGGTGAGTTTGTGGATGTAGCCTCGATGGGCTGAGTGGCTTCCTTCTGCACTGTTGAATTCTATGATAAGTTAAAGGGTCCAGAATTCTACATGCTGCTCCAGGTATGGATCAACCAGGGCTTTGTATAACTTTTGCAGAGCAAAACCTCCTCCCCCTTATGTTCTGGATTGCAAGGCTAATATTTCATTTGCCTTTTTGATTATTTTTAGAATTTAAGAAATTTTATTGATCTGTGTACACCGACCATTCAAACTCTTTGGATCTTCACTATCCCTTGCTGTTTGTCTTTTAAAAATAACACAAACACTATCATGTTAAAACCACTCACCAGCTTTAATATGTAATAATGGATAACTCAATACCTAGAATCATAGAGATATACAGCATGGAAACAGACCCAACTTGTCCACGCTGACCACGTTTCCTAAACTGAACTAGTCCCATTTTGTCTGCATTTGGTCCATATCCCTGTAAACCTTCCCGTCCATGTACCTGTCCAAATGTCTTTTAAATGTTGTAATTGTACCCGCCTCTATCACCTCCTCTGGCAGCTCATTCCATACACATATCACCCACTGTGTGGAAATGTTGAGCTTCAGGTTAATCACTTTATTTATGACCTTCAAGATTTTATAAACCTTCAATCAATCTCTATAAGGTCAGCCCTCATCCTTCTATACTCCAGGCCTATCCAGCCTCTCCTTATAATTCAAACTTTCCAGTCCCGATAACATCCTTGTAATCTTTCTTGCACCTTTTCCAGTTTAATGACATCCTTCCTGTAGCAGGGCAACCAGAACTGTGCGCAGTATTCCAAATGTGGCCTTGTCTATATTTGATGTAGTTCTAACAAATATCCCAACTCACGTCCTCAATGCTCTGACTGCTGATGGCAAATGTACAAATGCCTTCCTCACCACCTTTGTGATATCATTCTTAAGGAACAATGTATCTGCACCCCTGGGTCTCTCTGTTCAACAACACTACCCAGGGACCTATCATTCACTGTGTAAATCCTGCCCTGGTTTGTCTTACCAAAATGCAACACTGCATTTAACTAAATTAAACTCCATCTGCCATTCCTTGGTCCACTGGCCTAGTTGATCAAGGTCCTGTTGGAGTTTTAGGTAACTTTCTTGGTTGTCCACCTCACCACCAATTTTGGTGTCATCCACCAACTAACTAGTCATGCCTCCTATACTCTCATCGAAATCATTTATATAAGTAACAAACAATTGTGGACCCTCTAGGACTTCACCTTGGATAAAATCTCTCAATAGTTGTTCTTCTAAGTTGGCCAAATAGCATTAATCAAATTAATAAAGCCTAAATAAAGGGTAGTGTATAGAGAACGACCCATGCATTATACCTGGATTTGTTCCAAGATATCCCTCTGCATTTCCACAGTTTTGTGATAGACATCATGATTGGAGCTGTTGTACATGACTGCATTCTGGAACATCTCTGCTTGGATTATCGATCGTTTCAAAGTTGAGGTCAAAGCACTTAATTGCCATTTTCACATAGAGGATACAATCGTGATTGGAGTGTAAATGGGAAATGTAGTGCTACAGTGGGAAGTTATACTTAATAAATAAAATATATTCAATGTATTAAGTATTGTGAATGCAAACAGGTTAATTTTAGCTGGATCCTAACCTTTAACATACTCAACAGGGGAGTGTTTGATTCAGCAGAAAAATACCACCTTCACACCCATCATGCCTGGCAGTGACGTAATTTACTTTTAAAATAATTACTTTTGTATAAATAGAAGGTCAAAGCCATTAGTTGAAACACTTGAGCTTTCAATTTCTGAACAGGAGTGCACAAATTTCAATCCTTAAGTTCATTCAAATTTGCATGCTTTCATTTCAGCAAGGGTATGAATGGAACGTATTTAGACATACCCAATGTTGGAAGGTTGCAATGTGAATAGGAAAAGCAAGCTTTTAAAGCACGTTAAATCAATAGTTGTTCTTCTAAGTTGGCCAAATAGCATTAATCAAATTAATAAAGCCTAAATAAAGGGTAGTGTATAGAGAACGACCCATGCATTATACCTGGATTTGTTCCAAGATATCCCTCTGCATTTCCACAGTTTTGTGATAGACATCATGATCGGAGCTGTTGTACATGACTGCATTCTGGAACATCAGCATAATGTCCCGCTGGAATTCCACCGTTGTGCGAATCAGCCCTTTTCTGATGTTTCTCTTTATATTGGACAGGTCCATTGGTCTGTAATAAACAGAAGCAATAATTGGCTGATTGAAAAACACAGGCCGTGTCTTAAAAACAATTATTGACAGAAAGCACAATTTTGTGACAGCATGCCAAGACTTCCTCATTCTCAAATGGCAGGACGTTAACTAGTAAAAATTGATACATGGAAACCATTCCAAACAGAAAGGTAAATAAACAGTGTAAACCTTCATAACATTATTAAAATTGTTTAACATTTTACTTGTGTTAATTTTATTGGCACGGTGGCACAGTGGTTGAACTGCTGCCTCACAGGTGCCAGGAACCCTGGTTCAATTCTTGGCCTTGTGTCACTGTCTCTGTGGAGTTTGCATGTTCCCCCCATGTCTGTGTGGGTTTCCTCCCACAGTCCAAAAGACGTGCTGGTTAGATGCATTGGCCATTCTAAATTCTCCCTCAGTGTACCCGAACAGTGTGGCAACTGGTCGATTTTCACAATAACTTCACTGCCATGTTAATGTAAGCCTGCTTGTGACTAATAAATAAACAAACAAACAAACAGTGACCCAAACCAGGAGTCCCGGATGCTGTGAGGCAGTAGTGTTGACCATTACGCTGGCTATAAAGAAAGCAACATAGTAAGGATCAAATCTGCAAAAATAATTGCTGAAAAGGACAATGGAAAGCACACAACGATTGCCATTTCTACCAAGTTTGATAAAGACTCTCACTGAGACAAGATCCCAAGGGAGAGTATTAGCTGAATAAGAACTGCTGAATAGATATTGGTGTGTCAAACAACATAATAAACTTCACAGGTCTGAAGGAAGTGTCTCAACATGAAAATCCAAAAATGAAGCCCTTGAAAGCAAGATTGAAACTATACGATGGCAAGATAATCATACCAAGAGGTCAAGTTAGCCTGACAGCCCACTGCAATGTCAAGGAGAAAGATTTCAAATTCCAGATCACGGATGGGAGGCAATAACCGCTCGTCTCAACTGGAACAAGTCCAAAGATTGAGCTTGTAACCCTGAGCATACCAACAGGCTGCACACTGGCACAGTGGCTAACAGTGCTGCTTCTCAGCTCCAGACACTTGGGTTCGATTCCAGGCTTGGTTTACTGTCTGTGTAGAGTCTCTTCATGTCTACGTGAGTTTCCTCTGGGTGTGCCGGTTTCCTCCCACACGCCAAAGATATACAGGTTAGGTACATTGGCTATAATAAATTGCCTCTTACTGTTCCAAGATACGTAGGATAGATGGATTAGCAGGGTAAATATGTAGGGTTATGGGATAGAATCTAGTTGGGATTGTTGTTGGTGCAGACTCGATGGACCAAAAGGCCTCCTTCTGCACTGTAGGGATTCTATGATTAAGAATCATGGTTAGTCAGAGTAGCCAGTACATTTATAAGAAAAAAGATAATTTTACAGAGTAGCCCAGTGGATGTAGAAATGTATTTAAATTTTCCTTTCCGTTTCAACCAGGATCAAAGTTCCTGCCTGCAGTTGTGCCTGTGTATCTGGTTGTGTTTTTGAGTTGCCAACTGTGAGTCACTCCTTCATTCTGGTACCTTTGTGTCACCTCTAAATGTTTAAAAATTCTGATTCTGGACTCAGGTAAAACCACAGCTTCTACTTTTAATATGGTCTGGCCCTGTAGCTTTTTTATTGGATGAGTGCAAAAGGGGCTGATGTTGCAAAATCCCTTTCCTGGATTTTGTGTGTGTGCGAAATAAACCAAATCTTTTATTTTACCTTAGCTTGAGTTTGTTGCGCGAGTTATTCATAGAGGATTGAAATATTCGAACTTTAAGGATTAGAGAAAATGTGCTTATAAAGACGGGAACCAAAAATCAAAAATGCCTTTCAAATATTTCATGGGAAATTACTGTTTAGGGAGAGACATTGTCCAGATTTGAATGAATGGACAGACATGTGCTTGTTTATCTTTGGGAATCAGACATATTTATGAAGAATTTTATCCTTTGGAGATTAAATAAAAATACAAAAAATACTTTTTTTTTGTTCATTTGTGGCCCATGGGTGTCACTGGCTGGGCCAGTATTTATTGCCCATCTCTAGTTGCCCTTAGAGGGCAGTTGAGAGCCAACCACATTGCTGTGACTCTGGAGTCACATGTTGGCCAGACCAGGTAAGGACGGCAGATTTCCTTCCCTAAAGGACATTAGTGAACCAGATGGGTTTTTCTGACAATCAACAATAGATTCATGGTCATTAGTAGATTCTTAATTCCAGATTTTTTTTTATTGAATTCAAATTCCACCATTTGCCATGGCGGGATTCGAACACAGATCCCCAGAATATTAGCTGGAATTTTGAATTAATAGTCTAATGAAAGCACATTAGGCCATCATCTCCCTATTTCCCATTCACTATCATGGGAAAACTCAAGTGCCTTACTGCTTGAAGTACAGTCACTGTCAGAATTTAGGAAAAGTGCAGTTTACAAGCATTCAGCAACCTGCCACAAAAAGCAATCTGTTTCTTTTTTAATGCTAACTGAGGGATAAACACTGACCGGGAAACTGGGAATAACTTCCCGACACTTCTTTGAAATAGTATCATGGAATCTTATCCATCCCCCCAAGCAACTTGATGGAGATCCGATCCCATCGTATAGTGCAATGTTCCCTCAGCACAGCACTGGGAGGTCAGCCCCGATTTTTGTACTCAAGGCATGAAGCTGGACTTAATCTTGGGACCTTGTGATTCACAGGTAAAATGGGCCACCACCTGAATCACAACACACACAAATAGTGGAATGTGGTCTGTAAGAGGACAGATTATGACGTCTGCAGAAGTAATAGTCGTAATGGATTGAATGTTATTTTCTCAGTGCGAATATAAGGTTTGGAGAATCATGTTTAAATTTTTTGGAATACAATATTTTGTGCTGTTGGACTATGCAAATCTTATTCATGAAATCAATTGGCTAGTTAGAATAATGGAGCTACACAAATAGAAAGGTTGGCTTTTCTTTGGAAAACTTGAGGTGCAAACTGTCCCTAGATAAATCAATAAATGAATGCAGAAACATACGTCATATTAATCTGCCGAATGAACATGGTTCAAATTGAACAAATTCAAAGGTTTTTCTTTCTGTACATTTTAACTTCTTTAATCTAGAGTTTAGCTGTGCACGCGTGCCTGTTATCCTGTATTCCTGACATTCTTACCTGCGCACTCGGCTGTGATATCCGGGAACACGCTCTTCAGTTACTGGGTTCAAAAACAGACTAGCAAATCTGCAATTTAGAGTGATCAGCACAGTGAGTACAATTGGCACAAAAATGCCTGGTTTCCTATTCTTTAAACAAGGAACCTCAAGCAATGAAGTCCATCTGAGACCTTACATTATTCATGGAATCCTCCTGAAGTCTGAAAATACACAGCTTTATAAAATGAGGAGTGTTATACCAAGAAGCCTAGAACTAACACAACTTGGCACAGGGTGGCACAGTGTCACAGCAGTTAGTACTACTGTTTCACAGCGCCAGGGACCCGTGTTTGATTCTCGGCTTGGGTCGTAGTCTGTGGGGGCGTCTCTCCATTTCTACATGGGTTTCCTCCAGATATCCTGGTTTCCTCCCACATTCTGAAAAACGTGCTGGATAGGTGCATTGACCCGAACAGGCGACTAGTGGAATTTCACAGTAACTTCCCTGCAGTGTTAATGGCAACCTTACTTGTGACTAATAAATTAACTTTTCTTTAACCTCATACGACCTACGTATTAAAAGTACAAAGAGGCCACTCAGTCCCTTGAGCTTGCTCTGCCGTTCAATAAGATCATGGCTGATCTGAATGCAACTTCAATCCCACACTCTGTCAATTCTCAATATAGAGTTCTACTCATTCTCTCCCTAGTTGTAGGTCTTAGTCTCCTCTTCTCTGCCTGTCTCTTACTTGTTCTTCTTTTTCTCTGAACATCTTTCTCTCTACAAAGATAACTTTCCAAATTTGTGCTTGAGGTGACTCTTAACTACCTGGACCAGGCCGGAAATTTGGCTGCTAGATGTGTGTGGTTTTCTGGCAATTACACGAAGTGTATGTGAGGTGAGAGTTCCCAGTATGTGTTCGTGATGACAGGGTTCCAGCTGGGTGCATATGGTTGGAAAATTCACACTTAAAGATTTTTCATTTGCTGGTTCTTTCACTACATGTTCCTTTTTTCCTGTGTTTCATATCATCTTGCCTTATCTACTTAGCTGCCAAGGTGACTTGGGGGCAGAATCTTGTCTTCGAAACAGTGGCAGGGACTGCCTCATCTTTTGTTGGGATTAAAGTTTGGATAACTTGCCATCCAATCATGTTAATACAAGAAAGCCTGTGTGTGGCGGGAACATGCCTTTGATTTATTATTGTCACATGTGTTAGCATACAGTGAGAAGTATTGTGCGCACTAGGCACCCAAAGCATACCATTCATAGAGAAAGAAAGGGGAGGATGCAGAATGTAGCGTTACAATCAGAGCAGAGAATGAGAGTTGGAAGATATGCTGGGAAAGCTTGCGAGAAGTCCCCACACTTTAGTGCCATCTTGAAAAAGTACAACCTCACCTATAGTTTAAAAGTGAGGGCATGAAGACACATCTTGTGGATGGATTTCTGGATGCCTTAATTAATTGCTTTGTGTTGATTATGTGCATGGCTGCTGGGCTACAGTTTTGGATATCTGCACTTTTATAAAATATACATATTAGTAGATATCCCTTGGCATTGCATGAGGGGAGTTAAGATTATGTGTAATTTTAGATTAAGTGAGGTTAGAGAACAGAGCATGTAGACATAAATTGTTTTCATTTTAAAGTTATAGATTCTCTCGTTTTTATATTTCTGTTATAAATTCCAATATTAATATTTGTAATTGAAGTTGCCGGTGTAAATTCTTTAATTATACCCTTCTGTCAATGACGTCACTGCAATAGTACCACTGACAGATGGTTGAAAATACAACTTTATAACACACAGTTTCCCATTACAAATGTGAATATAGGAATTTGTAGAGAATAAAGTGAACCGCTGATGAAGGAAGATGTAAGATTCTCTGCAGTTATTGACAGTAAGGTTCTTAGAAATTAATCTGTCACGGGTTTGAGCATTGCTGGCTAGGCCAGCATTTGTTGCCCATCCCTAATTGCCCTCGAGAAGGTGGTGGTGATCCATGTTTTTGAACTGCTGCAGTCCAACTGGTGTAGGTTCACCCACAGCACTGTTAGGGAGGGAGCTCAAGGACTCAGTGACAGTGACGGAACAGTGATAGAGTTCCAAGTCGGGATGCTGTATGGCTTATCATTGCATTCTTATCAGATTAAGGTGCAACAGACTCCGATTTATTCTTTTTCTGATTTGTTACCGATTCTGACCTGTGGCTGGCTATCTCCTTCCACATGAGCAGCACTGCCCTTTTCCAATTCCTCTGAGCTGAAATCTGATCCTGGTCAGTACTTGTAGATCTGACAAACAGATTAGAACGGTAACTACACTGCAAAAAAAACATTCATTACAACGCGAGTGAACATACCTGGCATTATGTATTATGATTCCAATTGATGTTACAACTGGATGTGAAGATTCCAGAATGGAACCCTGGCTCAAATGGCCGTAACCTTTACATTTTTTTATAAGAAAACGAGGATGAACAGGATTGCTAATTAGTTTTTAAGCAAGAAAATAATATTAATCATGAAAAGTTTTGATTATGGTACAACACTACTTTACTCCCCCGAGGTTCACAGATGTATATAATTTCAAAACTAACACCCCACTCTGCCGATTGTCTGTGGCTGTTTCTCAAAGATTGATGCCACATGAGAGTTTCCAAACTCCATTCCCCAAAACGACGTACGTTAATATCTTCTTTCCAACAGTGCTTTCCATCAGCTGCTGGCATTAAAAAAAAAATCAACCCAAAGTTTTCCAAACAAAGGTTCCACTTTTAACAAGGAATCCAGCATCCGGGTTTTAACATAGAACATAGAACACTACAGCACAAACAGGCCCTTCGGCCCACAAGTTGTGCCGAACACATCAAAACCTACCCAGCCATAGACCTATCTATAACCCCCAATCCCATTGGATCCCATATACTCATCCAGAAGTCTTTTAAAAGACCCCAGCGAGTTCGCCTCGACCACCACCGATGGCAGCCGATTCCATTCACTCACCACCCTCTGAGTGAAAAACTTTCCCCTAGCATCCCCTCTGTACTTGCTTCCCTGCACCTTAAATCTGTGCCCTCTCGTCGCGACCATTTCAGCCCTGGGAAATAGTCTCTGAGAGTCCACCCTATCTATTCCTCTCAACATCTTGTAAACCTCTATCAGGTCGCCTCTCAACCTTCGTCTCTCCAGGGAGAACAGTCCCAGCTCCCTCAACCTGTCTTCATAAGGCATGCCTCCCAATCCAGGCAACATCCTTGTAAATCTCCTCTGCACCCTTTCAATAGCTTCCATGTCCTTCCTATAGTGAGGCGACCAGAACTGCGCACAGTACTCCAAGTGTGGTCTGACAAGGGTCCTATAAAGCTGCAGCATTACCTCCTGACTCCTGAACTCAATCCCTCGATGAATGAAGGCCAGTACACCGTAAGCTTTCTTAACCACATCCTCCACCTGGGAGGCCGATTTGAGAGTCTTATGGACCCGGACCCCAAGATCCCTCTGCTCTTCCACACAGCTAAGACTCCTACCTTTGATAGTGTACTCATTCATCCCGTTGGATCTGCCAGAATGGACCACAACACATTTATCTGCGTTGAAGTCCATCTGCCACTTCTCCGCCCAGTCTTGCATCCTGTCGATGTCCTGCTGCAACTTCTGACATCCCTCCAGACCATCCACAACACCACCGACCTTCGTGTCATCGGCGAACTTACTCACCCATCCCTCCACTTCCTCATCCAGGTCATTTATGAAAATGACAAACAGCAAGGGTCCTAGAACAGATCCCTGGGGCACTCCACTGGTGACCGACCTCCATGCAGAAAAAGAGCCATCCACAACCACCCTCTGCCTTCTGCAGGCAAGCCAGTTCTGGATCCACAAGGCCAAAGCCCCTTGGATCCCATGGCCTCTCACCTTCTCAAGAAGTCTTGCATGTGGGACCTTGTCAAATGCCTTGCTGAAGTCCATGTACACCACGTCCACTGCTCTTCCTTCGTCAATGTGTTCAGTCACATTTTCGAAGAACTCAATTAAGCTCGTAAGGCACGACCTGCCTTTTACAAAACCATGCTGACTATTTCTAATCAACCTAAACTTCTCCAAATGCTCGTAAATCTTGTCCCTCAGAAGCCTCTCCATCAGCTTACCAACCACTGAGGTCAGACTCACCGGTCGGTAATTTCCAGGACTATCCCTGTTCCCTTTCTTGAAAATAGGGACCACATCCGCAATCCTCCAATCCTCCGGAACCTCTCCCATCTCCATTGACGACGCAAAGATCATCGCCAGGGGCTCTGCAATGACATCCCTCACCTCCCACAATAACCTGGGGTACATCCCATCTGGTCCCGGAGACTTGTCTATCTTGATAGCATTTAAAAGTTCTAACACATCCGCTTCCTTAATATCTACATACTCAATCTTTTCAGTCTGCCGCAAACTTGTAGTGCATCCTCCCAGATCACTTTCCACCGTGAATACTGAGGCAAAGTACTCATTAAGCACCTCTGCCATTTCTTCCGGTTCCATACAGACTTTTCCCCCTTCACCTTTTATAGGTCCTATCCCTTCTCTTCTCATCCTTTTACTTTTCACATATTTGTAGAAAGCCTTGGGATTCTCCTTAATCCTACCAGCCAAGGCCTTCTCATGACCCCTTCTGGCTCTCCTAATTTCCTTTTTAAGCTCTCTTCTATAAGCCTTATACTTCTCTAGATCCCCAACATCTCCTAGCTCTTTGAACCTTTTATACACCTTTCTTTTCTTCCTGACTAGGTTCACCACAGCCTTCGTGCACCACGGTTCCCTCGACCTACCAAAACCTCCTTGTCTCACCGGAACGTTGTCGTGCAAAGCTCCAGACAAGCATTCCTTGAATATCTGCCACCTTCCTTCTGTGCTTTTCCCCAAGAACACCTCCTTCCAGTTTATTCGCCCCAACATCTGCCTGATGTCTTCATATTTCCCCTTATTCCAGACAAACACCTTCCTAGCCTGCCTGATCCTATCCTTTTCCAATGCAAGGGTGAAGGAGATAGAATTATGATCTCCATCCCCAAGATGCTCTCCTACCAAGAGATCCATCACCTGTCCTGGTTCATTAGCTAGCACCAGGTCCAGTACAGCCTCTCCTCTCGTAGGCTTGACCACGTGCTGTGTCAGGAAACCCTCCTGAACACACCTAACAAACTCCTCCCCATCCAAACCCCTTACCCTTGGGATATTCCAGTCGATGTTTGGGAAATTGAAGTCTCCCATCACAACAACTCTGTTATTTCTACATCTCTCCAGTATCTGTTTCCCTATCTGCACCTCAACTTCCCTGTCACTATTGGGCGGCCTATAGAATACACCCAGCAACGTCACCGACCCTTTGCTATTCCTAACTTCCACCCACAGAGACTCTGTAGACATTCCCTCCTCGGTATCCACCTTCTCTGCAGCCATGACACTGTCCCTGATCAACAGTGCCACTCCACCACCTCTTTTGCCTCCCTCCCTGTCCTTCCTGAAGGATCTGAATCCCGGGACCTGTAGTACCCAGTCCTATCCCTGAGATATCCAAGTCTCCGTAATGGCCACCACATCACAATCCCAAGCAGCAATCCACGCCCTAAGTTCATCCACCTTATTTACTACACTCCTGGCATTAAAATAGACACACCTCAGCCCCTCAAACTGGACATTTCCCTTCTCCCCCACTCGTCTAACCTGCCTCTCATCCTGCCTAGAGTCCTTCCCTACCTGGGAGCTAACTTCTTTGCTCCCAGTCTCCACATCACTATTCCCTCCCCCTAACCTTTCTAGTTTAAAGTCCTCCCAGTAGCCCTAGCCAGTCTTCCCGCCAAGATATTAGTCCCCCTGGGTTTTCCACTTCTCCTTTCAAGTTTCTTAGCAACATAGATGATATTACCAGGAGGAGGCCATTCAGCCCTTTGAACCTGCTCCACCATTCATCATGATCATGGCTGATCATCCAACTCAATAACCTTATCCTGCTTTCTCCCTATAATCTTTGGTCCCATTCATCCCAATCTAGCACAGGACGGCACGGTAGCACAGTGTTGAGCACTGCTGCTTCACAGCTCCAGGGACTTGGGTTCGATTCCCAGCTTGGGTCACTGTCTGTGTGGAGTTTGCACATTCTCCTCGTGTCTGCGTGGGTTTCCTCTGGGTGTTCCGGTTTTCTCCCATAGTCCAAAGATGTGCGGGTTAAGTTGATTGGCCATGCTAAAATTGCCCCTTAGTGCTCTGGGATGTGTAGATTCGAGGGATTAGCGTGTAAATGTATAGGGATATGGGGGATAGGGCTTGGGTGGGATTGTGGTCAGTGCAGACTCAATTGGCCGATGGGCCTGTTTCTGCACTGTAGGATTCTATGTTCTAGCTGCCTCTTGAATGCATTCAATGTTTTGGTGGTAATGAATTTATACAGGCTGACCACTCTTTGGGTGAAGAAATGTCTTCTGACCTCTGTCCTAAATGGTCTACCCTGAATCCTCAGATTCTGGACATCCTACCATCGGGAAAATCCTCCCTGCATCTAACCTGTCTAGTTTTCTTTGAATTTTATAGTCTCTACAAGATTATCCCCTCATTCGTCTGAACTCCAGCAAAAACAATCTTAAACTAGTCAATCTTTCCTCAAACATCAGTCCCATCATTCCCAAAATCAGCAAGAGCAAGACCATCCTTCCTCAGAAAAGGAGATCAAACTGCACACAATAATCCAGATGTAGCCTCAACAAGGCTCTGTATAATTGCACCTTATTGAATGGCGGGGCAGGCTTGAAGGGCTAAATGGCCTACTCCTGCTCCTATTTCTTATACTCTTATGCTCTTTGGCCCTCCAAGCCTGCACTGGCCATATTGCCCGATTTAATTAAAACCACCTACCCTTCTGGGGACCATATCCTTCAATGCTCTGACCAATGAAACCAAGCATGTTGAATGCCTTCTTCATCACCCTATCCACCTGTGACTCCACTTCCAAGGAGTTATGAACCTGTATTCCAAGATTTCTTTGTTCTTTAGCTCTCTCCAATATCCTACCATTAATCGAGTAGGTCCTGCCCTGATTCGATCTACCAAAATGCATTACCTGGCATTCAGCTAAATTAAACTCCATCTGCCATTCATTGGCCTGCTGGCCCAACTGATCAAGTCTATTCAATTAATTTTGTATCCAGCACTTGCAAGAATAATTCTTTAACAAAGAGGGTAATGAGAATCGAATGCATTTCTCAATATAGCTTTCATAAAATAAATAATTTCATTTGTCATTGAGATGCGGGAGACTACTGGTAAGGCATAATTGTATTCTTTAAGATTAAAAAAATTACATGGTTAGTTCTGTAAAAAGTTGCGGCACATTACTAATATATATTTTTATGTCACTTACAGCTGGGAGGATGTGTGACTGCTAGCTGCTGACTCATCCAAAACTAAGAACTGCTGGGAATTGAAGCTAAGGTCACTCTCAGACACTGACAGCTCTATGCCAAACTCTGAAAGGTCAACATCACAAAACTCTTCTTCACTAGCAGCATCCGCCTGAAACTTAAGTCAAAAAGTCACAGCAAATATTACAGCAGGGACTCCTCGCTGAACTTCACATTATTTAAACTTTATATTGTAATCGTACCTCCAGTAGACTTTCTTGCATAGTGCTGTATTCTACTCTAGATAGTTCTGAAATAGGAACATAATAATGCATTTAACTAACTTTGTAACAATCTTAAGTTGAAAATATTCTGCATTAAGCTGAAATTTAATTCCCAGTCAATGTTGAGTACAGTGGGTAGACTGTAATTAGTTTAGTACCTATGAGGGAAAAACAGAGAGTTCGCCTTCTGATGGCTATAGTAAGAGATGCTGAAAATTGTAAGCGTGTAAATATCTCAGAACATAAGGCTTGGTGATGCCATCTAATACTGAAGATCTGCTGCATTCACTGGCAAACCTCACAGTTAAAGATTGTCTCGTTAACTGAGGTATTCTGCATGACCAAACCTCAGAATCAGTGCTTGCAGCAGGTCTCCCCTTTCTTGGGAAACAAAAGATTTTAAAAATGATAAACTGTGATCCAGTGATGCTCCTGGAATTCTGTTTGTGCTGCAAAATCAAATCTTTAAGCTTTGTCCATCAGAGAAAACGCCCAAGGCAGATTTTATCTTTATTACGGAAAGGAATATCAGCGCCCGAGTCAGAGAGAACATCAGGAATTGAGCAACCTCTGCTGACAATGGAAAGAGGTATGAAGGTCAAGGAATGAGATAAAGGTGATGCATTCGACCATTTCCTATTTTAAAATTTTGTATTATTGCTATTGTAGAACAGAACATGCAAACAGAAAAGTACAAATCTTACATCAGTAACTCACCTAACTGTCCATTCTCTGTAATTTCACACTGCTTTTCTATAAGTGGCTCTGTCCTTGTGTAAAGGGAAAGATAACTGCAACCACTATCTAGGCACTATAGAAACAAGGAATGATGATCATGGCATCAGTAAGTATGACAATGTTTGCTATATATAGTGTTTAATCGCATATGCAAATATAGTGCTAATTTTTCCATAACAAACTGAAATTATTACATTTTAATTCGAATTTGATCGGGCTGATATTTGACATCAGCAGAAAGCCAGCACCATACTTAAGAGAAAGGCAAAAGGTTGCGGATACCGGAATCTGAAACAGAAACAGAAAATGCTGAAGAAATTCAGCAGGTCTGACAGTGTCCGTGTAGAGAGAACACAGTCAACGTTTCAAGTAAGGATGACCCTTTGTCAGACACAGGATCATCCTGATTTAAAACGTTGGCTCTATTCTCTCTCTACAGATGCTATCAGATCTGCTGAGTTTCACCAGCATTTTCTGTTTTTGTTCAACGCTTTAAGAGTCTTTCAAACAATATACAGAGGAATCCATTCAGATAGAGTTTGGTTTGTACGACATGGGCTGCACACTTTCTGTTCCCAGGGATGACGTGGAGATGTTGGTGTTGGATGAGAGGAGGTAAAGTAAGAAGTCTCACTCCACCAGGTTAAAGTCCAACAGGTTTATTTGGTAGCACAAGTTTTGGGAGCGTTGCTCTTTCATCAGGCTGAAATAAACCTGTTGGACTATAACCTGGTGTTGTGAAACTTCTTATTGTGTTCCCAGGCCACAGCCCAATTTGCTAAATTCAGACAGTTTAAGCAGTTTGGCATTAGCTACAAAAATGGTATCACTTAAAGTGGAAAATTGTGCAGCTTTGCCTATACAATAAAGAGCAGAACAACTCAAAATCGACCATTTCTCGCTGCCCTCGATCATAAGTGAATGAAGGTGTCATCAATAGGATTATCAAGCACCAGTTACTGTTGAAAAGTTTTGCCAAGACCACTCTGCTTCTTATTACAGCCTGGGTTCAAACATAGACATAAAGAGCTGACTCCTGGAGGTGAGATGAGAATCAAGGCAGCATTTGACCAAATGTGATATCAAGGAGGTTTAGCACAAATAAAGTCAAATAGAAATGGGGGGGAAAATTCTCCACAGGTTCGTCATGCCTAGCACAAAGAAAGATGATTGTGGGAAGGAAGTTAATCATCGCAGCCTTAGGATATGGGCTGTAAGAATTCCTCAATATAGTTCTAGACACAGTCATTTTTACCTGCTTCACTAATATCCTTCCCTCCATCATAGGATTAGAAGTAGCAATGTTTGCTGATGATTGCGCAGCCTGCAATGCCATTCACAACTCTTCAGATAATGAAGCAATCCATGCAGCAAGATGTGAACAACACTCAGGTTTGGGCTGATAAGTGGCAAGCCACACAAATGCCAAACAATGACTATCTCCATCAAAAGAGAATCTAATCATTGGCATTACCATCACTGAATCTTACACTATCCACATCCTGCGGGTTGTGGTGAGATGGTAAGATCACCACTGAACACAGATTTAACTGGACCATCCTCATAAAAACTGTGGCTAGAAAAGTAGGTCAGAGATTCCAAATTCTATGGCAATTAATCTCACCTCCTACTCTCCCAATCCTGACTACCACATATAAAGGCACGTCAGAAGTGTCATGGAATACTTGCCATTTGCCTGGATGAGAAAAACACTCAAGAAGCTCGATCAACATCAAACAGGAATAAGTACCCGCTTGATTAGCAGCTTATTCATCACCTTAAACTTTCTTGCCCTCCACCACTGACATGCCATGTCAGCAATATATACCATCTACAAGAAGCACTGCAGCAATTCACCAGAACCTTCCAAACTCAGGACTTCTACAACTAGAGGAACAAGAGCAGCAGATATATTGGAACACCACCAGCTGCAAGATCTTCTTCATTGCACACCATTCTGACATGGAAACATTTCATCATTCCATCACTGTCAGTGGGTTAAAATCCTGGAATTCTCTTCCTATCACAACACTGGGGATGGAACTCTATCCCATGGAGTGCAGCAGTTCAAGGCAAGTGGTATTAAACCGCCTTCAAGAGGAATTAGGGATTCACAATAAAGTTTTAACTTTATTTATTAGTGTCACAGGTAGGCTTACAACACTGCAATCAAGTCACTGAAAATCCTCTAGTTGCCATGCTCTGGCACCTGTTTGGGTACACTGAGAGAGAATTTAGCATGGCCCATGCATATAACCAGCATGACTGTCAGACGGTGGGAAGAAACCAGAGCACTGACATACCTCAAACAGAGATGAAGAGGAATTTCTTCAGCCAGAGAATCTGTGGAACTCTTTGCCACAGAAGGCTATGGAGCCAGGCCATTGAGTGTCTTTAAGACAGAGATAGATGGGTTCTTGATTAATAAGGGGATGAGGGGTTGTAGGGAAAAGGCAGGAGAATGGGGATGAGAAAAATATCAGTCACGATTGAATGTGGAGCTGATTTGATGGGCCAAGTGGCTTAATTCTGCTCCTATGTCTTATGGGCACCTGGAAGAAGCCCACGCAGACACAGGGAGAATGTGCAGACTTTGCACACTGACCCAAGCTGGGAATCAAACATGGGTCCTTGGTGCTGAGGCAGCAGTGTTAACCAGTGTGCCAGTCTGCCACCATGCTGGCTTTGCCAATGATACTCTTACCCTATCAGCAAAAAGAAAATGGAGTTTTGTTGGTGATTTTTGTCATTATTAGGCAAAGTATGTGTAATCTAATTTATATAACAGATCTCGGTTACTCACCGTAGTGCCTATGGAGGGACAATTACTTTATCTCAATATCAGAGAGATGAAAATAAGCACTCAAACCATCAGAGAAAGCTGTCATCAAGCAACATTCCTTTCAAACCCAAGCATTTCATGACATTTCTTTTCAACTAAAATATCCTACCTCAGTTAAATACTTTTGTTCGGAATCCTTTTTTACTGCTTCCACCTGCTCTTCGGAATGCTCTGCACCTTCACAACGTTTTATGTGATCAGCCCCCTCTTGTGCTGAATTTTGATGGACTGCCTTTGCCTCAAATTTTTCCGGAAGGTCATTTTTAATATCATCATTCCTTCCATCCTCAACTAACGATCCATCCAATTCTTCTCCCTCTTCTTTGCATGTATATTCCATTTGCGAGGACTCCTGCTGAATTTCTTCTTGGTGTGTTTCACTTTCGCGTTCATCATCACTGGCAATCTCAGCCTCCACCTCCACAGCCTATGGAATAAAGTATTTACTGTGTATCGTAAATTTAAAAGGAATGGACAAACACCATAATGGTCATTTTTATAATTAAATTTAAAAATGATTATTAAATAATCACATTTAAGGGAACAAAAAAAAAGAAAATCCAAAAGCATTTCCTATAATGAAGCCATTATGTTCACATCTAATCCCTGGCTAACTTAATCTGCAATTTACTTTTAAGTTGCTTTTCATTTTGAATATTTGCACACCTTAAGACAAGGGAAGGTGGTGGTGTAGCAGTATTGTCGCTGGACAAATAATTCAGAGACTCGGTAAATCTCTGGGTTTGAATCCAAATGATGAAATTTGAATTCAGTAAAAATCTGGAATTAAAAGTCTGATGTTGGCCATGAAACCATTGTTGGTCATCATAAAACCCCATCTGGTTCACTAATGTCCTTTAGGGAAGGAAATCTGCTGTCCTTATCTGGTCTGGCCTACGTCTGACTTCAGATCCACAGCAATGTGATTGAATCTCAACTGTCAAGACCAGGGATGGGCAACATATGCTGGCTCAGCCACCAAAGCCTGCATCCTATGAATGATAATAAACTGTCCCTATTTGTGTCAACATTGATAAGGGGTAGCTGTCAGCTGCACAGTAAGGCTCTTTTTACTACTAAACTTAATGCCTTTGTGCATCTTACTCCCCATCACATCATGATGACGTCTCTTACACACCAGCTACTCCTGTGGTTTCTGAGTGAGCGCTAATTTGCAGTCATACACAATTGAATACTATGGAATGTATCCACCACGATAGTCCAATTTAGTTTCAACTGGTATTTAGGATCCAGAGGATTGTACATCCATGAAAAAACCCATTTGACTATATTTAAAGCACAACTCAAAATACACTGCCACTTGCTTTGCAATATGTTGCATCCTTTATTTATGTCGAATAGTTACCTAGAATCATATATGAAAGTTTACATTTTATACAGTCATAGAATCCCTATAGTATAGGAGCTGCCATTCGACCCATTGAGCCTGCCCTGACAACTATCCCACTCTATCCCCATAACCTCACATATTTACCCTGCTAATCCACTTGAAACCAGGATCAATTTACCAAATCAATCTAAGCTGCACATCTTTGGGTTGTGGGAGGAAACCGGAGCACCCGGAGGAAACCCGTGGGGACACAGTGCAAACTCCACACAAACTGTGACCCAAGCCAGAAATTAAACCCAGGTCCTTGGCACTGTGAGGTATAGTATTCAATAAATTACGTAACAGAAAATCTTTCATATTCAGCAAAACTTGTGACAAAAAGTTACCTATTCTGGACAGTTCACTTATCCTAACAACTTCTATTTTGTTTTTTTTTGAGAGTTATCTTTTACATGCAGTTGACATTGAAGGGAAGTTTAAAAAAAACCAAACATTATTACAAACTCATAAGACGTCCCCAACTACTCATCTTGTTTTTGAGTGTGCTATTGGAATTCTCTCACACATCAGGGAGTTAGGGCAACTTAACATAATTCAAATCATTTTCCAAACTGTGAAAGGATATGGCAATTACTTAAAATCATGAAAGTATTTGCTCCCAGAGCAACAATTAATTTAGCCAGAGGATTTGATAATAGATAACATTGATTCTCCATTCTTTGTTCAATCAAAATAAATAATGTCTTGCTTTTAATTTGCTTTTCAACGTAGTGAAAAGTTCAGTGCATACAATGCAGTTTTCTGCCTCAAACTAATTTTGTAAACAACAGCTGTCTGTCACTAAATCTTAACAATATTCAATAAACAGGAGGCGAGACTGTTAAATATTTTCAAGAGCAACCATCCTGAAGGAGGTCTCAGAAGCAGCTACCATCCCAGTAAAAAGATATTTGAGATTTTCAAATTCATTTTTTGCTAGACTACGAGCACATTTAAAAAAACATCATTAAGCTAATCTTGATTACAATGTTTGATTATTAGAAAGGCAATTCATTATGTTCTTGACCATTTCATGTCCTTGGTATATAGTCTACATATTATGATCTCATGAATTAAACATTCAATTGACAGAATCTATTCCATTAATGATTTGATGTGATTTATTATTGTCACACGTATTAGTACACAATGAAAAGTATTGTTTCTTTGTGCGCAATACAGCCAAAGCATACCTAGGGAAGAAAAGGACAGTGTGCAAAATTGTAGTGTTTTAATCATAGCCAAGGTGTACAGAAAGATCAGCTTAATGATGTTAGTGTATCTTTGAGAGTTTTTTTAAATTCATGCTCACAGTATTAGGTAATTTCATTGTTGGAAGGAGAAAAACTCCCTGCAGGGAGGCCAAGTGACTGAAGCTTTTCAGCTTTCAATTTTGTAGTGTTAGACACAGTTTTAGAAGCAAGCTGGAATGGAAGTAAGTCTCTTTCACTCTCTGTTTTGTTTTGAAAATTTTACCAGTTAGCTGAAACCAAGGCGGGTGGCTATGCTGCAGTAAAACATTTGTGCTTCGGTGTTTTGGGAAGCCCTGTCTTGTCTTCACATTGTTTAGGTTTCAAGAGCATTGGACTGCAGAATTCAACTAATGGCCTTGATTCCAGTAGCAAGTGGGCATTGGTCTGCACTGTGCTAAACCTGTAAAAAGCAGTCTTTGTTGTCTATGGGTTTGGTTTTAATTGTAACACATAAGAGATATTCATTAAGAGTTATACATTATAGTAGCTGTTTTGTTTCTTGTTTGCAATTGATAAAAGTTCTTGCTAATTTTCTTACTATACATGTTAGCTATATTCTTAAATAAACTTTGTTTGATAAAAGCTCCCTACTGGGTCTTTTGAATCACACCTGAAGTAGATCACATCATGCTTGTTCTAGCCAAATTCAAGATGCAAAATTTATGATTCAGGCAGGCTTCATAAAATACTTTGGCATTTCTGATCTGAACCATAACACACCAAAGTTTTGCACCGAATGGATCAGGAACCAACAGCCCAGGAAAGGACAATGCTTGAAATTTGACACTGTCTATTCCTGCCAGAATCAAACAGAAAATGCTGCATAAACCTAACAACTCTAACAACAACTGTGGAGAGAAACACATTTAATATTTGGAATCAATTGACCCTTCTACAGAACTGACTTTGTTCTGTCATGGTTCATCATTGACCTTAATTTAAAATGGCATTTGATAATTCCTTGGTTTTAAAATTGAGTCACAAGGAAAGTGCTAAGTAGTCATTGTAACATGAAGTGGCACTGCTCAGGTCATCATGAAATATCAAACATTCCTTTTTGGGATGGGTGCAGTCAAACCTTTTGATAGTGAAATATACAATTCCTCAACTAATTCATTTAACCCTTCAATGGAGGTGACAAACTGGAAAGATTAGCCAAATATTTAGCAAGGATGGCAAAACCAGCTTATCTTAGTTGCTTTTACAGGTATGCGCGGAGGCAGACAGGGGGAACAATTGCCATCTTAAAGAACATAGGGGGTCTATCTGAGAGGTATGTAAATTGATACAATTCACAGAATTCATAATATCACTTGTCAACTTAAGATTTGTTTTTGAACGAGAAGGAAACATAGAACATAGAACATTACAGCACAGAACAGGCCCTTCAGCCTTCGATGTTGCGCCGACCAATATAAAAAGCAATGACCCTCCAAACTAAACCATTCCCTTCTCTTCCATATACTTATCAACTAACCTCTTAAACGCCACCAAACTTGGCGCATCTACAACTGCTGAAGGCAGGGCATTCCACTCCCGAACCACCCTTTGGGTAAAGAACCTACCTCTGATATCCGTCCTATAACTATCACCCCTTAATTAAAGCTGTGTCCCCTCGTGCTAGCTTTCTCCATCCTAGGAAAAAGGCTATCACTGTCCACCCTATCTAAACCTCTAATCATCTTATATGTTTCGATTAGGTCCCCTCTTAGCCGCCTCCTTTCTAACGAAAACAACCTCAAATCCCTCAGCCTCTCTTCATAAGACCTGCCCTCCATACCAGGCAACATCCTGGTAAACCTCCTCTGTACCCTCTCCAATGCCTCCACATCTTTCTTATAATGTGGGGACCAGAACTGCACACAATACTCCAAGTGCAGCCGCACTAGAGTTTTGTACAGTTGCAACATGACGTCGCAGCTCCGAAATTCAATACCCCTACCAATAAAAGCTAAGACTCCATATGCCTTCTTAACAACCTTATCGACTTGACTGCCTACTTTCAGGGATCTATGCACAAATACACCAAGATCCTCTGTTCATCAACACTATTAAGAATCCTACCATTAGCCCTATACTCTACACATTTATTATTCCTGCCAAAGTGCATTACCTCACACTTTTCCACATTAAACTCCATTTGCCACCTCTCGGCCCAGCTCTGCAACTTGTCCAAGTCTCTCTGCAAACTATAACACCCCTCTTCACTATCTACCACTCCACCGACTTTAGTGTCATCTGCAAATTTACTAATCCATCCTTCAATACCCTCATCCAGATCATTTATAAAAATTACAAACAGCAGGGGCCCCAAAACAGACCCCTGAGGTACACCACTGGAAACAGTACGAGAAATTTCTATATGTAAGGAATAGCAGGCACAGAATTGCTTGGTGCCACCGTCATGGAAAGAATCAATAGAAAAATATGAAATAAAGAATATTAAAATGTATTTTAATAGAAAAATTCATTTAGTGAAAGTTAAATGGCTATCACACAAATAGAATGATGTCCCCTTCAACAGTGAACTTTGTCAAGCCAAGAAGCGACAGCAACAATAAGGCTTAACAGCCACCTTAATAGGATTGCATTGGCTATAAGGCAGGATGATGGTTCAATAATGTAAGATTTTTCAAAAGTTCTACCTGACATGATATCAAAATTAGTCACTATCACCCATGCTGGGAGTGATAGATTACTCTGCATTTAGTTGCTATTATTCAAGATTTTTCCTTTTGATTTGGAAATCACATCTCATTTCCTAATCACACTCATTTTATATTGAATTTGAAATAATCTCACTGAGCACACAATGATGCTCTAAGCAATGTTAGTGTACATTGTACTGCCAAAGTTAGTGTGCAATCTAAGTCACACTGGTAATGCTCATTCTGGAAAATATAAAGCTGAAAAGCAAAGGAGAAAGAATGTGTATGTCCTTTTACAACCTTAGGATATCCAAAAGTATTTTATAGCCAATGAGATGTTTGAATCTAGTCATTGTTGCAATGTCAGAAACATAGCAACTAACTTGCACAAAGCAAGCTCTCATTAACAGCAATGCAATCTAATCCAATCTGATTTGGATTAGATGTCCAAATCATCTGTGTTTAAGTTGGTCAAGGGATGGACATTGGACATCAAGAAGAACTTGTGAAGTAGTATCATGCGATGTTTTAGGTCTAAATGTTTGTTAATCACAAGTAGCCTAACATTAACACTGTATTTTGTTTAGTGTGAAACTCCCCCAGTTACCACACTCTGGCGCCTGTCCGGGTACACTGAGGCAGCAGCGCTAACCATAGTGCCACCGAGACGCCCTACCTGAGGGAGATGAGGAGATAATTTAATGCCTTGTCTGAGAGTTGGCATACCTCCAACAGTGCAGCATTCCTCAACACTGGACTGGAATGTCAGTCTGGATGGTGCTTTCAAGTCTCCTAGAAATCACAAACTTCCGATTCAGAGGTTAGAGTGTTACCAACTGAGCTGCAGCTGGCAGTAACAGCCCGCAAACACAAAGTTTTCAATTTGATATAGGGAGGATGAGAAGAAATGGTATTTTAGAGAAGTTATGACACAAGGTGTAACCACGCAACACCATTATGTGAAAAACACCATGGGGAAAGGGTATAGCAGCATGTCCTTCATTTATTTGTTATATATTTTGTTAAATCATCAGTCATCACATCTGACAATAGTCACAATTACTGCAGTAACTGTGCTACAATTAAAAAATACATTAATATAAATAGTTGAAGATTTTAGATAAATCTGCAGGTACTGGTACGTGAATTGGATTTACCTTCTAATTCCTGGAATCATAAAAGTAAAATGTTTGTAATTACCTTTACTTTTATTTGAACTTCTTTTGGTGGACTCAGTTCAATATAGAGTAAAACACTGTTATGTTGTGGTGAAAACAACAGAAGTCAAATTCTCCTGTAATGTTTCTTTTGGTGATTGTGTTTGAGGTGAGTGACACATATGCTACCTAAACATTGACCCAAATTTGGCAGCTGATGTCAGCATCAAAAACACTCAGGTAGCCATAATGTATGCCAACAGCAGAATAAGGGTTCCTAAACTCTTCTCCAACAATCCCAACTTCAAAAGTGTATTTATTACTATCCTAATCTGATACACCAAATACCTAGTTGATATTGTCCGTTTTAAGAGTATTATATAGAATTTAGTATTGTGCAACATTGAGTTTAAATTGGATCTTCATAGTCAGAGATACCCCAGCTTAATCTGACCAGACTAAAAATACTATACTACTCAGTCTTCATGAATTCAAATTTGAGCTGTTTGGTGGTAACTGTTCTATTTTAATCATACATTCTTTAATTATGTTTTACTTTCAAACTTAGAAGACAAAAAGCTGTAACTTGATTACGAACAGGTATTGCTGCATCTATTGTATTCTATGCTCTTGTGACACAACCTACTTACTGAAGTTATTTTAAGACTGGATTTCCAAAAAAACACTCAATAAGGTACCACACAAAAGGCTACTTAAGAGCCCGTGGTTACATTAACATTAGCGTGGATAGAGGATTGGCTAATTGATAGTAGACAGAGTTGGGATAAGAGGGGCATTTTCAGAACGATAACCTGTGACTACTGGTGTGCCATGATGCAGAGAATCTGGCGTTGGACTGGGGTAAACACAGTAAGAAGTCTCACAACACCAGGTTAAAGTCCAACCAGTTGATTTGATAGTAATCCCACAAGCTTTTGAAAACGATGTTCCACACACCTGACAAATGAACACCGTTTCCAAGTAATATTAATGACTTGGACAAGGAAAGTGAATGTACTATTGCCAAATTTATTGTCCACTGCAACAGATGGGTCTGGGGTCCTTGCGCATAAATCACAAAAAGTAAGCATGCAAGTTCAGCAGGTAATTGAGAAGGCAAATGAAATGTTGACTTTAATTTCAAAGGGAATTGAGTATAAAAGTTGGGAAGTCTTGTAAGACCCTACAAAGTATTAATTAGAGCACACTTGGATTACTGTGAATAATTTTGGTCTCCCTTTCTAAAAGATATACTGGCGTTGGAAGCAGTTCATAGAAGGTTGGAGAGGTTGATCCCAGATTTGGAGCAATTTTCCTATGAGGACGGGTTAAGTAGGTTGGACCTGTACTCATTGGAGTTTAGAAGAATGAGAGGTGACCTTATTGAGACATTCAGGATTCTCAGGAGGCTTGACAGAGTAGTGGGTGTCTTGTTGGAGAGTATAGGACCATAGGGCATAATCTTAGAGTAAGGGGGTCACCCATTTAAGACAAAGATTAGGAGAAATTAGAAGGCAATGAATCTGTGGAATTCTTTACCACACTGAACTCTAGAGGCTGGCTCATTAAGTATATTCAAAGCTGAAATAGATTTTTAAACAGTAAAGAAATCAAACATTATGAGGATAAGATGTGAAAGTGAAGCTGAAAGGTGGGATAGACTCAATGGGCCAAATAGCCTTTTGTTCTTACATCTTATTGTCTTCTTAAGAGAGGGCTGAGTGTGCTCAGACCAGTTCAAAGTTTCAGATGTTCACGCATATTATATAAAACAAAGACACCTGCCAAAGACAGGACCATTGCAAAGACAATTCAACAAAAAAACCCTTCTATTTAAAAGCTGCCCTTGATAATCAAATAAAAACATTTAAGCATTGTGTATACAAAATATACACCGTAAATGAACAGAAATGCTACTTTCATCAAGGCAGGCACACTTACTAATGCTGGTTAAAATGATGAATGTCCTATCTCTCATTGGTATTAACCAAAATTCATTGTAATTTAATTCTCTGAAGCCAATCGGGTTGTCAGAGTAATTTTATTAAGCACGTACATTGTTCGCAGAACAAAATCTGTACACTAAAAACAAGGCTGTACAATACAAACAATTCTCTTCAATGCTACTGAAGAAAGTACAACTTCATTGATCTTTGCAGAGTGCTGAATATTTCACATGATCAGGTCCCATAGCTTATAACATACGATCATTTCTTCATTTTCATATCTGCTTCAATGGCACAGCGGCGTCCTCTTGTACCACCATCCTAACAGAAAAAAAATTATTCTTTTTCAATGCCTAGTAGGGAATTATTCAGCATTTATATTCACAGAACTTATTACATTCCAGAAAACTACATTTTATGAGGCAGAACTACATTTTATGCTTTAGTGAAAGAACAAAAAAAAGGAATTAAACAAAACATTAATTGGCCCAAATAGTTTTCATCATGCTGTTTATTTTGCAATGCATAGCAACTGAATTAAAAAGTTATGCTATATTTATAAATGAAGGTAAAAATATTTTTGTATAACAAAGATTCACGCACAGTATTAGGGTAATAATTCTGGAAGGAATAATGGAAATGAATACCATATTGAAATTAATTAATTCAAGGCAGACAATCTGATATTTAACAACTTTAGCAAGATAAAGACTACCTGAAGAATATTGAAGGACTGTTGAAGTTTCAACATCAGACAAGGGCGCTTAATGTGGAAAATTCTCCTAATTGCTTTCTAATAACCAGCATCAATACATTGCATCCTCATTTAAAAATAACTCAAACTGGATACATTCCACTTACCTGAAAGCAGCAATTAACTGCTTTGTGGAAATTGTAAACAGTATTTTGTCATCAGCTGATGTCACAGCACTTACTGTTGCTGGCTCAAATATATGGGGAAACTAAAAATGTCAATACAGGATAGCTCTTAAAAATAAATTTCATTCAAATTTGAAAGAAGCATCTTTTTAAACCAGTGATTGAATAAAATAGAAATTTGAGTTAAATTACCATCATGCAATCACTGAAATAAAGATAAATTCAGAACACACAAAACTTCTAGACATCCATGTATTTCATCACAGCTGATGACAAAAACCTCTCGAAAGCAGTTAACTTCTGCAACCAGGTAAGAGGAAAACACCCACTCTGAAACTTCTGTGTAGACGAAATGATAAAAATGAATTAGTGTTAGGAACTGAATGTTGGAATTGTGTTCCTTGCATTTAATAGAAAATTATGTTGTAACACAAAAAGATTTTATTTGACATTAAATTGCTGACAGTTGAGATCGAGAAAAAGGGAACTATGTGATTGTACGTAACACTCGTATTAGTAATAATCCTAATGTGAGTGATTTATTTGTCCACTGAAACGTTCATTCCGTAGATAGGCAAGGGTCAATATTTGCAAAAACGGGCTGCATGTGGGGGATTGAAATATAGTCACAAATATACTTGGGGAAAATACATTATGGAAAATGTCCAGAAAAATCCAGGAATATAAGTCACTGTTTAAACCAGGCCCCTACACAAAACTCAAGACAAGATGACTCATACTTGGATTTTAAGCTAGTTGGAGTTTAAGCACAAAATGGGGCTACTGAATCTCGTGCTATATGCATGACCTGTTAGCAAAATATTTGTCTGAATCATGCATGAAGCTTTTGAATAGTTAGATGTCCTTATGGAATGGACAGCAATGAAACTGGTTCATGGATCTTTCAATGAACTGACACCATTATTTTTTGAGTGACCTAAAATTTAAAAGGTCTCCCTAATACTCAAGGATATATTTCCCTACAGGTCCAAATAATTCTAAATACTGTCACTTGCTCAGATCATGAGTATCATCTTCACGGTGACGCAGTGATTAGCGCTGCTTCCTCACAGCGTCAGGAATCAAGATTCAATTCCAAACTGGGTCACTGTCTGTGTGGAGCTTGCACGTTCTCCCTATGCAGGTTTTCTCCAAGTGCCCCAGTTTCCTCCACAGTTCAAAAATGTGCAGGTTAAGTGGATTGGTCATGCTAAATTAACCCTAGTGTCAGGGGATTGACAGGGTAAAACATATGGGGTTGCTGGACTAGAGCCTGGGTGGGAAGTGGTTGGTGCAGACTCGATGGGCCAAATGGCCTCCTTCTGTACTGTAAGGGTTCTAGGATTCACATATAAGACAAGTTAATTTTACTTTAGTCTGGAAATCTGCATGCAAGATATAATACAAATACTGCAGCAACATGGTAGCACAGTGGTCAGCACTGCTGCTTCACAGTGCCAGGGACCTGGGTTTGATTCCTGGCTTGGGTCACTATCAGTGTGGAGTTTACACATTCTCCTCATGTCTGCGTGGGTTTCCTCCGGGTGTTCCAGTTTCCTCTCAGTCCAAAGAGGTGTGGGTTAGGTGGACTGGCCATGTTAAAATTGCCCCTTAGTGTCCTGTGATGTGTAGTTTAGAGGGATTAGTGGGTAAAATATGTAGGGATATGGGGATAGAGCCTGGGTGGGATTGTGGTCGGTGCAGATGCGATGTGCCGAATGGCCTCTTTCTACACTATAGGGTTTCTATGATATTAACATATTTGATTCAAATCCTCTAGTTCTCCAGAGGGAAATAACTTTCTATGAGAGTGTTGACACCTCAATTAATGAACAAAAGAACTTTAAACAAATATTCAGAGTATAATTTTCTGACTTCAATTATTGGTCAGCCCATCCTTTCTCCCTGGCTGCCTGAGCAAACTACAAGAGACATTTCTCCAAGGGAGAAATACAAGTAATGAAATTTAAATATAACATTTCTTTCATTGCACGTCCCCCGCCCTCCCTGCTAAAAATATATTTAAACACTCTTCCAAAAAAATGGCATATCGACAGATAAAGGTCCAGAAATGATCATTTTAATTAAATTACTCCTCTGAACAGCGTGTCTCATCTGATCAACACTCTAATCTATTTCCCTTCTTGGACATAGCGGGAGAAAAGTTAATTCCCATAGAGCCAGAATTACATACTCTAATGCTGATCATCAAGGGACCAAAGGTACTAATGCTTCTTTAAGTAGCATAGCTGGTGCGATTGTCTTTTTAATAATATAAAATGCTGCTGTTCGTTTACTTAATTGAAATTCCTCTTATAAACCCACTAGCTGACTAATTCACAATTCAGTTTCAGTAATAGCATTTCATCTAATTGAGGGGGCATTAATTTTATTGAAAAATAAAAATGAAAAAGCACAATAATCATAATGAGGAAAACAAAACCTGCATCATGTAGTGTTGTCTTGTGAAAATAGCCAGCTTTTTTTCAGAGATTTGCCTTTGCTTCCTTCTGTGCAAGATGGCAACATGCAAGACAAATGGGTTGCTTCAAGGACAGCTTTCCAAAGATGTAATATTTTGCTAAATTCTACAGGATGTAATAAATCACAGCAGAAAAAACCAAAGGCGCTACAATAGTGGTTCCCAAACTGGTTCCCCGAAATATCTCAGCAGGGGCAGGGGTTTTCTGGGGGGGGGGGGGGGGGGGGGGGGGGGGGGGCGCGCGGCGTCTTGGGAAAAATCCCGTAAATGACAGACATAGACCAAACTAAATCTCAATTGTCAATTTGAGTTGTAGTCTGTCACTCAGGATGGTGAATGTCCAAAACAGTCAATGCAGTACATGGACCATCCTGATTAAGAGGCTATTTGGTCAATGAATTGTTGTTTTGAATGGCAACAATGATTGGCCCAGTAAAATATGCCTTGTCTCATGAAAGGGCTTGGAATTGGTGATGGCGTGCTGTGATTTCTGGTTGATTTAGCGTTGTGTTTTGCCTGTGCCTGTAGGAGTGCAACTGTCTCAATGTTAATTTCATTGTTTTTGGTATTTCCTTTCCCCTTCTGATCTCGACTAAAATCCTGACGGTAAGATGAGAATATTTGACTGCCCTCAGGTAAGGGGGAAAATCCTAGGAAAATATTTATTTTTAGGAGGAGGGGACTGGTTCATGAGATTTGGCATTTTCATGAAAGGGATGTTAATGTTTAGGAACCAAGATTTAGAGTGATACCATCTTATCCAGAAGTCACTACAGATTAGTCAAAGAATTGAGTTAGTTGAATGAAAACCAGGCTTTCCAACAAAACAGTAGCACATGGTTTAAGACACTTCCTGAATTATTCATAAATATCAATGAATCCTGCCAGTTCCCTCAAATGGCATTTGTGAAATGATGAAAGATGGGACCTGAGGTAAGGCTGTTCAGAATTCATTGAGCAGCATCCTACAGTGTGGGAAGCATCACCTACCTGTTCTGTTGTAGAGCCCTATCAGAGCGAAGGCAGACTGCATGCCGATGCTCCTAATCGCTGGATCCTGAGCATTTTAGGTCACGTGTAACTTTAGCAGTGGAACATGTCATTGCCTTAAACTGTCCTTCACTAGATCTGGAAGCTTTCTTTCATTGGTTTACATCTCTCTGCCTTCTCGAAAATCCTGGCACACAGCATTACGAACGCCTTATTCCCTATATTTCTTTTCACATGCATAGGAAAAATATTGTGGTTGAAGTTTCTCTTTATGAGTCCATATCTAAACTGAAAGATCTTCCTCCAGACAGCATCTAACTGATATCAGCTCATTGGATACAACCAGTTTTGAACTGGCAGTGACTTCATAGCAGTCAATAGTATCTGTTGCGTCTGATCAATAGTCAACGCCACATTTTAATATGGTATTTGTATAACAATGAAATACCAGACATTACTGAACCTAATGAAACAAACTGGGACAATCTCATCAAAACATACTTTCATAGAGAAAAACAGTTACAATTTTGACCAGCTATGAACCACAGTATTTACTACAGAATGAGCATTATAATCTGGGTTAACATTCAGGACAGAACATTCACTTCCAGATTTTGAGATCTCCTACAATGAGTTATTATCCACATTCTGCATTAATACTTACAAAGAGAGAGAGAAGAAAGGCAGGAGAGCCCATGGGGACACTGTCCTGTTAAAGGACAAACAAAAAAAAAACACCAAATCAGATTCAACCTGAGGAAGCATATTAAAACAAAAACAGCTGCACTCTCTCTGAAGGCATCAGCCTGGATTTCCATTCGTTGGTATTTCAATGCTAGTCGTAATCCATTTGGTTGTATCGTTTACTACTTGGTTACAAATTGATCAGAAACTCCAAGCTTTTTGTATGTCACTAACAAGGGATGAGGGGATTCCTGAAACATCTACAAACAATGTCAATTGGGAGGTAAACCACCAGTTTTGTATATGTGACTGAAAAAGAATTATATTTGCACAACCATATTAGCAACCAACGTTAAAAACTTCTATGGTTATATCTCTGGGGTCAGATTCTAGACTTTATCTACTAGTATCATAGTTTTAGGATGGCCAGCAGTAATGGGGATACCTACATTTGCATTCAAAAATATAAGCCAAGTGTAAAGATAAGAGCAAATTACTGTGGATGCTAGAATCTGAAACAAAAACAGAAAATGCTGGAAAATCTCAGCATCTCTGACAGCATCTATGGACAGAGAATAGAGCCAATGTTGAGTCTGGATGATCTTTGGTCAGTCTGACAAAGCGTCATCCAAACTCAAAGCATTAGCAAGTGCAATACAATACAATGGTTTGGGGCATTTTTGAACCTGGGCTCATCTGGTCACCTTTAATACTTAATTAAATAATAATGCTAACAATAATATTAACATTACAAGATCAACTCTGAGCAAAGCAGTTGGTTTTCCTCATCCGAATGCCAAAGGTTTACTGAACTAGAACGCAAGAACTAGGAGCAGGAGTAGGCCATCTGCCCCTCGAACCTGCTCTGCCATTCAATAAGGTCATGGTTGACCTTTTCGCGGACTCAGCTCCACTTACCTGACCACTCACCCCATAACCCTTAATTCTTGTCACCAAAAACACTGCTGCAAAACTTTTCTGTTGATCATGACACATTAAAATACAAAGATTGACCTGCTCACATCTCAGATCTGCTTAAGTCAATTTGAAAACTCTGTATTTTTGGTTACTGGAAAACTGGTCTTTAAAAAAAATCAGCGTTCAGCTAATGAAAGCTTTACTGTGTAAATTTAATCCCGAAGGTAAATTAGAATGCCACACGTGGAAACAAATTGAGATAGGTTATGGAATATGAAAGGAAATGCCAATGTAAATGCTGAAGCCAGAAGTCAAAACAGTGTTGGATAATGGTAAATACTTCCCTGGAGTAATAAATTATAGTTTATTTCTTGCCCAGGTATAAAAAAATTAAAGGCAAACTTTAATTTCAAACCAGGATTACCTTTACAGGCTGACGTAGTGGTTATGGTTAAGTTGGGGATTTCCTAATAAAGGTGAAATCCAATTAATTTATTACAATGTCTGCTATTTAATAGCTATTTTTTAAAAACAGGTTCCACTATTTAACACACTGAACTAACAGAAATTATAGCTCTAGCTTTCTATAAAATATTGGTGTGGGGAAAGTTTTCCCACACAATGGGTGGTGGGTGCCTGGAACACACTGCGAATAGAGGCGGTGGAAAGAGGAATGTTAGCAATGTTCAATATTGATAGACATATGAATGGGAGGCGAACAGTGGGAGAGAAACCGTATATAGGTAATAAATAGTGGATCTAAATAAGGACTAGGAATTGATGCAAGTGCGGTGGGCCGAATGACATGTTCTTGTGCTGTATTGTGCTTTGTCCTTTGGTGTTTCAGGCATACACTGACCTTTTCTGCAGCATCCTGCTTTCGGGTTGACTCACGCCCACGCAGACTCTTAGCACTGATTCCAGATTCCGATGTTTGCATTATTAACTGCGTGGCTAGGAATTGCTAAACGGGCAGAGAAAAAAAAAATATCAGGGAGAAAGATAAACCTAAACAGCAGCAATATCGCAAAAGTTCTTGAAGCATAATTGTGTCATTATTTAAGACTAAAGACATGCTGGTTAGATACATTGACCCGAATAGGCGTCGGACTGTGGCGACTAGGGAATTTCACAGTAACTTTGCCGCAGTATTAATGTAAGCCTTACTTGTGACTATAAATAATTTTATTAGTCACAAATTTTAACTTTAACTATTTTTCCCCAAATAGGGAAAGATAAAGAATTTTTGGAGTTCTTGACTCCAACACCCACTGCCCCCCCCAAATTAATCATCAAAAAGGGAAGATTTGGAAATTTTACCACAAGTAAAGATTTTTCACATAGTTAAGTAGAGAAAATTAGAGATTAGATATGTGACATTAATTCAGGCAGGCCAAGACATTTGGCCAAGGAAATGCATTTCGAATTGATACAGACATTAAGTAACGTATAGTGACCAAAAACCACATAACTGATGTAAGCAGGTTCAAAATAAATTAGCAAAATTAAAATTAGTGCAAAATGCCTTATATGCACTTACAGAATATGTAAATGTAGTTTACATGCATATATTTACTTCACTATTTACTATCAGTCACTAAAGAAGGTACTCGGAATCATCATAAGATGCTTGCTCACTCCCCTTTTCAATTTACTAATTTACCAGCAAACACACAAATAAGTTGCTATTTGAATATGAGCATCGAGATCACATATAGGGCCAGGGTAAGTTGCAATCTGTCAGTCAGTGCAAACTTAATGGACCAAATGGCAACTTCTTTACTGTAGGGATTTATGTAATTCTAAAATGGTGCATATTATGTATTTTTTGTTTACTAACTGGAAATCTAATTATCCTCATTTGGATTTCCTATTAATCACACCTGCCTATCAGCTGAGGGGTTCATCATTGCTACATGACGCAAGAGTATTTCGTCTGCAGATTGTAATCAGGGTTTACAATATACTGCTCAAATCATTATTAAAAGAATGGTGTTCGGTTTTGATAACACCACTAAAAACATATACAAGTAATGCAATGGTCGTACTGATTCCGGTTGTAAAGACAACGAATTATACAACACTATCACAGAAACTAAAGATGCACACAGCTTAGAAATGTGTGTCAAGATTTGGACCTAACTGCGGTTAGAGTAAAGTGAACATCCAAATGATCCTCCATCACCACCCACCTCCTTCTCTTTATAACTTGACATATTTACTACAACAGAAAGATTTTAAAAAATTACACATGGGCTAATTCATTAACCGTTTGAATGAAATGACATATTTGTAAAATCTTAAAAGTAGCAGATCTACTTGAATTTGTTCCAAGACATCTCGCTGCATTTCTAATGCCATGTGATACACATCATGATCGGAGCTGTTGTACATCACTGCATTCTGGAACATAAGCATAATGTCCCGCTGAAACTCTGCTGTTGTGCGAATTAAACCAGTCTCGATATTTTTCTTTATTGTAGATAAATCCATTGGTCTGTAAAGATGACATGAAACTGTGATTAGTACCAGCAACCTTTTTCTGCTGCCGCTATCTTTATCACTCCCCCATATGATAATTTCCTGTGATGATATTTAATAGTCATTCTTTATACTATGATTAGCCTACAACGAAAGTCTCACTTATATATAATGCTTAACCTTCTAATTGTTCTTGTCATGATATTCTATCAAAAAATGCTGATTATTTTCCCTGTAATTCCATAGCTTCTATAGATATCCATTGCTACAATGCTTCTTGATGGTACATCACCATAGTTCTCGACTGTTAAAAACCTTGCACTGCATAATCAGTTCATCCTCATGTCCCACTGTCCAATAAAGGGTCCCTTGTATGCATTTATAAGATATGTATAAATTGTAGCTCACATGCATATATTTTGTTGAATAGTACATAAAACATAAAAGAATCAATACACATATCTATTGAGACCTTCCTTGGTTTTGTAACTTCACCACTCATGGGCAGATTGACGTACTGCTAAAAAATAAAATCCATGAATTTCAAAAATGATTTACCTACTAGGCAGAATATCACTTCAGAGGATATTTCAATAACACATTACTGAAAAAAATATACAGCATCTCCAAGGAACACACTCATAAAAGTGGTGACTGGCTCAAATCTCCCTTCTCTTTCTCCAGAATCCTCCTCCAAGAGACACCGTAGCAATGAATGTCTGCATTGTACCCACTTCCTGACCAACTCTCCAAAATACCCATGTACTTCAACAGTGTGTGTTCAACTACCCCATTTCAATTTAATGCATAGTTGTTGGTTACTGAATTGTTGACTGCATAAGACTGAAAAGCAAAACTCACTAAAGTAATGTGTACATTAAAGTGATACTTTAAGCTCAAAGGGCAGTTGTAAACTCTGAAATGTTTCCCTTTTTTATAATGCTTCTATTTGCATTAAACGTTACACAAAGTAATGAAAACTTGTCCCAACTTTACATTCCATTATTGGGAGTTTTGTGCTGTGAATTGAATTGAAACTATGAAAGATAATTTCACACATAATCGTTCAGGTCAGGCAAGAGACAACTTTCATCCAATCAAGCTGCGCCAGTCTTGACACAAAAAGATATTCTGTTAACTCACTGCATCAATAAATCCCTCAGTTCATACTCATTATAAGCAAGGACACGTTTAAGACAAAAAAAAATGCAAAGCAGCCATTGTCTAAACGATCGTTCAGTGTTTTTCAGAAACCAGAGCTTAAACAGGAAAAAAACTATAATTGTGATTTCTGTCTGTATGGATCCCTTATTGTTCCATGCATTTCAGCTTCTAATTATAGCCACCTCAATTTTTGACAAGGTAAATTTTTTACAGTGAAAAGGGAGTATTGATCTGCACTACCTCATGCACAATGTTAGATCAAGAGTATAATTTTGAGAGATTCCTTGGCATATCATTTGCTGACCAAGCTTCCATTCAGCACTTCTTTAGACTGGAAATTCAGAAATACAGGGTTGTGCAAATGAGCCAAAGTGCTGCATTCTGATACTCCAATATGCTGCATCATCTTAAACAGCATTATTCTTATGTATCACTATGTTTATATTTATACAGCAAAAATCTATACTGGGTATGTCTACAGAATCCCTACAGTGTGGAAGGAGGCCATTCGGCCCATAGAATCTGCATCAACCATAATCCCATCCAGGCCCTATTCCCTTATGTATAAACAGATACACGTGTGTTTTTCTGATGGCTTTGTAATACATATTGTGCACTAGTAAAGGCTAACTATCTGGATCGAGATTTTTGAAAAAAAATTAACAGCAATGACAAAATCATTACTCTTCATAGAACTTTGATAAATATTTTGCGGTGACAGTTTATAAAATGCTGACAAGAGTGAAATTATTTTATGCTAAAAACATTTGTTACCATGATTTTAGAGATATTTATCATTACAATCTAATTTTTTGGTCGATAACATTGTCATTGAGAATCCCTTTTACAGAAATAGACTCTGTGTATAGTCTTGAAAAGGATAGTGAATAAAATGAGTTTCAATGATTAATAAGCCAATAGCTGAAAAGAAGTATAACAATAAAAAACAGCTTTCCCATCAGTAAACATACAACAAATAACGCAGGATAGTTTGAGTATTTTTGCACTACAAGTTTCTGTGCACCAATTAAGGCTTACAGTTGGATTTTGTAATCTTTCCAAATCTCTTTCATGTGAGGTAGTGGCACATTAATATTGTCAGTAATCCAGAGATCCAAGATAAGGCTCGAGGGACTCAGGTTCAAGACTTACAATAGGACATAATTCAGTTTCAAGACATCTGGAATTAATGGTCTAACGATGACCATAAAACCATTGTCGACTGTTGTAAATTTCCACTACTGAACCTGCAGAACTATTAAGAAGCTGACCTGTGTACAATGCTATGATATCCTGGGGCAATATCATCTGTCACTGGTTGAAGGAATACATTAGCATATCTGTAAAAGGAAGAAGATATTTTAGAAATAGAGATATTGTGAAACATTAATCTATTTTGTGCTCAGGATTCATCATTATTTACAAGCATGTTGACAAGGATAATAAACACAAAAAACATCACAGGTAGTTAAAAATATTAATGCATAGAAATTAAAGAATTTGGAATACAGTTATGGCCAACAATTCTTCACCTGAATCTTAGAGAGAACAAAAGTTCAGTAGCAAATCAAAACAACGAGATGACGAAACAAAAAGTGAAAAGCAAAGAAAGCAGCTAGGAAGCAGTCAACCATACAATATATTAAAGTGAAAGAAGTAGGACTCCTCAAATCATAGAGCTGGATTTTATGGCATCGCTTTTTCCAAAACTATAAAATTCTGCCTGTGGTCAACATGTTTTCCCAATGTTCACCCCTCGCCTGGATGATTCCTGTGGCGGGCAGGCAGTAAATCGAGTCCAAGTTTGGCCCATTGAGTCTACACTGACTCTGAGAATCCCACGCAGGTCCTCCCAATTGCCCAATTCCTATAACCCTGCACATTTATCATGGCTAATCCAATCAACCTGCAAGTTTTTGGATTGTGGGAGGAACCAGAGCACTCGGAGGAAACCTATGCAGACACGGAGAGAATGCAAACTCCACACAAGTTAGTCACCCAAGACTGGAATCGAACCCGGGACCCTGGCACTGTGAGGCAGCAGTGCTAAAATCACTGTGTTGCCCTTGATAATGAGGCTCTTCACATAATGGTGCTTGCATTGTAACGTATTATTACAGTGCGTCTGTAGTGAGAGTAGCAAAGGAGCGGAAGAAGCCCTGAAGAGTTAATGTTGTAAGAAGTGTGCTAGAGAACAGATTGCTCATTGAAAGTTTAAACTTTCCAGACTATTTTCATTTAGATTAAAGTGTCTGGATTCCTACAGGATCTTGACGCAGATCTTCAGTTGTTCATCCGTTGGCCAATGATTCAGAAACATGAAGATGTGGTCCATGTTTTTTTTCACCCTTGCTTTATATGATAATAAGATGCAATTTAGTGTAATGTCAATAGAGGGAAGACTAATATAGGCCACTCAACAAGATTGGACAGACAGACAGAATCAAAAAAAAAATGATTGCAGAAGGCCACTAACCTGTGATTGGCAGCTGCTCTCCATACCAACATAATAGCCTTTTTCCAGATTTTCTGAGCTTGAATGGCCTCCTGGTCTTCACTACAAACTGAACTAGAGAAGACAATAAGGGAAAACTCAATTACAAATTCAGACTCCGAAAATAAGTTGCAGTAATGCAGGCAGTTATAAAAGGTACACATAATCTACCTATATCTATACAGAAGCATCATATTATCTGTATTCAAAATTATTTTATTTTCATTTTATCCATATCAGTTACTTTTCAAAGCAATACTATTTTCAAAATGTGACCAAATTGCCAAAACAAGATTTAGTTTCTTTGAATTCCACAACAAGCTTCTTAAAAATGCTGATACTCTACGTAACACTCATAATACTAACACATGACACATAGTACGAATATTCCTCACTCCTTCCAGCCAAAATGTTTGTTTTTCTACAATATCCCATGTGTAACTGTATTGTCATTTTTCCCAAATAATAAAATAGCAAGCTCTAAATGAATCCTAGCAAAGTACAAAACTAATCGAAAGTCAACAGTTTCTACAAAACAGTGATGAATAGGAAAGCAATACAGATTTTTACAATAAACCAATGTATGTATCTCTAACACAATAAAAAGACCCATGATTCTTTACAAATGCATTATAAAATAAAATAATGGCAAGATATATAAATATTAGATAATAAGCTTTTTCAGAGGTAGGTGCGAAAGAGTATTCTATAGGATGAAAGCAGTACAGATACAGAGAGGTGTAGGCAGAGTATTCAATCGCTTAGGGCCCAAGCAACTAAAAAGTGTCACCAATGGAACTGCGATTAAAATCTGGGATTCAGGAGAGAGCAGAATTAGAAAAGTACAGTTAACTTTGAGATCGTACACTGGAGGAGGTTACAACAACAGGGAGTGGGTCAAAGGTTTAGAGGCGTTTAAAAACAAGGATGAGACTTTTCAAATCAAAAGCCAATACAGGTTGGTGAACACTGGGATAATAGGTGAAAGGGTCTTAGTGCTGTGGCAGAATTTTAGATGACCTCAGGTTTATGGAGGGTAGAATTGGAAACCTGCCAGGATTGTGTTAGAATAATACCTATCTCTTTGAAAAAGTTTTGGGGCATTTGACCTATTATCTCATGTGTCTTGGTGTCATATTTTGTTTTATAATGCATCTGTAAAGATGCGTGGGACATTTTATGTTGAAGGTGCATAGAGGTATATATAAAAATACTACTTGCTTTCCAATTTGTCAGTTTTTCAGAAACTGTTGACTTTTGATTATTTTTGCATTTTGCTTGGATTCATTCAGAGCTTGCTATTTTATTATTTGGAAAAAATAACTTAATACACTTACACACGGAATATTTTAGAAAAACATAAATGTTTTGGCTGGAAAGAGTGAGGTGTATTAATATTGTGTATCATGTATTAGTATTATGAGTATCACGTACAGTATTAGCAGAATTTTTAAGAGGTTTGTTGTGGAGTTCAAAGAAACCAAACCTTTTTACTTTGGCAACTTGGTTGGAGCAGCTGATGTCTCTGATAAGTAAGAAGTTATGCAGGTGGAGGCAAACAGTCGTAGAGATGGTGCAAATCTGACAGGGATCTCCAAATCAAACGTGGCATCAAGGTTGCAATTTGTGCCATCAAATTAAAGCTACAATATTTTTGGGCTTTGATTAAAACTGTAATCAGATTACAGTGAAGTCAATCAAAATGAGTTGTTCCCAAAGTTCTACATTGTAGGGCTAAGCAAATACAGATATGATCATTTTTAGCAACATGAATGAATATGATATTCCCCCTCCACAAAGGGTGGAGGCAAAAGTTTTCAAACTTACAACTGAGAGGAAGCAGGGCTGCTGGGTATTGAATCAGCGAGGACTGAAGACTGGAGGTGTGCATTATGGACACTGAATCCATCATCACTTTCACTAACAGGTGGCTCATTATCAGTTTCTGACATGTAGACCTCATTTGGTTCCTCTTCCCTGGCTTCATCCATACTGGCAGCTTCACTGGCTCCATCCTCCTCTTTTGGAACAAGTGCCTCTTGCAGCTGTGAGAAACACCACACTCAACACTGTACAGAATATATACTTGCAATATGCTGGATTGTCAGAATGCTCATCAATTAACACAACACACATGTAAATAGTTGACTTACTGTCCATATTACTTTCTGTCGCTGGAGCAAGTTATCCAGTTGCTCACCTGCCCAGCAACATCGAGATTTTAAAATGCTCATCCTCTTTTTCAATCGCCTCGTCCTGTACTATTACAATCCTGCAAGATCACTGCATCCCTCCAATCCCGGCCTCTTGTGCACCCACAATTTTTCAAGGCCACCAATGTTGGAGCCTGGTTCTGGAATGCTCTCTCTAATCCTCCCCGTCTGTATCTCTCTTCCTTGAAAATGTTCCTTCAAATCTCTGACCAAGCTTTTGTCACCTATCCAAATATCTCCACATGTACTTGGATGTCAAATTTCATTGAAAACATTTCTGTGAAGCACCTTGAGAAATATTACCACATTGATCATGTCCAAACACAGCCAAACCTGGACAATATCCATATTTGGGCTGTCAAATAGCAAGAAATGACCTTTGCCAAAACAGAGAATCTAACCATCTCCCTACACATTCAACATCATTACCACTGCTGACTATCAACATCCTGGGGGTTACTACTGACCAGCAACTGAACTAGCCATATAAATACTGTAGGTCATAGGTGTTAGGAATCCTGAGGCTAGTCACCACCTAACGCCCCATCCACAACATACAAGGCACAAGTCAGGAGGGTGATGGAATACTCTCCCTTGTCTGGATATGTGCAGTTCCAACAATACCTGATGCAGGACACAAAGTAGCCTGCTTGGGTCTGTAGGTTGGGAGGGTATCCCAAGTTGTGTAGAACACTTGAGGATAACACTCCAGCAATTAAAACAATTCAGAATGCAACTCCAGAAAAAGAGTCTGCCCAGAAAAGAAACTTTCCACAAATGTCGATGAAAGCTGGTGGAAATCTGTCAAACACATAACTGCTGCATACAAAACAGGATCATGCAAACTTACTGATGAGGAAAGTAAAACTGCAAACTACAACATCTGTCTGTCGGTTTCCTCCCGCAGCCCAAAGGTGGGTAGGTTATGCGGATTGGCCAGGCTACGTTGCCCCTTAGTGCCCCAAGATATGTAGGTAGGGGAATAGAGTGGGGTTCTCGGGGGCAAAGGAGCCTGGCTGGGTTGCACTGTCAGAAAGTCGGTGTAGTCTCAGTGGGTCAAATGGCCTCCTTCTGCAACGTAGGTATGATTCAATTATTCAGACATTCACAAGCTTTCTTTTAAAGTAAGGTTACCTTGATTTGGCCCTTTACAATTACTCCAGTCTCTTCCTTTGTGGATTCTGAAGGTTGGAAACAAGGAGGAGTCTGACATTAATTTTAATGCTATTCTTGAATTATTACTTATATATACAAAGAACAAGAACAAACTTTTTTTTGTTTAAAAAGCATAACTTTTATCAGAGAGAAGGTTATCACTAAGTGGGTCAGTAAAATTAAATTACACAGCAAAACAGCATGACTGTGACTCTTCCTCCACCCCACTTGAAAAACCCTCCTGCAAAAACTTACTCATAAAAAAACAATTGGTCAATACAAAATATATATGCTATAGTAGATTTAGTAAATCTTTGTAGTTCTTTGGCAAAGTGCGGCTGCTTTTTCAACATGCAATATTGTAGAATCAAAGGATACCTGTTTGCATGCAAACATATTCACGAGGTCGCTTTCTAATTCCATCTGCACACTCACACATCAGTACTGAGCCACAACTCACAAAGGCAATAAACGAGGTAGCTTTCTCAGCAATGGTCCCATTTCATGAATGAATAACAGAAAAGAGACCATGTGTCTTTTCAGAGAGAAATTGAATCCCATGATAGAAGAAAAAATGTCAGATGGAGGGCTATCAACAAATCTTCCTGAATGGTACATGACTGGCACAAGAGCTGATAACTTGAAATATACTTATCAGATTAGTTCAAAATTGACTCAATATTGAATTCAATCATTTCAAATCATCGCCTCTACCCCACTTTCTAAAAGGTTGCAGTTGCCGATGACTCTGCAATCCCCATTTACATTACTTCTGGATTCAAATATCTGCTCTGACAACTGGATCATCAATCAAGAATGCTGAATCAGTTTCCCTCACCACAGACACTACCAGACATGACCAGTATATCCAGTATTTCTGTTTTAACCCCTCCTTTGGTTTCAATACCATCGCCTTTTGTCTTGCATGCTCATCTCTTCTGTCATTTAATCTCATCTGCCTTTCACCCTTGACAGACATGTCCTTTCCTCTCCTTCTCCCTCCCTCTGCACTTTCTGAAAACCTTACGTCTAACTTTTACAATTCTGACAACAGGTCACCAAGCTGAAGCATCAATTCTATTTCTTTCTCCAGAGTACAAATGCTATTTGACCTGAGTACAAAGAACAAAGACAGTTACAGTTGAGAACAGGCCCTTTGACTCTCCAAGCCTGCACTGACTATGCTGCTCGACTGGACTAAAACCCCCTACCCTTCTGGGACCATAGCCCTCTGTTCCCATCCTATGTATTTGTTCAAACACCCCTTAAAAGTCACTATCGTATCTGATTCACAATTACCCCCGGCAGCAAGTTTCAGGCACCCACATCCACTGTGTAAAAAATCTGCCTTGCATATCTCCTTTAAACCTTGCTCCTTGTACCTTAAACCTGTGCCCCCCTAGTAATTGACTCTTCCACCCTGGGAAAAAACTTCTGGCTATCCAATCTGTCCATGCCCCACATCATCTTGTAGTACTTCTGGCACTTTTCATTTTTAGATCATGATTGAGTACTGGCCAACTCAAGATTCAGTGCTACATTAAGAAGAATCAGCAGAGGTTTCTACTACCTATCACAAACTAGTGGCCTCTGCTGCAAGTGTTTCCATGTGAATTGGTTGAGGACAGATTTAAACGTGGCTGTGTTCAACAGACTCTATCTGGGTGCACACAAAGAAAATTCATTTGCATAAAGTATTAGAGGGACACAGATGTTCTGGAATCACCTGTTAATGATAAATCAAGTACCCTGATGGGAAGTGTAATTCACATGGTAAATCAACTCAGAAGATGAGAAAGAAAAGCAAATAAAAGGAAAAAGAACTAGGAAGAAAACAAAACTCAAAAATGTTAAAGAATCGAGTAAATAAATATCACTAAAATTGGAGAAGAAATTTGAAAGTGTTAAATGATGTTTCACTTGCCAAACTATACCAAATAAGTCCCACAGGCTTCCCATTTCACTGACCTATGATTTCAGACTGTCCCACTTCATCAGAACTGCTTTTGTTCTGCGTTGTGATCCTTGGAGACAGCTGTCCAATTTCCTCAGAGGTACTTTTGCTGCGTGTGGTGCTCCAGGACAAGGGGTGCACTGGTTCTTCAGATGCGCTTTTACTTCGCATGGTGATCCGAGGTAAAGAACGTTCCGACCCAAGTACCTGCAAATGAAGGGAACAGAGACTTATACAATGGATGAACTGAGATCAGGGTACCGCTTCTCAGGATGCATTTCTAAAGGCAAGGTCAATTACATGACCGGTATTCTCTCAAATTATTAGTTTTCATTTTCTATCTACTAAAAGGCTTGAGATTACACAATAGAATGCTAAATGCATAGTTAATAGGGATCTGAGTGTACAGGTACACAGGTCACAACGTGGCAATGCAGGTGGAGAAGACAGTCAAAAAGGCATATGGCACTCTTACCTTCATCAGCTGGGCCACTGAGTTTAAAAATTGGCAAGTTTCGTTGACCCCTTTATAGAATCTTAGTTAGGCCACACTGCGAATAGTGTTCAATTCTGGTCACCACACTACCAGAAGGACGTGGAAGCTTTAGAGACGGCACAGAAAAGATTTACCAAGATGTTGCCTGGTATGGAGGGCATCAGCTATGAGGAGAGATTGGAGAAACTTGTTTGTTCTCACTGGAACGACAGAGGTTGAGAGGCGACCTGATATAAGCCCACAAGATTATGAGGGGCATGGATAGAGTGGATAGTCAAAAGCTTTTTCCCAGGGTGGAAGAGTCAATTACTAGGGCGCGTAAGTTTAAGGTGCGAGATTAAAGGAGATATACGAGGCAAATTTTTTTTTTTGTACACAGAGTGAGGTGGATATCTGGAACTCACTGCTGGGGGAGCCAGTGGAAGCGGATATGTTATCCACTTTTAAGAGTGCCTTAAAGGTTTGGAGGCCAAAGGACATGTTCCTGTGCTGTAATTTTCTTTGTTTATTACTTAATGTGAAGCATTCTCAGAGCAGACAGAATCAAGTGTATAATATGGTTACATTTCAGCTCTAGATATTAGAAACCTCAAAGGTTCATATCCATATTAAAACACTTGTCAAAATTTAGTAATTCTGTTGAGAATAAAATGTTGACCCTTGTTCTTTAAACTAAGAAAAGTACAACATCACTTCTTTTCACTCAGGAGCAAGAGATATCTTATTTACCTGCTATCAGTTAACGGTTTCCCATTAAAATGGTCTTCAGCAGGAAGCATTTTCCAAGTACCATAATAATTTTATTAGTTATTTTGGATAATAATAACTAGATTTATTCATCCTCCCACTTCCAGGCAAGCTGCAAGTCTGCCCTCAATGAAGTTAGTAGATAGGAAAAAGAAACGCATAACATATCACCATCTAAATGGCTTGCTAAAAATTCATCAACTCTCTCAAAATATTGTGCAAACCACTTTCTCACTAAAACTAATTTGTAATTTTGAGTTAATTCATCCATAAATAGCAAAATACCAGAAAACAGGTAAGAGAAGTGTCTTCAACATTATGACAGCATTTGTCCAGTTAAGGTATCAATGAGATTTAGGAAAATGGAAAGCAATAGATGTCAAGGAACTGCGTGGCATTTGCACATTCTCCTTGTGTCTGAGTAGGTTTCCTTTGGGCGCTCTGGTTTCCTCCCACGGTCAAAAAACATGTGGGTTAGATTGATTGGCCAGGCTAATTTGCCCCTTAATGTCGGGGGACTAGCAGTGTAAATACCTAGGGTTACGTGCATAGGGCCCAGGTGGGATTTTGGTTGGTGCAAACATGATGGGCTCCTTCTCGATGCAAGGATTCTATGAAAACTATCCCAGTCGCCATTCATTTCAGATTAGTAATCCAAACAGGGCAGCACCGTTTCACATAATTTGAATTTTTCTCAATGCTGAAGTGTGTGCCAACAATTTTTTGGTCTATTTCAAAATAACCAGCAAAGCAGGGTAAACATGCCCTGAGACCAACTCCAGTGTTCAATTAGTGGTACAAATCAATTATTAAGACCATGCTGTTCGTACACCTTTCTCACCTCAGTTTTCAATCCGCTGTCTGGAGAATGCGTGGTTAGGAGAGTAGTGTTTCCTGCAGTACTCACTTGCTGCACAATCCCAGAATTAGATTCATCTTCCTGTTCTTGCTCTTCTTTTACTTTTTCTGGCAAATCTGGCTTAGTTGCTTTGATAATCAGTTTTTCCTCAGTTCCCAATCCAGCCAACATTTGACTTTCTTCACTGGGCCGGTGCTCTGATTTATGAGTCTGCTGCTGGACTTCCTCAGCTTTCTCCTTTATCGTCTGCTCTGCGTGAAACAGACAGGCGGTACTTCCTTCAGTGGCAGCTAGTTGCTCTCCAACATCATCAGCGGGAAGATCCATCAGTTCTGTTGTTTCTTCCACCTACAAAATAACGGAGGGTGACCTATCAGCCTTTTTGTTTTATTAAAACCAACTGTTGTCCCTCCATTGGTTTCCCCAAATACCCCACAGCTGAGAGCTGCACATTAAAGAACACAACAAAAATCTGCAATTCTGGAAACAGCTGACAGCACACAAAAATCTCCTCTGCAGCAGACATCTGATCTTGAAAAAGTTTCTCGAGCAAACTTTGCCGCACCATACTGCAGGAGAAGATGAACTCCCATTTATGATTTCTTGAGCTTGCATGATGAATCAGTTCAATACTCAAGACAGATCTGTAGCACTAAGTACAGCAAAGGAAAGCTTTGAAACAGAGAACATGCCTACGGTCTAAAGGAATAGTATGTAGAATATGGACATGCCTAAAAGGAAATAAAACATGTGCTGGAGGGAAAGGACTATTTACCTTCTCTTCCATCATTGCCAGAATGTCTGCAGAATTCAGTACATTTGCATAATCAGATACTTCAGCGTCTTTGGTGTCTTCGAGTTGCTTTGTCCGGTGCTGCTCTGCAAGGCTCTCTCTTGGCCTTGTAAGCTGCATAGTGCCAGCCGGCAGACACTTGCTTTCTCCAGAGTCGATTAACACAGGGAAGACAGTCAGATCTCTGGATACTGACAGTGGTGGTTGTTCCTCACAGCTCTCTACCTGAACACAAATGGTGGCTTCTTCAACTGCAGGAATAAACATCAGAAAAATCAATGATTCACCAAAAATGAATGTATCTTCTGAAATTCTAATTAGATTTTCTGCACTACAGACATTTTATAAATATGATTTCATGATATAATTAGCATTTCCAAATATTTAAATGAGTTCTCAAATATACTGGAGATAATGATAACTTGGAGAAACTAATAAAATGCAATGGAACTTTGAACAGTCAGGATGAACAAACTCGACATCCAGGGTTTGAATTTCAAAGCCAAGAATGGGAACAGAAACAATAAGTTAATTTGAATAAATAAAATCCTTTTCCTAGTACATTGTTAGCACAAATATTGATGCAGATAACTGGAGAAAACAAGAGAGATACGCTCTGAGAAAAAAGGTCCTATGTACAAATCAAAGTATGGAAAGCATAATCAGCATAACTCCTGCACAGCACCAAACATTTGAGATACAGCATCCCAGTACTTCCTTCTTCCCCCTTGGTTCAATCTGTCTGCGAAGTATGATAAATCTCAATATCTATTCAGAAGAAATCCAGGTCAGCAATACTGGACCTTGATGTTGCGTGGGTAAACCATTCAGCTACACTGCTCCACTGTTCTATCTGGAACAATGCTGGCATGCAATTTATTTGCAACAATGAAAACGTGCACATTTGATCCAAAATTCTCCCAGTTGATTTATAAGATATTCAAGAATGAACACTATTTTAACTCACGTCAAATTTCCATGTTACATATAAATTAAAGCACATTTGAAAATTCTTCACGTCCCCCAAAAAAAGCTTGAAAAAAAAGATGTTCTGTGTTATTCATTGGCTCACATTATTTCAGTAGCGTATTACTAAAACAAAGTCTGAAGCTCACTTTTCTACTCCAAGTTATTTTCTTGAATTTGTTTTGATGTCATGCACAGTTCAGATCTTCAGTTGGGAAGACATTCTGAAGACCTACTCCCAGACCTCTACTTTTGTAACCCTGATAAGTTTAGGACAGTTCTCCCTCTAATTCTTTCCCTTTGTCTATGGGGAACTGCTTGATATTCAATCAATTATCCTCTTGCGGAAAACAACTGAGAATGGCAAACAACTGTTTTGGAAACTGCAGGAATTATCCTCTGCGGCATGATACATCAATGATTCAACATGCAATGTCATTTATTTGACCCCAGTATTTTAGAAAACACAAAGTTGTTGAGATTAAAAAGGCAACTATTGATTAAATACAATTACCTTATAAGTAACTAATTACTGATGGTGATTTTGCATCTAGTCCACATTTTTTCTAATATAGTTAAAGATTGTCCCAAAAAGCAAAGGCAAGTTAAGAAATTCCCAAAGTATCAAAATGTTAGTTCATCATACTTATGTGCAGTGTACTTAAATAAAGGGAAGATCTTAGGTTGTGTCTATAAAAACTATTTTATAGAATTGAAATGTGGATGTCAGAACCATAATCAGAAGAGAATTTTAACCATTAAAGCATTTTATTAGGGAGGGTTGAATGTTATTCTATTGAATTATTTATTTTGGTTGTGTGAATCCAAGTTACAGCCTTTCAAACGCAGAACAATGCTGATGCACGTTCGTAAAGTGCTGTACACATGATGAACTTTCATCCGTGACTTTAGGTTTTATAGTTGTAGGGAGGCATTGGCATAATTGTCAAGCTTGGAATGATCATCATCAAGCCTCTCTGACTAAAAGCCATTACAGGCATTCTTCCTAAAGGATTTTATCCTGATTGCTCTTCCTCATTGGTTTACCAAATCAATACCATGCAAAACCAAGATTCCCATTCTCAAGACTTCAACACTGTCACTCTAAAACTAGCTATTGACCATGACCATGAAATTATTTCCCCCACAGAATCAACTGGAATTCCATTCCTTAATTTTAAATATTTAACTTCAGAGCTAACAATCACTGAACCAGTGGAGCATGCATCAGGATATTGGCAAACATTCCAGACTACAATTTCTCCAGTATCTGTTTCCAGCAACAACCGAAGACAAACGCTGCTTATTCCCAGAAAATGTAGTATAGAATGAGACCATTTGAACCGTCACATCTAGAACAGTTCTAGCTCCTCTACTAAAGCAAACAATACTATTCTAATTTTCCTACTGCCCCCCACTTCCCTCCCAATTCCTTTTTGCGTTCTAAACACCTATTCAATTTAGTTTTACACAATGATTCCCTTCCTCAATAGCACTTGTGATCATTCATTTCTTGATTTAATAATCCTATACAAAGCAAAACAATTATCTTGTATCTATATATTATGGAAACTGGTTTGTCCAGAAAACTTTCCAGTCAAAAGACCAAGTCAATAGTATCCACAGGTTTTCAATGTTTATTGTGCCTATATTATTAATAGGGTTTCTTTCATTAATAAGATAGCATGGGACCCAGAATACTTGAACTATTTTAAGTTTGTATGCAGTTTCACCTCTGGTCACCAACAGCATGAGTGAGTCCTAGATTCTATGTCTCAGCTCCAAACTGCCCGTATGAGAGTGGGTGCTATCTTTCAAACTTAAAAATGTTTTCAATTAAGATACATTACTTCCTCACTCACTTCCCGCCCAAAAAAATAAGAAACATAGAATTTACAAAGGAGAAATCTGACAGGAAGATTCATATTCACGTAATATTTTGCATACTTAGATATACCTACCTATAGGTTATAGAACATAGAATACTACAGCACAAACAGGCCCTTTGGCCCACGAGTTGCGCCGATCATATCCATACCTACCAGGCCATAGAACTATGTACAACTCCCAATCCTATTAAATCCCATGTACTCATCCAGAAGTCTTCTAAAAGATTCCAGCGAGTTTGCCTCTATCACCACCGACAACAGCCGATTCCACTCACTCACTACCCTCTGAGTGAAAAACTTACCCCTGACATCTCCTCTGTACTTACTCCCCAGCACCTTAAATCTGTTTCCTCTCATAGCGACCATTTCAGCCCTGGGAAATAGCCTCTGAGAATCCACCCTATCTATTCCTCTCAACATTTTACCAACCTCTATCAAGTTGTCTCTCAACCTTCATCTCTCCAGGGAGAAGAGACCTAGCTCCCTCAACCTAAGGCATGCCTCCCAATCCAGGCAACATCCTTGTAAATCTCCTCTGCACCCTCTCAATAGCTTCCACGTCCTTCCTGTAGCGAGGCGACCAGAACTGCACACAGAACTCCAAGTTCTTAAATTTTTAAGAACTCAGATATGCGTATAAGTTCCTACCGTTTATGCTGTCCACATTTCTCTTGATCATTACATTTGTTCTTAAATCTCCAATGTGTAGTGAAACAAACTGCATCAATTGGTTCTTGATTTCCTTAGAAACACTACAGAGCAGAAAAAGGCCATTTGGCCCATCAACTCTGCATCAATAACAATCCCACATTGGCCCTATGCCCGTAATCCCACATTTTTACTCCCCTAATCCCTTTAACCTATGCATCCCAGGATATGGCCAATGCATCTAATCCACACATCTTTGGACTGTGGGAAGAAGCTGTGCACGTAGAGGAAATCCAAGCAGACATAGGGAGAATAATATTTCTGAGATCAATAATTCTGAGATCAAATAATATCTTAACATTTATTAATACTCTCTCAAAACCCTTAATAATTTTGAAAACTTTCACTTGATTTTCTCCACTTCAGTGAAATAGGTTTGACAAGTCGATTTTGGTGTATCCCATTCATGATTGTAACTTTTTGCTATAAAGAGGCAATACTCTATGACTTAACAATGCCCTGCCTGAAGTCAACATTCACTTTTTTGTATTCAATGCTTCTACATTTAAAACAGAGAATTCCACTTGCCCTTTCTAACTCCAGGCAATCTTCAAAATCCATACATCTACAACTCTAAAATTCTGTACTTCCAAAATTCTGCTCTTTCAATAATTCTTACATCATTTCTGGTATTAGATTCTCATTACAAGGAAAAAGACTTTGTATTACGAGGACTGAATCATTTCATAGCTCTTCTATTGAAACACAGGATTAGTTATACTGTGCTCTGGACTACAAATTACACTCAAGGAATCTGACATTTTCTATCTAGGAAAGAAAATGGCCCATTTGAAAATCCATAACAAACTATCAAAATTTGTCATTGGCAATCACACTCTTCTGCCTCTCTTAAGCTCTCCAAATGTCTGGCTGAGTGCCCTCTTCTCAAAGGACAAACAGCATTTATGGGTCTCAGGTATAGAAAGTTGTTAAGGATTTGGACTTTTGCAATGAATCAACTTGTAACCAGTCTCAAAGAATAAAACATCAATCACAAGATTGTTCTCTAGCCCCACGAGGAAATGATGCTGCACACCCATGTTTTATTCTACAATTTTCTTTGATACGATACTTAAAACATCTGTAACAGCACTGGCCAGTAGTATTTTTATAAAAAAGTGTCACCTTTTTGTATTGCACGTTGTAATTCCATAATTGTTTCTGCATTATTCATTACTACATTGATATTAGATTAGAATGTAAGTTATCCATTTTCTCTACTGCATAGGATTTTAAGGAAAAGGCATTTAAAATTGGAGAGTTAGTCGTACTAAATTAACATAGCAGAAAAGATATGCTTTTGGTCTTGAAGAATAAGTTATACGGATTGCATAGTTATGTAAATCTATTTTACTTTCATTATGGTTTATGATATTAGAGTCACAGTATTATATTAAAAGTCACTGTATTGTTGAAAAAGAGACATGCTGGAACTTTTCATTTTGCAAAGTGTTCTGGTGAGTGCAAAAAGTCAGTACAATAAGAAAACAACATTTTATATTGCATGAGAAAAGTGTGCTGATTGGTTGCAAGTGGACTCTCATTGGTAGAGGTATCCTCATGGAGAATGCACCAGTTGACGGTGACCGACAGTTAACTGCAAAGCCTTGTTTGAAACTTAAACCAGTCGGCTTGATCCTGACTGGTCAAGGCATTATACCCTGAGAAATGAGTCAGCAAGTGACTTATTTTCTTCAAATGAAACAGGCGAAATGTGTGCACATATATGTTTTTTACAGAATAAACCAGTATATTAATAGATGTTGCTTCCAATGCATGCAAATGCACTGCAAGCCTGAGTAACAATCTTAAATTTGCTGTTAGCATAATTCTTAGCACACTTAGGATTATTCAGCAAACATCATCCAAATATGGAATCACAACCAATGATAGATACTAGGATTTGAATTTTGCAAGCATAGGATGGTTGGGTATAGTGTGTACTTTGTTTGTTGCAAGGAGGACATGTTGATACAATCCACTAATTTTTGTGACATGTATACCATACATTCGCATGTGCTGGAAACTACATATATTAATATACAGCGCCTCATTCTTGGCAGACAGGAAATATATACACATTGTGCCTATTTTAGCTGAACAAAATTAGCAACATTCATCTGCTGACTCATTCCTCAGGGCAACCGTTTGACTCATCAAGGTCAAGCTACACGGTTTTAATTTCAAGCAATGCTTGGCAATTTATTGTCAGTCACCATCATTAGTGTGCTCTCCATGCAATGCCACAAGCAATCACTTGCTATTCAATCAGCATTCTCATCCCAAATAGTATAAATTGTTATTCTTGTGAAGTGTCCCATGAGTGAAAGATTAAAAGCTTCAATAGTCTCTTTTTTTGGTATTGTATTATACATGTCTAACCAACATGTGTCTTCAGTAAAAAAGATCATGAGCATCTTATTCTCTCTAGAAAATATCGTACCCCATTTTCCATAAACTTTGATTTTTTTTTGTACAAAGTTTCTTGTCTTATGCAGTGAAACTCTATAATTAGATGTAACAATGTACAGACCATTATTTAGGAATGATTGTTTCCACTTTGTCCTTCAGGAAGATGCGCAATCTTTGCTTAGTTTTTTCCGCTGACAGTACACATCACTCAAATCCATCTTGCTCGGGAATCAGAATCAATGTTCTGTTACTTGTACAAAACGACATTGAGCTTTCAAAGTTTTGCATCAACACACATTTATAGTGTTCTCAAAGTCTCTCCAATTGGAATAATTTAATTTTGTAAAGGTACTTACTCTTTTAAAAGTTTATAAGTCAAAATTTCATTTGAGGATTCAAAACTGTAGTTGGGTATGGTATCAAAAATCTTTATAAAATGTACAGCGGAGAAATATTACTTATATATTAACAAGACAGTGACAAAATAAATGTTCTAGGCAGGATTATATTATGTTATTTGTATAGTGTTACTGGTATTTAATCCTAGGAGAGCATCATGTAGCACTAATGAACCAAAAAACATTTGGCCATGAATAATATTTTTAAAAAGTGTGTTTGAAACCCCACCAATTTGCCAGATAGACCAAGATCTAGAAGTTTGGGACAATCTTTAAAAGGAACAGGATATTAGATTACTATATGTTTTCTGAGATCTGGCAGCGATAGGTTAGACTGCCTTGTGACAGACCTGTCCCGCTGCTCTCCTGCGTCATTGCTGTGGTGCCGGCTGGACGCACCTGATCAGCTAGATTTTGCAAGGGTTTAACTGGAGGTGGTGCCTCACTGCTGACAGTAGAGAAGGGAACGAAAGGTGGACCGAAGTGCGAGAAACCGGCCTCCAAAAGCCTGGACAGAGTAGGGGCTCCTAACACAAAGTGCACAAAGAAACACACAAGGCTAATGCAGACAGGCAACAGCAACCATTTTCAACGCAAAGTTCTTTACTTAGTTAAACCCACTGAGAACTTAATGTTTTTGATGTAGAATCATGCAGTAAAGTCTTCAATGAAGACACAGTAGAGCACAGAATAATGGCAACAGCTAGCACTGTCCTAAAATACCATGTACATAACATGGTATACTGTCCCTTTCTGTGCTACTGTGTGCAATGTAAGGAACAAGATCTGCTTCTACTTTTAGTCAAACTCTCTTACTAGACTTATCATATAGAACAACTCTAACTTGATCTATCCCCATCTGTTGACAATTAAAGCGAATACTTACATCCCGCATCTATGATACCACACACCAGAGCAAACTGACCTTATGGTACCACTCAAAGTATTAGACTCTCTTGAAAGTGGATGTATAATTCCGTATGTGACAATTAACAGAAAAGTCAAACCTTGACTACCTTGCAAATGACAACAAATATACAATTAACAGAACAAAAATAATGAAAGTAATAAAAATCATCAAGTCTGTTATCACTGACTTCCTCATAATCAATTCCTAGATATTGGGGGCAACTTGCCTATCCAATCAAAAGATTATGAATACCAACACTAACAATCTTTCTGAAGATAGTAAAGATAGAAATGGGGCCAGAGCCCATTGTTCAAAATAAGAAAATTCTGTTAACCAACGGGTGTTTAAATTGGGTAACATTCAAGAGCATACTGACAATCAGTAGCTGCTGAACACTCAAGACCCCACAATTCGAAATAAAGAATTCCAAATGACAGTGAATGAAATGCACCATACATCCAAGTCAGAGCATTCATGACCTACAGGGAAACTCACAGGTTTACGTGTTCTCATGATTTTGTTGCTCTTGTGCTCCCGGATGATACAGTTTATGGAACACAGACATGTTGCGAAAGTTAGTTGCTGATTTTCTGCAATGATTCCTCTCAGTAGTATGTATTGTAGCCAAAGCTGGATGGTGAATGATGAGTAATGGGTTCAGCAGTAGGGGGATGGTCAAGCAGAATCCTTTGACTCAGATGATTCAAGCTCTTTGAAGTTTGCTATGGCAGCACACAACCCGATTTGGGGCAAGTATTTCATTACACTCCTGACTTGGTCCCTGTAGTTGGTGGAGGGCTATTTTGGGGAAGGGGGTGGCTGTAGGGTTGGGAATCTGGAAACACTCATGCAATTGTTGTCAGGAGGCGGTTGGACATGGGCTGCTGCTTGGTAGTTAAATGGCATGTTGTCTGTATGTTGAAGCCCAAGCATGGATGCTGCCAGCTTGGCACATGCTGCTCCATTATTGTAACATTTTTGCATGGAGCTGAAGACCTGGAATCTTCTGCATTTCTAAGGCAAAAAACAACCCGATATGCCTCATAGGAGTATTACCACACACAATTGTGTCAAATATGGTTGGGTGAAAGATGTTGCCTCGAGGATTCTGGCAGAGATACGTGGAGCAGTAATGATTTCTTACTGACAACCATAATCATCTTCCTGTACATCAGGTATGACTCCAGCCAGTGAAGAATTTTCACAATGATATCAGTTTTGCTCAGGTTTCTAGGTCATTGGTGAGTGAGAACTAGTCAGCTGTCAAGACTGTGACAGACTCACAAGCCAAGCGGCTCTGGCAGAGCTTCAACTGAGCAGCAGGAAACCAATTATTAATTGGAATGTACAATGCTGGAATTATTGCTTATTTTTTCATCACTGTGTTGATGACTGAGCAGTAATTAGCTTTTAAGCTTAACCCGTTTTATTGTGGCTAAGCCATAATCAGACTATTTTCCAGATGATACAAAAATTGGCTATGTGATTGATAGTGAAGAAGAAAGTTGTAAAGCCTGGTGGGCAGAAAAGTGGCAAATATAATTCAATCCAGAGACATGCCAGTCAATGCATTTGGGAAGAGTCAACAAGACAAGAGAATACAAAATAAATGGTAGCTTAATAAGAACTGAGGAACAGACAGAATGGTGGGTCAGATTCCCAAAGGTAGTAGCACAGTAGTATGGTGGCTAAGGCGGCATTTGGCATACTTTCCTTTATTAACTTTATTAGAATAAAGAACAAAGGGGCTACGCTAGAATTGTATACTGCACTAGTTCGGCCATAGTCAGTCAGAGCACTGGGAACGTATTACTGTTCCAGTCATCACACTATGGAGAGGATGTGAATGCACTAGAGGGAACAGAGGAGATTTACAAATGTGTTGCAAGAATTGGAGATTTTTAATTGTGAGGAAATATTGGACAGGCTGGAGTTATTTTATTTGGAACAGAAGGGGCTGAGAGGAAATTTATTTGAGGCATATAAAATTGTGAGGTATGGATGCGATGGATAGGAAGGATTTTTTTCCCCTTAGCAGCAAAATCTATAACTAGGAAGCATAGATTACAAGTAAATGGCAGCAAGATTAACAGAAAAGTTTAGGAGAATGTGTTTCACGCAGAGAGTATTACTGATTTGGAACTCTCTGACTGAAAGGGTGGTAGAGCTGGAAACCCTAGCCACATTTAAAAATTGCTTGGACATATGTTCAAGTACCACAGACCTAGAAATTGGGACTAGATTGGATCACAGTTTATCGCTGGCACAGACACGATGACCTAGAAGCTTCCTTCTTAGGTTGTCCATGTTTAAGTGCTAAATAGAAACAAGCTGACTAATTCCACTAAGAAATGATCATTATTGTGGAAGTGACATTTTGGATGAGTATCATATTTTGGATACTTTTCACTTTGCTTTTCTGTTTACGTACTTGTAAAGTAGCTGGGAATAAAGAACACACTAGTTTCGGTTTATAGTCACACTCCCTGAATTTACGATAACATTAGCACACTAGAATAAACTTAGTGAAAGCCTAAATTTTGCTGATGCAGGAAAATCTAGGCCTATTTGTGCGGAAATGCCAGACTGGGTAGGGCTAGGGTTAGCAAATCTCTCTGCTTGAAGGCCATTCAAGAACTGCTGGGTTCTTTTTTCTACTGCTGACTCAGAAGTTACCAAATTTTTTAGATTCGAGTTTGTAACTGGCCATAATAAAAGTCTGAACTCACCTATAATCGATACTCTATTGTACCCTGCATCAATGGAATGAAACAGCACATCACATGAACTTTAAGGCATAATGGAATTAAATAACCGAGCACGAGTGCAAGTGTCAAAGGGACAGACCGCCAAAAAAAAACAAATCTTGGTTCAGAAACTTCTGGTCAGGTCACCAAGAGATTTCTCAAAATATATTTATGGATAGAAAATGATGCTGGAGATTGCAGGATTGGGGGGTTGTGGAAAAGAGTGAAGAGAAAGACACAGTGGGAGAGAAAGAAAATGCATCAAATACTGCTGTAGTTTAATTTTTAAAAATACCTTACATTCAGATCAACAGTTCTTATTCCAGGCTCCAATCTCAACGTCTACCCACTTCTATTTTTTTTCCTTCTCTCTCATTACATTTAGTTATCTAAAGTAAGGCTAAATACTGGCTGTTACTGTAAAACAACCATACTTAATGCTAATTTACATGAAACAGCCTGCCAACCAATGCATATCAGCTAAAGGCTCACTTTGGCTGAAGCTACAGCAGTTAATATTAGTCAATAAGACAATATAAAATGAATTCCTATTACAAATACAAGGACCCTGAACCACAAACTGCTGTTCCTTTTTGTAAACAAAAATCAGGTGAAACAGGTTGCTGAAAATTAGATGTCACAAACTTGTCACATTTCTACCATAGGCATTGAAATGGGCAAGAATAACAGTAAAGTTGTTACCTGCGGGTGTTGGGGACACTGGTACACTGTTCTGTAGCTCTGGAACATGCAGGGTTGATACACCTGTCCCCATTTCAACATGTACATTAGGACTAACAATATGGCTGGAATTCACCTGGAGCTCAGCTTCACTGACCTAAAACAGGGAAAGGGGTAAAATAACAACCTGTTATTATGATGTGAGAGGCATATTTTCCACTGATGTGGCTAAGCAACAAATATGAAATAACTCAATTTAGAATATACACATCTGTATGGTTGACTGGAAGGAAGCATGTTATGATTTCTGTATTTCAGATTGGGCCATTATCAACATACTTAATGGTATTTTTCCTCTGGTAATGAAAGGGCCACAAAACAATGCATGTCCCATCACAAGACAATCTGGACCTACAATCGTGAGATTATACTCACCACACAATTAACTTTGAAGCACTGCAAACCCTTACAGCATTTAAACTGTTACAGTCTACACACTTTTAAACCCAATACTGTTCGGTTTACCTAATCCTTTTCGCAATTTTGGTGATATCCTACCCAATAGGCCTTTCACTTGGGTTTCTTAAAAAAAACCTGTTGGTTACTTACAAGCCTCGGACTGGTAGGCAGGAGACTCCCTTTTTTCAGGAGCTCAGATAGCAGTGGAGAGGGTGGCGGCGTGGCCTTCTGCCCCAATAACTTTTTCTGGGGAGAATCCTCCAGAACTGGAGTCAGAGGAGTTTCAAGGTTAGTGGAGGAAACAGCAGGTCCAGGTGTCTCAGGGGTTGAGATCACTGGAATAGTTGGAGTACTTCCAACGTTCACCGACACCAGCTGTACAAGGAAAAGATAAACTCTTACATACCCTTCTAAATAAGCAGCACGTCTACACACATGCCTTACAACATATACCATCAAACAGGATGAGCATAAGCACTGTTTAACAGTCATCAAATTAAAAGGGGAATGTGGTATAAAGAGATAGAAGGAAGAGGTTTCCTTGTTATTGAGATTATATGACTAGATTTTCCCTATTCAGTGAACGTAGTTCTTTAATCCCCAAATACACCTTCTAAATGTGTCTGTGTAAGTACAAAAAACATTGCAGATACAGTCACTACACAGGAACATTGCAAGTATAGGACTGTCCAGCTCTACTATATTTATTTATGTAATAAAGCATACTTTAAATGGGGCATTTACAAACAAAGTTTGACACCAAACCATCTAAAATATTAGGGTAAATTTTAAGAAACATTTTAAAAGAGGAGAGATACAGAAGTTTAGGTAAGAAACTATGACCTTAGGATTTAGGGAGGCTCTAATGGTGCAGCATTTAAATGGGTGATAAGCAAGAGACTAGGATCTTGTGGAACAAATATTTCTACGACTCTCATCTCAGTGAGTTTTAGAACTGGAGGCGATTCCAATCATAGGGAGAGATAAGGCCACAGAGGGATGTAAAAACAAGTATGAGAATTTTAAAACCAAAGTTTGTTGGTTAGCAAGCAAAAGATTGATGGGCGAACAGGAATTGATGTGAATTTTAGATAAGTACAAGTTTATAGCAGCTGCAAATACAGGCCAGCTAGAGGAGCAGTGGAATAGTTGAGTCTATAGGCAACCAAGGCATGGAGGAGGATTTCAACTTCTCACCACCCAAATGCCTCCCTGGCCCCCCATTCTGCCTTTGCTTTTCAATGGCTCCATTTCCTAAGGCACTAGCCTCCTCTCTTTTGAAATTACTGACATTGTTCACTTATTATGCACAGTCCAACCATTCTTTCCAACTGCTGTCACATTGGAGACAAAAAAGTTAGCAAGGTCTTAAAATAAGTTCTATCTCCCAACACCAAGCCCGCTTTCCTCAGTATCCACACTTAATCTCTGCTAAAGCTTCTTGACAAGGCCATACCTCTCAATTCACAAAACTTTAAGTGTGGGGGGGGGGCATAGCTCAAAAAACGAGGGAAAAACAGTACAAACTTTTGTTCCTAACATGTAGTATAATATTCAAATAATTTAATGAGGATAATCCTAACATGATTCACCTGGCAGGAAATTGATATAACTGGATCTGCTGCCTTTCTTACAGCCACCCTATTTTACTTACTGGTCTACAATGGAAAGTAAAATTGGGAGATTGAGGAAGGGGGAGCTAGTCTTTTTTTACTAGGCAGATTAAGTTAAAATTAGCAGACCACTGCAATTTATCACTTGAGTCAAATTCCACATCCAACACATGCATGCACGCACGCTCCTTCCATGAACCTCCACTTCCTCCCTTTACCAGATGATTCTCCACTGATGCTAGACTACAGAAGTTCAACCCTTACTGCTCCCAAACTTTGGTATTCCTATCCCAATACTGCCAGGCTGAAAGAGTTATCTCATTAATGCTAAACTCTATACCCTTGCCCCAGTTCTGCCAACCGAGTGACATTCCTTCAATTCTGCTAAATATCAGGCACCAAAAAGTATATTTTACATACCATCTCGCTACATATTCTTAGCTTTAAAAATATATCTTCTAAAACAAATGCACTTAAAAATGAAAAATTTTAATGGCTGTTCAATTAGATTTTAGAATAGAACAGATACAGTTAATGGACTCAATCCCCAAAGTTATTCCACGATACCATCTTGAAAACAGTAATGGACTTATTTACTACTAAATAGGTTAGGATAAAGCACTGACTACTACTATTAAGGGCAAATCCTTTAAATGAATGTGAACAAAACCGTGATCTACTAATGACATTCTGCTAGTTTAACTTTAAAAAATGTGTACACTTCTTGTCATTCTTCAGCACATCCTCAGGCTCACTGAAAGCAATACTGTGAGAGTTCTGGATATAAAAGTGCTTTTGCTATACCCAGGAACTGGATCTCTCATGACTGCTCACAGTGAGTTTAACAATGACAGGATATTAATAAGAAACTGGAATAGGGAAATAAAAACAAAGTGCTGAAAAAAAAAAATCAAGTCTGCAGCATCTGTGGAGAGACAAACAGGCTTAACATTCAGCATCTCATTCGGAAGTTTTTCGAACACTTTGTTTTCATTTCACAACTCCAGCATCCACAGTATTTTGATTTTAAGTGTTGAAGGATGTGTGACACTCACAAGAGGTGCATGTTATACACATGACTAAATAAACTAGAAAGAATGCAGAAAAGATTTACTATGATGCTACCGGGACTTGATGGATTGAGTTATAAGGACAGGCTGGATAAACTGGGACTTTTTCCTTTGGAGTGTAAGAGGCTAACTGAGGAGTGATCTTATAGAGATCTATAAAATAACGAGGGGCACAGATCAGCTACATAGTCAACATATTTTCCCAAAGGCAGGGGAGTCTAAAACTAGAGGGCATAGGTTTAAGGTGAGGGGAGAGATATAAAAGTGTCCAGAGGGGCAATTTTCTCAAAGGGTGGTGAGTGTCTGGAACAAGTTGCCAAAAGAGGCAAGTACAATTTTGTCTTTTAAAAAGCATTTAGAGAGTTACATAGGTACGATAGGTATAGAGGGATATGGGCCAAATGTAGGCAATTGGGATTAGCTTAGGGGTTTTAAAAATAGGGTGATATGAACAAGTTGGGCCAAAGGACCTGTTTCCATGCTGTAAACCTCTATCATTCTATAACTTTTAACATATTTTAGATAGTCAGCAATAAGTATTAGAGCACTTATAAGATCTTTTAATCCATTCTTGGGTGCTTAATAAAACCAATAAGTGAAAGAATAATAGCAGATGAGCCCACGTGGTTTTCATCTAAACTCTCATGAATAAATTATTCAATTTTGTATTTAGGCTTCTTCATTAAATAAACTCTTTAGATTATATATATTACCCGGTTTTTTTATATGACTTAAACTCACTTAAGGGACAAATAAGGTTGGAGTCACACCAAAGGGGCAAAACAAACATCACATAGGGACGTGTCATACATACATTATTGTGACTCTCCTCACTCGCCTGTGGTGTATCTGCAGCTGAGTAGTCTATTCCAGGAGAGTTTGATTCCAGCGGGGACCGGATAGGCAGGCTTATCAGTCTTTTGGGAGCATTTTTTGCTGCTTGACGGGCTGCAACAAATAAAACATCTTGCTGATTTAAAAAAAATCAAATTTATCATAAACTTTTTAAAAAAAATAGTATTACCATCATAGCCTGCCTATTATTCCAGTTATTTTCATACTTAAACTGTGTATCGTTCAGTGGAAAATACAGAAGCCTGGCTACATAATGCAGCTACATTAACCTCTGTACCAGCTAGAAGTCTAGGATGGCACAATGGCAAAGTCATTAGCACAGCTACCTCATAGCACCAGGGACTCAGGTTCAATTCCTGGCTTGGGTCACACTGTGCTGAGTCTGCACGTTTTCCCCTGTGTTTGTGTGGGTTTTCTCCGGATGCTCTGGTTTCCTCCCACAGTCTGAAACAAATACTGGTTAGGCACGTTGGCCATGCTAAATTCTCCCTCCAAGTACCTGAACAGGGACCAAAATGCGGTGACTAGGAGATTTTCACAGTTACTTCATTGCAGTGTTAACATAAGTCTTACTTGCGACACTAATAAATAAACAAGCTTTAACCAAACAAGTCAATTTCACTGTGAGAAGTAAGTAGATAGAAGATAACATAAAAAAGAATAGGAAAAGGACTAAATAATGAGCTCCCTCAAGCCTCCTCCACCATCCAATACAATCATGGCTGATCTTTGGATAATTCCACTTCCCCACCACTCCCTATATACTTCAATTTTCTGAAAGACTAAAAATCTGGCTAAGACAGCTTTGAACATAATAATGTTGCATCCACAACACTCATGGGTAGAAAATCCAAAAGATTTACAACTCTGAAGAGATCTGTTCTCAGCTCATTGCTAACTGAGCAGTCCCTTATTCTGAAGCTGTGCCCTCATGTTCTGGTTTACTCAGCCAGGGGAAACAACATCTGTTTCTGCCCTGTCAAGTCCCTTCAGAATACTGTATGTTTTAACGTGATCACCTCGCTTTCTTCTAAACTTCAGAGTTCCATATAGACCAAATTTATTGAGCTTCTCATTATAGAACTTCCCAGGAACTGATCTAATGAACATTTGTTGAACCGCCTTCAAGGCCAGTATATCCTTCCTTTAATATGGAGACTGAAATTGTACACAGTACTCCAGGTATGGTCTTACTCAGGCTCCATACAACCGTAGAAAAACTTATTTTTTCTTGTACTGCAATTAAGACAAACATGCTATTTGTTTTCCTAATTGCTTGCTAAACCTGCATGCTAACTTTGTTCCTTGTAAGAGCACACCCAAGTCTCACTGACCAACATGTACAAGTTTGACACCTTTAAAAAATATTTTGCCTTTCTATTCTTACTGCTGTCATGAATAACCTCACATTTCTCCACATTATACTCCATCTGCCACCTTGCTGCCCACTTGCTTAATATGTCTATATCTCTCTGCAACCACTGCAGCCTCCTCACTACTTACATTCCCATATAGCTTTGCACTCAGCAAATTTAGATACATTACTCTCTTGCTCTTCATCTATGTAACTATTTTAGATTACAAATTGAAATGCAGAATGATCTTAAATTAGAATTACAGTTCCAGAACTGTGAAATACCAATTCAAAAATGGACAAGCAAAACTGTGCACGTTATTGAAACTTGAAGCATTTATAACTAGCATGCTTCAGCTGATAACTATACCATATGGTAGGCAACCAAGTTGTGTTCAACATAAAATCCAAAGTTCTGTTCCTACTTTGTGCCAAATTAGCTGGTCTCAGTTGAACCAGTGAAAATACCTTCATTAACCATAAAATAGTCAAAGGCTTTGGTTACACTCCTGATGTTTATCCTGTAATTTATACTTCACGTGAAGTGATCCTCAAATGGCCTATTAAGACTCAATTGCTAAATGCACACGAGAATAATGGAACATAGAACAGTTATCAGTATAGCATTCCCAATGGCTCAAATCTCAAAGAAAATCACTATCCAATGCCAGAAATCTCAGTTATACCAATATCAGGTGACTTTAGTCCGAATACAGGAGTCATTCTGGTATTTTGCACATCAGTTCTGAATGTCAAAGTGCAGATTGACTGAACTGAACTAAATATCGCATTACAATTACTCCAACACAAATTTCAGGATCACAGTACATTTATATCCTATAACTCTTGAAATGTGTTTGCACCTTATTAACCTTGTCGCATGACTTGAGAGCCACAGCAATGTGCCTGACTCAACTGCCCTCAGGCAATTAGAGATGGGCAATAAATGCTGGCCAGCCAGTGAGAACCAGGTCCCATGAATGAATTAAAAAAGTCCCCATTCTGGTTTCAAAACCTGCTCTGACTGAAATTTCTCTACCTGTATTCTTACGCATTTTGTTGATATCTAGCAGCCTTGTATTGTTACTGCAGCAGCATAATTGCTTCTCATTGCTAGAATGTTTGTTTAAATCTGGATTAGTGCTGCTCTGTTATTTCAGTGATTTCCCTCTGGAGTTCTGCAAAGTAAGACTTGATTGGTTGATTGACAGCAATGTATCAGGTGACTGGGTGGAGCTAAGCTTGCACAGGAAAGTCAAGTTTAGATGCTGCTTAGAGTTGATAGCGAATAAAACTTCTGTTTTTTTTCTCTAGAAAGAGTGCAGAAAAGATTTATTAGGATACTACCGGGACTTGATAGATTGAATTATAAGAAGAGGCTGGATAGACTGGGACTTTTTCCTCTGGAGCATAGGAGGCTGAGGGGTGATCTTACAGAAGTCTCTAAAATAATGAGGGGCACAGATCAACATCTTTTTCCAAAAGTTGGGGAATCTAAAACTAGAAGGCATAGGTTTAAGGTGACAGGGAAGAGATACAAAAGTGTACAGAGCAACAATATTCTCAGACAAAGGGTGGTGAGTGTCGAACAAGCTGCCAGAGGTTGTCAGAGAGGTTTGTCTTTTAAAAAGAATTTAGATAGTTACATGGGTAAGATGGGCATGGAGGAATATGGGTGAAATGCAGGCAATTGGGATTAGATTACGGTTTTTTCAAAAAAAAAGGGGCATAGACAAGTTGGACCAAAGGGCCTGTTTCCATGCTGTAAACCTCTATGACTCTGGATTTAGAGATTAGAATGTGCCAGGAAATAAGTTTCTTTCTCTGAGATTCTGCTGTTTGGGGGTGGATCTTCCTTTGAGATTTTGTTGTACGAGAGTAAGATGACAGGTTTCTGTCTGGATCTCCCTCCAAAAGGTGTTAAAAAGCTGGCAATCAAGCATCCACCTGAGCATATTGGTGCTAACTGGTTCTGAACAAGGGGTTTATGTCCATGGGGGTTCTACTTAAATTAGAACAACAGAGGTGAATAACTGTTAAGAATAATACTTTGACAGGTTTAAGCATTTTAATTGTAAAATTTATTCTAGTTCTTTTTGTTATATTCTGTGTTCTTAAATAAAGTTTGTTTTAATAAAATCTTCCTAGTGGGTCAATTGAATCATGCCTGGAATGAAACATCTGAGAGAATAAACAGTTTAGACCTATACTCTCTAAAATTTAGAACAGCGAGGGAGATCAAATTGAGGTATTGAAAATGATAGAAGGTCTGGATAAAATAGACATGGATGCTTACACTAGAGAGGGATTCTAGGACGAGAGGTCATAGTCTTAGGATAAGGGGTAGCAAATTTAAAACAGAATTGAGGAGAAACTATTTCTTTCAAAGGGGTGTGAATCTGTAGAACTCACTACCCCAAAGTGTGGTGGACACTGGAACAGTGAGTAAATCTGAGAAGTTAAACAGATTTTTAATTGGTAATGGGTTGGAAGGTTATGGAGAAAAGGCAGGAAAATGGGATAAAGAGTATATCATCCATGATCAAATGGCGGAGCAGACTTGATAGGCCAAATGGTCTAATTCGGTTCCTATATCTTATGAACTTATGAACCTAATGCTTAGGCTAATGTCAAAATCAAAAGTAAAAGTTGAGGTCGAGGCAAACTTCATAACATACCTTGGAGTTTCTGATCTAGTCCCTAACTATAGATAATTGATCCATGTACAATAAAGCAGGGCAATTTGAATTAATAGTTCATACCCTGGAAAGCGCTTTCTGTTGCACGTCTCTTCATTTCAGCCTCCTCTTCCTCCTGCTTCTTCTTCCTGTAAAAAACAGGTAAAAAGCTCAGAACCCACTTATCCGAAACAACTATCATTTACATGGGAGATTTCAGTACAGAAAATGTAACTTTTGGTTTAACTGCTAGACAATAAAATTAATACTTGTCCATTGTTTCAATTTTTTTTCCATACTTACGCAACAATATCATTCCAAGTTTCCTGAAGTTTATTATCCACATGACCAGCTTGGATCAGCTCTGCTTCTTTCTTCACCTTTCTGTGGGGTCCAATTTTACATATGAAGATCATTAATACTCAGTACAGATACTTTTCATTATATCACTCAGCAGCTATTAGTTATGATTCATCACAATGTCCATCTTCAGGAACACAAGCAATCTGAAAACACTTTAGCATTTACAGAGACATGTAAACCACATTTTAGTGGGAAATTTAATCTACAGCAAAAAGGACAGACATTGAGTTTTGGGACCAGCAGCAGCTGAAGGTAAATTATGGGTGCCACAGTGGTTAGCACAGCTGCCTCACAGTGTCAGGGACCCAGGTTCAATTCCCAGTTTGGTTCACTGTCTGTGCAGAGGCTGCACATTCTTCCCATGCCTGTGTAGGTACTCTGGTTTCCTCCCACAATCCGAAAGACGTGTTGGTTAAGTGCACTGGCCATGCTAAATTCTTCCTCAGTGAACTTGAACAGGCGCTGAAGTGTGGCAACTAAAGAATTTTCACAGTAACTTCATTGCAATGTTAATGTGAGCATACTTTTGACACTAATAAATAAGCTCAAATTTAAGGGGATTAGTAGAGTAATTGTGTGGGGTGCAAGGATAGGGTGGAATGTTGGCCTTTCTCAGATGCCCTTTTGGAGAGTTGATGCAGACTTGATGGGCTGAATGGCCTCTTTCTACACCGTACGGATTCTATAAAATTCTATGAAACAGCATGTTCATTAAACACAATGACACCATGAAACTATTACTGAAACAATATGCACTATAAATATCTGATAATTGCTTGCTCAACTTCTTTTGGCATAAATAGCATATATGTACTTAAACATGAAGGTTTTAAATATTTTGCAACAGGTCTTTCAAAGATTTAGAACGTTAAATCTATTATACAATCTTTACAATTTCTCCATTATTTCAGATGAGTGATTATTTTGTGAACTAGACATTATATTTAAATGAATAGTCAATACAGTCTAAAAAATATGAAGAAACAATAAAGAAAAACATTAAACAAGACAGGAAACAATTGTTAACACAGGAATAACAGGGAAACAAACCATTTAAAAATAAAAGTCCTGTTTTTACTGGAAAAGGAATATATCATTAAAGGATAAAGTTTGAAAAGAGAAAAAGATACCACTGCACCAAGTCTGTGGGGTTTTGGACCCGCCAGATTATAATTGCTGTAATTGGACACAACCACTTTTATATTGACCAAAACAAAAAGTTCTTCCATGACAAACAAAAAATAATTGGGGTAACTTCTATAAACCTGATACCTTGGGTTGATTAAGTTGTTGAAAAGCCACTTGACCACAGATACTATAAACACCAAAACCACTATTTTTTTTCCTTTAGATTTGTTTATCTGCATAGATTGAACAAATAATGAAAAATTATTTGACTAATTTGTGCAATTCTGACCTGTATTTCTCCTGGGTCTCTTTAATAAGTTTCTTTAGCTCATCAATTCGCTCAGCAGTGAGCTTACGGACAATTACATCTTCCACAGTTTCCACAACTTCTCCTTTCTCACCACGTTTCCGCCTGTGAAGGGATTGATCGGATCATTGCGAATAGGATCTATTATACTTCAGCAAGTTTTTAATTTCTAATATATGTACAGATGTGGATTAAACACTCACTTGGGAGTTTCTGTTGTCTCCAGCAGTTCAGAATATTGTGATGCACAATGCTAGATGAAAAGAACATAAACAAATACAAATTTTATGATAATCCAGACACAACATATCAATCAATGGCATGGATGAATGCCTCAATTATAGGCAGGCTGAGGTGGAGAAAGAGGTGAATGATCTTACAGAAATTAAAGTAAATGGAGAATAAATCGGGCCACAAACTCAGTTGCGGATGAAAGAGACTCCCACTATAAAAGCCTTTACTTTTATTCAATCATAAGATATACAGCCGAACTCGGCATTGACTGCCCATCCCTAATTGCCCTTGAGAAGGAAATGGTCTGTTTCAACCTTGGAAAACGTGGAGAGGGATTGATGGAGTAAAATGTTTTTTGAATGTAAAGTGATTTAAAAAAAAAATTATTTTCTACAGTCTGAGTGACCAAAAAAAACTATTACAAAGAGAAAATAACCAATCAAGGGATAGAAAACACAAACACAACAAAGAATTAATCAAATCAACACAGAAGTCACAGGCACAACACAGGGGTACCTGAGAGAAGAAACAAAATTAATTTTGCCAAATATTATAATTACTTACAGATTTCCTCCTTCATTATGCAGGCAAAAACTGAGCTCTTACCTTTTGTGAAAACCAGTCTGGTGGGCGTCCAGGTTCCGCAAAAGGTTTGATTGCCCTGCTAACCGATACCCTGCAAAGGGTGACAGACAAGTCTTTGTTGTTACCACATTAAAGTATGCAGATCATTAAAAAAAAAATCAACATTTAAAAATTACCACCACTGAACTTTGCAATTTTTTTTTTAAATGTTGATGCTCAAAGTAGAAATGATAATGATTTGATCACACAACCAACATCAGAACCAAGTATTCCTGATCAGATTTGATGCAGGTTACATAAAAAGTTACGTTGTGTGCTTTATTTGCAACTTCAGTAGAACACCCTCTACTGTGTCGTGGTCCAGTATGACACAATGATTTTCTTAGTTTCTCAAAATGAGTTGAGCATTTTGGTGGGCTAACCCCATTACAAACTGAACTGTAACCAACTATGCCAATTCTATTCAAAGGCTTCACAAAAGGCAGACAGATGTCTTTCATCTCACCACCCCAGGTAACCAAGAAATAGAAAGCAGTGCATGCTAATTCTTGATATAATCTTCAAAACTCTTTTCTGAGATGATGCACAGCAGCCCACTGGAAGGTTTCTACTAACGATACTACATACAGCAAGGATAAAATGGTAGCTGAGCAGATTCCCTGATTTTTCAATCATATCCCAGAAGGATTCTCCTGCCTCCTTTCCTCATTTGTCTGCAAAATGTGTACTCACAGCTTGATGTGGAGATGCCGGCGTTGGTGTTGTCAGACTTCTTACTGTATTCACAGCTTGCCAAGGAGAGGTGTTAGCATAAAAATCCCTTTATAATATTAAAACTCAGTAAGAAGTCTTACAACTTCAGGTTAAAATTTCACAGATTTATTTGGTAGCACAAGCTTTCTGCAGCGCTGCTCTTTCCTCATCTGGGTGACTCACCTAAGAAATAGCGTTCTGAAAACTTCTGCTACCAAATAAATCTTTTGGACTTTAACCTGGAGTTATGAGACTTCTTACTGTGCCCACCTCAGTCCAATGCCAGCATCTCCACATCAATATTAAAACTGGGTAATGAAGAAGACGGTTATGATGGCCTTATCACAATTTTTGTGTCTTTCACTTGTTTGAACCTTATTTTCCAGACACAATTTCAGTCCAGACATGTTTGCTTCTCCTCTATGATCTCAAGTACAAAGAAAGTACTCTGCAATTAAAGTATGAAGCATTCTTCTTACATAAACTCAAAATTAGTTGGTGTGCAGACAGCAAATGGTCAATTTTGGAATACTGAATCTGGCTGTTCCCGGTTTCAAGATTCATTATATATCAACTCTGATAGCAACATTTCATATCTAGCTGCCTTATGAATCAGCTGCACTTGGTGTCACCTACCAATTTTGGTCTCCACTCCGCATCACTGAAGATGCCAAACAAAGCTTCTCACGGATTGACCATGGTTCAGTAGGGCCAGTACTCAGCAATTTGTGCTCTTTGCAAGAAAAAGAGAAAGACAGTCCAAAGTTATTGACTGTTAGACATGAAAGAGAATAAAAGTAAAATAGCATAAATCCCACATTCGTAGTAATTATTAATCACATTCTGGAACTATAACAGTTCTGATATTCTTATACTACGGCTTGAAGAGAGGTTTAAGTTAACCAATTCAGTTATTAAGTACAAACCAAAATAGTAAAGAAACATACTGGATGGGGAGCATAGTCCCCATTACAACTAACGTACAACAGTACAGCAGGTATTGAGAATTTTTAAAAACTGCAAAACCAAATTTATATTTACAAATGAAGGCGAACTGAGAAGTCATGTTTAATTGCAACATCCAGACTCTCAACAATAGCAGTATTATACCTTTATTGACACGTTACCCCAATATCACATGGTACACTGCTAATTTATTTTATTTGATGTTGTTCAAAGATTTGAATGGAAGACATGCTATTCTCATGGCCATCTTTTGGTCCTAACCTTCACCTATTCTTCCAACCTTTATGATTACAAAAGGCTTTCAGATTCCCTTATGTTTCTATTATTCTATTTTTATACAATCTCTATGGTCACTTTTGTCTGTTTTCATTTATGGTCTGAATTTCTGAGCTTCTTTTCCTGTTTTATCATAATGAGAGAGTGCTTTACTCTGCATCTGACTGTTATAGGCCTAGAAATGGACCAGCTTCTATGCAACAAAAACAAAGTGTTGGAAAATTTTAGCAAGTCTGACAGAATACATAGAGTGAGAATAGAGCCAACATTTCGAGTCAGGATGACTTTCATTAGAACCTCATCAACCCTTTGTTATTCTGATGAAGGGTCATCCAGACTCAAAACATTAGCTCTATGAATGTATTCCTTTATATGCCTTGTTTGTGATCAGAACTCTCCACTCACCTGACGAAGGGGCAAAGCCCCGACAGCTAGTGGTGTTTGCTACCAAATAAACCTGTTGGACTTTAACCTAGTGTTGTGAGAATTCTTACTCTATTCTCGCCCCACAGATGTTTCAGACCTGCTGAGATTTTCCAGCATTCTCTGCTTCCTTGTTTCAGATTCCAATATCTGCAGTATTTTACTTTTATCTGAATGAATATTCGACAAAGATTGGTAGTATGGGTGACCAACTTCACGGGATGTTCATTCCCCCATCCCAGTCCACTCTACATGGTGTCAGCCTGCTGCTTATAGGAGGGCAATAGCAGATCTTTCTGTCTCTACCCCCACCCCGATCCTCTGCAGATCTCTCCTCGATCCCCTCCCGCCCCACCTCCGATCCCCTCCCGCTCTCTCCCTCCCCCCCGATCCCCCCCCCGCTCTCTCCCCTCCCCCCCCCGATCTCCCCCTCCCCCCCCGCCTCTCCCTCCCCCCCCGATCTCCCCTCCCCCCCGCTCTCTCCCTCCCCCCCCTCTCTCCCTCCCCCCCCGCTCTCTCCCTCCCCCCCCTCCCCCCCCCCCCCCCCCGCTCTCCCTCCCCCCCCCCCCCCGCTCCTCCCTCCCCCCCCCCCCCCCCCCCCCCCCCCCCCCGCCCCCCCCCGCTCCTCCCTCCCCCCCGATCCCCCCCCCGCTCCTCCCTCCCCCCCCTCTCTCCTCCCCTCCCCCCCCGCTCTCTCCCTCCCCCCCGATACCCCCCCGCTCTCTTCCCCTCCCCCCCCATCCCCCCCCCGCTCTCTCCCTCCCCCCCGATCCCCCCCCCGCTCTCTCCCTCCCCCCCCCGATCCCCCCCCCGCTCTCTCCCCTCCCCCCCCGATCCCCCCCCGCTCTCTCCCTCCCCCCCCGATCCCCCCCCCGCTCTCTTCCCTCCCCCCCCGATCCCCCCCCTCTCTCTCCCTCCCACCCCCGATCCCCCCCCCGCTCTCTCCCTCCCCCCCATCCCCCCCCCGCTCTCTCCCTCCCCCCCGATCCCCCCCCGCTCTCTCCCTCCCCCCCGATCCCCTCCCGTTGTCTCTACCCCCCACCCCAATCCCCCTCCCGTTGTCTCTACCCCCACCCCAACCCCCCTCCCGTTGTCTCCCTCTCGCCACTTACTGCCAGTCCCTGCCGCCATCATCCCAGCAACCGCTGCGCGCCTGACCTTTGACCCCCCATCTCATTACCGTCAAACCGTCGTTCTGCCCCCACCCTCACCACCACCAAATTTCACCCCATACCACATTTAACATGCTCTCGGTTGAGAATTTTATATCACTGACGGAGCTTTTCTCTTTTTTGAAATAAATAAAATCTGCAAAGAATCCCAGCTCTCTGACGTCACAGGCTCCACTGGTTGCCAGGCAACAGCCCCAGACCATGGATAAGGAATAATTTGTTGTTGTTGAAACTCCAAACACTTCAATCCTGGAGTGACCAAATTTCCAAAAGCACGTCCAGCTCCTGTAGATGTAGAGTTTCACATGAAGCGGTGATGAATTGATTTAATTTATTGTCATATCTTTTGGTATACAGTGAAAAATATTGTTTCTTCCACACTATACAAAGCATACCATTCATAGAATACACAGATAAATTAAGTTTATTTCTCAGTCACAAGTAGGCTTACATTTACACTGCACTGAAAATCTCCCACTGCAGAGCCTGTTTGGGTACATTGAGAGAAAATTCAGCCTGGCCAATGCACCTAATCTGTGCATCTTTGGAGTGTGGAAGGAAACCAGAACACCCGGAGGAGACCCATTCAGACACAGGGAGAATGTGCAGACTCCATACAGACAGGAACCCCAGCTGGGAATTGAACCCAGGTCTCTGGCACTGTGAAGTAGTAGTTCTAACCACTGTGGCACCTCATTAGAGAGGAGGAAAGGAGAAAGTGCAAAATGTAGTGTTACAATCATAGCTAAGATATAGAGAAAGATCAACTTAATATGAGATAGCTCCATTCAGAAGTCTGATGGCAGCAGGGAAGAAACTGTTCTTGAGTCAGTTCGCACGCCATTTCAGAATTTTGTATCCCCCCCCCCCGGCCAACGGGACAGTATGGAAAGAGAATGTTTGGGGTGTGTGAGGTTTTTGATTATGATAGCTGCTTTCCTGACGCAGTGGGAAGTGTGGGCAGAGTTAATGGATGGGAGATTTGTTTGATGGACTGAACTATGTTCACAATCTTTTGTTGTTTCTTGTGGTCTTGGTAAAAGCAGGAAGCATACCAAGCTGTGATGCATCTGGAAAGAATGTTTTTATTGGTGATCTGTAAAAATTGGTTAGAGTCATAGCAGACATGTTGAATTTCCTTAGCCTTCTGAGAAAGTAGAAGTGTTGGAGGGCTTTCTTAACTATAGTGTTAGCATGGAAGGACCAAGACAGATTGTTAGTGATCTAAACATCTGGAATCAGGAATCTGCAGTCATTATGCCTCACCAGGGTAACCAACAGTCCCTTATTTCACAGCATCATTCCGATATTTGAATTCTTTTTTTAGTTTTTACTCCATCCACCAAATTATAAAGCCAGTGCTCAGAATAGATGGGCAAACACAAATCCATTCCTTGCTTGCACTAGAAAAAATGTTCAAAATCCAACTGAATCCAATTCATGGCTCCCACAAGAGAGACAAACATGATCCAAGCTGACAAGATTGAAGAATTGCACCTCATCCTAGGCTAGATCCGGCCAATGCTTGATCTTATCCAGAAGGTTGCGATTACAGCACAGAGGCCATTGGACCCATTGTGAATGCACTGGTTGTCCTAATGAGCAATACACTTTGTGCCAATCTCCCTGTAACCTTATACACTCATTATAGCATTGTGGTTATCACTGCTGCCTCACAGTGCCAGAGCTGTGGGTCTGATTCCTGGCTTGGGTCTTCCTCTGTGTGGAGACTGCACGTTCTCGCTGTGTCTGTGTGGGTATCCTCCGGGTGCTCGAGTTTTCTGCCACAGTCCTAATGATGTGCTGGTTAGGCTAAATTTTCTCTCAGTGTACACAAATAGGTACCAGAGTATGGCAACTAGGGATTTTCACAGTAGCTTCATTGCAGTTTTAATGTAAGCTTACTTGTGACACTAATAAATAAACTTTAAAACACTCTTGTCAAATTACTGGTTAATTCTCTTTTAGATGCCTTCATTGACCTTGTCTCCACTGCACTGTCAGGTAGTGCATTCCAGCCCTAACCATTTGCTGCACAAAGTTTCTCCTTGTGTTGCCATTGCTCAATTTGTCAATTACTTTAAATCTATGCCATCTCATTCTCAATCTTACTACCTATGAAAACCATTTCTCCCTATCCATTTGATCCTAACCCCTTATGAGTTTGAATATCTTTATGAAATCTTCTCTTGCTTTTTTTTCCAAGGAAGACAGCCCCAATTTCAGCATTTAAAACTGGGCATAATACTCCAGTTGTTCCACGTCACCTTCTGCTAAGTCTTTTAAATGTCATGTACGCACAGAACTCGCTCTCCTTCTGTTTGTGTTCTCTCATAGCTCTGGCATCAATCTGCACTCACCTTGCCAGATTGTTCCTTGATTTTATCCAAGGAAGTTGTGCCCCAAGTCAATATAGTACTGAGTTGTTATTCTCCAGCCCCCTCATTGAGGGCTTTAATCTGGAATTACACTATCTGCTGTACATCTGCTGTTGTCAGAGAGCTCATGATTACTCAGAGATGCTGCTAAGATCACATCCAGGAGAGTAATCCAGTAAATCTTGCGAGAGCTCCTGGAGTGTAAACCTGACTGAGGTTGCCTGCCTGGGATCAGCTGTCAGTTATCCCAGTGCATCTTCTTAGTGTACATTCTGATTGCATTAGTATTGCGCCTTGTTCTTAATCTCAAAGTTAAAGTTTCTCTAAAAAGGTAAAATTGAAAATCAGGACATTTGAATTTTGAGGGGATTGTTGGAACTTTGTGGTGTTTCACCAAGACTGTCCTAGCTAAACCTGGTTACCTGGTCACCTTACTTATTATATCCCTAACAGTGATGAGGATTATAGATTTGTCATTTATATTAGTGATTTAGATGAGAATTTAGGAGGCACGATTAGTATATTTGCAGATGACACCAAGATCGGTGGCATCGGTGTGCTAAGAAAGTTATCTCAGATTGCAACGGGAACTTGATCAGTTGGGAACTTAGGAAATAAATAGATATTACTATTTAATATCTTGAGGAGTATACATATTACAGAAAAAGGGGTGCTGGAAATCTTGAAGCGCATCAAGGTATAAATCCCTGGGACCTGATGAAGTGTATCTCAGGACATTGTGGGAGGCTAGGGAGGAAATTGCAGGTCCCATAGCAGAGATATTTGAATCATCGATAGTCACAGGTGAGGTGTCTGAAGATTGGAGGGTAGCAAATGTTATGCCCTTTTTTCAAAAAGGCTGCAGGGAAAAGCAGATGGAGTTTAATTTAGATTAATACAAGGTGATGCATTTTGGTAAATTGAACCAGGGCAGGACTTACTCAGTTAATGTTGGGGTGTTGGAGAGAGTTATAGACAAAGAGATCTAGTGGTACAGGTTCATAGCTCTTTGAAAGTGGAGTCACAGATGGATAGAGTGCTGAAGAAAGCATTCAGCATGTTTAGTTTCATTGGTCAGAACACTCAATACAAGAGTTAAGATGTCTTATTGAAGTTGTATAAGACATTGGTAAGGCCACACTTCAAATACTGTGTACAGTTCTGGTCACTATATTATAGAAAGGATATTAGAATTCATCATTGAAGGAATAACAATGTACTTGGAAAGTCATAATCTGACCAAGCAGAATCAGCACGGTTTCATGAAAGAGAAATTATGTCTGACAAATTTACTTGAGTTCTTTAAGTAGGTATCAGCCCAGAGAAGTTCAAAGAGAATTAGTCAATGTTTGGATTTTCAGAAGACAATTTCAAACCTTAAATTGTCCCTGTTTTGTTTCTTTCTTTTGCACATTCCAGTTTTAATCTGTTTTTTGACTTGTTTTTAGAAATTTTTGCAATGTTTTGAGTCCAGAAACCTATAGTACCTATTTGAATGATAAGTTCCTCAAACTTGCAGCAAGCCAAGAACAGATGTTTGTGTGAAATCAAGGCAATGAGTTAAAAAAACAAGCTACAAGAAGCTTGCAGTCATGTTTACACATGCTTTTTGTGTTGTAAAACTCTGACTCAAGCTTGCAGACTGAGCAGAAGTGTTCATTATTTAGCCATTCACATACAAATATGAGAACTAGGAGCAGGTATAGGCCATTTGGCACCACGAACTTGCTCTGCCATTCAATAAGATCATCGCTGATCTTTTCGTGTACTCAGCTCTACTTACCTGCCTGCTCACCATAACCCTTAATTTCTTTACTGTTCAAAAATTTATCTATCTGTGCCTTAAAAACATTCAACAAGGTATCCTCAACTGCAGTGGAATTCCCTGCTCAGATTCACAACCTTTTGTGTGAAGAAATTTCTCCTCAATTCAGTCCTAAGTCAGTTCCCCCTTATTTTGAGGCCATGCTCCTTAGTTCTAGTTTCACCCACTAGTGGAAACAACTTTCTCATCTTTTCTCTTCATAATTTTATATGTTTCTGTAAGATCCCCCCTCATTCTTCTCAAATCCAATGAGTATAGTCCCAGGTCTACTCAGTCTCTCCTCATAATCCAACCCTCTCAACGCTGGAATCAACCTAGTGAATCTCCTCTGCGTCCCCTCCAGTGCTAGTACATCCTTTCTCAAGTCAGGAGACCAAAACTGTACACAAGTACTCAAGGTGTGGCCTCACTAGCATCTGATTCAGCTGTAACCTTCCTGTTTTTAAACTCTGTACCGCTACCAATGAAGGACAGCATTTCATTTGCCTTCTTAATTGCTTGCTGCACCTGCAAACCAACTTGATGCAATTCATGCACAAGGACACCCAGATCCCTCTGCAAAGTAGCATGCTGCAATTTTTACCACTTAGACAATAGTCCGTTTTGCTGTTATTCTTACCACAATGGATAACCTTACATTTACCAACATTATACCCAATTTGCCAAACCTTTGCCCAATCATTTAAACCAGTTAAATCCCTCTGCAGACCTTCAATGTTCTCTGCACTCTTTGCTCTACCACTCATCTTAGTGTCATCTGCAAATTTTGACACACTACCATTGGTCCCCAACTCCAAATGTAAATTGTAAACAAGTGCAATCTGAACACCAGTCCCTGAGGCACACCACTAGTCACAGATTGCCAAACAGAAAAACATCTATTTATCCCCACTCTTTGCTCTGTTAGTTAACCAATTCTTTACCAATGCTAATACAGTACCAGTAATGCCTTGCACCTTTATCTTACGCAGCAGCCTTGTCAAATATCTTCTGGACTTGCAGATACCCCACATCCATCAGTTCTGTGTCCACTGTGCTCAGTGGTCCACTGTGCTCATAATATCCTCAAAGAATTCCAATAAATTAGTTAAACATGAGCCACCTTTCATGAATCCATGCTGTGTTTGCCCAATGGGACAATTTCTATCCAGATGTCTTGCTTTTTTTTCCTTAATGATAGATTCAAGCATTTTTCCCCACAACAGAAGTTGAGAGACCTATAGTTACCCAGCTTTTTTGTCTACCTCTCTCTTTAAATAGTAGTGGTATGTTTGCTATTTTCCACTTTGCAGGAACCACCCAAGAGTCCAGAAAATTTTGCTGAATTACCACTAGTGCATTTGCTATTTTCCCACCATCTCTTTTAGTATCTAGGATACATTCCATAAGGGCCAGGAGACCTTTAGTCCCATTAGCTTGTCCAACACCAACTCTTTAGTGATAATGATCAATTTTAGGCCCTTTGTTATCAATTTTTGGCACGTTGTGTGTGTCTTCCACTGTGAACGGCAACACAACATGCTTGTTCAATGCCTTGGCTATTTCTCATTTCCTATTATTAAATCCCCTTTCTAAAGGACCAATGTTTACCTCAGCCATTCTTGTTCATTTTACATATTTATATAAATATTGATCTAGTTTATTTTCACAATCCTACTTTTCTTTGTAGCTTTTTTCATGGTTTTCTGCTGACCTTCAAAGATTTCCCAATCCTTGTTTCCCACTAATCTTTGCCATTTTGTGCTTTCTTTCAATTTCCTTAGACATCCGTGGCTGATTATCCCTTGTCTTACAATCCTTCCTTATCATTGGTCTCAGTGCTTCTGCTGAGCACTGTGAAAAATCGCCTTGAAAATCCTTCACTATTCCTCAATTGCCTTATGATAAAGTCTCTGCTCCCAATCCATCTTAAACGACCCACCACATTGTTTCTTTCCCAGAACTATTACCATTGCTTTTCCTTTTGCAGTAAGAAGTCTGCCAACGCCAGGTTTAAGTCCAACCGATTTATTTGATAGTTAACTTCCAAATTTAGAGACTCCTTACTATGTTTACCCCAGTCCAACGCCGGCATCATTTCCTTTTGTAACCATGGAATCTTTGGTTATATGACTTCTGCAGTTCATCTCTTTTGTTCTTTGTCTCTCCTTCCACTTGCATAAAACTATTACATTTCCATTTTACAGTTCTGCAGAAAGGTTATTGACCTGGAATGTTAACTCCCTCGCCACAGATTCCGGAGTCACTGAGTATTTTCTTTACTTCAAGTTTACATGAGGACTCTGCCTACTGAAGCAGAAGGGGCAGTTCATTGCCATTGCTTCTACCTCCTGCCTATTGGCTGCGGATACTGTCTAATGTTCATTAGCTGCGCAGGTTGGCTTCATTTTATTGGCTACTGCTACTGTTCTTCACCATTCATTGGCTGCGGCCGTCGCTCCATCTCATTGGCCGTACTCGGTTGCACCTGCCCATTGGTTAACATGACGGCTCTGCACTCGCCGATTGGTTGCGGTCGCCATTTGCACTCATTGGCTGCGTTCAAGCCAATTGGCCGTCCATTGGCCAGCACGACGGCTCAGCGCTGACTGATTGGCTGCGGCCACTGCTCCCGCTCATTGGCCGCGCCCGATTGCGCTGACTGATTGGCTGCACCCACCCTTTCTGCTCGCTGAGTGGCTACCGCCTACGACGCTGCCGTTGCCGTGGTGACGGCCGGACGCCGAGTGGTGATGAGGCTTTCCAGCGGCCGAGGCAGCAGTGAGGAATCCGGATGGTAACGGGCTATACGGCGGGGAGGGAAAGTGACAGCCTCAGGGCCAGGCAGGGTCCCGGGACGATGATGGTGAACAGAGTCCATCCCTATAGGGACATCACACATCCCAGCAAATCCTCACCATGCCGTGGGCCAACAGTGGGTGAAACATTTCACACGGCAAATAATCAAAGTGTTGTGTGGAGTTTCCCCCCCAATAATGGTGACACAATGATTACCACTGCTGCCTCACAGTGTGAGGGACACGGGTTTGAATCCCAGGCTGTGTGAGTTTGCACATTCTCCCCGTATCTGCGTGGGTTTCCTCCGGGCATTCTGGTTTCCTCCCACAGCCTGAAAGTTATGCTGGTTAGATGCATTGACCGTGCTAAATTCCCCGTCAGTGTATCTGAACGGGTGCCAAAGTGTGGCGATTGGGGCATTTTCACAGTAATTTCATTGCAGTATTAATGTAAACCTAATTGAGACACTAATAAAGAAACTTAATCCAATTTAAACACAAATACAATGAAGTGTTAATCAAGCAGGACCATTTCTCTGCTATGCAGTGAGATTGTTGGAGATCTTGAATCATCCAAGTTCTGTTGTTTGGCAAATGGATAATATAGACTATAACGAGGACAAGTAGAGAGTTAAATTACAAACAAAAACTACCACATTCCTTTTCTGGTTAGGCAATATTTTTGTGCACCTTTCTGAAAAGAGTAGGAAAACAATTCGTGTGCAGAGCTTTGACAAAGTGATCAGTGGGACTATGTACAAATGTAAATGAGGATGATGAGTACAATAATCATAATGCTTTTTTTATTAAGTTGAAACTTTTTAGTGTTGGGGGTAGAATATCTTTGAATTTTCAAAAATGTCAACGTCGAAGTATGGTCTGTTGAATAAATCAATGTCTGCCGCATGATAACTCCTTAATACTCAGTTCTAACGTAATATGTTCTAATCTTTGTGACTGTTATTGAACTAAGGGGAGGCAATGGTCTTGTGGCATTATCACTAGACTATTAATCTATAAACTCAGCTAAAGTTCTGGAGACTTGGTTCAAATCCTGCCACAACAGATGGTGGAAACAGTATTCAATAAAAAATATCAGGAATTAAAAATTTACTAATGGCCATGTCGATTGTTAGAAAAACCCACCTGGTTCACTAATATCCTTTATCGAAGGAAATCTGCCACCCTTACCTGGTCTGGCCTACATGTGACTCCAGAGCCACAGCAATATGGTTGATTCTCAACTGCCCTCTGAAATGACCAAGTGCGCCACTCAGTTCAAGGGTGACTAGGGATGGACAATAATTGCTGGCCAGTCAGTGACACTCATGAATGAAAAAAACCCAGGTTACCTTTATGGCTTCTTTGAATGAAATTAATGCCAACTTGCATATTAGGAACATGGTTAACATTATGCAGTACTTGGAGTGAGATTACATTAATTTCCTCTGTTGTTTTGGATCAGATTCAAACAGAGGTGAAAGGACTGTACTTTATTGTGCCATTGTGCCATCGTATTCAATTTTTTTATTGTAAGTACATTCATTGTGAAATATTGTGTATATTTGAATTCTATTTTCTGCCGTTAGTGATTCTCCTTTTATTTATTCTTTCTGAAAACAGTTCCTGTATTACCTTAAAAGAAATCACTGATATACTGTGGTCCCATTGGTGGGTGTGCACATGGAGAATCCTGAGACTGAATACAAGGCACGCAATCGAATCCCTGTACAAATCACAGTGCTGAAGGCAAAGAACTTGGTATGTATTTTTCTCCATGGCAATCAGAGCTTTTATAATTTGAACATATTCAGGCAGTTTTACATTTCGTATATTTGTAACTTAAACAAAAGGAGGCTGTATTTGTGAGCTATGTCCCATTAAGAAAAAGAAAGATTAGTATTTATATTGCACCTTTCACAATCAATATGACACCTGAAAGTGCATTACAGGCAGTTAAGTACTGCTGTAGCTGTAATGCAGGAAAAACAACAGCTAATTTACACACAGCAAATGCCCACAAACATCAGTGTGATAATAAGCAGATAATGCATTGTTGTGATGTTTATTTATTTATTAGTGTCACAAGTAGGCATACATTAACACTGTGATGAAGTTACTGTGAAAGTCCTTTAGTTGCCACACTCAGGTACACTGAGGGAGAATTTAGCATAGCCAATGTACTAACCAACACGTCTTCAGACTGTGGGAGAAAACTAGAGCACTCGAAGGAAATTCATGCAAACATGGGGAGAAAGTGCAGACTCTGCACAGTGACACAAGCTGGAAATCGAACCCGGGACCCTGGCTCTGTGAGGCAGCATTGCTAACGACTGTGCCATCATGTGCTAGTGCTAGAAGATTCATGAGAGACAGGGCAGCTGGGACCTCAGTTTAACATTTTGTGCAGAAGATAACATCTCTGCCAGTTGAACGCTCCCTCAGTACTGCACTGGCATGTCAGCCTTTTTTTGGGCTCATCTTCTGGAGTAATGCTTGAACCCACAGACCTCTGATTCAAAATTGAGGATGCCACTATATTTTACTTTGATTAAAATGCTCCCTTACTTCAACAACTGAATCATGAACTCAATTTTCTTACGAGGAGACATGAGTCGGTTGGGCCTGCACTCATTGAAGTTTAGAAGAATGAGAGGTGACCTTATTGAGACATATATGATTCTTAGAGGACTTGATAGGGTAGGTGCTGTGAGGTTGTTTCCCTTGTGGGAGAAATTCCAGGGCCAGAGAGCATAATCTCAGAATAAGAGGTTGCTCAGATGAGGAGGAATTTCTTCTCTCAGAGATTAGTGAATCTGTAGAATCTGTTACAGCAGAGGGCTGTAAAGACTGAGTCATTAAGTATTTTCAAAGCTGAGATAGACAGATTTGTAATCAGTAAGGGAATCAAGGATTCATTGACATTTACAACCCAGAAGGTGCCATTCAGCACATCATGTCCGTGCAGGTCAACAAAGATCTGACTGTTCTAATCCCATTTTCCTGCGCTTGGCTCATAGCTCTGGAGGTTACAGCAGCACAAGTGAATATCTAAATATTTATGAAATGTTAAGAGAGTTTGACTCAACCATTCTTTCAGGCAGCAAGTTCCAATCTTCCACTTCTTTTAGCCCTCTATCTTTTACCTTATATCTCTATCCCTTGGTTAATAACCCTTTTACTAATGGAAAAAGTGCTGTAATGACTGTAATGAGACCTATGATGTGGACCTTTTACAATATGAGCTCTCTGATTAAGGCAGTAATGGCTTGTCCAATATGGGAGCCCTGCATGTGTACATAATATGTATTGTCAGGGTTACAGGCAATCTGGGCTTGTACTCTGTATGAGGAAGCATCTATGTGAGTGTGGCTAACTATATAAATAAATCGAAGTTTGGTGAAGCCTCGAAGGAGTTACTTCAAGTGCCTTTCTATTCACCTTATCTATGCCCCTCATAATCTTATTCACCTTTATCAGGCTCCCTCTCAACCTTTGCTATTTCAAGGAAAGTAGCCAAGCCTTTCTGATCATTTCTCGTTGTGCAGACCCACCAGCCAGGCAGAATCCTGATAAATCTTCTCTACACCTTCTCCAGTGCAATCATACCCTTCCTATAATATAGCAGCCATAAGTCCCATCGAGTCTGTACCAATCAAAATCCCACCCAGGTCCTATCCCCATAACCCCATGCACTTACTCTAACTAGTCCCTTGACACTAAGTGGTATGCAGTAAGAAGTCTGACAACATCAGTTTTAAATCCAACCAGAACACCTCATTCGCCTGACGAAGGCCATAAAGCCGAAAGCTTACGAGTTTACTATCAAATAAATTGGTTGGATTTAAAACTGGTGTTGTCAGACTTCTTACTGTGTTTACCCCAGCCCAATGCCGGCATCTCTACATCATGACTAAGTGGCATGGCCAATCCACCTAACCCGCACGTCTTTGGACTGTGGGAGGAAACTGGAGCACCTGGAAGAAACCCACGCAGACATGGGGTGAACGTCCAAACTCCACACAGACAGTGACCCAAGCTGGGAATCAATCCTGGGTCCCTGACACTTTGAGGCAGCAGTGCTAATCACTGGGCTGCTGTCATGGTGACCAGAACTATACACAGTATTCCAGTTGTGCCTAACCAGCATTTTATAGTTCTGCTCTTATATCTTATGGTCTCAAGTAAATACTGGTTTAAAAGTATGTTAGAATATCTGAACATAAATGTACGCTTGTCTCTTACTCATTGCAGCTGTACAGTGGCATGGATGAGTGCAAGCACTTAGTATCTGTGAAATGATTAGATGCAATTATAAGATCCCTTTATCACGACACAGTTTTTGGTACAGTAGCATTTTCCCTACTATTTCACTCCCCTGTTATTCATTCACTACTGGTGGCATGATGTAAATTAATGGGTAATGAAGTCAAAATGACGCAAGAGTGTGCTAAAACCAGCTGCCATTGTTAATTTTAACTTTGTATAACAATTTCTACAAGATGTCATAATTAACGCTTAAGCAATTTCATGCTGTTAGAGCTATTGTGTAAATGGTAACTCAGTAGAGGGCATTCTCATCTCTGAATCACAAGGTTCTGAGTTCAAGCACAGTAAGAAGTTTCATAACACCAGGTTAAAGTCCAACAAGTTTATTTGATGGTAAACCCCAAACTTTCAGAACACTGCTCCTTCATCAGGTGACACTATGTTTACCCCTGTCCAACGCTGGCATCGCCACACTACTTCAAGTTGTATCCGAGGACATGAGTGCAAAAATCTAGGTTGGCAGTGCTGAAAGTGTTGCACTGTTGGTGGTGCTTATATTGGATGATACGTTAAACCAAAGCCCTATCTGCCTTCTTGCTTGAGTATAAAAGGTCAAATGCACTATTGTGAAGACGAGCAGGAGTTTCTCTGGTGTCCTAGCCAGTACTTATCTCAAAAATAAATCACATGGCTATTATGACATTGCTGTTTTTGGGAGTTCACTGTACACATGTTGGCTGCTGCATTGCCTACATTACAACAGCGACTGCTCTTTAGAAATACTTAATTGGCTGTAAAGTGCTTTGAGATGTCCAGTATTTATATAGTGCTTTCGAGAAAAGCACTATATAAATACTTTCTTTCAAAAGCCACATTTAAACTTAAAAAATTGTATTGGTCATGTCTAGTCTGTTCTATTTTTCTTGCAGAGAGGGAGTAAAGGAGATAATCCAATGACCTATGTCCGTGTGGAGTATAACAGCTTACCGCTCGGAGACTCAGCAAAATTGCAGATGGTAGAAAATGAAGTCGAGTACAACTTCACAACCAGTTTCGACTGCATATTGGATGAGATTCATGGATTAGACAACCTGGTGCATAAACCTGTAATTTGTGAGTTTCTACTTAGTTTAACATGAATCACAAACATTCATATGCTGTCCTGTCCTTGCTTTCATGCACATGAATAATATTGGTCCATTCTAGAATGGGGGTTTGCCTCCATTCCTGCTCCTTGAGCAGGAAGTGCAGGATATGTTCTAATGGTACTGAACCCAAGAATATTAAATACAGTGATATGATATTGAACCAGATGACAAGTATTTAGTGACAGCAATACCTTAGCCTACAACTGGAATTCTAAGTATTGTAGATATAATCAAGTAGAAACCTAGTGTAAGAGTGTTTTTCAGAGACTATTTATTATGCTGCTTTCATGTGGGGGATTTCCCCTCTTAATTACAGCTCAGCTAACACAAAGACTCACAGAAATAGTACTCTGGTAAAAGACATTCTTTATTTTCCAAGCATAGTCAACATAGAGGGAGAGTGATTTGGAGCAGTTCCAAACTAAAATTACAATACTCTTTGTTCTGCAATTATACAATTTTCAAAAACTATTTGCCCACCCCAGCTGGGTTTGAGCCAATCATTATAAGTGTATATACCTTGGCAATAACACCTACCCCTGGGCAGCATGGGACTGTGTGATCAGCTTGTGGACCTTAAGGGTCTTACTTTTGTCTCCTGATGTTTTCCAGATCCCCTTATCCAGTGTCCTTGGTTCATTGTGTGTCCCATTCATAAGGGCTATCTGGAGACTACTGACAAGAAATATTTTTTTTCCTTTACTCAGCATCAGTATTGTGTTATAAGGAATGTGGTTCTTCTTACTTAACTGCACTCTATCAAGCGCTGATCCTTGTTCCCAAGTCATTCTGAATCCCCTTACAAATTGTATCACCCATCCATTCAGAGTTGACTTTATTTTTCTCTGAATATGATCAAAATGCTGGATCTTAGTCAGCTGTTTTGATGAAAGATTACTGATCTGCAACATTAATTCTCTTTCATCAGGTGTTGCTGATATTCTGAATATTTCCAGTATTTTCTTTTTTTCAGATTTCTAACTCCAGGAATTGACTGTAGAGGAATAGTGCTTTATTGCACAAAATAAAGCAAAGCAAAAACCACAAGGCTGTGGTGAATACAACAGTTCCCAATCAGGATAATGCAATAATGGACCAACTCAGGAGCTTGCTTTATACAGGGTTCAATATATGAGCTCCATTTGGTTAGTTATTTATCAATCCCAGGGAACTCATCTTCAACAAATCCTGAGGAATATCAGTGATTCCCCATGCCAGTCGCGAAAGTTATCACACTCATAGCCATGTTTTATTTTCTTTTGTGAATTGATTTTATCATTCACTTCTAAAAATTAAAGTTTAAAGTTTATTTATTAGCATCACAAGCTGGCTTACATTAACATTGCAATGAAGTTACTGCCAAAATCCCCTAGCCGCTGCACTCCGTTGCTTGTTCGAGTACACTAAGGAAGAATTTAACATGGCCAATGCACCGAAGCAGTGCATCTTTTTGGACTGGGACGAAGCAGGAGCACATGAAGGAAACATATGCAGACACGGGGAGAATGTGCAGACTCTGTACAAACAGTGGCCCATGCTGAGAATTGAACCTGTGTGCCTGATGCTGTGAGGCAGCAGTGCTAACCACTGTGCCGTCATACTGCCCAGAACAGAGAACAAAGTAAAAGTTGCAACATAAACATGCAATTATCGTAAATAAATTTTAGAAAAAATAGTAATTTCTATTATTTAAAAAATCTTTAGTATATTTATCACGGAATGAAGAAGTTTGACATACTACAAATATAAATTTAGTTTTTCAGGGCCAGAAATGTTGTTCAGCAGAAATTATGTTACAGTTCCAGCTGGTATTATGACTGGACAATCAGATTCTAGAGTGGAACCCTGGCTCAACTGATCATAACTTTTATTTCTTGTTCAGAGATGTGGTTGAACTACCAAATAACTTTAACATGCTTGCCATGCTGTGAACCAACTGATTTCACTGGCACTCTAACTTCCACACGAATATTTCCAAATTCCACTTAAAAAAACACATTTTGCATTTTCTCCCAAACACTGCTCTCTCTTGAATGCCTTCACTAAGAAACCACTTCCAGGATCTTAGTCTCTCCTTTCAGCATTCCTCTGCCTTGGGTTACTATGTATATTCAAGCTTCCACACAATCTCTCAGGTACCCGGCCACACTAACAAAACCCCACTGCTTCACAGACTGTATTAAGGTCACCAAACTTTTGATTTACTGTGGACATCTGGCTTCTCGCTTAACTGACTTTACGTCTGGTTTTTAAAACTGCCTCTTTAACTCAGAACATTTTCTCTGCTTTTTACATTAACTTCACTGAACAGGACCATGTTCCACTTCTTATTCTTTGTTCTTTTAATTTAACTGTCTTCCTGAGACATTCTTTTTATCCCAACTCCTTGGTTTCTGGTACTTTATTTTATTCTTTTAGGCATTCTGCTTTATGCAGCTCTTTTCCTTGTGTCCGGCTTTCTCTGGCTCAAGCTTGCAACTAACTAAAAGTTCTTTCTGACCTAGGGTGGTCCCTGGTTGCTAAGCAATAACTTAGTTTTCCTTTACGCCCTGCTTGCCTTCATGATGTGAACCCTCTCTACCATGCAATCCTCATTACCGTACAAACAACCTGAAGTCATTAGCCATTTCAAATGCAGAAAATTAAACACACTTAAAACTATATCCTATACGCTACAACACTATATGGTAACACCTATAAATACAAATACAAACTCCCTCAGTTTTCTGACAATTATGACTTAATATTCTGTTGAAATTTCAGTTATGCCTCATTCTTTTTCGAGAATTCTTACGTTGTGAGTAATAGTGTTAAAAAGTGGATACTTATGCCTATTCAGTGATTTTTAATTGATTTCCATCTGCATTGATGTTAACTGTGCACGCTGTGGAGGATGCTTACCATGCGGTGAGCCAACTGCTTTCCTGTGGGAATCACTTGCAGCAACTTCTGGCTTCCATGTCTGACTGCATGGTTTCCATGTGCAGATGCCCAAAGTTACTGTCAATTTCATAGAATAATGATAAGAAAAAACACTGACAGTTTCACCATCATTACAACTGCAAAATCTCCTGAAACAAACATTTTGCAGTAAATTGTTTTAACAATAGCTTACGTTTATATGGTGTCTGAAAGATAGGAGATATTGCAGGTTGCTTCATCAAATCATAAACAGACAAGAATTGACACCAAACCTAGAAATAGGTATTAGAGACAAAAATTACATTTGTCATTTTTGAACTGTTATCCTTGTGCTCTCCTATTGTGAAAAATGTGCTGAGAGAATTAATCATTGCCTTATTTTGAACCGTTTCTTTCTTTCTCTGAAACTACAGTGACCGTCATTGAGGTTTTACCTAAAGAGAAGAAAAAAAAAGATGAGAAGGTTTCTATGCTGGGTCAAGCCACAGTGGACCTGTTGCCTCTGGCTCGAGGTGTGTGCTATCACCAGAAATACATGTGACATCATTTAACTATTCAGTCAAACCTATTCCGTGAGGCACACAAGAGCTAATGTTACAAATTCTCTTATTCTTAGGAGAATGTACTTTCACAAGAACCTTAACACTCCATCCTTTAGGAAATCCTTTGGAACAAGTTGTAACAGATGAAACAAAGGTAATGATGTGTATAGACAAATATTTGTGATAACATTATTATGAGTTGACATTCGTCTTTCTATTCACCATGACATAGTGGTTAGCACTGCTACTTCACAGTGCCAGGTTCCCAGGATCGATTCCCAGTTTGGGTCACTGCCAATACATTATTAACACCTTGCATCACAAAGTTGTCAGTGCTCTTTGGAATACTGACAAAGAGCATGTGATTTGATTTGATTTATTATTGTTGCATGTATTGGGTACAATAAAAAGTATTGTATGTGCCTGCTGTACAGACAAAAACATATCGTTTATAAAGTACGTAGGGAGAAGGAAAGGAGAGGGTGTAAAATATAAAAATATAGTGCTATAGTCATAGCTAGAGTATAGAGAATGATTAACTTAATATAAGGTAGGTCCATTCAAAAGTCTGATAGCAGCAGGGATGAAGCTGTTCTTGAGTCGGTTGGTACGTGATTTTAGACGTTTGTATCTTTTTCCTGGCGGAAGAAGGTGAAAGAGAGAATGTTCAGAGTGCGTGCGGTCCTTGATTATGCTGGTTCTTTTCCGAAGCAGCAGCAGGTGTAAACAGAGTCAATGGATGGGAGGCTGGTTTGAGTGATGGACTGAATTATATTCATAGTTTCTTGCGGTCTTGGGCGGAGCAGGAGCCATACAGAAGCTGTGATACAACTGGAAAGAATCCTTTCTATGGTGCATCTATAAAAATTGGTGAGAGTTGTAGCGGACATCTCAAATTTCCTCAGCCTCCTGAGAAAATAGAGGCATTAATGGGCTTTCTTAACTATAGCGTCAGCATGGAAAGACCAGGGCAGGTTGTTGGTGATTATGTTGTTTGTGTATTAATTATGTTTAATTGTAAGCAGATAATGCGCATTAACTAGGGATTATAACAGACGCAGGCTGGAGGTGCTTCCTTGTAATCTGTATCTGTGTCAATAAATATGTAAAGATTGACTCCAAATATACCCTTTACCAATTGACTTTCTGGATATAACTCTTTGTGCTTGCTACATGGAAAAAGTTAAACTCCTTTATGGGGAGAGGAAAGAAATTCTTCAGAGGAAGGAAGAAAATTTGAGGATGTTTCATCGCATGTGATTTCCACATACTTCACAATGTTATTAGGCATCAGACAGCATTGTTAACAGATTGCCTGTCATTCTTGGTTGTTAGAATACCTTGGGACGAGTCCAATAGAAAAAGCTGTCCCACCTGGGAGCAATAAATTAAGCCAGTACACTCTTGCTTGGAAGCCAGATTATCAGAATCTGTGAGCTCTTTATTAATATTAATTTAGAATAGAATTCCTACAGTGCCATTTGGCCCATCAAATCTCACCGACCACTATTCCACCCAGGCCCTATTCCCATAACCCCACATATGTACTTTGTTAATCATTCTGACACTAAAATGTAATTTAGCATCGCCAATCCACCTAACCCACACATCTTTGGACTGTGGGAGAAAACCGGAGCACCCGAAGGAAACCCATGCAGACACAAGGAGAATGTGCAGACTCTGCACAGACAGTGACCCAAGTCAGGAATCGAACCTGGGTCCCTGGCACTCTGAGGTATCAGTGCGAACCACTGTGTCACCATGCCTCCCTAATTTGTTACATATGTCAAACTAAAGCAAGTATTAGCAGTAAAATGTTCTGTTAGTTATGCTTTGCATGTTTGTGTTTTTTATACAGTCTCTGTTGGATATTGCTGTGTCTGTCCCAAAACCCCTGCTTTCTGAAACCCAGCTAGAAGAATCAAATCTCTTCAGGATCACAGTAGAATCTGTCTTCTCAATACCTGAGAGCTGGACCACTGCTGCGCCATTTAACTATATAGTTTCTCTGTTTCTACCCATATCTACTTCAGTAAGTAAAGGAGCTATAGTTTTAAGATGTACCAGCCATATCAGGCTTCCTTACATAAGCTATTAGAGCACAGAAGTAGGCCATTCAGTCCCACCAGGTTCAAGCCAGTATTAACCATCTGCATGAGCCTTCTTCCGCCTTGCCTTTTCCCATTCTATGAATATATTTTCCTATTCCTTTCTTCCTCATTTTAAAACTACATTTTACCTGCATCTATACAACTCACCTCAACCACTCCATGTGGTAATGCAATCTATTTTCTTCTTACTCCGAGTAGCAAAGTTTCTTCTGAATTCTGTAAGGGATTTTCACAATAACTTCATTGCAGTGTTAAATAAACTTTTCAACTTTAGATTTATTAGTGACTAAGTTAAAGTTATAATCCCTAGTTTTGGACTAAGATCATGGTTTACCAAGTGTCAGTGATCCCTGTGCTACTAAAAGCTTGGGAGGTTTGGACAACCTACAGCACGAACTTCAAAGCACTGGAAAAGGGCCATCAATGGTGCCTTTGCAAATCTGGTAGCAAGAAAGATGGTCCAACAGCAGTGTCCTCACCCAAGCCAACATGACTCATTACCGGTGGGGGGAAGAGAATGTGGTAATCACTCAAAACTAGCTCCTTCGTATATATACCTGACACAAGACTTTTGGAGCAACTGCTCTGCTCAGAACCTGGCTGCAGAAGGAGACCTCCACTCTGAATTTGAAGATCAGATGAAAGCTTGGATGGCTGCTTGATGCTCAGTTTAATTTACTTCCTGTACCTGGTTTCTTCCCTCATTATAATATCACACATTTCAATACTGATCTTTTTCCTACTGCCGAAAAACTTAATGTATGATGTTATGTGGCGATTTTATTGAAGGATTTTTGTGAGGGATACCAGTTGGACTGGAAGAATAAATAGCAAAGGATTAAGAGGTGCAGGAGCAGAGGATCTGGGGATATGTGTTGGCAAACCATTGAAGTGGCAGGGTAGGGTGAGAAAGGTTAGTTTATGAGATCCTGAGCTTAATGAATGGAGGCATAGAGTACAAAAACAAGGAAGTTATGTTTTATAATTGCTCAATCATAATGACGCTGTTCGGCCCATTGTGACTACACTAGCTCTGAATAATATGACTTAGTGGCATTCTCTTGCTTTTGCCTTGTACTCCTGCACATCATTTCTATTCAAGTAATTATCTAATGACCTCTTCAATGCCTCCATAGTATCTGTCTCCACTATACTTCCAGGCAGTGCATTCTATTGTGTGAAAGGTTTATTCTCATTTCGTTTGCTTCTTTTGCAAATCACTTCAAATCCACGCCTTCTCATTTCTCGATCCTTTTACGAGTGAAAGTGTAAAGCATTGGTTTGATCTCAGTTGGAGCACTGTGTCCAATTCTGAGCATTACACTTTAGGGAGGATGAAAGACATTGGATTTGTGAGAATCATTCCAGGGATAAGACAGTTAAATAATGCAGATAGCTTGGAGAAGCAGGGACATTTCTCCTTGAAGAAGAGAAGAATCAGAGGAGATTTGATAAAGATGTTCAAAATCATGATGTGTCTAGACAGGTTGGACAGGCAGAAACTCTTTCCATTGGCAGAAAGGTTGAGAATCAGAGCCACTGACTTAACATAAATGGCAAAAGAACCAAAAGTACCATAAGAAAAAACTGTTTTCCGTAGTGAATGATTAAAATTGGAATTGTGTGGTCGAAACAGAGTCAGTCGTGGCTTTTGAAGGGAGTTAGGTAATTATGCAAGAAGAAAAGGCTGCGAGGAAAAGTTGGAGAAATTGCAGCTAACTGAACTACTATTGCTGTGGGCAGCACAGACCTGAATGGCATCCTTTTGTGCTTGCCTATTTCATGATTCATTCTGTATTTGATTTCCTTTTCTAATGGTGGCTTTCACTAAAATCTGAAATTTCCCTATGCATATTTAATTCTCTAGTCAATGCATTTAGGTTAAACTCCTATGTTTAGTAATTTAACAAATTATTTAACTAGTTTCCAGAGCTCAATCTCATTATTTTAGTGATGCTTCACTGGATTGTATTTCAGAAGGAACTTTGTGTGATATTTACTAATGGGGTTTTGAAAGGAGAGAAAGAGCCCAGTATCAGACCAAAGAGGTGGCCAGTAAACAACATCACTGCAATCGGAGCCCAGAATATCCCAGATTCCTTCATTGAGATTTGTCCTTTTGAGGATGAGGACGGGGAACTAAATCATAAAGAGGTAGGACAAAAAGTGTGAAGTGGTGTTCTGCTAGATGCTGGGTGCCACTGTTATTTACCTGTTATTTAAACTGTTTGGACTTGGAAGTAGTAAGTATGGATAATTACAAAAATTGTGGACAGCACAAAATTGGGGGTTGCGGATAAATATTTAAATGGACTGTGACAAAAAAAACAGGAATTCTGCATTGATACACTTGCAATATGGGAGTTTGAATGAACTTTAGTGTCAGTAAATGTAAGATTGCTACATTTTGTGAGGAAGATAAAGGAGGTCGCACACTCCTTGGAAAATAAGGGCTAAACTTTCTCGGTCCCATGGTGACAGACCGGGAGGGGTGGGAAATTAGGGAGCATCCTCATTAGGAAAGCTCCCTGACACATTTCTGCCAATGGTTAAGTTTTCCTAGAGAAACAGGTCAGCTGTTGATGCACTGAGACAGACAGCCAATGTGGTTGTTGTTTCATTAGAGGCAAGGCTGGCTAACAGTTTGTGATTCACCTGACAAAGGGGCAAACCCTGAAAGCATTTGAGTTTACTATCAAATAAATTGGTTGAACTTTAACCTGGTGTTGTCAGATTTCCGACTGTGTTTACCCCAGTCCAATGCTGGCATCTCCACATCATAATAGTTTGTGAGCACTGAAGCAGCTTCCAGCCTCCACCACATCCCATCCCCGCCCTGTCCCACTTCGCCCTGCCAGTCTGTGATGGGAAGTATTTGTGGGAATCAGAATTAAGCAGGTCAAGTCTTATCTTTGCTATTTATTTGTAAGCAGCTTTCAGAAGCTAGGGAGTGACTGAACGTCACAGAAATGTTTGGATTGACATATAACCACATTTTAAGGAGGTGTGTGTAGCTGCTTGTGGTAACTCCACAGAGGCAAAAAATCCCATCATCAAGTTACTTTATTTACACAAGACATCTGTACACAGCCAGCTGTCCAGTTGCTCCTTGCTGAATGCAGTCTGGGAGTCTGATACACCTGCTTCAAATAGGGGGCAGGAGGCTCCATGATTTAACCATCAATTCGGACTCATCTGGTACCTCTTTTTATATACCAACCAAATAAACAAAATCAAATTAACTTAGGGACAACTCAAAAAGGGTAGCTCCCTAAAAGGACAGAAACCACCTGAAATAAACAACAAAACAGAAAGGAAACTTAAACCATCAAATTAAAATGTGATTATTGGGGTCAGCAATACACCCCAGTCCCTGCAGTGCCCAGTGGGAATGGAGGGCGTCAACTGTGCCCCCAGGCACCACATGCTCCCTCTCCAGGGACACCTGGCTGTGAATATAGCCGTGATAAAGGAGCAGACAGGGTGGCAGTCCCATCGATCGTCTGCTGCCTGGTCCTATTGATAGAGGACTCATCAGGTAGTTCATACTCTAGCAAGCCAACCTCATTAGCCTGGCTAAAGTCATCACACTGCTTGAACTGTTTAATAAGGTTGCAGCGGCACCTTTGTAATTGACATTATCATAATAGGAAATGATTAGTGCAGCTTGCTTGATATAGGTTGCTGTTCAGAATCAGTGCGGACAATATAAGTGGTGGGCATTGTATATGAATATGTTATTAGATGTAGAGACTTATTCTGTACACAACAAGCGATTAACCCAGGATTATTTCTCTTAATTCTTATTCAGTATTTGGCATTTAGGACAGAAGCAGAAGGTGAGAAGAAACATGTCATGTGGAACATAGAGAGACGCTGCTTTATGGAGCCCGAAGCTTTGTTGAGGTAACTTATAATTTAAATACAGTCAGAAACTGAGACATGTAGTGGTTTTTTATCTCTGGACTGTAGAATTGAATCTAGCCTTAACTAGGGGCTGGTTGGCCATAAAATTCTGTGTGAAATTAGTTCTTGAGATCTCACCTGATTTCACAGAGCAAAATTCCTTGTCATTCCGAGAGGTCACCAAGCTACAGGAAATGGATATACTTTTCTGAGGATGATGTGTAAAAATGTTATAAAATATATTTATTCTAAAAATAAAAAAGTTCAATATAATTACTTAAATTGTGATTTCTATATTTCCTTCCATTTGGTCTTTGACCTCCATGGAAGACTGATTTTCAAATTATTGTTTAAAACTGTATTTCGACATTCTCTCTCTCTCTCTGTGAAAAAGAGGAAAACACAGCAGCATCAGATTATCGTAATTTTCTTTCTGATCTGTATTTCTATTGTCTGACACCACTGAAATTGGTGTGAAGCTGTATAATTTATTTAACTTCGAATTTGAAGACTATCTAAATATCAGCAGGCCTGGACTGAAATCTCCAGGCTTGCCAGCCTCAATCCCCCCACTACTGGGAGTATTTTACTCCAGCAGAGTTTAGCGTAGCTCCCTCTCGGGAGACCGGGGTTCTGGGGAAGGGTTTGAGGTTGGCCTGGGTGTATTTGGGGACCATGATGTGGAGATGCTGCATTGGACTGGGATAAGCACAGTAAGAAGTCTCACAACACCAGGTTAAAGTCCAACAGGTTTATCTGGTAGCACGAGCTTTCACAGTGTCACTCCTTTAGGTGGTTCTTCTGTTGGGGGAGGGGGGCAGCAATCAGGCCGTGGGGATCTGTTTGCAGAGGCAGCAATGTGGGGAGGCTGGCCACTGATTGAGCTGGCCAGAAATTGGGAGGCCGGCAGACAGGGGCCATGAGCTGATCTAGGCGCTGACATGTTGGCACACATGCAGTGGCCTACTCAGCACTGTGCTGCCGCCTCTCCAGTGGGACTAGGCCTCGCCCTCTGATTTTTGGACTGATTCACGCCAGTGCACTCCGCAGTGTGCAGAGTGTGGGAGATTCATTTCAAAACTTCCGTTGAAGAAACCAGCGTGATTTACTCCAGTTTTTATATAAATTAAACACTTAGAAATATTTTAGGAGAATCACCCCTCTAGAATTTGAGTCCTGCTGAGATGACTGATTCAATTCACCTTATCAAAGCTCTAGGTTTTGGAATCTAATTTCTCTTCCCTTGCTGTGGTATTTTGGGAATTGGCAAACTTGGTTTTGTTGAAACCTGACAGTGTGCAGCAAAAGTTTATTTTGTTTTATTGTGCCTTTTCCTTTCTTTAAACTCAGGTTCTTTGTTGCTTGTTGGGAATATAAATAACCAAAACAGATATTGTCAAATCTTCTTGTGGCTGAACTGAGTGAAAAAAGCTCCTAGCCTCTTAAGTCTCTCGCCTGAATCTTGGGCTAATGGTGATTTGGGAAATGGGAAGAGCATTTACTTGGGCAGAGTGGTGGCATACTGGAACCCTGCCATCTTCCCAGCCATGTCAGAATTAAATTCTGGGTGGGAAGGCCAATTAATGACCACTTAAAATGGCCTCATCCTGCCTTCGCTGTTATTAACCCAGATACTGGCAAGCTTGCCCCATGTTGCATGCATGATGAGTAACTTTAGTATTTCCTTTTATATTAGCCACTAATGTTATGTCGCCTACTCTGTTTTTTTCCCTTACATTCATTTTTCTTCTACTCTGCACCTTCTGCATTCCACACGTATTACAATCTTGACATTTTTTATAAGCTTCCCAGTCATTTTTGTTTAATTTTGATATAATTTCTTTAATCAACCAGGTGAGCTCTAGCTTTTAATGCCCTTCCTTCCCCTCATAGATCATAGAATCCTGATAGTGCAGAAGTCCATTTGGCCCATTAAATCTAACGGACTACAATCCCACCCGGGCTCTATCCCCATAATCCCATGCATTTACCCTAGCTGGTCCCCCTGACATGAAAGGTCAATTTAGCACAGCCAGTCCAACTAATCTGCTCATCAGTATGGAAACCCATGCTGACCCATTGGGGAGAACGTGCAAATTCCACACAGACAGTGACCCAAGCCTGGAATCAAACCTGGGTCCCTGGCACTGTGAAGCAGCAGTGCTAACCACCCATAGATATGTGCTTAGTCTGTACTCAGGTTATTTCCTCCATGAAGACCTTCCATTACATATTCACTGTTTTACCTGCCTACTTTGGGATAAATCTTTAGGCTCTAATGGGTCCAAAGAAGAGAATTTTGGGTTGCTGGCAGATGTGCTGTTAAGACCTTTATCCGGGAGATGGGATGGAGGGAGCAGGGCTACCTTTCCATAAGTGGCCAGTAACTAATTCAACTAATTATTGTCGAAGGCCTTCAGGTCTCCGAAAAAGGCAGGGCCTCTTCCTGGGAGATGGTCTCTCAGTGACAGACCTATAGGGGCTCAGCAGGTAACCAGAAAGGCTGTCCTAATATGACTGGGATCAGTGCAGGTTAGCCTGTGGAGATGTTTTCCATCCCACTGTGGTGGCCAGGCTGTTGAGCGTTTCTAAAAAAAAATTAATTAGAAGATCCTGTTCCGTAGCCAGTACTTGGTCAATTTGGGATAAGATCATGGATGAATGAGGGTTCCCTACACAATAGCTGCTGTTATACTTTCAGCCTGAAGCTTTTTTGAACTCACCCATATGAGTATATTCACCTCCAATGTTTCCTTGTCCTTTTTCATGTCTTCCAAACCTTATATTGTGATCTTTATTCTCCTAATTACTTCCTATCTCTATCCTTACCTTTTGTTCCCCTCTTTTCCTACTCTGTCTTTGTGCCTTTTTGTCTTTGGCTCATTACCTGTTGTTTCCTTCCTTCTCTACTCTTTGTCTCTTTTCAGCTGTTCTGTCAGCTGGAAGACTCAAATCAAACATCTTTGGCTGTTCTTTGGAAAAACTGCTTTGAAACTGTTAGAGTGGAGAAGGTCTGTTGTGTTCACCTGCTCTAGTGCTGGCTATTCACTGGTTAGAAATAGAGGAAAGAAAGGGAAAATGGAATATCTAAGAGCAATTTTTAAAAGAATATTTCAATGAAATATATTTTTCAGATTGCAGAAGCACATAGCTGAATCCATGTACTTCCCTGTGGAGATCAAACGTCTGCCAATAGTCCCTCCAACCAAGGCAGGAGGAAGGGTCAGCAAAATGGAGAAGGTTAGTTAACTATTTCTGCAGCCTAACTGATAGAAAGGAATGGAAAATATTATGAGGATTTTCTTTTTGCCATACACCCTACTTATGAGAATGGGATGGTTTTCTTAATTTACAATTGCTCATTAATTGGGAATATTCTTCCTATTTAATTGGTTATTCTTCCTATTTTAGTACCAAGAATGTCCCCATGCTAACTGAAGTAGCTCAACTGTGAAATAGAGGCAAGACTTCAAATTGGTCGGAGTGTGTGCCTCGTGTCTTGAGATTGTCTACAACCCCACTTTATGACATGGTTGATCAGAACTAGGCTGTTAACGGGCTGATCTCGAGGACCTGGATTTCAAGCCAGCCAGAAGTTCAATGTGCGTTATTTTGGGGAAACTCACTGGTGAAGTCAGCTGCAGATTGCTTGCGGTGCCATTGCTCAGGCGTCCCAATCTCCCAGTGAACCACCCCACACTGTTCCCATGGATATTGCACCCCCCCATCCCCCATCATTGGCAGCAGTGTTAACTCCCTGCCCATAGCAAGATTGCATTTTCAAATTCACCCAAAATACAAGTCTGAAAATCCCATTTTCTCACTCATTTGGCACTTAGAATTTTTTCATGAGATCATGCCCCAAGTGTCATAAAAATGTGAAAATGGGAGTGTTCCACACTGGTCTTTTGGGTGAGTTTCGCACTGCAATTTTCCAACAGTCTGACAGTTTTTCTGACATCTGGAAGCTTTGTGCCAGTGGGGAAAGCTAGTTGCAGAAAGCTTGGGTACCACAGTGCAGAGTAGCCCCCCTCTCGATCTCCTTCTGACCTGAGAGACCTCCTCCCGCCACCATCCACCAATGGAAACAGAAAAATTTCACTGGCAGACTGAATCTGTACAAGGCTTGTTCATCCAGTAGAAGGCATTCTTCAATTATAGGCAATAAAATTAAACAAAACTTACTCCAACAGATAAATCAAACAGAAAAGTTTAATAAAGAAACTTCATTACTCCAACAATTGAGGCCTCACTATGGGTCATTCCAAGCTTCCCCACACTTCCCAACACCTTTTTATTTATACTGAGTCAGCTAGTCAGCTGATCATCACATCATTTTGTCATTGGTTACATAGTTTACTGGATCACTTGATCTTTTCAACTTGTTAGCATTGATCACATTACGATAGATCCAATGTTATCATTGATTACATTCTAACAGGGCTCACTAAGGCCCCAAGAAGGGTTTAAATAAGTGGGTGCATCTATAATGTTAGTGAAATCATTGCATTCACACAATGTCGAACAGAGATCCTGGAGTGATAATAATCTCCTGAAATCAATTCCTCCCCTGATCTGGCCTTCCCTTACACCCAGCTTGCCACCTGCAGCTTAGGGCAGCTTACACCAGCCCTAAGCTACAGATTTTGCTGTGCTCCCATCCTCCCTGCTAAAAAGGCTAGCAACATTTGATAAGTAGCCAAGCAGCCCAGACTGATTACTGGCATCAAAAATTCCAATTTTTAGATTCACTGTGCATCTTTTGATTAGTGCTGTGATAAATTTGTTACTAACCTAATCTTGCATGATGTAGCAAGAGTATCCAAAGATCTGTAAATTGGGTGGATTAGCCATGGTAACGGCACGGGGTTATGTGGAGAGGGCAGAGAGGAGAGCCTGGGTGGGATGTTCTTTCAGAGGGTGGCACAGACTTGATGACTGGATAGCCTCTTTTTGCATTCTAGGGATTATATGATTCTGTGGATTGTACAGGGAGCGTTCCTGGCTTTTTATACCGAAGGTTGCAGAATTTAAATGATGAAGTACTGGGAATGCATAGCAACTCAGTCAACATCTGTGAAGTGAACAGATTAGTTTGTTTACGCTGCAGACGCTTTTTAATTAGTGTTGCATAATTGACCTCATTCTAGTAACAGATGATCTGTATCACATTCATGTGTTCTAATTCTGTAGCTACACTTGCACCTCAGTGTTCCTAGTGATAGAAATCACCCAATATAATAATCATCGGAATTCTACTGCCCTGCCTGCCATGGGTATCGGAGAGAGTGAGTGGTGGACAATGGGCAGATCTATTAACTTCAGGCGGGATTTTCTGGTCTTGGGTTGAGCGAGGCTGTAAGATCCCACCCAATATGATTCATTTAAACCTTTTTTTTTAACATAAATATCAGCCATTCATGCAGTGGGATTTAAATGTTAACATCTGCCATTCTTCTAAAGTTTCAAGTAAGATTTTCAATTTCACAGTGAAGGAAGAATGTAGACCTGCTCACACTGGTAATACTACTGAAGAGAAAGCCAGGAGAAATTTGTCTTTGTGCAGTCAGTTAGTAAGGTGAACATGTTAGATTGCTTCCATTAAAAATATCAATAGCTTTTACTCTGTAACAGAATGTAAAATGACCATAAAACACACCAATATTTTAAGTTATTTTGTATTCCACTTCAAAGCAATTGCATGTTTAATAGTTGTACACCATCTCCTCTGCTGTTGCCGAGTACTGGGAATACATGATTATATAATTAAACAACGTGGCTTAAATAAAGGATAACTGTTATTTGTATGTGCAATACCATTTCTCCACTGAGCATGACTTTAAAGAATTGAAAGAGCACAAAATATTGAAGACTTTGTTCTCAAAGTAAGTTTATTTCTACATTTTGTATTTCACAAAGTGGTGTTTCCCACTGCCTTGCCTTTCATTTAGGACAGCAAACTGTTCAGCAATGCAAATGATATGAAAATAGGAATGAATCTGCAGAATAAATATTGGTTAAACTTTTCAAGTACACACTAGTGACAAGCTATCTCACTACCAGCACCAATTCAGAAAATTTAGGCAATTATCTAAAAAATATATAAATAAAAATGAATCATGACATGAATTACATTTTCCCATGATAAATAGAGTAATTAGGCATCTTTGATTACACAAGAGATGGAATCCAAGATGGTCCAGAACAAGGTGAATTCTTGCAAGCTGTGCCCAGCTTTTTAGATTTTCAGAACATTTTTTGGGTGATTTTGAAAATGCAATCTTGCTATGGGTGGGGAAGGGAGGACTTACACTGCTGCCGATGATGGTTGGGGGTGGGGGTGCGATGGCCATGGGGTGGTGAGGAGGTGGTTCTCTGGGAGATTGGGACACCTGAGCAATGGCATCCTAAGCAGTCTGCAGCCAGCTTCACCACCTTCTAATTCTATCTTTTATTCTCGTTGTATGCTTTTAAAACTTTGTTCTAACTCTTTTAAACTCTGAAACAAAGTTGACCTTTCTCTATGCCCAAGCTATGATTGCAATAATACATTCTACATCTTCTTACTTTCTTCTCGATGTACAGTCTGTATGACGCACTAGAAACAATACTTTTCACTGTGTACTAATACATGTGACAATAATAAACCTAATCAAAAATCAGATCAGTAGCTTGATTACCTATGAACCCCTTGAACAAAGAATGATCATGTAGAATTGCAGGTGATTATATTTTCAAGTAAAATATCAAACACAATAAGCAACATTTCAATTTTAGATCATTACATATTGAAATAGTGTCTCCCAAAGTTTCTGTTGCTTCTGTTAAGTGGGTTTATTTGTTATCTCAAACATGTTGCTTTAGAAACATGAAGTTCTTTGATTATGTTATTCATAGAATGGACACTGAATCAGCCAATAAAAAGGTTAAGGGTAGCATGAAGAAACGTTCTGTTTCGATTTCTTTGAACCTTTAAAGTGATATGCTAATTTATTTTTGCAGGTAGACGAAGAAGGATCTATCTCGTTTCATGGAGTGGCGTATGTAAATTTGGCTCCTTTATTGTATCCAGGTGTAAAGCGAATTCGAGGAGCATATTCAATACATCCTTACAATGAGCTTGAAATATTTGAAAAGGTAACATTGATGGAGTAAGACAATCTGCATTATTTTGGGGAAGTTCACTGGTGAAGTCAGCTGCAGACTGCTTGCGGTGCCATTGCTCAGGTGTCCCAATCTCTCAGTGAACCACCCCACACTGTTCCCATAGATATTGCCCTCCTCCATTATTGGCAGCAGTGTTAACTCCCTGCCCATGGCAAGATTGCATTTTCAAATTCACCCAAAAAACAAGTCAGAAAAATCCCATTTTCTCGCTCATTTGGCACTTAGAATTTTTTCATAAGATCATGCCCCAAGTGTCATAAAAATGTGAAAATGGGAGTATTCCACACTGGTCTTTTGGGTGAGTTTCGCACTGCAATTTTCCGACAGTCTGACAGTTTTTCTGACATCTGGAAACTTTGTGCCAGTGGGAAAAGCTAGTTGCAGAAAGCTTGGATGCCACAGTGCAGAGTAGCCCCCCGATCTCCTTCTGACCTGACTCCCACCATCCTTCACCAATGAACAATGGAACACCCCTATCATCGGAGGCATTGTCACTTTCCCATATCAATATGTGTTGCAGGTATTAGGGCATCAAGACCTGGTGCATCCCCTGGTGGACTGCCAACATGACCCCCTCCATCACAGCCCACTCTGTGGCCCATCCCTGTGCTTGTTACTTCCCTGCATAACCCCCACTTTATACAGAACGCCCCCCCTCACAATTCCCCCTTTGCATTGCATGCCCCCCACCAACCATCCCTCTTGCAGAGCTCTCCCTGGTGACCACCCTCCTTTAAAGCTCCCACCTTGCTTAAACCACCCTCATTGTGCATTCCTCCTTTTCATTTCTCCACCCTATTCAGGCCACAGCCCCTTGTCACTGTCCCAGGCACAATTGTGGTGCCTAACTGGGTGGTACCAAGGTATCAGGTGGACACTGTCAGACTGGCACTGTCCGATGGGTACTGCGTGGCCATGGTGCCTGGTCCCCTCTATTGCAAAATAGTGATTCTACTGTAGTGAAGGGTGGAAACAGTCATTTTAGACAAGGTAAGTCCTTTAAATTGATGTTAATTTGCTTTGCTGCCTTGCTGGGTGTGAACCCATTCTCGCCAGCAAAACAGGGCTGGGAGGATATCAGGTGCGAATCAGACTTTTTCCCCCATGTGCTATTTTCCCAGCTCGGCATGCTGACTGACCAGTGTGGCAAATGATACAGTTGCACCCAGCATGTTGGTTACAAAACACTAAAGTAGGAAATAAATACTGGAGAAATGAACATGGGGAGAAAATTAATGCCATCACTTTCAATTTAAATCCAAGTGCGAAATAATGTTTATCGCTTTAGTGAATTTTCAAAAAATGCTCAAGTTTTCAGAAAGATCTCTTTTGTTGCATTGAAATTTATACTTCTTTATGACATGAGCTTTGCTGGTAATATCTCTATTGTGTATGATTCAGACAAAGCGTAAGAACCAGGAAACTGTTGGCATTCCAGGTGCATTGAAGAGTCAAACTTTGCATACCAAAAATGCCCTTAATAAGGTCAAGGATGATAAAGGATCAAAGGAAGTATTTAAGAAGGTATGATTGCTATTGTTGTCTAATCTTATTTTGCTCTCACAGCGGCACGGTGGCATAGTGGTTAGCGCTGCTGCCTCACAGTGCAAGGGACTCGGATTCAATTCAGGCCTTGGCTAACTGTCTATGTGGAGTTTGTACATTCTCCCTGTGTCTGCATGGGTTTCCTCCGAGGGTTGTGGTTTCCTCACACAGTTCAAAGATGTGCCGATTAGGTAGATTAGCTTTGGTAAAATGCGTAGGGATGGAGGGATAGAGTGGGGGAAATGGCCTGGATGAAACACTTTATCAGAATGCACTGTAGGGATTCTTTGAGAGGCATGTATATAATTTTAAGTTTTGAAGTGTAATAACTGTAATTTGTATATAACTGTAAAAATGTTTTTATTCTGCACTGTTTGCAATTTATAGACACATAGCTTTGCAATGGTTTAATTGAGATGTTTGTGAATAAACTAGGGATTCTTTGAGGCTAGCGTTTCAGTGGAGCTGTATCAGCAAAAAACTATTAATGTTCTGAAGAAAAGTCACAGAGACTCAAAACATTAACTATTTTTTATCTCGACTGATGCTGCCAGTCTTTGAGTTTTTCCAGCATTTTCTGTTTTTGTTGCAAAGTTTTCAAAGCTTTTGATTAGTCTTATTCAATGTGCCAATAAAGCTATTTATCATTCTCATTGTTATTCTCCTGATAGTGCTCTGTTACAGTTAGTTGTCATCCCTGTAAGTAGTTTATGAGCGATTTAGTGCTGGTCTGCATTCATTGTTCGAGCCCTTTTAAGAGCTTACACCTGCTGAGATAGACACACAGTAAATAGCTGTTAAGCCCACTGCACCAATGCCAGCTGAGAAAGAGTCACCCAGCCTTATTCCATCTTTCAGTTCTTGGTCCATAATTCTTCCCCCACCCGTCAAGGAAGTGAGTTCCAGACATCCATAATGCTCTGGCTGGAAAAAAATTCATTATGTGGAGATGCTGGCGTTGGACTGGGGTAAACCCAGTAAGACGTCTCACAACACCAGGTCAAAGTCCAACAGGTAGTAAACGTCACTAGCTTTCGGAGCGCTACTCCTTCATCAGTGGGAATTCTGTTCACAAACAGGACATATATGGCCAATGCACCTAAATAGTATCTGCACAAACTGCGTTCTCAGCTAGAATTATAGAATCTTTACAGTGCAAAGGGAGGCCATTAGCCCATTGAGTCTGCATCAACCACAATCACATCCAGGTCCTATCCCCGTAACTCCACTTATTTACCCTGATACCAAAGGATAATTTACTATGGCCAATCAACCTAACCTGCACATCTTTGGACTGAGGGAGGAAACCAGAGCACATGGAGAAAGCCCACACAGAGACAGTGAGAATGTGCAAACTCCACCTGAGACCAGAATTGAACCAGAGTCCCTGGTGCTGTGAGGCAACAGTTCCTGCTGTTCCTTTACTCTCTCAGAATCCTACCATTTATTGTGCTCTCCTTTGCTTTGCCTTGCCTGGCCTCCCCAAATGCATTACCTCACACTTTCCTCATTGAATTTCATTGTCATTTTGGGTTTCGACAGAAGATTATCTAGACTCAAAACGTCAGCTCTTTTCTCTCCTCACAGATGCTGCCAGACCTGCTGAGATTCTCCAACATTTTCTCTTTTGGTTGCATTGCCACTTTTCTGGTCACTTGGTCAGTCCATATTGCTATCTTCTCGCAGTTGACAGCTTCTCCCTCACTTTTGACCATACAATCAAATGTTATTTCAACTGCAAAATTCTTGAACATGCCCCCTACATTTAAATCAAAATCATTTTATATATTTTAAAAATAAACAAAAATATCAGTTGACCAAAACCGTTTATTTCTTACCACCAAGCCAATTTTGGATCTAACTTGCCATTTCTCCTTGGATCTCATGGGTATTTAAAATAAAAAAAAGACAAAATGCCTTATTGAGGGCTTCAGCACAAATTGAACTTGCCTTTACACTCACTCAGAAGAGTGAGTAGATTGTACTGCACAAGTTTGTCCTGAATAGTTGAAAAATTGTACTGATTCGCATTTATATTTATTAACTACATTTCAGGATTAGAATAAAGCTATTGCACTTTGATCTTGCCTAACAGCCTAAAATGTTTGACATTCCATGTCAGCAGGACAGACCTGTATGTTTGGTATAATGTAAAAGATGTGGAGATGCCAGCAATTCTGGACAGAGATGAGAACAGTAAGCAGTCTCACAACACCAGGTTAAAGTCTAGCAGGTTTGTTTGGTAGCAAAAGCCACAAGCTTTCGGAGCACTGCCCCTTCAGTAGGTGCTTGGGAATTGTGAACATAACTTCCACTCAACTGATGAAGGGGCAGTGCTCCAAAAGCTTGTGCTATCAAATTAACCTGTTAGACCTTAACCTGGCGTTGTGAGACTTCTTATTGTGCATAACCTAAAAGATCCAGATGTTATTTTTATCTAACTTTGAATCAAAGGCTTCTGAAAATCTCATCCATATTTGAATATAGCTTCAGGTGACCCCAATTATGTTGTCAGCTGAAGCTAAGTTAGAGCTCCATCAAACATTGTTCCTCAGAAAGATTTGTATTTGGACTTGGTCAGCTTTTGTGATATTTAATTGAACAATATATTTTAGAGGATGAAGATGGTTTTTCTAATGCAGAGGTAATACAGGACCTTGCCATTCTTTTAGGGGATGAAAAATAATTCTTGGCTGTGTTAAACTAGGTATACTAATTTTGCTTCTTTTTGGGAAGTTTTCTTCTGATCCAAAAGATTGCATTTCACTGTGTGTTTAATTTTTTTTTGCCTTCCTGTAGAACTCGGTAAATTTGAAGTTGGTTAGCGGAGACCATTCAGGAGATCAAGAAATGCCAAATGCCGTTAATATGGAAGGAGAGGTACGTAGTAAATTAAAATAGTAAATTTTTGCAGTGAGATGCAGCATCCTTTGAAATTATACAGAGGTTTTCCTTTTCCAAGTCATTCTAGATATTCTGCCAGTCTCATAAATTCAAAATTACCCATTACTATCCAAACCCCATGTTAACTTCTCCACTGAAATCCCCTCTTTCAGCCTTGTATTGATACTGCAGCAGCATAATTGCTTCTCATTGCTAGAATGTTTGTTTAAATTCCATACCTCTGTATGGAACAATTCCTCATCCAATGCACTGGTTGAAGCATTATAGGATGTTACAGAAACAAAAGTAATCTTGCAGGCATTTGAGTAAAAGGGTAAGAAGAGATGGCACAGTGGTTAGCACCACTCACAGCGCCAGGGACCCGGGTTCGATTCCCGGCTTGCGTTACTGTCTGTGTGGAGTTTGCACAATCTCCCTATGTCTGCATGGGATTTCTCTGGGTGCTCCGGTTTCCTCCCACATTGCAAAGAAGTAGGTTGATTGGCCATGATAAATTAATCTTGTGTCAGGGGGATTAATAGGATAAATATGAGGGGTTATGGGGAGAGAGTCTGAGTGGGATTGTGGTCGGTGTAGAAACAATGGGCCGATGGCATCATATATATAATTGGTGTTGCTAAATTCTTACTGAGTTCTTACCACTCCAATCCAACGCCGGCATCTTTACATCATCCTTCTGCACTACAGGGATTTTAGGAATTTGAAATATGAAACATTGTGTAATAGAGAATCAGTGCTAAATAAGCATGATGAGCACGTGGCTGGTTCAGGATAGAAGATTACTCTTGGCTAAGACCAAGGGTCAGATCAAACCCAAGATGGGATGCAATGCCTTATTTTATCAATTTGGATCTTGTTCATCTCTCTTACGGGGAACTTGAATTGGATTCAATTTGAATTTGGTTTTTGAAGCAATTCTTCATGTTCTTCTGTGCACATATTTTGTGCACAGGCTACCAGTGTGCCACATGCTGGTGTGCATAATGCCAAGCAGTGAATGCATTGTGCATAACAATAAAGCATTACAGTAATCAGTTGTAACAGACTGTGATCTCGACTCCCAAGGAGGGGTGTGGGGTGGGGTAGCCGCATCTGAATGTAATACATCAGTTGTGAGTATAAGATATCTTTTGGCGTGGCCGATCTTTCTTTCATTCAATAGTCCATTTATCTTTAACTATCATGTTAATGAGTTCCTTCACTCAAAAGCTGCTTTACTGTTACATTTCAGCAATATTTAGAAGCAAGGTCATACATCGTTCTGGAGTTCAGTCTGGAAAAGCCTTTAGTGCAGAAGCGACTCCGTGAGGAGCTGGTTAAAAGGTACACCTTAAACAAAACAGAGAGCACTCATAATTCTTTCAGATGTACAAAGTAATATCTTGTTCATGAAATACTGATAATATATGAAATGTATGTTTTTCATTCCGTATATCATTGGAATACATCTTGGGTTCAAGGAGAAGCCATCATGTACTGAACGAACGCGTAGAAATGATGAGTGGCACAGTGATGTAATGGTTAGCACTGCTGCCTCACAGGGTTCAATTCCCGGCTTGGATCACTGTGTGGAGTCTGCACGTTCTCCCTGTGTCTGTGTGGGTTTCTTCCGGGTGCTCTGCTTTTCTCCCACAGTCTGAAAGATGTGCTGGTTAAGTGTATTGGCCATGCTAAATTCTCCCTCAGTGTGCCCAAACAGGCACCGGAATGTGGTGACTAGGGGTTTTTCACAGTAACTTCATTGCAATGTTAATATAAGCCTACTTGTGACACTAATAGAACAAAGAACAAAGAAAATTACAGCACAAGAACAGGCCCTTAAGCTCTCCAAGCCTGCACTGACCATGCTGCCCGACTTAACTAAAACCCCCTTTGCTTAAAGGGACCATATCCCTCTATTCCCATCTCATTCATGTACTTGCCAAGACGTCCCTTAAAAGTCACTACTCTATGAGCTTCCACTATCTTCCCCAGCAACGAGTTTCAGGCACCTATCACTCTCTGTATAAAAAATCTGCCTCATACATCTCTTTTAAAACCTGCCCCTTGCACCTTAAACATATGCTCGTAGTAATTGAGTCTCCCACCCTGGCAAAAGGCTTCTTACTATCCACTCTGTCCATGCCTCTCATAATTTTGTACACTTCTATCAGGTCTCCCCTCAATCTCTATTGCTCCAATGAGAACAAACCAAGTTTCTCCAACCTCTCCTAATGCCCTCCATATCAAGCAACATTCTGGTAAATCTTTTCTGTATCCTCTCCAAAATCTCCACATCCTTCTGGTAGCGTGGCGAGCAGAATTTAATACTGTATTCCAAGTTCCTAACTAAGGTTCTATAAAACGGCAACATGACTTGCCAATTTTTAAACTCAATACTCTGGCTGATGAAGGCAAGCATGCCGTATGCCTTCTTGACTACCTTCTCCATCTGCATTGCCACTTTCAGTGACCTGTGTACCTGAATAAATAAACTTTTGATGGCATGAAATTACACATAGACAGTGTTGCATGTAATCTCCAAAATACATGTGTCAATATGCATCATTGTGCTAGCTAAAGCACCTCAGTCTCATTATTGATGTTTGTTGCTATTCTGTCTCAATTTATTCTATAAACCTAAAACAAAACATTTATCATCTCCTTTCAGGGAGATTCAAGTTTAATACTGCTCTTTCTGCTGATGAGTATAGAAAGACACTGGCGGATTTTCCACTCCCATTTTTAAGGGGGCAGGGTCAATGGTAGGAGCAGAAAATTCCACAGGAGTCCCAGGAAGCAGTGTATACTGGGAGGATTTCCCAACTCCTGCCAATTACTTAATGGGAATTCCAATGTTGAAGGTTGGCATCCTCATTGGAATACATTTATATTTTATTTCTATTTATTTATTAGTGTCACAAGTATGCTCATGTTAACACTGCAATGAAGTTATGGTGAAAATCCCCTAGTTGCCACACTCTGTTGCCTATTCGGGTACACTAAGGGAGAATTCAGCACGGCCAATGTACCTAACCAGCCCGTCTTTCACACTGTGGGAAACCCATATCAGCTCTTTATCCCTGATAGTCCTCACTCCCTGTCAATTCACATTGGCATGATGGTACACTGACCTGAATCACAAGTCTCCGACAGCACATACCTCATGGGCAGACCCCGCCAGAGGAGTTCAAGTGAATGCTTGACTCAGGTGGGATATAAATTGTAAAGGCCCCAGCATAGACCCTTATGGGATTCTACTTGTCACATTCTGCCAGTCAGAAAAATACCCAGTTATGCATATTCTCTGGTTTCTGCGAACAAGCCAATCTTCTATCCACGGAAATATGTTACTCCCTAAGCTTTATCAGTTGCAGTAACCTTTGACCTGATTGGATGCCTTCTGAAAATCCAGGTGTGTCTATGGGCTCCTCTTTGTCCACAGAGCACCAATAAATTGGTTAAACATAATTTTTCTGTTCAAAGAAATCATGCTGACTCTTCCTTGAGTTTTTCAAAGTGCCCAATCATAACCTTTGTTATAATCAGAGTGGGAGATTAATAAGCTGCGCTACTTTGCAGGTCATTAATTGAAAAGTTTAATTCACTCACCAAAATAGCCAATTGTTTACCTTCCCTTCTGTTAGGCCCAGAATGAAAGAAACTTTAACCACGTTCCTGTCAATGAACTCAGAATGATGGATTTATTGTAGAACAAATTGGGATTCCTGCCGCTGGTTTCCTCTGGCTCCACTGCCTGCCAGGCTGACGGTGAGCCACGCCACCAGAGCAATGAAGCTTTGACATGGAGAATAGTGTAGAGCTGGATCAATTCTTTTTGTCTCAGAATTGCAAGTTCCAAATGCAGACACATAGGTGCAGCTCGTAGAATCCCTCCTGAGGCCAATGGAAGATTACGTTCTGCGTATTTCTTCAGAAAGAACTCTTCAAATTGCAGCTCATGAAAATACAATAAAACTTACTCCAACTTATAAATCAAAGAAAGAGTTTAATAAAGAAACATCATTATTCCAAAGTTGGGCCTCGCCCTGTGTCGCTCCAAGCTTCCCACAATTCTACATAGTTTCTTATTTATAGTGAATCAGCTGGTCAGCTGACTTACATTACTCTGTAATTGGTTCATGGTTTACTGGGTCAACTGACCCAGTTTCCGTTGTTTCCGTTGTTCGCATTACATCCAATACAATGTTGTCAGTGGTCTAATTACCTAAACACCTAATTCCGGGGTTGGCAAGATGGTAACATTCTGGCCATTGTGCGGAATTCTCTCCAAAAATTCTAAGTGTTGAATTTACATGAAAACTGGAGTAATTTACGCTGGTTTTCTCAGTGGGAATTCAGACAAGAATCTCCCATACTCTACACACTGCACAGGAAGGAGCCAGGTGCACACCACTTATATATGGTTGTAAAAGTGAATGTTCTAATTTCTCGCTGGTGGTGAACTTAATTTAGAAGGGAAATTAAATTCAGCCAAAGTGATCTTTCTATCAGCATGCACGACCAGTTAATACCAGCAAAAGGACTTCCTAACTTTGGCTTTTCGGGAAGTCCTGAGAATTTAATTCCTAAAGTTCATCCCATCATTGGAAAGCTGATTCTTGGCCTCATGATCCCCCCACCGCTAAACTTCCTGCTGTCGATGAACCCAGAAGTTTCCACTCACAGTTTCCGTTCTATATGTACCATAAGTATTTAGCATGGAGGAGCCTTGTTATAAGAATTAACCAGACAAATCGCTCCACCAACTAAGAATGAATTCCCAGTTAATGTCCATCACTCAAATACAACTAAACAACAGATTAATACACAATTAACATCTGCTGGAAATGTGCACGAGCAAACAATGGGTGAGAACAGGGTTGGGTTCCTCTCAACAGCAACTATTGTTTAATGTCCTGTGGATCACTTCATTAGGTCACACACAAAGAAAGGCCTCTGTGGCAAAGTGCAAGGCACATGCAGAACTGTGCAACAGTGGAAGTCAACACAAATTAGGCACGAATGGGGGAAAAAATGGCAGTTGAATAAATGTTTGAATTTGAGATTTGGCATAAGCCTTTCTGCAGGACACCTTGATGTGGAGATGCTAGTGTTGGACTGGATGGACAAGATGAGAGATCACACGACACCAGGTTATAATCCAACAGGTTTATTTGAAATCACAACCTTTTGGAGCACTGCTCCTTCATCAGGAATATGACCCAAAAAAAAATTTGGCTCATATCCCTCTATACCCATCTTACCCATGTAACTGTCCAAATGCTTTTTAAAAATCAAAATTGTAGATGCTTCTACTACTACCACTGGCAACTTGTTCCAGATATTCCCCACCCTCTGAGTGAAAAGATTGCCCCTCTGGATCCTTTTGTATCTCTCAACTTAAACTATACCTTCTAGTTTTAGTCTCCCCTACCTTTAGGAAAAGACATTGACTATCCAGCTGATTTATGCCCCTTTCATTATTTTAAAAACCTCTACAAGATCACCCTTCAGTCTCCTATGCTCCAGAGAAAGAAGTCCCAGTCTATCCAGCCTCTCCTTCTCGTCATTGTCAATGGGTTTCCTGTTTCATGCTCCCCCTATTGCTAGGAAACCTGCAGCAAAGTTTCACTGTCAGGGGAGGCAATGACCTAGTGATATTATTGCTAGAAACTCAACTAATGTTCTGGGGACCCAGGTTTGAATTCAGCCACAGCAGATGGTGGAATTTGAATTCAATAAAAAATATCTGAAATTAAGAATCTACTGTTGACCAAGAAAGCATTGCTGAATGTTGGAAAAAGCCATCTGATTCACTAATATGCTTTAGAAAAGGAGATCTGCCTTCCTAACGCGGTCTGGCCTACATGTGACTCCAGAGCCACTTCAAAATGTGATTGACTTGCAACTGTCCTTTGATGAAGGGCAACTAGGACAATAAATTCTGGCTACCCAGCAATGCCCATGTCTCACGAATGAATAAAAAAATCCCTCATTAATTATTTGTCTCTTTCTCACACAGGGTTGCGGAGTTGATTCCTCCTCGGCCACTATTCCCTCGTAGAACAAGTGGAGCAGATAAGGTGAGTGGAGAAATTAGAGTCATAGAGATTTACAACCTGGGAACAGGCCCATGGCCCAATGTGTCCATGTTGCCCAGTTTTTAACCACTGAACTAGCTCCAATTGCCTGCATGTGGCCTACATCCCTCTATACCCATCTTACCTATGTAACTGGCTAAATACTTTTTAAAAGACAAAATTGTACCTGCCTCTACTACTATTTCTGGCAGCTTGTTTCAAACACTCACCACCCACTGAGTGAAAAAATTGCCCCTCTGGACTCTTTCATATCTCTACCCACTCACTTTAAACCTATGCCCCCTAGTTTTAGTCTCCCCTGCTTTTAGGAAAAGATATTGACTATTTAGCTGATCTATGCCTCTCATTATTTTATAGACCTCTATAAGATCATCCCTAAGCTTCCTATGCTCCAGGGAAAAAAGTCCCAGTCTATCCAGCCTCTCCTTCTCCACGTCATTGTCAATGAGTTTTCTGTTTTATGCTCTCCTGCTGCTAGGAAATCTGCAGCAAAGTTTCATTGTTAGTGGGACCAGCCAGAAAATTCAGGCCCAAGTATATTACATGTACGGGTTCCCCTTTATCTATCCTGCTCATTATCACCTCGATTCTAATAAATTGTCAAGCATGATTTCCCCTTCATGAAACAATGTTGAGTCTGCTTGAGTATCTTATCTAATTGTTCTGCTATAATATCCTTTATAATCATAGAGTCCTTACAGTGCAGAAGGAGGCCATTTGGCCCATTGAATCTGTACCAACTCTTTGATAGAGAGTCTGACCCAGGCCCATGCTCCTGCCCTAATCCCATAACCCCATATATTTACCCTCCTGATCTCCCTAACCTACTCATCTTGGGGCACTAATGGACAATTTAGCATGGTCAATTGGGAGAAAACGGAAGCATCTATAGGAAACCCAGACATGGGGAGAATGTGCAGACTTCACACAAACACTGGAATTGAACCCAGGACCCTGGTGCTGTGAGATAAATGCTAACACACACACACACACAAACAGTGTGCTCCCCCACCCTCCCGACATGGCCTTTTACTCAGAAAGTAGGGTAAGCTTTATTCCAGGAAGTGTTTATTACATAAGTGATTTTTGAATATCACAGGCTGTTGCAGATTACCACAACCAGATAATCAGTGTGGCTAAAATCATCATGAATGAATATCAGGAGATGTTTGGACGGAAACTAGCTGAAGGAAAACTCTCACAAGAATTACAGGATCAGGAGGAACGTAAACATAAACTTATATTTGAGCTGAACACCTCAGGAAAATACTTTGCCTTCAAGGAACAACTTAAGGTAAAAATTGATTGTGTATCTATCTTTAACTAATAGAATGTGACAACACTGAAAATCTGGCAGCTATACTCCAAATACGCCTTCCATATACTTGGGTGGCACCGTGGCACAGTGGTTAGCAGGAACCCAGGTTCAATTCCGGCCTCGGATCACTGTCTCCGTGGAGTTTACACATTTTCCCCCTGCTTGCGTGCATTTCCTCCCACAGGCCAAAGATGTGCGAGTCAGATTGATTGGCCATAATAAATTGCCTCTTAGTCTCATGGGAATTAGTAGGGCAAGTATGTGGGAGTTACAGGAATAGAGCCTGCGTGGGATTGTGGTCGGTGCAAACTCGGTGGACTCAATTGCCTCCTTCTCCATTGCAAGAATTCTATGATTTATTCATCCAGATATGGACTTTATGGATTATGGACTTTAGTAAGGCTTTTGATAAGGTGGCCCATGGAAGACTTCTACAGAAAATGCAGATGTGTGGAATAGAGGGTGATTTAGCTAATTGGATTAGAAATTGGCTGGCAGATAGAAGACAGAGGGTGGTGGTTGATGGGAGATATTCATCGTGGAGTTCGGTGACGAGTGGTGTGCCTCAGGGGTCTGTTTTGGGGCCCCTGCTGTTTGTAATTTTTATAAATGATCTGGATGAGGGTATTGAGGGATGGATCAGTAAATTTGCAGATGACACTAAAGTTGGTGGAGTGGTAGATAGTGAAGAGGGGTGTTTTAGTTTACAGAGTGACTTGGACAAGTTGCAGAGCTGGGCCGAGAGGTGGCAAATGGAGTTTAATGTGGAAAAGTGTGAGGTAATGCACTTTGGCAGGAACAATAAATGTGTAGAGTATAGGGCTAATGGTAGGGCTCTTAATAGTGTTGAGGAACAGAAGGATCTTGGTGTATGTGTCAATAGATCCCTGAAAGTAGGCAGTCAAGTGGATAAAGTTGTTAAGAAGGCATATGGAGTCTTAGCTTTTATTGGTAGGGGGATTGAATTTAGGAGCCGCAGCATCATGTTGCAGCTGTACAAAACTCTAGTGCGGCCGCACTTGGAGTATTGTGTGCAGTTCTGGTCGCCACATTATAAGAAAGATGTGGAGGCATTGGAGAGGGTACAGAGGAGGTTTACTAGGATGTTGCCTGGTATGGAGGGCAGGTCCTATGAAGAGAGGTTGAAGGATTTGAGGTTGTTTTCGTTAGAAAGGAGGCGGCTAAGGGGGGATCTTATTGAAACATATAAGATAATTAGAGGTTTGGATAGGGTGGACAGTGATAGCCTTTTTCCTAGGATGGAGAAAGCTAGCACGAGGGGACACAGCTTTAAATTAGGGGTATGAGTTATAGGACGGATATCAGAGGTAGGTTCTTTACTCAAAGAGTGATTAGGGAGTGGAATGCCCTGCCTGCAGCTGTTGTAGATGCGCCAAGTTTGGTGGCGTTTAAGAGGTTAATTGATAAGTATATGGAAGAGAAGGGAATGGTTTAGTTTGGAGGGGCATTGCTTTTTATTTTGGTCGGCACAACATCGAAGGCCGAAGGGCCTGTTCTGTGCTGTATTGTTCTATGTTCTATATGTATTTATAGTGGGAATGTGCTATCCAATGGACTTTTCCTGCTTAAGTTTGTCAAGGGATTGGTTGTCCAGAATGCTGATGCTCTTCTGGAGTTGAGCATTGCCAACTTGACAAATCGGGAATTAAAAATTGAAGGGTTATCTTGCCGAGTGATTATTTGTACTGGGAAAGATAGGTTATTGAGCAGTTTTGAGGACATAGTATGGAGTTAAAACCCCAGTTACATCACATTCAACAATGTGCTCATTTTTGGGGAGGTTTGTACAAAGAGCATTTAAAAAGTGAAAGACCACGATAATTCAACACATTTATAAAGATTTTTAACTGTGGGAACTTCAGAAATATTACTTGTAGAGAAGCAGGGAATCACTGATAGCCACATCTGGTTTTTATATTTACTCTGCATGTGTGGACGTCATAGGTTGCTGACAGTTTCATTGTTAATATTAGCAAATCATAGCCTATATACTAACTAATTTATTTACAGTGTTGTGAATTGCAGATGTAAGGTTAAAAATGTAGCGTTTGACAAATATAAATAGTGAAAAGAAATGCTCAAACAAAAAGAAGAAACCATATAACATTGTCCTTTTAAAAAGGTGTCTTTCTGCATGAATTTTAAATTGCAGAGCGCAGGCTGCAGAAGCAGTCTTTGCAACATTTGTATGAGACCCTAGCAGTCAGTGTTCCAACCTAACCAAAGCAGGCTTTTGAATTGGAGCAATGAGTTTAAAGTAAGCACGCAGAAACATAGAACCAATGAAATTCAAATGTGAGGGTTGTTGACAACTCAAACCACTCAGATCACAGGAATACTGTGAAGTAATTCCAGGTATATAAACCCAAACAAGGGAGGGTAACTGTTAAAGTATGCTTGTCACCTCTTGAGTCAGAAGGAGGGAAGGTGAAGCTCTCATAAAAGTTTCACTTATGTCTTCATAAAATCACCATCACCAGAAAGATACCACCACAGAAGGTGTTCCAGATGAGAGCATCACTAGAGAAGGTTCATACTTCCAAGAGATGCCTATTTATATATTAGCTGAGGGTGACTGAATTCTGAATTATTTCATTATTCCTGAAGGAGTCTTGTAATATTTGAACAGCATTTTATTGGGATTTTATTCACTTTGATGATTGATTTAATAAGGTTGTCACTAGTTTAAAAATAAATTGTTCATGATAGAAAGTGTCAGATCCTGCTTTAATTTATCAAAACCAGTAACTTCCTACTATCTGACACACACTCATACAAGATTATGAGGCAAGATATATTCCTTTGGGTGTTTCCAAAATCCAGCAGAGGGAAAAATCATCTCCGTGTTGTAATAACAGAGATAATGTCTTGTAGAATCCTAACTTTTAATTTCCTACTCCAGCATGCTGTTGTGAAAATTGTGCGGGAGAAATACTTGCAGACAGTGGCCTTTGAGAATAAAGAACAGCTTCAGACATTCCTTAATGAATTGTATATTTTCTTGGTGGATCAGATGCATTGTTGCCTGCACAAGGTAAGGAACACTTGCAGTGGGAGAAGTGTCATACCTGTTCATTTTTGTTACCTTTTAACAGATGGTTAAGTTTGCTGAGCTTACCAAACATGTCAGTAGATATAGTCCAGTCCTGCTGCAAAATGCTGTTTGAGGAAATAATGGTGGTGGTGATTCAGAATCAATCAAAAACCTCTTGGTTTGCACATTTTTGTCGATAGAGACAGCCATCAAATTTCTGTATGAAATAGAAGTTGTCAATGCAATGATGCCATCTTTTCACAAGACTGAAAATACATGAGTTTAGTGGACAAGCTTTTATGTTTTTGAAATATTGATTGTACCAGTCAGTACGGCTGACAACTCTTTGAGAGTTGTAGTATTCTGAGTGCAAAGTCATGGGACTGAATCATATTCTAGAACAGAAGCGTCGGTGTGAGGAGGGTTGGTGAGGGGGAGATAAGTAGAAAGAATTAGTATGTTATCAAACATATTAATAATTGTACTTCTAACAGTCTAACAAAGCTCTCACTCATAAGCACTTGACAATGAAAAAACATGAGGTCACACCTGGAGTACTGCGTGCACTTTTGATGTCCTTATCTGAGGAAGGATGTCCTTGCTATAGAGGGACTGCAGCGAAGGTTTATCAAGCTGATTCTTGGCATGGCAGGTCTGTCATAGGAGTGGAGACTAAATTGATTAGGATTTTATTCATGGAGTTTAGAAGAGCAAGAGGGGATCCCATAGGACTTAAAAATTTTAACAAGGTTAGACAGGGTAGATTCAGAAAGAATGTTCCCAAAGGTGGGAGAGTCCAGAACTGGAGTCATAATTTGAGGATAAGGGGTAAATCTTTTAGAACTGAGGTGAGGAGAAATTTCTTCACCCAGAGGGTGGTGAATGTGTGGAATTCACTACCACAGCAAGCACTTGAGGCCAAAACATTGTCTGATTTCAAGAAGAAATTAGATATAGCTGTGGGGGCTAAAAGGATCAAGGGATGTGGAAGAAAGGGGGGGATCAGGACATCGAATTCGATAATCAGCCATGATCAAAATGAATGGTGGAGCAGGCTCGAAGGGTTGAATGACCTACTCCTGCTTCTAGTTTCCAAGTTTCTATAAGCACTTGATAATAGAAAAACTATCATTCACAAACCTCATTCAAAGATTTGAAATCCCATCAAGTGGTCAATCTCTTATTAAAACAAAAAGACTTGTATTTGGATCATCCCATCAAAGACATCAAATACCTTAATAGCCTTTTAAAACTCAATCAAAATATGAATTCAGCCCATCTGTTGAGATAATTGGTTTGGAGCTTTCGAAACTCACTTGATTCTATTAAAATTAAATTAATTTTCATCTCCAAATAGCTCCTGTGGTCTGTCATAGTTGATAATAGCTGAATTATTATAGATATGGGATGGGGCTATGAGATGACAAGGAGATAACATGTGGATATGGGTGTGAGTGGTGAGGGCAAGAAGGCTTATTGTTTTATATCTGTCTATTATTAAGTTTTGGCTCTAATTGTATGTCAGTTCAACATATTTTATTTGTCAAAATTGCATCAAACACTAATTAGACCAAATTTAAGAGACACTGTAAATAGCAGTTGACAATTACCTCATACTGGAGACACCTGGATGCTGTTTCCTGTTTTACTGAAGTGACAGATAAGATAATTTTATAATCACTTTATTGTCCCATTATGGTCACAATTGACAGTTGATTTACCTCATCAGTTTTGGCTTGTGACCCTTGAATCACTGAGGTATATTTGGTTGGTCAAATGAATTACTGGACACGTGCAACCATAAGGACCTCGTTCTTATCAGAACTTATTCCACTGTGTAAAAGAATAATAATGCCTCTGCCAAAATACGTTCCTGTACAGCTGGTAAAGTAAGCTATTTAATATGCGATATTTCTGCTTCCTGAATGGTTTGCTTTAGGATTTTATCCTGATTTTAAGAGTTTCAGAAACACCACATGTGGATATGTATATATTAGGCTAATCAACTTAACCTAATCAAATTTAGGCCAATCAACTTGCATTCACTTTATCTTAGCAATAATTAATGCATTAATTATTCTACCTTAGTTTCATAAAAGCCTCTAGAAACGAATATATATGAGGAGAGACAATGGCCTAGAGGTATTATCACAAAACAATCAATCCAGTAACTCAGCTAATGTTCTGTCGACCTGGGTTTGAATCCCATCACCACAGAAAAAATATCTGGAATTAAGAATCTACTGATGACTATGAATGCATAGTCAGTTGTTAGAAAAAAACATTTGGTTCACTAATGTTCTTCAGGAAGGAAATCTGCTGTCCTTACCTGGTCTGGCCTATGTATGACTCCAAAGCAATGTGTTTGGCTCTCAACTGCCCTCTGAACAAGGACAACTAGGGATGGGCAATAATGCTGGCCAGCCACCGACACCCATGTCCCATGAATGAATTAAAAAAAAACACTGCATGTATAGCTCAGAAAATATGCAGTTGTTTGACATCTCTTGACATGTGAGATTGTTGAAAACTGTGATATTTAGATTCTTCAATTTATCAACATTTTGAGCAGAACTTTAAATATTTCTGACTTGGATCTAAATTATTGTCCCTTTTCTTCATCTAGCTGTTGCATGTAGATCCTCCAGATCCTATTCCAGAATCATTCCTTGGATCTGCACAGTTAAAACACTTTGCCAAAGAAGCTGAAATGAACAAGGACTTTGAACTAGCAAAAAAATACCACCAAGAGGTGAGAGATTATGTGGCTAGATTGATAATCGAGGAAATCTAAAGGTGAATATTCCTCTGTGTTGCTTGAGAACAGTTTGGTTATGGTCACATCCCCAGTGGCCAATTCCCCTGTTGAGCTTAATTTGCATTCTGCGAGCATGTACTAGATGCATATGAGGGCATCATATATGGTGTGAACAAGCAGCCAGGAGGACAAGCTGGTGCTGCCAAGATCACATAGGCAGCAGTAATTGTAAAGAGGCAAGTAAAATAAAGACAACTTGAAGGTCTTTTAATTGTAAAGATAATGTATGCAGAAATTTAGAGGGCTATTTTCCCCAAAAAATTTAAGTGTCTTTTTAAAATAAAAACTGGAGTAAATCACACTGGCTTTTTCAGCTGGAGTTTCAAAATGAATCTTCCACACTCTGTGCACCATGTGAATCACATTGAAAATGAGCGGATGAGGCCTATTCCCGTCAAAGAGGCCGGCAGCATAGTGCTGAGCGGGCCACGGCACATGTGGCGATCTGTTAGTGCCAAGATCGCACTACCCCCCCCCCAAAGTATGCTCAGGCCAGCTTTGGCAATCCCCCGCTCCACCCCCTGCCAGCCTCAATGCAGACTTGACATGATCACCCTTCCTCTCAACCAGAGTCCCAACCTCCTCCCCCACATATCCCAGCAGGCTGACCCTCCATTCTCTCCCGCCCTCACCCCAGTGGCCAGCCCCAATCAGTCCCTCTATCATTCGGCTCAAGTGCAGATTGACAGTAGGACTCCACCCCCACTACCACCAATTGCCCCAGAGGCTTGGTGCCCCCATTAGGCCCCACCCACCACCTTGGCACTGCCCGATGCCCAGGCACTTTGCTTCTTGGGCATACCAGGTGGCCCAGATTGTCACAGAGCTGACGGCACCGGAAATCTGCTTTCTGGAGATGCGCGGAGATCATGGTGCCCAGCGGGGAACCCATGAATCTCCCAGCCCACTGCGCTATAAAAGCAGCTCAGCAGGATGGGAGAATCACCCCTTTAAAATGTGGACAGTTTCTTAAATCCAGTCTTGGCTGCCTGAATCTGATTTGTTAGTCAGTGGCCTTCACATTTATTTAGGAGTGGTGTCCACTGTGGATGAGTCTGTCCTGCTCTGTCTTCACTGTAATAACTGTGGCATCCTGAGCAAAAGCCTGGAAATTCTCAGTGGGTCTTCTTGGAGGGAACTGGTAAAAGAGAGATATGGCAGTGCCAAACAATAGGTGGAATAACATGGGACGGAAGTATGGGTATTAAGAACAGGAGGGGTGTTTCTTCAGAAAGAACCCTTTAGAAATGCAGATAACAAAAAATACAACAAAACGTACTCCAACTTATAAGTCAAAGAAACATCACTACTGCAAATTTGAGGCCGCACCCTGGGCCACTCCAAACTCTACACAATTCTACATAGTTTCTTATTTATAGTGAATCAGCTGGTCAGGTGACAATTACATCATTCTAATTGGTTCCATGGTTTATTGGGTCAGCTGACCCTTACATCTTTTTTGCATTGGTCACATTACAACCAATACAAAGTTGTTACTGGTTACATTCTAACAAGGAGGGCACTTAGTTATAGCCTCTCTTATTCCAATTTGGGATTGAATGGTATATCATCAGGCAAGATGGTCTATGATAGAAAAATAACTATTGTGGCTTTGGAGAAGGTGTGATTAATAACTTCAGCTGATATCAAACAGGCTTTTTACTCTTTTGTCTTCAAATAAGACCTCCATCACTGACAATATTGAAACAGTACTTCAAAAATAAAGACCTTTTTCATCACTGGTCTTTGTCCTCAGACTGACAACACCTAAATAGGTGTTCAGGAAACTGTTGTTCCAGTTTTTTATGGGGGCAGCCTGTCCCTGATTTGATCTTGATGCAATTAGAAGAATAAGCGCAAGTACATCATATTTATTTTTACCAATTTCAGAAAAGGCTCATAAAACAGGCATTAGACTCTTCGTTAGCAAATTCAAGGGACCTGATATCTGTGGTAGACTGACACCAACACCAGGAATGCCCAATTATCATCTAAATTAAAATAGCACTGCTTGCATTTCTGATGCTGATCAGGTATGGGAGGTTAGTCCTTAGATTCGATCCCTCCTGTGTTTTCCGTGTGGAAAACAGGTACAACAAGATTTCCCTTCATTGTCTTCAGCAGGTGAATGCTAAAATGTTTAACAATTTGTCAATTTATAAAATACTTTTCCTTTTTCAGAGATTAGCACGTGACAGGAGCAATGCTGAACACTGGTTTGACTATGGCACTTTTCAGCTTCTGTTAAATGACCATGCTAAAGCAGATGAATGCTTCCGTGAAGCTGTTGCTGTAAACCAGGAACATATACCAAGGTCAGAATCAAGTGCACTAATCATGCCAGGTTTACTAGCAATATTTTAGATACAGCATAATTAACACAGCTAAGGTGAAAGTAAGGGTAGTTTCACTTTTGATTTTGGGCCTTGATTTCATTCTGGAGCATATGTAAAATCAGTAGTGTGTGGACCAATTGCACAGTCTGCTCAATGACATCTTTGGAAGATCGGACCACTTTGAGGGATACAGCTCATTTCAATTAGACGGTGCAATGCTTGCTGCTCCCTTCTCACCATTTAGACTCTGCATTTGCACAGATGTGGGTGGTGAGAGGGTATCACTCTCCCAAAGTTGCTGAGCCAGTCACTTGACCCTTCCCAAGCACCAGTACAAAGATCAGCACAGTGGATGAATGTACACTATTACTTGATTTGATGATTGCCTTGATTCAAAACATATGGAGAATATAATTAGTTGTAAAGTTGATACTATGTTGGAATAGATTTTACAGGATTTATTATGATTTCTTTGTTTGACTGAATCTGATGATTTTTTTTCTAGCCTTATTCTCTGTGGTATTCTAGCATCTATGAATGAACGTTATGATGATGCTGACAATTTCTTTGAGAGTGCCAGGTCCTTTGAACCAACTAGTGTGTTAGCTTGGACAATCCAAGGTAAGATTCAATTCACAATCCAATTCACGACCAATTTCTCTTAAAGTAGTGTTGCAAGCAGAAAGTACTACTCAATTCCTGACATTGATATAATCCCATCAGGAGAACACATGTCAGGGTGTTTCCTGTTGCAGATAATCATTGTGTGTCATTTAGAGAGTACATGCTGAGGTTTGTGGAAATGCTGGACTTTACCAATCCTGTTCAGGGTATGCAAAATCAACAAATGAAACGGCTAGATTTAAATAGTAGCTCTCTTGCTAGTCAATCTAAAAAGTGCCAACATTCATTCAATGAGAAAAAGTAGATTTGAATGAGAGAGAATACTTGAGCTTATGATTTAACTTGTAGCTTGCATTTAAAAGCAGTTTAATTCCCCAAGTATTTCCTTTTAATTAATTTGGCAGGCAGGGGAAGGGAACAGCACAATTTAATTTTGAAGGGAGTCTGATCAAATCGAGTTATCACCTCCATGTTCTTATTTTTTAACAACATATAACTTAATCTGCTTCTGGCTTTTAAATGGAACAATTGTGTATTCAGGGCTGTTCTATGAAAGTCAGGAGCGTACGATTCTCTCTGAAATGGCCTTTGCTGAGGCCAGAAAGCTTCAAACAGCAGCTGAGATGCTGAAAAAGTCTTTGGATGAGGTGACCATTGATAAGAAGAAGGAAACTGAGATTCCAGAAGCTGAACCTGAGAATGATAAAAAAGGTGAGAGGACATATATTTTTTCCCTGAAATTTATTATATCCTCCCAAGTGTTTGTGGGCAGCCTGACCTCTCAGCCATTTAGTATTTTTAATATCGCTGTAAAGAGAGATGTCACCATAACTTTTTGGATTTTTAAAAAAATATTAATTCACGGGGGGTATGTACATTACTGGTAATTTATTGTCCTTCCTGAATTTCACTTGAAAACGGAGTAGTTTGCTAGCCAATTCATAGACACCCACATTGTTGTGGGTCTGGAATTGCATGTTGGCCAGAACAGGTAAGGATGGCAGATTCCCTTCTCCGGTGGGCATTTGTGAACTTAGATAGCTCTTTAGTAAGTTTTGTGGTTACCAATGGGTAACCACAAAAGGGAATGGTTTAGTTTGGAGGGTCATTGCTTTTCCCTAATTGGTCGGCGCAGCATCGAAGGCCGAAGGGCCTGTTCTGCGCTGTAATGTTCTATGTTCTATGTTCTAATACTCAGACTGGTTTTTGGCTCTCGGTTCTGTTTCATTCATTGAATTTAAAGTTTCCCAACTGCCATGAAGGGATTTGGACTCTTTTCTCTGAATCATTAGCCTAGGTCTTTAGATTAATAGGTTGAAATGAGGAGAATGTTCTTCGTTTAGGGGGGGTTGTGAACTTTTGGAATTCTCTACCCCCTGAAAGATGATCAGTGTTGAGTATATTCAGGATTGAGATGGATAGATTTGGGGCAATCTGGAAATCAAGGGTAAGTAGGAAAGCATAAGATTATATGGCGGTGCAGGCCAAGGGGAAGTATAGTCTACTGCTGCTCCTATTTCTTATGCTCATTTTACTCTTTTTTTGAATACAATTTTGTTTATTCCTCTTTAAGATCAGCCAGCTGTAAACGATGAAGCTGAACCTGTGGCCCAAGAATCCAGTTCACAGTCTGCCCTAAGCCTTGTTGGAGTAGATGGGATTCCGAAACCTGCATCTTCGATAAGCGTGAAAAAGAGAAAACACTCTGTTAAAGGTCAATTAACAGTTACTTCTCTCGTCAACTCCCTTTCATAATATTTCTAACCATTTATATCTTGCCCCTTTGTGAAGAGGAACTGTGATCTTATCATAAATTTTTTCCTAGCACTCCTTAAGCAACTGTATTGTTGTAAAAATTCACCTGGCTCACTAAGGTCCTCAGGAAAGGAAATCTGGTACCCTTACCTGGCCTGGTGTGAATGCAACTCCAGGCCCTCAGCAATGTGGTTGACTCTTAACTGCACTCTGAAATAGCTGTGCAAACCAATTGTAGACAATTGCAAAAAAAAGTCTAATAAGAAAATCAGATGGACCACTCAACTCGACTACATACTAGACACAAGAAAGGCACGCCTAGCCTTGTTGATCCTGAAAAATACTCCTCACAAATACCTGGGTCCTTGTGCCAAAATTGGGAGAGCTATCCCACAGACTAGTCAAGCAATAGTCTGATTTCGATATACTCATCCAGTCAAACTTGCCAGCCAATGATCCAATGGTAGGAAATTTCCACCAACAGATCTATTCCTTGAGGCTAGGTTTATTCGTAAGATGCAGCATTACAGATCTCTGCCTTCGAACTACCAAACCAGTTAACTACGTATGCTTTTGAGCACTACAAAAAACAGACAAATTAACAGATGAAATTTAAAAGATCGCCTCTTAAAGGGGCATTGTACAGAATCAAAACTCAAAAAAATACTTATGTAACAAAATGGAAGTGTGATTTTGGAGGTTGATGAAGCACTTCAGTCCCCCAAGTGCTCACCAATCATGAAAGGTATGTCCTTCTTTATATTCTTTTGAAAACAAATTTAACAAATTAATCAGTGTCTGTGCGAAGTCTGCATGTTTTCCCCTTGTTTGGGTTTCCTCCAGATGTTCCGGTTTCCTCCCACAGTCCAAAAGATACAAGAACATAAGTTTTTAAGTCTTACGAAAGACATGCTGGTTATGTACATTGGCCATGTTAAATTTTCCTTCAGCATACCCGAACAGGCACTAAGGTGTGGAGGCACTAAGGGGGATTTTCATAGTAATTTATTGCAGTGTGAATGTAAACCTACTTGTGACACTAATAAATTAAAAATAAAATTAGAAACAATGCCAATTAATTGATAGTCCTTGATGAATGACTCTTTTTCTTTCCTAACCAAATAAACAAAATCAAATTAACTTTGGGACAACTCAAAAGGGGCAGCTCCCTAAAAGGAGGGGAACCACCTGAAACAAAAGACAAAACAGAAAGGAAACTGAAAACATCAAAGTAAAATGTGATTAAAGAGGTCAATAATACACCCCAGTCCCTGCCGTGTCCAGCGGGCACAGAAAGCATCAACAATGCTCACGGACATCGCATTCTCCCTCTTCAGGGATACTTGGCTTCGAATGTAGCCATGGTATTTAGTCAGGTTGGATGACCCCCTTGATTGCTCACTGCCTGGAACTGTAGATAGCACGGAGATATGACTCTCTTTATGCTTTCTAGGGAAAACAATTAACAAGTAAATGGGACAAATTAACAAAGATCAAATCAACCAATTTAAAGAGGCTGTTCCTTCTGTGTCACAGAAACTCTGCAGTGCCAAAGGAAGCCATTGGGCCTGCACTGACAACAATCCCATAACCCCACATATTTACCTTGCTAATCCCCCTGACATTAAGAGTCAATTTAGCATGGACAATCAACCTAACCCACAGATCTTTGGAGTGTGGGAGGAAACTGTAGCACCTGGAGGAAACTCACGCAGACATGGAGAGAATGTGCAAACTCCACACAGACATTGACCTGAGGCCAGAATTGAACCCGGGTCCGTGGCACTATGAGGCAAAAGTGCTAATCAGGTCCATTTATACTATTTTTCTTAAACTAATTAAACTAATTTAAACAAACTGAAGGATAAATGAAAAATGTAACCCCTTAAGATGATACTGCATGGAAGAGAAACAATCAGAAAGGAAGCTTAAAACATTAAATTATAATGTGTTTAAAGAGGTCGATAAAATGTCCCATTCCCCATGATGCCCACTGGGTACAGAAGGCCTCAATGGTGCCAGCAAACTCAGCATGGCTCCCTCTTTAAGGACAACTAGTTGTGAATATTGCTGAGGAAAAAAGGCGGGCAAGCGGGCCCCAATTGCCTGCTGCCTGGACCTGTTTATGGCAAGTTTGGCCATGCCTAGGAGCAGGTTCACGAGGAGGTTCTCCTCCTTCCCCAGCTCTCTATGCACTGATTGCCCAAATCTCAGGAGCATGGGACTGAAGTGCAAATGAAGTTGTAATAAAAGATTTTTTAAGTAACAGGAGAGAGGGTGCAGTCTGTTACAATTTACATATACGGGTCCACAGAGTTCACAAGGCCACGAAAAGTGCAGGCGTCTTGGAAGTCCATGAACCAATGCATCCTACAATTCCATAGAACTGTGCTTCAATGATAAGGGATTGAACTCCCATGTAACGAGATCTCCGTCAGGGTCCTCTACTGCTAGTTGGCAACAAGGTGTCCGGACAAACTGTGTGATTAGACTTAGTCTTTGCCATTAACTGAACTGAGGCTTTATGATTTTTAACCAGTGATGAAATGAACTGATTTTGCGTTAGATTGAAATCAAAAATGTTCTGCCAATCTGTAGAGTATCAGACAATTGAAAATGTTCTGTTTTTTATAGCTAATGTGGACCCAACAAAGGTTATTGATATCCTTGAGAATGTCATGGAATCCATGCCACAGGATGAGCCATTACCCACTGCAGCCCCTACAGCCCTTCCATCCCCTTCATTCCTTCCATCCTCTCCAGGTGCTTCATCCCCTGTAGCTGTTCCATCTCCTACAGCCATTCCATCCTCTGGACTCAATCTTGTTACTGAACCTCCTCCAAAAGAGACCATTCCTGTTTGTACAAGAAGTATCTACTTGGAAGCAGCAAAGTTTCTACTGGAGGTTAACGCTGTGCAGGTCAGTAATGGATCTTAATTAAAAATGGAAAGGCTTGCCGCAACTAATCACTTCTTGGAAACAGCAGTAGGTTAATTTCTCACTCCTACAGAAAAGAAATGAAATGGGGTTGTTATGATGGTCAGAGGGGATCATCAGTAGTTCTCCCAATGGGCCTTGTTGAATATAAGCTTCCCAATTAAGTGAATGGAAACTTGCCCAATAGGGAAAGAGCAGTGGGGGGAGGTTTAAAATCCACTCAGGCCGGCAGTTGATAGACTTGGGATCGATCTGCACTCTAACCATTAAGAGGCATTCAAGTATCACTGTAAATAAAGAGGTGCTTGGTGATGGAAGACTGTCCTTGGTAAGGACAGTGAAAGGATAAGGGCAGCAGATACCACCTGCAAGTTCCCTTCCAAGCCATTCACCATGCTGACTTGGAAATATATATAGGTCATCCCTTCACAGTCGCTGGGTCAAAATCCTGAAATTCCCTCCCTAACGGCATTGTGGGTCAACCCACAGCACATGGACTGCAGTGATTCCATTACCACCACCTTCACAAGGACAATTAGGGATGGGCAATAAATGCTGGCCAGCCAGTGATGCCCATGTCCCACGAATGAATGAACACAATAAAGATTTGAGAGCAATTTTTGTGCAATATTCCATGATGGCTATGTTTTATTTTACAGTACTTTTTATTCACCCAGATAAATTAATTAAAAAAGCTGCAGGTTCTCATACCAAATGACAAAGAATTTTTATTCTCCTAAAAAATTTTAATTTAGTTTAGGCTATGAACTTAAGGTTGAATATATACTTTGTACATAAGTATATTTTACATACATTCTATGTCCCTATACACACTCACAAGACACTGGAATGAGTGGCATTTACTTTTAAAATTAAATAATTGTTTGGATTAAGAGCAACCCATACATTAAGGATTGTGGCATGTCTCATCAAGTCTCTCATCCTGCAATTTTGGGGTAGAAATTTACAGATTCCCTACTGTAACACTTGTCACTGGTGTCTCACCAGCTCAGCAGTGAAAGTTTTCTGGAATCCTGTAGAAATTTACTTCAGTGTGCTCTTCCCTTATCCATTGGCTGGTGTTTTTTTTCAATTATTGCATTTTTTTCAACTTTTATATACTTCCCATCCAACCTTGGTCATGGTCTGTGACAAGTCATTATCTTATTGTCTGGCCTCTGCCAATGCTACTGTGTAACTGAAGGCTAAGAAATCCATTGAGAAATGTTTGAGCAAGTCCAAATATTAATCACCCTCCATTTTTCACTTTCACTATGAAAGTCCTGATCTTTTTGAAGGGCAGTGTGACTTGCAAGCTTCTCTAATTCCTCACAGCACTCTAGTGAAACAACAAAGTCATTTGCAGTTTCCAAATTTCAACCACTTTGTTTTCAATTAGTTTATTTAAATGTCTCTAGCTCTTGTTTCTCTCGGAACAAGTTGGCCAAATTGTGCTATGTCATCACATTGTTAGCTCAGTAAAGGTAATTTTTTTTCCTATTCTTTGCCATTAGTTTGCAACAAGAGCCATGGCACATGAATTGCTTTCCAGTGAAAATGGTCTAAGTTGTGAATATCACGTAGTTTTGGCTCGTCTTTACATATTTAATGAGGAATTTGGAAAAGCGGAGGACTCTCTTGCAGAAGCAGGAAGACTTGACCATCAAGTAAGTGAAAAAGCAGTCTAAATTAGTTGGTAAGTTAAGGAATCTGTTGGCAGATAAATCAGTTTTGAGTCTGGAATTTCCTCAATTCCATTTAAGGAGTATGTATACTGAAATTAATGTTGATTTCTGTGCCAATCTTGCTGAAGTGATCTTACACTTAGATTTGTTGCAAAAATTGTGACAAATATAAAAACTGTTGTCAAGCGACATCATTAGGATTAATGGCAAGTGGGCTAATGTCTTTCATAATGACAGCTGCCTCTCAAAGGGTGCAATTTTCCTCCCAAAAATACTAAGGCGGTGACCTTACCAAGAAAATTCTAAGTGCCAAACAAGCATGAAAATGGGAGAGAATCATGCCCATTTTTTTCAGCAAGTTCTCAGACATGTCCTTATGCAACCTTGTGCAAAAAAAGAGGCAAGATGTGATTCATGCCAGTAGGGGGTGTGGACAGAGTCTATTCTCAGTGGAAAGCTGGCTGATGACAGATGAAGGGCGAGGATAGGCAAAAAAACCACCTATAATTTTACCCTCCTCAGATAGTGAATCAGTAATCTTCCATGTTGAAGACCAATTGGAAAGAGTGCTGAGTAGCAAGGGTAAAGAATGAACTCTGGCAGGGGACTTCAATATCCATCACCAAAAATGGCTTGATAACACCACCAATGACCAAGCTGGTTGATTCCTGAATGGCCACTAGATATGGGGTTAGGATATTGCAATAAGAATTAGCATAATCTTTACCAATTAAAAGGTTTAAATGTGACAAAATATAATTCTAAACAGCTAGCTTTCTCTGTTGTTCCAAATTTAGCAGTTTGCTCATAGACATGAACCCTTTCTTTATAAATGGTTAGCACAGTAATCAAAGATGTTATGTAGGTACTAAATTTCCAGCCTTTTGACACTTCTGGAGAGTGATCCAATCACCTATCTTCTAAATCTCATGCAGCAACTTCTAGAGAAAGCTCTCTCCAAACAGTAGAATCTCAGAGAAAAGGCTTATTTTTCGATAGATTCCAGTCTCCAGACTTCAGACAGGGGAAAAGAGAGGCACTTCATTTTGTCTCAAAAAGCAGACTGTTTTTCATCTTTTAATATATTATGTTGCATACAGTGCAATAAATATTAGGTCATGGGTTTAAGCTGGAAACTAAACATTATAAACTAGTAAACATTTTTTTAAATGTGTTTTTCCACAAGAAATTTGACATTTCATAAATATGCAGTTAGCTTTACGGTGTCATTTATGCTAATCAACAGTAATTATTAACTTAGAACACCAGTAAAATCTTAGTTATACCTTATTCCTGAGGTATAAGGTTTAGGATCCTGAAGGGTCTTGACAGGGTGGATGTAGAGAGGATATTTCCTCTTGTGGGGGAATCTGGATCTAGATGTCTCTGTTTAAAAATAAGGGATCACCCATCTAACAGAGATTAGGTGAAACCGTTTCACTCAGAAATTTATAAGCCTTTGGAATTCTCTTCTTGCAAAAGTGGTGGAAGCATAGCTTTTGAATATTTTTAATGTGGAGTGGTTAGTCCTTGGTAAACAAGGGGGTGACAGGTTATCAGGATGCAGGTATGAGGTGACTATTATTTCAGCCAGAATGGCAGAGCAGGCTCAAAGGGATGTATGGCTTACTCCTGTTTTTCTCACTTGTTTGACAAGGTATAACATTTCAAGGGGTTTTTACAATGAGACTAATGGTGAACAAGTGCCATGGTTCAATGATTTCCTCTTGATTGCATTCTTAGATATCTTCAAAATTATACCCATGGAGAATCTGAACTCACTGTCAGCAACATCTGGATTTCTGCCTTAAATTGTGAAAGTATGGATTCCAGAAGTTGCTGTCAGTTTCAGAGGAGTAAGAATGTTAACACCCATCATTGTTACTACTGTAAAATCCAACCTATGACACTTGTTTGCATGTCTCTATTTCCTAATACTTTATTTAAATTCAATCACTTTCACATTAATTATCTTTTGTTGGAAGCTCAAGATTGAATTTCCTGACAATTCTGATGTTTCAGAATCCAGATCAATGGGCCTTGCTGGGACATCTAAGCTACACGAAAGAAAACTACAGCAAGGCGAAGGAATATTACGAACGTGCTTTGTGTTATGTGAATGATGCATTGGACATGCATACCATCTGCTTGAGACTAGGCTCCATCTATCTGCAGGAAGAAAATGTTCAATCAGTAAGAATAGTTTAGTTGTTGGTTCAGTTTCACAGGAAATATACATAGCTTCAAATGGTTAAAATGAAATGATCTCACTAAAGGGTTCAGATAACATTTTATTGGTGATTTACCATATTATTGTCATTTGTACCCAGGGACGGAATGGTCTAATCTTAGTCATTCCCACATAAAATTTTGTTTCACATATATAGCAGTATTAAAATAAATTTTACTAATGGTATTGCTAAATGATTAAATTTGTGATGCAATTGTAATAATTATACAAATCCAATCTGCTGTATTGTACTAAAAGGTATAATAATGTATCTATTGCATATTAAGATTAGGAAGTGATTGCAATATTACAATATAAAATATTTGAAAAATACTTGCAATATCTTTGGAAATTAAATTTCCAAAGTTCTGTGCCTGGTGGACACTGCAGAGATTGGCGTGTTTTATTGGACCCTTTGATCACATTTTGTTTTGATGTAGAAACCTACAGAAACAGAGAAACTACAATCAGGAGTAGGCCATTCGGCTTTTTGAGCCTGCTCCACCATTTTGATCATGGCTGATCATCAAATTCATATCCTGAACCCTCCCTTTCCTCCTTTCCCCACCATTTCTCTTGATTCTTTTAGCCCAAGAGCTAAATTTAATTTCTTGTTAAAATCGGACAATGTTTTGGCCTCAACTATTTTGGGAGTGATTTCTACTATTTTCCACTAAATGTGTTAAGTTTCCTTTAAGATTTTGTTTACTTTGATGCAATACCTCTTTAACTCTTTTAATTTATCCTTCATTTTGTTGATCTAATTCATTCGGCTGCCTCAAGAGAAGTTATGCTAGTATACCAAGTAGTAATTCCAAAGTTCAGTGCCAATAAAGTATCAAGGCTTTTTTCAGCAGTTTGCATTTGGTGTTTGGGCAGCACAATGTTTTTTCAAAGGTGAAGGAGAGGTGGTGGTATTGTCACTGGACTAGTAATCCAGAAACTCATTGGGCACCATGGGAATGGGGCCTGAAGAGAGGGTCCTAATCCCAGTTAGCATTGATGAGTTGGGGGGAGAAATGTGTTGATTATGTGGCAAAATGACAGGGGATGGGAAACAGAAAGCTGATGTCCGTGGGGAAGGGAGGTGAAGAAAAAACCTTCATAGCATTTAAGAATTATATAGATATTCAGTTGCAATGTCAAAGCATACAAGGTTATGGGCAAAGTGCTAGGAAAATGGGATTAGAATAGCTAGGTGGTTGTTTTAACCAGCACAGATGTGATGGGATGAAGGGCCTTTTCTATGCTGTAGGCTTCTCTGACCCTAAGATTCAACATTAAGCCAATCTTAAATATTAAAGTGTATTTAACTGAATGGCAATCCGGTTCATGTCCTCAGTGGATGTGAAGTAGAATACAATCTGCTGGGAGGGCCCAGGAATATCCCAAACTGCCTGGTGCCCATTGCAAATCCCAGCATTTTCCCAACAGAACAGAATTTGCACCAGGTGAAAGATGGTCCAAAAATTGCCTCTCTGAAGTTACGGACAATATTAAATATTTTCATCTCAATACTTTATACAATTGGTTGTTGACATAAAAAATGAATTATACTAGACATTGATAACCAAGCATGACCAGTGCAGCTTTATTTGCTTTTAAGTTTATTCATGATTATAAACCAACTAATTGAATTTCTAATGTGTTTCTTCAGTATAAATCAGCCAAATCTACCTACCTCTTTGCCTCCCAGAGAGCACCATCCTGCTTGTCCTGGTTAGGAGTTGGCATAGCCTGTTATAGGGTGAGTAGACAAGAAGTACCGGCAGTATTCAGCAGGTAAAGCATCATCTGTGGAGAGAGGAACAGAGTTAATGGACAAAGGTTCAAGAAGGCAGCTCACTTCTGTGGTGCTACATCACCCATAATAATTTTAAACTAATATCTGTCCAACCATTAATTTGCAGTATCAATAATTTGCATTTATACAGTGCCTTGAAAATTGAAAATCATCTCAGAGGCTTAATGAGACTAAAATGGACATTAAGCCAAAGAAAGGAATGTAAGGAAAAGATTACCAAGCACTTGGCCAAAGTGATAGCTTTTAAGGGGGAAAGGGTCTTTCTTAAAAGAGAGTAGAGGAGATCAAGGAGCAAATTCCAGATTGTGAAGCTTAAATAGCAATTTCTTAAACCTCTTATTCAAAAGAATTGCTCTACTTATAAACACAACAACAGTAATTTTTGGAATGTAATTGGAATTGCATTGCCTTAATTGTGTATGAGAGGTGTAAATATTAGAAGTAACATTTCTAAAAATTAAATGACGAATAACTTGCTGAAAAATTTGTGCAAGTGCTGTGCATCCAGAGATGTACTGGTTAGGCGGATTGGCCACGCTAAATTGCCCATAGTGTCTCAGAATGTGCAGGTTAGAGGGATCAGCAGGGTAAATGTGTGGCATTATGGGGATAGGGCATGGAGTGGAATTGTTGTCAGTGCAGGTTCGATGGACTGAATGGTCTCCTTTTGCATCGTAGGGTTTCTATGATTCTATCTCTATATACATGATTCAAGGAATGCCTAGAACTGTAGAGGCTAGTTATCTTTGATCTTTAATAGGTCCTTTTGCAATGCCTTGCTGAAAACCAAGGGGTTAACTTTACGTTTCTTTTCTTTATTTACTCAGCTTAATGAATTGATGAATGCTGAAGATGCACTCTGTGAAGCAAATATTCTCTGTAACATGAATGCAGAGGTCTGGGGCTATCTCACACTGGTGTGCTTGAAGGTATGGAGTTTATGAGTGGGAAGATTTCAAACTGTGACAGATATAATTAGTTATGGTCATCTTGATCATTAAATACTATGGGTGGCACAGTGGCACAGTGGTTAAGTACTGCTGCCTCACAACATCAGGTAACCGGGTTCAATTCCCGGCTTAGACCACTGCATGTGTCGAGTTTGCACATTCTCCCCATGTCTGTGTGGGTTTTCTCTGAGTGCTCCAGTTTCCTCCCACTTTCTGAGAGATGTGCTGGTTAGATCTATTGACCGAAAGAGGCACCAGAATGTGGTAACTCAAGGAGTTTCACAGTAACTTCATTGCAGTGTTAATATAAGTCTTACTTATGACTAATTAATTAACCTTAAGTGCTAATTCACTCAAATTTTCAAAACTTATTTCCCTCAAAAAATTAATAGGTAAAGTGGATGGTGTACTGTGAAGTTACACAAATTGAGAATATCCAAACTCAACCTTTGGTCTGTGCTGAGTTGGCTGATTTTACCAGAAGACAGTAGGTTGCTACTATTTAGTCTTAATTTGGATAAGCGAGCGGATTCAAGCTGCAACTTCAGAACTGAAAACCTACTTTAGGTTGACTTCCCAGTAAAATACTGGGATTGTGCAGCATCTTTCTGGTGTAATCTTTCGGATACGTTATTCAACAAAGATACTCCTGGTTCAGTTCACTGTAAATGATCCCATGGTGCTGTTCAAAGCGGAGGTCTATTTTACTCCAGTTTATGCCATCAAACCAAATCAACTGATCATTTGCTCTTTGTTGGACCTTGTATTGTGCAAATTAACTGATGTGCAACCCATGATGAACCTTGTCGGGATCAGAGAATTGTTACTGCAAAGAAGGAAACCATTCTGAACATTGAGTGAAGATAGGATTTTGGTTGCTTCTGTTTCCTATAGTATTAAAGCCTCCAATAAAAAGACATACCAGCCAAACTTAAAAATGATCTCTTAATTTTTTTAAAATTCATTTGTGGGACATGGGCATCGCTGGCTGGCCTGCATTTATTGCCCATTTCCAGTTGCCCTTGGAGGACAGTTGAATGTCAATCACATTGTTGTGGCTTTGGAGTCACATGTAGGCCAGACCAGGTAAGGATGATAGATTTCCTTCCCTAAAGAACATTAGTGAACCAGATGGGTTTTTCCAATAATCGACAATAGTTTCATGGTCATCTGTAGATTCTTCATTCTAGATATTTTTTATTGAATTCAAATTCCACCATCTGCTGTGGTGGGATTCAAACCTGGGACAGAGAACGTTAGCTGAGTTTTTGGATCATTGGCGATCATGCCACTATATATTACACTTTCCCTGCCTCATCCAATGTTCCTGCTACAATTTCTAACCATATATCAGCATCTTTTGGAGAGGAAAGGAGAAAATAGGAAAGGGATTTCTTATAGTTCTCATATCTGAATTGACATTTATACAGCAAATAATATTTTATGCCTCGATGGAATGTGGCTGTTCCTGGCATTTGTTGCTCATCCCTAATTGCCCTTAAGCTGAGTAACTAATTTGGCCCTTTCAGAGGGCAGTTAAGAGTTAATCACATGGCTATGGGCCTGGAGTCACATATAAGCCAGATCAAGTAGGGATGGCAGATTTTCTTCCCTAAAGAGCATTAGTGAACCAGGTGGGCTTTTGTGACAATCAATAAAAATTTCATGGTCCGAGGCTAGGGCCAGGATTCTCCCAGCCTGCCACGCTGCTCAAGTAGACATCATTGGCAGCTAATTCATGGGAATTCATGCTGGATGCCCGAGCTTCCACATATCTGCCAGGCGCGGAATTGATAATCATATGGAAATGTCATGGAAATGGACATTTTCATATGATTAACAGGCCTGGGGCTGTATTCTCTGGACCTGCTAGTGTTTCCCTACCAAGAGTGATGTCCTCCAGTGATGTTTATGATTGCTCCTCATTAATGGGGAACAGGTGCCTGACCCCGCTGGGGGGAACAGAGGTTATTGAGTGCCCCCTAGAAGGTCAAGGGTAAGGGAGGAATGTCCCTTGGGCTGTGATAGCCTGGCACACTGGTATTGCCCACCAGGCACTGGGCGGTGTCACGGGGGGTAGTGGAGGCTGTGATACAGGGATTGAGTCCGGGGAGGTCTGGGAGGCCTGCGATCAGGGAGTGGGGGTGTCAGAAAGCCATTGATCAGGAGGCTGGCAATGGGGGTGGGGAGGGGGGGCACTGCACATGGGCCAATCTCCGCACTGACAGATTGATGCATGTGCAGTGGCCCACTCAGCACTTTGCTGTCAGTCTCTTGGGTGGGAATAAGCCCCAGCCCCTGATTTTCAGAGTGAATCCCACTGAGACACTGCAGTGCTCACGGTGTTGGAGATTCATTCTGGTAAGTGTGCTAAATTAACTAGCAGGAAATACTCCCATTTGCCCACATGTTAGGAACTTGGATTTTTTTTTGGGAGAATCCCGGCCTAGATTTCAATTCCTGATTTATTTTATTAATTGAATTAAATTCAGCCAACTGCCATGCTGGGATTTGCACCTAGTTCTGAAAGTGTTAAAAAAATAAAATGTTTACTGGTTTAATGCCTTGTCTAATGTTCAGGAAACATAATGTGCAAAAAAAATTCTGCTTTCATGCTGTTTAATAGTTTACTTCTAGCTTAGAGGGGTATTAGAAGAGCACTTCTGACAATCTTCAAAATCTTTTGTTGCAAACGTAATCCCCCAATCAAATGATTGGAAATGATAATGGGTACTTCTATAACGAGCAGTGTACTCAAACTGTGAAGGTGAAAATACTCCCCATCGTGTCATAAATCTTTAGACTCTTACACTGTTAATAGAAATAATTCTAATCTTAAGAGTCTTTCAGCAGAACAATAAATCAGTTTTGCTCTTTTAAAAAGGGCAAATGGACATATAATTTGCTGTAAATGTATTTCACTGATAATCTTCAAACCAATCTTGTAGCTTTTTTATTTGCCCGGAGACTGGACATGATTATAACTTTTATCCAGAGAAAAATTATTTTGAATTTCACTGGATGATCCAGTTGTTGACCAAAAATCAATAAGAATAAAAATAGACAATAAAAATAGAACAAAACTTATCAATCAGAGAAAAGGTTTAATAAAGAAACTTCATTACTCCAAGCTTGAGGTCTCACCTTGGGTCATTCCAAGTTTTTTCACAATTCCCAATAAGTTCTAATCTATACTGAGTCAGCTGGCCAGCTGATCATCACATCATTCTGTCATTGGTTACATGGTTTACTGTGTCAGCTGACCCTTACAGCTTGTTACCATTAGTCACAATACAGTAGATCCAATCACCGGATACATTCTAGTACCAGTATTTTTTTTGGAGCGCTCCAATGCAGTTATAATTGCCACTTGCCATGTCCGTCCTGGATTTGATGATATTAATTTGACTTATTTCTCATTTTTACAGACAGGAAGAAAACTAGAAGCGGAGCAAACCTATAAGTATACATTAAAGGTTTGTTTTAAGACTGATATTGTTTGTTTACCTCCTACTCTACCAGCTTATTGTAGACGTTGCAACAGAAAGCAACAAAGGGACAGGAGTAAGCTAGACAACCTCTCCTACTTGTTCCACTATTCAATGAAATCATTAATAATCTATATTCTAACCCATTCATATGCCTTGGCTCCATGATCCCTTAGTACACACATGAGCAAAATTCTGTAAATTGCAAATTCTTGATTGAGCTTGCATCATTGATTGATTGATTGATTTATTATTGTCACATGTATTAACATACAGTGAAAAGTATTGTTTCTTGTGTGCTGTACGGACAAAGCATACCGTTCACAGAAAAGGAAACAAGAGAATGCAAAATGTAGTGTTTCAGTCATAGCTAAGGTGTAGAGAAAGATCAATTTAATGCAAGGTAAGTCTATTCAAAAGTCTGACAGCAGCAAAGAAGCTGTTCTTGAGTTGGTTGGTACGTGACCTATGTGTCTTTTTCCCGATGGAAGAAAGTGGAAGAGAGAATATCTTCGTGGGGTCCTTAATTATGCTAGCTGCTTTGCTGATGCAGCAGGAAACGTAGACGGAGTCAATGGATGGGAGGCTGGTTTGCCATTAACTGCTTATTGTAAGAGAGTTTCACCCTACCATTTTTTGTGTGAGACTGGTTTTCTGCTGTACTTATTTTGAGACTTAAACTCTCCCACTAGTGAGATTTCTATCCTGTCAATTTCTTCAGAAGTCCTAAAAGCCTCAATCTAATCACCCATCAATAATCCAGGAAATGCAAATGCAGTTTATGTAATTTCTGCTTCCAATTTAGTCCTTAGTACTTTGGTAATATTCTGGTAAATCTCGATTGCAGTTCATCCAAAGCTAAATATATCTTTTTGACAGAATTCTACTCAGTTATGATCTAACCAAGGAAAACTTTGCCGGTTCTAACAACAGTTTTGTGATTGGACAGTTTATGTTTTCATTTGTAGTTTTAATAGAAGCTTAGAAAACAGAATCAGGAGTCGGCCATTCGGCCCTTTGAGCCTGCTGTGCCATTCATTTTGATCATAGCTGATCATCAAATTCAATATCTTGATTCCCCCATGTCCCTTGATCCCTTTAGCTCAAAGAGTCATTTCTAATTTCTTCTTGAAATCACATGTGTTTTGGCTTCAATTACTTTCTGTGATTGTGAATTCCATAGATTCACCACTGTCTGGATGAAGAAATTTCTCCAGACCTCAGTTCTAAAAGGTTTTCCCCTTATCCTCAAACTATGACCCCTACAATCAGGAACATTTTTTACAAATACGTCCTGTCAAATCCTGTTAGAATTTGGTAAGTTTCTATGAGATCCCCTCTCATTCTTCTAAACTCCAATGAATATAACCCTAACCAAATTAGTCTCTCCTTATACAATACACCTGTCATCCCAAGAATCAGCCTGGTAAACCTTTGCTGTATTCCCTCTATGGCAAGGACATCTTCCTCAGTTAAGGACACCAAAACTGGACACAATACTTCAAAATAATTATGACTGCGTGTAAATAGTAATGGAAGCTGAACACACTGCTTCAAGCATATATATGCATTCATAGCAGTGATGTAAATCTAGGTTGGAAGCTTACCTTAAAGACCAGAAACAGAGTGGGTACACTTACAATCAGCCCATGCCTCAGATTTGTATGACAAATTTTCTGCCCATGATAAATTTATTTTCTTAGCATTTGTGAGGAATCAGCAAATTTAAACAAGGCAATATTCAGAGAGGAAAAGATTGTCTCAATTCAGCCTTTTATTCAAAATCTTCCTAGCTGCAGGGTTCTTCGGTTGTCCACCTCCAGACATTCTTCACCAGAGAATGTTGCATGATTTGGAAGGAAAATTATAAAACTGTAAATGTACTGGGGAAGGGGGAAGGCGTTGTGGTATCATTATTGCCTTGTATCCATATGACCCAAAGATTGGCGGATCATATCAAACAGTATGTCGCTTCCATTATTTGCAATGGGAAACATACAGACCACAGCTGATCAGCCTATGTCCACAAAATGCAGCACACAGTATCCAACTTTAGTCATGATTCATCAATAGGACATTTGCTAAATAGTCATAGAATCCCTACAATGCAGAAGGAGGCCACTGGGCTTACTGAGTCTGCACCAACTGCAATCCCACGCAGGCTTCATTCCTGTAACCCCACATATTTACCCTAACTAATCCCTCTGACACTAACGGGCAATTTAACATGGCCAGTCCACCTAACCTGTAGGAGGAAATTGAGCACTTGGAGGTAACCCAGGCAGACATGCAACTCCACACAGGTAGTGATCTGAGGAATTGAACCCGGGATCCTAGTACTGTGAGGCAGCTGTGCTGTGTCAACCTCAGTGTGCTCAGAATTACACTGACAACTAATTTAATATTCAGTTAGGCTCACATCGTGATGCATCTAAATGTACTGGAAGCTACATGTATTAATGCACAGGGCCCTATTTTCTGCAGGCAGAAAGAACAGGTACACACATTTTGCCTATTTTAGCTAATCAAAGTAAGTGATAGCCATTTGTGGGTTCATTCCTCAGGGATGACTAATCCATGTCAAGCTGCCTGAGTTAAATTTCAAACAATGCTTGCCAGTTAAAGAATAGTCACCATCAACTGGTGCATTCTCCATGGCAAGCTTCTACTAATCAGAATCTGCTTGAAAACCAATTAGACTATCTTCTCATATAGTATAAATTTGCTGATTTCTCTCACAGTGTTTTCTTGAGAATGTCCTGATGAGTAAAAGAGAAAAGCTTTGACAAGTACGCTGAAATTCTACTGCCCCATTCACATGAGATTGGAGCAGGTGAGGGGCAGATAGCGGAAATGTCTGTTGACCTCGGGCGGGATTTCCCGGTCTCACTCGAGCAAGACTGTAAAATCCTGCCTATAATGGTTTTTTTTGAGCGGTATTAATATTAATGCTAATTTACAGTTTGTTTTGTTTTCCACAGTTAAACCTTCAAAATAAAAAGCTTCTCGATGAGATTCATCAGCTGCAGAAAACAGTTGGTTTTGGAAACCCTTCACTCTGAATCCATTGTAATCCTTTGGTTCTTATATTCATTCTATGCTTCTTTAGACAGTCTACAATGGTTTATGTTCTGATGGTTTTGATAATTACAGCTGTCAACAGTTTGATTTTGGCTAACATAAAGCTTATTTTGGGTACAAATGGTCCCTAACATGATGTTACAGAAACAGAATAAAATGGATTTAGGAAGCTTTGTGTTATCTGGCGTGTTTGGTATCTTGCCAATCTTATTATCTTTTCCCCTTTCTTCAGCCATTTTTTTAAGTTCAATTAATTGGGGCATACAATATAAATTGTTATTGAAACATAACATTGAAACTGTTGCATATGTACCTGTTGCCTCATCAGCAACATTTATTCAATTTATTCATTTGTGGGGCATGGCTGGCCAGCATTTGTTGCCCATCCCTAGTTGTCCTTGAACTGAGTGCCTTGCTTGGCCACTTTAATGGACAGTTGTGAGTCAGCAACATTGCAATGGGTGGGGGCTCATACCAGGTAAGGATGGCATATTTCCTTTCCTAAAGGACATTAGTGAACCAGATGGGTTTTTCCGATACTCGGCAGTGGTTTCATGGTCATCAGTAGATGCTTAATTCCAGATATTTCTGTATTGAATTCAAATTCCACCATCTGCCGTGGCGGGATTTGTACCCGAGTCTCCAGAACACTAGCTGTGTTTCTGGATTAATAGCCTTGTGGTATTATCGCTAGACTATCACCTCCCCAAGGTACTAAGATAAAGGAGGAAGAATTACAGTAATAGGTTAATGGACCAGCTTTTCTACTTTGTGTATTTTTGTAACTAAAAGGCAAAATTTTACTAAGAAATGCTGGAGTATTGATTCCATTGCGAACAATGGAGTGTTCCCTGGTGCCAGCATGTTTTTGGGCCAAATGTTATGCTTCATGAATGATAATTTCTATGCTCTTGAATTTTTCCATTTGATTTACCCCCCTGTCCCACAGTGACTTAACTGCTGCAGGTGCTGGGGAGTTTCATATAAATGACTCCCCAGCACTTGTTCTACAACAACTGCAGGAGATGGCAGGCAAGAAGGCAGCACTGAGCTATTTAGAAGGGGCCCCCACCAGGATACTGGATGGAGTGGAGTGGAGCGGAGCAGAGGCAGGACACACTCTACTCCCACGCCAGGAGAAGGCCTTCCAGCAGAGTTAGCACCCTCACCAGGGAGGCAGTGGCATTCTTGATCATTGCAAGTACGCTCCAGAAGAGGACGGGTCAGCAGTGTTGAAAGAATCTGAATGATCTTTTTTGCTCAGCCAGAGTAAGTGAACCATCTCCAGCCTCCCACTGCAGATCCAACCCTATCTCTCATTCAATCACTTTGCTCTTTGCTGACACCAGGCACCAGGTTCCCTCCTTCCTCCCACAATCAGCATGTTTCCTCAGTAGCTGCCATGCTCCTCACACTCCAGCTCCCACCCAAGATCCACACATATCAGCCCAGTTGGGCCCTGACCATTGCATGGGCTTCTTCTGTCTCCTCCACTGTGTGGTCACTCTCGCCACCCTCCTTGATATCCTCCTGATCCGAGGAGATGTAATGTTTCTCCATCTGTCCATGTTCAGATAGTTTTCCCTTTGCAGCATCAAGTTGTGGAGAGCAGAGCAGACTACAATATTGTGAGAGACTCTCGGGGGGCTTTATTGGAGGGCATGCCGAGTGTTCCAGGCCCCAGAACCGCAATTTCAGCAGGCCATTTGCCTGTTCGACCAGCATAAGCGTTGAAGTGTGAGCCTTGTTGAGTCTCAGCAGGTGTTTGTGGCTTCCGCAGTGGCATCATCAGCCTCCTCCTACGTGGGTACCCCTCATCCCTAAGAAGCCCTCCCTCTGGCTGCCACTCTGCCTTCAAAAATGGCTGGGATTTGACAATTTCCTATGATGCATCCCGGGAAACAGACACATACCTGCATGAAGCACCTTGTCTGATCACAGAGGAGCTGCACATTAAGAGAGATGTACCCTTTGTGATTTTCAAATGGTGCCACAGGGTGCACACAGGGCGACGTGGGTGCAGTCAATTAAACCTTGCACCTGAGACAAACCTGCTGAGGTGGTGAAGCCCAAGGCTTGGCATCTTGGCTCACCTGATCCCGATCTGAGTTGATATACATGTGAGCCTGCATATAAAGGGCAACTGTGACCTTCCAGGATGCATTTGTGCTTGGTCAACTGAGAGATGCCACACAGATCACCCGTACTGCCCTGGAATGAGCCACTCACATAAAAATTCATAGCTGCTGTGAGTCAAAAGATGTCCTCCCATTCCACATGATGCCAGCTCTTGCAGAGTCTGGCAGAGGTGACCCACTATCAGAGAATCATAGAAACTCTTCAGTGCAGGAAAACGGTGTTTGGCCCATCGAGTCTGCACCAACCACAATCCCACCTAGGCCCTACCCCCATAGCCCTACATATTTACCTGCTAACCATTTAACTTTACTAATATTGATTGGAATAGCTATAGCTCTAGCTCGTTAGAGGGGTCAGTTTTCGTACAAAGTGTGCAGGAAGGTTTTTTGACTCAGTCTGTAGATAGGCCAACTAGAGGTGAGGCTACATTGGATTTGGTGCTGGGCAATGAGCCAGACCAGGTGTTAGGCTTGGAAGTTGGTGAACATTTTGATGATAGTGACCACAATTCGGTTACGTTCACCTTAGTGATGGATAGGGATAGGCATGAAGCTGGGGGCAGTAGTTATAGCTGGGGGAATGGTAATTATGAGGCCATAAGGAGGGAATTAGGGTGCATAGGTTGGACTAGGAAACTACGGGGACTGGGAACATCTGAAATGTGGAGCTTATTCAAGGAGCAGCTACTGCGAGTCCTTGATAAGTATGTCCCTGTCAGGCAAGGAGGAAATGGACGAGTAAGAGAACCTTGGTGTACGAAAAAAGTTGATTTGCTGGTTAAAAGGAAAAAGGAGGCTTATGACAGGTTGAGGCATGATGGCTCGGTTAGTGCAATGGATAGCTACAGATTAGCCAGGAGGGAGCTAAAGAGTGAATTGAGGAGAGCTAAGAGAGGACATGAGAAGACTTTGGCTGATAGGATTAAGGAGAATCCTAAAGCTTTCTTTAGATATGTTAAGAATAGAAGATTGGTTAGGGCGAGATTAGGGCCAGTCATAGACAGCAGTGGGAAGTTGTGCGTGGAACCCGAAGAGATTGGAGAGGTACTGAATACATATTTCTCTTCGGTATTCACACAGGGTGATGTAAATGTAGTTATGGAGAACACTGAGGTACAGGGTAGCAAGCTGGAAGGTATCGAAGTAGATAGGGAGGATGTGCTAGATATCCTCGAGGGTTTGAAGTTGGATAAGTCCCCTGGGCCGGACGGGATTTACCCTAGGATTCTCTGGGAGGCAAGAGAGGAGATTGCAGAGCCCCTGGCTCTGATCTTCATGTCGTCGTTGGTTACAGGTGTGGTTCCGGAGGACTGGAGGATAGCGAATGTGGTCCCGTTGTTCAAGAAGGGGAAGAGAGACCTTCCATGGAATTATAGGCCAGTGAGTCTTACTTCTGTTGTGGGCAAAGTATTGGAGAGAATAATTAGGGATAGGATTTATAGTTATTTAGGGAGTAATGAATTGATTGGAGACAGTCAGCATGGTTTTGTGAAGGGTAGGTCGTGCCTTACTAACCTCATTGAGTTTTTTGAAAAAGTGACTAAGGAGGTGGATGGGGGTAAGGCGGTTGATGTGGTATATAGGGACTTTAGTAAGGCGTTTGATAAGGTGGCCCATGGAAGACTTCTGCAGAAAATGCAGATGTATGGGATAGAGGGTGATTTAGCTAATTGGGTTAGGAATTGGCTAGCAGGTAGAAGACAGAGGGGGGTGGTTGATGGGAGATATTCATCTTGGAGTTCGGTGACAAGTGGTGTACCTCAGGGGTCTGTTTTGGGGCCCCTGCTGTTTGTAATTTTTATAAATGATCTGGATGAGGGTACTGAAGGATGGATTAGTAAATTTGCGGATGACACTAAAGTCAGTGGAGTGTTAGATAGTGAAGAGGGGTGTTATAGTTTGCAGAGGGACTTGGACAAGTTGCAGAGCTGGGCCGAGAGGTAGCAAATGGAGTTTAATGTGGAAAAGTGTGAGGTAATGCACTATGGCAGAAATAATAAATGTGTAGAGTATAGGCAAATGGTAGGATTCTTAGTAGTCTAGATGAACAGAGGGATCTTGGTGTGTATGTGCATAGATCCCTGAAAGTAGGCAGTCAGGTCGAGAAGGTTGTTAGGAAGGCATATGGAGTCTTGGCTTTTATTGGTCGAGGGATTGAATTTCGGAGCCGCAACGTCATGTTGCAACTGTACAAAACTCTAGTGCGGCCGCACTTGAAGTATTGTGTGCAGTTCTGGTCCCCACATTATAAGAAATATGTGGAGGCATTGGAGAGGGTACAGAGGAGGTTTACCAGGATGTTGCCTGGTAGGGAGGGCAGGTCTTATGAAGAGAGGCTGAGGGATTTGAGGTTGTTTTCGTTAGAAAGGAGGCGGCTAAGAGGGGACCTAATCGACACATATAAGATGATTAGAGGTTTAGATAGGGTGGACAGTGATAGCCTTTTTCCTAGGATGGAAAAAGCTAGCATGAGGGGACACAGCTTTAAATTAAGGGGTGATAGTTATAGGACGGATATCAGAGGTAGTTTCTTTACCCAAAGGGTGGTTAGGGAGTGGAATGCCCTGCCTGCAGCAGTTGTAGATGCGCCAAGTTTGGTGGCGTTTAAGAGGTTAGTTGATAGGTATATGGAAGAGAAGGGAATGGTTTATTTTGGAGGGGCATTGTTTTTTATATTGGTCGGCGCAACATCGAAGGCCGAAGGGCCTGTTCTGTGCTGTTATGTTCTATGTTCTAAGACATCTCAGACACTAAGGGGCACAGCCAATCACCCTAACCTGCACATCTTTGGACTGTGGGAGGAAACCGGAGCACCGGAAGGGAACCATGAGAGAATGCGCAATTTCCACATAGACAGTGACCCGAACCAGGAATTGAACCCAGATCCCTGGCACTGTGAAGAAGCAGTGCTAACCATGGTGCTACTGTGTCACCTAGGACAGACACAGCTTTCTACATCACTAACATCTAGTACGATGACTGAAATTTGAATACCCTTAGCTGGCACCTTGGCAGCTGATCCTCTGAAATCCCTCCCAGAGGTGAAGGTGCCAGGTTATGAAGAGTTGTAAATAGTGTTGGCGTGACGTCATGCCAGTACATGTTAAATATCCAATGAGGTAAAAATCTTGGAGACGAATGACATGCTAATGCATTTAAATACGCTTTCTGTGGTCCAAAGGTGTATTTCACACCACTCTGCTGGCGAGAAACCAGGAAGACTGAATTCAGAAATTCCCGAGTGCAATTCGTGCTTTCTGGGTTTTGAGTGCATGCTACCATTTTCACAGATGGAGCACAGAGGCTCAACATCACCTCCATAATTTCACCACGGACATTACATTTTCATAAATCTGTTCCTTCGTCAGGTGGGAACTGCAAACTCCCAGCTCCAAGTGGAGAGGATCTCCAAGAAGATCATGTATATCCCACCCACCTGTCGAAGGAACAACCAGTTCCAAAAGCTAGTGGTGTTTCCTACAAATAAACCTGTTGGAATTTAATCTGATATTGTGAGACTTCTTACTGTGTTCACAGATATTCAGTAAAGTTTTGCAACACCAATTTAAAATCCAACCATTTTATTTGATAGTAAATCCACGAGCTTTCGACACTATGTTGTGCCTTCGTCAGGCAAATGCAGTGTTCTGATCTGCAGAGGCACCCACATCCACACAGACAGTTACATACTGCTGATTAGAATGCGAATCCTTACATCTAACCTGCTATTCAAGTGTTAAAGTGGCTAACAATGTGTGTGAAGGGAATCCTGAGCATTGGTTAGAGAATTGTGTATTTTCTCCAGACAGCACAGTAAGTGATGTTTTTTGCTAACCCAGGCAAGTTACGGGGGTTACAGATAGTGTGTCATGAAGCCAAGATCCCTGTTAAGACCGTCCTCATGTGTGCGGAACTTGGCTATCAGTCTCTGCTCAGCAGCTCTGCGCTGTCGTGTGTCACGAAGGCCCCCTTGAAGAACATTTACCCGCAGGTCGGAGGCCGAATGCCCATGACTGCTGAAGTGTTCACCCACAGGAAGGGAACTGTTTTGCCTGGTGATTGTTGAGCGATGCTCATTCATCCGCTGTCGTAGTGACTGCATGGTCTCCCCAATGTACCATGCTTCGGGACATCCTTTTTTGCAACGTATTAAGTAGACAACGTTGGCCGAGTTGCAAGAGTATGTACCGTGTACCTGGTGAATGATATCCTCACGTTTGATTATGTCGTCCATGTCTATGATCTGGCATGTCTTGCAGAGGTTGTTGTGGCAGGGTTGTGTGGTATTGTGGTCACCGTTCTCCTGAAGGTTGGGTAGTTCCCTTCCTGTGGGTGAACACTTCAGCAGTCATGGGCATTCGGCCTCCGACCTGCGGGTAAATGTTCTTCAAGGGGGCCTTCGTGACACACGACAGCGCAGAGTTGCTGAGCAGAGACTGATAGCAAGTTCCGCACACATGAGGACGGTCTTAACAGGGATCTTGGCTTCATGTCACACTATCTGTAACCCCCGTAACTTGCCTTGATTAGCAAAAAACCTCACTTACTGTGCTGTCTGGAGAAAATACACAATTCTCTAACCAATGCTCAGGATTTCCTTCACACACCTTGTTAGCCACTTTAACACTTGAATAGCAGGTTAGATGTAAGGATTCGCATTCTAATCAGCAGTATGTAACTGTCTGTGTGGATATGAGTGCCTCTGCAGACCAGAACACTGCATTTGCCTGACGAAGGCACGACATAGTGTCGAAAGCTCGTGGATTTACTATCAAATAAATTGGTTGGATTTTAAATTGGTGTTGCAAAACTTTACTGAGTTTACCCCAGTCCAACGCCGGCATCTCTACATCACGTTCACAGATATTGACAGGAAAGATTGAGATCATCCATCTCCCCTCATTTTTTTACATAAAAAGAATGTAGCATCTTTAAGGGAAATAAATTATGTTGTTATAATGCTACAATACAAAACCATAGAATCCTTGCAGTGCAGAAGGAAGCCATTCAGTCCATCAAGCCTGCACCGACAATAATCCCACCCAGGTCCTATTCGCATAATCCCAAATATTTACTCTGCTAATCCTCCTGACACTAAGGGGCAATTTATCATTGCCAATCAACCTAACCTGCACATGTTTTGAAGTATGGGAAGAAACCAGAGCACATGAAGGAAACTCCACATAGACATGGGGAGAACGTACAAACTCCATACAGACGGTGACTTGAGGTTGGAATTAAACCCAGACCCCTAGATCTCTGAGGCAGTAGTATTAACCACTGTGCCATTTTGCTATCTAAATGCCTAACATGATGCATTTATAACTGTAACTAATATGGCTATGCAGTATTGATTTATTTTAAATTGTTTTTTCATGGGGCCCATCACTGGCAAATTTTATCGCCTATTCCTAATTGTATGAGGGGTTTGCCCACCTGAAGAAGTGACACTCCGAAAGCTTGTGTGGCCAAATAAACCTGTTGGATTTTAACCTAGTGTTATGAGACTTTTTACTGGGTTTGCTAGTCCATTGCAGAGTGAATCACATTGCCAATTTTCCACTTAAATAGCATTTTCAATAATTTACAATAAGTATAAGTATTAATATACCATGCCAACCTTTTATGGAGGGCATGAAATTTTATTTGCCTAAACTCCAGGACAGAAAAGTCTTTGAATTAATTCCAGCTGAATACAATGTTTCCATTAGCCAAGTTGCATTTCAATTTTGAGATTGTCATCTGCCTTTTGTTAGGAAAAAAAGATAATTTTAAGAGAGTAATATTGGTATTGGTAAGCATTAGAAATTAGGTGTAGTTTTAAAAGGGTTTAATTCAATTTTTTTGTGGAAGGAGGGGTGAGACCTAATTAGATTCATGCTGGACAAAAGTGTTTGTATGTATGTTAGTTCAGTTACAACTATGCTTTTATTGTATTTAGAGAGGATTGTAGCATGAAGGTTAAATACAAGCTTAGAAAAGAAGAAATGATTGCTTAACAGGAGAGCAGTTTCCAGAGGGAAGGGACTTCCTTTGTCTTAATTTAACTAGAAGCCATGATGATTTAAGATAGGAAATCAGGGAATAACCATCTCTCATGTCTGTCAGAAAAAAGACTTCACAGACAAGGGAGCTGCAAAAAGGCAGGTTTCCTGAAGAACTAGATACAGTACAGATAATCAGGGAATTGGGACATAAAGAATGCCTTAAGACTGAAGTTAATGCAACAGTGACCAAAGTATTGTTCAGGATATTTTAAAGGGGAGAAGACGAAGTGTTGTGAGTGAAAAAAACGACTGCAGGAACCAGAGCAAAAGTGGTAAAGCAGCCTTCGGAGGTAAATCAAAACATGATGTAATTTTAACAGTTGTGGAAATTGAGAGTTAAAGCAATTGTGAACAGTTTGTACAGCAGTCAAGACAAAGAAACTCTAAAGGGGAGGTATAAAATCTGGATACTAGATTTGTTGTTGAAAGTGGAGCAGAACTTGTGTTTGAAAGAGTAATTTGGAAAACTTGGGCTGGATTTCAGAATGGTAAACATTATTGTGAAAGAAAAATTTAAAGTGTGTTTTTGGGAATGGAGTTTGGAAATGCTCAAATTACAATCATTTGTGAAGGGTGGAGGGGGCGGAATTTGAGGGGAAATCCACAGCATTTACTTAGGTTCAGAGTGGACAGTGTAATTGACCTGCAATATTGTATCATAATCCAAATTTTTACATTTAATAAATGCTTATTTCTTGTTGTTAAAACTGATTTGCAGTCCTTTGACTCTGTCCTCCAAGTCCTGATTCTTCCACAATCATTGAATCATAGAATCCCTACAGTGCAGGAGGCCATTCAGCCTGTCGAGTCTGCACTAACCACAATCCTACCCAGGCCCTATCCCCATAACCCCACATATTTACCCCACTAATCACCTGACACTAGAGTCAATCTAGCATGGCCAAACAACTTAACCCACACATCTTTGGACTGTGGGAGGAAGCCAGGACATCAGGGGGAAATCCGCGCAGACGCAGGGAAAACGTGCAAACTCCACACACAGTTTCTCTGAGGCTGAAATTGAACCCGGATCCCTGGCACTCTGAAGCAGCAGTATAGAATCACAGAATCCGTACATGTAGGAGGCCATTCGGCCCATCGAGCCTGCACCAACCACAATCCCACCAAACCTTGTCCTCATATGACTCCATGCACTTAGAATAGCTAGTTCCCCTGACACTAAGGGGCAATTTAGCAAGGCCAAACAACCTAACCACAAGGGAACATCCCCTCAGAATCTTAAAGGTTTTGATAAGATCGCCTCTCAGCCTTCAATACTGCAGCGAATACGGGCTCAGGCTGCTCAATATCTGCTGGTCAACCTTTCCTTTTATTATTAACAACGATAACTTCTTGTCCCACAGACAGCAATCTCGTGCAGGCGCAGACAGCTCGGCTAAGCGTCAGGGGCGGGGCTCTGGCTGCGCGATGACGTCACGACACGCTTGCCGGTTGGTTCACGCGCTGTGCGCGGCAACGGAGGCGGGACTGGAGAGCGGGGAGTCCAGCCTAGGGAATTGCGGCTCTCAGCCCGCAGCCCGGGACCGGAGTGCAGGGAGCCCGGCCTGGGTAACTGCGGCTGTCACAGGCTGCTTACTGGGACCGGAGAGCGGGACCGGGCTGCCCAGAGCGGCTGGATTAGTGAGTATCAACACAGATAGAGATAGAGTGAGTGTGTGAGGAGAGGAGGGGTGAGGGAGAGAGGGGAAGGAGAGTGAGGGAGTGTGAGAGGAGGGATTGAGGTAGTGGATGGGGGAGTGAGGGTGAGGGGAGTGAAGGTGAGGGAGTGAGGTAGTGGGTGAGAGGGTGTGAGAGGCTGAGTGATTGAGGGGAGTGAGGGAGTGGATGGGAAGTGAGGGTGAAGGAGTGTAGGGGGCTGAGTGAGAGGAGAGGAAAGGTAGTGAGTGAGTGTGAGGTGATGGGAGTGTGAGGAGGGTAGTTAGACCACATCAGGCAGACTGAAGTTTTGATCTCCTCATCTAAGAAAGGATATACCAGCGTTGCAGGCAGTCCAGAGATGGTTCACTCATTTGATCCTGGTTATGGAAGGATTTTCTAATGAAGAGAAGTTCAGTATGTTGGAGTTGACAAGAACGAAAGGTGACTTTATTGAGATATTTAGGATTCTCAGGGATGCTTAATGGACCATGCTTAATGCTGAGAGGTTGCTTCCCTTGTGGAAGAACCTAGGACCAGAGAGCATAAACTCAGATTAAGGGGTCACCCATTTAAGACTAGACCAGAACACTGCATTTGCCTGAGGAAGACACAAGAGTCGAAAGCTCACTTTTTTACTATCAAATAAATCGGTTGGATTATAAATTGGTGTTGCTAAATTCTTACTGAGTTCTCACCCATTTAAGCCAGACATAAGGAGGCATTGCTTCTCTGAGGGTAGTGAATATTCCTTATCTCTAGAGCAGAGGGTTATAGAGATTGGGCCATTAAGTATGTTCAAATCTAATAAAGACAGATTTTTAACCAGCAAGGGAATCCCAAATTACGGGGGTAAATTGGGAAAGTGGAGTTAGGGATTATCTGATCAGTCATGATCACATTGAATGATGGAGCAAATTTGATGGGCTGAATAGCCTACTGCTGCATTTTTATGTGGCGTCCTGTCACGATAAAGGGACTGAAGGCCAAATATAGGACCTTTAGGGAGATGCCACATTGACTTGTGCTTGGGTTTTTCTTGAAGTTGCCCAATATTATTTTTCTTTCAGGTGATCCATTCTGCCAAAGTATTCTTTTGCATTGAAAGGCTTGATGCTCACTTTAACTGAGTGATTTACTTGGATAAAAGAAACAGAGCATTTGTTGAGGGGAAACTTTGACCAGCATGGATAAGCCCAAAATAGGTGAGAAAGGAAATAGTCATGATCATTCTGAGTGCCACTGAGTCTACATAAAACATTGTATGTAGATGTGTTTGCAGGTCTTCCTTCAAATAGTCTACTGCACACACCATCTTAATTTATCGTGATAGATCACTGTTTGGCACGTTTATATCTGCCATCTTTTTTTCTGAATTTGTCCAGTATTATTGTGATCTACTTTTATCCCCACTGGTTTCAGGAGCTGACCATAAGACTTGCAGATCTCCGTTTCTTAAATGGCATTTGCCTGTTATTTAATATGATAGTCGTGTTATTCACAACTAAATTTTTATCCTTAATTTCTGTTTTATTGCAATTTATATTTATTGAAAGTGCTGCCAAGAAACCATTCCTTATCTTAATAGAACGTAGTTCCAACTAATTCATAAATATATTCTGTAATAGTGTTATTGATGATCCCTTCAGTATAAAGTCATTCTAGGCAGTGAATATTTCTTCAGCGCAAGTGAGAGAAACAAAAGGCTTTGCTACAACTTGTTTGAGCAGCTACTCTATGGTTTGTGGAAGGAATTAAAAGTTATAAATTTTATTACAAGTCGCAAGTAGGCTTCCATTAACACTGCAATGAAGTTACTGTGAAATCCCCTAGTTGCCACAAGCTGGGCCCTGTTTGGGTACACTAAGGGAAAATTTAGCATGGCTAATGCACCCAAACAGTATGCCCTTCAGACTGTGGGAGGAAAACGGAGCACCCATAGGGAACCCATGCAGACGTGGACAGAATACACAGATTTTGTACATACAATGAGCAAGCCTGGAATCGAACCCAGGTCTCTGGCATTGTGAAGTAGCACTGCTAACTACTGTGTCACCAAAGGATAGAGTAGTGGGAAGGATTCTAGAATAAACATAGTTTAATGTTGGAAAAATCCATTGAGCTGTTTCACAAGCCTTTAATTTAAGATTTCAACGTTACATTCAGCTCCCCATCGATCCATTTAAAGTGCTCCAGGCGTGAATTTAAAAGTATAAAGGACACTGTATTGTGTAATACAGATATTTTATTTTCATGTTTTTATTTCCTCACAATCTTGAAGATAATCATTCCCTTTATTGACTGCAGTTCCACATGTACTGGTCACATTGCTAATCTTGCTCTTGTGGGCACACGACTATCACAGTTACTGAAAACATTCAATGGGAAAACACACCACCCCCACCCCACCCATCTCAGGGCACCTAGAGACAACGCAGTTTAAATATAACAAATGAATTAGCTTAACTTTTAACAATTGAACAATACTTAAACAAGCTAAGAAAAAACACTAACTGCTGACCTCTGAGTTCCAATTCAAGCAATATTCGTCTTATAAACATAACTCCCTCTTCATAATCAGTTAGCAAAACACAGGCTTGTGTACCTGTGTCAGGTTAACAGTCCTAGAGCTTCAAAAAGCCTGTGATGAGAGAGACAGATATGTCTTGCTTCTTTCAAAACCAGGCTAGAACTCACTGCTTTAAAAATTAAAGAGAAACTGCATTTCCCTGCATGCTTAGCTCTTTCCACTAGCACGTGACGCTCTGTCAATCAACCTAATCAAAACCCTATTCTGAAACCATTGGAAAAACTCTGTAAACACAAGTGCATCATCTCTGTTTAGACAAACACATTGTTAGCCAAAATGAGCTAATATTCTGCAGTCTCAGCGTGCAACTGCATTTGTTTTCAGACAAATCAATTTCTTGCAACAAAATATCACCTTTTAAAGAAACATAAATATATTTTTTAAAGGCACAGTATTATCACAACATATACGTGTATATATTGTTCTCTGTTGCATACTCACTATGGCAACATGTCCTTTCTGGGCCTACTGCCTCATAGCATTTTTCAAAAGTTTGACTGTGAAGATTTCAGTGGCTGAGTCAAATGATGTAGCAGGCCGATTCCCAATGCCTCGGGAGGGGGGGGTCACATCCTGATGGACCAACCAGCTCCAAGATGTTGTCTGTGATTTACATTTTTAAAAATTGTTTTCAATGTTTACCTTTCATTGACTTGTTGGGAAAAGAATTGTTTTGAGTAATGTCTCAAACCTTGTCTTTGGCATAGAGCTTCAGAAAATCACTGAATGTTTAAACTAAAGTTAAAGAAGATGTTTTAACTTCTAAACAGCCTTTTTTTTAATCAAACAGGCAAGGTGAAATACGTTGGATTCTTAAGACATCTCTAAAGTGTATGTACTTTCCTTTTCGTGTTTTTTTTGTTGTACTTAACTTTGTGTTAATCTTGAAGCTGTTACAGAGTGTGTTTGGCAGCGTCCGTATGTGAACATCTTCAAACACTTCAAATTGGAAGAATGGAAGAAGTCAACAAAAGAAGGAGATGTCACAGCTGTTATGGTACTATTTGTTTTCCTGTTAGAAATGTTTTGCATCCCTGGTAATTTTGCCATTTCAATGTTTTTAATGTCTGAACTGAGACAGTAAGCTTTTACATGATTTGAAAAAGGGGGAAGCAAGTATCGTGCATGAAATCACCAAAGTGGAATGCTCATTGGGGGTGTCTGAGGATATTGAGATCCGTTCAATTTTCACTTAAGCAATTACTTTGACTTCTGTCTGAGTCTGGCCAGTTCCATTCCCTGATTGGTAGGCGGGATTGGGAATTCTGCTGCAGACCTGGAAACTTGCGAAAATGGGTCTATGGCATAGTTGGAATTGTAGAGAACCAGAACAAGGGAGGCCGAAGCCTTCCATATGAGGCCTGAAGCAGCATAACTGATCCTCCTGGCCCACGAGGAAATCTAAAATAAATGTTTACACTTGTATAAGCACGACAATAGATACATGCAATTTTGTGTAAAGATGTGTACAATGACTTCTTCAGTTAATGAAGATAAACAAAGAGGACATTGTTCCGTAAAGGATGTTTATTTCTTAACTTCAATGGAAAGTGCATCTTGATTGATTTTTGGCTGCAATAGTGTGCTTAAATGGAAGGCCCTTTAATAAATTCTGTAGAATGCAGTAGATTGTTGCAACTGTAATTGTTGATAGTTGCATGAATTAAGCTTGAGCTTGCAGAGTTAATTGATGGATGTCCATTCTGGATTCTTTGTCAGGATAAAACCCTAAAGTGCACGGTGTATCGTATCCGAGGCCCTATCCCTCCTGGTAACTACATTCAGTTACCAAAAACTAGCACCCAATCTCTTGGACTAATTGGTCGCTACCTTTATCTGCTCTTCAAACCAATTGTATCCAAATACTTTGTGGTTCACTTCGATACAGTTACTGAGGTATGTGATGATTAGTACCTTCATTTGTTGGCATGATTCTTCCTTTAACATTAGAATGATCTAACACAATTACTGTATTAATGTTCGTTATTAAAGCACGGTGGCACAATGGTTAGCACTACTGCCTCTCAGTGCCAGGGACCTGGGTTCGATTCCTGGCTTGAGTCACTGTCTGTGGGGAGTTTGCTCATTGTCCCATTGTCTGTGTCCAGTTTCCTTCCATAGTCCAAAAGATGTGCTGGTTAGGTGCACTGGCCATGCTGAATTCTTCCTCAGTGTGCCGAAGGTGTGGCGACTAGGTGAATTTCACAGTAACTTCATTACTGTGTTACAAAAGCTTACTGGTGACTAATAAATAAACTTTAGGTTAAAGCTGCAATATTCACTGACATTCAGCCAATTGAACTACACCATTGTAATTCAGTCATATGTGTGGCTGTTTCTGGTGATAGTGAAGCAAAATGGAGAATCATTTGTTTATTAATGTTCAGTGTTGATTGAAGCCAAAAAATCTTTAGACTTCAATAGAATTAGTAACAGACTCCCGATTGCCTTCAAATACTGAATATCCTGATCAAACCGGTCAGGTTTAAATATAGAACATAGAACATTACAGCGCAGAACAGGCCCTTCGGCCTTCGATGTTGCGCCGACCATTATAAAAAGCAATGACCCTCCAAACTAAACCATTCCCTTCTCTTCCATAAACTTATCAACTAACCTCTTAAACGCCACCAAACTTGGCGCATCTACAACTGCCGCAGGCAGGGCATTCCACTCCCTAACCACCCTCTGGGTAAAGATATATATAAATATATTTGAGGATTTGCTCTATTTCCTACGTGTTATTCAAAATGATTTTTTTATGTTGAATTCTGTCTCCTTACTCTTCTTTGCCTGAAGATACTGACAGATGGCTGGCAGTGTTGACATTTTGAGAACAGTCCCATGTAAGCAGTCTTCAAATGTGAGCCTTGCATCTAGAATTTTAGGTGGGGGGAATGGGGTGGGATCGGTCATTGCTGCTAAGTCAGTTCTGTTCACAGTTTTTATTATGCATGCTTTCTGTGCACTTGTGTTAATCCCAGGACCCTAGCAGGCCCTCCATATAAATGAAGTTTAAAGTTAAAGTTTACTTATTAGTCACAAGTAAGGCTTACCATAACACTACAATGAAGCTACTGTGAAATTCCCCTAGTCGCCATATACCAGCACCTGTTCAGGTCAATGCATCTAACCAGCATGCCTTTCAGACTGTGGGAGGAAACCAGAGCACTCAGAGAAAATCCATGTAGACACAAGGAGAATGTGCAAACTCCACACAGACAGTGACCCAAACACCCTGAACTGGAAGGAGCCTAGGTTACTGGGATATTCAAGCATGGTTTCTGGAAAGACATTTAGAACATAGAACACTACAGCACAAACAGGCCCTTCGGCCCACAAGTTGTGCTGAACACATCAAAACCTACCCAGCCATAGACCTATCTATAACCCCCAATCCCCTTGGATCCCATATACTCATCCAGAAGTCTTTTAAAAGACCCCAGCGAGTTCGCCTCGACCACCACCGATGGCAGCCGATTCCATTCACTCACCACCCTCTGAGTGAAAAACTTTCCCCTAGCATCCCCTCTGTACTTGCTTCCCTGCACCTTAAATCTGTGCCCTCTCATCGCGACCATTTCAGCCCTGGGAAATAGTGTCTGAGAGTCCACCCTATCTATTCCTCTCAACATCTTGTAAACCTCTATCAGGTCACCTCTCAACCTTCGTCTCTCCAGGGAAAACAGTCCCAGCTCCCTCAACCTGTCTTCATAAGGCATGCCTCCCAATCCAGGCAACATCCTTGTAAATCTCCTCTGCACCCTTTCAATAGCTTCCACGTCCTTCCTATAGTGAGGCTACCAGAACTGCGCACAGTACTCCAAGTGTGGTCTGACAAGGGTCCTATAAAGCTGCAGCATTACCTCCTGACTCCTGAACTCAATCCCTCGATGAATGAAGGCCAGTCTCTCTTATTTGGGGGTTTTGAAGAAATTACAAAATTGACTTGCATCAGAAACAACTGTGCTAAACCTAACTGAAGGTAATTACAAAGTAATGAGGGCAGAGTTGGCTGGAGTGGACTGGGAAAGGGGTTTAGCACAAAAGATGGTTGCAATGGCAGATTTTTATGAAAATAGTTCATGGCTCACAAAAAATATATATCCCAGTGAGGAAAAATTCCAGGAAAGGATAAATCAATGGTGTTTAAGCAAGTAAGTTAAGGATAATATTAAACTGAAACAAAAAGGAAAGTGGTAAAGACTAGTGGTAAGTCAGAGGTTTGGGAAAATTTTAAAAGTGACCAAAACTTTTAAATATATATACACATATATAAAAATATATACAGATATATTGTGTATATGGATTTTAGCAAAGTGTTTGATAATGTTCCCCATGGTAGGCTACTGCAGAAAGTGCAGATGCATGGGATTGAAGGTGATTTAGCAGTTTGGATTAGGAATTGGCTAGCAGATAGAAGACAGGGTGGTGGTTGATGGGAAATATTCAACCTGGAGTGCAGTTACAAGTGGTGTACCTCAAGGATCTGTTTTAGGGCCACTGCTGTTTGTCATTTTTATAAATGACCTAGATGAGGGTGTAGAGGGTTGGATTAGTAAATTTGCTGACGATACCAAAGTGGGGGGAGTTGTAGACAGCGAGGATCGATGTTACAGTTTGCAGAGGGACATAGGTTGCAGAGCTGGGCTGTGAGGTGGCAAATGGAATTCAATACGGATAAGTGTGAGGTGATTCACTTTGGTAGGAATAACAGGCATATGAAATATAGGGCTAATGGAAGGACCCTTAATGTGTTGTCGAGCAGAGGGATCTTGGGGTACAAGTACATAGCTCTTTGAAAGTTGGCACCCAGGTTGATAAAGTTGTTAAGAAGGCGTACGGTGTGTTAGCTTTTATTGGTAGAGGGATTGAATTTAGGAGCCGTGAGGTTATGTTACAACTGTACAAAACTCTGTTGCGGCCGCACTTGGAGTATTGCGTACAGTTCTGGTCGCCGCATTATAAGAAAGATGTGGAAGCATTGGAAAAGGTGCAGAGGAGGTTTACCAGGATGTTGCCTGGTATGGTGGGAAGGCCTTATGAGGAAAGGCTGAGGGACCTGAGGTTATTTTCATTAGAGAGAAGAAGGTTACGCGGTGACCTAATTGAGGCGTATAAGATGATCAAGGGATTGGATATGGTGGATAGTGAGAGCCTTTTTCCTCGGATGGTGATGACCAACACGAGGGGACATAACTTTAAATTAAGAGGTGGTAGTTATAGGACGGATGTCAGAGGCAGGTTCTTTACACAGAGGGTGGTGAGGGCGTGGAATGCCCTGCCTGCAGCAGTTGTGGACTCGCCTACTTTGGGGCATTCAAATGTTCGGTGGATAGGCATATGGATGATATTGGAATAGTTTAGGTTAGAGGGTCCACTGGCTGGCGCAACATCGAGGGCCGAAGGGCCTGTACTGCGCTGTAATGTTCTATGTTCTAAAAACATAATAAAGAAGGAGATAAACCACGAGGGCAATGTAGTATTGACTGAAGCCACAAAAGCTTTCAATTTCGATAGATGATCAGAGCTTTTTTAAGTATGTAAAAAGTAAGAGAGGTGCCAAAGTAATCATAGGCCCTTAGAGAATAAGACTGAGGAAATAATAATGGGAAAGCAGGAAATGGCAGATAAGTTAAATAAATACTTTGTGTCTGACTTCTCAATAGAAGACACTAATATTTAAAAAATACTAAATAAGCAAGGAGAGGGTGGGAAGAATTAAAATGATAACTATCGGGAGAGAAAAGTACTAGGGAAACTAATAGTGCTAAATGTCGATAAGTCCCCTGGACCTGATGGGTTGCGTCCAAGGATATTAAGGAAATAGCCATGGAGGTAATGAATGAACTGGTGGTAATCTTCCAAGAATTCTTAAATTCTGGAAAAGCCCCAGTGGATTGGAAAATTGCCAATGTAACATCCTTATTTAAAAAGGGAGGAAGACAAAAAGAGCAGTCAGTTAGCTTAACATCTGTCATTGGGAAAATTTTGAGTCTTTATAAGACTCCTTTATACATCCTTTATAAGAATATAGTGGCAGAGCATTTAGAAACACAAGAAATTCAAACATAGTCAGCACAGCTACATGAAGGGGAAAGTGTGAGGTAATGCACTATGGCAGAAATAATAAATGTGTAGAGTATAGGGCAAATGGTAGGATTCTTAGTAGTCTAGATGAACAGAGGGATCTTGGTGTGTATGTGCATAGATCCCTGAAAGTAGGCAGTCAGGTCGAGAAGGTTGTTAGGAAGGCATATGGAGTCTTGGCTTGTATTGGTAGAGGGATTGAATTTCGGAGCCGCAACGTCATGTTGCAACTGTACAAAACTCTAGTGCGACCGCACTTGGAGTATTGTGTACAGTTCTGGTCCCCACATTATAAGAAAGATGTGGAGGCATTAGAGAGGGTACAGAGGAGGTTTACCAGGATGTTGCCTGGTATGGAAGGCAGGTCTTATGAAGAGAGGCTGAGGGATTTTGAGGTTGTTTTCGTTAGAAAGAAGGCGGCTAAGAGGAGACCTTATTGAAACATATAAGATGATTAGAGGTTTAGATAGGGTGGACAGTGATAGCCTTTTTCCCTAGGATGGAAAAAGCTAGCACGAGGGGATACAGCTTTAAATTAAGGGGTGATAGTTACAGGACGGATATCAGAGGCAGGTTCTTTACCCAAAGGGTGGTTCGGGAGTGGAATGCCCTGCCTGCAGCGGTTGTAGATGCGCCAAGTTTGGTGGCGTTTAAGATGTTAGTTGATAAGTATATGGAAGAGAAGGGAATGGTTTAGTTCGGAGGGGCATTGCTTTTTATATTGGTCGGCGCAACATCGAAGGCCGAAGGGCCTGTTCTGTGCTGTAATGTTCTATGTTCTATGTTCTATGTTCTAAATCATGCCTGACAAATTTATTAAATTCTTTGAGGTGATAATGAACAAGATAAATAAAGGAGAATCAGTAGATGTAACATATTTGGATTTCTGCATTCGATAAGATACTGCACAAAAAGGCTACTTAATTAGGTCAGAGCCTGTGGTGTTGAGGCAGTATATTAGCATGGATAGAGGACTAGCTAATCGATAAAAGATTGAGTTGGGATAGGAGGGGAATTTTCATTTTGGCAATCTGTAAACTGGTGGAGTTTACAGGGATCAGTTCTGGGCTACAAGCGACTTGGATGAGGGAAGCGAATGTACTATTGCGAAGTTTTAAATTGTGCAAGCATAGTTGGGAAGGCAATTGTTGGATTGGTACAAAGAATCTACAGAAGGATGTGATTTGGGGATCTTAAAAAATAAATCACAAAAAGCTAGCATGAAAGTTCAGCAGGTAATTAGGAAGGCAAGTGGAATATTGACCTTTATTTCAAAGGGAATGGAGTATAAAAATAGGGAAACCTTGCTAAACATATATAAGACAATAATAGACTGCATCTGGAATACTATGAACGCTTTCGATTCCAAATCGAAGGAAAGACATTGCAGGCAGCCCAGAGAAGGTTTGCTAGATTGATCCTTGGTATGTGGGGATTTTCTTATGAGGAGAGGTTAAGTAGGTTGGGCTTGTACAAACTGTAGTTTAGAAGAATGAGAGGCAATCTTATTGAGACGCACAAGATTCTCAGGATGCTTGACAGAATAGGTGTTAGGATGTTGTTTCCCCTTGTGGGAGAGTCTAGGACGAGAGGCATAAACTCAGACTAAGAGGTCGCCCATTTAAAACACTGATAAGAAGGAATTTCCCCTGAGGAGCCTATGTTCTACTTCTATGATAATATAGAAATCCAGTTGATATTTAAATTAATAGAAAAAAATTGACCTTAGTTTCCTGGTGAATAAAGAAAATCTTAAATCCTTTTGAAGTACTTTGCAATTAAATAATTTAAAGGTATTTCCTGTACGTTATTGATGACGCATCTCAATGAGCAAGCTTGCAAACTTGTCAAGATAGTTTTGTAAAGTATGATGCTCTTTCCTATTTATCAACTTGCCTTTCTGTTCTTGTGTGTCATTGGGTGGCACAGTGGTTAGTACTGCTGCTTCATAGCGCCAGGGACCCAGGTTTGATCACTGTGTGGAGTTTCCTCATTCTTGTCGTATCTGCATGAGCTTTCTCTCGGTGCTCTGGTTTCTTCCCAAGTGAAAAGATGTGCGGGTTAGGTGGATTGGCCATGCTAAATTGCCCCTCAGTGTCAGGGGACTAGCTAGGGTAAATGCATGGGGTTAGGGGATAGGTTGATATAGACTAGATGAGCTGAATGGCCTCCTTCTGCATTGTAGGTTCCTCTGAGTTTTTCAACTAAGACTAGGGATTCCTACATAAGTGTGTGTGTGTGAAGAAGTATTTAATCTGTGTTCATAACCAACATTAGGTGATATAAGATTCATAGGCACTGAACTGAATCTGGTATCTCTGTCATATATGAGCATTTATCTTCATGACATAGTTTCAGTCTTTAATTCTAAGAGCTTGTCTGGGGATTTTTGTTATGGGAATCATTTTTTTAGTATTTCTGTGATTTATTAAATTATCTCTCTCCAGGGGAGTCAAGTCATTCGAATTTCATTCTCCAATCTCTTCAAAGAGTTCAAATCCACAGCCACATGGCTCCAGTTCCCCTTTGTTTGTGGTGCAGTTGAAGGCTCTGTGTATAATACCACTGCAAAGACTGCAAAGCAAGGTACTTTGGGCAGGGTGCCCAGAATGCTTATTGTTACTATTCTTTCCTTTATTATTTCAGCATCTTTTGGAAAAAGTAGCACTTTATTTATGGTTCTCTCAGAACAGACTACCAGAAAGTTGTGTAATTGCACCTTTATTTGCACATTTTATTCCATGACACTTTACATCAGTGTGCAGTTACAGAACAGTCTGGTGTCCAAGATCTTATGAAGATGTTTCTGCAAAAAAAAGTACTACAGCAACGTGTAGAAACAGAAACATTCAGAATCCAAAATCTTCCTTCGCAAATCCTATTTCCAATTAAACAAAACTGAAATGCACATGAGGACTGTGCTATGTAACTCATAGTGACTCTGTTCCTCCTCTTGTTTTTTTTACATCTTTTACACCCAGCATTTTCTCAGATCTGTCGCTGCAACATTTAATATGGGTGGCACATGACACAAGTGGTTAGCACTGCTGTCTCACAGCACCAGGGACCCGGGTTCAATTCTTGGCTTGTGTCACCACCTGTGTGGAGTTTGCACTTTCACCCCATGTCTGTGTAGGTTTCCTCACACGGTCCAAAGATGTGTGGGTTAGGTAGGTTGGCCATGCTAAATTGCCCCTTAGCATCAGGAAGACCAAGTTTATGGGTATAGGGCCTGGGTGGGATTGTGATCAGTGCAGACCCGATAAGCCAAATGGCCTCCTTCTGCACTGTGATTCTGTGATAAACTGGTTGAAAGCATCGAGATTGAAAGCATCGAGATTGATCCATTGTTGTGTGTGTATTGCCCTTTTACTTCTGTTGTGGATAAGCAGCAAGCTTGCATGTTATTAGTGGCACAGCCACGTCAGGACTTTTAAGGGGTGAACCAGTGCTTAATCAGCTTGTTGGTCCTCATCTTTGTTGCATTGATTTGATTTGATTGAGCAAGATATTGCTTTTTGGTTATTTTTGTTCTATTTCCTTGTTTTGTGCTTTTTTTGTTGCAGTTTTACATGTTTGCTTCACTACATGATGCAGGCGCAACAAATTAATTGGCACTGCCCTGATTTGTTTGGCTTACCTAAAGCCTGGCTCCTTTAATTGCACCTTGTTCAAAGATGCGCAGATTAAGCGGATTGGCCATGCTAAGTTGCCCCTTAGAGTCGAAAGTTAATGGGATTAGCCATGGTAAATGTATGGAGTTACGGGGATAAAGTGGAGGGGAGGGCCTGGGTAGGTTGCCCTTTTGGAGAGTTGGTGCAGATCAGATGGGTTGAATGGCTTTTTCTGCACTATAAGGATTCTATGTTCCTTTTATTTAGAAACATGCTGAAAGGACATGCTGCAGTGTAATCAATTATTCTTCTTGATGCTTAAAGTTGAATTGTATTGTTTATTTCCAATAATGAGGTTAGGCATATCAATTTTATATTTGACATTCTGAACCTCTTGAGTAAATTCACAGTGGATCATGCATTTTCATGCCATATCCTCTGGAGAAACACAAGGTCATTACCATTCTGATTTTGAGCTTGAATTCATATGGAATCCATTATCTCAGTGATCTTAATATGAAGGGAAATTTTGAGTCACTGGCGAACTGGGTGGTTGTAGGACTTTAATGATCCAGGTTTTTCCAGGTTACTTTTAATGTAATTAGTGTCATTGCACTGATTTTGGTAGTAGCTTCACAGAGTAGCAAAGAGTTGAGGAGTTTGCATTTAAACATGGCAAATTTAGCAATTAAATCCAATAAACCACATAGAGTGGCATTAGAATGTTGACCAGAGGGATTATCTGGATTTTTGTGTATAAACACAACTCGTTTTTGTGACTTTCGGAGAAGTGGACTGCTACTTCTAACCAGTATATACAACTCGTAATGTTTTAGAAATAGACTAGCGATTCACTCAGTTGACCAATCAATTGCCTAAGAAACTGTTCATGCCTTGAAATAAATAAGAATGTGAATAGCTTTGCCTACATCTGAGAACACTTCAAAACTTTCATTTGGCTTGAACAGAGGCACTTTGTCTGATTATTTGTTTCTGTGTTTAAATTAATCTACTATAAGTCCAGAAGTTGGTGAGATTGACAGCTAAATTCTGATTTTATTTTTAGTATAAATGTATTTTCTTTTCAACCTCTTTATTTGAATCCTTTGTATTATTATTTATAACAGTTGTTTGGATGCTTCTAGAATAGTTATTTTAGAGGAGAAATAATGTTTACCATTACTACTAGGTACATATTTTATCAAATGTGTATTCATTGAATTGCTTGGGAGAATGCATGTAATCTTTTCCTTTACTTCTGTATGCAGATCTGGTAGGCCTTGCCCCCCCTGGTGTGAAGTGGACATGCCTGATGATGGATCTGCAGTATCTTCTGTCTTTTTATCTGAACCGACACTACAGCCACCTGAAGAGCATTAAACTCTGCTCAAATATGTTTGTGAAGAATATCTTCACCAGTGACCTGATATTTGAGCCAAGTAAGTGATCATATTGCTATCAGAAACCAAATGAGGTGGACATTGATCTAACATTCATAGAATGCCTAATCCTATCTACATAATTTATATGTGGAAACATCAGTATTTGGTCAGGTTTGGTGAGTTGTATGCAAGAAAATAGAAATAAATTAAGAAAAATGCATACATTGATGATAAGATGATAATTACTGGCGAGGGAGGCAATAAATTTACCCATCCAAAACAATCAATCCTACCCCAGCCCTCATTTAATTTTTCATTTTTCTTAAATTATTCCCTACATTTCTTCGGATGTATGTTGTCCATCCTGTGGCAAAGAGGAATTTCCTGATAACATCCTAAATTTACATTTAACTAGTTAAGCTATTCTTGCCATTTAAAGTGATGTTTCAGCTTATTCTTTTTCAGATCATTAAGGATAATACCTCAGACTCTTTGGGCTGAAAAGCCTTAGTTCCTCCATCTTTTCTCATAACTTCGACTTTTGAGGTTGTTTTTTTGAACCGTTCTTTGCTTGCTTCAGCCGTAGCAACCATGACATGACTTGCACTTGAGAAGCGTTTTGACCAGCACACTACACAGTTTAGTTACAGCATGTTACTCTTGTTGTTTAGACATAATCCCTTTCAGCTCCTTCCTTAGCTATTTTCACAAAGTATATGTATATGCAAAACTTTACGCTTGCTTGCAATAAATTTTGTCTCCTACTTTTCTCTTCATTCATTATTTATTCAACAAATTCTCTTTTCATTCTCTATGAATGGTATGTTTTGTCTGTTTAGCGTCAAGAAACAATACTTTTCACTAAACGTAGTGCAGTCTTACTGCGTGCGGCACAGACTTTTTTGGTATCTGAGAAGTTGTAAATGTTACTGATCATTGTTGTTTCTTCAGAAGGGACTCTTCAAAATGCAGCTAATGACAATAAAACAAAACTTACTCCAACTTATAAATCAAAGGAGGAGTTTGGTAAAGAAACATCATTACTCTGAACTTGAGGCTTCACTCTGGGCCAGTTCAAACTCTCCACAATTCTATATTGTTCCTTATTTATAGTGAGTCAGCTGGTTGACTGGCTATTATATCAGTATGTAATTGGTTTCATGTTTTACGGGATCAGTTGACCTTACATCTTGTTTCCATTGCTCACACTACATCCAATCAAAGTTGTCACCAGTTATGTTCTAACAATTGCTGCCATTAGCAACCATTTCCACTTCTGCTTTTATAACGAAGGGAAACATTGAAAACTAACAAGGACTCTTGAAAGATACATCTTAAAACTTATCTTTTTTACTAAGCTTTGGCCACCTACTGTGGCTCAATGTCAAAGTTCAAGTTGCTGGAGAAACTAACACGCTGAATAGCATCTGTGGAAATGGAGTTAATGTTGAAATTGATTACCTAACATCTGGATTGTTTAATAAAACTGCTGTGAAATGCCTTGGGATGTTTTAATATTTTAAAAGTGCTAGGTTAAAACAAGCTGTTATTTTGCTCAGCCAGCATGAACATGAGTTATGTATCTCGTAACCTAGAATAATGATGATGCCAAAGTTGCAGTGTTTACTCAGGACATGTGAAAATATTGTAGATTTTTGAGTCTGATCATTTCCGTTTTATAGCTCATTCAAAATTGTACCTTACTGTGTGTTTAGCTTTAGATTGTGCACTTCTTGCTTTCTTTGCTTTTCTAATTATGACACTAAACATGGTTTACTGGCGATATGAGAGAAGGTTGAAGGTTTGAGATCTCCAAATATGGCTGGGTGATATGGTGAAATCAAGTCTGGCTCCTCGTTTTATAATTTCTGAAATAAAGGGCTCGTGGTCTATATGCTGAATCATGTCAATGTGTCTTCTCTGTAAATTATTCTTTGTCTGCATTTTGTTTTAGGTGTGACCGCCTTTAAGGCCAAACGGGCAGGACTAATGCTGCATGATGCCTCCCCAATGCCACGAGAAATGGCTTTCTTGGTGCCCAAAGGAGAAAATTGGCATGATATTTATGATTATATCAGGTCAGGTTATTGCACCTCGAGAGTTAGCAGTGATGCAATACTTGAAGAAATTTAAATTCATTTAGCTCATTATCAGATTTTTGAGATCTTCTAAAGTGCTTGATATGCAATTGAATATTTTGAAGTATCATTAGTCATATGTAGGAACATGTTTGCAGCTTGGTTATGTTGGTTGAGGAAGCAACATTAACAGAAGCACTTGATTTCCCCCAGATTTTTCCTCTGCTTTGAATAGTGCAATATAACTTTTTACAATCACTTGAGAAGTGGAGGTGTAGCAATTTTGGTTTGACATTCCATCCAAAAGGAAGGGTCTCTGGCACTAGAACACTTCCTCAACACTGCACAGATTTAGCAGTTTAGGATATTAAAATTGCACCCCAACAAGTCAACATCAGCTTTTCTTAAATGTGGGGAAGTGTTCCAAGCTATCTGTCACGTGTGTATTTGGACAAAAAAAGATCCTGTGCTAAAGGAGGAGTTATGAGAGGTGCCCAAGAGATTGATGAAAGAGTTTGAATGGAGTGTAAAGATGTGTATAGAGCTTGGTGGCTGATGGTTAGTGGATAGCAAAAGCAGGATCTGAAGAAATAGATAGGACTGAAGGAGGTTGCAGTGATATAAAGAACGGAAGACTGAGGAAGTGATTTTAAATAGTCACTTGACTACAGAACTTGAATACTGCTGCAAGAAAAGACATGATACCAGAACTTTTTGTCTTGCACTCATCAGAACAAATGCAAGAATGCTAAATTTCAGTTAGTTACAACTACTTATACAGTAAGAAAAGAGATTCTGTGATTGGGCAGCACTTGCTGCACAATCCTGAGTATGTTACTATAGCTACCCTAATAACCAATTCGTGGTAATCAGTTGAGCTTGTAATGTGTCTCACTTATGCTTGCTAGAAGCAACTTGCATTCATGTGCAGGGACCTGTTCTCTGCAAATGAAAAGAATATGTTCAAGTTTGATGCTTTTTTTTGAGTGATCCAGAAGCTTGGAGCTATAGCTCCTTGTTGCTTTCTCCATGGCAACACATCAACCAGTCAGAGTTGACATGTCAACCAATTAATGCCTTTTTCTCCTGCAGTGTAAATTGTTGTATAAAACGTTGGTTCGGCCTCATTTGGAATACTGCGTCCAGTTCTAGTTGCCTTACTACCGGAAGAACATGGAGACTCTGGAGAGAGTGCAGAGAAGGTTTACCAGGATGCTGCCTGGTATGGAAGGCCTGAGTTATGTGGAGAGGTTAGGCAAATTGGAGCTGTTTTCCTTAGAAAGACGTAGACTTAGAGGAGATCTAATAGAGGTGTACAAGATGGAGGGGTATAGATAGAGTAAACAGTGTTAAGCTTTTTCCTAGGATGGACTCAAATAGCACAAGGGTCATGGGCTTCGGGTGAGGAGGGTAAGGTATAATTTGGATGCTAGAGGGAGTTTCTCACACAGGGTGGTGAAGGTATGGAACGCGCTGCCAAGTGGTGGAGGCAGGCACTCTGGAGTTATTTAAGAAATACTTAGATGGGCACATGAACAGAATGGGAATGGAGGGTATAGAAAACTGATTTAAAATAGGGATCATGAGCCTTGGGAGTCCCTGGGAAGTGTGTAAATAGTGGATGATATTGATGTATTTGTTTTTATCCTACAGGTACTTTGGTCTGCCTTGTTGTCTAATGAGGGGCATACACGTGATGGGTCGTGAGAGGGCTGCTCTTGGATTTTTTTTTTCAAGAGTGTCCTAGTGCTTCACGTCGTTAGCTTGACCTGGACCATTTGATGGGCAATACAACAGCTCAGTGACTATCACTGTGCTGTGCAGATACATGGATTTGGGCCTGTGTCTGTGGGAGTTTGCGTGGGTTTTCTCTGGGTGCTCCGGTTTCCTCCCACATCCAAAAGATGTGCTCTTAGGTTGATTGGCAGACAAATTCTCCCTAAATTGTCTCAAATTTGGTTTCAGTCCATAGATCTATAAACATAGACAGGGATCATGGGTAGAAGTGGGAACATCGAGATGATGGCGTGGGCTCGTTGGGCTGAAGGGCCTGTTTCCTGTGCTGTTTTGATTTTTGTTCTTTGATTGCTGAAATTTGGCATTCTTATGTCAGTCCTGATGAGTTCAAAGGGCAGTATGTCTTTTCAGCAACATTGAAGTGATTTCAATCAAAAATTGAGAACTTTAAACCCATGTTCATCAGCAAGGACAAGACTGAAAGGCGAGTGGGATTTGGTGCCGAGCAGGACACGGTGAAGGAAATCTGCAGACCTCCATGAAGAAGAATGGAACTGAACACAAGGCTGTTATCAGTCTGGTTCAAAATGGCGTAATGGCGGAGGAAGGAAATGGAATCAGTTGCAAAAGTATGGTCACTGTGACGAAGGAATGAGTTTTACGACTTCAAATCTTTCTCAAAATGCTTTGTAGCTCGTGACTTATTTTTTAATTATAGCCGCTATTGCTTTGTAGGCAATTGCAGTAGCTCGCCTGCACACAGCAACGGTCCAAAAATCAACAAGCTGTAGATTGAGCGACAGCTGTTAACCAGTAGTCTGCTATAACTCATTTCTTTGAGTCGTGAATCTTTTATGTCTTGTGACTAGGTAAATTATTTGAAAGATGGAGAAGAAAGGGGGTAGTTTTTAACTCCCAAAATGGGCAGATTTGGGCTGATGGGATGTTACAATTTTAATAGCCTGTTAGACTGCTCCATATCTGATTTGGGGTATGGATCCCATCAATATTTATGCTTCAGATGAGTCTCCTCACACTATATTTCATCTAAGTCCATCCATGAACATTTGTATTCTTTTATTCCTCTCATGCTTATCATATCTCCCATTAAATGTATTGGTGCAACAGATTGCGTTTTGTTTAGCATAGTTACATCTAGCTTATTGTTGCTAAACTAAATTTTATCTGGTTATCTGCTTGATTTTAGGTTCCCTTCAGATGGAGTTAAGATGCCATTTGACTCCATTCAAAAAGGACAGTCCAGCACATACACAAAAGGTTAGAAATACAATTAACATAAATGCAAAGAATTGTGAAAGACTAGAACAGGGTTCGTTATGCATTATACTTCTAATGTTTTAAATTCTCAGAATAATTTCAAAAATGCAGCATTTACAACTCTTATGTCTGTGTACAACTTATGGCAATGTGAAGAACTGCAGGTTGATTCTTACAAATCCTGTGGTAGGCTGTCAAAGATTTCTCCATTTTTATATTACAAAAGCAGTCGATAGCTGGAAGAGTTTGGAAGTTTAATTGTTTACGGTTTCATTTCAGGATGAAATAATCATGAATAGGTTTAATACTGATACCTCTAATCTTGTAAACCAGTCTCAAATGATGCATTTATTTAATCCAACCCATCTTTGCACACACAACTGCATGTTCCTCTGCCTTTGAGTCAGCCAAAAATATGTAATAGTTTGTTCCTCATCAACTGAATCAAAAGCCAGCATCTCTCTCTGCTGCAATTTCACTGATTGTATTTTCTTATTTTTAACCTAGGTCCTCCAACACATTGCACTCCAGTTAGAGCAAGTCCACAAACTGTGAGTGTCAGTAAGCCAGTCCAAGACCGAGTTTCCCTCATCCAGCAAATTACTAGTCCAGAGATGGTGAGTACTTGAGAAAAGATGGCACATGGTCTCTTCAAGGTTTTAAAAAACTTATTATCTCATTATTATCTCATCCCCAAGATATCTAGTGTTCTAGTGTGCAAATCTTGAAGTACAATCACTGTTCTAATGTATGCATAAATAATAAATAATGCCTTTCACTGTGTTAGATCATCTCAAACTGTTTCACATTCAATGATAACCTTTTGAAATTAAATTGTACGTTGAACAGTGTAGAAGGCAGTGTGAACAGAACAAGTCAAACAGCATTGAGATAAATGACCACTTGAGCAATTTTTAAGTGATGTTGTGTAAGGAATAAATGTTCAACAGGATAGTGATAGGACTTTTTTTTAAATGCCATGCAATTTTTATTGGGAGTTCATCTGGGAGTGAAGGCTGTACCTTAAATTAACATCTTCCTTTTTAAAAAAAAAGGAATCTCTGACAATACTGTAGTAAGGTATCAACTGGAATGATATGCTGAAGTTCTGGAGTGAGATTTGGAAACAAAACCTTTTGATTTATCTACAGTTCTGCCACTGAGCCAATGCCGACATCACTGCAGCCTAATGTGGCAACCATTTTATGTCCAGTAAGATTTCTCAGTAATTCAAATGTGCCTGTTATTGTTTCTTTTTTATGATGGATGATAAGGCACAAAGAAAACTTGTTCCTTAAATAGTGCCACATAGCACTTGACACCTACCTGAGCAGGGAGACTTGCTGTGTTTGATACCTAATCCAAACTGTACAATTTCCAAGACTGCAGCACTCCCTCACTTAAGTGTAGGTAATGTACAAAAACTGATGAGTTAACATGCATGCAAGATTTTTAAATTTACTCCACCCTTTTGGGGCTGATCAGAGATTTTCTACTGTAATTGGAAATTCTCATAAGTAAAGAGGGCAAGATATGCTGTTTAGCCAGTAGATGATTTTGAATTATTATTGAGTCTTTTGCACATACTGGAGATACTGGCATATAAGTTGATCTTCAAAACCACAAAAAAAATCTCTTCAGGAGCATCTTGCACTCTAAGTATAAATGGGAACTGTCAATTTGTGTTTGGGTGGAAGCCATTTTGAAATGTCATTTGCATCAGATGCAATGAGTTGGCCTGTCTTAAACTCCTACGATTTGACCTCCTTATGCTCAATTATAAGGAAAGTATTCAATTCTGAGAAATTGAGGTTGACTAATAAAAGTGCATATTAGGTTATATTAGGTTAAAAGTCTATTTATTGTATGTTTTGGATAAAATATCAGAGTATGTCTCTGCTCATGTGGTTCAAATGATATTGTGGCACTATTTAAGAAATGGCAAGTTATCTCAGTGTCCTGGTTATCAATCAGCAATCATTCAATAAGGATCACCTTATACACAGAGGGTATGCAGAGTGTATAGAATTTGTGAGCTTTATGCTAACACCAGTGGGTTTGTTTTCCTTTGCAATATATTTAGCTTACAGATTGCTCAAATTTCTACCTGTACAGTGAATCCTCACTTAAGATGTGGCTGTGTTCCTGAGAATTGCCACTTAAGTGAAGCATGGTTTCCCATAGGAATCAATGTTCAAATCAGAACTGGGTTCTTGAGGACAATTTTTGCATGGAAAAACCTACGTATACATTGAAAAGCTGTATCATACATTTGCAGCGTTGTGCATTCTTAGCTGGAATAACGCGCAAAATAAAATAAATCACTCAATACAACAGAAATGCTGCATAAATTTAAATGAGACATTTGTAGTACAGTAAGTGACTTTAACGTTGCTGCCTTGTCTGTAGCTTCTTGCTTTCAAAGACCTCTTGAAAGCATCAAGTTTATAACCGGTCCCTCAAACACAGGTACTGTACAGCACAGTGCCCCTGTACAGCAAGGAAAAATTTGGAGTTCCTCAACTAAGAGTACCATTTAAAAAATTAAGTTTAGTATGGTGATACTTGGAAATGCAGCAAATAAACAATGTTCCTTGAATGTGTAGTAAGGGCCTAGATGACACCAGCACCATCTTAAGCCAGACTCTGCTCAGCATCACTGGACTGGGGCACGTAATGATATCAGTGCATTGGGCACACAAAATCTCATCACACTGCTTGCACCCTTTAATGCAGGGAACACTGGACTTTAAATGGAACACAGACATAAAAAATAATGCCCTTTTAAACAAAACCACTTTAAAAGGGAGCATTTGATGCTATTTTAATGTGGCAGTTAATCCATGTTGTGTTGAACAGAGAAGAATTTATATAGACGCGAACTGTTATGCTTTTAAAAAAAACAGCAAAGTGAAATAAGTTTCCAAGTGTTTCCTGATGTAAATATATAATGTCTCATACTTGAGTGAGGGAAGGGAAATCAAGTTAATATCAAGATTTAAGAGTGTAGGAATGGGATTGGGCCATCCAGTGAAACCTTGGCTGATTATAGTCCTAACTCCATCCAACCATGTTGGTTTCTATCATCGATTAATATTGTTTACTAGAAAAAGTCTTACCAATGTCAGGTTTAAATATATTAATTAACTAATATGTGCAACTTTTGTAGGAGATAATTCCATCACTTCAACCACCCTTTCTCTTGAATGATCCTGCTGCTGATTTTAAGATCCTGTCCTCTTGTCTTATGTTTTCTGCTGGTGGAGGAACTTTTCTTTCGAACCCCTTGACATTCAATGGTGCTGCCATCACTTAATCCCGCTCCTCCTCCTCCTCCCGCCCCATAAAAGCAGGTCAGAGGCTAGGAACACTGTGGTGAGTAGCTGACCTCCCAATTCCCCAAAGCCTATCCACTATCTATAAGGTACAAGTCAGGAGTGTGATGGAATGCTCCCCACTTGCTTGGATGGGTGCAGCTCCAGCAGTACTCAAGAAACTTGACACTGTTTGTAGATGTGGTGCCAATCAAGCTGGCTGCTGTGTTGTGGACATTCAATTCCTTCATCACCAATGCTGAGTAGCAATTCACCAAAGATTCTTAGACAGCACCTTCCAAACCTATGACCACTTCCGTCCAGGGCAAGGGCAGCAGATACGTGGGAACACCACCACTTGAAAGTTTACCTCCATGCCATGAATTGTCCCAACTTGGAAATATATTGCCATTCCTTCACAGTTGCTGGTCAAAATCTTGGAATTCCCTCTGTAATTGCAGTGTGGGTCAGTCCACAGCACAAAGACTGCAGTGATTCAAGAAGGCAGCTCACCACCACCTCAAGAGCAACTAGTGATGGCCAATATATGCTGGTCAGCCAACGACACCCGTGTCCCGTAAATGAATAAAAAAACTAATTCTTTCAAAATCCTACAAAATCAACTCCTGCATTCAAGGGAATTCAGGCCTAGTTTGTATTTAACTAAATGTAATCTAATTGTCTTTCTATGGAATCTATTCCATTGTGATTGCAGTAGTTTCAGTCTCAAAAGTATAATTAATTCTTGGAGTTGAGATTCTTCAAATAATCCAAGCAATTATGTAGTTTTGTTACTTGTTATATTCTTGTATCGCTTCCTGTTCCAGGCAACTTGTAGACGGAGATCTTCTCGGATGGTCACAAGCATCCCTGAAATACACTTGGACACAACTGTATCGCCTCATAGTGACAAATACAACAGAGGACATGGGGATGAAGTCACAACTAAAACTGATGAATGTATGGAAGTGGCTCTGGTGGATGATGGTGGAATTCATGTTTTTGCAGGTCAAAGTGGTAAAGTTGCAGTCCAAAGATGCAGCAGTGATACAGAGGAGGTGAGCTGTAAAACACTGAGAAGCTCTTTGTATTTTTATCACTGTTATATTTGGATTAACAACTTGAATTTTCATTTTAAGTCCAGTGTTAGTTGTGAAATTTTCAGCCATATCAAACCAAACAAACCTGCACAGGAATGTGACCCAGTTTCTCTGCTATACACTACCTCAGGTGAAGAGAAAAATAATTACACTCTCCTTTGTCACTGATACTTTGGCAGTGGCTGCAAGAGCTTGTAAAGATGTGATTACGGTATGTGCTACTGTCATTCTTCCCCCCCCCCCCCAAACACACACACACCTGCTTTACCCCCTTTCCATGGGAAATCCTTGGATTCTGCACAGCAGTGCAGTTGTGATTGGGAATTTGTTGAGTGGTGAATCCATGAGCAACTTTTATTTACTTTGAGTTTTTATATATTTTGCCTGAGCAGTATCATTTGCTGTTCTGGGGGAGCCATCAGCAGGTTTGCTAGAAATAACATTGTTTCCCTTATTTTAAAATGGAGAAACTACTTTTCAAATGAGATCGGAACCTCTGTGTGGAGAAAGATAGTGACCCTTTATTATTTTCTCTACCCCAACATTTTTATACATTGCATCAATATTATACATGTACTAAAGCACCATTGCATCCTTAAGAGTATAAATGTCTCTGTTCCCAGTTCTGTGTTGCATAATATACAAGGCCACAATGTCTATGTTTTTCAGGCTATATGCACAAAGGTTCCTACTCCCAGCAGGCTTCTTTGCCAGACATTCAAAGACCCTCAGGTAGGTCATGACTTGAACATTTTCCTCAGGCAACCGGACACATCTTATGTCTGAAATATTTTAATTTTGAAAACTTTTACAGGGGATGAGCTTAGCAAACTGCATTGTATTAAGAAATATTCTTAGAAACACTGCATATTCAAAATGAAGAATCTAGTGAAGCTCTTAAAAGGAGCCACGTATGACTCCAAACAATACCCTTACACTGCTTAAATCTTGTATTAGCATGACTATTTTCCAATAGCAACCCTTCATATCTTCAAAGTACATCACTGTTGCTCTCACTTCCACGAAGGTTGGAGTTACTTTAGAGTCTGACTTTGTTTCTTCTCTTGCCTGTAATGCCCATTCATGTTGTACGTAGGATTACATAATAAACTTTAGTAAAATTCTTCCACAGAACCCCACTGTAAATGAAGTGTGGCTTTTTGTTTAATTGTTTGGTTACAAATTACCTTTGTTCTGAGCAACTTTGGAGGGGAAAGTTAAATAATTTCCTATTTAAATTGCTCCTACATATTTCAGGTTTGAACATTATTGCATGTTCATCCATTCTGTTCAATTTTTTTCTTTACAGGGACTGCAGCCAGACCCTATATTAAGACTAAAGAAGATTATTGGATATGGAGGATGTACTGTGAAATGTGTAAGTTCCTTTTAAACCCAAATAGAAAAAATAGTTCTTTGTTTTGCTTTTGCCTTTTCTCCTTTGTATTTTTTTTCATTCATGGAATATGGGCATTGCTGGTTGGCCAGCATTTATACCCATCCTTAGTTGCCCATGGAAGGTAGTTGAGAGACAACCACATTGCTGTGGCTCCACAGTCAGATGTAGGTCAGACCAGGTAAAATTTCCTTCCCTAAAAGACATTAGTGAATCAAGTGGGTTTTCCTAACAATCAACAATGGTTTCATGGTATCAATGGATTCTTTATTCCAGATTATTTTTATTGAATTTAAATTCCACTAACTGCTGTGGTGGGATTCGAACCCTGGTCCCCAGAACATCAGCTGATTAACAGTCTAATACCACTAGGCCATCTCCTCCCCTTGGTTCTTGCAACACAGGCATCTCCCCACCCATGTATGGGATTCTTTTTGTGCCCTACCTGCCAAGGATTTGGCCAGACACCGTGCCACTATGGGAGAGTTCAGGCCTGTTACTTTACACGTTTGTCTCTTGTCAATCACAGTCACCAAATGAAAAATGTTTGTTTGCAAAAGGCTTAATTTTAATTTTTAGTCTTCAAAATTTTTGACTTCAAGTGACTAGATTACCTAGCTACAGTTTTTTTAAAAAAAGCATCAGGCATGCATATATGTTGGTAAACTTTTGGTAACAACTGTAAAATATATTTTATAGTATTTGTTTTACCTTGTTAGGCAGCATGGACTAAATCTGGATCAGCTGTGGCCTATCCTTGTCATGCCATTGTTGTGGTGATGGAAATTGACACAGGACAGCAGAGATTTTTCATCGGACATACAGACAAGGTATAGGAGATGCATTCTTTTTATAATGCCTACGTTGCTGTTTTCAGAAAGACTTCAGTATATTCCTGTGATCTCTTTGTCTAGGTGTCTTGCAACCTGCTTCCAAGCATCTGCCACTCTTGATTGATCGGTGCTTGTTTTGTTCGAACAGTTGATCTTGATTTTAATTTGTTCCTATCTGCTTCTGTGTCTCTTTTATGGCTAACAGGTGCAGATATAAGTCCAGTTAAACCCTGTGGTTAATGAGTATTGTGGTATCCAATCAAACTGCCACATATAATGTCAGTTTTCCTCTCAAAACCATCAGTTTCTCGTGTGTTGTCTTTCTGACAGGTTTCTGCTTTGTCCTTTAATGGCAACTCAACACTACTTGCATCAGCACAGACTGGGAATGTGAGTCTGATTAGAGTCTGGAATTTTCACAAAGGGAACTGTCTGGCAATGTTCAAGACCCATGTACATTCAGTGTCATATCTTAGGTAAGGCTGAAATACATTGTTGCTATTTCCCCTTGCTTTGTTGATTTTAAGTGTAATGAACAAAATGATCAGAGTTTTCCATATTCTCAAATTACTCATAGTTAGAAAATCCAAACAGTTAACATCTGTTACATGTACTAAATTTAAGTACTGTCTTTGATTAATTATTAAAGATTAAGTCAGGGTATTCATTGTGTTAAATGGATTGAAGTTACGCACTTATTTACACAGTTTCAATTATCTTGATAGCCAATATATTTAATAAAGTGATGCTTAATACACTGAATTAACATATAATTCTGAATTATTTGTACATTTTTATCTTTTTGTACATTTTAAATCATAAATGTTTCATTATTTCCATTTGTGATGTAATGCTGAGAAGCATTTTGGACAAAATGTTTCTCATGATGCCTCTAAAGTGACTGCACATAAAATAAAGGACAAGCTGAAGTCAACAGTAACTTCAGATGTCTAATGTCCAGCATAAAGGGAGTTTTGATTGATTACTATAACCAGACCTCTACAGACCAGCCATCTGCATAGTGGAGCTTCCCACGCAAAGCCATTTCACTATTTGATATTTTTTCTAATTCAAATGTTTGATTTCCTTTTAAAAGTGATCTCCCCTTATCAGTCTAATTCCATAACCAGTGTGTATAGACATGATGTGTAGATACTGGTGTTGGAATAGGGTGGGCGTAGTAAGATATTTGTGATGACCTGATGAAGGAGCAGCATTCTGAAAGCTTGTGATTCCAAATAAATCAGTTAGACTTTAACCTGGTATTGTGAGACTTCTTAGAACATAACTTTCCTGCAGTATCTTGATGTTTCACGTTCCAAAATGTTGCCCACTCAACTGTTCTAATGATTCTGTTAAAATTTTGGTCTTAGAATGCTGAGTAGTACAATGTGGCTGCAGAGTTAAGTATTGCAAAAGGAAATTAGCAGTTAAATTGCTCCACAAATAAAGAATACAGTTGCTGGGCTTTGGTGTCTCTTGTAGCAGTTTTATGTTCAAATATTTGAATCATTTATGGGTGCTTACAGTTAGAATATTCATTGATTCTGAGCATTGCTTAAATAATGGTTCATGGTAAATATTTATGCGCTGATACAGTTAAAGACAGTGCTCCTGGCTGGTTAAGATTTGCCCAAATAACAGGAAAGTTTACAAGACAATGTTTTCTTTTCCTTCAGCTTTTCGTTCAATGGGAAAGTTCTCTGTGGTGTAGGAAAGGACAGTCGTGGTAAAACAGTAAGTACTTCTCAGTCCTTTTTATATAGACACTTTCAGTTAAGTCTGTTCACTGATAACCAAAGTCATTCGTTGCATTTTGGGTCGCTCAATTCAGTATGTTACTTAGTATTTTATATTTGTAACATTATAATATTAGTAGAATAAAATCATCAGACATTAACACACACAAAATTTGGTACACTTGAAAAACAATTTGAAAACTCAATTACGTTAAAAGTTAAAGAAGAAATCTCTGACAGTTTGGAATATCTGGATGATGCCCTGTGTATGTAGAACACTGCATTTGCCTGACGAAGGCACAAGAGTGTTGAAAGCTCGCAGATTTATTATCAAATAAACCAGTTGGATTTAAAATTGATGTTGCTAAATTCTTACTGAGTTCTATGTAGAATAGATCAGCTTCTTTCTTGGAGTTGTGCATTGTCCACTTAGAATTGGATATGAGGTGGAGTGCTGTGAATGTGTAGCCATTATTTGACTGTTCGATTAATTCTCTTCATTTTTATTACAAGTTTACTTCTTTTAAAACTTATAAAAATGGGCACCAGTAATTTCTAAGTGAGAATCTCATTAACTGACCTAGAATTTCATAATGCTTGTCTACTCTGTTGAATTTGTAGTGGGAAATTGGGGGAACCCCAGTGCAAATTCCACCCCAAACTCTTGTGATCCTTCATGTGCCATTTGATTGATTGATTAACATCTCAATTAAATCTTAATTTGAAGATTTAATTGAGATGTTATGATGGTGTGGCAGTAGTTCAGCACTGAATAGAGATACTGTTTGCTGATTGCTGTTTATTTCTAGGACATGTTATCAGAATGTTCCCTTCATTTCAATCCACAGGCGGTTGAAGGTTTGGAGAATTAGGATGTTATTACAAGAGTGATCTGAAATATGAAAATCAAAATAATCTAGGCTAAAGAGTCTAACGAGACTCAAAAAAATGCTGGTGATGTCAGCATGAGATTCAAATCCACAACATCAAATTGCCTGGTGCCTTCAAGGAAAAGCTACCAGACAAAGACAATAATGACCAGATGAAGTGGTAAATGATATAATATGATATTATATAAATGGTATCATATCCATGATATAAATGGAAAAGGCAAAAATAAAACAGCAAATATAGACAATTTTAGACTGTTTTAACTTGGGTACTAAAAACGGAGAATGTGCAATTCAAGTTGTTTTTAAAGTTATTGGGAATCTTTCTCTGCAGATGGTTGTGGTTTGGAACACAGCAAAAGTGAATCGGGACGGTGAAGTAGTGGTGTTGGCGAAAGCTCACACTGAAGTCGACATTCAGGTGATGAAAATAGCTTCTTTTGATGACACTAGGTAAGATGCTTTATATTTCTATATTGATTTGTTTGCAACTATCTTGTACCTATACTCCTAGTTCTGGATTCTGTCACAAACGTTCACTCCACATCTACACTGTCAAACCCAAATATAACTGAAGATATTTGGGGACATTGCCAAGTCTGTTTTTTTTCTAAAGAAACAGCAATTTTCACATAATTTCATTGTTTTTGATTTTTATACCCCCAGAAATAAGTCTCAGTTCTTTGTGAGCATTTTTAATTATTTTATTGATGCTGTTATTAATTTGTATCATTAGATCCCTTTTGTTCTTGACCCCACTCACTTTATTTTCCAAGTGAGAATGCAATCTGTTGACTCTAACTGTACAGTAATTGGCTTCTTTATCTGACAGGATGGTGTCATGTGGAAGAGATAATATTCGCCTATGGCGCGTTCGAAGTGGGGCATTGCGGTCTTGCCCAGTAAACCTGGGTGAATATCATTGTTTGGAATTTACAGATGTAGCGTTTGAAGAGGGCCAACTGGCTGATAAAGACCCTGCTGACCGAATGCTGTAAGGGACAATGTGAACAAAAACAAAATATTTGATAAGATCAGTTCTGTGTCATCTAATCTATGTAGTGCTTTGAACTATTTTGATAAGCTTTTTAGCTAGCATATTAGATGTATCTAATGTAACGTTAAAGGACGTTAAAATACATTTATTTACACAGGGAGTGAATGTATGACCTACCCATTTTTTCAGTCATAAATCAAAAAGTGCACAGTGATTAGTATTACCGCCTCACGGTGCCAGGCTCCCAGTTTTCATTCCGACCTCAAGTCACTGTCTATGAGGAGTCTGCACATTCTCCTCGTGCCTGTGTGGGTTTCCTCAGGGTCCAGTTTCCTCCTGCTGTCTGGAAACTGGTTAGGTGCTAAATTCTCCCTCGGTGCACCCGAACAAGTGCTGGAGTGTGGCGACTAGGAGATTTTCACAGTAACTTCATTGCAGTATAACGTAAGCCTATTTGTGATAAATAAATAAACTTTAATCAACAGCTTTGAAGACCTTTCTTGTTAATCATCAAGGAGTTAATTATTAAGACATGACCTGTATCATATTGTGATTTTTATTGGCTTTTATTGGCCAGTCTAAAAAATGAATATTTCAAACACATTACAGGGTTACCATTCTTAAACTAAATTTGTAGGTTTAAAGTCAATAAAAGATGGAAAAAGTATGGAGACTAATGGTTGAGCTGAAACTTTTATACAGAACTAAGGATAAAAGCTATAATATACTTAGCTACATTCTTGAGGATCACAGCAATTTGGAAGCAAGATTAAGATCTTTAATGTTCACTCTCTTCCAGAAATACACCAAGGGTATTTTGAAATTTAGGAACGGAAGAAATGGGATAGATGTTTGTCATCATCACCGTGTGGAAATCTGCCAGAGGCAATAACCTGTCTTTTATAAAATATGTTTTGATATTTATTTATTGATTGTCAGTGAAATCAAGAACTGATACCTGCTTTCCCCATCAGGTTACTGCCTGAGGGGAGGATGGCAATCTACCCCAGACACAACTAATTTAAATAGGGTGGCACAGTGGTTAGCACTGCTGTCTCGCAACAGTCTTACCTGAGCATCAGGGACCCAGGTTCCGTTCCCAGCTTGTCTGTGAAGAGTTTGCACATTCTCCCTGTGTCTGCGTGGGTTTTTTCTAGGTGCTCTGGTTTCCTCCCACAGTCCAAAGATGTGCTGTTTAGGTGGATTAGTCATATTAAATTGCCCCTTAATGTTAGCAGGTAAATATGTGGGGTTATGGAGATCGGGCTTGGGTGATATCATTGTTGATGCAGACTCAATGGGCCGAATGGCCTCCTTTTGCACTATAGAGATTCTATAGATTCTACAAACTTTATGATTTCAACTAGGAGATTAAATGTTATTCTTTTGAAATTACAAATTGATTTAGTGAGGCAATTATTTTCATGTTCGTTCAGGGTACATTGATTATATATTTCCAACTGTTGATAAATTTGCTTGCTTGGTGACTCTGCCAAGACCATCAAAAATCTTTACTTTGGTGTGAGGTATGGCTGAGTTCTTAACTGTCTCACCTCTTGAAGGTTGTGTGTTCAAATCTCACTGCAGAGACTTCACAAAATAAGTAGGCTGACATTTTGCAGTATTGAGTGAGTGCTGCACTGTTGAAAGTGCTGTGTTTGGATGTGACAAGATAAGCCCTGTCAAGTAGACACGAAAGAACTTGTACAAATTGATTGTCTCATTTCCTACAATACAAAATTTAATATTTAATTGGCTGCAAAATGGCCATGGAAAAATGTAAGTCTTTCGTTCTTCATTAGTCAAGTTGAGAAATTAGATATGGTGATCAATCTGAATAAATTGTGCATTTATTCAAATGATTTTGTACAATTGCAGCTTTGCATGCAGTAGAAGTGGGCACATCATTGAAATCGATTACAAAAATGTTGTAATTAAGAACGCACGTCGCTTGTTTCCATCACAGCAAAAGCATTCACACCAACGAGAAACAATGCTTAATTCAGGTAAGAAGCTATATTTCTACGCAAGCTTAATTTATCCGTAGCTGTGTATGCAAACTTATAACAAAATGTAACTTCACAAAATCAATATGATTGACTCATTGAAATTATTGGAAAATTAGTTCAATATAACCATTTCTAGTATGTATAATCTGAAGTATATTCCACTGAAGGACTAAAATGTATTTTGATTGTTCATGGCGGAGTAATGGGTTAGAAGTTTGATTTCTCTCCCACTGTAATTATGATGAATTGGTGATTCTTGCTATTAAGAGGATTGAATTATGATGATGGGCTAAAAGAGACTGCAATTTCCCTGTTCAAAAGGAGATGAAATTAAAGTAATCTCAAAAGTCATTGAGTAGAGTAAATAATTCTGTTAAAATTAAATTTTAGTGCATGAAAAGGAAATACAGGAATAAATGGGTTTTGATCCTGGACCAGATCTCCCCAAGTTTTTGATACAATCAGTTAGGGACCAATAACTTTTTGTTTAAAGTAGACAAAATTTGAGATTCAAGATACTTGCTAACAGAATAAAGCTACAAGATTCCACCAGTTTTGAACAGATAAAAAATAAGCTTCACTAAAAGACAGAGGTAAAACAAGTTACAATTTCTATCTAATAGGCTAACATTCAGGGTGAATATGAAATGCATGCGAATTAACAGACAAAATGGCCAACGTGACCAAAATCAATTCGATGGATTTTTCAACAACTCACCCAGATGTCAGTGAATAGCAAGCCAACCAATTGCATTGAAACTCTGTCGCTCTCACAACAGATTCTAGTCTTCACCTTTTGAAGATCTTGCCTTGGCATTCTCTCCCAAAGATCATTCCAGTCCAGGCAGCCTCAATGGCAACCCACCATGCAGGATTTCAATCTCTCCTTCCAAAGAGGAGATCTATTCCCTTGGATTGCCGAGTCTGCATTTGTGTACTAACTCACAAGCACAACTTAAGCTCTTCAGCCATGCCAAGTAGAATACCAGTATTCCAAGACACTACTTTTGCCCCAACAGCCCACACCACGGAATCACCAATCTTCTCTTACCTTTGATATCGAGGGTTCTTCTGAGCCTTAAAAATCTGCAAACCGCAGCCCTTTTGTTGCTGAGAGCAACTTTCTTTGCCCCTCTCTTTCCTCCTTAACTTCTCTTTGACCTCTGCCTGGAACTCCCAATTATGGTGCTCAGCTCCTGGGTCACATTACCCAATTTTTGCAGCATATTATTTTCCACAGGCATGCTGGGCCCAACCTCAGCCTGAAGAATTACAAAATCACTGGATTAAGCATGTGCTGCTTTCTACCGACTTCATATAAGCAAAACTCAAGGAGTACATAGAGTTTTAGTTCCCCTCTGCTTTCGGCTGAGATATGTTTGGATTTTGTAACACAGGTTAGTTAGGCCTTTACATACGTAAACTCACCATTTCTGCAAATGATGCCATTGAGAAATCTACAGACATTGTGGTTTCCTCTGACTTGGTAAAAGGTTGATGAAGCATTGCACACAATGATCAACATCCGATGTGAATAGTGGAGACACAACCTTTGGAACAGCTCGTGGTGTACTTAGATTCCATGATAGGGCAGACCACAGATTTCTATAATAGTGTGAACTTCATCGGCCAAAATGCTTCATTTGTACTTGTATTTTTAGCCTCTTAAAGATAACTGGGAGGAGGAAGGGTTGATCATTGTAATGCATTATGAAATCCAGCAGGTGGTGTTTTGCTGCACTTAAAGGATGGAATTTTCCTGCTGTTTCCCGTCAACGGGATTTTCTGGTCCTGCCGCAGTGAACTGGGATTTGGCTGAGCACCCAATTCTCCATCCTCTCGTGCAACGGCCAGAGAATTCTAGCCAGTGTCTAAGTGGATGGGGCATGATTGCATTAGTCTGCCCAAGATGATTCGCTGTATCTCAGATATCATGCAGAATTTAAAATAAAACCTCAGTGTAAAGCTTCAAAAAGTAAATTAAGGAAAGCTAGTCTGAAACGTGGGATCAGCAAGCTGTCTCAATTATTAGGCTAATTCTGGGGATGGGTGGGACTGATGTATGAGGAGCGATTATTGGAATAGTCACTCCATTATGTATAATCAAAGTATATTCCATTAGAGGTCAGACGAATGAGGGGATCTCATCAGAGACCAATAAATCCTAACGAGATTAGGCAGAGCAGATGCAGAGAGGATATTCCTGATGGTGGGGAAATCGAGAACTAGAGGTCACAGTCTGAGGATTCAAGGTAGACCATTTGTGATGGAGATGAGGAGACACTTCTTCACCCTAAGAGTGGTGAGCCTGTGGAATTCATTACCATGGAAAATAGTTGATGTGTTCAAGAGGTGGCTGGATATAAACTTAGAGTGAATGGGATCAAAGGTTATAGGGGTGAAAACAGAATTAGATTACTGAGTTGGATGATCAGCCATGATCATCATGACCGCAAGGAACTACAAAAGGTTGTGAATGTAGCCCAATCCATCACACAAACCAGCCTCCCATCCATTGACTCTGTCTACACTTCCCACTGCCTTGACAAAGCAGCCAGCATAATTAAGAAGCCTATGAACTCAGACATTCTGCCTTCCACCTTCTTCTATCGGGAAAAAGATACAAAAGTCTGAGGCACGTCCCAACCGACTTGAGAACAGTTTCTTCCCTGCTGCTGTCAGATTTTTGAATGAACTGAACTTGCATTAAGTTGATCTTTTCTACACCCTAGCTATGATTTAACACTATGTTCTGCATTCTCGTTTCCTTTTCTATGAAAGATGAGCTTTGTTTGTATAGTGCATGAGAAACAATATTGTTCGCTGTATGTTAATACATGTGAAAATAATAAATCCAATCAAATGATCGTGATGAATGGCAGAGCAGGCCTTCTGCTACTTATGGCTTCCTCCTGCACCATCTTCTATGTTTCTATGTAATACACAAGATGTAATCAATTTTCTGTTTGGGATTCTGTGATTGTCCTCAATTGTAATAAAAAAAAAGTATCTTTCAGAAATATTTCAAATTCACTGTACATTTAATTAAGAATTGCTCGTTTGATTTATTTGTGATTCATTCTCTACTTTACAAAATAGTTCATGCTCCACGTAGTTTAGGCATCCCCTTGTGTAAGTCTCATGTTGGTTAGATCCTGACAGAATGGCTTTGTTTTTTCAGTTTGTTTATTAGTGTCACAAGTAGGCTTACATTAATACTGCAATGAAAGTACTGTGAAAATCCCTTAGTCGCCACATTCCGGTAGTTTTAGGGTATACTGAGGGAAATTTAGCACAGTCAGTGCATCTAATCAGCACATATTTTGGATTGTGGGAGGAAACCAGAGCACCGGGAGGAAACTGATGCAGAACATGCAGCCTCTGCACAGTCACCCAAGCTGGGAATCGAACCCGGGCTCCTGGCAGCAATGCTAATCAGTGCGCCGCCATAATGGCTTTCCATTTTCAGAGCAAAACTATCAAAGTTAAATTATGTTCTTCCTTTGCTGCCAAATTATGCATTGTAGCAACGTGCAGACACTAATTTAAATGGTGCAAGAGAAGTTAGGAAACAACCATCCGTTTTAAGAATGTTTTGATCTATCTCATATTTGGAACGCATGTTTTTATGATGATTTTTCAGATATGTAAAATGAATGAGCTTTTTTTTAAATTCTAGGTGCTGGTATTGCCATCAATAGTATCAGTGTTTCTGCTGCTTTCTGTGCCACAGGATCTGATGATGGTTACTTGCGTCTCTGGCCTTTGGATTTTGCCACTGTCTTTCTTGAAGCAGGTGACTTAATATTGCTACTTTATTCAGTAGCTTGGCTATGGTTCTGAACAATTTGTTACAAATATACACTGATTTGTCAGGTTCAGTTTTTCCTCCCGTCACTTCCTGTATGTTGTTCCAGTATTGGAACAGACAGGCAATTTATTTAACCATTCATAAGACAGTGTTTCAGAGAGTATCAAAGTTTAGTTAAATGATGTAAGCCAACCTATGCAGGTGCTTAGTGAAGGGAATGTTTGACTTGTTAGTGAGAAAAAACAAAATGGAGCAACTCCTGCTGGAGGGTGAAAAGATAATTTTGCATGTATTCATGGCTGATGAGTCTTTTTCAGAAAAGCAAGAAGTTGCTGTTGGAACTCTACATTTCTAGGAAGTGGACTTGAATGGGATTTTGTGAATGTCCGTGTTATGGTCAGTGAAATGATGGCAATGCACTGACAAATTTTGTTGCTCAGTATGTCATTCAGGAGGTGCTCCCAAGATCTGGTTTCCGTGAGGCAAAGTTGAAGTTTGTGATTGTTGGTTGTCATAATGGCCACGTACTGGCTATCCTTGATAGAGATGATTTTGCTAGTATTGGAAGCTCAGAGTGTCTAACGATCAAATACTTGAATCAGATAGTTTTCGATATTTCAAAATCATTAATGGAACATGGGAACAATAAATCTATCACTTGAAGGTGGAAATCCTTCCGACATAGCTGCAGAGAATCCTATGTGCCAATGCGCTGACAAATAATCAAGTTATAGCTTGAAAATCTATGGGCAGAGTCTAGTGTTTTGTAATGTAAGCTATGCAGTTTTAACTTCAGTAAGATTGCTGTTTATGCTTGGTGATCTCTAAATCTTATTACACCTACCTGTACCTTAGTTCTCAGTATGTGGGTAAGTGCAAACCATTTCTCAGAGTGTGTCAAGTAAGCATAAAATCCACGGGAGTATATTTAACCTAGGAATGCTTGTTCTGACTGAAAAGGAAGTATGAAATTGGCTTCTGATATATTGTATCAACTGATGTTGATAGTATTTTACTCCTTTAAAAAGAAAGCACTACTGTATTTTTTAAAGTAGGTTTTGGAATTTCAGTATGGTATAATTTTATAACTGGCTGATCATTACAGACTTAAACTCCTGCATCTATCTGTAGAACATGAAGGTGGTGTCAGCTTTGTCAGCATTGATCCTAAGGGACTGAAAGTGTTGGCTGCAACCACAACTGGTAATCTAGGATACCTGGATATACCCAGTAGAGGTTATACTACACTAATGAGGTCGCATACAAGCAGAATTCTGTCTTTCTCAGTGGATGGAATAAGAAGGCATCTTGTTACTGTATCTGAAGACTGCACCATCCGTGTGTGGGACCTTGATTCTATGCAACAGGTGCGTATGGAGAGTGAAGGATTTTTAACTTGTACAAGTATTGAACGCCTATATTTGTTTATTGGGAGGGCTTCCTTTTGGAAATATACTTACTTTTTCTAAAATAGTTGATTATTTTTACCTGTTGTAATTGGTTCTTGGGTTTCCAAACATACATAAAACATGAAATGGGCCTATAGCCTAAATTTTGATTGTAATTCCTTTACATAGTTGCGTGATTTGTGAGATGGTATAATTGCTCTTGTAGCTTGCTCCATGGTTAGTTTTCTGAAGAATGTGTTTCTTGTGTCCTTTTATCTACCTCTATTTTTTCTCTCTCTCTCCTTTTTTCTTCCTTCCCAAAAGAAAATTGATTATTAACCATTTCTAAAGAAAGGATTATGCTCTAAAGTGATTTTAAGTGTTGCCATATTAAGGGTTTCTGAGTTGTATAAATTAGGTTAAGAGCAAGAAGATTGTTTAAGTTGAAATGAATATGTTGACCTATAGTTCACATTTGTAGCTGCCTTGTAACTGACTGCATGTTTCTCTGTGTAATAGTTATATGACTTTGTGAGTGCTGAAGAGACTCCATGTGCTGTGACATTTCACCCTACACAACAGGTTTTTGCTTGTGGATTCAGCAGTGGAGTGGTGAGAATTTTTAATGTGGGAAATTCCAGTCTCCTGACTGAACAGAGGTGAGTGTTTAATTCTACAGCAGTATGTTTTAGGTTATGAACATTCTAAAAAAAAAATTCAAAACATATTGTACTATTCAGTAGCAAAACTTGTTTCTAGAATTTTCTAGAGTGGATGAATTGACAAGGTAGTCGCAGGTTAAGGGACGTACAGGAAGATGGAGTTGAGACCACAATCAGATTAGCCATGATCTTAACAAAGTGCAGAACAGTCTTGAGGAGGGGAATAGTCTCTTGCTCTGAATTCTTGTGAGTGAGGTTTCAGTCTCGGGTTCTGTTCATATACTTCGTGTGTGTGGTCTCCAGGCAACACAGAGGACAGGTGATTGGACTTGTGTTTTCCCCCAACGGAGAGTACATGTATAGTGCCGGATCTCTGGGGTCATTGGCTCTGTACAATGCAACAGAGGAGGATCACCATGTTATCAGGATCTTGGGTAAGTTACACAGTTTAGATTCAGAGTTTTAATCCAAGTGATTGTTCAATAACGCTTGCATTACATTCCAGTGATGACTGTCTAAATTGCAAGGTTAACTGATTCTCAACATGGGATGTTTGTGAGGGGAGGTTTGGAGGGAAGCCTAAGAAGGGATTGAATGGATATGGATTTCACAGTTAACTGACTGCCATGTGAGACCAAATGTCTGCTCTCCCATAACTGCGGCCAATGATTTTCTTACTTTGAAAATGTAAACAAGGAGCGTGCATAGGCCATTTGGCCTTGTGAAGCTGCTCTGCCATTTAATAAGATCGTGGCTGATCTTCTGGCACTTTGGACATAACGCACTGCAACATCACCTACATTATGAGTGACAACATTGTAAAGCACTTTGGAATGTGCAGGGGTTTTCAACTGTACAGCATGTATGTGCAAGTTCTGGATACATTGTGACCTTTGGAGTGCCCCAACGATCTAAGTTTGGCCCCTGTCATTTCATAATTGCATGCAGCCCGTTGGTGATATCATCTGAAATCACAACATCACGTTCTTCATTTACACTCCAACACCTATCTTGATTTTATTAGTACTTTGGTGAGTCTCGCCACTGTTTCTGATTTATCACACTGTGTGCTGGATGAGCAGACGTTTTCTCTAAGTGTTGGGAGGCCATTTTCTGACTCACAGGAAACTGTTTCCCAGCCATTGAATCCATCCCTCTGTCTCACTGTTGTCTGAGGCCAAATCAATCCATTAGCAATTGTGGCATGTTTGAGATGAGCCTCTGACCATGTTTCATCATTAAGATTGTCTATTTTCATCTAATCAGCATTATCTGTCTCTGCTCCAGTCTCAGCTCATCGCTCCCTCTTTTCCCCTCTAGGTTAGATTATTCCAATGTTACCAAAGAAAATTACAGTACAAGAACAGATCCTTTCATCTTTCAAACCTGCACCGACCATGCTGCCTGACTGAACAAAAACTCCCTACGCTTGCAGAGGCCATATCCCTCTACTCCCATCCTATTCATGTGTCATATCAGGTCTACCCTGAAACTCTATCATTCCATTGAGAACAGACCAAGTTTCTCCAACCTTTCCTCAAAGCGTATGCCCTCCATACTAGGCATCATCCTGTTACATCTTTTCTGTACTCTCTCCAAAACCCCATTTCCTTCTGGTAGTGTGGTACATAGAACATAGAACGTAGAACATTACAGCACAGAACAGGCCCTTCAGCCTTCGATGTTGTGCCGACCAAAATAAAAAGCAATGCCCCTCCAAACTAAACCATTCCCTTCTCTTCCATATACTTATCAATTAACCTCTTAAACGCCACCAAACTTGGCGCATCTACAACAGCTGCAGGCAGGGCATTCCACTCCCTAATCACTCTTTGAGTAAAGAACCTACCTCTGATATCCGTCCTATAACTCATACTCATAACTCCGTCCTATAACTCATAACTCATACATATAACTCTGGTGACCAGAATTGAACACTATATTCCAAGTGTAACCTAACAAGGTTCTATAAAGCTGCACCATGATTTGCCAATTTTAAAACTCAATGCCATGACCACCTTTGTATTTTCCTCCGTAACTTGAACTGATCCAAAGCCACTGTTATTGTTCTAACTCATAGCAAGTCCCACACAACCACCATCCGTATACTCGTGAGCTACATTGACTCCTGGTCAGGCCATCTGTTTGATCTTAAAATTCTCATCTGTTTTCTTCACATCACTCCCGGTCTTGTCCCTCCCTATCACTGTTATCATTTCCAGTTCTAAAGCCTTAAGAGATCTCTGAGCTCCTTCAATTCTGGCTTCTTGTTCATTTCCAACTGCTGCTTGATAACTTTTGTCTTTAGTTTCCTCAACCCTAAGCTCCCGAATTCCTCCCTTAAACCCTTCTGCCTGTCTACCACTTTCTGCTCCTTTACGACACTGTTTAAAATTTGTCTCTTTTAGTGCCTTAATATTCCCTCGTGGTTCCTGGTCAAAAGTGAAATGTCTTTGGACAGTATGTCAAAGGCTGTCTGTGTAAGCTGTAGATGTTGTTGGGAGGAGTGCATGCTTGGATCCAAAAGAGTGGGAAAATCCCTAATGGATGTCTTCAGTTTTCTATCCATTTAAGTTAATTGCATGAAAAATTAAAAGTTGGCTTCTCCCTGCCAGATTTTCCATTGTGTTCTGTTCAGACATTGCTTTGCTCCTAATAATTAAAAGGACAATTTGCCTAATCTATTCATATACAGAAAAGGTGAAGATGGCTTACTAACTTCATTATACAATGAAAGCTGTATGCGCCAAATGATGCTTTAGTCTTTATCTGAATTGTTTTAGTTACTATGTATACACTATTCTTCCAGGTAATGTTGTAGCAAGAGGCAGGCATTATGGTCCACATGCGTTAACAGTGAGCAGTGATAGCCGTTACTTGGCTTTTGTGGGCCCATCTGAATACATAGTCACTGTGATGGATGCTCGCTCACTGGATGAGGTAATTTGCCATAGTGCGCCACAGCAATTTTATTTTTGTAATAACATATTAAAGGTCTACTAAATTAATTTGTTTTTTCTGAGCACAGGTTTCTTGTGCAAGTCATTTGTAACTTCAAACGGGTGGGAAGTTTGTTTAATCCAGCCCCAGTTTCAGCTGATGTTATTCTGGCCTCTAGTTAGACAAAAACGCCACTTGGTAATAGCCATAGCCATAGATGGAATATGTTTGGAATTGCAAGTGAAATTCAAGCTTGAGCTGAAATATTTCAAATCCTGCAAGGAAGCTGTGGATAAATTTAGTGTATAATCTTAGAATTTTACAAGTAGCCAAAGACTTGCTGGGGAATTCATTGTGAAAAAGGTGTAGGTTTAATTCGAGTTTTGCCTCAAGTATATGTGCTTGTCTTTTTTTTGTGTTTTTCAATGTAAAGCATTAGTAGTTATTTGTAACAATGTTTATTTAGTCACATTTGCATTACTTGATTCTTGTACAAAGAAATTCATTTGTTTTCAGAGTGGGATCCTGTGACTTGATTTTTTTTCACTAAATAACATGAATTTTGAATTTCTGTATGCAGTTGTAACAATATTGTTGGGTAACCTAAACTTCCCTTCTTTTCCCCTCAGCCACCCATAGTATTAATAAGTGCTTAACCAGAGGAAGAGTGATCCCATTGAAGGTTAAGGTGTGATGGTTAAGTCTTCTCTTGTAGAAGGTCAATAGCTTGTATTTATGTGGATGGCTATTCCATACCAGTTATCAGACCAAATAGGAGATTAGCTAGGTCCTAGTTTGGGCTGACATTTGCTTCATTGTTTTGTTTTCTGAGGAGTTGTGAATGAATCTGAACATAGGGATCATCACCAGATAGTCCCACTCCTGTCCTTATGATTGAATAGTTATCATTAATAAGGTAGATTAAATGGATGGGCTGAAGAAGCTTCCTTGAGGAGCTCCAGTAATGATGCACTGTGAGGCTGTGCTGGCTGGTTTCTGAGCAATTCTGTCTGACTTTAAGTGAGTAAACTAAAAGCAAAACAATGCAGATTCTGGAGTGCTGAAATAAAAGCAGAAAACGCTGGTAAAACTCGGATCTGGCAGCATCTGTGGGGGGAAAAAAGTTAGATATTTAAAATCAGTGTGACTCTTCAGGGCTAAAGAAAAAGAGAAATGTGATGGATTTTATATAGAGTTTATTTATTAGTCACAAGTAGGCTTACATTAACTGCAATGAAGTGACGGTGAAAATCTCTTCATTGCCACACTCCAGCGCCTGTTCGGGTCAATGCACCTAACTAGCACATATTTCAGAAGAATGGGTGGAGCAGTTGGAATGAAATAGGAAGTCTGGGATAAGTGTGAGCTAGAAGAGTTTGGAAAAGGCATTTAGGGCATAAGTTAAGGATATGTTAATGGCAGTGTTGAGGCATAAAGCTGATAGAACAAGTGACTGAGATGGGGGGTTATTGGGCAAATGGTTGCATTTGAACAAAGAGGTTTTGGATTTAAAAAGGGGTTATGTTGGAGGAGATGGTTCCTGATTGCATGGTTGCTTTGTGGAACACCTTCACTTAGTCCGCAAACATGGCACCACCCTCCCATTGCTTGCCGTTTCAACTTCGTATTTTGTTCTCATGCCTGCATGCCCATTATGGGTCTACTGCAATATTTCTATGAAGCTCAAACTGGAGGAACAACACCCCTTCTGATAAGGCACTTTACAGCTAAAATGGACTCCATGTTAGCTTATGGTACTGATTTATTGAATGTAACTGAACTATCGTGGTTAATATTTACAACAAAGAAGAAAAGCTTCTGCCATCATCTGCATCATGTATTAAAGCAATCAATAAGCAACAATAAAATTATTGATTAGCAATAGTTTTTTCAAAGGGCCATCTGGACTTGAAACATCAGCTTTTTTTTCTCCTTATACTTGCTGCCAGATCTGCTAGGATTTTCCAGCATTTTCTCATTTGGGTTTCAGATTCAGCATCCTCAGAGATTTGCTTTTTTTAGCAATAGCTAAACCCTTTAAAAGTAAACACCATTCAGGTTCATTGGTGAGCTGAAACTTTTTCTAATTTAAGTGAGTCTTGCCACAGTTCATGGGTGGGTGCTCGGTCCCAGGGTGTGCCAACTACCACGTAGGTTTGTTTGTACCAGCTACATTGTACTAGCAGCAAGTGTCTGTTTTCATCTATCCCTTTTTTCTTGTAGATAATGCTTATAGATGTCAGTATTCTGGACCTGGAGACAACCACCCTCGACACTGCTCTCAAAGTCTGTTATCCATCTGCTGCAATCAGCCAGCTGCTAGTTACTACCTCCTCTAATAAGATATTGTGGCTAAATGCAAGAACAGGGAAATTGATTCGAGAGGTACATATCTATGTTGAGAATAATTCTTGGTAAAACATAGTTAGGGGTACTTGCTATAATTGCATCGGTGCACTGTAAAGGAATATTACAATTTAAGCTACAACACTTGGAAAAAACATTTAGAATTCTTAAAGCTTTGTTTATAGCTGCCTGGCAACTTAGTTGGTTAAGTAACTGTCACAGATCAGGAATATTCTAGATTAATTCCTTGAACTAAATTAACTGATCTTCAGGTTGCGGTGTTGTAAGCAGCATTCGTGTTAGTTTAGATTTGTTCTAAATTAAAATGTTGGGTTTTCGTTTGCTAAATTGGCCTTTTAATTGTTTGTTCATAACATGGTTTAATATGTTGCTCACAGGCTTTGATTACAATACTTTGATTTGCTTTGAGCGCTTCATCCTCTTTGGTCAATGTTAATATCTTCTTTAATAATCTGGGAGTGAGAAAAAACATTAGATATTGAATGAATTATTACAGGCTCTGAACCAGAGTCTAAGTGGAGTATAGAGGACAAGCCGATTCTGAGTTTTACAGAAAGTAAATTCTTTGCAGTAATTGAGCTTTCTTGTTCCTTTAGATTTGTAATGTGCACAAGACTATTGCCTCGTCTTTAACTGTGAGTGAAGACATTCGCCATCTACTGACAACTGGGGAAAAGGTCATCAAAATCTGGGATTATCATATGAAACAGGACAATAATTTCCAGGTATGGAATTCCAGTATTAAGATTATCTGAACATGTTAGACCAACATTACTTCAGTACAAATACACAAGCGAATCTGGGTTTAGTTTAACATCTCATATACTGATGCATTATGGTAGAGAGAGAATAAAGAAGGAACTGAGTTTTAAAAATTTGATTTCGCTCCTTTTTCACCCCTCCATGTGAAATCTGATGCAAGTCATCTAAAGATAAAAGGATCGATCAGAGTTGAGCGTTTTGGACATTTTATCATTACTTTGTGTTTCATCAAAAGCTTTGGAGGAATTTGGTGTGACCTCTGATTTTTGACCATCTCTGTGATTCTGCTTGGTACCTATAGTCAAAACTGAGTTTGTCAGCTCATTAGGATATGGAAGCACAACGTGGCTATCACTCCTCTAGTACACCATGATGAAGTTCTATTACACCTCAGCACTGTAGGTTTCTGGGAGGGGAGCACTGATCACATTTGAATTCCCTGATGAAATCATATCCCAGTATTCACTGTAATAGTTTTAAGATATGTTTCAACATGGTCTCTGTATTATGCATTTATAGCGTTTTTATCATCAGAATACATCTGAAGGATAGCTAACTATAAACTGAAACAGTAACTCTAACCTTGTGTAAATCATTAGCAAAGAAATGTTGATTAATGGATTTTAAATGAAAAATCATAATGTCTGAAATGTCCCTAATGGCAGTGCATTAATGCACTACTTGCTAAAATTCTAAACCTTGTAAATTGCTAAAGTTCTCTATTCAGTCTGTGTTGAGCTGCTTTATATCAGCCAAGGCAGCATGGTTAGCATTGTAATTGGACCTAGTTTCAAGAAATTGCCAAGATTTCCATTCCCTGGTGTTTGTCCAACTTTCCAGCTGTGGTTATATGTGGGTGATCTCAGAAATAGCCAGATTACTTGGTTTTGGTGCATTACACAGATGAACAACATTTAAGTATATTGTCTGGGTCCACGTGTAAAGAGTGGGTAAGTGAGCTTCTGATATCTGGAACTGTACCCCAACAATGCCTTCGTAGAGGAAGAGAGAAACTGGAACGAAACTCAAAGCAGACTGAACATGAAGAATCTTCCTTATGACTTATAGCCACAAATGAACTGTATGTATAATCACAAACAAATGATAGGTACTCACACCTGATAAGTATTGTCTTAAACCAAGTTATATTGCCTACGAGAAAAATTTCATGTTCATTGTAACAACATTTGATTTTGCATAGTTGGATGTCTGTCTCAGAAATACTTGTCTTATTTTCCAGCTAATTGGCTCAATTGAGATGCTGTGCAAATGGATTCTTCAGCATGTCATTCAGCTTTATAGACTGCATGTGTTTGTTCTTTTTTACCAGGTGTTCATTGGTCACTCTGAAACAATTCAGCAAGCTGCATTCACCCCAGACCAGTTAAGTGTCATCAGTGTTGGCGATGCAATCTTTGTTTGGGATTTTCTTGCTTCTTCACTAGAGCAGGAAACCAAGTAAGTAAAACAGGATTGATACTTGGTGCACTGGGGAATCCTTTGGCCTTTCCTGGGGTGTGGTGCTACTTAAAAGGACTTGTGGATTCCTCCTAGCTATTTTGGGAAAGATTTAAATGTTTTGGTCTTTGATTTCTGGAATAACATAGTTCTGAGTGTTTCTGTTCTTTGGAGCAGTTTACTTTATTCCAATTTGTAAGAATGTCAGTGTGCTGTTTTAGAAAAGAGTTTAAATGATTAAGGCATGTTGTTTATTCATGGATTGTTCATTGTTTATACTTTTCTTCTTTCACAGCCTTTCTTCAAGTCAGCCATTTGCCCTCCATGGAGCTGGTGAGTTTTCACACTTAAAACTTATTCAGTAATGTTAAAACTTCATGGAATATGGTCATAACAACACAGAAGGACACAATTCAACCCATATTGGCTCTCTGTAGAATGATCCACTAATTCAATCCCATTCCCTCTTTCTCTCTCCATAGCCTTTCAAGTTTATTTCCCTCAAGTGCTCATTCAAATTTTGTTTGAAACCATCCGCCACCCCTACAAGCTGTGAATTCCATGTCATTGCCACTCAGTGTTTAAAAAAAAAACTTCTTCCTCATATCTCCCTGGCAAGTCTAGCCTAAAGTTTCATTTCTGTGACCCTAGTCCTTTTAAGTTAGCTAATGGAAACAGCTTTTTGTTTTGTTCCTCCTTTATCTACTCCTATCATATTCTTATGTATTTGTGTCAGATCTCCCCTCAACCTCTTTTGCTTCAAGGAGAACAACCCCAGCTTCTCTGACCTAATGTTTAGTGCTAAAATCTATCATCTCTGGAACCATCCTCTCCAATTTAGCATGGCTAATCAATCTAAACTGCACATCTTTGGACTGTGGGAGGAAACCCATGCAGACACAGGGACAATGTGCAAATTCTACACAGACATTCATGATGTTAGAGCCATGTTTTTTTTTGGAAGGCTACCTGTAGCTGACATGCTCTAGAGCTGGCACACCCAGTGACAATAATCATAGAACACTACAGCACAAACAGGTCCTTCAGCCCATGAGTTGCGCCGATCACATCTATACCTACCAAGCCACAGACCTATCTGTAACGCCCTATCCCATTAGTTCCCATATACTCATCCAGAAGTCTTTTAAAAGACCCCAGCGAGTTCGCCTCTTCCACCACCGACGGCAGCCGATTCCATTCACTCGCTACCCTTTGAGTGAAAAACTTACCCCTAACATCCCCTCTATTTGCTTCCCTGCACCTTAAATCTGTGTCCTGTCATAGTGACCATTTCAGTCCGAGGAAATAATGACCAACTGTAATCTAAAATTTGGCTCCACTTCCTTTTGACACTTGCTAACCTGTGTGGATAGTGTAGGTACATGATCGGCCACATCCTTATAATGTCTCATGTAGAACATGTTTCAACTTCTTCAGCCACCAAATGAGGTTAATGAGGTAGTGCTATGGTTGCACTAATAGTTGCCTGTAGACTGATGCTGACCTTGGGCTTCCATTTCCTTCATTTTTGTCTGTCTCTTAGCATCTTACACAGTGCAGGGGAAATATCTGACCTGCTACTCTCCCCACAGAATCATGACTATAATAATACAGATTTGAAATCTACATCCAAAATCAACTCTGGCAAATGGTCATTCTGGCTCGAAACATAACCTCTATTCTCTCTCTGCGGATACTGACAGACTTGCTCAGATTTTCTGTTTCTGTTCTGAAAATCACATATGTTGTCTAGGATCTATTTCTGCATTGAGCTGTATTCATAAGCAACACTTCTACTGAAACTTTTAGCAATGAATCTAATTCCCATTTTTTAAAAAATTTCAGAACCTCCCTCAGTTGCAGAAGCAAGTGAGCTGTTCCAAAACAATGGGATACCTCGCCAATCAGCACCAGTCCCCATTTCCTCTCCACCACAGCTCAATGTCAGTTCTGTTGAAAGAAATGAACAAGATGGTGAGTAGTACCAAGGGCAATTCAAGGTGTTGTCATTCCCTCCCACCCCCTCCAAGTCATTGGGTGGGGTAAGATTATATCATGTTCCATTACAATCAATGTAGATGCTGTACTTAGCTGCTTTTAGCTGCTGTTAAAACGTAATACTGGTTTTGGGTAAAACTGGGCCTTCAAACAATTTCAGTCAGTTATTCATGCCTCATTAAAGTGACATTACATAAGTGATGAGATTCTGGATGCAACCGTCAATAAGTAGAGGCATTTGCTATGTTGCGGATGTCCTTTCCTAAAATCTAATTGTCATAAGAGTTTTACAGCATTAAATGAGGCCCTTTGGCCTATGGTGTCTGCATAGTCATCAAGTACTTATCTGTTCTAATCCCGTTTTCCAGCACCTGGCCCATAATCCTGCATACTGTAACACTTCAACTGCTTAGCTAAATGTCTCTTAAGTGTTGAAGACTGACATCTCCCACTCTTTCAAACAGCGAGTTCCAAATTCCCACCATCATCTGGATTAACTCCAGGATTAGATAATTATGGGGATAATTGTGCATCAAGATAAATAAAAGGATTAAAAGATGAGTAGGACCAGAACTTGTGAAAATGCAGCTGTTTCTGCTCTTACAACACATGATACCCCCAATAAATTTTTTTTAAAAGTTGAGCAATTTAAATTTATTTTTCCAACTGAGATAAACTTTGGTAGATTTGAATTGTGAAGTTCTTCCTTTTCAGTCGTTGTTTTATGGCAGCTAATACCATTGCTTAAAAAAAAGGAGCGGGGGGCCGGAATGCATGCCCTCCTTCACGCCTCCTTTTGTGGCTAGAGACGGGGATATGCTTTGCCTTTTCAATCTCATCTGCCCTGATTCAGGAAGATTGGATGAGATAGGTGCTATTCATTTTAAATATAGTAAGTCTCTAATGAATGGTAATCTGCTGCTGATTGCCGCTCAGCCAGTCACGGGCCATCCTGATCTGTTCAAACAACTCTGCTACTTAGCTTTCACAGTTGCCATTTTATATAATATGTGGTTTGTGACAAATATCTGGTGAAACTTAGTACAAATATAACACTTCCTGTTGATTGATATTGATTTTGATTCATTCTAACAATTTCTTCTGGATTTCTTTCCTTCCAAGTATTTTTATCTGATGCTGAGCATAAAGATGACCACAGTCAAAAAGATGAGTCGATCACCATTGGAGAAATTGGAGACTCGTTTCTTCAAGTCCATGAAAACATGCATTGTGGAGAGCAAGTGTCCCCTCTTTTGAGGACTGTTTCTCTTCAGGAACACCTGGAAGAGCAGGAAGAATCAGGTAACTCAGCAGATGTAAATCGCTTCCTTGCATCTCCCTGCTTGACCTCACCACATCCAATCATTATCCTCTATTCTATAATCAACCAGTGCAGCCATTAGGAGAAATTGCAGAGCTGGTGTGAACAGATCTCTCTCTTTTGGAAACTTGATTCATTCTGTAGTCTGCCCAAGAGTTATTTTGAACCAGGTTTTCAGTGTTGAAAGTAGAGTGTATGTAAACTAGTTTATAGTTTGCATTGCAAGTCATTTATCAGATGAAGGAGCAATGCTCCGAAAACTTGTGTTACCAAATAAATCTATTGGACTTCAACCTGGTGCTATGAGACTACGTACCCCAGTCCAACGCCAGTACCTCCACATGATTTTTTTTTTAAACATTGGATCATCAGGCAGCAGTTGATCACACAAAAAATAGTTGCAATTGGAAGGAATCTGTTGCATTTAGATTTAGATAAACTGAAGTGACATTTAAGTGTATGACTCTTTGGACTTGGTGATGGAGACTTGCATTGTTGGCTTCAGTACTCCTGCAAGAGAGTTTAGATTATAAACTTTAAATCAAGTATTCAGTGAAAACAGATATCACTACAAGCTCTCAACTCCCTGTCGGCAATAATTGTTGCCTAAAGTACATAAGGAAAGGAAAGAGCCGATAGTGTGAGATTTGTGCTTTGGTGTTTTTCCTCCATGTTTGTTCATACCTATATTGTGTCTGAAGAGCATCACAGCTTTAACAAAGTTGAAGACACTTATCCCACCTTATTAATATATGAAGTTTTTCACAATTCAGTATCCAGATCCTCCAGTAGAGGGTTAAAAACATCATGTTCGTCCCCTCAAAGAAAAACATGGTTTTTGTTTCCTTTTGCTTTTGCATGCGTGAAATAATGCCATATTATTTTTGTAAAGCTCCACTAAGTACATTCAGATCACTCAGTGCAGTCACATTTATCTGTGTATCTAACATTGATAACATGATTATTCCTTCTATGTATCTATGACTTATGTCTAGAATATCGTCTTTGTACATTTATATAAACAAATGTATCTGCAAAGAGTATATTTTTCATCAAAACTCTGCCCATTGCTATTGATCTCAAAAGTACATGGAGTTGCAGACCTTTATTTGAATGCATTTTGAATTTAACGCACTCTTCTTTCGTAGCATCCCTGGTTGGAGGTGGAGATTTTCCACACAATTATACCCGACCAGATTCATACAAACATTTTGCTGCTCAATTCAAGACCTCGTCTGTATCTCAGGTACAATTAATGCCTTTAATTCCTGTGTTTGTGTATAATTGCAATATTAGTAGAAGGTTCAGAGCCAGTTTAAATGGCTGGTATATTTATGGTTTTGAGAATGTTTTTGCTTGGTTCTATCCAAGTATGTGTGAACTCTGATCAAGCGAGTACCAGAATAGTCAAGAACCCTGTCTGTCTTCTCTTGGACTAGGAATTCAGACTTGGATGAGACCTGAGATTGTGTTTTGGCTGAGAAGAATCTGTATTGTGCTGATTTATTTGGAGTTGACCAAGGATCATCCACTAGCAATCTTTAGCAGAGCATCAGTTGAGTTCCCTTTGTCTGCCAGACAACTATTTAGAATTGAAGCCTTTTTTGCCCTTCATCTTTGAAGTGTTATCCTCATATTGCTGTGGAATGTAGACATGGAGATTGCATGTTTTTTCTTTTGTGCATACATTTAGTTTTTAAAAAGGCAGGAACATTTGGCCAAAGTTCACTGCGGCAACATCAGATCTACATTAAGCTTTGAGCCAAATAAGTGACAAGCGACTTTTCTTTTATTCTCCTCATTGAACAGTGACAAATGATCCGCTGCCAGGAGCTAGCTGAACAAACAGCCTTTAGTTGTTTGCATAATCACTTGCTTCTTAATGCTTTTCCTCCACACTGTGAAAACCAACTAAGAGTAGACATACCTGGCCCTTTTCTGCAGTGCTACATTTGCTATTCCCACCAATCTTGTATTTTCAAATTAACTTTTCAAGTTTTAATGCACAATTTGTCTCTGCTTCACGGAGACTAGGCTCACTCCTGCTTCACTGGACTAAGCTGTATAATCAGACGGCTTTTCAATCCACCGAATGGACCGCACAGTGGCCTTAGGGGAGGTGGGATCTGCCTCCTAATGAACACCTCTTGGTGCATAGATGTAGCAACATTGGTGATTTCAAGTTTGGACCTAGAATATCTGATGCTAAAATGGTGCCCCTACCACTTTCTACAGGAGTTCACTTTGTTAGCCTGACAGCAGTTTACATCCCACCCCACGCAGAGGTGAAGACTGCGTTGGACAAAATATACATCATTACAAGTAGCCTTGAAATGAAACATCCCGAGGTCTTGTTCATTGTGGCCAGGGATTTGAATCAGACCAAGTTTGAACTTCCTACCAAGATACTACCAACAGGTCTTCTGTTCCACCAGAAGACCAAACGTCCTAGACGACTGCTATACGAATATCAAACATTTCTACCAGTCTATCACTGCCCACGCTTTGGCAAATCAGACCACAAGGCTGTTCTTCTGCTCCTGGCTTATAAACAAAAACTGAAATGGGAGAATCCATCCAAGAAAATCGTGCAATGTTAGCTTGAAGAATCGGATGAACTCCTATGGGACAGCTTGGAGTCTGTAGACTGGTGAGTATTTAAAAACTTTGTGACCAACTTGAACAAATATAGAACATAGAACATTACAGCACAGAACAGGCCCTTCGGCCTTCGATGTTGCGCCGACCAATATAAAAAGCAATGCCCCTCCAAACTAAACCATTCCCTTCTCTTCCATATACTTATCAACTAACCTCTTAAACGCCACCAAACTTGGCGCATCTACAACTGCTGCAGGCAGGGCATTCCACTCCCGAACCACCCTTTGGGTAAAGAACCTACCTCTGATATCCGTCCTATAACTATCACCCCTTAATTTAAAGCTGTGTCCCCTCGTGCTAGCTTTTTCCATCCTAGGAAAAAGGCTATCACTGTCCACCCTATCTAAACCTCTAATCATCTTATATGTTTCGATCAGGTCCCCTCTTAGCCGCCTCCTTTCTAACGAAAACAACCTCAAATCCCTCAGCCTCTCTTCATAAGACCTGCCCTCCATACCAGGCAACATCCTGGTAAACCTCCTCTGTACCCTCTCCAATGCCTCCACATCTTTCTTATAATGTGGGGACCAGAACTGCACACAATACTCCAAGTGCGGCCGCACTAGAGTTTTGTACAGTTGCAACATGACGTTGCGGCTCCGAAATTCAATCCCCCTACCAATAAAAGCCAAGACTCCATATGCCTTCTTAACAACCTTCTCGACTTGACTGCCTACTTTCAGGGATCTATGCACATACACACCAAGATCCCTCTGTTCATCTAGACTACTAAGAATCCTACCATTTGCCCTATACTCTACACATTTATTATTTCTGCCATAGTGCATTACCTCACACTTTTCCACATTAAACTCCATTTGCCACCTCTCGGCCCAGCTCTGCAACTTGTCCAAGTCCCTCTGCAAACTATAACACCCCTCTTCACTATCTACCACTCCACCGACTTTAGTGTCATCTGCAAATTTACTAATCCATCCTTCAATACCCTCATCCAGATCATTTATAAAAATTACAAACAGCAGGGGCCCCAAAACAGACCCCTGAGGTACACCACTTGTCACCGAACTCCACGATGAATATCTCCCATCAACCACCACCCTCTGTCTTCTATCTGCTAGCCAATTCCTAATCCAATTAGCTAAATCACCCTCTATCCCATACATCTGCATTTTCTGCAGAAGTCTTCCATGGGCCACCTTATCAAACGCCTTACTAAAGTCCATATATACCACATCAACCGCCTTACCCCCATCCACCTCCTTAGTCACTTTTTCAAAAAACTCAATATGCCACTACATTAACTGACTTCATTAGTAAGTGAGCAAAAGACCATGTGCCAGAGAAGCAAAACCGCGTGTTCTCAATGGAAACCATGCGTAAACAGGGATGTCCACTGCTTGCTGAAGCCTATGAGTCGTTCAAGTCAATCAACCCTGACCTGTACAAGAAAGCCAGATACGATCTAAAGAGATCCATCAAAAATGCCAAAAGACAGTAACGGACCAAACTAGAATCCCAGGCTAGCCACACAGACCCCCGCTGTCTATGGCAAGATCTGCAAGACATAATAGGTTACAAGATGGAGTGTAAAATCACCAGCACCAATGCATCCTTCCCTGATGAGCTCAATACATTCTACACCTGTTTTGAGCGAGAGGTCAGTGAGAGCACACCCTCCACCCTGGAAGTCTTGGACGAACCTGTAGCTGAGGTCACCATTGCAGATGTCTGAGCAGCCTTGAAGGTCAACTCACGAAAAGCGACTGGCCTGGATGGGGTACCCGGATGAACACTCAAATCCTGCAGATCACTGGTGGGGTATTCGCTGACGTTTTCAACCTCTCTTCACAACAATACGTGGCCCCTTTCTACTACAAGAAGATGACCATCATCCCGGTATCATATCTCTGACATCCGTCATTACGAAATGCTTTGAATAGTTAGCCATGGCACAAAACAATTCCAGCCTCCTGGATTGCCTGGATCCACTACAGTTCGACTACTGCCACAACAGGTGCACAGCAGATGCCATCTCTGTGGTCCTGCACTCAAACCTGGAACATCTGGATTGCCAAGACATCAATGTCAAACTCCTATTTATTGACTACAGCTCAGCCTTCCATTATTCCTACAAAACTTATCTCCCAACTCTGTAGCATGGGGCTTGGCTCCTCCCTTTGTGACTGGATCCTGAACTTCCTAACCCACATCAGTAAGGATAGGCAACAAATCTTCCATGATCATCCTCAACATTGGTGCCCCACAAGGCTGTATCCTCAGTTCCTTATGTACCTGTGACTGTGTGGCCAAATTACCCTCCAACTTGATTTTCAAGTTTGCTGATGACACCACTGTTGTGGGTTGGATTTCAAACAATGATGAGACAAAGTACAGGAATAAGATAGAGTATCTAGCAAACTGGTACAATGATAATGTTTCCCTCAGTGTCAACAAAATGAAGAAGATAGTCATCGACTTCAGAAAGCATAGTGGAGGATAACATCAATGGAGACGAAGTCAAAATAGTCAAGTACTTCAAGTTTTTTGGTGTCCAAACCTGTACTGGTCTTTCATGCTGACACAGTAGTTAAGAAGGCCCACCACGCTTCACTAGACTAAGGAACTTTGGCATGTCCTCTATGACTAGTACCAACTTCTACAGATGCACAGCAGAAATCATTTTTTCTGGTTTCATCACAGCTTTGTATGGCTCCTGCTCTGTCCAAGAATGCAAGAAACTATAAAGGGTTGTCAATGAAGCCCAATCCACCATGCAAACCAGCTTCCTATCCGTTAATTCTATTCGCACTTCCTGCTGCCTCGGAAAAGCAGCCAGCATAATTGAGGACTCCACAGACTCCAGACATGTTCTTTTCTACCCTCTTCCATTGAGAAAAAGATACAAAAGTCTGAGGACATGTACCAACTGACTCGAGAAGAACTTCTTCCCTGTTGCCATCAAACTTTTGAATAGACCTACCTTGCATTAAGTTAAGTCTTTCTCTGCACCCTAACTATGACTATAACACTACATTCTGCACTCTCTCCTTTCCTTTATGAATGGTATGCTTTGTCTGTACAGCGTGTAAGAAACAATACTTTTCACTGTACATAATACACGTGACAATAATAAATCAAATAATGCCATATGATCTCTAACGTATACCTGATATGGTTTTGGTTTCTTCTTGGACCTGAATAACACTGCCTATGGTAATAATCTAATCTGGTAATCTGCATCACACACAGAGCAGGTGGGTTAGCTGATTGTATTTGTAAATTAGTGCTGGTCCCCAAAGAATTTTGACATCTAGCGTAGTTCACTTTGCAGTTTATTCCACATTCACTTTGCTCTAGTCTTGCTTGCAGTTGATGGTGATGTAGTGATGTTAATGTCCTCTGTGAATTTGCTTTAAAGGTGGTTCCTCCCGATGGGAAGGAGGATCTGAAGCTAAAAGTAGTAATTGGATACAATGGAAATGGAAGAGGAAATATGGTCTGGAATCCTGATACAGGTAATTGTTAAAACATAACCTCCAATGGATGCAGTAAATCTGTGGGAAAGATGATATTATTTGGAATGTGGGTAATCAGTCATAATGAGAAATACGTATGATCTGGAAAGGAAGTACTCATGTTCATGGCTGTTATACTACCTTGAGATTAAATTGAAAACTTTTTTTGTGCCTGCATTGGCTTTTCTTTCATTTTACCTTTTCCATCAACTGTGGTGGGCATAATCATAGAATCCCTACAGTGCAGCAGAGGCCATTTAGCCCATCAAGTCAGTACCAACTCTGACAGTATCTTACCCAGGACCTCTGTTCCGCCCCATCTCCTAAGCCCTCTCATTTCCCATGGCTAATCCATCTAACCTACACATTTTGGGACAGTAAGGGTACACTTAACATAGTCAATCCACCTAATCTACACATCTTTGGCCTGTGGGAGGAAACCCACAGAAATTCAGAGGAAACCTATGTTGACATGAGGGGAATGTGGAAACTCCATACAGTCAGTGATCCAGTGCCAGAATTGAACCCGGGTCCCTGACATTGAGCGGTAGCAGTGCTAACCACTGTGCCAGATTACATGTCATTAGGTTAGGATGTGAATATATGAATGAATTCTCACTTTTTAACCCTTGCTTTACCTGTACAATGGCTACCTCCTGAGTCATGTACTAACTGGACTTTCCAAAATGTATTAATTGTGTATTGTTACAAAAGTGCTGAAAATAAACCTAATATGATATTGCTTGATTAAACACAGTTATATTTAATTTGTGTTTTAGGTCTAACAACATTTTCTGTAGTGAGCTGTTCAAACTGGGATTGAGATTTAATCTCTGTCTGAATTAAGTTAGCTGATCTCCAAGTACTGATGATGAGGATATCACTAGATGCCGTAATGGAGTAAAAGATTTAGCCAGGCTCAGTTCTTAGAACATAAAACAATACAACACAAACAGGCCCTTTGACCCACGAGTTGCGCCGATCACATCTACCAATCCACAGACCTATCTATAACCCCCTATCCTATTCTTTTCCATATACTCATCCAGAAGTCTCTTAAAAGACCCCAGTGAGTTTGCCTCAACAACCTCCGACGGCAGTCGGTTCCATTCACTCACCACCCTCTGAGTGAAAAACCTACCCCTGACATCTCCTTTGTATTTGCTTCCCTGCACCTTAAATCTGTGTCCTCTCGTAGTGACCATTTCAGCTCGGGGAAATAGTCTCTGAGAGTCCACCCTATCTATTCCTCTCAACATTTTATAAACCTCTATCAGGTCGCCTCTCAACCTACGTCTCTCCAGTGAGAAGAGTCCCAGCTCCCTCAACCTATCTTCATAAGGCCTGCCTCCCAATCCAGGCAGCATCCTTGTAAATCTCCTCTGCACTCTCTCAATAGCCTCTATATTCTTCCTATAGTGAGGCGACCAGAACTGCACACAATTCTTGTTCATTTTCCAGTAACATCTATTGGGAAGAGCATGTACATCAATGTCAGTTTGGATTTAAGGCTGTGATATTTATTGTATAGTTAAATAACAGCTGCTGTTTGAAAATGTGCACAGATGAAGAACAATCACTTGGACAAGATAGTGGAAGATTGCTAGTCCTTGTTGAATTGTTCCTTTCAGCAGAAAGTTAGTGAACAAAATTGTTTTGCAATTCATAAAAACATAGAAGATAGGAGCAGGAGGAGGCCTTTCAAGGCATTCATTACAATCATGGTTGATCATCCAACTCAATAGCCTAATCCTGCTTTTTCCCATAATCTTTGATCCCAGTAGAAACAAAAAGTTTATTTGTTAGTCACAAGTAAAGCTTACATTAACACTGCAATGAAGTTATTGCGAAATTCTGCTGGGAATCAAACCAGAGTCTCTGGCACTGAGGCAGCAGTGTTAACCACTGTGCCACCATGCCGCCCTGTCAAAATGAAAGCTTGATGAAACCTCACCAGATTTCTTTTGGTAAAATGAAAGTTTAAGAGATGGACTGTTTTTTTTATTTCAAAAATATACTTTATTCATAAAAATCCCAATTAAACCATTAAAAACGTATATGTCTATAAATTGCAAACAGTGCAGAGTAAAAACATTTTTACAGTCCTGTACAAATTATAGTCATTACATTTCAAAACTTAAAACAATATACATGTCTCAAAAATTACTGTGTGCCGTTATTTCTCAGATTGTTACACAGTTATGCAGGTTGTGGGTATTCTGCAGTTTCAGGGCCCTTGGTCTGCCTCCGTTAAAAGACCTTAGTGTGGCCTTTCCCCATTGTGCCTTTGCGACGGCTGCCCCAAGCTTCAGCGCGTACTTCAGCACTCAATCCTGGACCTTCGAATGTGCCAGTCTGCAGCACTTGGTCGAGAACAGTTTTTAAGAGATGGATTGATCTACAAATTAATGTCAGTTACAGTTTCATGTTTTCTTTTCATGTACCAAAACAACTAGTGAAATACAGCTTTTATAACTAGTTGTAACCTGCATCTGGCTAATCACCTTGTTGCATTTTGTTTACTGGTGACCTGATAAATTAATAGTGACCTAATAAATTTTGAAAAGTTTAGACAATGTCTCTGCTACTGTTTTGATGGTCCTTCTTTCTGTTTGACTCCCTCAGCACTCTTTGCATATTCCTGCGGCTGCTTGGTGGTGATTGAGGACTTGCATTCAGGAGCTCAGAGACACTTAACTGGTCACGCACAGGAAATCTCTACTCTTGCAGTTAGCCATGATGCGCAGGTACGCTTGTCACTCATGAGTGACAGGGATACTCCAATATACCTCCATGAATGATGTTCCATTTGGTTGCTAATTTACTCATTTATAAAATTGTCTTCAGCACAGAATGAAGACTGTACTTCCTCAATTAAGTGACAATTATTTGTTCTAGTTCTTTATTTGTCATTGAAGTTGTCATGCTTTTGATCTGTGGATCTACAGAATGTATAAAGCTGTCTGGAGAAGGGAGGAAGAAAAATTACCAACATATTTCTTTATTGGTAGTTTTAAATGAACTATATTTGTATTGTTAAATATTAGAAATATGTGGTTTAATTTAGTGTTTTGTGCAAGAGAAGTAAAATTCCAGTTAGATTCATGTTAGGGTTTTATGTGGGTGTTTGGTCAGTTCAAATTCTATTGTGCTTAGAGTTACGGTGTGTAAAGTAAGCAAGCTGGGAGAAGTAAAAATATGATGCGTAGTAAACAGGGGCATCTTCAGGATAAGAAGTAATGTGATTTGCCTTTAGTTGGCACTGCTGCCTCACAGCACCAGTTCAATTATGGCCTTGGATCACTGCCTGTGTGGAGTTTGCACATTCTCCCCGTATCTGCATGGGTTTCCCTTGGGTGCGCTGGTTTCCTTCCACAGTCCAAAGATGTGCAGATTAGGTTGCTTGGCCATAGCAAATTGACCCTGGTGTTAGGGGATTAGCTGGGTAAACATAAGGGGGCTATGAGAATAGGGTCTGAGTGGAATTGTGGTCAATGCAGACTCGGTGTGTCAAATGGCTGTCTTTTTCACTGTAGGATTCTATGAATTTTTAGTAGTTGGCGCTAGGAAGTAAGAGAATAAACAGCTCTCAACTGCTAGAAGAAAAGCCATACCATAAAGTATTAAAAAAACTAGTACAGAAATATAAAGGACAGCTAATTAAAGAACGTATAGTTTCCAATAGGTCATAGGTTAAAGCAACAAAGCAGTACTGGAACTAAAACAGAGTACAATTCAGCAAAGCCTGACGGAGATGAAAAGATGGCTAGTGAGAAATCAAAAAGATATATAAAGTGATTCCAAGATTTAGAGATATTGCTACAGCCTGTAGAACTTGAATGAAAATAATTGTGGAAATAAGTGGCTGGATCTCAGAATTTGGATAAAAGCATTTAAGATGAAGGAAGCCTGGAAGTAGAAATGGAAAACCTGGAACTGGATTCCTTTTTATTGCCTTTATTCCAACTCAATCAATTCAAATCCAGTACAGAGCATCAACAAGTTGAGACATTCCTGATCCAAGTTGACAACAGTAAGAAGTCTGACAATACCAGGTTTAAGTCCAACCGATTTATTTGATAGTAAACTCACACAAGCTTTCGAGGCTCTTCTCTTCATCAGGTGAATGAGGTGTTCTGGTCTCAAGCAGCACATTTAACAATGCAGGTTGTTTCAGATTACTGATTAGAATGCGAATCTTTACACCTAACCTGCTATTCAAGTCTTAAAATGGCCGACAATGTGTGTGGACGGAGCACTGAGCACAGGTTAAAAAGACGTGTATTGTCTCCAGACAGCACAATAAGTGAGGTTTTTTGCTAATCCAGGCAAGTCATGGGGGTTACAGATAGTGTGACATGAACCCAAGTTCCCTGTTGAGACTGTCCTCGTGTGCGGAACTTGGCTATCAGTCTCTGCTCAGCGATTCTGTGCTGTCATGTGTCATGAAGGCCCCCTTGGAGAATGCTTATCTGAAGGTCGGAGGCCAATGCCTGTTATTGTTGAAGTGTTCGCCAATAGGAAGGGAGCAGTCATGCCTGGTGATTGAGCGATATTCATTCATCCGCTGTCGTAGTGTCTGCATGATCTCCCCAGTGTACCATGCTGACATGCCGGATCATCAACATGGATGACATCACCACACGTGAGAATACCATCCACCAGGTACACGGGTAAATACTCTTGCAACTCGGCCAATGTTGTCTACCTAATATGTTGCAAGAAAGGATGTCCCGAAGCATGGTACACTGGGGAGACCATGCAGACACTACAACAGCAGATGAACGAACATCGCTCGACAATCACCAGGCATGACTGCTCCCTTTCCTGTTGGCAAACACTTCAGCAGTAACGGGCATTCGGCCTCCAACCTTCGGATAAACATTCTCCAAGAGGGCCTTCATGACACACGACAGTGCAGAATCGCTAAACAGACTGATAGCCAAGTTCCACACACGAAGACAGTCTCAACAGGGATCTTGGGTTCATGTCACGCTATCTGTAAGTGCATGACTTGCCTGGATTAGCAAAAAAACCTCACTTACTGTGCTGTCTGGAAACAATACACATCTTTTTAACCTGTGCTCAGTGCTCTGTCCACGTACATTGTCGATCATTTTAAGACTTGAATAGCAGGTTAGGTGTAAAGATGCGCATTCTAATCAGTAATCTGAAACAGCCTGCATTGTTATATGTGCTGCTTGAGATGAGAACATCTCATTCACCTGACGAAGAGCAGAGCCTCGAAAGCTTGTGTGAGTTTACTATCAAATAAATCGGTTGGCCTTAAACCTAGTGTTGTCAGACTTCGTACTGTGTTCACCCCAGTCCAACGCCAGCATCTCTACATCAAGTTGACAAGACAGGCCTCTCACCTCCTGTCTTGGGCTTGATTTACACGATCTAAGCTAATTGGAATAGGCATAGCTCCTCCTCCAAGGCTTGATCTCATTTGCATCTTAATCAAAAGGCTGAAATGCCTCTTTTAAAAATTGCTTTAAATGAAGCTAAAATGAAACCTAATGACTTCAACCAAGCTCAACATGTTGATACTACGCTTGATCTTAGCCAAAAAGCCTAGATTCCTTATTAAAACACTGGAGCAGAAACTTTGTTTGAAAGGATAGTTGGAAAATCTGGAGCAAGTTCTTAATGCAAGCAGTTAATGGAAAGCATTGTTTGAAAGAAGATTTTAAAGTGTGTCTTTGAGAGTGGAGTTTGAAAGCACTTATATGACAATCGTTTGGGGAGGGTGCGTTGAGAGAAGAAATCCACAAGATTGGTTGAATGGTTATCAACCATTTGGTTTCGGACTGGGAAGTTATCCTTGAGACAGTACATTTATGAAGCTAAGAGGGGGGAGTCAAGGAGTATTTTATTGTAATCAAACTTTCATGTTTAACTTTTTTTTTAAATTGTTCCTCCACACTTGCTAAAAGAAGTAAAAACTATGGTCTTCTGAGTCAGGTTCCATTCTGGAATCTTCCTGTCCAGTAGTAATGCCAATTGGGATTGTAACAATCAATATGTATAATATTGCAGCATACTTCTATAAACCTTGACTTGAAGAAAGAAAATACACTCACCATTCTGTTTATTTATCTCTCCTTTTGGGACCTATACACCAAGGTCACCTAGGAACCAATTAATTTAATCAGATGGCGCAAATGACAAGTTTGTGACTCTTTCAAAATATTACAGACAAGGTTTAAGCTGTGCTCTTTCCATTATCGATGCAACTTTGAGATACAAACTGAAAACGTTAGATGACCTTCAGGAAGAATAGCAATAACAAAGATAGGTTTAATTGTCTTCCCATTCTGTCCACTGCCCCCTCAACACCAAGGAAGATGAGCATTTTTTGAGGTTTCAGGTTTTGTTCACAATTCTTCAGCTTTGAGTTGAATAAGTTGGGTCTTTCTTAGACTTGTCGAATCCCTAAAGTGCAGAAGCAAGATATTTGGCCCATTGAGTTTGCACTGACAACAATCCCACCCAGATCCCATGTAATCCCCCTGACATTAAGGGGCAATCCCACCCAGACCTGTTTTCCCTGTAACCCAATATTTATCCCATTAATCCCCGAATCTGTATACCTTGAGATATTAAGGAGCAATTTAGCATGGCCAATCCACCTCACCGCATCTTTGGAGAGCGGAAGGAAAATCGGAGCACCAGAAAAAACCCATGCAAATACGGAGAGAATGGAGCTTGCGCAGTCACCTGAGTCTGGCATTGAACCCGCGTTCCTGGTGCTGTGAGGCAGTAGTACTAACAGTGCAGCAATCCTTCAGGTAGTGATTTTATTTTTCCGCAAAAAAATGCCTTATAGTTATTGGTGTTTGTTTTATCTGGAAGGATCTCGCCTCAGCTTCAGGAAGTTGGGGTGAGAATGGCTGCTGTATCTTTATTTGGAATGTGACCAGTGGCTGCTGTAAGAAGGTACTCTCTCAGCACGTGACTGAGGTACAAGCTATGGCCTACTCCAGAGATGATCGGTTCCTGATGTCTGCTGGTAGGTTTAGAGGTACTTGGTAGTTTTGTTTCCGATATTGTGCTTTACAGGATCTAATTATAGAAGTAGAAGAGATTTATATTATGGCTGTATTTAATCAATGGTCACAATAATTATCATCAAAACGTTTCAGCAAATTTTAGCTGACTTTCTCACCCTCGCATGAGGTATTTGGATTTTCTTTTTAAATGGATAATATTTGAACCTGCTGGGTGCAGTTTTCATGTGCAACAAGGAATAGATTTATTCAACAAGTTAAAACTACATTTGTTAACGGGCGGCTCTTTGGTGATCCAGCAGTCCGGAAGTTATAGGACGGATGAACTTGCTTATGAACTTTCTTTTATGCACCTCTTAATGACCAGATCGAGGCTAAGTACGTTTGGACTTTTACCATATTAGGCAATACTCCAATTTGGAAAAACAATTTGCTACAACTGCCCTCTGGCTTCTGTCAAGAAGCCAATTTTGTAGCCATTTAGATATCTCACCCTGGATCCCATGAGATTTAACTTTATGCAACAACCTACCATGTGGTACCTTGTCAAAGGCCTTGCTAAAGTCCATATAGACAACATCAGCTGCATTGCCTTTATCTACCTTCTTGCTTACTCCTTCAAAAAACTCAATCAAATTTGTGAGACATGATTTTCCATTCACAAAGCCATGCTGACTGTCCCTCATCAGTCTTTGTGTTTCTAAATGCCTGTAGATACTGTCTCTCAAAATACCTTCCAATAATTTACCCACTGATGTGAGACTCACTGACCTATAATTTCCAGGCTTTTCCCTGCAGTCCTTTCCAGACAAAGGCATGACATTTGCCACTCTCCACCTTCTCCAATTTTGCCACTTCTATTTCTAGTATTGCAGTCATAGCTAGGGTGTAGAGGAAAATCAAATTAATGCAAGGTTAGTCCATTCAAAAGTCTAACAGCAGCAGGGAAGAAGCAGTTCTTGAGTTGGTTGGTATGTAACCCTTAGACTTTTGTATCTTTTTCCTGACTGAAGAAGGTGAAAGAGAGAATATTCAGCATGCATGGAGTCCTTAATTATGCTGGCTGCTTTGCTGAGGCAGCAGGAAGTGTAGACAGTCAGTGGATGGGAAGATTGTTTGATTGGGCTACATTCACAACCTTTTGTAGTTTTTTGCAGTCTTGGGCAGAGCAGGAACCATACCAAGCTGTGATACAAACAGAAAGAATGCTTTCTGTAGCGTATCAGTAAAATTTGGTGAGAATTGTAGCTGACGTGCCAAATTTCCTTGGTCTCTGAGAAGGTAGAGACCAATCTATCATCAGAAAAGGAAAAATACATTAGCTATGATAAACATGGCTTATGACTAATATACCCTCTGTCAGCAAGTTTTTTCCTCAAAGAAAAAACACAATAACAAAAGTAGAAGCAAAATCTGAATAAGCTCTCTGGAGTCAGTCCTGCCTAATTTCTCCCAGATTGATGTTTTTTTTTCTAGATGCGTCAGAATGTACATTGTTTCTATTATTGACCGAGATATTTTGGTGGCACAGTAGTTAGCATTGCTGCCTCACAACTTCAGGGATCCGGGTTCGATTCCAGCCGGGGTGACTGTATGGAGTTCTCCCTATGTCTGTGTGAGTTTCCTTTTGGATGCTCTGGTTTCCTCCCACACTCCAAAAGATGTGTGGGTTAGGTTGATTGGCTATGCTAAATTATCTCTTGGTGTCCCAAGATGTGTAGGTTAAGAGGATGACTAGAGTAAATTTGTGGGATTACAGGGATAGTGATTGGGGGGGTGGGGGGGTGGCTCTGAGTAAAATGCTCAGTTGGGAGAGTCAGTACAGACTTGATAGGTCAAACGGCCTCCTTCTGTACTGTAGGGATTTTGAGATTTCCAAGAACAAAGCCAATACAGCAAACTTGAATATAAAAACATGTTGAACTAATCCAGTGGGTCAGGTAGCAACGTTAGAGAAAGAAATAGCGAACTGGAAATTTAAAATTTCTGAGCAACCAGGCGGGAGGTAAGGGAGAAACTGCACTAATGAAATAGGGGTTCCCTATGGTCAGTCAAATTTTAGAGGCATGGTTCCTGGCCAGATGGCAAACTAATTGATAGCCTTGACTTCCAGACAGGTGGAGAACATTGCAGAAAAGGTTGTATGACTGGTTAGGATCCCTGACCCTGTTGGTGGTTGAGGGGGTGGAATTGAGGCTTTGGAGGCAGGGTAGGTGGGGGTGAGGGGGAGATTGGGGGCCTGAGGAATTAAAAGCAGTGTTGACCAAAATAATGCTGTGTCAAATGCCTTTGGATGAGATTAAAGGCCAGGATTGGTATGTCTGATAGTGGGCTGTGGTAAAGTAGCTCTGCTGGACCCAGCACATTCTTTTATTCATTTGTGGAACATGGCTGGCCAGCATTTATTGCCCATCCCTGGAGGGCAGTTGAGAGTCAACCACATTGCTGTGACTTTGGAGTCATGTGTAGGCCAGACCAAGTAAGGGTAGAACATAGAACATTACAGCGCAGAACAGACCCTTCGGCCTTCGATGTTGCGCCGACCAGTTAGGAAAAAGCAATGACCCTCTAACCTAAACCATTCCCTTTTTGTCCATAAACTTATCTACTAACCTCTTAAACGCCACCAAACTTGGCACATCTACAACTGACGCAGGCAGGGCATTCCATACCCTTACCACCTTCTGGGTAAAGAACCTACCTCTGACATCCATCCTATAATCACCACCCCTTAATTTAAGCTATGTCCCCTCGTGCTAGCTTTCTCCATCCTAGGAAAAAGGCTATCACTGTCCACCCTATCTAACCCTCTAATCATCTTATATGTTTCGATCAGGTCCCCTCTTAGCCTCCTCCTTTCTAACGAAAACAACCTCAAATCCCTCAGCCTCTCCTCATAAGACCTACCCTCCATACCAGGCAACATCCTGGTAAACCTCCTCTGTACCCTCTCCAATGCCTCCACATCTTTTTTATAATGTGGGGACCAGAACTGCACACAATACTCCAAGTGCGGCCGCACTAGAGTTTTGTACAGTTGCAACATGACGTTGCGGCTCCGAAATTCAATCCCCCTACCAATAAAAGCTAAGACTCCATATGCCTTCTTAACGACCTCTTCGACTTGATTGCCAACTTTCAGGGATCTATGCACATATACACCAAGATCCCTCTGTTCTTCAACACTATTAAGAGTCCTACCATTAGCCTTATACTCTACACATTTGTTATTCCTGCCAAAGTGAATTACCTCACTTTTCCGCATTAAACTCCATTTGCCACCTCTCAGCCCAGCTCTGCAACTTGTCCAAGTCTCTCTGCAAACTATAACACCCCTCTTCACTATCTACCACTCCTCCGACTTTGATGTCATCTGCAAATTTACTAATCCATCCTTCAATACCCTCATCCAGATCATTTATAAAATGATGGTAGGTTTCCTTCCCTAAAGGATTTTGTGAACCAGGCGGGGTTTTCTGAAAATCGATAATGGTTTCATGGTCATTTGTAGATTCTCAGTTCCAGATATTTTTAATTGAATTTGAATTTCACCATCTGCCATGGCAGGATTCGAACCCGAATGTTAGCTGAGTTTCCGGATTAATCTTCTAGCGACCGTACCACTAGGCCGCTGCTTCCTCAAGCAGAAAGAAACTTGCCCGAGATTCTGCGGCGCTCACTTTCCTGTAGATGCTGGTTTATTGTGGCTCAGGAAATGCAGCCAGTCTGGGTTAAAATTCAAATGGTGGCTAGATATGAGAGAGACAGCCTCTTTATAATTTAAATTTCCAAACTGCCTCCTGCCCTGCCTCTGTCAAAACCAGAAGTGGATGGGATTGCAGTCAGGTTGAGATTTTTTTTAAACACTTCAATCTCTCACTCAACAAACATCTGCCCCGTTTTAATGTTAAAGTTCTCCCCTGCCCCACCACAATGTTTAGTTGGATGACTGTTCACATTTAAAGTGGCTAAAAAAAGAGATCTTAAGGTGAGATATCGGAACAAACAAGCACAGCATTATTTGCAATACCAAGTCATGAATGGTAAGGCACTTGTACAATTTTCCATTGATACTGTTCTGAGTAGTATTAAGGCAGAGCTATACATTGTGATTATACTAGGGCTCTTTTGTAATAACCAATCTGCACTGCACATCCACTTTTATTGCTTTATTTTAACGTTCAGTAGCTCCTATTTTTAACTGGGGCAAGCTGAAATTTGAACTTGTCCCACAATTAACCTAAAAAGCATGTCTATTGTAACCTGTTTTTGATTTATTGTGGCTACAGCAATGATACTGTTATTCAGAGTTGAAATAATGTGTATGTGTTGCAAGATCTACCTTGCAACGGTTTTAATGTTGATCAATTTAATCATTTCAGGAGATTACAGGGACCTCACAATTGCTTTATGGGATACCAGGAATTATGAGCAGTTAACAACAACAAGAGTATCAAATCCTGTCCATGATTTGGCTTTTGACCCAACTGCTGTCAATGAATTTGCCTGCGTTGGGGTAGGGGGAGTGCACTTTTGGCTGCTAGAACAGACTGCGAATGAAGTACAACTCAAGGTTAGTGTTAGATATGTAATATACTCCCTGAAAAGTAAGTGTTTATGATGGTACTTGTTCTGGGTTTGTGTATTTTGAACACTCACTTTAAGCTGTCCCATGCTGCAAGGCGACTGTTGACGATGGAGGACATCTCATTTCAGGCTTTCATGCAGCTTTTTAAATGTATGTATATGGATATATAGCAACAAACTTGTCAAAAATCCTCTTTATCTGTCTTGTTAATTATGACCCAAGAGAAATCAGAAACTACACCTGTGGCTGAACTGGAATCTTCTACATTGGAGTTTAGAAGAGTAAGAGACAACTTGATTGAAACAAATAAGATATTGAGGGATATTGATGGAGTGGATGTGGAGCGGATGTTTCCTGTTGTGAGAGAATCTAGAACCAGGGGTCACTGTTTAAAAATAAGGGGTCACCCATTTCAAACTGAGATGAGATAAAATCTCATCTGAGGGTTGAGAGTCTTTCCAATTCTTTGTGAAAAGGTGATGGAAGTAGAGCCTTCAAATATTTTTAAGGTAAAGGTGGATAGATTCTTGGCACAGTTATCAAGAATAGGCAGAATGCAGATTTGAGGTTATCATTAGATCAGTCGTGATCTTATTACATGGCAGAGTAGTCCCGAAGGGCTGAATAGTTTACTGCTCCTAGTTTGTATGTATTCTGACCCTATTTCCCCCGACATTGTGCTCAGGACAGTAATATTTTTGGGTCTGGCAGCATCTATAAGGAGAGAAAAGAGCTGATGTTTCGAGTCTTTGACAAAGAGCTGCCTGGACTCGAAACATCAGCTCTTTTCTCTCCTTGCAGATACTGCTGAGATTTTCCAGCATTTTCTCATTTGATTTCCAATTCCAGCATCTGTAATAATTTGCTTCTATCCAACGTTTTTTGAGGTCTAGTTCTGTCAAAACTAGTATCTGTCATAGGACTTTGGAACAGGAGTATGACATTCAGTCCTTTGAGCCTGCTATGCCATTTACTAAGATCATGGCTATTTTGGTTGTTGTCTTAACTCTGCTTTCCTGTCTATCTCCCATAATTCCTGACTCCTTTATTCATCAAAAATATAATCTATTTAATTAACCTTTGAATAAATTTAATAGCTAGCCTTCCACGGCTTTCTTGTGGAGAGAATTTCACAGCCAGACAATACACAAAAAAAATCCTCATCTCCAGTGTAAAATGGGTGGCCTCTTTCTTAAACAAGCTACAGACAATTGTCTCCCCCGACTATACTAGCTCCTACTACTGTTACATTACTACCTCCTATTGCTCAAGACATACTTCATTTGTGAGCCTAATTGGTAAGTATCAGAAGGGCATCTGATGTGCTGTGCACACTTTGTAGCAAAGGTTATTGAAGTTATTGAAGATATAGTAAAGACGATTGATAGAGTACCATAATGTTGCGAGGGTATGGAATTTTACCAGGTAAAACCAGTGATACAAAAATACTGAATTTATTTCTGAGGCAAAATTATTTTCTTTTTAAGTTAGAAGTCAAATAGATCGTAATACTAAGGAACAGGGTAGATACTTGATTTGTGCTAAATGCTGGTTTATAACCAGCATCTCGAAGATCTTTGAGTTGAATCTGGTAACTTGAGTTTATGTCCTGTTTGAATGTAGCTTCCCAATCCATCTTCAGTACTTAGTTAATGAATTCCTGAGAGCACAGGAAGTTTTGATTTTTGATCTAGTAATTCTGAAGCTTGTTGGTGATTGTGTTTTAGGTCCACAGAGTCTCAATCCCAGATGAGGTGGGTGCTGATGAACTCTCTGCATTGTGCTATAATGGTGATTCAGTTCTTTACACTGCTACCAACACAGGGAAGATCTGTGCATGGGACACCCAGAAGAATAGGTGTTTTATGACTTGGGATGCTGATGAAGGGGAGATTGGTGAGTATAAGTTCAATATGATACAGCCCCTAATGCTGTGTGATATCATGTTATATACTGGGTATTTATTCTGTTGCAGGGATTGTGCAGTGTCGAAGATATCGCCTGATGACTGGCAGTAACACAAAGAAAATCCGGCTATGGGCAGTCGTTGCAGTTCAGGAGATGAGACTTGAGGGCACAAGAGCAAGGTGGTAGTGCTGTGTTTGGGGCTTTTGGTCAAAGTTATATTTGTACTGCAATGGAAATTAATAATAATATTAGAAAAGATTAAATCTTGTATAATTCACAAGCTGAGTTTATTTGGAGGGACGGCATGGTGACACAGGGGTTAGCACTGCTGCCTCATAGTTGGGTTTGATTCCCGACTTGAGTCACTATCTATACAGAGTCTGCATGTTTTCCCTATGTCTGCATGGATTTCCTCTGGGTACTCCAGTTTCCTCCCAGAGTCCAAAAGGTGTACTGGTTAGGTGCATTGGTCATGTTAAATTCTCCCTCGGTGTACCCGAACAGGTGTCAGAGTGTGGGGATTGGGGGATTTTCACAGTAACTTTGTTGCAGTGTTAATGCAACAAGCCTACTTGTGACACTAATAAATAAACTGTTCCGGTTTTATAATGTAATGCATTGTCTAGATTTATTTGTGTCTGTCTTCTATGATAATTCATGAATATTCTTTTCAGATCAAGTTCAGTGCTCCTGGAACATGAAATGATCCTGGATGGTACAATAGTTAGTGCAGTCTTTGATGATATCATGGACATGGGTATTGTGGGGACCACAGCAGGCACCCTATGGTATATAAACTGGGCTGAAAATACCAGCATCCGTCTAATCAGCGGCCACAGAAACAAGGTTAGACAACTTTGGAATTGTTTACAAGATGAAATCAGTCACAGCTCACCATGGTGGCAGCACTGTTGCCTCACAATGCCAGAGATGTGGGTTTAATTCCTGGTTTGGGTCACTGTCTGTGGGGAGTTTGCACATTCATAGAACATAGAACATTACAGTGCAGAACAGGCCCTTCGGCCTTTGATGTTGCGCTGACCAATTAGGAAAAAGCAATGACCCTCTAACCTAAACCATTCCCTTTTCGTCCATAAACTTATCTACTAACCTCTTAAACGCCACCAAACTTGGCGCATCTACAACTGATGCAGGCAAGGCATTCCATACCCTTACCCTTACCACCAGACGTTCTTCCATGTCGGCGTGGGTTTCCTCTGGGTGCTCCAGTTTCCTCCCACAGCCCGAAAGATGTGAGTTAGGTGTGTTGGCTAGACTAAATTGACCTTGGTATCAGGGGATTAGCAGGGTAAATGTGTGGGATTACTGGAGTAGGACCTGGATGGGATTATGGTCAGTATAGACTTAATGGGCCGAATGGCCACCTTCTGCACTAGAGAATTATAGAGTCAAGGAGTCTTAGAGGTTTACAGCATGGAAATAGACCCCTTGGCCCAACTTGTCCATGCTGGCCTTTTGTTTAAAAACCCTGAAACTAGCCTCAATTGCCCGCATTTGGCCCATATTCCTCTATACCCATCTTACCATAGTAAACTATCTAAATGCTTTTTAAGAAACAAAATTGTAGATTTTGTGATAATGCATTAACATTCCAATGTAAAGCAATGGGTAAGTGAAAGCTGAATAAGTGCCCTGCTCTATTTCATCAGAGCTGCAAAGGAAAGAGATAGGAATTGGCAGGTTGCTTTGTTGATCATCAGACGTGGTCATCTACCTATTATCTGGATAAGAGAAATTTAAGGATAACTTGCTGGAATTACTACATTGGTTAAAAAAAAATTGAAATTAAATGGGTGAAAGCAATCCTTAGTATTGGGCAAGTTAAATTCCAAGTAGCTTAATGTAACTGATTGAGAGCATTGCCTTAGCCTTGGACCGGAGGAGGAGTACACTCCAGAATAAAGATAAGAACATTGTTAAAATGACTTATGTTTTGAAATGTGAAATTACCCCTCTCAATGTGAAAAGTAATTTCTAAGCTACGCTTCACAGTGCATCAAGCTATCTGTGACTAATGCATCTATAGTTATTTCTTGTGTCATTACACTTCAAAACCTCTCATTGGAGGCCCAAGCAAGCAAACAGTTTCAGCATCTGGCTCTCAGCAGAATTTAGATGTTGCCCTCATGAAGTCTAAATAAGCTGGAGATTCTGGAGCATTTTGATTAGTCCTCTTGCTTTTCCTTTTTGTTCAGGTTAACCAAGTGATTTTTAGCCCTGATGAAAGTCATTTTGCCACTTGTGCAGAGGATGGCAGCTTGAGGGTGTGGGTGATGCACACCACTGAATTGGTTGTCCAGTTTCATGTTCTTAATCAGGTATGTTACTAAAAGAGAAATAAATGTGTCTTTAGCAAGGGACAGTTTGTTGAAATTATGAAATGAAGGGAGTCTTCATCAGTAATATAAAATAACGTAGAAACATAGAAGATAGGAGCAAGAGTAGGCCGTCTGACCCTTCGAGCCTGCTCTGCCTTTCGTTACAATCATGGCTGATCGTTCAACTCAATAGCCTAATCCTGCTTTCTCCCCATAACCTTTGATCCCGTTTGTCCCAAATGCTATATCTAGCCGCCTCTTGAATACATTAAATGTTTTGGTATCAACTATTTCCTATGGTAATGAATTCCACAGTCTCACACTCTATAGTCTCTGTGATACCCTCCTTTAGTCATCCAGTAAGATGATGTCACTTAGTCAACCAACAGTGTTCAACATTTATTGGGTAGAGTGATGTTTTTTCATTCTCTTAACCAGATATTGGAAGCATTTGTTAATTGTGTACAGCAGATTTTTTTATTAGAATATATCACTCGGATTTAGAGAGACTAAGGTGGATGGGAAAGGAAAACATTTATGCTTTGATAACCACCTCTGTTTTGTCTCAGAGCTGCTTGTGTATGGCATGGAGCCCTGCAATGAACTTAAGGGAATGTACTGATAAACAACAGATTGTAGCAGGATATAGTGATGGCACAATACGGCTTTTTGGAATATTGAAGACTGAGATGGAATTGAAGATTCATCCTCATCCTGTGGCAGTCAATGCAATTGCGTATTCTATGGATGGTACGTTCCACTGTTGACTAACCTAGAGCATGTGCTACACAGTTTCAAGTGCTGATCACAATCATACAGCACTCTTACGTGGCTTACGCCCAAAATGCACATCAACATTCCTATCATTGCCACTAAATGGAGTAGTCCTGGTCCCTGAGGTGTGGTTAACACTAACATATGTTTTACACTTAATCCTTAGGTGAAGTCATCATTTCAGGAGGTAAAGATGGTCTGATGGCTGTGAGTAGTTCTCGAACAGGAATCACCATCCGTGTCATCAGTGATCATAAAGGTTCACCAATTACTACAATTGAATGTGCACGGAAAAAGGTGATGTCAGTAGGGATGAAAAACTATGGCACAAAATTAGAAATCAACAAGTCCAATGTATACTCAAAATAAAAAGGAAGGGTAGGCATTTGTTACACTATGGTTAGCACTGCTACCTGACAGCGCCAAGGACCTGGGTTCAATTCCTAGCATGGGTCACTGTCTGTGCAGGGTTTGCACGTTTTTCCTGTGACACTATAGGTTTTCTCCAGGTCCAATTTCCTCCTACACTCGAAAGATGTATGGATTAGATGGATTGACCATATTAAATGATATTGATGTACTTTTTTTTTATCCTACAGGTGCTTTGGTCCACCTTGTTGTCTAACGAGGGGCATACACGCGATGGGTCGTGAGAGGACTGCTCATGGACCTTTTTCGAGAGTGTCCTACTGCTTCACATCGTTAGTGTACGCTTGACCTGGACCATCTGATGGGCAACACGACAGCTCAGTGACTATCGCTGTGCTGTGCAGATACATGGATTTGGGCCTGTGTCTGTGGGAGTTTGCGCATTCTCCCCGTGCTTGCGTGGGTTTTCTCCTGGTGCTCCGGTTTCCTCCCACATCCCAAAGATGTGCTCTTAGGCTAATTGGCAAAACAAATTCTCCCTAAATTGTCTCAAATTTGGTTTTTAATCCATAGATCTATAAACATGGACAGGGATCACGCGTAGAAGTGGGAACATCGAGGTGGCGGCGCGGGCTCGTTGGACCGAAGAGCCTGTTTCCCATGCTGTTTTGTTCTTTGTTCTTGTTCTTTGTTCTTTAAATTGTCCCTTAGTGTCAGGGGACCAGCTATGGTCGCGGTGCTAGGGCCGGGATTGTGATTGCTGCAGCCTCAATGGGCCAAAAGGCCTCTTTCTGCACTGTAGGGATTCTACCTTGTGCTGCTAGTGTCCACGTTGATTCCATCTAAAACGAGTCACAGTTGCCTTAGGATGTAGGTCTGAACTCAAAGCACTGAGCTATTTTGCATTTCTTTTCCAGTATGATGCGTTTGGCCTTGACGGATGTGAAATGTGGCTGGCTGTCAGTTCAGATCGCCGTGTTAGTGTTTGGGCCACCGATTGGCATAAAGACCAATGTGAGCTCATTGATTGGCTGACATTCCCAGCACCTACTGAACCCAAGGTGAGGCTCATTTCTGATTTTTTTGGGCAGGGGGAGAAATTATAGATTGTGATCTATAATTCCCCCTGCTCATGCCAGTTTTAATCTAGTGAAACTCCTCTGAACTGCTTCCAATGCATTTATATCTTTCCTTCAATGAGGAGACCAATACTGTGCACATACTTTAGATGTACCGTAACCAGTGCCTTGTGCAAATTAAGCAAAACCTGTCCAACTCTTGCAATAAATAAGAACATTCTGTTAGCTCGTGGCACAGTGGTTAGCACTGCTGCCTCAGAAATCAGGAACCTAGGTTTCATTTTCAGCTTGGCTCACTGTCTTTGTGAAGTCTGCACATTCTCCCCGTGTCTGCATGGATTTCCTCGGGATGCTCTAGTTTTCTCCTACACTCCAAAGACGTACTGGTTATGTGCGTTGGCCGTGATAAACTTTCCCTCGGTGTACCCAAACAGGAGCTGGAGTGTGGCGACTAAAGAATTTTCACACTAACTTCATTGTGGTGTTAATGTAAGCCTACTTGTGAACTTAAAATTCAGATTCGGGTGCAGCAAGAAAGTTCGTGACACATGCATCAAAATCCCTCTGAGTCTGAGTCTGAGCCTGAGCTCTGTAATCTCTCACCATTTAGATAATACACATCTCCTTAATCCTGCCTAACAAAATGGCCAACCCAGCATTTTCCTATGTGACTAGTGTAATCTATTGTATTACTGTGTGACCTCCACATTTGCGAATACAGAGACAGTTGGTTTTATGGGTGTGTAAGGGCTGTGTAAAGTTAACAGAATGACCAGGCAAAATTAAACAAACCTCTTCTGTGCATTGATAAAGGAGGGTGTGGCTGTTTTAGAGCCAGGGCTGTTCATGTTGGAAGCATGGAGAGAGAGAGAGGTGTTTTCACAAGTGTGGCAGCTGATTTGCACACACAGATCAGTAATTAAATAAATCACTCATTTTACTACTATTGATGAGTATTGGCAATAATGTGAGGAAAGTCCTTTTGGATCTTTTATGCCCATCTTGGTTGGCAGGTGAAACTTCAAATTACCATGTCATTGATAAGCTGACACTGCACTGAAGTGTCAAATAATGTTATAAACAAAATCTCTGCACTCGGGTTTGAACCCACAAAGAAATCTGCCTGGCTACATTGTGCATCTGCTTTTCCATCTTAAGAATAAGAGTGGCACAGTGGTTGGCACTGCTGTCTCACAGGTCCAATGACCCAGTTTCGATTCCCAGCTCAGGTCGCTGTCTGTGCAGACTCTGCACATTCTTCCTGTGTCTGCATGAGTTTCCTCGGGGTGCTTTGGTTTCCTCCCACAGTCCAAATATGTGCAGGCTAGGTGCATTGGACATGCTAAATTAAGCCTTAGTGTCCCGGGATGTGATAGGTTAGAGGCATTTGCAGTGTAGCTAAGTAGGGATAGAACCCTGAATAGCTTCCTTCTGCAGTATAGGGATTCTACCACAGACCAGGCTTCCTGCAGACTAAATAAAGACATCAGAACATATTCTGGATGGTCATCTAACCTCATAGAGACTTATAAAATTCTAGCAAGATTAGACAGGGTAGATTCAGAAAAAATGTTCCCAATGGTGGGGTGAGTCCAGAACATAATTTGACAATAAGAGGTAAACCTTTCAGAATTGGGGTGAAGAGAAATTTCTTCACCAGAGGGCAGTGAATGTGTGGAATTCATTACCACAGAATGTAGTTGAGGCCAAAACTTTGTGATTTCAAGAAGAAATTAGATATAGCTTTTGGGGCTAAAGTGATTAAGGGGTATGGGGGGGAAGGGGGTGAAATCAGGATATTGAATTTGATGATCAGCCATGATCAAAATGAATGGTCGAGCAGGCTCGAAGGACTGAATGGCCTACTCCTGCTTCTAGTTTCTATGACGTATGTTGTGATTTTTAACTACTTTAAAAATTTCTTTCAGGTGTCAGGCAAAAGTAGCCTCCCCCCAAGCCTGGCTGCCTTCTCACCAAGTCAGAATGGTACAGTGGTATATGTGGGATTTGGAGAGAAGCCGGAGATTATCTTGTACAGTTTATATAGAAAACAGGTATATATCAACAAAATTGTTTATCTAAACTACTTTTTGAAACAAAATCCTGTGGTCTCTTCTGTGGCATGGCTGCGCTGACTGTCAGTACCAAGGAAATGTAAAATGGCTGCTCATATGCAGTGGTGGGAATTCTGCTTTTTAAAATACATTCCTGACCTCAATATTTGATGCAGTTAGTGAAGGATATGAGGTCTGTAACAACAGCAGAACATAACTCTGTTGCATTAGTTTCATGTGAAGCAAAGTTAAGGACTATGAAGGAGGCACCTGTATAGTCCTTAATTTTGCTTCACGTGAAACTAATGCAATAGGGTTACGTTCTGCTGTTGTTACAGACCTTATATCCTTCACTAACTGCATCAAATATTGAAATACTGAGGTCACTTTGATTTAATACAAGTGCTTTGTTCACAGTCTTAAATGTGAAAAAAGGTAAACTGGAAAAACTAATATTCTTATCCACATTGGTCCAATATTTCCACCTGTTTAAAGAGGTCACAAAGCACCTAGCGTTTCACTGCAATTATAAGTGCTGTAGTTTTCCGGCCCCTTGCTGCAGGGACTTTGCTGCTTTGCATTACAATGTTGGCGTGATTCATTGTCGCAAAAAATTTTCAGATCTTTGTTTTCACCTAGTCTTATCCCTGCACACACTGAATTTTTGATCTTCACTTTAGGCAGAGGATCAGCCCACAGTACGTTGTAGATTCTTGGAATAGGCCACTTTCTGTTTGGGCAGGAGACAGTTGAACCAACATTCAGGTGGTAAAAAAAATTGAAACGGAGATGGGAGAACCTAGTTCCAATGCCTACAGTAATAAAGGCCAGGTTTCTGGAAACTCTTCAGCCTAAACTGTTGCTTCATCACCCGTTATATAACCAAAAGTTTCTTTTTTTAATATCTCTTTTCAGACAATTAAAAAGATAGCTTTGCCTCACTGGGCTACAAGTCTGAGTCTCTCTCCGGGAGGGCAGCTTATTGCTGTTGGGACCAACGGTAAGAGCGAGTTTTGTTCTGTAATTATATGAACTAGGGGTGCTTACAGGTCGTTTTCCACCCAGATAATACTTCGGCACAATAGTAGTGGTTAGCACTGTTGCTTTACAGCTTCGGGAACCTGGGATTGATTGCTGGCTTGGGTCTCTGTGTGGAGTTTGCACATTCTCCCATGTGTAGGTTTCCTCTGAGTGCCCCGGTTTCCTCCCACAACCCAAAGATGTGCGGTTAGGTTGATTGACCATGCTAAAAAAAATTGCTCCTCAGAGTCTTGAGATGCATAGGTTAGAGGGATTAGCAGGTAAATATGTAGAGATATGTGGGAGTGGGGCATGGGCCTGGGTGGATTCTGGTCGGTGCATACCCAATGGGCTGAATGGCATCCTTCTGCACTACAGGATTTCTGATTTTTATGAAATTAATTTACTAGTGTCACAGTAGGCTTAACACTGCAATGAAGTTACTGTGAAAATCCCCAGTCACCACAATCAGGCACATGTTTGGTACACTGAGGGAGAATTTGGCATGGTCAATTCACCTAATCAGCACGGCTTTTGGGCTGTGGGAGAGATACCATGCAGATACGGGGGGAGCATACAGACTCTGCACAGACAGTGACCCAAGCCAGGAATTGAATCTGGGTCCCTGGAGCTGTGAGGCTGTGCTGCCCTGACTTGCATAAAGCAAGGTAAAGGGGAAAAAAAGCATTCATTAAAGCCCAGCAAAACACTACAGTGGAAAGGGAATTTAAACCATGCTGAGTTACTGAAGAATCCTGTTAATTTACAGCATTTCCTACCAGCTGGATTTAGAATGGCATTGGCAGAGCTAGGTTTGTTTACAGCTGTTGTGCGTGCTTCACGGCATAGAGAGATCAGAATGTAGTCAGGAAGAAAATGTTCTATGTCACAGAATTGTTATAATGCAGAAGGAGGCTGTTTGGCCCATTGCATCTGTGCTGACTCCAAATGAACATAGTGTCTTAATGCCTTTTCACTGTAGTCCATGATGGAATTGATGGAGAATTAAAGCACTGAACACATAACAGCCACCTCCAGTGCTTGGTTCAAAAAGAGTATCAAGATTGAATATTGTTTTGTAGTCTCATTGGTAATATAATGGTCCAGTGTGACATTTTAAAATAGATTTTATTGTTACCTTGTACAAACACATGATTTTTATCATAAATAGAAATATGTAACCTTGATATCTACATGAGATGGCCCTGATGTATGGAGCACTTTTTCATCAGACCAGCCTACAGCTTTCTGTTTATTTGTTTCAGCTGCTTTACTGTCCCAGGAACCAGGTCCAGGCTGCTTTAAATGTCTTTCTACTCTTAGTTCTAAGTATCAATGATATAAATGTCTGTTGTTTTATTGTTAAACCTTAAAGCTGTGGTGCAGAACCTCCTTCTAGAAATCCTGAAATGTTGCAGCACTGGAGGATAGTTAGCCCCATCACACTGGGTGGGATGGAGAGGTGGGGCTGTTTGAGAGGTGGCTGTGAAATGAATCCCCTTTTCACACCTGCGCTTTCCCATGGCCCTACAAGGTTACTGTCCCTTTGAATATTTATTCTGTTACAGCTCACTGCAAACTAGGAGGAAAAGCAGCGCAAGACCAAGGAGCAAACTGTTAGCTATCATAGGGTCTGTGTAAACATGCAGTTTACCAAATTGCTTCGTTGGCATGAATAATAAAATTACTACAACTTGGTATGCACTTGGAGCATATGCTATCTCCAGTAATCTAATTTTTTTTTTAGTTTATCTAGTTCAAAGATGAGGTGGTTTGGCCATGCTAAATTACCACTGAACTTCCTAAGACATGTAAGTTAGGGGAAATTAGTGGGGTAAATATGTGGGGTAAATATATGGGGATAGGACAGGGGAGAGGATTTGGGTAAAATGCTCTGTTGGAGAATTGGTGCAGACTCGATGGGCAAATGGTCTCCTCTTGGACTGTAGGGATGCTATGAACTTCTATCTTATTCCTGTTTCTGGTTTATCGCACCTCTGCAAATGCCCCCGAAAACAAAAGAAGACCTTACAAGGCACATGTAATGCATTTCCATTTCAAATGCTGCAAGTGCCTAGGAATTACAAATTATAGAGTCATAGAGGTTTACAGCATGGAAACAGGCCCTTCAGCCCAACTTGTCCGTGCCGCTCTTTTTAAATCCCTAAACTAATCCCAATCGCCTGCATTTGCCCATCTCCCTCTATACCCATCGTACCCATATAACTATCAAAATGCTTTTTAAAAGACAAACTTGTATCTGCCTCTACTGCGACCTCCTGGTAGCTTGTTCCAGACACTCATCACCCTCTGTGTGAAAAAATTGCCCCTCTGGACACTTTTGTATCTCTCCCCTCTCACCTTAAACCTATGTTTTGGACTTCCCTATCTTTGGGAAAAGATATTGATTAGCTGATGTGTGCCACTCATTATTTTATAGAACTCTGAGATCACCCCAGTTTTTCCAGTCTCTCTCATAATTCAATCCATCAAGTCCTGGCAGTATTCTAGTAAACCTTTTCTGCACTCTTTCTAGTTCAATAATATCCTTTCTATAATAGGGTGACCAGGACTGCACACAGTATTCCAATTGTGGCCTTACCAATGTCTTGTACAAGACGTCCCAATTCCTGTATTCAGTGTTCTGACTGATGAAACCAATCATTGCCAAATACCTTCTTCACCACCATGTCCACCTGTGACTCCACTTTTCAAGGAGCTATGAACATGTATCTCTAGATCTCTTTGCTCTGTAACTCTCCCCAACGGCCTACCATTAACTGAATAAATCATGTTGTGGTTCAATCTACCGAAATGCATCAGCTTGCATTTGTCTGAATTAAACTCCATTTGTCATTCGTCAGCCCACTGGCCCATCTGATCAACATTCTGTTGCAATTGGAGGTAACTTTCTTCACTATCCACTATGCCATCAATCTTAGTTTTTTATTTTGCTCTCAGACTGAGCATAAGACCAATTCTAATGGCCTGTTTCAGTCAGCCAATTCAGCAGAGAACTGGGATTCAGACCTGTTCAGTATAGTGCAGACCTGTCTTTTAATGGGAATGAGGCAATTTAAATTGACATGTATTAAAATTTGTTTAAAAATCTTTTTTTTTCATTTCAGTGTAGAGACGATTGTGATACCAAAAAATGATTGGTTCATTAAATAGAAGTTATTTGAAGACTAAACTTTTCTTTTTTAATACATTTTGTGCTGATGTTGTTTCATGCCCTAGAATTTTAAAGTTATTTTTCATGTTTCTGGTTTTGTTTAGGGAGACTTCTGAAGCTAATACAATACCCATGTGAAAAATGCCAGGACTTCACCGCACATAATGATACCGTTCACTTCAGTCGATTCGCACCATCTGGGAAATTCCTCCTATCTGTCGCATACAATGAGGTGCTAGTCTGGGAGGTCCAGAATGTACAAAATAGCAGTTTCACCCAAGTACAATATCTCTGAGTTCCCGCAGCAAACCTGAGCATGGGTATTAGCTGTATCACTGCTGTTACAAATAGAACCCCTTCATAAAGGTACCTGATATCATAAGTTTCAATAATAAAATCACTTGTAATATAGTTCACTTCTAATGCAGTTTTACAGTATTCAAGATCTGTTAGGAAAGGGCATCTGCTACTACAGAAGAAAATTCTAAATAATGTAAAATATTAGTGTTAAAATCATTCTGAAATGGTGTAGTTGGTGCACTGTTCACATGAAGTTTTTAATAAATGGTTGCGCTGAGATTTTTTAAATTGTTTAGCCAGGTAAAGTTTTATTGTGAGATTCTATTTGTGAAGTAACATTGATCATTTAATACTTTCATTATACAAGTGATTTTTGTACTATCCATGAATAAAACTTTTTACTGATTTACAATATGGGTGTTGATTGGGATTTGTGATTAACAGTTCTGCTTAATTATATTTATTTGCTCATGGCAAAATAACTGCACATGTTCTTTGTGGTTATAGCAAAATGTTGGCCAACTTGTAGGGCATGTCATTTGTGCTGTGTGGTTCATGGGGCAAGTTGTCTTTACTGTGCAGATCACTGGGCTAGAGCAGAAAGATCATATCTCATTTGTGAACCAGAAAATGAACAAATGATAAAAATCACAAGGACCCCTTCATCATGTGAAGATCCCAGTTGATACAACTAGATGGGAAGATTCTAGAATGAAACCCTGGCTCAAAAGACTGGAACTTTTACTTTTTTTTCATCAAATGTGGAGTCACAAGACTGATTTTTTTAAAAAAAAATATTAATTGTGGGACATGGGCATCGCTGGTTGGCCAGAATTTATTGCTCATCCCTTCAATTCTCTCTTGAACTTGAGTGGCTTGTTGAGCCATTTTAGAGGACAGTTAAGAATCAATCACATTTGCTGTGGCTCTGGAGTCACATGTAGGCCAGACCAGATAAGAATGGCAGATTTCCCTAAAGGACATCAGTGAACCAAATGGGTTTTTCTGACAATTGGCAGCAGTAGATTGTTAATACCAGATAGCCTTTTTCCTAGGATGGAGAAAGCTAGCACGAGGGGACATAGCTTTAAATTAAGGGGTGGTGGTTTTAGGACAGATGTCAGAGGTAGGTTCTTTACCCAGAAGGGGGTAAGGGTATGGAATGCCTTGCCTGCGTCAGTTGTAGATGCACCAAATTTGGTGGTGTTTAAGAGGTTAGTAGATAAGTTTATGGATGAAAGGGGAATGGTTTAGGTTAGAGGGTCACTGCTTGTTCCTAATTGGTCGGCGCAACATTGAAGGCCGAAGGGCCTGTTCTGCGCTGTAATGTTCTAAAGTCTAAGGGATGGGGAAGACCAAAAAATTGGCACACAACTAGGGTAACAATCCATTATGATCAGGGAGGTGATGGCCTAGTGTTATTATCACTGGACTAGTACTCCAAAACTCAGCTAATATCCTGGGAACATGAGTTTGAATTTTGCCATGGCAGGTGGTGGAATTTGAATTCAATAACCAATTAAGAATCTACTGATGACCACAAACAATTGTTGATTGTTGAAAAACTCATTTGGCTCGCTAATATCTTTTAGGGAAGGAAATCTCCTGTCCTAACCTAGCTTGGCCTCCATGTAATTCCAGAGCCACTGCAACGTAGTTGACTCTCAACTGTCCTCTGAAATGGCTGAGCCAGATATTCAACTGTACCACCGCTTTCTCAAGGGGAACTAGGGATGGGCAACTAAATGCTGGCCAGGCAGTGACACCCATGTCTCACAAATGAATAAAAAACATTATCAAGTCTCTCTTTATGAAAAGCACTGATCCAAAATCATACATAGCATTTCTTCACCATCAACTATCTCTTTAAACCTCCCTCACTTCCAATAATAAGATACAAGGTCAATCATTTAAGACTGAAATGGGGAGAAATTACTTCAGCCAAAGTATTGTCCATGTTTGGAACTCTGCCCCAATGGTTTGTGGATGCTTCATGGTGGAGATCGACAGATTTTTTCGATTTCTCGAGGAATTAAGGGATAAGGAGAGTGAATGGACCCCCAATCAGCCACAAACATATTGAATGGTGGAGCAGGGTCCAGAGGTTGTTTTGTCCACTTCTGCTTCTACTTCCTGTGTATGAAAAACACACATTGATCTGCATTGTCCTAGTCTTGAGCTGACAAATTTCTTGTTTGTTTCGTAATTGTCTGATGCAAACCTGTCTTGTGCATGGCATTCCTGAAGTCCTGGAAGGTGTGCTCTCAATACAAGGATGTTTGTCACTAATTGGCAGTGCATGGTAATACCATCACTGAATCCTCCACTATCAACATTTTGGGGGTTACCCTTGACCAGAAACTGAACTGAACTTGCTATTATAAATACTATGGTTTCAGAGGCTTGGAATCCTGCAGCAAGCAATTCATCTCCTGACTCCCCACAGCCTCTCCACAATCTACAAGGCAAAAGTCAGGAGTGTGATGGAATATGATGCACTTTGTCTGGATGGGTGTAGCTCCAACACTCAAGAAACTTGACATCCTCAAGGACAAAGCAGCTGCCCCTTCCACAAACATTCAATCCCTCCACCACTGATGCTCAGTTGCAGCAGTATATTTACAAGATGCACTGCAGGAACTCAATAACTGCGTTCGGCAACACCTAACAAACCCACAATTGCTATTGCCTAGAAGGACAAGGGCAGTAGAGACATGGGAACACCATCCTCCAAGCAAGTTCCCCTCCAAGCCACTCACCATCCTAACTTGGAAATATATCGCCGTTCCTACACTGGATCAAAATTCTGGAACGGTGTACCTACACCACAGGAACTGCAGCAGTTCAAGGCAGCTAATCACCTTCTTAAAAAGGAAATTAGGAGAGCCAGAAGGGGTCATGAGAAGGCCTTGGCAGGTAAGATTAAGGAGAATCCCAAGGCCTTCTACAAATATTGAAATGTAAAAGGATGAGAAGAGAAGGGATAGGGCCTATAAAAGGTGAAGGGGGAAAAGTCTGTGTGAATCCGGAAGAAATGGCAGAGGTGCTTAACGAGTACTTTGCCTCGGTATTCACGGTGGAAAGTGAACTGGGAGATTGCACTGCAGGTTTGCGGCATACGGAAAAGATTGAGTATGTGGATGTTAGGAAGGAGGATGTGTTAGACCTGTTAAATTCTATCAAGATAGACAAGTCACCGGGACCGGATGGGATGAACCCCAGGTTATTGTGGGAGGTGAGGGAAGTGGTTGCAGAGCCCCTGACGATGATCTTTGCGTCGTCCATGGAAACGGGAGAGGTTCCGGAGGATTGTGGATGCGGTTCCTATCTTTAAGAAAGGGAACAGGGATAGTCCAGGAAATTTCCGACCGGTGAGTTTGACTTCAGTGGTTGGTAAGTTGATGGAGAGGCTTCTGAGGGATAAGATATATGAACGTTTGGAGAAGTTTGGACTGATTAGAAATAGTCAGCATGGTTTTGTCAAGGGAAGGTCATGCCTTACGAGCCTTGTTGAGTTCTTCGAAAATGTGACTGAACACATTGACGAAGGAAGGGCAGTGGACGTAGTGTACATGGACTTCAGCAAGGCGTTTGATAAGGTCCCACATGCAAGGCTTCTGGAGAAGGTGAGAGAGCATGGGAACATGGCCTCGTGGATCCAGAACTGGCTTGCCGGCAGAAGGCAGAGAGTGGTTGTGGATGGGTCTTGTTCTGCATGGAGGTCGGTAACCAGTGGAATGCCCCAGGAATCTGTTCTGGGACCCCTGCTGTTTGTCATTTTCATAAATGACCTGGATGAGGAAGTGGAAGGATGGGTTAGCAAGTTCGCCGACGATACAAAGATTGGTGGTGTTGTGGATGGTCTAGAGGGATGCCAAAAGTTGCAGCGGGACATAGACAGGATGCAAGACTGGGCGGAGAAGTGGCAGATGGACTTCAACGCAGATAATTGTGTAGTGGTCCATTTTGGCAGGAATAATGGGATGAAGGAGTACAATATAAGGGGTAGGAGTCTTAGCTGTGTTGTAGAGCAGAAGGATCTCGGGGTCCAGGTCCATAGGACTCTTAAATCAGCCTCGCAGGTGGAGGAAGTGGTCAAGAAGGCGTCCGGTGTACTGGCCTTCATTAATTGAGGAATAGAGTTTAGGAGTCAGGAGGTAATGATGCAGCTCTATAAGACTCTTGTCAGACCCCAGTTGGAGTATTGTGCGCAGTCGGGTCGCCTCACTATAAGAAGGATGTAGACGCTATTGAGAGGGTTCGGAGGAGATTTACAAGGATGCTGCCTGGATTGGGAGGCAGGCCTTATGAAGATAGGTTGAGGGAGCTGGGACTCTTCTCACTGGAGAGACATAGGTTGAGAGGCGACCGGATAGAGGTTTATAAAATGTTGAGAGGAATAGATAGGGTGGACTCTCAGAGACTATTTCCCCGAGCGGAAATGGTCACTACGAGAGGACACAGATTTACGGTGCAGGGAAGCAAATAGAGAGGAGATGTCAGGGGTAGGTTTTTCACTCAGAGGGTGGTGAGTGAATGGAACCGACTGCCGTCGGAGGTTGTTGAGGCAAACTCACTGGGGTCTTTTAAGAGACTTCTGGGTGAGTATATGGAAAAGAATAGGATAGGGGGTTATAGATAGGTCTGTGGATTGGTAGATGTGATCGGCGCAACTCGTGGGCTGAAGGGCCTGTTTGTGCTGTATTGTTCTATGTTCTTCTTGTGGCCAGTTAGGGATGGGTAATAAATGCTGGTCTGGCCAGCGACGCCCACATCCTGTGAATTTATAAAAATTTAATCTAGATTACCTTTCCTGTTCAACATAGAATAAAGGTCGCCAAATTTAAACACAATTATGCAAGGATACAAGTACAAATACAAGCGTGGAGCCGAATTCTGGGAAGTCCATTGATAGAGAACTGTCAGAGAGTAACGCGGACTCCTGTCTAAACGGATGGTGAAGTATCAAATATCCATCTCTCGGGAAACTCAAAGAGGAGAAAGCATCTTTTAACAGAATGGCTACATCAAACAGTTCAGATACTTCGTACAGCAACACCTCAGCTCCAGGTAAGAAGCTTTTATTTTTAAATTTAACATTCCTTCCATGAAATAATGAGACATAATTCTGAGTCTTTTGTCTGAGTGTCAGGCGCTACGTCTCAATGCATACTGATTTCTATCTGGAGTAGTTTGAAAAGCATTCAGTGCTTTGAATCCCTGGAGTAATCCTGGCTCTTTTCGAGAAAATTGTTTCGTGCGTTTTTTTAGGAATACTTTTTCCTAATTGTTAAATTTTTAAATGACAGATCTGACCTTTGGGTTTGGGATAACTGGAGTTAGGAGAATACTGAATAAAGCAGACTAACTTGTTAATGTCACTAAGCACCATGAATTGATGATATCCCATTCCCTGATTGAAATATTGTGTCAAACTCTGGATTGTAACAGATTTGTATTTTATTTCAGATGAGACCAATCTCCTCCTTTATTCCAGCATCATCATGCCACCGATTTTCGCTATAATCGGGGTGTCTGGGATAATTGGGAACGGAATTGTTATTTACTCTGCTGTTAAAAGGTTTAAGCTGAAATCCACCAGCAGCCGGGTTTCAGATATTTTTTTCATCAGCTTGTCGGTGGTCGACCTGCTCTTCATTTTGGGGATGCCCTTCCTCACCCCACAGTTGCTGGGGGACAGGGGCTGGTGCTTTGGGGAGTTTATGTGTGTCATCATGTCAGCCCTAGACTGTAATGCTCAGTTTGCCAGTGCCTACATCCTCGCCGCAATGACTATTGACCACTACTTGGCCATCGTCCACCCCCTGGCATCGACTCGATTCCGGAGACCTGGCATTGCCCTGCTGACCGTCTGTCTCCTTTGGGTGCTGTCCTTACTGAGCGGCACCCCTGTCTGGATGTACACCAGACTCATCCGGCAATCGGGGGGCATATCAGGCTGTGACATCCAACTCCCCCATCCAAAGACTGATATCTACTGGTTCATCCTCTACCAGTTTCTGCTGGCATTTGCCCTGCCCTTTGCTATCATCGCAATAGCCTACAGGAGAATCCTGTTCAAGATGAACTCTCCAGGGACTCTCATCTCCCACACGACAGCCAGGCTGCGGAGCAGGAGAGTGGCTCGAATCGCCATCGTCATCTGCCTGGCTTTCTTCATCTGCTGGGCTCCCTTTTACCTGCTGCGGTTGACATTCCTCGTTCAGGATCAGCTCTCTATGCCCTTCCATTACGCCTACATCGCGGCCGTGGGCATGGGCTATGCCAGCAGCTGCCTCAATCCTTTCATCTACATCATACTCTGTGACAACTTTAGGAAGAGTTTTGTCATCTCGGTGCGGCCGCACGCCGGACCCACAGGTGTTAACACGGCGGTGGCTTGGGTGGGGAAGGAGACAGCGTGCCACTAAGATCAGCACCATGGACAGCGGCACTGCAGCCTTAGGTCTCTCTACTGAATTAATCCTCCCAATCCCACTGCTACATTCTGGCTCTCTCCGGAGGTGGACTCTGGACGATGAGGTGAAGTGGGCGAAAGCGCAAATTGTTTTACATTTCCAAATTTGTATTCGCTTGAATCCAATTGAATTAACAATTGTTGATGGGGAGACTTCGCTGGTAACTGTTACGTATTACTGCTCACAACCCTTCCTATTCCTGCCACATTTAACTCATTTTTTTTTATTGAATTCCTCCTTACAAATACATTCTGTTGTGTTTCACTTGCTGCTACCTTTGTAGGGCCATAGCATGTGGGAGATCGTGGTCCAATGATAATATCACTAATTTATAATCCAATGGCCTTAGAGACAAGGGTTCAAATCCCACCATGGCAGCTGATGGAATTTAATTCAATCAGTAAATGCTGGAATTGAAAGGTACTGTTAGTAATGGTGACCAGGAAACTATCATCTATGATCATTAGAAACCACATCTGCATCACTAATGTTCTGTTAAGGAAGGAAATCTGCCATCTCTCGCTAGTCTGACCTACATGTGACTCCAGATCCATAGTGAACTCTTAACTGTCCACTGAAATGTGACAGTTCAAGGGGCAGTTAGGGATTGGTAAGGCCAGCATCAAAATGAGGGAAATCCTCAGAAAATAAAGGACACCCAAATTAACTATTTCAAATCAACACCAACAAAGTTCAATCACTGGCTAAGGTGGACTTCGGGCCTGCCCATCTGGTAAGATCAAATCAGAAGACCTCGTTCTGCGATCCTTGAATAACAAAGGATGCTTCTTGGGAGAGAGAAAATTGGACCTCATGTCCTTTCCCAGATTCATTTATACAGGGGGAATCTTATATCATATCAACCAGTGAGAAATATGATGGAGCCTTATTCCCCTGCAGCTATAGAATGTGCAAATGATCTCACAATGTAAACTGCAGCAGTTTACTGCAAAAAGTAATACTTAACTATGGGGATAGGTTAGCTCAGTTGGCTATTCACCTGGTTACTGATACGGAGTGACACCAACAGCACAAGTTCAATTCCTGTACCGGCTGAGGTTATTCATCCCTGCTTTCTCAATCTTGCCTGAAGTGTGGTGGTCCTCAGGTTAAATCACTGCTAGCCAGCCCCCTTCATCAAAGGTCTGTGGTCATCTGGAACTATGGCAACTTTACCTTCATGTTTTGTGAAGTGTAAAAAAATCGACGAGTTACAGACTTCTAGGAAAGATTAGCAGAGTAAAATGAGAGGAGGAGAAGTCAAAGGCTGCTTCAATTCCAACCGGTGAGATTAATTCTAATGTATTTGTTTGTTGTAGATTTATTTATTTTTATCATTCCCAGTCGCATGCATGAAGCTGACGATATACTTTCGGGGTAAATCAAATTCTGTTCAATATCAAATCCAATGTGCTAGTAAATTGATTTAAAATGTTAATTCCATCACAATGATTAGACTCACTTTGGCCAAACTGAAACCTAAAATCATTCAGTATTGGTATTTTACTTTCGGGTACCAATAAGAATGCTGTTTTGTAAATATTAGGTGTTACACATACACTGTATATTTGCAACTTTTTTATGCTATTAAGCATTTTGAATATGATAGTTTATTCTATTCTCAGTCTTTGGAATTGCATATTAAAAATGTACAGCAGCAAATGGTTGAGTCTTAATTTTGGAAGCTGAAGCACTTTGTATTAGTGGAAATTTGCCTGATTCCTACTCATTTTATGCATCTTTGTAAACAAAGTAAGAGGTCTCACAACACCAGGTTAAAGTCTAACAGGTTTATTTGGAATCACGAGCTTTCGGACAGCTGTTCCTTCAACAGGTGAGTGGAGAGATAGATTTCACAAATGTGACATATATAGACAGACACTGTTGCAAGAAAATTGCAGCAACTGTATTGGCACTTTACTTTTTCAGTCCCACTAAAAATACTGTTTTATATATATCAGATCCCATACAATGGATACTTGCAACTTTTCTGTATTAAGTATTTTGAATATGACAGTTTAAAACTATTCAATTCTCAGTCTTCCAACCATTATCTTTGTCTATTTATGCTGCGTTTGTGAAACCTACTTCTCTGTTCACCTGATGAAGGGGCAGTGCTCTGAAAGCTCATGATTGCAAAAAAGAACTGTGGGACTTTAACCTGATGTTATGAGACTCCTTACCATGACTACCCCAATCCAACAACAGCATCTCCATATCATTTATAAACAAGCATGACAAATAATATAAATTAATATTTCATTTTTAAAAATGGCAGGGCCATGGGGAAAAGGACGAGAAGGGTTGCTTTTGCAGAATGTCATTACAGACATAACACACTGAATAATCTCCCCCCCTCTCAATATTGTGTGTAATTTCTCTGATTCTTTATGATAACCAAGTGTTGATGCATCTTCAATTACTGATTAATAAAATGTCATGGTAAATAAGTATAATGTGGTGACTACGGGCTAGTTATTCATTTCCTAGCAATTTAGTTAGTGAGCTATATTATTAAAATTTATGCTGTAACTTTCTTCCTTAAGGAATAAAATGAGATAGTAATTACAACTTTGCGGGTAGTGACGGCAAGGTGACACAGTGGTTACAGCTTCGGGGTTCCGGGTTCAATTCCAGTCACTCTATGTGCAGTTTGCACATTCTTTCCATGTCTGTGTGGGATTCCCTCTGGGTGCTCCAGTTCCCTCCCACAATCCAAAGATGTATGGGTTAGGTGGATTGACTATATTAAATTGCCCCATAGTGTCAGGGGGAACTAGTTAGGGTAAATAGACGGGCATTTGAGGATCTAGGTTGGATTGAGGGCAGCACAGATTCAGTAGGCCAAACAGCCTCTTTCTGCATTGTAGGGATTCTATGAAACAGTTCTCCCTGGTACAAGACTACAGGTCCAATTAGATCTGGAAATAAGGATTATTTGGCACAATGTTTGTGTTTATTATGCTGCAAATGTATCTCCTCTAAGATCTTTGCTTTAGATGCCTTTTTTTGGCTTAAAATAATGGGATCTGGATGAAAGACACTGCCATTTTGTGCTCATTTTGACTGCAATAATTACTGAGAATTTTGAGGGGGACGGTGTTCACTATCTCATAAAGAATAATTTCTGAGCTCCCCGCATCAAATTTGTGAGGAGGAAGTGAGATCTTAAAGATACGCTGGGGAAATCCCTCTTCAAACTTCACAATTGCCCAGAAGCGAAACTTCTTCTGGGCAATAATACTAGGGACCATCTGAAACTATAACTTAAAATTGCAAACTTGGGACGGTTCCTCTAGGATTACATCGAAAGTCACTCTAAAATAGTTAGAAGTAAAACCTCTTCGAAGCTCCGGCTAACTAATGTAAAAACCCAGCCCAACTGCCCTCCCTCCCCTCCCCCCACCCCCACGGTTCACCTCTCAGACCCCTGACCCCACCCCTCATAGCGCACCCGCACAACCTGACTTTGCCATTGGATTCTCATCCAGACAACATTCCACACATCCTTCCCTCCAGACTCTCACACCCCAACTCAGTAGGATCACGACCTGACCTCCTCCCCTCCATACCAGCGTGACCTGACCCATTTCCACCCCACCTACAGGCCCGACTTGACTGGACCCCACCTCCAACAACACATTCACCTTAAGGTCTCATCCGTCCTACTCCCCCAGTGTCTAATCCCACCCTGATATTCAAACCCAATCTTCATGCTCCCCCCACCCCAATCCCATCCAGTTGCTTTCTGGCCTGTCAATTTCTATGAAACCTTTAAGCTTACCTACTGCCCTAAAACAGGGCATGTGCTCCTTCAGTCCTCCAGGATCGCCTCACTGGGAAACTGCTACGCTGCCTGGATTTCGCCCAACAATAGAAACTCAAAAAAGGGACAGAAGTAATTGAGTAGATAATTGGACACAGAATGGTAATCTGATGTTGTTTGCCACTTCAAAGAGGTTACGGCTCAAATGGTGTTGGAGAGTTTTGAAATAGCAATATGTACATATTGTTCACTTAAAGCTACCATACTGAATTGCACCAGCAGAGCAAGTCTGTGAACTGTAGCAGAGAGTCTGAGCCTAAACGAACCATGATGCATTTTTGACGCTGGGCTGTCACTAATTATTCCCAATTCCAAGGACCTCGCACAAACCTAGCTCTACAAAATGATACCACATTATTCCTCTTCTATTCTATGCTGCTTGCTAGGCCGTGTATGAATAGCTCATGCTGCACTGGAACAGGCACTCATTCTTCTGACTGAGAATGGAACGAGTTCTCAGCTCTTCAGGGGCATCTGACTGGAAGGGGTTTCACTGTCAAAGGCAAAGATGGCTTCACACTTGTGTATCTGGACCTCCCAGTGCTCCATTACCATGGAACAGTTTTATATATAAATACATGCGTTTCAACAAGTTATACAGAGCAATAAAAAACATGCAAAAACTGAAAATAGCCAGTTTATTGTTTGGATTTTGACCTCTACCAAGAAATGATATTACAAATGTTGGAAAATTGAACATGGTTCTCTTTATATTTACTAATAAGAGGTATTAGTTGCAACAGGACTTGCTTGTATGCAGTTGCCTGCATTCACATCACTTCCTCAATCCCCCTAACTTTAGAATTCTCATGTTATTGCATACAGCAGTTTTTGAAAAATTGCTTACATCCAGACAGTGGAAACTCTCTCCCTCCAATTCTTAATTTTTAAACTACAATCTAACTTGTTAATATTTACTTAACAATTGTATTTTTAACAAGTCTATTGCTACAAAAGGTACAAAGAAAGTTATTGTGGATCAAGTGCATTAATATTGCTTTGTGCATCTGTTCTATTAGTAACAGATTGAAAATGTTATTATCACACAGCAGTTAGAACCCACGGGTATGACCTTAATCAGTGCTGGTGCAGATACAACACATGGCGTACTGTGCCCAAGAACTACATTTTCACATTAAGTTGTAATATTAAAACATAAGGTTAAAGTTTAAAGTGTACAAAGGTTCCCATTCATAATGGCAATAAACAAATTGTTGAACAAATTGTGAAGACTTGTACCCGCCATTAACAAAGATGCAATAGTATTCAAAGGTAAAGTAAAGCATTTCTCACGGAAGCTAAATAAGTAAAAATAACTTTTACATAAATGCAGTTTACTACAGAGATTCTAGGGTTATTTTGCAATCTATTCCTTCTTGAGGGTGGATTTGGATTCAGGATCATCTGGATGTGAAATCGCTGAGTAGTCAGCAGTTTCTTCTTCCTTACTTGGAGTGCGAGGGAGAAGGTTAAAACGTTAATAATAATATGCACTGTATCATCCAAATACATTTGCTGTGTTACTCTGTGCTAACTAAGATTACAACTGAGGGAGGGCAGCACTGTTACCTCACTGTGCCATAGATCCGGGTGCAATTAACAAAGAATAACACAGCACAGGAAACAGTCCTTCGACCCAACGAGCCTGCGCTGCCGTTTTAACATTGTGAGTGCCCTCCTCTACCTATGACCTTTGTCTACACCTACTGGAGAAGATTGAGGGAAGACTAATTTAGGGACAATTTGTTACACCAATTCTGGCCTTGGGTCACTGTCTATGTGGTGTTAGCACGTTCTCCCCATGTCTGCGTGGGTTTCCTCCAGGTGCTCCTGCTTTCCTCCCACAGTTCGAAAGACATACTGGTTAGATGCATTGGCTGTGCTAAATTCTTTCTCAGTGTATTTGAACAGGCCCTAAAGTGTGGTGACCAGGGGAATTTCATAGTAACTTCATTGCAGTGTTAATGTAAGCCTACTTGTGACACTAATAAATAAACTTTTAAAACTTTTCACTTTAAGAATTCAGTGCTTTAAACAATGCACAATGAGGGAGAATTTACTATGGCCAATTCATCTAACCAGCATGTCTTTCACAATGGAAGGAAACCAGAGCACCCGGAGAAAACCCACACAAACAAGGGGAGAATGTGCAGACTCTACACAGGCAGTGACCCAAGCTGGGAATCGAACCCAGGCTCCTGGCGCTGTGAGGCAGCAGTGCTAATACTTGCTTTGGTAAGTGCATTGTTAAGTTAATACAGTAAATTCTCTACTAGAAATTAAATAGAATTTAAAGTATTAGTGAAATGTCCTTACCTTGAATGATGATAATAATTCATCGTCGTGGAAAAGGTAAAAATGCAGATTGCCAGGAAAGAAGTGATGACCAATGAAATGAGAACCAGCCCACACAGAAAACAAAGAAGGACAACTCCTCCTATTGACAACATCAGGCCTGGAGGACAAAGAGCTAAATTATACAGGGTGCTGAATATTTAATAATGATAACTGATAAATGTGGGAGACTTGAGAACTAAACTTTTGTTATTTTTTCACTTCTTGCAGGTATTATGGACTCTCAATCTGGATTTCATTTTTGATCAAATGTTTATCTTCATCACGTCAAGGAAATGTACTTTTACTTTAAATACAAAGCAGTAATTACAGTACAAAATCAGAAAGTGCTGGAAAAACTAACAGGTCTGACAGCTTCTGTGGAGACAGAATAGATCCATGAGGTTGATCTAGAAACATTGGCTCTATTTCTCTCTCAACAGATGCTGTCAGATCTGCTGAGTTTTCCAGCATTTTCTGTTGTTTCAGATTCCAATATTCACAGTATTTTGCCCCTATCTCAGTAATAACAGAGAATAAAAATAATTTACAGTTATTTACAATAGGATGCTGCTCTGATACTTTTGTGAACAGAATATGAATGTATACAGAGGAGCCTGCAAATGGAGAACAACAAGCCAGGTGGTCAGTAGTACTAGAGGGGAATGCAAGCGGAGAACTCTGGGATAGGCAGTCAGCAGCTGCTAGAGTGTGAGCGGAGGTCCCTGGAACAGGCTGTCAGCAGCAGCTACAGGTGAGTGTGAGCAGAGGTCTCTGTGACAGGCGGTCAGCAGCACCTAGAACCTAACATCACAAGAGAAACACAAAGTTTATTGGTTTTTGAGAAACTGCCATCAGGGAGAGTTATCATGAGCCGAGATGTAGAAAAACACATTTGTTTTTGAAAGAAGGAGCTTCCTGCATTTAAATAAGAAACACAAGCAATCGGGAAATAAACCCGAGGCAGGTAAAATATAATTACATATACAAAACAAAGTAAAATAAAGTTAATGTAAGGGAAGCAACTTAAAGTCATGGCAGGATAGCTCTGTCACATGGAGTGTGTGTCCTGTAGTATGTGGGAAGTCATGGATGGTCACGGTCTCCTAGACGACCACATATGCAGAAAGTGTCACCAGCTGTAGAACCTAGAGCTCCAAATTTCGGAGCTTGAATAGAAGGTTGGATCACTATGGAGCATCGTGAAGCTGACAGCTACTTGGATAACACGTTCAGAGAAGTGATCACATCATAGTTCAGGAGCCTGGAGGCTGAAAGGGAATGGGTGACCACTAGGCAGTTCAACAAAACTAGGTAGGTAGTGCAGGAGCCCCCTGGAGACCCACTCACCAGTTTTTCTTTTGGATATTTGTGAGGAAATTGGTTCTTCAGGGTACTGACATCAGAAAGGGCTCTGCTGTACAAGAGAGAAATAATAGGGGAAGGGCAGTAATGACAGGGGATTTGTTAGTTATGGGAACAGATAGGCATTTCTGTGGCCACAAACATGACTCCAGGATGGTATGTTGGCTCCTTAGTACTGGGGTCATAATGTCATTAGACTGTCAAGAAACTTAGCTAATGTTCTGAGACCCAGGTTCAAATCCCGCCATGGCAGAGAGTGAAATTTGAATTCAATAAAAAATATCTGGAATTAAGCATCTACTGATGATCATGAAACCATTGTCGATTGTCACAAAAACCCATCTGGTTTACTAATGTTCTTTAGGGAAGGAAATATGCCTTCCTTACTTGGTTTGGCCTACATGTGACTCCAAAGCCACAGCATTGTGGTTGACTCTGAATTGCCCTTGGGCAACTGGGAATAGGCAATAATGCTGGCCAGCATGTGATACCCATGTCCCATGAATGAATAAAAAACTTCCTATGCCAGCCACCCTATGGCATATTTACAGAAGAATTAGGTGAGATTGTGGTGCAATGGTAATGTCACTGGATCAGTAATCCAGAGGCCCAGGCTCTGGGGACACGGGTTCAAACCCCACCATGACAACTGGAGAAGTTTAATAATTCAATTAATAAAATCTATAATATTAAAGCTAGCCTCAGTATTACTGTCCACAAAACTATCAATTGTCACGAAACCCCAGCTGGTCTGGTTCACTAATGTCCTTTAGGGAGGAATCTGCTGTCCTTACTTGGTTCGGCCTACATGTGACACTAGATCCAAGTCAATTCTTAACTGCCCTCTGAAATGGTCAAGCGAGCAACTGTCACAGTTCAAGTGCAATAAATGGATAACATATAACAAATGCTGGACTATTCGGTGATAATCACATTCCATGAAAGAAAAAACAATCATGAAAATAGATGGAGCTTAAGAAAGTTGTCTGGTTTCCCACTATCTATGTGTTTCTGGGAGAATGAATGTTCTGCAGCAGACTGTGAGCAGACTCTAGGCAGCTGGGGAGCATACAAGTCTGGGGGGGCACAGGAAGTGGTGGGAGGCCGCTGGGAGAGGTTTAGAGCTCAGGAGAATCACTGGGGGGCATTTATAGCTCAGTACAAGCAGGAGACTGGAGTTTGGAGAAACTTGGAGTAGTGCCAGTTAGTGAAGCTTGCCATCTGCGAAAGGGCTGGAATTGAGCCAGTAATTGGAGGTAGGGGTGCAGCTTTGTGAATCCTATGGAATGCAGTCTCAGGACATGAGATTGAGTCATCGGGAGGTGAGCAGTCATTGAGGCAACCCAGATTGAAGAGAGGACTCGGAGACAAAATCTTCAGAAGTTAAGTGTTGCAATCCTTCATGAGAGAGTTTGATAGTGGAACTTCCTATGCCAGCCACCCTATGGCATATTTACAGAAGAATTAGGTGAGATTGTGGTGCAATGGTAATGTCACTGGATCAGTAATCCAGAGGCCCAGGCTCTGGGGACACGGGTTCAAACCCCACCATGACAACTGGAGAAGTTTAATAATTCAATTAATAAAATCTATAATATTAAAGATATTATGGAATCAGAGTGAGTGAAGGGCTGACAACAGAAATCTCCATTGACCTCGGGCAGGAATTTCTGGTCTTGCTCAAGCAAAGTCGTATAATTCTGCCCAGAGATTTTTAACAAGACTTTTTGAGATTGACAAGATTAAGTATAACACTGATTGTTGACGTTTGGGCACGTTGGTGAAAAATCTTGAATCTGTGTTGGTCACGCCTGCCCTTTAATGTGCAGCGTGGTGTACGCAATCACAGTTTACTTGTTATTTCATATTTATATTCTAATAGTCAGAATTAACATGTGATAAGTTAGATATTGTAGATTTTATTACAAATCGATAGTGGTCCCTCACTGGATTGTAACATATTCATGAAACTTTCAGTACCTTCCATCACAATGAAACCAACGCAGGCCAAAAGGGATGTAACCACTGCAAAGATCAGGAACAAACCAACTGGCACGGCGGACATTATGGTAAAAACTAATAGTAATAAGGCAAGGAAAGGGTGGTCATCCAGGTACTGGCCCACAGAGGAGTTCATGAAAGCTGCAACCTACAAAACAAACATGGGAGAAAATTCACCCTTTGTACAACTGAGATGGTATAATTTCAATTTAGCAAAATAAAACAATTGCGTGATTGGATTTCAACTTAATTTTGACTTTCTATGAAAAGGCTTAGGATTAATTCATTTTCTTGTACTTGTTAATAATAATCATAATGCATTTTCAAAAGTTATACATAAAGTACATAAGAAATACCAAATTGCAGTCAAAAAGACAGAATAATAAGAACATAAGAAATAGGAGCAGGAGTAGGCCATCTAGCTCTTCGAGTCTGCCCGCCATTCAATAAGATTACGGCTGATCTGATAATCATGCAGTTCCACTTACCCGCCTGCTCCCTATAACCTTTAATTCCCTTATTGATCAGAAATCTGTGATTTAAATAGATTGGGTGGATTCTTGGAGGTTATTTCCCAGGGCTGAAATGGTCGCTACGAGAGGACACAGGTTTAAGGTGCTGGGCAGCAAGTACAGAGGAGATGTTAGAGGTAAGTTTTTCACTCAGAGAGTGGTGAGTGAATGGAATCAGCCATCGATGGTGGTAGAAGTGAACTCGCTGGGCTAGTAGGGATGGGTATGATTGGCGCAACTTGTGGGCCGAAGGGCCTGTTTTGTGCTGTGGTGTTCTAAGTTCTAAACATATTTAACGGGTAGCCTCCACTGCTTTAATGGGCAGAGAATTTCAAAGATTCACTACTCTCTAGGAGAAGAAGTTCCTCCTCAGCTCTGTTCTAAATTGACTCCCCCCTTATTTTGAGACTGTGCTTCCCTGAATATCAATAACTATCACAGAGATAGGTTAGACTGCTTGGATCTGGAACAGACAAAGAATGGAAGACCAAAGATCTTGAAGTTTGCTGATAAGGAATATTGTTGGAATTTATATTTTCCATTCACAAAGGTATCCTTCGACTATTATCCTGTTTTCTGTCACTGAGCCTATTTTGGATTCAATCTACCATATTATAAACTTGACTGATTACTCTAAATTTGGTGTTAAGTGTAGCTACATTTCCATGTTTTTTTAATCCCCCTTCCTATTCTGTGTGAAAACTCTATATCCAGGGATGTTCAGATGCCACATTTGCCCCTCCTTAAGACAAGTTTCTGTAATACCTATGACATTATGCTGCCATGCTTCTCTGTGCCCTCAGCTCATTGGCTTTATTTAATATAATTGCATTTACATATATATCTTTTAACACTATCAAATTTATGCGGTTACACTTTATAATCTTCGATATGTTATCTTCGATATGTTATCGATATATACACTTCGATATGTTAAGAATAGAAGATTGGTTAGGGCAAGATTAGGGCCAGTCATAGACAGCAGTGGGAAGTTGTGCGTGGAGCCTGAAGAGATTGGTGAGGCACTGAATAAATATTTCTCTTCGGTATTCACGCAGAGTGCTGGAAATGTAGCTATGGAGAGCACTGAGGTACAGGGTTGCAAATTGGGAAGTATTGTAGTAGATAGGGAGGATGTGTTAGAAATTCTCGAGGGTTTGAAGTTGGATAAGTCCCCTGGGCCGGACGGGATTTACCCTAGGATTCTCTGGGAGGCAAGAGAGGAGATTGCAGAGCCTCTGGCTCTGATCTTCAGGTCCTCGTTGGTTACGGGTGTGGTTCCGGAGGACTGGAGGATGGCGAATGTGGTCCCATTGTTTAAGAAGGGGAAGAGAGACCTTCCTGGGAATTATAGGCCAGTGAGTCTTACTTCTGTGGTGGGCAAGGTATTGGAGAGAATTATTAGGGATAGGATTTATAGTTATTTAGAGAGAAATGAATTGATTGGGGATAGTCAGCATGGTTTCGTGAAGCGTAGGTCATGCCTTACTAACCTCATTGAGTTTTTTGAGAAAGTGACCAGAGAGGTGGATGGGGGTAAGGCGGTTGATGTAGTATATATGGACTTTAGTAAGGCTTTTGATAAGGTGGCCCATGGAAGACTTCTACAGAAAATGCAGATGTGTGGAATAGAGGGTGATTTAGCTAATTGGATTAGAAATTGGCTGGCAGATAGAAGACAGAGGGTGGTGGTTGATGGGAGATTTTCATCGTGGAGTTCAGTGACGAGTGGTGTGCCTCAGGGGTCTGTTTTGGGGCCCCTGCTGTTTGTAATTTTTATAAATGATCTGGATGAGGGTATTGAGGGATGGATCAGTAAATTTGCAGATGATACTAAAGTTGTTGGAGTGGTAGATAGTGAAGAGGGGTGTTTTAGTTTACAGAGTGACTTGGACAAGTTGCAGAGCTGGGCCGAGAGGTGGCAAATGGAGTTTAGTGTGGATAAGTGTGAGGTAATGCACTTTGGCAGGAACAATAAATGTGTAGAGTATAGGGCTAATGGTAGGGCTCTTAATAGTGTTGAGGAACAGAAGGATCTTGGTGTATGTGTCATAGATCCCTGAAAGTAGGCAGTCAAGTGGATAAAGTTGTTAAGAAGGCTTATGGAGTCTTAGCTTTTATTGGTAGGGGGATTGAATTTAGGAGCCGCAGTATCATGTTGCAACTGTAACAAAACTCTAGTGCGGCCGCAATTGGAGTATTGTGTTCAGTTCTGGTCGCCACATATAAGAAAGATGTGGAGGCATTGGAGAGGGTACAGAGGAGGTTTACCAGGATGTTGCCTGGTATGGAGGGCGGTCCTATGAAGAGAGGTTGAAGGATTTGAGGTTGTTTTCGTTAGAAAGGAGGCGGCTAAGAGGGGATCTTATTGAAGCATATAAGATGATTAGAGGTTTAGATAGGGTGGACAGTGTTAGCCTTTTTCCTAGGATGGAGAAACTAGCACGAGGGGACACAGCTTTAAATTAAGGGGTATGAGTTATAGGACGGATATCAGAGGTAGGTTCTTTACTCAAAGTGATTAGGGAGTGGAATGCCCTGCCTGCAGCTGTTGTAGATGCGCCAAGTTTGGTGGCGTTTAAGAGGTTAATTGATAATATATGGAAGGGAAGGGAATGGTTTAGTTAGGACGGTCATTGCTTTTTATTTTGGTCGGCACAACATCGAAGGCCGAAGGGCCTGTTCTGTGCTGTATTGTTCTATGTTCTATGTTCTATAACCTGTGCTGTTTCTGCCTTTCAGAGCCACTTACTAATTCTTCATCTCTCGTTTCCTGTTCTGAAGTTGTACTCATCATAAATAAAGATGTTGAATATACTGATTCAATAAACATGTAGAGAAAATCAGTCACGATCAGAGGATGTGGATTTGCCAGCATTGGACTGGGGTAAGCACAGTAAGTAGTCCCACACCAGATTAAACTCTAACAGGTTTATTTGGTAGCACGAGATTTCGGAGTGCTGCTCCTTCATCAAGTGCGTGCAGGATTTGTTTCACAAACAGGGCATATATAGACGCAAACTCAATTATAACACAATGGCTGAATGCGAGTCTTAACAGCTAATCAAGTCTTTACAGGTGCAGACAATGCAAGTGGAGAGAGGTTAAGCACAGGTTAAAGAGGTTGCCTAATAAGTAATGTTTAGCCTATGGTGATTATGTATGGGTTACAGTAAAAGTCTTAAAATCCCATGTGATCCTTAGAGTCACTCAAAGGAAACTTGTATCTTTTAAAAGTATTGACCTCCATGGGATCACAACAATAGCATTAGGCTCTTAATACTTATACATGTTGTCTGAATCACGCTTAGTTCCTGCTCTTAAGTTTGGAAGTTATAAAGATATATATGGAGAGCATTGTACCTTTGAGTTGCTATGGATTGCATGCATCATTGCATTGAATCGATTCTGTAGGTCTTGCATTTCTCGTGATAGTGGTAGCCTTTCCGAATTTGACATTTTGCTCTGTAGTTATTTCCAAGCAGTATGAACCTGTACAGAAAGAAGAAAGGAGTTTTTTTAAAAGCAACGCATAGAACTCATTTGTTGAACACAATAAAATGCTTTGGGATTATAGGTGGCTTGAAATGCGCAGCTATGGTTTCTGCTTATTTTAGTACCAGAGCAAACACGCAAATAACTCACACCATCTAACATTCTGAACTACTATTAATTAGGAATTTCGTGTAATTATATTTCTCTATTGCCTGATTACAATAAAATGGTGAAGTAAAAAGTTATTTCAAAATATAGGCATGTCCATCAGATCAGGCACACTTCTAACCATGCAAAAGATTAATTCTTGCCGTATGAGCAGTTAATGTTAAATATGTAAATATATAGTCTACATCATGAGTGACACAAGACCACATGACAGCAGAGCGTGGCAAGAAATGGTTCTATATAGAGCCTCGTGCCGAGTGTATATTGTTAGCCTAATGTTCAATAAAACGGAGAACATACCAACAGCATCACCACCAGTAATATCTGTACATCTAGCCCCATGATGATCACATCCAAGATTCACAATGACAATAACAGGTGGTGGCAATAGAAAACCACAACCAAAACAGCAAGAAGTGAAAAGCCCAGTGACTGCAAGGAGTAGCAAGTCAAACAACTGAAGGATATGGACAGCAAGAGAATATCTCCAATGGAACTTCAGTAAGTTCAACATTAAAAAGGACCTGGAAAAAAACCCTATCATTACCAGGTACTTCGACAATGTGGAAGGCCCGAATCAAGTGGAGAAGTGGCAAAACTGGAACTGCCAGGATTTGATGAAGTGATGGAGCTGTGATCTGACCCTCTATTCACCGGCCAGCTTGGCTGCGGCCTCCTCAAACTCATTGAGGACAATGACGTTGGCTTTTCTCTTCCTTGGGTCTGGGTTCATTTCCTTATGTCGTGTGATATTTTGCCCAGTATGGAGATGAATGAAAGACATGTGATGAGAAGGGACGGAGCAGAAGTAGATAAGATGCATGCGTGTGATGAATCCTCCCCAGCAGGGTCAGAAGATGGAGTACGAGCAATGTGATAGATAGATTGGTGGTGATGTGAAAGTTCAAACCAGTCTCTCACCCATTGACTCAGAAAAGCAGCCAGCATAAGTCAGGACCCTATGCACCACGGACATTCTCTCTTCCACCTTCTTACGTCAGGAAATGTCTGAGGTCACATATCAACCGACTCAAGAACAGCTTCTTCCCTGTTGCCATCAGACTCTTAAATGAATCTATCTAGCATTAAGTTGATCATTCTCCACACCCTAGCTATGAATGTAACACTACATTCTGCACTCTCTGCTTTCCTTCTCTACAAATGGTGTGCTCTGTCTGTATAGCACGCAAGAAATAATACTTTTCATTGTATACTAATACATGTGACAATAACAAATCAAATCAAATCGATCGTTGATATGTAATGATTGAGAGAGATTCGTGAAGAGAATAGCCATTTGAGTATTTGGTGTCGTGATGAGAGTTTGATAGTGGAGGGAGCTGAAAGATGACTTACGCTAGCAGAGTGGATGAGATCATTCATCCTCTTCCTGCACTGGACACCACTTTGGGTACAGTTGCCAGCTGCACTGATCTGTGAGGTTGGTGTGCTTCCTGGAGTTATTCCTAGGATACAGGACATGCCTGCGTACCCGTAGTCCTTTGATGAGGGCTTCGAAGGTCTGATGGATGAAGTGTGGTGCTGCCTTCTTCTTGAGACTGCAAATCCTGTTCTTCTAGTTGCCAAACATCTGTGACAGTCTCCCGAAGACAGGTGGACTGGAGAGAATCAAGATGTGTGCGTTGGACTGGAATTTAAACATTGTACCTGGATCTTTGAACCTGCCAGCTAACAGTGAGCAGATGAATTAGTTTCAATACACCAGCTGCTTCAGTACGATATTCGCTTTTGCATAATTAATGAGCTTCCAAGCATTGAATTGGGCTTGAGTTCCCACCATTTTGGCCAGCAGGATGAACATCACTGAAACTGCCCTTCGTTCACACCTAGCATCATTAATATGTTATATATTTAAAAGGGTTGCAGGTTGCTTTAAGACCTGATCAATTGATTTGATGGTGATGTCCTTAGGGTGTTGCCACAAACTGTTGTTTTATTTTCAATCTGTACTTTGTATAGGCAAGACCTCCTGGAATAAATTTATTGTTATTAGTTTGAATTGACATGAGCAAACTATGTCCTTTCTTCTTGTGTAAAACCACAACCCCTAACATTGTTAGCACAGCCGTGCCACTGACCTATTGCTCAAAGTGGGAAAGAATGCATTGAGCTCATCAGGGAGGGGTGCCTTGGAGCCAGATTTTACATGCCTTCATTTTGTAGCCTAAATGTTTCGCAGACCTTGCAAGGCATAACAGGCTACAAGATGGTCTGCAAGACATAAAAGACTACAAGATGAAAGCATGTAAAATCGCCAGCTCCAATGCACCCCTCCCTGATGAGCTCAATGCATTCTACGCCTGTTTTGAGCAAGACGTCAACAAGAGCATGTCCTCCACTCTAGAAGCCCTGGATGAACGTGTATCTGGGATTGCCGTTGCAGAAGTCAGAACAGCCTTCTTGAGGTCAACCCACAGAAAGCCACTGGCTCGGATGGGTTACCCAGACGAGCACTCAGATCCTGCGCAAATCAACTGGTAGGGGTATTCCCAGACATCTTCAACCTCTCTTTACAATGATCTGAGATCCCTATCTGCTTCAAGAGGATGACCATCACCCCAGTACCTAAGAAAAATCAAGCAGTGTTTCTTAATGACGATCAACTGGTGGCTCTGACATCCATCATTATGAAATGTTTTGAAAGTCTAGTCATGGCACAAATCAATTCCAGCCTCCTGGACTATCTGGATCAGTTTGCCTATCACTGCAGCAGGTCCACAGCTGACACCATTCCCTCGCCCTGCACTCAACCCTGGAACCATAGATAACATGGACACCTATGTCAGATTCCTATTTATTGACTATAGCTCAGCCTTCAACACTGCTATTCACACAAAACTCATCTCTCCAAGCTCCATGGCCTGGGCCTCGACACCTCCTTCTGTGACTGGATCCTGAACTTCCTAACTCATAGACCACAATCAATAACGATAAGCAACAAACGTTCTCCATGATCATCCTGAACACTGGTGCCCCACAAGGCTACGTTCTCAGCCTCCTACTATACTCCTTATATACCTACGATTGTGTGGCCAAATTCCCCTCCAATTCGATTTTCAAGTTTTGCTGACGACATCAGCGTAGCGGGTTGGATCTCAAGCAATGATGAGACAGAATACAGGAATGAGATAGAGAATCTGGTAAATAGTGCGGCAACAATAATCTCTCCCTCAATGTCAACAAAACGAAGGAGATTGTCATTGACTTCAGGAAGCATAAAGGAGAACATGCCCGTGTCTACACTAATGGGGACTAAGTAGAAAGGATCGAGAGTTTCAAGTTTTTAGGTGCTCAGATCACTAACAATCTGTCCTGGATCCCTATGTCAACACTAAAGAAAGCACACCAACACTTCTACTTTCTCAGAAGACTAAGGAAATGTGGCACGTCAACCAAGATTCTCACCAACTTTTACAGATGCACTATAGAGAGCATTCTTTCTGGTTATATCACAGCTTGGTATGGCTCCTGCTCTGCCGAAGACTACAAGGAACTACAAAAGGTCATAATTGTAATCCAATCCATTAAGCAAACCAGCCTCACATCCATTGACTGTGTCTACATTTCCCACTATCATGGCAAAGCAGCCAGCATAATTAGAGGCCTCATGTACACCGGACATTCTCTCTTCCACTTTTTTCCATCGGGTAAAAGACTACAAAAGTCTGAAAACAAATACCAACTGACTCAAGAACAGCTTCTTCCCTGCTGCAATCAGACTTTTAAATGGACCTACCTTGCATTAAGTTAATCTTTCTCTACATCCTAGCTATGATTGTAACACTACATTCTGCACTCTTGTTTCCTTCTCTATGAATGGTATGTTTTGTCTGTATAGTGCACAAAAAACAACACTTTTCACTGTACGTTAATACATGTGACAATAATAAATCAAATTAATGTGTAATTAAAAATTCCACCTATCAGAAAACTGTTCTAGATACACTTTAGAAATTCACTAGCTTTACAACAGAGCTGTTTTGCATATCTCAGCTGTGTGAAACTTCAAATCTTTCATTAACTACTTTGCCTTCGTTACATGCTTCTGATCTTTACAAGAATGTATAATCTGAGATGTAACACAACAATTCGAGTTCAGTAGTGACACCACCATTCTTCTATTAAGACAAAACATAAACTTTTCATGAACAGTATAAGAAAAGTGCCCGCAACATTCATTCATAAAGATCCAACTCTTAATTGCCAGTATAGTGCCACCTACAATACAGTGCCTTAAGTTCTTTCACATGCATGCTTTTCAAATTTTAAGATTAATCTTTCTACCTGTGATTCCAATAGGATCAACACACAATGAACTTTATTACCTTTGAGCTTTTTTACGGCTGTGCCCAATTGCAGTTTAAATTTTATTCCACAATTCGCGTGATATTCTTTTTTATCCATTATAGAGAATGATAATTGCACTAGGCCATAAAGCTGTAACATAATCTCTCATCTTGGATTACATTACAATAAGCAATTGAGTCTTGCTTTTAGCTTCAGGGTGTTCTCCAAATTGTGATTATTTTATTGCAAACTTCAAGCCTTTGATTTTGTTGAACAACTAAATAATTGCTGGGTAACTATTTGACATTAGAATTCCTCTGTTTTCTATTCCAACCATTTTAGATAATATCACTAATCATGTACCTAGTTTAGAATTGGTCGTAATAGAATCACTAATAATTACTACAGAAATATTTCTATATTATAAGCCTGTATTTTCGCAGTGCTGGAGACTCAACAGAGTTTCCAAAATGGCAACGTGGCCTTGGATTGGAAGTCACACTCCTACTTCTAGCAAACAAACGAAGGAGATTGTCATTGACTTCAGGAAGCATAGAGGAGAGCATTTTCCTGTCTACATCAATAGGGACAAAATAGAAATAGTCAAGAACTCCAAGTTTTTAGGTGTCCAGATCACTAACAACCTGTCCTGGTTCCCTCATACCGACACTATGGTTAAAAAAGCCCTACAATTTTACTTTCTCAGAAGACTAAGGAAATTTGACATGTATCCCTTACCAACTTTTACAGATTCTGGTTGCATCTGGTATACTTGGTATGGTTCCAGCTCTGCCCAAGACTGCAAGGAACTACGAAAGGTCATGCATGTAGCCCAATTCATCACGCAAACCAACCTCCCATCCAATGACTCTGTTTACATTTCCCACTGCCTCAGCAAAGCATCCAGCATAATTAAGGACCTCACACACCCTGGACATACTCTCTTGCGCTTTCTTCTATTGGGAAAAAGATACAAAAGTTTCAGATCATATACCAACTGACTCAAGAACAGCTTCTGCCCTGTTGTCAGACTTTTGAAAGGACTTACCTTCAATTAAGGTTGATCTTAATTAAGTTAATCTTTCTCTACACTCTTACTATGACTCTAACACTACATTCTACACTCTCTCATTTTCTTCTCTATGAACAGTATGCTCTATCTGCATAGCAAGAAACAATACTTTTCACTGTATGTTAATACATGTGACAATAAATCAAATCAAAAACCCATTTTACTATAGGGGAAAGAGAGCACAGGGTGATTCACATATGAGGAAAGCCTGTTACAAACATACAAATTAGGAAGAGTAGGCTATTCAGATCCTCCAACCTGCTCTGCCATTCAATAAGATCATTGCTGATCTGATGGTGATCTCACTTCCACTTTCCTCCCTATCTCGATACCCTTTGATTCCCTTGTCAATCAAGAATCAATCCAACTCAGCCTTAAAAATATTCAATGACCCAGCCTCCATCAGTCTCTGAGAAAGAGAATTCCACAGAGAAAAGATCCTCAGAGAAAAAAAATTCTCCCCATCTCTGTCTTAAATGGAAGATACCTTGGGCAGGATTTTCCGGCTCGCCCCAAAACCGGAAATTCCTGCCCGAAGTCAACAGACATTTGCATGGTCCACCACTGCCTACTGATTCCTGTGGTGGGCAGGACGGGAAAACTACCTCCCTGCCTTATTTTAACTGTGTCCCTTGGTTCTATCTGCTTTCACAAGGGAAACATCCTCTCGGCATCCATTCTGTCCAATCTTTTCAGGATTTTATGTTTCAATAAGATTGTTTCTCATTCTTCTAAACTCCAACAGTTAGAGGCCCAACCTGTTCAACTTTTTTGCATTAGCTAAGTCCAAAGATGTGAGGGTTAGATTGATTGGCCATGCTAAGAAATTGCCCCTTAGTATCCAGGGATGCGTAGGTTAGAAGATTAATGGTTATAATATGTAGAGATATAGGGGTAGGGCTTGGGTGAGATTGTGTTCGGTGCAGACTTGATGGGTTGAAGGGCATCCTTCTGCATTGTAGGCTTCTAGGATTCTATAACCTCTCCCATCCCAGGATCAGTTGAGTGAGCCTTCTTTGAACTGTTTCCCATGTAACTATGTTCTTTTTTAAATAAGGAGAATAAACTTGTACATTGTACCCTAAGTTTAATCTTAGCAATATCCTATAGAACTGTAGCAAAACTTCCCTATTTTTATATTCTATTCCCTTTGCAATAAATGTCAACATTCTATTTGCCTTCCTAATTACTTGCTCTACTAACATCTTATGAATCATGTACCTGGACTTTCAGATCCCTCTGTACCTGAGAGTTCTGGAATTTCTTCCCATTTAAACATTATGCTACTTTTTTTATTATTCCTGTCAAAGCAAACAAGTTTGCATTTTCTCATTTTCTGTCTGCCAAACTATTGCCCAATCACTTAATCTATTTATTCATTTTTGCAGACTTCTTACGTCTTCTTCATAGCCTACTTTCTTCCAATCTTTCAGCATATTTTGCAACCAAACATTCAGTTCCTGTATCCAAGCCATTAATATAAATTGTAAATGAGTAATGCCCAAAGACTGATTCCTGTGCCACTTCACTCATTCTGGCCTGTCAAAATGACCTAATGTCTATTTTGTTAGCTAAGCAATCCTCTATCCATGCTAATATATTACCTCCCTATACCATGACCTCTTACTTCACTCATTCTGGCCTGTCAAAATGACCTAATGTCTATTTTGTTAGCTAAGCAATCCTCTATCCATGCTAATATATTACCTCCCTATACCATGACCTCTTACTTTCAGCTAGATAAGTCATGTAGCATCTGTCTGAGCAGTTTCGGTATTACTTTGTTGACATTTCTCTAAGGACTTATTAGTGTTTGGCTGACTTCCAAATGCTATAATCACCTCAGCAGAGGCTGATGTTCACAGCTTGATTGACAGTTTAAAGAGTCTATTAAGGTTTTAGCGGCATTTGGTGTGCTATGAATGCCAGTATGTTTGTTTTCATGAGAGATTAGTCACTTGAGATTTAAAAGCTTTGAATGAGCTTTCATGCATGAGAGTTTTTTTGATATAGTGAAGGCTATATTAGAGTTTTAGAATTTTATTTGATTTCATCTCAACATGGCTTCTGAGATCTGCCGACAGTGAATATTGAGTGAGCTGGCATCTCGGGTTTAAGGGCCAAGTTGAGTGGAAGGATTGGCACAAGTTGGCACAAAGAGTATAAGGGATTATGTGGAGGGGTGTGAAAATGGTGAGCAGGTGACTCTCTCTGGAGAATGTTTCATAAGCTTGCTTATAATTTGAGAAATAAGATGTTGGGGGATTTGGGTTGGACGATTGCCAGTGGTGAACAATTATTCAATATAATAATCTCTATTCATCTCTTCATGAAAGATTTTCTTGGTACACGGATGCCTCTGGTAAAGAAGCTTTTTGTACATTATGGAGAGAACTAAAATGTCACAACACAAGTCAAAAGCCTCCCTCAAGACTCGACTGTCCCCATGACCGCTCACACAATGTTTGTGAAGCCAAAGGGCCCAACTCCATCCAAATTACATCCTTCTAGCAAGGCAGATCTGTTGAGTTGGGAAATTTCCTATTCTCTTCTGTTAGCCTACCAATTTCAATGTGCATTGCTGGACTGAAGGAATTATCACCCTGTGTAACAGTCTCAGTAATATATTTGGAAAGCACAACTGGTATACAATTCAGTGGTGGCCACTGTACAGATAAAAGCATATTCAGGGTTAAAAATTGAGATTTCATTCATACATTGACATCATAACCTAATTACATGTATAGTGGCACAGTGGGTTAGCACTGTTGCTTCACAACATCACGGACATCTTTGGATTATTTCCATTTATAAATCTTTCACTATCACGATTGCCAAATCAGCGGATCATGCCTGATTCAGCTCACACTAATCACAAACGTTGGCGGAATGCGGATGTTAGTCTGTGATGCTGACACAACCAAAATGCTGAAAAATCTTAGCTGATCCAGCAGCATCTGTGGAGAGAGAATAGAGCCAACATTTTGAGTCTGGATGACCTTTGTAGTTCGATGGGATGGCTACCTCCTATTTTGCCATTGGTGAGAGGCAACAGGTACTTGTTTCTATCAACTCGCTCCTAATCCATTTCATATTTTACAGATGATTGGACCCAAGGTCAATTTGTTGTGGTTTAATTTTGTAATTAGATTCACATCCTTCACTGCTGCCTTGCAGTGCCAGGGAACTGGGTTCGATTCCCGGCTTGGGTGACTGTGCGGACTCCGCACATTCTCCCCATGTCTGCATGGGTTTCCTCCAGGTGCTCCACTTTCTTCCCACAGTCTGAGAGATGTATATTGGCCATGCTAAATTCTCCCTCAGTGTATATGAACAGGCACTGGAATGTGGCGACTAGAGGATTTTCACAGTACAATCCCTACAGTGCAGGAGGCCATTTGCCCCATCGAGCCTGTACCAACCACAATACTATTCAGGCCTTATCCTGGTAACATCATGTATTTGCCCTGCTAATCCCCCTAAAACCAAGGAGCAATTTAACATGATTAATCAACCCAATCTACACATCTTTCAATTGTGGGAGGAAACCCTCGCAGAGACAGAGAGAATGTGCAAACTCCACAAAGTTACCCAAGGCTGGAATTGAACCTGGGTCCCTGGCACTCTGAGACAGCAGTGCTAACCACTGTGCCACCCTAAGTACTGTTAATGTGGGCCTACTTGTGGCACTAATAAATAAAAGTTGAAACTTTTACTTGTTTGTGCCAACATCCCTGCCAATCCATTTCATACTTGACAGATAACAGTTGGACCTAAGGACAGTTTGCTGTGGTTTAATTTTGTAATCAGGTTCATCTCCTTCATTGCTGCCTCGTCACTGTCTGTGTGGCGAATGCATATTCTCTCTTTGTCGGCGTGGGTTTCCTCCAGGTGCTCCTGTTTCCTTCCGCAGTCCTGGTTAGATAGATTGGCCATGCTAAATTCTCTCTCGGTGTGCCCGAACAGGCGCAGGAATGTGGCAACTTAGTGGGGGGGGGGGATTTTCACAGTAACTTCATTAATGCAAGCCTATTTGTGACGCTAATAAAAATAAACTTTTACTTGTTCCTGTCAACTCCCCACCAATCCATTTCAGGTTGGGGCCAGAGGAGAGTTTGTTGTGGTTCAATTTTGTTTGTCTCCTTCAGGGGAAGGCAGCTTTCACCATCACTGGGCCCCGCATAGCAACGGTGAAGAGGAGCGCTCGCGATCTCCTTAGCAACCAACCGCCGCCTCAGGGGCTGCAGCCCGGGGCAGTGGCGGAGGGAGGGACGGAGGTAGGGGGGTCTCCAAAAACCACGATCCCAGCCCAGCCCCGGCCGGCAATCACGCCTGTTCCTGTCAGAAACAGTCACCCACCAACTCCTCACCCGACATCTTGACCCACCTTGCTGCTGAAAGCGTTGCCGACGTCCCGGGAAGGCCCGGCTTCCTTCCCTCCCCTCACTTCTCTCTCTCTCTCTCTCAGCTAATGTAGGCCGAGGTGGGCGACAGTCCCGCTTTAATCACCTCCCCTTTCCCCCTCGCAAACTTCACTCTCCTCCCGAAAGAAAGGCCGAGTGCCGGAAGCCGCGGCGGTGGTTCCGGGGATCGGGAGGGATGTGTCTTCGCCGCCTGACGGACATCAGTCAGTGAGAGAGGAAGCAGTGATCTCCAGCTGAGGTACAGTCTCCTTCCATCTGTCTCCTTCTCCAGGAACCGTGTCCCTCTTCACAATAAAGAAAACACTTCCCCCCGAAAACACTGAGACATGATTGTACTTCACTTGAAAGTTCTCACCCTCATTTGCCCCAATTTTCTTCCATTTGAGGATTCTCTCATTTCCCTCCAATACATTCCCACTTGAGGATTCTCACCCTCATTTCCCCCAGTTTCCTTCCACTTGATTCTCACTCTCATTTCCCTCCAGTTTATTCCCACCTGAGGATTCTCACCTTCATTTCCACAATTTCCTTCCACTTGATTCTCACTGTCATTTCCCTCCAATTTATTCTCATTTGAGGATTTGCATTCATTTCCCTCCAATTTTCTTCCACTTGAGAATTCTCTGTCTCATTTCCCTCCATTGAGAATTTTCAGTCTCATTTCCCTCCACTTGAGGATTCTCACTCTCACCCCCCCATTTCCTCCCACTTGAGAATTCTCACTCTCATTTCTTCCCATTGAGGATTCTCACTCTCAATTCCCCCCCCCCCCTTTCCACCAATTGTCCACCACAAAGGAGGTGGCAATATTATCTTTGGGCTGGCATTAGATGCCATGATAATCATGGATCCTGTCAGATATTGGAATTGTGGCAATTCACTTACCTTGCAGCTTTAGAATACAACTACTGATAGAAATTACTGACTTTCTAAATTGGGCATCTCCTGATCCATTCAGAGCAAGCTAAAGTTTGGCCATTGCAACCTTTGGGAGTTATGTTTACCCATGCCTGACAGCACCAGGATTTCTACTTGGTGTAGTGGGAATCCATAGTTGTCATGGTCTGGAAATTTTGAAACTGCGTTTTCTATACAGGGAAAAATTTCAGACTTGAAATACTCCATTTATACTTAATTTTTTGTAATGAGTGAGCATGAGTTGTGTAGTTCGTATAGAAACCCGAGCAACCAGTTCAGCCATCGTATGTGTTTCTCTATTCTGTTATCCAAAACTATTGGTCTTGGCTTAATGGCATTACTCTTGCCTCTGAGTCGAAAAACCATAGGTTGGAGTTCAACTCCAAACTTTTGAGCAGATAATTTGAGTTGGCATTTCAGTATAGTACTGAGGGTGTTTAAGGTTCTGTTTCTTTAGAAAAGATTTTAAATGGAGGTCCTACTTCTTCCTCAAAGGCAGATTTTAAAGATTGCATGGAATTTTCAAGGAATAGCAGGGACATTTTCCCGGTGTCCTAGCCAGTTCCTCAACCAATATCTAAAAGATGATCTCATTCATTTCTTTGCTATTTGTCAGACATTTTTGTGCACAAATTGTCTTCAATGTTTTGCCAAATTGAAACCACTGTTAAAAAGGACTTCAATGGCAATAAATCACTTTGTAACATCCTGAGGTTCTGAAGGGTTCTATTACAATGAAAGTCCTTCCATCTTAATTGCACCTGTGGACATTTTCTTTGAGTCAACCTACTTGTCACTGATTGAATAAAGAGAAGAAAAATGATTTGAAGACATTTAACACTATCCAGTCCTTTTAGAATACAGCATCAGGCAAATAATTTGGGAATAGTTCAATCCTTGTATAACAGATACAGGAATTAATTGTCCAAAAACATTTACCAGATTATTACATTGTAACAATGCAATGATTTGATTTATTGTCACATGTATTAGTATACAGTAAAAAGTATTATTTCTTGTGTGCTATATTGACAAAGCTTACAGTTCATAGAGAAGGAAATGAGAAAGTGAAGAATGTAGTGTTATAGCTTGGGTGTAGAGAAAGATCAACTTAATGCAAGCCAAGTCCATTCAAAAGTCTGGCAGGGAAGAAGCTTTTCTTGAGTTGGTTGGTATGTGACCTCAGACTTTTGTATTCTTTTTCTTGACAGAAGAAGGTGGAAGAGAGAATGTCAAGGTTATGTAGGCCCTTAATTATGCTGGCTGCTTTGTCGAGGCAGCAGGAAGTGTAGACAGTCAATGAATGGGAAGCTGGTTTGCATCACCTTTTGTTGTTCCTTGTGGTCTTGAGCAGAGCAGGAGCCACATCAAGCGGTGATACAACCAGAAATAATGCTTTCTATGATACTTCTGTAAAAGTTGATGAAAGTTGTAGCTGACATGCCAAATTTCCTTCGTCTTCTGAGAAATTAGAGGCATTGGTGGACTTTCGTAACTACAGTATTGGCATGGAGGAGACCAGGATAGATTGTTGGTGATCTGGACACCTAAAAACTTGAAGCAAATGAAACAAATTGATAGAGGTTTACTTTGTATCTGAATGATGTAGGTGGAAGTGCGTGTAGTATACCTTACACCAAGAGATGTGCTGTAACTAAGAAGAAATCAAATGAAAGAAAATTATCAAAACAAACATTCAAAACTCACAGCCCACAGTAAACAGCGTTACTGTCTTCAGCTGCTCTGAAACAAAATTACAAAAGCATATAAAAGATCATTAAATACTACTTCTTTACCTAATTAACGTCAGCATGAATGACAATATGCATTTTATTTTTATCTCATGTACTTGTTGCACTCACAATTTATGGGAAATAAATCATATGCTGTAGATCTTCATTATTTTATTATGTGTAATTAAGATAAGAACTGTGCAGCCAAACTTCAAGATTAAAAAAAAGACCACCATTTTATGCTGCTGCAGTTTCATTTTGGTTTGACAATGACACAAAGTATGCACTGTGGCTAGCTGCATACCACATAAATCAGTGCCGTGACAGCTTAAAACATAACAGCAGCTTAAGGAAGCTACTTCACACCATTTCAATTTTCTACTTACTGCCAAATAAACATAAAATGCAAAGCATTTTTTAAAATACATAGTTTCCAAGTATTAGCTGGATTGCCTTCACATTTCTAATGTTACAAAGAAAGGAAGTCCAGAATACTATGACATCCAGCTGCTGGCTGGCAGAGTTTTGCATGTTTAAAGTTGTTCCCTCTTCACCAGAGCAGAATTGTACTGCTGGGCTGACACTGATATCAAGTGGTGCCTGCAGCATGAATAAACACTTGCTTGGAATGGTAGTACCCAATTACTTCCTAAAAGATTCCATTTTTTTTGGCTTTATTAATGTATCCAGAAGTCTATTCCACCCTCTAAAGTGTAAAATAATGAAAGGAGATTAAGTTGAGGTATACAGGATGATAAAAAGTATTGACAAAGTAGACATAGAGTGGGATGCTTCCACTTGTGGGGGAACAGGAGGCCATAGTTTTAGTAAAAGGGGTAGCACAAGGTTAAAGAAGTAGGATTTAAGATGCAATTTACAGGAAGAAGGAAAGGAGGAGAGAAGCACAAGTTTAGGGAAAAAATTTCAGAGCTTAAGACCTTGGTTGCTAACAGCACATTGCAGCATTTTGTAAGATTATTAGGTTACTAATTAGAATAATGCAAACCAGAAATTAATAAATTCTTTCTTAGGAACTTGTCTTGGTGGTAAAATAGGAAAATTAATAAATAAGGCACAGCATAGATGTCCAAATAGCAGGGAAATTATATTGTTTTATAATTGAGAGCTTATTTGTAGCAAAAAGCCAAGACTTTGTTAGAATTTCTTGTGCAGGGTTGGCACTCCCCAAACAAGTAAGAGCTCAAAGCACCATGATCCAGATGACCTATCAAGTGAGTCTGTCATCTCCTATACCCTTGACATCTTCACAAGCTGACCCCATGTCCTTTGTCTTGCAGAATCTCCATCGGATAAGAACAAGCCATCTGGGGTTGCATCCTGTCATTCCATCCCTGCAAGCACCGCTTGGGGTTCCATCCTGTCATTGCATTCACCAGCACCATGCACCATTGCAAGACACTCGCCTCGGTGGAAAATGTTAATAGACAGGCTTTTGTAGCACTGTCTGGTGAGCAGCACACTGCTGCTATTGCAAATTGGGTGGAGGCTGGAATATCTAAGGAAGAAGTAGGTGGAGGGCTGATGTCACCCAGAGAATTGCTGGTCTCAAGACAGATGTCGGGCCTCTGGAAAAGTTTATCCCAGTAATGATCAATATGTAAAAGTAGAGCCAGATTTTATAGGAAGGGATGTCAGCAACCTTCCACCAGATGCAGGCACAACTGAACTTGTCTGGCAGCTTTGTCTCACAGTAGATTGTGTCAGCATTGAGTGGTACCCAGGCAAACTGCAAGTGTGGCATCTGCAGTGGAAAGCCTGGGCCAAGATGTCTGTACTATGATGAATAACTGCCAAGGTGTGGCCCACTCAGTCATGCTCATGGCTGTGGTCCAGGGCCCAGTCACATACGAGCATGTCACTGGCATTGAGGGAAATTGCTGATGGGTATCAGAGCTTGGCCCAATCACAAATGACCATGACTGAGGGCACCCACAAAATTGCCCAATCGCTAAGGCATCAGAACCATGATGCAGACAACGGTGAGTCTCCAGGACTGGCAGTGCTGGATGACGGAGAAGCTTCTGCAATTCATTCTAGCTGCCCCTCTATCACAAGGAGTGACCCAGGAATTAACGTGAAGGAAGAGAAGTGCTGGAGCCCAGCCCGGAGCCTTCAACCATGGAGACTCAAGCTGAAATCAGTTGTTCTAAATCCTCCCTTCCTGACAGTGGCTTTTCTTGAGTAATGGATAGAACAGGGTGGCATATTGTCATCTGTGATACCTGAAAATCAGCTGGGCCCCTCATGATCCAGGAGAGTGAGAGGGAACAAAAGAAGAGGAAGATAGAGAACCAATAAGTAGGCACGGATGAAGTGTCACAGGTGCAATTGGGGAGAAGGGCCACCACTTGTACATTGTAACTAATAAACACATATCATCAACATACCGACTGGCCTATTAATGTTATGTCTGTCTCGTAAGGGAAAGGGAAGCAGGGAGGGGGCGCTATGTTGACTGCTTGGACCTTTGAACTTCTCACAAGGTCTCCGTATTCGTTCTAATTGGGTGTATTTGAGAGCAAGACACCTGCCTTTGGCAGCATCACGAGTCCAGGACTCTGACCTTCTGACTCTTGAGCCACCCTTCCCCCATTCCCACCTCCTTACTGTTATTTGGAATTGAGTGAGCCCCTCATTCCATCAATGAGCTGGGAGGTAAGTGTGCTGTCACCAGAAAGATTGGATTCAAATTTTAGATGCTGAATGTTGAGGAGCACCACAGCTTTCCTCACAGCAAGTTGTCATCACCCTCCAGCGTTGCATCAACTGCTAACATTGCAACCCTGGCCCATCACCCTGGTGTGATGCCGTGCTGACACTTGGAGGTGGAAGGATTGGGGAGGAATATTGTCAGAGTAGGGGAGATGGAAGCTGAAGGATTGGGAGATGGGAGTAGGAAGTAGCTCAGAATGAGGAAGTGGGGGAAATCAAGGGTCATCCAAGTATGTGGGTCGAAGAGAGTCAGGGCGCTGGTGAGGTTTGATCTGCTAGGTAATGAGGCTTCTACACCTGCCTGAGCATACAAAGCATCTGTCACTTCAAGGTCGAGCGCTGGAACAATCCAGATGCATAAAGGTTCAAGGCAGCCATGACCTTTACAGCCACTGGGAATGGGTGTCCTCCTCCTCTATGTGCCAAGTGAGCTAAGTACTGACACAGGTGCTGCATCATCTCCCTATGAAGGTGCAGTCTTTGACGGCAAATACCCCGTTATCCTCAAGTGTGAGATGGTGGGGTCACAGACACTGACTCTTGCTCCCTCAACCTGCCTCTGGATTGGGTGATCCCTAACCTTACTAGATGTTATCAAACTCCACATTGCAGTTTGGGTCACATCAGGAACAGGAAATTTTCCACACATGCCTGGCTGATATGCACCCTATCTCCCCCAAGAATGCCAGGGCATTCCAGCGCTCCTACTTCACTTGACAACCTACTCTCCCTGCTGGGTAAACTGGCAGATGTCTGGCTGTTTCAATCCTCAGACATCATTCACATTCCCAACCACATGGAGGTGCCCATGATGGGTTCCACTGAGCTCCTTCATTTGCCTGGGCGCGCAGTGGAGGGTGCCTCAGGAGGGACACTGGCCCCTTCCTGTCTGATCTGTGTCAGGAGCTTGTATGCTGAGGAAGCATCCCCACTGCCGAGGAGTAATGAATGGGCTGTCGTGCAGCAGCTCGTGTCGGTGGGGGGGGGAGGGGGAGTCTGTCTTGTAGATGCGGCCAGATTGAGCAGTTATGGGGCTGAGACTGAAGAGTGGGATCCATAATAGGGCCTTGAGTTATTGCTTCAACAAACAATTCCTCTATGTGACGTGGGCTGAGTGGCAGAGCACTGAATCAGCTAAATTGGCTAATATGCTAGTTCACTTAACTCTCCTTGGCTAACCCCCTCCTTTACCAGGTAAGTCTGTCTTGAAAGTAATAGAATCATAGAGTCACAGAGGTTTACAGCATGGAAACAGGCCTTTTGGCCCAACTTATCCATGCCATTTTTTTTAAACTCGTAAGCTAATCCCAATTGCCCGCATTTGGCACATATGCTTCTGTACTCATCATACCCATGTAACTGTCTAAATGTTTTTTATACCCACCTCTACCACCACCTCTGACAGCTTGTTCTAGACACCACCCTCTGGACACTTTTGTATCTCTCCCCTCTCACTTTAAACCTATGCCCTCTAGCGTTAGACTCTCCTATCTTTGGGAAAAGATGTTGACTATCAAGCTCATCTGTGCCCCTCATTATTTTATAGACCTCTATAAGATCACCCCTCAGTCTCCTACGCTCCAGAGAAAAAAGTCCCAGTCTATCCAGCCTCTCCTTATAACTCAATCCATCTAGCCCCGATAGCATTCTAGTAAATCCTTTCTGCTCTCTTTCTAGTTTAATAATATCCTTTCTATAATAGGGTGACCAGAATTGCACACAGTATTCTAAGTGTGGCCTTACCAATATCTCGTACAACATCAACAAGATGTTCCAACTCCTGTATTCAATGTTTTGACCGATGAAACCAAACATGCTAAATGCCTTCTTCACCATTCTGTTCACTGTGAATACACTTTCAAGGACCTGTGAACATGTACCCCTAGATCTCTTTTTTGTAACTCTCTCCGATGCCCTACCATTGAGTAAGTCCTGCCTGGTTCAATCTACCAAAATGCATCACCTCACATTTGTCTAAATTAAACTCCATCTGCCATTTGTCAGCCCGCTGGCCCAATTGATCAACATCCCATTGCGATTGGAGATAACTTTCTTCACTGTCCACTATGCCACCAATCTTAGTGTCACCTGCAAACTTGCTAACCATGCCTCCTATATTCTTATCCAAATCATTAACATAATTGACAAATAACAGTGGACCCAGCACTGATCCCTGAAGCACACTGCTGGTCACAGGCTTCCAGTTTGAAAAACAACTCTACAACCCAAAAATTCGCTCTTAGGCTGATTGGGAAACAAATTGTCCCTATAGTGAGAGTCTTCCATATTAGGAATAACCTAAATCTATAATAGGATAATGGAATTGCTACTATATAGTTATGATGGCGGCGCGGGCTCGTTGGTCCGAAGGGCCTGTTTCCCGTGCTGTGTTGCTCTTAAAAAAAAAAATCACCTTCTAGCTTCTGTGAAGAAGCCAATTTTGTATCCATTTAGATACCTCACCTTGGATCCCGTGAGATTTAACCTTATGCAACAACCTACCTTGTAGACAACATATAGTCAATATCAACTGTACTGCACCCATCTACCTTCTTGGTTACCCCTTCAATCAAATTTGTGAGACATGATTTTCCATTCACAAAGCCATGCTGTCTCTAATCAGTTCTTGCATCTCTAAATCCTGTAGAGCCTGTCTGTCAAAATACCTTCCAACAATTTATTCACCATAGATGTGAAGCTTACTCGCCTGTAGTTCCCAGGCTTTTCCCTGCAGTCTTTTTTTAAAAAAAGGCACAACATTTGCCAATATCCAATCTTCAGGCATCTTACCTGTGACTATTGATGATTGAAATATCTCGGCTAGGGAACCCGCAATTTCTGTCCTAGCCTCTCACAATGTCTTGGAATATACTTCAGATCTGGGGATTTATCTACCTTGATGCGTTTTAAGACTTCCATCAACTCCTTCACTGTAATATGTACACTCCTCAAGACATTACTATTATTTATTTCCCCAAGTTCCTTAACATTCATGCTTTTATCAACATAAGTACTGATGGAAATGTTCGTTTAGGATTTCACCCATCTCTTGTGGGTCCGCATAGAGATGACCTTGTTGATCCTTAAGAGGCCCTATTCTCTCGCTTGTTACTCTTTTGTCCTTTATGTATTTGTAGAAGCTCTTTGGATTCTTCTTTACCTTGTCTTCCAAAAAATCTCATGTCCCCTTTTTGCTCTCCTGATTTCTCTCTTAACTCCACTCCTACACCCCCTATACTCCCAGCTCTTGATCTCTTGATCCCAGCTGCTTATACATGTCATGTGCCTTTTTCTTCTTCTTGATCAGGGCCTCAATATCCTGAGTCATCCAGGGTTCCCTACTTTTGCCAGCCTTGCCCTTCACTCTAAGAGGAATATGTTTACCCTGAAATCAGTTAACACACTTTTAAAAGCATGCCAGTTACCAGACATCCCTTGCCTTCCAACAGACTTTCCCAATTGACTTTTGAAAGTTTCTGCCTGATACCATCAAAATTGGCCTTGTCCCAATTTAGAATTTTAACTTCTGAGCCACATCTATCATTCTCCATAGCTATCTTAAAACTAATAGAATTATGATCTCTGGTCCCAGAGCAAACCCTCGCTAACACTTCTATCACCTGCCGTTTTCTTATTTTGCAAGAGAAGGTCAAGTTTTGACTCTCATCTACATATGGAATGAGAAATTCCTTCTGAATACACTCAACAAATTTCTCTCCATCCAATCCTCCAGTAATATGCCTGTCCCAGTCAATGTTAGGTAGTTAAAATCTCGGACCATTATCACCCTATTTTTCTTGAAGTTACCCATAATCTCCTTACATATTTGCTCCTCAATTTCCTGCCCACTATTTTGGGGGCCTATAGTTCAACCCCATCAAAGTGATTTCCCCCTTTTTATTTCTCAGTTCTACCCATATAGACTCAGTGGCCAAACCCCTCTCAGTACAGCTGTGATGCTTTCCCTAATCAAAAGGGGTACTCCCTATCCTCTCTTACCTCCTGTTCTATCTTTCCTTTAGTATCTGTACCCTGAACATTGAGCTACCAGTTCTGTCCCTCCCTTAGCCACGATTCAGTAATTGCTATAGTATCCCAATTCCAATTACCTATCCATGCTCTTGAGTTCATCTATCTTGCCTGTCAGGCCTTAGGCATTGAAATAAATGTAATTTAATCTTGACTTCCCTTGCTCTCAGTCTTGCTTTTGCCTGATCTGTCTAGTAGTTAGGATTACTGACAGCGCCTTTACTATTTAATGTGAGAGGGCAACGGCTATGACTGGAACTACATTTGCACTCTCCCCTTTTTCTTCTTGATGAACAGTATGCTTTGCATAGCACGCAAGAAACAATACTTTTCACTGTATACTATTACATGTGACAATAATAAATCAAATCAAAGATTCCGAATGTGCTTGACAACTCCACTGACTGTGAGTTGTCCATGGAGGTGTACCAGCAGCCCATGATTCAGCTGACTGAATCACGAACAAGCCCAGTGCTCATGGCTTCCTTTGACAGTAATGCAGATTCTCAGATGGACAGGGTGCATGACATTATCATTGGAAAACATCACAACTGAGAGATGCAACTGACAGCAAGCTACATAATGACAGGTCAGATAAAGGTAAAATATCTAGAATCTGATGCTGAAATCTGAAACAAAAACAATATGTTGGAAAATCTCAGCAGCTCTGACAGCATCAGTGGAGACTGAATAGAGCCAACATTTCGAGTCCGGGTGACAGGTCAGTTGCCTGAGAGTAGCATTTCATTGATTTCTCTGAACTCTTCCCCCACAGCACAAGGACATTCAGACAGGATACTCCTTTGGCAATGGAGCGGTGACGGGGGTGGGAGGAGTGAGGACGGCAGTGGGGGAGGAAGAACCCCGAGCCATCAATGTAGCTACTGTTACCCACAGGTGCTTTGTAAGCCCCCCATACAATCCATTATAAGTTTCAAGTGGCGTCTTACCTCCCTGCACCCCCTCAGTGCTCAGTCCACCAAGCCTTTCAGGACCTACATCAATTCCTGCCCATATGACTTCCAGCAGAGGGGGGCCATCTTGATGGCCATTGAATTGATCATCCTAGCCGATAAGATGCTAAGGAGGCCATTCAATATTTATAGGCTTTCTGCTCATTCTGGTTGAGGACCCGATTGGGGCCAGCAGTGAGGCCATGGAGAGTCGCAATGACTTTGGGACTCACGTGGAACCTGTTTTCCACCATCTCCCAATTCTCCGGGCCATTTCAATACTTACCATTAACTAGTGGACCCAGAGAAACCATCCCCTGTCCTGCCATCACAACACTCACCAGGAGCTAATGGACCTAGAGAATCCCCCCGCCCCATCATGTGAAGTTCACATGAAAGATATTAGGTTGGTCAAGGAACACTGGATTGAAGATGATTCAAATGAAATGAGAAAGGGGTTAATTGGATAAGAGCCAGAATAAAGAGATCCTGACCTTGTCTCTGTGTGCTGGACAAACCTGGAAAACGAGACAAGAACAAGTCATGAGGCAAAGAAAGGAGAGAGAAACAGAGAAGAACCAAAAATAAAACTGCAAGAAACGAAATCGTCATGTACTCGCTGTCAAGTCAATACAGAAAGCATAGAGCCTAAGTTAGACTGTAAGTCACTGCCTGCATTCATTGCTTTAGTTTACCTGAAAACTTGAATACACTTGTTCTGACTTTATCTCAAACTAGCCTCATGACTGAACTTTTGGCCAGCCCATTCCCATAATAATAACAGGTTTGGAAAAACCACCTCCCCAAAAACAAACAGCTTACAATCGGGGATGCTCAAGAGACAAGACGGAGCACAGATGGATGTCTAGCTGGTGGAGATACAGAGATAGGGAAGGACAAGACCTTGGAAAGGTTTGAAAATAGATTCGAGAATTCTGAAATTGGGGAATTGCTTTATTGGAAGCCAGTGTAGGCTAGGAAGAACAGAGGCATGAATTAGTGAGACTTGATGCAAGTTAGGACACAAGAAGCAGTGTTAATATGGTTTCAAGTTTACAGACAGTCCAATATGGGAAGTTGGGCCAAGAGTGTGTTGGAATAAGTCAAGTCTAGTAATAATAAAAGTTTGCTTTGGAATTTCAGCAGCAGATGTGCTAAGGAAGGGGCAGAATTGGTCGATGTTGCAGAGATGGATATAATGGTTTTAGTAATTATGTGAAAGTGTGGCCAGAAGCTTATCTTGGGGTCAAATATGACTGATTCAACATTGACAGTTGGCAGGGAGAGGCGACGGAATTGGTGAAATTTGTGCAGGTGACAATGATAATGGTTTCAATCTTCCCAATATTTTGTTGGAGGAAATCTCTGCTAGCGGAGGGGTTGAGAGAGGTGGTGATGAAGCTGAGCCAAGTATCATTGGCCTCCATGTGGAAAAAAAAGTTTCATATGATATCACCTGAAGGGGTTGCATTTGATGAGGAATAGGATGGGGCCAATGATAGATCCTTGGCCGTCACCAGAGGTAATGGTGTAGAAACAGGAGGAGAAGCCATTACACTGAACCTCTGATCTTGACGACACGTGTGAGAATGGAACCAGCTGAACAACAGTGGAAAGATATTGGAGGCCGATGGTGTGACCGACCATGTCAAATGCTGTAGACATGCTGAAGAAAGATTAGAAAAAGTTCACCTTTTGTTACATCATGTAGGATGTAATGTAAAGTCTATTTATTAGTCACAAGTAAGGCTTACATTAACATTGCAATGAAATTAATGTGAAATTCCTCTAGTCACCACACTCTGGCAAGTCAATGCACCCAACCAGAATGTCTTTCAGATTGTGGGAGCAAACCGGAGCAAACACACGCAGACACGGGAGAACATGCAAACTCCACACAGACAGTAACCTGAGGAATTGAACCTGAGTGCCTGGAGCTGTGAGGCAATAGTGCTAACTACTGTGCCAGCTGCATTTTGACTTTGAAAAAGAGCTGTTTTGTTACTGTAGCAAGCACAGGCAATATCATCTATCACGAATTGTATGCAGACTGTAAACAAATTATCGTGGGTGAACACAGAAAGAACCTTCTAATTTATTGGCTGCGTCACCTATAAAACTGTATTCATTTTAGGCACATGTGGCTTTAGCTAATCCATGTTTTTAGGGAAAGTGGCGGGGTGGGAGGTGGGTGTGAAAGCGTTCTGCAGAAATGATCCAGGAAATAATGTGAAAGTAATTATGAAGCTGGCTTGCTGCCCGCTGAGAGGTGAGGGAAGCGTGTAGCAAACATCTCACTGTTCAATGAGCAAGAGGGTCACAGCCAGCTCACTGATAACCTGCAAGTGATACCTGTTTTCTTAAAACACTCCTTACATGAATGGTGTTTATATTGTTAGTATTATAACGCTTTATAATTTCGATGGTGGACCCTCGATTACTAGTTGCAAAGGGATACATCTCCGAAGAGTTTGGGAATCACCTCTTGAGAACAAGGACAAAGATATTAATATGTAACATCCCCGGGAACCTAGCAACAAGGACGCAGTAACAAATAGCAACTGTGTGCCCGGATGTTACACAATGCAGGGCTGGGATTCCGATACAGGGACAACCTTGGGGTACAGACCACAACTTTGGTGAAACACACTGAAGTTAACTTTTCTTTTTTAAAATTAAAAACAATCAGAAAGTTCGCAAATAAAAAAGATACGCACGAAACAGTGCAGTCAGAGCAGATATTCTGACAATGCAATTCTGGCCGATCAGCAAGTTGGATAAAAGAGGCATTTGAAAAAAGTTGCTTCCCAGCTTGAGAGGCTGCAGAGTGTGCACACTGAGCCGTCAGAAAGACACACAGCTACAACTTTCTGTGACGATACAAAACGGCGACTGTCCCACGTATTAGTGACTTAATTGACTGAAATCTTCACTCAGGGACTGAGTTTTCTTCGAAGAAATTAATTTCTTCAATTGCTGCTTCCAAAAATGGAAGATGAGGAGGTAGGAACTTAAACCCCTTTGTGCACGACTTCTTTTGCTTGCTGTTTATCTCACCAATATTTCTGCCAGCTAACGTTTTAAGTTTGAATGAGTGACACATAAATTCGTGTTTTCAAATGGCGAAATTCAAATATAATTGCAGCAAACTAAATTGTCAATCTCAAAATTGCATCAGTGCATAGAATGGAATTTATTTATAACATGTCTCAAGCTATGATACATTATTTCACTACATTCAAAATTGCAGTGTAAAGGATTTCCTAAGCGAAAAAGTAACAACATTACGAATGTAATTAGGTGTTTCCTACTAAAAAAAACTCAGTTTTTTTTAAAATCTGAATTTTTAAAAAATCTGAATCTTCGTATTTTGTATCTGTTTATATATTCCAATGCAATGTCGGAGAGTGCATCTAGAATATTGATGCATCCATTCTCGTAATTACAGGGGAACTTAATAACAAGCAAGTTGCTTGGCCCCAGCGGGCAGAATTGGCCAAACAAATCCACACCAGAAGCATTGAACCTAGGATCTGGCTGAAGTGTTGGAGGAAATGTCATGATCCCAGTAGAGCTGCAGACCCCTCAAATCCTATTCCTGCTGCTACTCTCCCTCAATTGCTGCCCATCACTTTCATGCAGTCACATTAACACATTTAATTGAATAAGCTTCTGATGCTACTGGCACACTTTGTGCCCCAATTACTTCGCTGTCTATGTGGAGTTTGCACATTCTCCCCATGTCCGCATGGATTTCCTCCAGGTGCTCCAGTTTCCTCCTACTGTCCAAAGATGTGCGCGTTAGGTGAATTGGCCATAATAAATTGCCTTTAGTGTCAGGGGACTAGCAGGGTAAATGTATGGGGTTTTAGGTATAGGGCATGGATGGGATTGTGGTTGGTGCAGATTCTATAAGCCAAATGGCCTCCTTCTGCACTGTAGGATTCTATGATCCTATAATTATACTGTGCCACCTTACAAAAACTCAGCATTGGCCCAGACATCCCGTAAACTTGCACAGGCGTGCACAGACATACTTCCTTCTTATAAGATCAATTGACACACCATATATGGAGCCACCATCCATCCAGGATCTATGTCCATGAGCAAAAATGTATGTGAAAATTGTAGACTAAGGTGTAATAATTCCTGTCCACTGGTTAGATGAATAACCACTACATGTTTATTTACATATAACCATAATATTGAGGTTTGTAGCCTCATGGCTTCTAAGAAGGTTCTGGAACTGAATGATCCCCATCCTGTTCCCTGATTGGTTTCCTGAGTCATATAACTCTTACTCTGCAGATGGATCCTTAAAGGGAGAATCACTTCATCCCTCCCCCCTTATGTCCTTTCAAAAAAATGTCAATACTCAATTTACACAATTCAAGACAACTACATATTTAGTACATGAACTTATTCAATTATAAATTAAGGCTTTTAGGAGGTTTCCAAATCCTTTCGGTGGCATAACTTCTCTGTCTGAGGCACTTCCACAGGATTGCTGTCAGCCAAAATCACATTGCGTCTCTTTTAGTTTAGTTCTATCTGTTTCGCTGGAGATATCAGTTCATAATTGATTTGTTGTGGCTAAACTGGCAACCTGTCCAAGAAATTCAATGCCATAACTAGTTGCTGTAATACATTCTCTGGTAAAAGCAGACAACTAAATGCATCAGCATTTGCGATTTATCACTGCTTGAATGTATATGTCTAGGTGGACAGAATAAATGTCTAACACTGCATTTTTGCTGATGTGATTGGTGGAATAGTCTTATCTTCTTTAAAAAGACCTAAGATTAGTTTGTAGTCTGTTACAATAATAAAGTGCCTGTTGTACACATACGGGTGAATCATCTTTATCTCGTATACTATTAACAATCCTTCTTTTTCAAACTGAGAGTAGCCTTTTTCTGTCTCTCAGAGAATTCTTGAGATGTACCCTATAGGTCTTTCAAATCCATCATCCATCATATCAGACAAGACTGCACCAACACAGTGGAGAAGAGTCACAGATTAACACCAATTCCTTAGATGGATCACCATTCACCAATAAACTCAATGAATGTCTTTCTCTTCCCCTCCTCCTCTTTTCCATTGGCCTTAAAAATAATAGCTCAAACATTCAATGTATTGTGTCCAATGCTCCCAAGCATCAAAAGGGCCTACCCATCTGAATAGGGGAATTATTTCCAAACACGTTTCTCAACTTTGAACTGAACTTCAACATGACTTTGTACTCACGATCTTAGGACCGCTTTTTTCTTTCTTTTACTCTAATTGCCAATGCAATAGTTCCCATACATATTGACAACTACAAGATTTATTTATGTACAACTGTAATACAGAGGCTTGCAGCATCATAGCTGCCAGTCAACTTTGAGAAGTTTCTGGAACATAAACCTGAGCTCACCATGGTGATCCCACACCTTGCTCCCCAATTGGTTCCTTGGATCATGTAACCCTTACTCTGCAGATGGATCCTTAAAGAGATAATCACCACACAGGAGTATGTTATGAGCAATGTGACTAATATCACAATGTGACTAGTGCCTGTTTAAAGTAAAGGATAGACAACCGCCTCAATGTTTTGCTATGTTTTAAAGACAGTGACACCAACAGTGTGATTGGGAATATAAAATTTGTGTGCTGTGGGTAAGATGAGGTGAGTCTGCAAACTGCATTACTAATAACTATATTGGAGCAGATGCAACACTTTGACATGACATCCATGATGAACTGCCCCTGGAAATCTAGGAAAATGTCTTTGGTCCCTGCCACAAACTCCATTCCTTAGCGGCTGAATCTATCCCTGCTCCAGCAATGTTCCAAAATTGTTTGCATACGTTTGATGATAGTTTAACTCCAAGATAAGCTTCTGACCACATATCCACACTATTACTAAGACCACCTATTTTCAGCTCCGTAACTTGGCTTCCCTTCATTCCTGCCTCAGCTTATGCATGCAAAGAACAGAAAGAAGTACACACAGAAACAGACCCTTTGGCCCTTCAAGCTCGTGCCAATCATGATGTCCTAACTAAACTAAAAAAACCTTCTGACTTTACTCGGATTGTATACCTCTAACTCCTCCCTATTGATGTATCTTTGTGGATGCCTGTTAAATGTTGCTAATGTGCCTGCCTCCACCACCTCCTCTGGCAGTGTGTTCCAGGCACCCACCACTCTCTGTGTGAAATACTTGCCCTGCACATATCCCTTAAATATTTCTCCACTCACCTTGAACCTGTGCCTCTTTAGAATTAACACTTCCATCCAGGGAAAAAATCTATGATTATTCACCCTGTCTATGCTTCTCATAATTTTATAGACCTCTATATCAGGTCTCAGTTCTGTCTTTGTAGTGAAAACAATCCTAATTTATTCAGCCTCCCCTAATAGCTAAAGCCCTTGAAACTAGGCAACATCCTGGTGAATCTCCTCTGCACTCTCTCCAAAGCTTCGATGTCCTTCTGGTAGTGTGGTGACCAGAAGCACAAGCAATATTCAAAATGCGGCCTCACCATGATTTTATGTAGCTGAGACATGATTTGCCAACTCCTGTACTCAATGCCCCACCGATGAAAGCAATCAGAGCAAGTGCCTTCTTAATTACTTTGGCTATCTGTGTTGCCACTTTTAGGGAACTGTGGACATGTATGTTAATTTTCATAAGTGTTCTGCCATTTACAGTATAATTCACACCTAAACTCGATCCTCCAAAATACATCACCTCACATTTGTCTGAATTAAACTCCACCTGCCATTTCAATGACTAACTCTTCAATCTATCCATATCTTATAGAGACATATAAGATAATAAGAACATAAGAACATAAGAAATAGAGCAGGAGTGGGCCATACAGCCCCTCTATCCTGCCCCGCCACTCAATAAGATCATGACTGATCTGTAGTGGTTCAGTACCACTTTCCCACTTTCTCCCCATAACCCTTAATTTCCCTGTCAATTAAAAACCTATCCACTCTTGACTTGAACATGTTCAGTGAGGAAGCCTCCACCACCTCATCAGGCAGAGAATTCCAAAGATTCACCACCCTCTGCGTGAAGAAACCCGTCCGCAACTCCGATCTGAACCGTGCCCCCCTAATCTTGAGGGCTGTGCCCTCTAGTCCTGCTATCTTTGTTAAGCGGGAAGAGTCTCTCAACCTCTACCCTATCCATCCCCTTCATTATCTTATACGTTTCTATAAGATCCCCTCTCAGCCTTCTAAACTCCAAAGAGTACAAACCTAGCTTATTCAGTCTCTCCTCATAATCCAATGCCCTCATCTCCAGTATCAGCCTAGTAAACCTTCTCTGCACCCCCTCCAAGGCCAATATATCCTTCTTCGAATGTGGTGACCAAAACTGCACACAGTACTCCAGCTGCAGCCTCACCAGCACCCTATACAGCTGCAACAGAACCTCCCTACTTTTATATTCTATCTCCCTAGCTATAAAAGCCAACATTGCATTCACCTTCTTAATCACCTGCTGCATGTGCATACTGTGTTTTTGCGATTCGTACACAAGGACCCTCAGGTCCCTCTGCATTGTTGCATGCTGCAGCTTTTCTCCATTTAAATAGCAGTCCTTCCTACCATTATTCTTCCCAAAGTAGATAACCTCACACTTGCTAACATTATACTCCATCTGCCAGGTCCTTGCCCACTCATTCAACCTATCCAGATCCCTCTGCAGGCTTTCCACACCCTCCATGCAATTTGCTTTTCCACTCATTTTCGTGTCATCAGCAAATTTTGTCACCCTGCACTCTACCCCTTAGTCCAGATCATCTATGTAAATGGTAAATAGTTGAGGCCCCAGCACCAAACCTTGGGGCACTCCACTAGTCACCAGCTGCCAATCAGAATAGCACCCATTAATACCTACCCTCTGCTTCCTATTAGACAACCAATCCTCTATCCAGTCTAACACCCTACCCTCGACTCCCTGCACCTTAACAATAATGAAGGGGATGGATAGGGTAGAGGCAGAGAGATTCTTCCCGCTTAGAAAGGATTGCCATACTAGAGGGCACAGCCTCAAAATAGGGGAGGGGGGGAGGGGACGGTTCAGCTCAGAGTTGAGGAGGAACTTCTTCACTCAAAGGGTGGTAAATCTTTTGGAATTCTCTGCCAGTTGAAGTGGTGGAGGCTATCTCACTGAATATATTTAAGTCACGGGTAGGTAGGTTTCTAATGAGCAAGGGAATTAAGGGTTTGGGGATAAAGCAGGGAAGTGGAACTGGTCCACTTCAGATCAGCCATGATCGTATTGAATGGCGGGGCAGGCTTGAGGAGCTAAATGGCCTACTCCTACTCCTTTTTCTTATGTTCTTATGCTCTTATATCCTGTTGTGTCCTTGTTCAATCCCCGGCACTATTAACAACTCTACCAATCTTTGTGTCGTCAACAAACTTACTAATCAGACCACCCATATTTTCCTCCGGATCATTTATATATATATTGCAAACAACAGAGGTCACAGCACTGACTCCTGTGGAACATCACGAGCTACAGATCTCCATTCTGAAAAACAACCTTCCACTGTTACTCTCTGTCTTCTCTGACCAAGCCATTCCACCCTGTATATCTTTGTTACCAGTAAGAAGTCTGGCAACACCAGGTTTAAGTCCAACCGATTTATTTGATAGTAAACTTATACAAGCTTTCGAGGCTCTGCTCTTCGTCAGGTGAATGAGGTATTCTGGTCTCAAGCAGCACATATAACAACACGGACTGTTTGCAGATTACTGATTAGGATGCGAATCTTTACATTCTAATCAGTAATCTGCAAACAGTCTGTGCTGTCATATGTGCTGCTTGAGACCAGAACACCTCATTCACCTGATGAAGAGCAGAGCCTTGAAAGCTTGTGTGAGTTTACTATCAAATAAATCGGTTGGACTTAAACCTGGTGTTGTCAGACTTCTTACTGTGTTCACCCCAGTCCAATGCTGGCACCTCTACGTCATACCTTTGTTACCTCCAGACTTTGCTATTCCAAAACACCTCTGGCCTGACTGGCCTCCCACATTCTGCATTCCGTACAGTTGAGGTCATCCAAAAATTCTGCTGCTGGGGTCCTTACTCACACCAAGTCACCTCCCAGCCCTGCATTTGCTGACCTGTTTTAGCTCCCTGTTAAGCAATGCCTTGATTCTTACTTTCAAATCGCTCCATGGCCTCACCATCTCTGTAACCTCCTCCTGCACATAACTCTTCAAAGTTATCTCTGCTCTTTCAACTCTGGTCTTTTGAAGATCACTGATTTTAATCACTTTGCCATTGGCAGTCAGGTCTTCAGCTGTTAAGGCCTTGAACTCTGGAATTCCCTCCCTAAAATCTTTGCCTCTCTTCCTCTGATCCAGCTCCTTTTAGGATGCCACTTAAAACCTACCTTTATTAGCCCCAATCTATCTCTTTACATGGCTTAATGCCAGGGTGGAATATAAGAAGTAGGAGCAGGAGTAGGCCATCTGGCCCCTCGATCCTGCTCCGCCATTCAATAAGATCATGGCTGATTTTTTCATGGACTCAGCTCCACTTACCTGCCCACTCACCATAATCCTTAATTCCTTTACTGTTCAAAAATATATCTATATCCTTGCTTTAAAAACATTCAATGAAGTAGCCTCAACTGCTTCACTGCGCAGGGAATTCCGCAGATTCACAACAGGTTTGAGTTGTTTTAGCTATTGCTGTTGTTGAGCCCTGGGAAAACTCTATTTCAGCGGCCTCTTTGCCTGCATAATAGTATTTCATATTTTGCGACCACGACTGTAATAAATCTGCCTTCCACTTCTTCTCCAGACTGTTCAATTATTTAGAGAAACTGATACCTGGGAATGATCTCAAAGGCAATGTGAATTCAAATAGCAAATTTGAGAGTGAGGCTAAAATGATTTATGGTAGTAAGTAGAATTGGGAGATGAGATTGCAAACTTGAAATCATTCCAGCTCATCACGTATTAGAGTCATAGACATTTACAGCATGGAAACAGGCTCTCCAGCCCAACTTGTCCATGCTGCCATATTTTTAAAACACCGAAGTTGATCCTAATTGCCTGCATTTGGCCCATATCCATCTATACCCATATAATTATCTAAATGATTTTTAAAAGGCAAAATTGTACCTGTCTCTATTACTATCTTTGGCAGCTTGTTCATGACACTCAGCACCCTCTGTGTGAAAAAATTGCCCCTCTCGATCCTTTTGTATCTCTCCCTTCTCAGCTTAAACTTATATCCTCTAGTTCTAGACCTGCCTAACTTTGGGAAAAAGATATTGACTGTCTAACTGATTATGCTTCTCATTATTTTATAGACCTCTATAAGATTATTTCTCAGTCTTGAACACTCCAGAGAAAAAGTCCCAGTTATCAAGTCTCTCCTTATAACTCAAACCATCAAGTCCCAGTAGCATCCTAGTAAATCTTTTCTGCACTCTTTCTAGTTTAGTAATATCCTTTCTATAATATTGAAATATTGTTTTCGTGGGATTTTCTGATCAATTTAGTTTCCCCCGCTAGGAAATCATAACATTTCAACATTAGTTTAAATAAATTATTGCAAGTACAAAGTGATTGCAGAGCAAATCAAGGAGTTGATTAAAATATAATTTTCTTCACAAACTGTGCAAGCAAATCATTTTCCATACTTGAATTGCAATTTAATATAATTTGTTTGTGATTTCAAGGCTTGAAGGTTAATGACAACAAATATAGAAGCAGTAATCAAAGAACTGCTAGGCTTTGTACATTTTGCTTAATTTCCTAAAGTTTTCAACTCCACAGAATTGGATTAAGGCTGTTGCTTGACAACGCTTTTATTAAGAAAATGATAGGCTACAGAGGAAGCATTACTGTCGACTAATTCTGTGGGGTTAAGTTTCTATTGCAAGCTCAATCATCCAGCAATAAAAGCCATTTAACATTTTAAAATAATTGTGAGATTACCACTCCTTATAAACAGAAAGAGGATTTCTGAGTGCATATGACATTGGAAGTCTGTTCTTCTGCTCCACTTGCTAAAACCAAATATCTTGATTCTTTTTAGAATATTCTGGTTCCTAGGCTATTATTTCTGCATTATCGCTGAAATTAATCTGGAAGTTTTTAGTTCTTTAATGCTTGTGAATGGAGTTGATGCATTATCAGGCACATATAATGATGTTGAAATGCCTACAAGCTTCGAATGCAGCTCCTGTTTCAGAGATGCCAGTATAAATTGGCTTCCCAGACTAGAAGTGGACTTGAGGTTGATTTGCTCTTGATTTACTTACCAAAGCTTAAATGTGCACAACATAATGTGGAGAAATTCAGCCTGTGCCGAAAATAGGTGTAACAACTGATATTCCATTAGCGAGGAGAATATGTATAGTGGGTGTGCGTACCTTGTTTGTTTAAATTTGGTAAGCTATCCTGTGCTGCTTTATAATCAACTCACTTACTGTCAACATGGGATATTGGGTTTCTACGATGCTATTTAAAGGCAGCCTGTGCTTTGTGCTTTTACTTGTGATTCAGTCTCAAATGAAGCAAGGGGCAGGTGCAGCAATGTTTTCTGAATCTCAGGTGTTGTGGGATTCATGAGGTAACTGGGAAGTGCTTTTTTCAATGGGGAGGCAAGAAATATCAAGGCAATTTGCTAAGCATTAATGAACAGCGGTCAGTATGAGGCATATTACACCTAGGATCTGGCTGCAAAGTTGAAGGAAATTTTATGACCCCAGTCGGGTTTCAACGTTAAGGATCCAACTTCCTTCTTTTACCCCTAGCTCTGCACTTCCTGTGGCCCATCAAATCTGGTCTCTGTTGTTTCTTATTACTTTCCTGTAACCTCAGCAGCACACTTCATTGAACCTCCTAATGCTGCTATGGCTACATTATAAGACCATAAGATGTAGCAGCAGCAATTGGCCATTTGTCCCTTCATGTCTGCTTTGCCATTCAATGAAATCATGACTGATCTGATATGATAATTCTCAACTCCATTTTCCCACTTTATTCCTTAAACTCTGATTCCCTTGCTGATTAAAAACATATCAATCTCATTATTGAGATTGATACTTAATGACCTAGCCTCCACAGCCCTCTGCAATAAAGAACTCCACAGATTCACCACCCTCTGAAAGAAGAAATTTCTCCTTATCTCTGTCTGAACTGAGTGACCTCTTACTCTGAAATTATGTCTTTTGGTCCTATATTCTCCCACAAAGGTAAACAACCTCTCAGCATCTCCCCTGTTCAAGCCTCCTGAGAATCCTATATGTCTCAATAAAGTCAACCCCTCATTCTTCTTAACTGCAATGAGTACAGGTCCAACCTACTCAACCTCCCCTTATAAGAAACTCCCTCTATACCCGGGATCAACTTAGTGAACCTTCTCTGGACTGCTTCCAATGCCAGTATATCTTTCCGTAGATAAGGCAACCAAAACTATTCACAATATTCCAGGTGTGCCTGCTACGGTCATTATAATTTTGCACTATCTTTCACACACTATTGACACACATATGCTCACAAGTTTTACCAAGCACCCAACCGTTGGCACACTTCCTTCTTCCAAAGAAGACTCACACAAACATCAGAAAACGATGACCCATTCACCTTCAATGCCTTTTACATCCACTCTCCCCATAACCTTTTATGTTATTGTTAATCAGAAATCTATCAATCTCTACATTAAACAACTCAATGACTGAGCTTCTACAGCCCTCAATTCTCTTCATCTCAGCCCTAAGTGACATCCTCCTGATTTTGAAATTGTATTACTAGATTTCCAAACCAAGGGAAACATCTTATCTGCATCTACCCCGTATATTTCTTTAAGTATTTTGTAAATTTCAATGAGATCAATTCTCATTCTTTGAAACTGCAAACGATACAGGTCCAGTTTGCCCAATGTCTCTTCACACGACAGTACCACCTTCTCCGGAACAAGTTTGATGAATCTTTGTTATATGGCAATATATATCTTTTCTGAGGTAAGGGAACCAAAGCTGCACACAGTACTCCAGGTGCAGTCTGACCAAGCTTCTGTACAATTCAAGCAAGACTTCACTACTGCTTTACTCAAAAGAATAAAGTCTGAAGGATACACTTCTTGGTGTTTTCTCATCTCATCCTCTTGTTTTTTTTTCTTACAGAAATATCTGTCATACACTCTGAATGAGCTCCCACTTATCTGCCACAACTATGCTTTTCCACTAACTGCTAATCATGTCCATAGCCTCCCTGCTCAGGTCTATAATAAGTAATAGAGATAGAGGAGAAAAGCTATCCTGAGCCCTTGTGATCATTCAACCTTAAACTTTCAGGCACCTATTCAGAAATTGTCAATCCATATAGTTTAGAGAATCAATTAGAGGGGTCTTACTAGATGGATCGTCAATTATGTATGTTCAGGCCCAAGGGTAAAAGGGTGAATCCTAGAGCCATCTCACTAAAGGACACAGATGCTGTTTTTAGGGGGAAAATCAACAAAAAGAGGTAGATATAAATGTACAATTGTTTAGTTTTGGCAGGGAGTCATTCCCTATTGATTTTCTGCCAATTCTAGTTTCTCTGAAGTATAATTTGCAAAAAAAGCCTGGCCTGGAATTGTATGCTCTCTTCGTGATAGAGGCAGAGCTACAAGAGGGTGAGTCATTCAGAAGTTCCTTGATTTTGGCAGGAACAAAGGATCCCACCAGTGGGGTCCCATAAATGGAAAGGACTGTAAGATCCCACTTGTGTGAGGGACTGTGAGATCCCACAAGTGGGAGGGGCTATATGATCCTATCCGTTGATATCCATATGTTATCAAACTGACTGGCTGGTTTATCACAAGCTAATGGAAAACCAATAAATTGGATGTTCAAAGGTTAAAACTCGTAAAATCCTTATGTAATAGCTCCTCATCTTTTGTCACTGGAAGTTATCAATTTAGAACCAAAGATCAGCCATTGTATCAACAAATCTGTCTTATTCATTCTTAAGTTGAGTTTTACTAGAATAGATTTATTAGTGAAGATTCATGTACTGAATTGTTGAGAAGCAAATAACCCTCTGTTATTGACTTTAGCCACAGGAACTTCCTACACTTCACAGTAGTTACACGAGAGGGTTGCCTGGGTTACCACCTCTGCCTTCTGACCACTGTAGCGAAGCTTCAGAGTTGTATAAGGTAAAATAATTTTGTAGTGAGATTATAATTCAGCAATCAGACGTGCCATTTTATTATCATAAGTGAAGATCAATCAATTTCTAGAAATAACTTTCAAGGATATTATAGGATACAGTGCTTTATACTTAATTATTTAAAGTTATTATTTAAAATAAATTGATGAAATCACATCAGAATGCTGGTTCTGACCGTGATCCACTGATACTTTAGCAATGACCTTTATTCATGATCCAACCCCGACTCACAATCCACTCTTCACCCCACTATGTTTCTGAGTTATTTTTCTAGCAAAGGGATTTTGGAAAATTTACTTTTAATCAAAAGCTGAAGGGTACTGTCACAAGTTTCAAGGAAAGGGTACCAGCCAGAAGGCAGTCAATATACTAAACAAGTGTTATTCCTTTCACAGCCTGAACTGTCTGCATGATTCAGTGGTTTTTTCTGTTTTCCAGAATGACTCCTTGCATCTTTGTATTGGTCTGTGGGAAAGACTTTCAAAAGTTGGAGTGAAAAGATCAGAAAGGAAGTCTGTCTGGTTCTGGGAACAGAGTTGCCGAAACAGTTAGACAGACTCTAAAGGAGTCTGTGAAAGGAGAGGTGTTTAATCAGGGTGTTTTACAACAGAAATGCAGAGAAATGTTATTCTCTTTAAGCTAAGTAAAATGACCCACCAAACTTTGACAGCACGAATGTTTAATATGCCAATCGAAGAAATGAAGAGTACATGAGCTGATGAGGGAATTTAATTATTCTACTCCTTGATCTTACTTTGTGCTCCTCGCTGTTAGCAGTTTGAGATAACTCCCATTTAATTAACAAAAATAGAAAATGCTAGAAAATCTCAGCAGGTCTGACAACCTCTGTAGAGAGAGAATAGAGTCAATGTAGACGTGAAACATTAGCTCTATTCTCTCTCCACAGGTGCAGTTAGACCTACTGAGATTTTCTAGCATGTTCTGTTTTTGTTTCAGATTCCAGCATCCACATTATTTTGCTTTTATCCTAAATAAATTACTCATGGGCATGTCAGTGAAGAGAAAGTAGCTGGAGCAAATCTATAAATGTAAAACCTGCATGTGTAATGCATGTTTTTGCATGTTTTGGGAGTGAAATAAGAACTTTGGCCTTAAACGTAAATAAACTGATGCATCAAATGAGGACACGTATTCCAATCCCCATGACAGAATGGAGAAATCTTGTTGATGAAAGGTATCTCTTTTAGCCTATATTATAAAATGTACCTGAATATGATGGATTAAGCTTGACAATAGTGCCTTACGTAGCAGCGTTTTTATAATAGCACATGCATAAATGTTTGCTGACGGTTGTTTCATCAAAACACATGGAAGCAATTTTAACCCTTACCAAGATACCTGGGGTGGGACAAATGGAAATTGCAGTTGCTGGCCGCAGCTTGAGACCTGGAGTCTTCCCTGTCTGCCAAAGTTAGCCACCCACCAAAGATGGGCAGAAAGCACCAGCTGCCCAGTGGCCATGAGAGAAGCTCAAAGAATGGCTTATTGGCAAGCTGGTAAGTTGTGCTGCTCTTAAGCAGGACTTGCAGCGTGTATGAAGGGGTGGTATATCTTTCTGGCTGCTATTTTAGGTTCCCTGTTGTTAATGGTGTCATGGTGGCACAGTGGCTAGCCCTACTGCCTCACACGGCCAGGGACTATAGTTTGATTCTCGGCTTGGGTCACTGTCTGTGTGGAGTCTGCACATTCTCCCTGTTTCTTTGTGGGTTTCCTCTAGATGCTCCACTTTCCTCCCCAGTCTGAAAGATGTGCTGGTTAGACACATTGACCTGAACAGGCACTGGTGTGTGGTGACTCAGGGAATTTCACAATACCTTCATTGCAGTGTTAATGTAAGCCTTACTTGCAACTAATAAATAAACTTTAACTTTTAATTATATTGCTAAGAGACAGATGAAAGGGATTGTTTAACTGAATAATTAGAGCACTTATAAAGAAAGACCGTTGGAACCCTACCGAAGTAGTAGGTAGGAAACAGACATAGGTAATGATGCATTTTGTAAATACATCTATTATCACGATCAGCATTAGGGGTGCCACAGTGGCACAGTGTTTGATAGCACTAGGATTCTAGGTTCTATTGCAGCCTCGGTCACTGTCGGTGTGAAGTTTGCACATTCTCCCCATGTCTGCATGGGTTTCCTCTAGGTGCTCTGGTTTCCTCCCACAGTCCAAAGATGTACAAGTTAGTTTGATTGGCCAAACTAAATTGCTCATAGTATTAGGAGAATTAACAGGATAAGTGTATGAGGTTGCGGGAATAGGGCCCGGTGGGATTGTAGTTGGTACAGACTCGATGGTCTGAATGGCCAGCTTCTGTGCTACAGGGGTTCTATGATTTTATGATTAGTATCTACTCTATCACTTTAACTGGTTTGGGAGCAGAGTAATAGTTGAAGAGGAGCAGAAGTTAGGAGATCATCTGGGAGTCATTGACCTCCCTTATTCAGCTCTGCCCCTTTGTCCTGATCCCACCCAACCAATTTGGGGATGTGCAACCAAGTTCCTCTTCCTGCCGACTGGCCGAGAAGTAGATAGGGCCAACTTCAGACAGGTGTTGATCATTAAGATTGGCTGGTCTGTCCACTGCGCAGCCTGCTTTGGGGCTGATGTGCCCCACAACCCTCGTTGTCACAAAAACATTAAAAACAAATTGTTGGACAAGTTAGCCTGAGCTTAAGAAAGGAAATCTATTATAATTGGTAATAAGCACTTGGAAACAAAAGGCATTCGTGCAATTGAAATCCACCACCATTTCAAATACCTTTATTGTGCTTAAGGATATGAATATCTTCCGATTGCTGGATTTCTGGACTTCAGATATATGTGGCTTACAAAAAGAGGATTTGTCTAGACTTCCAATGCTTTGTGTCTTTGGAACAAAGAAACACAAAATCTTTTGATGAAAAGTTATATTATTATTTTTTCTTTATTCATTCATGGAATGTGGATGTCTCCACCTGGGCCAGCATTTATTGCCCAACCCAAATTACCTTTAAACTGAATAGCTTTCAAAGCCATTTCAGAGTCAACCATGGTTCTGGGGTCATATGTAGCTCAGACCAGGTAAGGATGGCAGATTTTCTTTCCTAAAGGACATTAAATCCACCTAAAGGTGGGTTTTTACAACAATTGTTTCATCATTGGACTTTTAGTTCCAGATTTTTTTTTATTGAATTCGAACTCAGGTTCCCAGAGCATTATTCTGGGTTACTAGTCCACTGACAACACACTACACCATCATCTACCCTTAGACTCTGCTGTGAATGAGTAGATGAGTAGAATAACTTCATTTGACATATTATTTTTTGTATTTTATATGACACCATTGTGACCACATGCACTTTCAGATTCTGACCTTGTAGAAATCAATTTGCCTTTCATAATCTCTACTTCCATTCTTAGCATCTCCTCTGGGGTGATCCATATTTACAATCTTCAATGCAAATATACTGTTACAGTCCCAGTTGATGTTATTACTGGATGGAAAGATCCCAGAATGAACCCTGGCTCAAAAGACCGTAACTTTTATCTCTCTTTTGAAAACATGGGTGAATAGAGTCATAGGGCTACTGTTTAATTTTAACAAAAAAAAATTTATTAAACAATAGTAGTTTGATTATAATACAAAGCTTCTTAATTCTCCAGCATCTTTACAAATGTACAAAGCTCTTAAGAATTACAGCATATATCTCATACAATAATGTTTTCAGTGACACATAAAACGGAATTTTACTGCCTCGTCCACCCCTGAGGCTTGCAAGATCCTATTCGAGGCCAATGGAAAATGTTGTTCTGGGAGCCTTCCCTGCCCCGATTCCAGGGCAGGTATGCCAGTACAATTCTGGCCATAAGCCCTGTAATTCAACAGGTTAACTGTGGTCAGACAACATCCCACTCTGAAACCAAGTGACAGGTGCCAAAGACTTAATCTCCAGTAGATTTGTCTTCCAATTCCCCCTCATCGCATTTCTAAGCTCTCCTTTCAAAAATATGTGCTTTAAAATCTTCTTTCAAACAATGCTTTCCCTCAGCTGTTTACATCAAGAATCCACCTCCAGGTTTTCCAACTATTCTTTCAAGCAAAACTTCCACCCCACTGTTTTAGCAAAGATCCACCTCCAGGTTTTTCAACTTTCATTTCAGTATTTTTGTTGCCTTGAAATACTTTTAAATTTTATCACAAACCCACAGAAATCCAATCACTAATTGCTTCAAAATTGCTTTTAACTATCGCTTTACAAGCTGTAGTAAAATATCACAAACAGTGATATATTGGACAGTGATAGCCTTTTTCCTAGGATGGAAAAAGCTAGCACGAGGGGACACAACTTTAAATTAAGGGGTATGAGTTATAGGACGGATATCAGAGGTAGGTTCTTTACTCAAAGAGTGATTAGGGAGTGGAATGCCTGCCTGCAGCTGTTGTAGATGCGCCAAGTTTGGTGGCGTTTAAGAGGTTAGTGATAAGTATATGGATGAGAAGGGAATGGTTTAGTTAGGAGGGGCATTGCTTTTTATTTTGGTCGGCACGACATCGAAGGCCGAAGGGCCTGTTCTGTGCTGTATTGTTCTATGTTCTATGTTCAAACGTTTGCATCTTGAAGCCTTTTGGCTTCTCTCTGGCCAATTTCTTCTCAGCTCAGTCTGAAACTTCAGTGAACACTTCCAATTTCAGTTTTCCCTTGCTTTCACTTCAGACTTCCTGGAAATTTCTCTTCATTTCTCTAGTTTTCTTAACCAGCTGCTGTTTAGATTTCTACCACCTGTTTTCCTGCCTCTTACTCCATCATGTAGTTTTTCTTCAAGCAAAGTTGTGAGAGATTTCTTTCTCTCATTGCTATGGTCCTTCTATTCTAGTTTTCGGTTAATACTAAACTCAAAAAGGTCTTTTCCCTGAAAGTGACACCTGGTTGCTAAGCATCATCTCTTGTTCTTTCCCAAGCTCATATTTCCCATCTTAAACTCTCAGCCAAATAGCAACATAGTTGAACTGAAACACAGTGGTTAACACTGCTGCTCACAGCTCCAGAGACCTGTGTTCAACTCCCAGCTTGGGCTGGGAGTCTGTGTGGAGTTTGTACATTCTCCTCTTATCTGTGTGGCTTTCCTCGAGGTGCACTGGTTCCCTTCCACAATCCAAATATCTGCGAGTTATGTTGATTGGCCATGCTACCTTGTCCCATAGTATTCTGGGATATGTAGGCTGGAGGGATTAATGGGTAAATGTGTGGGATTGTGGGGATAGGACCTGAGTGGGATTGTTGAGGGGGGAGATTCAATGGGCCAAATGGCTTCCTTCTGCACTGTAGTGATTTCTATTTCTATGACTCCAAAAAAAACCCATACATGCAAACAATTTTGTTTAATGTGAATATAACGAAAGTTGTACCTTTTTTACACAAACCATCCTGTTTCCTGTCAATACATTATAATCCCCCAATATTGCTGTGTTTATGCACCCATGTTATGTACCATCGAGCTATCTTACTTTCTTTTGAGATTTGGGGGGTATTTTACGGCCATTCACATTAATGTGATATTCTGGTCCTGCTTCAGTGAACAGAGATTTGGCTGAACACCAAATTTTCCATCCTCACTAAAAAAAACAGCAGCTGTGGAGTGTGAACAGCCAGTAAGATCACACCCCTAATGTTCAATCCTCCAGTGCTGTTGATTCAGGCTCATTGGAGACCTTAGTACATTCAGACACAAATCACTTACTTGGTATTTTTGTAAATTCCAATGTAAGCGTTAGCAAAACTCACAAAAAAGAATGTGGCACTTTTCAAAGCAGTCACTAACCTATTAGTTTCTTCAGGAATGTGGCGCAATGTTCATTTATTTTGCTCTTTTGTTTGAAGTTTTTTGTATCAGTCAATGTTTAAGTCTTTTCAGAATGCAAACAATCATGTTATCAAATGAACTCAGGAATGTTTGTACAAAAGAAACTAGGAATGATCAAAGCTTTCAGGTTGGCATGAAGGATTTTCAACGAACTGAGTGGCTCCTATAGAATTTACTAATATCCATTGTCCATTGTGTAGCACTAATGTACTTTGTTTTTAGATTAGTAGCAAATGGAAATTAACCTTGAAAAGTATGAAGTTATGAATTTTGGGGGGAACTAACCAGCCAAAGGAATACACAGGAGGTACAGAGGCAGAGCAGCAGGATGGCATGGTGGTACAGTGGTTAGCACTGCTGCCTCACAGCTCCTAGGACTCAGATTCTATTCTCGGTTTGGGTCACTGTCTGTGCAGAGTTTGCACGTTCTCCCTGTGTCTGCATGGATTTCCTCTAGGTGTTTCTGTTTCCTCCTACAGTCCAAAGATGTGCGGGTTAGATGCACTGTCCATGCTAAATTCTCTCTCAGTGTACCCAAACAGGCACCGGAGAGTGGCGACTAGGGAATTTTCACAATAAATTCATTGTGGTGTTAACGTAAGCCTACTTTGACTAATAAATTAACTTTACTTTGATCAGAGGGACCTTGGGGTGCATGTCCATAGTTCCTGAATGCAGGTAGATAAGGTGGTTAAAAGGCATAGGGGATACTTACCTTTATTAGCTGAGGCATAGAATATAAGAGTGGGAAGTTTATGATGGATCTGTGTAAAATGCTTGGTTGTTCACAGCTGGAGCATTATTTGCAGTTCTGGTCTCACACTATAGGAATAATGTGATTGCACTAGAAAGAGAGCAGAGGAGATTCACCAGGATATTACCTGGGCTGGGGCATTTCAGCTACAAAGAGAGGCTGGCTAGGCTCAGGTTGCTTTCCTTGGAGCAGAGAAGGCTGAGGGGAGATCTAATTGAGGTGTACAGAATTACGAGGGACGTAGATAGAATAGATAGGAAGAAACTTTTTCCCTTTGTAGAGGGGTAATAAGCAGGGACCATAGATTTAAAGTCAGGGGCAGGAGATTTATAGGGAATTTGAGGGTTTTTTTTCACCCAGAGGGTGGTGGGAATTTGGAACTCACTGCCTGAAAGAGAGTTAGAAATGGAAACCCTCACAACGTATAAGAAGCCTTTAGATGAGCACTTGAAATGCCTTGGCATAAAAGGACCAAGTGCTAGAAAATAGAATTAAAATTGATAGGGATTTGATGGCCAGTATAGGCACGATGGGCGAAAGGGCCTCTTTCTGTGCTATATGGTTATATGAGTCTATGAGTATCAATGATGCAATCAGCTTAGTTGCATTTATTAGATGCAAGTTGCTACGGCCACAGCCAATGTTCACTACTGTTGAGAGTTATTGCAACAGACAGCCAAAAAAGTAATTTGGCCAGGTTATCATCTCACACAGAGGAAATAATTACTTATTAAACCTTACAACCCACACCTTGACTGTATAAAAGCATCTGATATGTGAGAACCAGCCAGAATTTTATTTGTGACTATAGTTTTGCTTTTTAATTCCTGTTTCAAGTGTTTACAATACTGCTGTCTGTTACGTTTCACTGTTTTTCTTTAAAAGCTGGGAACCAGGATCAAACCATCTGACGCATCATTGTTATAACGGCGCGCATGTTATCGTAAAGAGATATGAGAAGAAATCAACAGACCAATAGGCCTTAGTATTGTTTCTCATACTTGGTTTCTTATGAGTTTGCAGCGTTGGAAAATATTTCAGTCCTGAATTAAACTCATTATCATCTGGTTCCAGCATATCTTGTATGTTTCACCAAAAATTACATACATTAGTTGGAAGGAGTAGTGATTGGCAGTATTTGTGCAGAAATTTTGAATACTGGAGTTTGAGTTTTTTAGGTTTATTTTTCCTGCTGTTTTCTTTCAGTTGCTGTTTTGGGAGTTTAGCTCTATTATGAGAATAATTTAGTCCAGCGCGCCTTGGGCAAATAATTTTGGGAGTATGCACAGGACCTTCGTGATGCCTCTCCCTGTCATTTCAGAAGGCTAAATTAACAAAAGGTTTATTCACTGTATGATTCACAGCCAGTCACTGAAGTGAGTTCACATAGCAGCAACTTTGAACCAGTTTATGAAGGGTTATACAGAGAGCCGGATTAGTTGGTTCCTATCATTTTCCCTGTGGAAAGTTTGCCAGCAACACAAGGTGACCTTGCAGTTCGTCCATCTGACCAGCTTCTCCAAAAACCATTTAGGCTGTGAGAACAGAGGCAGTCATTTAGTGTTGTTTTGAAGCTACCCATCAGGAACTACGGTCAAGTAATTGTGGGAGGATATTTGATGTCAGGATTTGGCCAATTAGGTGCAGCGTAACCACAAAGATATGCTCCAGTGGCTTGCTGCTGTCCACAGCCAACACCAAACCATGCATAATCATGATTGATAGTTTGAAACTTAAATTGAATAGATTATTTGGAGCCATAGCTTGACTTAGAGTTGAGATACATAATTGATTGACTTCAGATTGCTGCTGCGGTCATGACCACTCCGTTTCCACTATACATTAGCCCTGGATTTAGAACATAGAACATAGAACATTACAGCACAGAACAGGACCTTCAGCCTTCGATGTTGCGCTGACCAATATAAAAAGCAATGCCCCTCCAAACTAAACCATTCCCTTCTCTTCCATATACTTATCAACTAACCTCTTAAACGCCACCAAACTTGGCGCATCTACAACTGCTGCAGGCAGGGCATTCCACTCCCTAACCACCCTTTGGGTAAAGAACCTACCTCTGATTTAATACTGGGGAATGCAATGGTTCAAGAAAGCAGCTCACTACCACCTTCTGAAGTGTAACAGGGGATGGGCAATAAATAGTGGACCTAACTAGCAATGTTCACATCCATTACAACTACAATGATCTTTAGTTGCTTCGCAGTACAAAACTTTAGAATTACTGAGAAAAATAGTGCTGTTAAAGCTTTTCATTGTGCACTCATCAGGACAGATGCAAGATTGCCAAATTTCAAAAGGAGCAACAATTTATACTGCGTAAGAAAAGGGTGCTGATTGATTGTCAAGTTGACTCTGATTGGTTGAGGCGTTGCCATGGAGAACTAGTCAGAGAACTCTTTCCTCCACACTTTTGTTTAGTTCAAAAAAGGCTCCAACCCAGTATATGTTCCTTTTGCATGCAGAGCACAGGTCCCTGCTTATAAATACATTAGCTTCTAGCAAATGTAACTGAGCCACATTGCAAACTCAACTGATAATCTTAAATTATATACTAATGTAATTCTGAGCACACTCTCTTAAGATTCTACTGGTAACCTGGAAGACATGGGTGGCACGGTGGCACAGTGGTTAGCACTGCTGCCTCACATTGCCACGAGACTGAGTTTGATTCCGAGCTTGGGTAACTGTCTGTGTGGAGTTTACATGCTCTTCCCATATCTGCGCGGGTTTCCTCTGGATGCTCTGGTTTTCTCCCACAGTCTAAAAGATGTGCTGTTTAGATGCATTGACCCCAACAGGTGCTGGACTGAGCAATTAGGGGAATTTCATAGTAACTTCATTGCAGTGTTAATGTAAACCTTATTTGAGACAAATAAATAAACTTTAAAGACCTTTAGATGGATGTTTATGTAACCACCGTTTTCATTCTTAACAAGAATTGGGTGACAGTAATGTTTTACTGAATAGATTTTTATATTTGCATAAAATCTTGTACAGCAAAACAGAATGAATCAATGTATGGTTCATAACATTTGTTTATGTGGGATACATTTGAAAATGTTAATGGCATGCAGTTTTATTGAAGGTTCTGTAATCTACTTTTCTTTTCAGACTGTATTGCGTCACAGCCGTCATCCTCCTATAATGCAGGATATATCATGGCCTTTGGCAATTCCATTCAAAGAGCAACGGTACTATCGAAGTCCGAGTGAATCAATTGGCAATAATTACACGCCGACAGCAAGCAACCTGAAAATTAAAAATTTGAAGAATGCATTCCGAGCTGACAAGATAGCTCCAACAATGCCGTCCTGCGCAATGAAATATTATCGTATCTTTTCACGAATGGAATAAGAAATGGTACCAAAATGCCACGTCAGTAGATACATTTTCTTTATCCCTGAGAAATACAAATCATGATTCATCATTGGTAGAGTGGCTTAAAAGGTTAATGGCATATTTTTATGCGAGCTTGCATTATAATTGCATCTTTGTATTTAATGATGAAAATATACATTGAACACTTTTGTTTTAAAGAGACAATAGTCCCAGTTTTGGGATTTGTTTATTTATAGGTTTCTTCAATTCTTTTTGCCTTCACATACTATGTACAAAAACTGCTTCTTTTCAAATAGCCCTCATCACATTTATGTATTATGCAAAATATGCCAGGGAAAAGCAAAAAAGGATTCAATGACATTGAACGAAAACCAGAACGACAAAGAATGCAAGGCCATTTATCTTTCCTTGAATATAGGTGGTATAGTGGAACAGTGGTTAACACAGCTGCCTCACAGCACCAGGGACCCAGGTTCAATTCTGTCACTGTCCCTGGGGAGTTTGCACATTCTCCCTGTATTTGCGTGAGTTTCCTCCAGGTGCTCTGGTTTCCTCCCATAGGCTGAAAGATGTGCTGGTTGGGTGCATTGACCTGAACAGGTGCTGGAATGTGGTGACCAGTGGAATTTTACAGTAACTTCATTGCCGTATTAATGTAAGTCTTATTAATGACTAATAAATTAACTTTAAATATGAGGCGTTATGTGAATAGGGCCTGGGTGGGATTGTGGTCAGTGTAGACTTGATGGGCCAAATGGTCTTTTTCTGCACTGTAGGGATTCTATGAATAAGAAGCTTAACATCCCATAAGAATGTTTTTTTTATTCATTGATGGGACATGGCTGGCCAGCATTTATTGTCCATCCTTAGTTGCCCTTGAGAAGGTAGTGATGAGCTGCCATCTTGAATCACTGCGGTCCAAGTGATGTGAATTGACCCACACTTATAGTTCATCAATCAAATAAGTCACCATCAACAACAGATAGATAAAAGTACCACAATAGTTAAGAAAGGTGTTGACATCTTTGCCAGAGGGGTATCTTATATGTCAGCTATTAATGCCACAGATTTCCTGAAAGTTGCAAGAAGAGTGTCACTCTTTGAGTGGAAGAGAAAATTCCAGCTTTGATAAACTAAAACCTCAAACAAGTTCTTTGATTGATCTTGTGCATGTTGCCTTTACATTTACTTCCGCTATCAATAATACAACTTTGAGACAGCACAGCCTTACTCTTTGGAAAAGTAGAAAGACTTGCATTTACATAACACCCTTCATTACCACAGTCCATCTTGGGTTCTTTACATTCAATGAAGGGGAGGCATTGTTGTAGCATAGCTAACACAGTAGCCAATTTGCACTCTGCAAGCTCCTACAAGTTGAAAGATGATAATAGGCAGAGAGTCTGGGAGGATCCCTGAAGGAATTCCTAGCCAAAGTATTTTAAAAGAGAGAAGCTTTCATTATTTTTCATTAACGTTCCTCCAGACATTATGGCTGGAATTTTACCATCCCACCCGGCAAGGGAATTGAAGTGAGTGGGGGGGGGGGGGGGGGGGGGGGGGGGGTGGGGGGGCATGGAAAGGTTCTTTGACCTTGGGTGGGATTTTCCGGTTTCGGGGGAGGGAGTGGCTGGAAAATGCTGCTCCATGTGTGATTTCTGAAATATTAGCTTCCACTGAAGGGATAATGACCGCTGTGGTAAAATATTTTCCTGAATTGACCTTACCTGATGCATTCAGCTACTAAAGCATATCAGCCTGCTCAGAAAAGGCAAAAACTTTCACAAGGAAGCAAGAGTATTAGTGAAAGGTAATTTGATCTTTCGCTTCTGATTAAAATTTCCTTAAATGCAAATTATTGCTTTATCTTTTTTGAAAACTACAAATAATTTCTCGTACTTACAAACAATACAACTGCAATGGTTGGGATAGAGCTTAAAGGACACGGCCTGATTCTGCAACCTGTGTCTGCCATTGAGACTCCAATCTAGCACCAGTGTCCCTTATCAGTCAACTATTCAATGCTATAAGAAAAATTATTGGCTGGAATTTTACCGTCCTGCCTGCCACGTGAATTGGAGCGGGAGAGGGATGGAGAATGGAAAGGGTCGTTGACCTTGGGCAGGATTTTACAGTTTCGGAATGAGTGATTTCATAAAATCCTGCCCAATGAGTTCAGAATGGATTAAGAACAGATATTTTTGTATCTATCAAGATTAGGAATTCAAATGACTCAAATCTGGTTTTGATGAGCTTTTATAATGTTCTCTCTTTCATTATTAAAGCCTACATCTGCATGGTACTGAGGAAAAATTCTGACGAAATGCTGCAAATCGTGGTCTGAAGGGATTTTTATCTTTTTACTGTTAGACTTGATTCGTAAGACAACAATTTAAAAAATGAGAAGTGTTGCAGTTACTGAGGTCTAGAAATTTGGGAGCAGTGAGGTAACAGATCGTAGTCAAGTGGAGAGGTGCATGGAGCCCAGGAATTTTGGGTCATGGACCTCATTACCCACTGTGACAGGTAGGAGCCCAAACAAGTTTTAATACACTTTTTAGATGCCGAGGATCTGAAGGAGGAACCTTCACAATGTGATTGGTGGTGAGGGAACCAGGAAGTCAGGAAAGAGACTATCTGGTGAAATGATGCAACAATAATAATCTTTCCCCCATTGTCAGTAAAACAAATGAGATAGTTATCGACTTCAGGAAGCGTAGTGGAGGAGATGCCCCTGAAGTGGAAATGCGATGTCCAGATCACCAACAACTTGTCATGGAGACAGCTGGAATATCAAGGCGGTGCAGTGGGGAGGCAGTGACTGGATTGGACTGGACTTGGCTGGACTTCTTAAGACCCAAATAGACCCATTGGCATTGTGGTATTGTCATGGGTGAATAATCCAGAAATGCAGGATAATTCTCTGGGGACCCGGGTTTGAATCCCACTGTGGGAGATGGTGAAATTTGAATTCAATAAAATCTGGAACATCGAGGGGAGGAGGAAATGGGAGAGTCTGTTACTTTGCATTGCTGTCTTGGAAATAAACCCATTTTTAAGTACAGGTTAGCTTTAGACTCATTGACCAGAATTTTACTGGCATGCCTGTCTCGATTCCGGGGGTCTGCAATGCTCGAAGAATGGGATTCTCCATTGGCCATGGGCAGGATCATACGAACCTCAGGTGGATGAGCTGATAAAATTCTACCCATTCTTCCTCAACATATAATTATTGGAATTAACATGGTAGCAGAGGATGAACATTAAGTTTTAGAAATTGAACATAGAACATAGAACATTACAGCGCAGAACAGGCCCTTCGGCCTTCGATGTTGCGCCAACCAATTAGGAAAAAGCAATGACCCTCTAACCTAAACCATTTCCTTTTCGTCCATAAACTTATCTACTAACCTCTTAAACGCCACCAAACTTGGCGCATCTACAACTGCAGCAGGCAGGGCATTCCATACCCTTACCACCCTCTGGGTAAAGAACCTACCTCTGACATCCGTCCTATAACTACCACCCCTTAATTTAAAGCTATGTCCCCTCGTGCTAGCTTTCTCCATCCTAGAAAAAAGGCTATCACTGTCCACCCTATCTAAACCTCTAATCATCTTATATGTTTCAATAAGGTCTCCTCTTAGCCGCCTTCTTTCTAACGAAAACAACCTCAAATCCCTCAGCCTCTCTTCATAAGACCTGCCCTCCATACCAGGCAACATCCTGGTAAACCTCCTCTGTACCCTCTCCAATGCCTCCACATCTTTCTTATAATGTGGGGACCAGAACTGCACACAATACTCCAAGTGCGGCCGCACTAGAGTTTTGTACAGTTGCAACATGACGTTGCGGCTCCGAAATTCAATCCCCCTACCAATAAAAGCTAAGACTCCATATGCTTTCTTAACAACCTAATCAACTTGATTGCCAACTTTCAGGGATCTATGCTCATATACACCAAGATCCCTCTGTTCTTCAACACTATTAAGAGTCCTATCATTAGCCCTATACTCTACACATTTGTTATTCCTGCCAAAGTGAATTACCTCACACTTTTCCACATTAAACTCCATTTGCCACCTCTCGGCCCAGCTCTGCAACTTGTCCAAGTCTCTCTGCAAACTATAACACCCCTCTTCACTATCTACCACTCCACCGACTTTAGTGTCATCTGCAAATTTACTAATACATCCTTCAATACCCTCATCCAGATCATTTATAAAAATTACAAACAGCAGGGGCCCCAAAACAGACCCCTGAGGTACACCACTTGTCACCGAACTCCACGATGAATATCTCCCATCAACCACCACCCTCTGTCTTCTATCTGCTAGCCAATTCCTAATCCAATTAGCTAAATCACCCTCAATCCCATACATCTGCATTTTCTGCAGAAGCCTTCCATGGGCCACCTTATCGAACGCCTTACTAAAGTCCATATATACCACATCAACTGCCTTACCCCCATCCACCTCTTTGGTCACTTTTTCAAAAAACTCAATAAAGTTAGTAAGGCACGACCTACCCTTCACAAAACCATGCTGACTATCCCCAATCAATTCATTTCTCTCTAAATAACTATAAATCCTATCCCTAATAATTCTTTCCAATACTTTGCCCACAACAGAAGTAAGACTCACTGACCTATAATTCCCCGGAAAGTCTCTCTTCCGCTTCTTGAACAATGGGACCACATTTGTTACCCTCCAGTCTTCTGGCACTATACCCGTAACCAACGACGACCTGAAGATCAGAGCCAGAGACTCTGCAATCGCCTCTCTCGCCTCCCAGAGAATCCTAGGGTAAATCCCGTCCAGCCCAGGGGACTTATCTAACTTCAAACCCTCAAGAATATCTAGCACATCCTCCTTATCTACTTCAATACTTTTCAATTTACAACTCTGTGTCCCAGTGTTCTCCACAACTACATTTACATCTCCCTGAGTGAATACCGAAGAGAAATATTTGTTCAGTGCCTCTCCAATCTCTTCAGGCTCTACGCATAATTTCCCACTGCTGTCTCTGACTGGCCCTAATCTTGCCCTAACCAATCTTCTATTCTTAACATATCTAAAGAAAGCTTTAGGATTCTCCTTGATCCTATCAGCCAAAGTCTTCTCGTGCCCCCTTTTAGCTCTCCTCAACTCACTCTTTAGCTCCCTCCTGGCTAATCTATAGCTATCCAGTGCACTAAATGAGTCTTCAAGCCTCATCCTGACATAAGCCTCCTTTTTCCTTGTAACCAGTGAATTGGTTGCTGAATAAGAAGTTTCTCATCTCCATTCATTGTGATAAAAGGGTGCAAACTTCTGCTGAAAAACTCAGTTATAGAATGGCCAAAAGATATTGCAAAATTTCAGGTTTTTAACTATCCAGTGCTTTTTTTTGGAGCTGAAACCATATCAGCAATGGGAAAATGAAGTCATGATATGGGCAAGGGTTTCTGTTTGCCTTGAAAAGAGCAATATATGGCTTTGGTTTTGTCATTACCAACAAAGGAGTAAGGTTCGGAGTAAAGTATCTTCAAATTTGAAGCAAAAACAGAAAATGCTGAAGAAGCTCAGTGGGTCTCACTGAAAAGGGGATAGAGCCAATGTTTCGAGTCCAAATTGTCCTTAGCCCAGCATTTTCTGTTTTTGTTTCGGATTCCAGCATCCGCAGTATTTTGTCTTTTGACATGGACACTGATGAGAAATTGATTTTTCTATTACAGTTTTTGGATATTTTACAGAAGGGATCATTTGTTGAAAGCATATGACAAAGGTCAACCTTTGATAGATTTCAAAAAACAAACGAATGCTCCATGAAGGAATGTACTATGGATTTTGATAAATAGCATAAAAGAGTGGAAATATTTAACTTTGAAAGCCAGGTGTCTGTACTAGCATTTAAGTTATTTGACTCTGCACGCATTTCTCATGTGGATAGACTTCTGGTATTGATGGGAGCTCAATTCCATGGCAAAAACTCACTAGCAGACCAAACTGCCGCTTCCCTAAAATATCTTTGGGAGGATTGTCCTTTCCAACTACTCCGTTAACAAATACAGGCAACTCTGCACTAAAGCAAAGGATGGAAGATTCCATGATGGCCAAGTTCTGAAATCAACAAAATGTGGGACGTGGATTCCGGTATAAAGACAGGATTCACTAATAGCTGGCCTGAAGATGTTGAGGCCATGCCCACTTGTTCTAGTTTATGGGTGGCACGGTGGTGCAGTGATTAGAACTGTTGCCTCACAGAGCCAACTTGGGTTCGATTCCTGGCTAGGTCACTGTCTTGTGGAGTTTGCACATTCTACCCATGTCTGCATGGATTTCTTCCAGGTACTCGGTTTCCTCTCACAGTCCAAAGATGTGTGGGTTAGATGCATTAGCTGTGCTAAATTGCCCCTTAGTGTCAGTGGGACTAGCAAGGTAAATGTATGAGGTTACATCTATAAGAACCTGGGTGGGATGAGACTCGATAGGCCAAATGGCTCCCATCTGCACTGTAGGATTTTATGATTCTAAGATGGCTGGACATTTTGGGAGTTGAGACAAGAATGGGTCTGAGATGGCAACCATAAGCACTTGAACCTGCGAAATGCAAGGGAATGGTTGATCGGTGTTATCCATATGATTCTATTTATCAGCAATGAAAGAATTGTGTCGGGAAATAATGCATGAACCAAATATGTTCATGGTTAAAAATGATAATGGAGACTGCCATAAAGTAATTGTGTTGGTTACTGAGTGTTTGAATCCATTCATTCAACTGCACAGTTTAAGATCGCGGTTTCACTTGCACAATGTATGGAGCAGATTGGCTTAACTGTTCCAGGAGTTTCTCGCTGAGGCTGATCAGTGGAATGTTAAGGAGGATAGAAACCCTACTTGTTTCAAGTTTTTTTTATTCATTTGTGGGACATGGGTGTTACTGGCTGGCCAGCATTTATTGGCCATCCCTACTTGCCCAAGGGGCAGTTGAGAGTCAACTACATTGCTGTGGTCTGGAGCCTTAAGAACATAAGAACATAAGAACTAGGAGCAGGAGTAGGCTATCTGGCCCCTTGAATCTGCTCTGCCATTCAATAAGATCATGGCTGATCTTTTCATGGACTCAGCTCTACTTACCCGCCTACTCGCCATATCCCTTAATTCCTTTACTGTTCAAAACTTTATCTACCTTTGTCTTAAAAATATTCAATGAGGTAGCCTTAACTGCTTCATGGGCAGGGAATTCTGCAGATTCACATCCTTTATGTGAAGAAGTTCCTCCTCAACTCAGCCTTAAATCTGCTTCCCCTAATTTTGAGACCAAACCCCCTGGTTCTAGTTCTAGTTTCACCCGCCTGTGGAAACAACTTCCCTGCTTCTACCTTATCTATTCCCTTCACAATCTTATATGTTTCTATAAGATCTCCCCTGATTCTTCTGAATTCCAATAAGTATAGCCCTAGTCTACTCAGTTTCTCTTCATAAACCAACCCTCTCAACTCTGGAATCAACCTAGTGAATCTCCTCTGCACCCCTTCCAACGCTAGTATATTCTTTCTCAAGTAAGAAGATCAAAAGGGTACACAGTACTCCAGGTGTGGCCTTACCATGTAGGCCTTGTTACCCATATGGGTAAGAACAGAAGATTTCCTTTCCTAAAGGACACTAATGAACCAAATGGGTTTTTCTGACAATTGACAATGGTTTCATTGTCATCAATAGGTTCTTAATTCCAGGTATTTTTTATTGAATTTAAGTTCCACCATCTGTCATGGTGGGATTTAAACCTGGGTCCCCAGAACATTAGCTGAGTTTCCAAATTAATAGTCTAACGATAGTGTCAATAGGCTATCACCTCCCTTTGATTTGGGGATGATAATACGCCAATGTGTCCCAAAAGGGTGGTTGTCCTTTACAGGATGGCTGGGATCAGTCTTTTTGTGATATAGAAATGCCGGCATTGGACTGGGGTAAACACAGTAAGAAGTCTGACAACACCAGGTTTAAATCCAACCGATTTAGATCATAGAACATAGAACACTACAGCACAAACAGGCCCTTCGGCCCACGAGTTGCGCTGATCACATCTATACCTACCAATCCACAGACTTATCTATAACCCCCTATCCCATTAGTTCCCATATACTCATCCAGAAGTTTTTTAAAAGACCCCAGTGAGTTTGCCTCTACCACCTCTGACGGCAGCCAATTCCATTCACTCACCACCCTCTGAGTGAAAAACTTACCCCTAGTATCCCCTCTGTATTTGCTTCCCTGCACATTAAATCTGTGTCCTCTCGTAGTGACCATTTCAGCTCGAGGAAGTAGCCTCTGAGAATCCACCCTATCTATTCCTCGCAACATTTTATAAACCTCTATCAGGTTGCCTGTCAACCTCCGTCTCTCCAGTGAGAAGAGTCCCAGCTCCCTCAACCTATCTTCATAAGGCCTGCCTCCCAATCCAGGCAGCATCATTGTAAATCTCCTCTGCACTCTTTCAATAGCTTCTACATCCTTCCTATAGTGAGGCGACCAGAGCTGCACACAGTACTCCAAGTGGGGTCTGACAAGGGTCCTATAAAGCTGCATCATTATCTCCTGACTCCTAAACTCAATTCCTCGATTAATGAAGGCCAGTACACCATACACCTTCTTGACCACTTCCTCCACCTGCGAGGCCGATTTAAGAGTCCTATGGACCCGGACCCCAAGATCCTTCTGCTCTACAACATAGCTAAGACTCCTACCCTTGATATTGTACTTCTTCATCCCATTCTTCTTGCTAAAATGGACCACTACACATTTATCCGCATTGAAGTCCATCTGCCACTTCTCTGCCCAGTCTTGCATCCTGTCTATGTCCCCTGCAACTTTTCACCTCCCTCCAGACTATTCACAACACCACCGACCTTTGTATCATCGGCAAACTTACTAACCCATCTCTCCACTTCCTCATCCAGGTCATTTATGAAAATCAATTTAAATCAATTTATGAAATAAATCAGTTCGATTTAAACCTGGTGTTGTCAGATTCTTACTATCAGTCTTTTCATCAGGATTCATGTGATCTCTCGCAAGATACCTCTGTTTTTATGTAGATCTTTGATGAAAAAGGCACAGCTGAAGGTAAGCCTAGCGGTAGTGAAGGAACGATGATATTCCAATTGTGATGGTGTATAGCTTAGAGGGGAACCTCCAGGTTGTGGTGTTCTTACACATCTGCTTCTGGGTGGTAGAGATTGCAAGTTTATTTGAATGGTGCTGCCAAAGAAAATTTAATGAATTGCTGTAGAGTGTCCTGTAGATGGCACACATAGCTGCCACTGTACCCTGGTGATAGATAGAGTGAATGTTTGTGGATGGGGTGCTAATCAAGTGAGCTGCTTTGTCTTGGATGATGTCAAGTTTCTTGAGTGTTGTTGGAGCTATACTCATCCAGGCAAGTACAGTTGATCCCGTTCTGGTCAATAGTAAGCCTCCAGAATGTAGTCGGAAACTCAGTGATGGTAAATGGCAATGAATATCGAAATTATAAAACTGTTTTTCATTTCAGAGTTTCAACTCACAAACCTGGAGGACTGGGTCGCCCTGGAGCATCAGGTCCGATACCTTCAATAGGGGAGGAATTTCCTGGAAGTCGACCTATGACGCCAGTGGAACAAATTAATTTAATAATTGAACAGGAGGAAGAGATCACTCAGCTAGAAGGAATACCTTCTGATCGAGACTATGAGGTTTTTCTTTATGTACACACTTTTCAAGAGAAATTAGTATTTTCTTACTGAACCAGCAACAGAATGAAACAAGAAAGCATCAGCATTAATTCATACTGAGACAATTGTACAGGTGGAAAAGTGACCCTTAGAAAATTGCTCATTATTTAGCTCAAGGTCTGAACAGTTTCTTCAACACGTTTAAAATATGGATTCCTCGTTTTTCAATAGATGAAAAATAAGTTTTTCTATGAGGTTTGCACAGTGCCAGTGTCAGAGTTGGTGGCAGAGAAATCAAGTGATGATGTTTATTCATCATCCAACTCTTGAACTTCAAACTCCTGTTGCTGATTTTTGACAAGATGGTAACTCTTCTGTTACTTTTTTGTTATTCATTCACACACACAGTGTGGGTGTCGCTGACCAGGTCTGCCCATCACTAATTGCCTTTGTGAAAGTGGTGGTGAGCCACCTTCTTGAACCTCTGCAGTCCATATGGTTAGGCAGATGTCTAACTAAGTAGAGTTAGGCAGAGAGTTCCAGAACAGTGAGGGAATAGCAATTATAGTTCCAGGTCAGGATGATGTGTGGCTCAGAGGGAAACTTGCAGATGGAGATGGATGGTCCCAACCATCTGCTGCTCTTATTCTCTGAGTTGGTAGAGATTGTGGGTTTGGACGGTACTGTCAAAGAGGCCATGGTGAATTGCAGTGCATCTTGTAGATGATACACACTGCTGCCAGTGTATGTCAATGTTGGAGGGAGTGAATGTTTAAGTTGATCAATGAACATAGCGACTTAGAGTTTTTTTTAAGATGTTACTAACAGAATTGAAAAGAATCAGTGGACATCGTATATTTGCATTTTTAAAAGGGCTTTGATAAAATCCAATATAACAAAATAAAGGCAAAATTTATTTATAGGGGAATTTACAGGGGAATTTCGCAGTAGCTGCATTGCAGTGCTAATGTAAATCTTATTTGCGACTAATAAATTAACTTTAAAAAAAATTCCCCAGAGCCTGTCCACAAGATACAAAATAATAAGTAGCCCCACAGAAGGTTGTTGGCAAATTAGAAGCACATAGGAGACAATATACTGGCATGGATTATGGATTGGCTAACAGGAAAACAAAGAGTCAGAAAAAATGGGTCATTCTCATGTTGACAGATTGTGGTCAGTGGGTACTGTAAGAAATAATACTTGGGCCCCAGCCATTCACAATCTATGTTAATAATTTGGAGTCAAAATGTAATATTTCCAAGCTTGAAGATGATACAAAGTTAGGAGGGAATGTGTTTTGTAAGGAAGATGTAAAGAGGATTTTCACAGACTTAGTGAGTGGGCCTGAATATGCAATATAATATGGAAAAATGTGAGGTAATCCATTTTGTTAGAAGGAACAAATGTGCAGTGTATTTCCAAAATGATAAGAAATTAGAAAGTGTAGATATATAAAGGAACCTAGGTGTCCTTGTCCATGAGTCATTGAAGGCTAACATGGATTGCAGCAAGCTATTAGGAGGCTAATGGAATGTTAGCATTTATCACAACAGGATTTGAGTACACAAGTGATGAGGTCTTGCTTCAATTATATAGGAGATTGGTTAGACTGCACCTGGAGTACCATGTGCAATTTTGGTCTTCTTAATCTCAGAAAGGATATTATTGCTTTAGAGGGATTACAATGAAAATCCACCAGACATGTCAGAGGGATGGCAGGACTGTTTTATGAAGAGAAATTGGGCAAACTGAGTCTATATTCTCTAGACTCTTGAAGAATGTGTGATACAATAGAGATACTTAAATCTATGACATTTTTGATTAAATGAAAGTTTCCTGTCATGAGGAGGAGCATAACTAGTGGCCATCAATACAAGGTAGTCACCAAGAAATCCAATTAGGAATTCTTTACTCGAAAGAAGGGTAAAAATATGGAAACTCTATCACTGCGAATGGTTGACATGAAGAGAATCGGCCATTGAAGGGGAAGCCAGTCAACCATTTAATGGAGAAGGGAATAGGTAATTAATTTAGATGAAAAAAGGATGGGAGGACGTTCGAGTGGAGCACATGCATTGGCAGGGACTAGTTGGGCCAAATGCCAATTTCTGTGCCATACATCCAGTGCTTAAAAAGAAAATTAAATTGTACTGTACTATAAACAAGAGAGTGTTTCATTGTAAGTGTTAGCCATACCCTTTACTAATGGGTCAGGATTTGCAAAGAATTTCTATTTCCTATGAATGAATGAAGAAACCATGGTAGTTGACATCAGAAGAGTTAATTTTTCTTGATATTTTTCACAGAGATATATCTACTACATTGATCATGGCATCCAGCCTAATATGATTGAACCACAGAAACCTGAACAAATAGACCGAATACAACAGCTTTTGCCAAAGGAGCTTCGAAGTGTTCCGGATTTGCAAGAGCTACACAATGAATTGCTCGAGGAGATTCAGAATGACTATGACAGCAGCCTTAGGAAAGCCATTGGTAAGGTAACCTTAATTTCCAAAAGCATAAAATCTTCCTATTACAAGTCAATAAAACCCTATGGCCAGGATTCTCTGATCTTGTCCTCAACTGGGATTCTCCAGTCCCGCTGCTATGATTGGAGCTTTGACTAAGTGCCAAATTTCCCATTCTCATTGGCATTGGTGGCAGGGTGGGTGATGTCAGAGAATTTCGGACATTATGCTTCTGTCACCAGCTGGGTGTGTGAATTACCTAAATAATTTCCACATTCTTCAATTGCTCCTGAATCATAAGCAGTGTGACAATTGTGTTAAATTGCAAGACACTATGGAAATTAGCATAAAAAACACCTCAAAACCGATTGAAACAGAATTTGATTAACAATGAATGGTGCCACAATAATGGGCATAATTCTCCTATCCTGCCTGTGGTGGGCTTGGTGACCGGCACAGTGAAGTTGGCACAAGCCAAAACAATCAGAAACCTGATGGTATAAAATCCCATTGCATTTCCCCCAGTGATGGTGTAATGACTCAAGAAACTCGACTGGAAAGGAGCATTGTTCGTTACAGAATGCAAGGTAAAACCACTACAGTGGTGTACATACATTAGTCCCTGCCTGGGACTACCATTCAGCAGGCTCAGTCCTGGGCCTGTCTTATCAAAAGGTCAATTAATGAGTTTCAGCTGGCCAAGCCACTGCCTGTCCCCAGGGGAACTCATACTCTAATACCCGCCATTCTAGTTGATGGGACAGGCACTGTGGGAACTGCCTGTCACCATACTTAGCCTCAAAATGGGGGAATTTCACCCAACATTACTTTGAGTAGGATTTTTAGATGTGGATTCTCCTTCATCTTTTCCATATGAAAGAAATTAATTTTCAAAGACCAGAAGTACTTCAACACCAAGTGGAATCTGGTGAAAAATTTTACTTCAACTTGGATATTTTGATCACAGTGGACAGATGTCTGTGAAATTAACTCAATGCTTATTGCAATTTTTTTCAGTTAACTACATCTTAAAGGATCCTTCTGAACGCATGCGGCTTTTTGTTTCCTCTGTGCCTCGGCCCTTTCCTCATCGAGTTATTCGTGCTCCAGTTCCTTGGCACAATGCATACCTTAAAGCAAAGTTTTGGAATGAATCTCACCTCTTCACAGTCAATCCAATGATGATTTTACTCCAGGAGCTCTGGGATACAAAGTAAGACAATCAACTATCAGCTGACTTTGAGTTTGATTGTGCAAATACCAAATACAAATCAGGAACAGGAGAAGGCCACTCAGCCCTTCCAGCCTGCACCACCATTCAGTAAGGTCATGGCTGATGTCAACTCCATATTCCTGCCTACTCCCAATAACTATTCACCCACTCGTTAATCAGGCATCTATCTCACTGTCTTAAAAACATTCAAAGATCTGTTTCCATTGCCTTTTGAGAAAGAGTGTTCCGGAGTTTCACGACCTCTGAGAAAAACATTTTGCCTCGTTTTTGAGTTAAATGAAACTTTGTGTTAAATGGCGGGATAGTTGTGTACAAGTTCCCCAGTAGCAGGTAGTGGCCTGGCCAGCTGGAACTCATTAACTGAGCCTTTTAATTAGACCTTATCTTTGTATTAAATGAGTGACCTTTTATATAGTTCCAGATTCTCTTATTAGAGGAAACATCATCTCCTCTGCCACCCAGTCAATATCACTTAGTATCTTAAAGGTTTCAGTCAAGTCGCCTTTTACACTTGTAAACTCCAGTGGATACCTCTCCAACCTTTCCTCGTAAAACAGCAAGCCCATTTCTGGTTTTAGTCTAGTAAACCTTTTCTGAGCTGTTTCCGATGCACTTACATCTTTCCTTAAATAAGGAGACCAATACTGTACACAATACTCCAGATGTGATCTTACCATTGCCCTGTACAACTGAAGCATAACCTCTCTACTTTTGTAATCAATTCCCCTCACAATAGACAATAACATACTATTACTCTTTTTGCTCACCTTTTATACAAATTACTTTACAAATAACATAAATCAGCAGTTATATCCATCTAACAATTGCCCAAACTGTTCAATTTTGGTCATGTTTTTGGCAGACAAGAAAAGTTGACGGGAGCAGAAAATTGGGGTGGGAGGGCTCCCAAAACAGCCTTCATGCAGCAGGATTTCCCTGCTTGGTTGGCCCCTTGCCAATGAGGTAATAGAGTTTCTGCCATAAAATGTTGGGAACTCTATTACCATACATTAACATTTTCTTAGTGAGCCTCCCCACTGCATTGTTCCCCCACTTAAGGATAACCCTTTCTCCCAAACCCCTCCTACAAGCATGACATCATGTAGAACGGGTTTATGTCAGGTTTTGTAAAATGATCGCATCACCATTGGAGCACATACATAAATACAGCCCCCAGGAGGGAGAGTCATACTCTGGCAATACTCTAGCAAGAGGGCAGTTTCATGGGGGGGCTTCCATTGGGAAGGACCATGGGGGCAGGAGGGGTCCCCATGTCTGTGGGCATGGGGATCACTTGTGTCCATGGAGGAATGCCCCCTATCATGGGGGTGGTGGTCTCAATGTGCACTGGGTGGGGGGGGGGATTTCCCCATTTGCATATGGTGGATGACATTGTAGGAGGATCCTTGTTTATATTTTTGATTTTGTTAGATCAAGTGAGCTTTGAAAATGGCACTCCAATCTATTGATGGCTGAGGGCTCCAGTGTGATATTATGGGATCTGTCCCCCAGCACATTTGTAACTAAGTTCCCAAAAACATGTTGTGGGACTTTATGGCCTCACTCATCCTGAAAACATAAAATCCCATCTGAGATCTACAGACCTTTCCATCGCCCTATGCGATTTACCGTAGATAGTAAAATTCCCGCTATGGTGTAAATAGCTGGTAATCCCTTTTCCCATCTGAGTCGATACTTAGTTAAAAATACAGAAACCTCTGCCCATCAGTTTCATGCCAGTGTGAATTTCCTGTTGGATCCTCCGCTGGTGCCTGTTTTGGTGGTCAACGTGAAAATCGGCTGGTGAGCAATGTGAAGCTAATTTATATCCTGCTCATAGGATCAGGTACAGGCCCAATCAGGACCTTTCACACACACCCGTTTTCCCACAACACTGGCGGGAAAACAATGCTGGCACGAAACACCTTTGGAAAAATGTGGCATACGGAAGTCGATTCATGCCCTGAACAACAGCTGGGGCTGTTTCTGGAGTTCAGGATGGAAGCTGCCTGTAACTCTTGACCTCAGAACATCACAGCAGTGGGTGAGGGGAGCATCTTGAGGTGGACCTTCCAGATTTGGTGTTCTGATGGAAGTCCATCTATGAGCCTTGGAATGTTCCTAGGATATATGTCCATTTTCAGGAAATCCACCTTCTTTGTTTGTTAGTGGGTCAGTGATGTTGGGCACATTTTCACTAAGGAATCCAGGTATAACAGCGACTATGCACCTTCAGTCCTGCCCTACCTTAGAATATGGTGCAAACACCCAGTTGCATAATTAATAAGGTTGGGGCTGGAAGTTTTTGCATATTTTCTCACCAGCCTCCATGATGGGAAACATTCAGTATTCCTACCCTGCCATGGAGCCTACTCCCAGAATGTTTGCACACTGTGCAGTAATGATAATCCAAAGAGCTGTTTTGTCTTGGGAATTAGAACTCAATTAGTTTAAAAGCATTCAGTGAACCTCAAAGGTTGTAAAAAAACATTTACTTTATCAGACCAAAGAAGAAATTGCAAATGAAAGATAATTAACCTAATGGTTGGTATGAGGACAGCGCAGAATAGGCAATGTCATGATGAAAATGGATGGAATCTAGAAAAGATCTTTGATTTTGATTTATCTGGGTATTATTGCTGAAAATTTTTATTTGCAGTTTGGACCTTGTGTGATTTGCATCTCACCAAGAGATAACCAAAGTAAGTGTTAGTTGCTTAGGCCTGCAGTGTAAGCAGAATTTAAAAAAACTTTGTCATTAACCCTGTGGAGTATAGGTGAATCTTTAATTTTAGTTTGGATTTTGTGAAGGATCAGAAACTGGAAAATTAACTAGTTTGAAACAAATAGCAGCATCTACATGTTCCTCTAGAGTTTTGTGCCAAGGAGAGCAACAAGTAAACTAGCTTAGAAGTATTAAAAATTAAATAGAACAAGGGTCTGAGGGGGTTCCAAAGTCAAGAGATGGTAAATGAAAGTTTTACCTCTATGAATAACTGAAGCTAAGGAGAAATCTCCAGATGACTGTAGTATACTTATGGGGGGCCTATATAAAAGGACACCACTTTAAGATTGATATATCTTTTTGGGGAGTGTAGGAAGCAAACTTGAATGCATAATATGCATAATAACAAACGATATTATTAAGTTAATAGTGCTTGCTTTGCTTAATTTGTTTTATATACAATAAAGTTAGTTTTGTTTTTACGGAATTGAAATATTTTGGTGTAGTCCTTTTGGTTAAAACAGATTATTTGAATTTCTCTTTAATGGTAACCATCCCTAACTGGATCATGACACCCTGCAATTGACGCCAAGGAAATAAATGTGCAGGGAATTTCTTTTGGTCACTCAACATAACTATCAAACAATTGAACTTAAATGGTAATGGGAAGGTACAATTGAAGCTGAAGTACCCAGTTTTAATAAATCAACTATCTGCTTCATTCAGATTCGATAATCTGCGATTTGTTCGTCTGAAGGAAATAAAGAATGAAGACCTCCCAATGCTCCCTCAAGAGTTTGAAGACCTAGTAAAGAAGCAGTGTGCAGAGGCTCATAGTATCCTTGAAAACACGTCAGTATAATATATTTTATGTAGGTGAAAATATGTAAAAGCACAATAATCATTTCATCATTACAATCCTTTTTGTTATTTGTTTGTGAGATGTGGGTGTCACTAGCTAGGCTGACATGTTTACTGCCCAACCCTACTTGCTCTTGAGTATCTGCCTTCTTGAGCCATTGCAGTTCATAGGTGTATGCAGGATGCTGTTAGGGAGGGTGTTCCAGGATTTTGAGCCAACGACAGTGAAGGACTGGTGATATATTTCCATTAAGAAGCCTCAAAACACCAGGTTAAAGCCCAATAGTTTATTTGGAAGCATGAATGTTCGGAGTGCTGCTGCTTCATATGGTGAATAGGCTCACTCACTAATAGTGGAGCAGGGCTTCGAAAGCTTGTGATATCAAATAAACCTGTTGGACTTTAACCTGGTGTTGTGAGACTTCTTACTGTGCCCCACTCCAGTCCAATACCAATATTTCTGTGTTATGGATCGATTTCAAAGTCAGGGCGGTGAGTAATTTGGAGGGGAACCTCCAGGTGGTGGTTTCCCATGCATCTGTTCCCCTTGTCCTTCTAGTTGGTAGAGATCGTGGGCTGGGAGGTGCTGTCGAAGGAGTCTCATTGATGACTCTTGGGGTTTTTTGAGGTATGGGGTGCCAATGAAATAAAAACTTTTTTTTAACATTACAAATCTAGCATCATCCTCGTGTAGTTGTAGTAAAGTGAATAATCAGTTAAACTTCATTCTGTTTTGCCTGAAATTATACCATTACTCCAAATATAAAAGTAAACCCTGACTGGAACCTTGTAATCTTTTTGTTTTCTGTAATAGTTATTGCCTTGGACAGCAGATTGTTTATTATGAACTCACACTAACTGGGAAAACTGAGCAGGATAATGATGTAGTGGTAATGGCACTAAACTAAGACTTTTACTTTGGGGCCAAGGGTTCAAATCTCACTTGATGGGATGTAAATTCAGTTAATAAAATTTAATTAATGAAAGAAATCTGGAATTGAAAGCTAGCCTTGTTGTTACCATGAAACTACCATTGATTGTTGATAAAACCCATCTGATTCACTAATGTCCTTTAGGGAAGGAAATTTTCCACGCTTACCTGGTGTAACCTATCTGCTTCTTTTTGTTAATCATGGGATAAATTAAAAATCCCATTTCTTAAAGGGATAGTACATCAAAGTGAACAGAATGTCAAATTATGCCAGCATAATTAAGGATTCCATACACCCCGGACATATTCTCTTCCACCTTCTTCTTTCAGGAAAAAGATACAAAAGTCTGAGGACATGTACCAACTGATTCAAGGACAGCTTCTTCCCTGCTGCCATTAGACTTTTGAATGGACCTACTTTGCACTAAGTTGACCTTTCTCTGCATGTAGCTATGAATGTAACATACATTCTGCACTCTCTCCTTTCCTTCTCTGTGAACATTGTGCTGAGTCCATTGTTGTTTGTCATCTATATCAATGATCTAGATGATAATGTAGTAAATTGGATCAGCAAATTTGCTGATGATACAAATATTAGAGGTGTAGTGGACAGTGAGGAGATTTTCAAAGCTTGCAGAGGGATTTGGACCAGCTTGAAAAATGCGCTGAAAAATGGCAGTTGGAGTTTAATGCTGACAAGTGTGAAGTATTGCATTTTGAAAGGATAAACCAAGGTAGAATATACAAAGAAAATGGGAGGACACTGAAGAGTGCAGTAGAACACAGGGATATGGGAATATAGATACATAATTCCCTAAAAGTGGCGTCGCAGGTAGATAAGGTCGTAAAGAGTGCTTTTGGTACATTGAGTATAAAAGTTGGAATGTTATGGTGAGGTTGTATAAGATGTTGTTGAGGCTGAATTTAGAGTATTGTGCACAGTTTTGGTCATCTAATTGCAGAAAGGTTATTAATAAGGTTGAAAGAGTGCAGAGAAGGTTTACAAGGATGTTGCTGGGACTTGAGAAACTGAATTACAGAGAAAGGTTGAATAGGTTAGGACTTCGTTCCCAGAGAATAGAAGAATGAGGGGAGATTTAATAGAGGTGTATAAAATTATGATGGATATGGATAGAGTGAATGCAAGCAGGCTTTTTCCACTGAGGTTAGGGGAGAAAAAAACTAGAGAACATGGGTTAAGAGTAACGAGGGAAAAGTTTAAAGGGTATATTGGTGGGGGGTTCTTCACATAGAGAGTAGCGGGAATGTGGAATACCAGATGAAGTGGTAAATGCAGACTCACTTTTATCATTTAAGAAAAACTTGGACAAGTATATGATGAGAGGGGTATGGAGGGATGTGGTCCAGATGCAGAGCTGGGCCGAGAGGTGGCAAATGGAGTTTAATGTGGAAAAGTGTGAGGTAATTCACTTTGGCAGGAATAACAAATGTGTAGAGTATAGGGCTAATGGTAGGACTCTTAATAGTGTTGATGAACAGAGGGATCTTGGTGTATATGTGCATAGATCCCTGAAAGTTGGCAATCAAGTCGATAAGGTTGTTAAGAAGGCATACGGAGTCTTAGCTTTTATTGGTAGGGGGATTGAATTTCGGAGCCGCAACGTCATGTTGCAACTGTACAAAACTCTAGTGCGGCCGCACTTGGAGTATTGTGTGCAGTTCTGGTCCCCACATTATAAGAAAGATGTGGAGGCATTGGAGAGGGTACAGAGGAGGTTTACCAGGATGTTGCCTGGTATGGAGGGCAGGTCTTATGAAGAGAGGCTGAGGATTTGAGGTTGTTTTCGTTAGAAAGAAGGCGGCTAAGAGGAGACCTTATTGAAACATATAAGATGATTAGAGGTTTAGATAGGGTGGACAGTGATAGCCTTTTTCCTAGGATGGAGAAAGCTAGCACGAGGGGACATAGCTTTAAATTAAGGGGTGGTAGTTATAGGACGGATATCAGAGATAGGTTCTTTACCCAGAGGATGGTTAGGGTATGGAATGCCCTGCCTGCTGCAGTTGTAGATGCGCCAAGTTTGGTGGTGTTTAAGAGGTTAGTAGATAAGTTTATGGACGAAAAGGGAATGGTTTAGTTTGGAGGGTCATTGCTTTTTCCTAATTGGTCGGCGCAACATTGAAGGCCGAAGGACCTGTTCTGCGCTGTAATGTTCTATGTTCTATGTTCAGATCAGTGGGACTAGACTGAAAAATGGTTCGGCACAGCCAAGAAGGGTCAGAAGGCCTGTTTCTGTGCTGGGACCCAGTACAATATTCATAGAGAAGGAAAGGAGAGAGTGCAGAATGTATATTACATTCACATCTAGGTGTAGAGAAAGACCAACTTAGTGCAAGGTAGATCCATTCAAAAGTCTAATGTTCTATGATTCTAAGGTTCTAACAGGATGCTTTAGTCTATGCAAGAAACAGTACTTTTCACTGTATACTAATACATGTGACAATAATAAGTAAAATCAAATCAAATCAAAAAAGAAAATTTAAAACAACAAAACAAAGTGTGATTAAAGGTCTGGCGGATTGTGACTCCAGACCAGTAAGAAATCTCACAACACCAGGTTAAAGTTCAACAGGTTTATTTAGTAGCACAAACTCTCGGAGTGTTGCTCCTTCCTCAAGCTCTGAGAGCTTGTGCTATCAAATAAACCTATTGGAATTTAACCTGGTGTTGTGAGACTTCTTACTGTGCTTACCCCAGTCCAATGCCAGCATCTCCATATGATAACTTCAGACCAACAGCAATGTGGTTCACTCTTAATTGCTGTCCTCAAGGGCAAAGAGGGATTGACAACAAATGCGGGCTTTGCCAGAGACACTCACATCCCATGAAAAAGATTTAAAAGTGCTACGAGAATGGTCAGACTCATTTAAATCTGAAGTTTTGCAGCCAACAGATATTGGAGACTTGCACCCCATCAGACTTGGCTGGCTGTTAATAATTGTCACACAGTGATTGAAAGATTTCCACGACTTGAAATGTAAAATAAAGGGAATTTTCAATGGGGCTAATTTTGCTTCTGGTACCACTCCCATTTCCTATTGGGTGAAGGGTTATATAATGGCCAAAGTCATAATGAAGGACTTGCCACTGTATTGCTAAGATACAGCTTGCCACAATTTTAGAATAGTTTTGGGTATAGACATCTGGGATCACACTAGATATAGGCAGGAACTTCATTAATTCTTGCCAATCAAGCAATGGAACACAGTGCAGTGTTGATGCTGGAACATGCAGGGCCCACCATTGATACTGCACATAGAACATAGAACATAGAACACACAGCACAAACAGGCCCTTCGGCCCATGAGTTGCGCCGATCACATCTATATTTACCCAATCCACAGACCTATCTATAACCCCCTATCCCATTCATTCCCATGTACTCATCCAGAAGTCTTTTAAAAGACCCCAGCGAGTTCGCCTCCACCACCTCCGACGGCAACCGATTCCATTCACTCACCACCCTCTGAGTGAAAAACTTAGCCCTAACATCCCCTCTGTATTTGCTTTCCTGTACCTTAAATCTGTGTCCTCTTGTCGTGATCATTTCAGCTCGGGGAAATAGCCTCTGAGAATCCACCCTATCTATTCCTCTCAACATTTTATAAACCTCTATCAGGTCGCCTCTCAACCTACGTCTCTCCAGTGAGAAGAGTCCCAGCTCCCTCAACCTATCTTCATAAGGCCTGCCTCCCAATCCAGGCAGCATCCTTGTAAATCTCCTCTGCACTCTTTCAATAGCTTCTACATCCTTCCTATAGTGAGGCGACCAGAACTGCGCACAATACTCCAAGTGGGGTCTGACAAGAGTCTTATAGAGCTGCATCATTACCTCCTGACTCCTAAACTCAATTCCTCGATTAATGAAGGCCAGTACACCATACACCTTCTTGACCACTTCCTCCACCTGCGAGGCCGATTTAAGAGTCCTATGGACCCGGACCCCTAGATCCTTCTGCTCTACAACACAGCTAAAACTCCTACCCTTGATATTGTACTTCTTCATCCCATTCTTCTTGCCAAAAAGGACCACTACACATTTATCCGTGTTGAAGTCCATCTGCCACTTCTCCGCCCAGATTTGCATCCTGTCTATGTCCCACTGCAACTTTTGACATCCCTCCAGACCATCCACAACACCACCGACCTTTGTATCGTCGGCGAACTTATTAACCCATCCCTCCACTTCCTCATCCAGGTCATTTATGAAAATGACAAACAGCACGGGTCCCAGAACAGATCCCTGGGACACTCCACTGGTGACCAACCTCCATGCAGAACAAGACCCATCCACAACCACTCTCTGCCTTCTGCCGGCAAGCCAGTTCTGGATCCACGAGGCCAAAGCCCCTTGTATCCCATGCCCTCTCACCTTCTCCAGAAGCCTTGCATGGGGGACCTTATCAAACGCCTTGCTAAAGTCCATGTACACTACGTCCACCGCTCTTCCTTCGTCAATGTGTTCAGTCACATTTTCGAAGAACTCAACTAGGCTCGTAAGGCACGACCTGCCCTTGACAAAGCCATGCTGACTATTTCTGATCATTCCAAATGTTCATAAATCTTGCCCCTCAGAAGCCTCTCCATCAGCTTACCAACCGCTGAAGTCAGACTCACCAGTCGGTAATTTCCTGGACTATCCCTGTTCCCTTTCTTAAAAATAGGAACCACATCTGCAATCCTCCAATCCTCCGGAACCTCTCCCATTTCCATGCACGACGCAAAGATCATCACCAGGGGTTCTGCAATCACTTCCCTCACTTCCCACAATAACCTGGGGTACTTCCCGTCTGGTCCCAGCGACTTGTCTATCTTGATGGAATTTAACAGATCTAACACATCCTCTTTCCTAACATCCACATACTCAATCTTTTCCGTTTGCCTCAAACTTGCAGTACATCCTCCCAGATCACTTTCCTCCGTGAATACCGAGGCAAAGTACTTGTTAAGCACCTCTGCCATTTCTTCTAGATTCGCACAGACTTTTCCCCCTTCACCTTCTATAGGTCCTATCCCTTCTCTTCTCATCCTTTTACTTTTCACATATTTGTAGAAGGCCTTGGGAATCTCCTTAATCTTACCTGCCAAGGCCTTCTCATGACCCCTTCTGGCTCTCCTAATTTTCTTTTTAAGCTCCCTTCTACACAGCTTATACTCCTCTAGATCCCTAACATCTCCTCACTCTCTGAACCTTTTATACACCTTTCTTTTCTTCCTGACTAGGTTCACCACCACCTTCATGCACCACGGTTCTCACGTCCTACCAAAACCTCCTTGTCTCCTCGGAACGTTGTCTTGCAGAGCCCCAGACAAACATTCCTTGAATATCCGCCACTTTCCTTCTGTACTTTTCCCCAAGAACGCCTCCTTCCAGTTTATACGTCCGATTACTTGCCTAATGTTTTCATATTTCCCCTTACTCCAGACAAACACCTTCCTAGCCTGCCTGATCCTATCTCTTTCCATTGCTATTGTGAAAGAGATAGAATTATGATCTCCATCCCCAAGATGCTGTCCTACCGAGAGATCCGACACCTGTCCTGGCTCATTAGCTAGCACCAGGTCAAGTACAGCCTCTCCTCTCATAAGCTTTTCCACGTACTGTGTCAGGAAACCTTCCTGAACACACCTAACAAACTCCTCCCCATCCAACCCCTTACCCTTGGGATATTCCAGTCGATGTTTGGGAAATTGAAATCTCCCATCACGACAACTCTGTTATTTCTACATCTTTCTAGGATCTGTTTCCCTATCTGCACTTCAACTTCCCTGTCGCTATTGGGCAGCCTATAGAATACACCCAGCAAAGTTATCGACCCTTTGCTGTTCCTAACTTCCACCCACAGGGACTCCGTAGACATTCCCTCCATGTCATCCACCTTCTCTGCAGCCATGACCCTGTCCCTGATCAACAGTGCCACTCTATCATCTCTTTTGCCCCCAACCCTGTCCCTCATGAAGCATCTGAATCCCGGCACCTGAAGAACCCAGTCCTGTCCCTGAGACAACCAAGTCTCTCTAATGGCCACCACATCACACTCCCAAGCAGCAATCTACGCCCTAAGCTCATCTACCTTATTTACTATACATGGGGCAGTAGGATCACTGGTTACCCTGTTGTAGAAAGGATATTATTAAACTGGAAAGAGTGCAGAAAAGATTTAATAGGATGCTACTGGGACTCGATGGTTTGAGTTATAAGGAGAGGGTGGATAGACAGGGACTTTTTTCCCTGGAGCATAGAAGGCTGAGGGGTAATCTTATAGAGATCTACAAAATAATGAGAGGCACAGATCAACTAGATAGTCAACATCTTTTCCCAAAGTTAGGAGAATATAAAATTAGAGGACATAGGTTTAAGGTAAAAAGGAAGAGATACAAAAGGATTGAGAGGAGCAATTTTGACACTCAAAGAGTGATGAATGTCTGGAAGAAGCTGCCAGAGGTAGTAGTAGAGTTGGGTACAATTTTGCCTTTTATAAAGCATTTAGACAGTTACATGGATAAAATGGGTATAGAGAGATATGGGCCAAATTTGGGCAATTGAGACTAGCTTAATGGTAAAAACTGGGCAGTATGAGCAAATTGGGCCGAAGGACCTGTTTCCAAGCTGTAAACCTCTATGACTCTATGACTGAAAAAGGCCACTGGTGGCCACAACAAACATACTGAAGGTGAGAAGTTTCAAATTTTTTGTGGAATCAGCAGGAGGAAAGGACAAGCTGCTGCCTTTGCAATTCACGGTCCTCATCACTCCTGTTCTTCCACTGCTCTGATTGACAAACAGCTAATGTTCTCGGAACCCGGGTTCAAATCCCACCATGGTAGATAGTGGAATTTGACTTCAATCAAAAATATCTGGAATTAAGAATCTACTAATGATCATGAGATGACTTTCGATTGATGGAAAAACCCATCTGGTTCACTGATTGGTTTTAGGGAAGGAAATCTGCCATTCTTACCTGGTCTGGCCTATATGCTATCCAGAGACAGAGTGGTTGACTCTTAACTTCTCTCTGAAATGGCCAAGTTCAAAGGCAACTTGGGATGAGCAATAAATGCTAGCCAGCCAGCAATGCTCATTTCCCACGGATGAATTAAAAAAACCTAGCTTTTCATTTAGATAAAATTGCTAATTCTTGTCATGGAGGAGCCGCTCGATTGCACCTTCCAACCAATGAGCTGCTCATCGAAGCTCGCTGTTACTTTAATGTGGCTTGACTGTGAAGTTGGCTTGAGCCTCTGTTGAAACTTTACCAGACAGAGCCCTAGGGATTGGTTTGTCTGAGCTTTCTGGAGGAGAAGTTAATCAAGACTTTATTTAACTGGGAATTTGCTTACATTGTTTACAGAATTCAGTGTCAGTGGTAACATACAATCATTCCTTTGCCTTGGAGCTTAAAAAACTGGTTTATTTGTGATTGTAGGTGGGTTCCAACCTGTGCTTCTCTCTTCCTTACTCACAAAGACAAGTGGATGCACCTGGTGCCACAGAATGATTGCGATTCCACTCAACGGGTTAGAGAATTCTTTGCATGTGCTGCCGCTATCATGTCTTTGCAACTCAGGGAGCGCGTTATCAAATCTTTGGAGGATCTCCTTGCTTTTTTTAACGTACACGAGGTAATGTAGAAATTTTCTTGAATTATGTGAATGAATTAATGGGCATTAAAAACACAATTTACTGAACAAATATTTGGGATGGTTTTGTTCAGCTGAATAGGTGTAGTGTTATAGTCATATTTGTCTATTTCAGTCATATTATGTGTAAAGTATATGTTTGCAACAAATGCTATACTGTTCAGCTTTGATAGTCTGGTGAAACTCTACACTAAATAAGTAGTTTCTTTGTGGTTCTGTTTGTAATTTGACATCACAGTAAGCACATTTTCAGCTGCTCACTGTATAAATGAACCTGAATCCTATCCTTCCTTTCGGGCATTGCCATGAATTTAAATCTAATATTTGAAGAAAAATTTGTATTTATACTAGAAGATTGATGTACTGCAGCTAAAAGATGTTTGGTGCAATATCTTGATGTCTATCTTTACTCCTAAATACAGATTATTGTTTGTCAACACTGGCATTTGTGGGGTCATGAGTCATTGTGTATCTAATCCTTTGATTAAAAAGTCATTCATCTATGTGGGTGGAATGTGTGGCATATGTCTGCAGAGACCCAGAGGCATAAAGAGAACTTCAGTCAAGAATAATCACTTGTGATGGAAAGTTGTAGCAAAAGATTCTCTGGTTTCCTGCCTATCTAAATAGGGTGGTAACACCCTAAAAATTACGAGGCAATAAGTAGTTTCTTTGTAAACTTCTTAGGTTTCAAAAACTTAATCAAAAAATGCATTTTCCCAGGAATTGCTAGCAATATCTTTTGCAGACGCTAGTACAGGCCTTTGGTAATGGCAATTATTGCTTCTGACAGGATGGAAATGATTTTGGAGAAGAATACAATGAGATGCGATATGTTAGGCCACAAATCATGATCCTCAAACTGAAAGTGGAAGAGCCTAAAATCATTTTTGAACCAAGTCTGGATGAGTGCTGGGATCTAATTGATCGCTGTTTCAAGGAAATTCTTAAAAGCTCTGATGGGATTCTTAAGGTATCTAATAGTCTTAGTCCTTGGTTTTGTTTAAAGAAGCTAATAATGTGCTCAGTCCTCTGTCTGGTGAATCAACTCCTGTTCCTACTTCTTAGAAATACAGCTTTTGCTGTTTGTGTACAGGTACAAGAGATTAAAATGTGTGTTTGTGTGGCTGATCCTCTTGTACCTCACCAAAGGTCCAATGCTACAGCTGCATAAGCTGTTCCCATTGAAGGTGCATTGAAGGTTTGACAGCATGGAAGATCATGTCTTGGTGAATAAAGACCAATGAAGATGAAATGATTTCCAGAAAGTTGGGGAATCGCCAGTGTAACAGTGGAATCATACTCTCGGAATGACTGTGGTGTGAGCGCTGGTCTTTCACATGGGCAAGGCAGCAGCTATACCATTTCATATTGAAAATTAATCACACTGGAAATTAGCTTCTGTTGTATAAAGTAAGAATGCTCTTTTCCTCTCTAATCTTCCCTTGGACTACTATACCAGTTTTTAGAAACTTGTTCTTTTTTGGAGCCTTTTCAACCTCTGAGTTCTCCCACCACCATCAGCCAGGGAGAGGAGACAGATAATCTCTTCTATTCCAGTGTCAAACTGTTTAGTAGTCAGTTGCAGTGATGTAACAAGCCTTTGGAGGCAGAAGTCCCTTCATCAAAATCTCTTTATTTACAACTCTAACAGCAGTACAGAGCGTGTTAGCAGTTAGCAGTCTACCTCAGGGTGTTAGAATGCAAGAGCAGGGATGTACTTAGAATATAAGAGAAAGGATATTCTTTTGAGACTGTATAAGGCTCTAGTCAGATCCCACTTGGAATATTGTGAGCAGTTTTGGGCTCCATATTTAAGGAAGGATGTACTGGACTTGGAAAGGGCCCAGAGGAAATTCACAAGAATGATCCTTGGAATGAAGAGTTTGTCATATGAGGAACAGTTGAGGACTCTAGGTCTGTACTCATTCGCATCTAGAAAGATGAAGGGGTACCTTATTGAAACTTACAGAATTGCAAGGTGTGGATAGTGTGGATGTGGAGAGGATGTTTCCACTGGTAGGAAAAACTAGAACCAGAGCAACCTCAAGCTAACGGGGCAATCCTTCAAAACAGAGATGAGTAGTTAATCTGTGGAATTCTTTGCCACAGAAGCCTGTGGAGGCAAGGTTATTTAGTGTCTTTAAGACAGAGATAGTTAGGTTTTTGATTAATAATGATTTAATAGTAGTACACAGGGTGTTGGTAGTTAGCAGCCTACCTCAGGGATTTTGGTGAAGGGACTTCTGACTCTGAATACTTATTATACCCCTGCAACTGACTGCTAAACAGTTTGACACTGGAATAGAAAAGGCAGGAGAATGGAGATGAGAAAAATATCAGCCATGATTGAATGGCGGAGCAGATGGAATGGGCCAAGTGGCCTAATTCTGTTCCTATGTCTTATGGTCTTATGGGTGTCAGAGGAAGTGACACTCCGAGTTAAGTACAAGGCAAAGACTCCCTGACTGGCCCATCAATTAGATTCTTAATCAATGAGTTCATATCCCAGTAGGCCAACCTCAATGACCTGATTGAAGCCATTACAAGGAAGATTTGCTCATTGTGTTTTAAAAAAAATCCCTTTCACCTCTTTGCTTATGATCTGTCATCAGGAATAACAAGGCTGCTCAATATTTTAATGATGCCCTCAGACTAAGCTGTTGGTGCATTATTTTTGTATTCTGTGACAGGTGGAGTGTGAACTTTTTCCAGATATTAGAGAAAGAAATCTCACCGTTCACACAGTCAAAGAAGAGGAATCCTTAGTCAGAGAAATTATCAGCAAAACTCATGAAATCTTTAGTGCAAATATCATTGGGCCACAAAGGTAAACCTGCATTATTTGTTTGTATATTTGAAAACAAGACAAATAGTCTAGCGTTATATATGATTAGGGCAGAATTTAATATTAGTGACAGGGTCTCAACATCAGCTGGAGAATTGGCGAGAGCCCCGTGTTACCTTCATTAGGCAAGGTTTGTACCGCTTGGGGTGGTATAGTGGCACAGTGATTAGCACTGCTACCTTATAGCACCAGTGATTCAAGTTCAGTTCCAGCCTTGGGTCAGTGTCTGTGCGGAGTTTGCACATTCTCCTAAATGGGTTTCCTCCAGGTGCTGAGATTACAGTTTGAAGATGTGCAGGTTAGGTGGATTGGCCGTGCTAAATTGACCCTAGTGTCAGGGGGATTAGCAGGGTCAATATGTGGCATTACAGGAATAGGGCCTGGTTGGAATTGTGGTCGCTCCAGACTTGATGAGCTGAATGACTTCCTTCTGCACTTCCACTGTACTATCATTCAATGAAATGGCCAGAGTCAGGCACTCTCTGGGATTTTGGATCCCGGGGCCAGAAATCCCATTCCCCTGAGCTTGGACCTACTGCTCATCGGGAGCAGTGGCTGCTGCCAGTGATGCACCCACTAGAGGCCTAGGGTTGATGAGAGATCTAAGCAGCAGGTGAGTCAGGGTGAGATTGGGGTTATTAACTGAGGTGGGAATCAGAAGAAAGGGTAGGGGGTGACCTTCTATCAGCCCCTTTCCCAGTGCCAGTGCTCAGGATCATGCAATGAGTATGTTTACATGAGAGGAATGCACCCACCTCCTACCCCCCTACCCCCACCAATGCCCCTTGCCTTGGAAGCCATCAAACAACCCTGAGAGGAGTTTCCTGTTCAGAATTCCCATATGGTCTGTGTTAATTGAATACCAGTGAAGGCCATTACTTAAGGATTAGAATTCAGGCTGCATGTTTGTCCATGAACCTGCCTTTCTTGGACAGTCGGGCAAAGACAGGAAGGTGGCAGGGTCCCCACCCTGTACCCTCCTGGCCGATTAAACTCTCTGTCTCTCTTTAAACTCGCTGCTAAGGGCGATGGGGTAGGGAAGGGACGTTGAATTCCATTCGATAAGTGAGCCCTCACTTATGAATTTGATTAAAATATGAAACATGGATGAACCCATGTAATTTTATTCTGTTATTAAGAGTATTGCATTACTGCATAGAATTAATTTCTGTTATATCAATCTTGCCCAATATGTGCTGGGCATGTTATAAAATACCTTGATGGCATGGATAGGAAAGTAGGAGGCAGTTCAGCTCCTTGAACCTATTCTGCCATTCAATGCATCATGGTTGATTTATACCAATTCCATTTGGTCCTTATTCTTTAATACCCTGACCTAACTCAATTCTTGGCCTTGAACATTAAATCGACTCCCACTCTTTCCTCCTTTCTTTCAGACCGAGTCAGGGCAGAAGGTTTTCCTTTAAGTTAGCTGGATTACACACCGTTGTTTTGGATCACCCCAGCAGACAAAATGACTTCTCTGTATTGCACCCTTTTATCCTTTTAATCACTTCAATCAGATCAGTCCTGAATGTTTTAAACTGCAGAGACAACAACCTAAATTTGCACAATTTGTCATCAAAGCTTAATCCTTAAAACATTTTGATAAATCTCTTTATCTGAAGGTCATTATAAACTTCTTGAGTTGTGGTGCTGAGAACTCAGTGTGATACTAGGGATGGGCTCTAACCAACCAAAGTTTAATCCTTCAAACAGAATCCCTATGGTACAGAAAGAGGCCATTTGACCCATCATGTCGGCACTGACCACAATCCCATCCAGGCCCTATTGCCATAACCCCACATATTTACCCTGCTAATCCCCCTGACATTAGACTCAATTTAGTATGGCCAATCAACCTAATCTGTATTTCTTTGGACTTTGGGAGGAAACTGGAACACCCGGAGGAAACCCATGCAGACACGGGAAGAATGTGCAAACTCCACACAGACAGTAACCCGAGGCCAGAATTGAACCTGAGTCCCTGGCACTGTGAAGCAGCAGTGCTGACCCCTGTGCTACCTTTTATTTTTACTTAGGACCTTCTTCACCAGAGTCAAGTTTGTTGTTATTCATGAAAAACTAGAAAATGCTAGAAAAAAACTTAGCAGTTTGGACAGCATCTGTGGAGAGTGAAATTAATGGGCATGAGTTAATGGGCATGACCTTCTAGTCCAACTGACCCTTCTACAGAACTTCTACAGAACGTCTAGAGAAAGTTAACCTTTTCTCCTTTGTTTCCCAACCTTTGTCAACTCACAGCAGCCAAGAAGCAAAATTTGCAGAAATGAATTCATTCAGGTCTCTAAAATACTACTCAATGGTTTAATCTGTGAAGCTCAATTTAGGAAAAAAAGGGCTACTTCAAATGCTGCAACACTGGAGCCTTTATAGAACTTCAGTTAACTCAATGGAGATATAGTCTTTGAATGTCTAACTATCGGTATAGTAAGGAATAGTAGTGGAGGCGTTGTCATGGATCACTAATTTAGGATTTAGTAGTAGAAACATAGTCATCAAATATCTAAACTATAACCATTAAAAGTTAGTAGTGGAGGTGTAGTCATGCAGTATCTAACTATTGCTATATTAAGAGATAGTAGTGAAGCTTGAGGGGCCTGGACCAGAATCCCAAATTACATTATGAAGCCACATTAGACTCCAACAATCTTTGTTTTTGGCATAAACATGAAGATAAGATGCTTCATTCCAGAGTAATTTCATTGCCAAATTAGGAATCTTTTATAGTAAAACAAGCTTTATTTAATAACAAGTTTAACTATAATTATAACAAATGTAACAAATCAACTATTAACAATTGAACAATATATAAAAATGGAAGGAAGAAAGTTAAATTTCTAACTTATAATTGTTTGAATTCCAAATAAGTCATATCTCCCTTACAGACTTAAAATGTCACTTTAAATATAGTTAGCGCACATAGTTATACTTGCTATAATGAGGGTAGATAGTCTTGAAGCTTTTAAATGAAAAATTGTTTCAGAACAGTTGTAAAATTCTGTCTTAAAATAAAACCCAACCAGAAAAGTTATTTCTCTGCACTAGACTTAACTCCTCCTATTAGTCACACCACCACATAACCCTGCATACCTAAACCCACATTCCAGTCCTTTAATCAAAAACCCAAGTGAAATCTCCATCTATAAACAAAAGTCCATTAGCTCTATCTCAAGTAAATATTATATGGCTAAAATAAGTAATTATCTTGCTCTCCCAGCATCTGAACCAAATGTTTTCCAGATACAATGACTGTCTGCAGAATAGAACTGAGTTCTATATGTCTGAGTTTGAAATATTTCAGCACACAGATATAATATCATATCTGTATCCTTCCCTTCTGTGATCCCATTATGCCATGTAAAATACAAGCTTACTTCACCATATTTAACTTTACCTTACTTTAATTATGTACACTAAATATTTTATTTTCTCTTTCTTTTAGCTACTTGAATGTATATAAGGTATACAATGATCTTCTGAACAACAAATCAGAACAAGAAATTACCACCTTTTTGTCAGAAAAACATTCGATAGATGCATTCATAACGGTAAATATATTGCTTCTGTTTGGAACCTTTGTAAATATGTAACTTCTTACATGGTTTCAGCTCACAGTTTATTCCAAAAACACAACCAACAAATATCTTATTTTAGAGTCATAGTCATAGAGATTTACAGCATGGAAGCAGGCCCTTTGCCCTTTTTTAAAGCTAGTCCCAATTGCCTGCATTTGGTCCATATTCCCCGTACCCATTTTACCCATGTAACTGGATATATATACATTTATGGGGTTCTGTTTTAGAAAATACTTTAGGAATTCTGCAGGATTTGGTTTGATTTGACTCTTGTTCAAATACAATTTGCACCTAATGCACGGAACAGTGTGATTGGATAAAATCATACCTGCACCTCTCCCTTTTGTGATTTGGTGTGTCCTTATGTCATTTGACAAGAGCATTGTCTCAGTTTTGGTCAAACAATGAGGATAAGCAGAACAGAATCCAATATGTCTGATTGGGGTGGCAACAGTGAGACATGAACCAATATCAGCCTGCATCCCTATGCTAGCATGAACCAAACCCTTGAGAGGCTCATTAGTAAGTAAGCCAATGACACTTGGCTGGATTACATTGCACACACCTGATCTTCTAGCCTCCCTGACATTCAGAGTGACATTAGATAAGATGCAGCAATGATGAGTTTGCAAGTATTTTGTATATTTCTGCATTTCATATGAAAGAGGAGCATGTTTCTTGTTTTTTTTACACACTCTCAAGTTATTAACCTTGCAAATCAACTGAGCTGGGAACAAGAGACTTTCAGAAAAAAAAACACATCGTAAAATGGACACATAAGAATAAAAGCACATTACTGTGGATGCTGGAATTTGAAACGAAAAGAGAAAATGCTGGAAAATCTCAGCAGGTCTGGCAGCATCTGTAAGGAGAGAAAAGAGCTGACATTTCAATGATACTTTGTCAAAACTCCAGCTTTGTCCCCGTAACCCTATGTAATTACCCTGCTATTCCCTGACACTAAGGGCAATTAAGCATGGCCAATCCACCTAATATGCACATCCTTGGAGTGTGGGAGGAAACCAGAGCACCTGCAGGAAACCAATGCAAACCAATGTGGAGGCATTGGAGAGGGTACAGAGGAGGTTTACCAGGATGTTGCCTGGTATGGAGGGCAGGTCTTATGAAGAGAGGCTGAGGGATTTGAGGTTGTTTTCGTTAGAAAGGAGGCGGCTAAGAGGGGACCTTATCGAAACATATAAGATGATTAGAGGTTTAGATAGGGTGGACAGTGATAGCCTTTTTCCTAGGATGGAGAAAGCTAGCACGAGGGGACACAGCTTTAAATTAAGGGGTGATAGTTATAGGACGGATATCAGAGGTAGGTTCTTTACCCAAAGGGTGGTTCGGGAGTGGAATGCCCTGCCTGCAGCAGTTGTAGATGCGCCAAGTTTGTGGCGTTTAAGAGGTTAGTTGATAAGTATATGGAAGAGAAGGGAATGGTTTAGTTTGGAGGGGCATTGCTTTTTATATTGGTCCGCGCAACATTGAAGGCCGAAGGGCCTGTTCTGTGCTGTAGTGTTCTATGTTCTAATGCAGACATGGGGAGAAAGTGCAAAATCTACACAGTCATCTGAGACCAAAATTGAACCCCAGCTCCCTGCGCTGTGAGGCAGCAGTGCTAACCATTGTGCTATCATGTCACCCCTAATAAACTTGCCAAACACAATTTCTGTTCTGTAAAACTATGTTGATTTTGTCTGGTTAGACTATGATTTCTAAATGTATTGTGAAGACCTGTTAAAAATAGGTTTGAGTATTTTCCCAATGATAAGCTAACTGGCCTGCTGTTCTCTGTTTTCTTTCTCCCTCCCGTCTTGAATAGTGGAATTACATATGCTGAATTTCCATTGCATTCTAGAATGTAGGGAATGAACCAGTACAAACAGTGAATGCTGATGTCACCTGCATCCATTGACTCAGCATCTTCTTCCCCTTAATTTCCCCCTCAATTTGGTATGGTCGATCAACCCACTGTACTGTCCACACACCTCACAAATTCTGTGGTGGACGGAATGGGAAAATTCCACCCAAAATCTCATTCTGGCCCTACATCAGGTAATAAAAAATACTTCACGGTGTTGAATACTGCAGTACCATGTCCAGAATGAGATTTTGGGTGGAATTTTCCCATTCCGCCCACCACAGAATTCGTGAGGTGTGTGGACAATGGCAGTGGGTTGATCGACCATACCAATTGCCCTTAGTGTCAAAGGGACTAACTAGGTGGAATTGTGGTTGATGCAGATTTGAAGGGCTGAATGGCCTCCTTCTGCACTGTATAATTCTATGAATGTCATACATTTTTGCTAACTACTATCTCTTGCTACTAGAAAATAGAAACCTTGCAGAAGCTGTGCGATGAAATAGCTTTAATGCATGTCACAGTGCCACTTGCAATGTTTTGCCTGGATGCTGTCAGCCTGAATGCAGACCTCTGTGCTCGCAGTATGAAACTAAAGGAAACTTTAATTGAGTCAGTGGTGAAGGAAAATCGCAATCTCAACATGAGGTACAGTAACAGCTGAATTTCCGACTTGGCTTTTCACGTGGTCATGACTAACTGCATTTGAAGAAGGTGTAACTGTGTAAATTGCACGTGAGTAAATTTCAGAAGCCCCCAGAGCTAGACTTTCAATTGCCAATGGGGGGTAGGAATGACGGGGGTGCAATTTGAAAATTATGTTACAGGTGGGCCATCTCTGGGACAACTTGCAATCTTCAAATGGCCTGCTAGAGGGGAAGGAATGAGAAACCTAATTGCCGCCAGTAAAACATAAGAACATAAGAACAAGGAGCAAGAATAGGCCATCTGGCCCCTCGAGCCCATTCCGCCATTCAATAAGATCATGGTTGATCTTTTCATGGACTCAGCTCCACTTACCTGCCTGCCCACCATAACCCCTAATTCCTTTACTGTTTAATAATTTATCTAATCTTGCCTTAAAAACAATGGTATACCAACTCCAGGAGTTATCTGCTGTAAAGGAACACTGCTTTAATGCACAAAATAAAGTAAAGAAAAACCACAAGCCTTTGGTGAGTACAACAAGTCCCAGTTGGGACAAAAGGCATAACGGACCCGCTCAGGGCTTGCTTTATATAGAGCTTTGTAAATGGGTTCTACCTGGTTAGTTAATTACAAATCTCCAGGGAGCTCATATTCAAAAAGTTCTATATGGAGGTCAATCGGTGATTCCCCATGCAAGTCCAAATGGCAAACTACCATTGATGGAAACTCCAACAAAGTGGTTTAAGATGAAGCATTAGCAAACATTTATTGAAGTGTATTTTCAGATTTCAAAGCAGAATCACAAATGAAAAGTGCAATGTGTTTTAGTTGTCTCCAACTGCAGAGTCCAGAAAATTCCTTTGTCACATAGCTTGATTTTTTTAAAAAGTGATGAAATAATTGTATTGCAGAGAGCACTGGCAGGTCATAGAGTCTTTTTCACTTCTCTGCCCAAAGGCTCCTCCAACCCACAATGTTGTGATGACTACCAGAGATAGGGCAAGGAGGGAGGTCTCAAATCCATTCCAGCCAGGGCAGGAACCAAACCCCTTGCTGTTGTCACCAATCTGATCCCCACTAGTCTACAACCCTCTAAAGTCCAAGTTGCTGTAACAACATCCATTTTTCTTATGTGTGTTACAGTCTAGAGCAATGGTAGCAGCTTGAACTTCTTCCCATCATATGGCTGACCAGGAATTGCTTCTGCTTTTGGCATCTGCCATTGATGTATATTAAAAGGATTTACAAGTTGATACTTAAGCTATTTGGCCATGTTATGATCACACTTTCCTTGGCCATCAAGTTGTTGTAATGACCTCAATGAGGCCAATGAGGTTGGGCTCTTGGAGTAGCAGTTCCTTGATTGGGCAGGCAATTATAACCTCAGTCAGGGAGCTCATACCCAAGAGACCAACCTCATGGGCCTTGTTGAAGTCATAGAATTTTACAGCATGGAAAAAGACTCATCCACCTCAGGCCTTTCTCAAGATGGCAGCCAATGACTAGTGGTGTACCTCAGAGGTCAGTGCTGGGACTATAATATACATTAACAATTTGGAGGAAGGAACTAAAGGCAGATGATACAAAGATATGTGGAGAGATAGGTAGTATTGAGAAAACAAAGAGGCTGCAGAAGGACTTGGACAAATTAGGAGAGTGGGCAAAGAAATGGCAGATGGAATACAATGAGGAAAAATATGAGGTTATGCACTTTGGAAGGAGGAATGGAGGCATAATCTGTTTTCTAAATGGGAAAATGCTTAGGAAATCAGAAACGCAAAGAGGCTTGGGAGTCATTGTTTAAAATTCTCTTAAGGTTAATTTGCAGGAAAGCAAATACAATGTTAGCATTCATCTCGAGGGGGCTAGAATGCAAGAGCAGGGATGTACTTCTAAGGCTGAATAAGATTCTGGTCAGACATTTGGAGTGTTGTGAGTATTTTAGTACCTAAAAGGATCTAAGGAAGGATGTGCTCTCCTTGGAAAGGATCCACAGAAGATTCATTAGAATGTTCCTTGGAATAAAGAGCTTGTTGTATGAGAAATGGTTGAGGATTTTGGGCCTGTACTCGTTGGAGTTTAGAAGGATGAGGGGGGATCTTATTGAAACTTACAGAATATTGTGAGGTCTGGATAGAGTGGATGTGGAGAGGGTATTTCCACTGGTAAGGGAAATTGGAACCAGAGGGCACAATCTCAGGCTAAAGGGATAATCCTTTAAAACAGAGATGAGGAGGAATTTTTTCAGACAGAGAGCGGTGAATCTTTGGAACTCTTTGCTGCAGAAGACTGTGGAGGTCAGGTCATTGAGTGTCTTTAACATAGAGATAGTTTCTTGATTAATAAGGGGACCAGGAGTTATGGGGAAAAGGCAGGAGAATGGGGACGAGATAAAAAAATCAGCCATGATTGAATGGTAGAATGGACTCAATGGGCCGAGTGGCCTAATTCTGCTCCTATGTCTTATGGTCTTATGTCCACGTTGCCAGTTTTTATCACTAAGCTAGTCCCAATTGCCTATATTTGGTCCATATCCCTCCATATCCATCTTACCCCTATAACTGTTTAAATGCTTTTTAAAAGACGAAATTGTAGCAGCCTACACTGCTGCCTCTGGCAGCTTGTTCCAGACACTCATCACTCTCTGTATGAAAAAAATTGCCCCTCTGGACTCTTTTGTATTTCTCCCTTCTCACCTTAAACCTATGCCTCTAGTTTTAGAGTCCCCTATCTTTGGGGAAAAAATTTGCCTATCTATCTTATCTATGCCCCTTATTATTTTATAGACCTCTATAAGATCATCCCTAAATGTCCTCTGCTCCAGGGAAAAGAGTTCCAGTCTATCCAACCTTTTTCTTATAACTCAAACCATCAAATCCCAGTAGCATCTTAGTAAAGGTTTTCTGCACTCTTGCTAGTTTAATAATGCCCTTAAGTCATTACAGTCTTAGAATCGTAGAATCATAGAGTCCTACAGTGCAGAAGGAGGCCATTCAGCCCAGCAATCTGCACTGGCCATAATCCCACCCAAGTCCTATCCACATAACCTCATGCATTTAACTTAGTCCTTCTAAAGTGTCAGAAGGGACAATTTAGCATGGCCAACCTAAAAGAGACAATTTAGCATGGCCAACCCACCTAACCTGCACATCTTTGGACTATGGGAGCAAACCGAAGCACCTTCCTGGAATGGGACTTGAACCTGGGGCTTCCTGGCTGAGAGAAAGGGACACTAACCACTGTACCATGAAAACTCCAAACAGGAGTCATGCAAAGAAATAGAAATACTTGTCATTATTCCAGCAAATGTAGGTAGCACAGTGGTTAACACTGCTGCCTCACAGTGTCAGGGACCTGAGTTCAATTCCCAGCTTGGGTCATTATCTATGTGAAGTTTGCATTTCTCCCTGTGTCTGCATGGGTTTCCTTAGGTGCCATAGTTTTCTCCTACAGTCCAAAGATATGCTGATTAGGTGAATTGGCCATACTAAATTCTCTCTCAGTTCTCCTGAACATGTGCTGGAATGTGGTGACTGGAGCATTTTCACAGTAACTTTCTCACAATGTGAATGTAAGCCTACTTGTGACTAATAAATAATCTTTACTTTAAAAATGTTTTCCACAGACTTTTGGTCCTTATAAGAAGCGGACTTCACAGGATGGGAAAAAAAGACTTTCAAATAGTTAAACTACTGTTTATGTTTTTTTGTTAATATTTAAGAAACAACAATATAACCTTTTAATGCCAAGTGTATAGAATGCTGTTTTCTCTTCTCCAGTATTTGTCATCGCTACGAAGAAATTTCAGATCGGATCAGTGAGATACCTGAGACCACAGAAGAGCTGGTGGACCTTGACAGTTTTGTAAAAAAATCCAGTGAGGTGACTATTACTAAACTGAAAGAGGAAATCTTTGAAGCAGCAGACAGATTGGATTTTTTGTTAGACTATGCCACACTATCAGGTAAATTACATGTTTGGCTCCTTTTAGAGAATTATTTGAGTATTTGTATTCTTTTAGCCATTGATTCTACATTAACATAGCCATTTCTGAAGCTGTTCCATGGCCTCGAGCTGTTTCATGACGATGGCCTAGTGGTGTTATCACTAGATTATTAATCCAGAAACTCAGCTAATGTTCTGGAGACTCGGGTTCGAATCCTACCACGGCATACAATAAAATATATCCAGAAGTAAGAATCTACTGATGACAATGAAACCATTGTTGATTGTCAGAAAAACCCATCTGGTTCACTAATGTCCCTTCAAGAAAGGAAATCTACCATCCTTACCTAGTCTGAGACACAGCAATTAGCAGGGTGAATATTTGAGAATAGGGCTTGGGTGGGAATCTGGTTGGTGCAGACTCGGTAGGCTGAATGACTCCAGAGCCACACAATGTGGTTGACTCTTATCTGCTCTCGGACAACCAGGGATGGACAATAAATGCTGGCTAGCCAGTGAAGCCCATGTCCCAAGAATGAATAAAATAAAATAGATGTGTTTCATCTGATTTTCCTTCCTATACGCAGTACATGTCCCACAGTTTATTTCATCTACCATTATTCTGCCCACCGATGTATTAGAAGGGATTTTTGGCGTATTCACTCATGGGTTGTGTCATTTCTACCCCATCCCTAATTGCCTGTTGAGAGGGTGTGGGTGAGCTGCCTTCTTGAACTGTAGCAGTCCGTGTGATGTTGGTACACCAACAGCGCTGTTCGGGAGGGAGTTTCAGGATTTTGACGCAGCAGTACTGAAGGAACAATGATACATATCCAAGTCAGGATGGTTAGTGGCTCAAAGTGAAGCTTTCAAATGGTGATGTTCTCAGGTATTGGGAACAGTGGGCAGATGAATGGATTACTGGCTTGTTCTTCAACCTGCCTGATTCCCCAGTTTAGGGAGGGGCATAAAAATCTACCTTATTTTGTTCAACTCATTCTGTCACTTCAGCACTATTCAAATGTAATTTCTTATTAAAATTAAATCTCCACCTGCCTGATCAGGTATATGTTACTGATTCTGTGTCACTATTAGTTGATAGTGACACAGGTTAGATAAAGGTTAGTTCTGCCTTTATATTTGGAATATCCCCCACTCAGATATTGATTTTGTGGAATGGTGCCGGTTCAGAATGTTTGCCATGCTAAGCTGCACATTTGTCACTGCACTTCAGTAGTTGCTTTGAGAACCCATGCAAGCCGACATGAATATGTGGTATATACACTGAAGTAACGGCTGATCTTGTGTATAATTTTACTCCCAAACTCTTTATACTTATCACCCAGTGCCTCTGAAATGAAATTTCCCCCAGGTGCAAACCTACCAATTGATAGAATAACACACCATTGAAGGCTCCTCATGCCTGCATGTCACAGAATCCCTACAGTGCTGAAGAATGGCAGTCGGCCTACCAAGTCTGCACTGACCACAATTCCATCCAAGCCCTACTCTTGCAACCTCACATATTCACTCTGCTAATCCTCTGACACTCAGGTCAATTTAGCGTAGCCAATCAACCTAACCCGCACATCTTTGGATTGTGGGGTGAAACCTGAAACCTACCCACGGGGGGAGAATGTGCAAACTCCGCACAGACAGTGACCTGAGGCTGGAATTGAACCTCAGTCCCTGGCATTGTGAGGCACCAAACCATGGGTGCCACCCGTGCCATATGTCAACAGGTAATACTTTTGAGTGTGGGATTGGATGGCACAGTCTGTGATAGCGAGACAATGGGAGAGGACAGATTTCAACCCATCCAAAATATTACTCATAAAAATGTTGATCTAGTTTTTGGCTAATACTTTAGTCTGAGAAGCCAGATGCTGATACCAGTATAAATCAATGTCATTCATCTGAGATACCTACAAGGAAATAGACCAAGTGAGAGGTCAGATGATACCAGGTTATAATCCAACTGGTTTATCTGAAATCACATGGGGCAGCACAGTGGCACAGTGTTTCGCACTGCTACCTCACAGCTCCAGAGCCCTAGGTTCGATTCCCAGCTTGGGTTATTGTTCATGTAGAGTTTGCATATTCTCTTCATATCTACATGCTCTGGATTCCTCCCATAGTCCAAAAATGTGTAGGTTTGGTGCATTGCCCATGCTCAATTGCCCCTTAGTGTACAGGGATGTATAAATTGAAAGGATTAGCAGGGTAACCATGTGAAGTTACAGGGATAGGACCTAGGTGGGATTGTGCAGACTTGATGGGCTGAATGGCCTCCTGCTGCAGTGTAGAATTCCTATAATTCTATGATTCACTGGCTTTCAGAGTGCTGCTCCGTTGTCAGGTGATACAGAATGTGGAATTGAAATGAAGAATTTGTTTCTTTTCTTGGCCAGTGCAGCCACAATGAGCTGAATGGCCTCTTTTGAGCTTCGTAACTTTTCCTGGTTCTGTGCTTTAGTTGACCCTTTTCTGATTGTTAGATTTTTCTTTATCTTAAAGATGACGATCTAAGGCTGAATAGTCAGGTCTTCAACTGGCCAGAACAAATTGTACTGATGCTGGATTTACATCGGGACCGACTGCTGAACAAGAGAGACGATGTAGAAGAGAGTTTGAGGAACCGGTCTGTATCTATAAACATTTATTAATTATATTTGTAAAATAAAGAGTTATCCTCTGTGAAGTGACATTGTAGCAAGGTAACAGAAAAAATACTGATAAAACTTAGAATGGAAGTGGCTACAGAGATAATGGACCCATTGGTTGAAACTTTTTATGACTGGCTAAATTCCGGGAGAGTACCAGAAGATTGGAAAACAACAATGTGACATCCTTATTCAAAAAGGGAGGAAGGCAGAAAGCAGGGAACTATAGGCCAGTTAGTTTGACATCTACTATTAGCAAGATGCTGAGGGACAGCACTGTGGCTAGCACTGCTGCTTCACAGTGCCAGGGACCTAGGCTCCATTCTGGCTTTGGGTGATTGTCTGTATGGAGTTTGCACATTCTCCCCTGTCTGCGTGGGTTACCTCCAAGTTGCTCCAGTTTCCTCCCACACTCCAAAGATGTGCAGGTTATGTTGATTGGCCATGTTAAATCGTTCGTTAGTGTCAGGGGGACTAGCAAGGTAAATGCATGGGGTTATGAGGATATTGCTGCAAGTATTTTGCTTTTATCCACTGGAGTGGGAGCTGGGATAGGATAGGATTCTGTTCTAAGTTTTATTTTATTTTAGAATGACCTTCCTTGAATTTACAGGCAATCTTTTAAAAAAACCCATATTAGATGTAAAATTAGTTGGCTTTTAGTTCTAAAGTGCTTCCGATATCTTGCTACATAGCAATGTAGCGAAGAGTTTGGGCTGAATTTTACTTTGATAACAGGTTCTTCACACCCATTATGTGATGGGAGACTTCAATTTCCCAAACATCGACTGGAATATCCCAAGGGTAAGGGGTTTGGATGGGGAGGAGTTTGTTAGGTGTGTTCAGGAGGGTTTCCTGACACAACACGTGGACAAGCCTACGAGAGGAGAGGCTGTACTGGACCTGGTACTAGCTAATGAACCAGGACAGGTGATGGATCTCTCGGTAGGAGAGCATCTTGGGGATGGAGATCATAATTCTATCTCCTTCACCCTTGCATTGGAAAAGGATAGGATCAGGCAGGCTATGAAGGTGTTTGGAATAAGGGGAAATATGAAGACATCAGGCAGATATTGGGGCGAATACACTGGAAGGAGGTGTTCTTGGGGAAAAGCACAGAAGGAAGGTGACAGATATTCAAGGAATGCTTGTCTGGAGCTTTGCACGACAACGTTCTGGTGAGACAAGGAGGTTTTGGTAGGACGCAGGAACCGTGGTGCACGAAGGCTGTGGTGAACATAGTCAGGAAGAAAAGAAAGGTGTATAAAAGGTTCAAAGAGCTAGGAGATGTTGGGGATCTAGAGAAGTATAAGGCTTATAGAGCTTAAAAAGGAAATTAGGAGAGCCAGAAGGGGTCATGAGAAGGCCTTGGCTGGTAGGATTAAGGAGAATCCCAAGGCCTTCTACAAATATGTGAAAAGTAAAAGGATGATAAGAGAAGGGATAGGACCTATAAAAGGTGAAGGGGGAAAAGTCTGTATGGAACCGGAAGAAATGGCAGAGGTGCTTAATGAGTACTTTGCCTCAGTATTCACGGTGGAAAGTGATCTGGGAGGATGCACTACAAGTTTGTGGCAGACTGAAAAGATTGATTATGTAGATATTAAGGAAGCGGATGTGTTAGAACTTTTAAATGCTATCAAGATAGACAAGTCTCTGGGACCAGATGGGATGTACCCCAGGTTATTGTGGGAGGTGAGGGATGTCATTGCAGAGCCCCTGGCGATGATCTTTGCGTCGTTGATGGAGACGGGAGAGGTTCTGGAGGATTGGAGGATTGTGGATGTGGTCCCTATTTTCAAGAAAGGGAACAGGGATAGTCCTGAAAATTACCGACCGGTGAGTCTGACCTCAGTGGTTGGTAAGCTGATGGAGAGGCTTCTGAGGGACAAGATTTACAAGCATTTGGAGAAGTTTAGGTTGATTAGAAATAGTCAGCGTGCTTTTGTAAAAGGCAGGTCGTGCCTTACGAACACATTGACGAAGGAAGAGCAGTGGACGTGGTGTACATGGACTTCAGCAAGGCATTTGACAAGGTCCCACATGCAAGACTTCTTGAGAAGGTAAGAGGCCATGGGATCCAAGGGGCTTTGGCCTTGTGGATCCAGAACTGGCTTGCCTGCAGAAGGCAGAGGGTGGTTGTGGATGGCTCTTTTTCTGCATGGAGGTTGGTCATCAGTGGAGTGCCCCAGGGATCTGTTCTAGGACCCTTGCTGTTTGTCATTTTCATAAATGACCTGGATGAGGAAGTGGAGGGATGGGTGAGTAAGTTCGCCGATGACACGAAGGTCGGTGGTGTTGTGGATGGTCTGGAGGGATGTCAGAAGTTCAGCATGATATCGACAGGATGCAAGACTGGGCAGAGAAGTGGCAGATGGACTTCAACACGGATAAATGTGTTGTGGTCCATTTTGGCAGATCCAACGGGATGAATGAGTACACTATCAAAGGTAGGAGTCTTAGCTGTGTGGAAGAGCAGAGGGATCTTGGGTCCGGGTCCATAAGACTCTCAAATCAGCCTCCCAGGTGGAGGATGTGGTTAAGAAAGCTTATGGTGTACTGGCCTTCATTCATTGAGGGATTGAGTTCAGGAGTCAGGAGGTAATGCTGCAGCTTTATAGGACCCTTGTCAGACCACACTTGGAGTCCTGTGCGCAGTTCTGTTCGCCTCACTATAGGAAGGACGTGGAAGCTATTGAAAGGGTGCAGAGGAGATTTACAAGGATGTTGCCTGGATTGGGAAGCATGCCTTATGAAGACAGGTTGAGGGAGCTGGAACTGTTCTCCCTGGAGAGACGAAGGTTGAGAGGCGACCTGATAGAGGTTTACAAGATGTTGAGAGGAATAGATAGGGTGGACTCTCAGAGACTATTTTCCAGGGCTGAAATGGTCGCGACGAGAGGGCACAGATTTAAGGTGCAGGGAAGCAAATACAGAGGGGATGCTAGGGGAAAGTTTTTCACTCAGAGGGTGGTGAGTGAATGGAATCGGCTGCCATCGGTGGTGGTCGAAGCGAACTCGCTGGGGTCTTTTAAAAGACTGCTGGATGAGTATATGGGATCCAATGGGATTGGGGGTTATAGATAGGTCTATGGCTGGGTAGGTTTTGATGTGTTCGGCACAACTTGTGGGCCGAAGGGCCTGTTTGTGCTGTGGTGTTCTATGTTCTATTATAAATTTCTAGAAACAGGCTCATCTCCATTTGACTGGCTCAGTTCCTTTAATTTTTAATGTGGCAGCCCTTCAATTAATATGAACTTGTATCTCATAGAGCTGCTAGCCAATCAAAGGTTAGCAACTCTGTACACTGGTTAATCAGAGGCTATGATGTGGAGATGACAGTGTTGGATTGGGGTAAACACAGTAAGAAATCTCACAACACCAAGTTAAAGTCCAACAGGTTTATTTGGTAGCATAAACCACTGGGCTTTCAGAGTGCTGTTCCTTCATCAGGTGAGCTGGATTTCAGTTTGCAAACAGGGCATATAAGGTCACAAACTCAATTTACAAAATAATAGAATATGAGTCTTTATAAGTAATCAAATCTTGAAGGTACAGACAATGTGAGTGGAGAGAGGGTTAAGCACAGGTTAAAGAGAGGTCCATTGTTTCCAGCCAGAACACTTTGTGAGATTTTGCAAGCCCAAGCAACTCATGAGGGTTACAGATAGTTGACATGAACCCAAGATCCCAGTTGAGGCCATCCTCATATGTCCAAAGCTTGGCTATCAGTCTCTACTCAGTGACAGTGCATTGTCATGTGTTGTCTGCCTTGGAGAATGCTTACCCGAAGATCAGAGGCCAAATGATGACCGCTGAAGTGTTCCCCAACATGAAAAGAACACTCTTGAGATGACGAACATCTCGCCAAGGTCACCCCCACACTCCCACTTCCTGCCTTCAAATAACTGCACAACCTCAAACAGACCATTGTCCACAGCAAACTACCTAGCCTTCAGGAGAATAGTGACCATAACACCACATAACCCTGACACAGCAACCTCTGCAAGACATGCTGGATCATCGACATGGATGCCATCATCTCATGTGAGAACATCATCCATTAGATACACGATATATACATTTGTAACTTGGCCAACATTGTTTACTGCTGCAGGAAAGGATGTCCCAAGGCATGGTACACTGGGTAGACCATGCAGACACTATGACTGTGGATGAATGAGCACCGCTCAACAATCACCAGACAAGAGTGTTCTTTTCCTGTTGGGGAACACTTTAGCAGTCACGGGCATTTGGCCTCTGATCTTCGGGTAAGCGTTCTCCAAGGCACGTGAGAACGCAGAGTCGCTGAGCAGAGACTGATAGCTAAGTTCCGCACATATGAGGACAGCTTCAACAGGGATCTTAGATTCATGTCACTCTATCTGTAATCCCCACAATTTGCCTCGACTTGCAAAATCTCACTCACTGGATGATCTTGTCAAGTTTATCACTAGGACGAGGGGTTCTGTCCACTCTGAATTGAATTTAGTTCTTCCAATCTGGCTGGAGACAATACACATCCATTTAAACTGTGCTTAATTTTCTCTCCACTCACATTGTCTGTATCCTTAAGACTTAATTACCTGTAAAGACTCTCATTCCAACGATTATTTTGTAAATTGAGTTTGTGCCTTTATATGCCTGTTTGTGAACTGAAACCCCACTCATCTGATGAAGGAGCAGCGCTCCAAAAGCTAGTGGGTTGTGCTATCAAATAAACCTGTTGGATTTTAAACTGATGTTGTGAGACTTCTTACAGAGTCTGATAGGCCCAATAGCCAGTGTTGGTGATTGACCAAGGAAAGAGAGTTCAGGAATGGACACAGAGATTGAGGAAATTTCTGACAAGCTCCAGTGAAGGGTGGAGAGGGTGTGATGTGGGCCATTTTGGATGGCAGAGGGGCAAAAATGAGGAAGAAAAGCCATGGGGACAGGCCTCCAATTGGTACAGAGAGCCCAGGAAGGTGGTTTCCCACTTCCCCACCTCCCTTTTTATGAATCAGGAGTTTGCAGGTTTAGACCTGCTGGGCTACAATTGAGTGCCCCTCATTAAATGGGAGCAGTGGACAGGATGAGACCTTTAATTGGACCACAGGCAGGTGACGTCTTTCTCACCATCCATACACCCACAGCCAGTGCCCTAATTTATGAGTCCATCCACCCATTTTCCTACCCACTGATGAGCTGTAAAATTGAACCATAAAATACAATTGCTGTGTATCTTTTTGAAAAGAACGTGGCACAGATTTTGGCCTTCCTTTAATGTGTTGCTGATGAAGAAAGATGCATGAACCTCGCTCATTTTGAATTGATTTAATATTTTTGTCTGATTTTATCACTTGCTGATAATAGGTGTTTTGTGCTCAGACCTGTTGCCACCATTTCAGAAATGTCAATATTTTTTCTCTTATTGTGCAGTTTAAATGGCTTCAGATTTAGTTTGGCTTTAATTGAAATCTTTTCAAAAATTGAAAGCAATGTGGTGATTGATGGACTTTAAAGAAATCAACCTTTACAAACATTTGTTATCCGAGGTCTTTGAATCCAGGTTAAAAGGTGTGTTGCGAGAACACTTGCATCAAATGTGTGCTTAGCAACACGTCCTGATGTCAAACAGTACATGATGTTTTTTCAGTAATCCGAGTGTAAGAAGCTTTTTCAGCAGCAGCTAATTAACCTTTATAGGGAAACAATTCTCTGTTAAATACAGGGCTTTATAAAGATTCAAGAAATTATCTGTGATACTCTCCCACATTACTTTCATTCATTACTGCTAAACTGAGTCACAATAATCTCTTTTATTGTAAAACTTCAATTCGGACAGGGAGTAGCTGGTTGCAAATTATGATGTGGAAGTACCGATGTTGGATTGGAGTAAGCACAGTAAGAAGTCTCACAACACCGGGTTAAAGACCAACAGATTTATTTGATAGCACAAGCCACAAACTTACGGAGTGCTGCTCCTTCATCAGGTGAGTGAGAATCATTTTCACAAACAGGGCACATAAAGACAGAAACTCAGTTTACAAGATGATGGTTGGAATGTGAGTCTTTACAGGTAATCAAGTCTTAAAGGTATACATAATGTGAGTAGAGAGAGGGTTAAGGACAGGTTAAAAAGATGTGTATTGTCACCAGCCAGGACGGTTAGTTAGATTTTGCAAGTGCAGGCAAATTGTGGACGTTACAGATAGTGTGATATGAATTCAAGATCTCGGTCAAGGCCATCCTCATGAGGTTCATGTCACACTATTTGTAACCCTGCAACTTGTCTGGGCTTGCAAAATCTCACTAACTGTTCTGGCTGGAGACAATATACATCGCTTAACCTGCTTAACGTTCTCTCCATTCACATTGTCTGCACCTGTAAAACTTGATTACCTGTAAAGACTCACATTCCAACCATTATCTTACAAATTGAGTTTGTATCTTTATATGCCCTGTTATTGAACATGACTCCCACCCACCTGATGATGGAGTAGCGCTCTGAAAGCTTGTGGCTTGTGCTACCAAATAAATCTGTTGGACGTTAGCAAATTATGAAGCAATGATTTGTCAGTTTTCAGACATTGCAAATCACAATGATAATCCTCCCAGTGCTTTTTATATCAACAGAATTTACTTGTTAGTTCCTTCCTTAAATTTGTTGCCAGATAACTGTCTTTTATGAAGTGCAGCTTTTTTTAAAAAGAAGGTAGATTTTTGAAACAAAAACAGAAAATGCTGGAAAATCTCAGTAGGTCTGACAGAGTCTGTGAAGAGAGAAATAGAGCTGATGTTTCCAGTCTGGGTGACCCTTTGTCGGAGCTCAGAGCGTTTTTTTTTTAAAGTTTATTTACTGGTGTCACAAGTAAGGCTTACATTAACACTGCACTGAAGTTACTGTGAAATTCCCCTTGTTGCCACACTCCTGTGCCTGTCTGTGTCAATTCACCTAACTTTGCATCTAAATATCTGATCTTGAAGTGATGCAAAATAATGATGCAACAGAGGCGATATAGGCCTGAAAGTCTTGGTGTTTTTCTGGGCTAGTACCGTGATAATATGTAGTTTCTCTTCAAAATATAGTGACGTATAATGCCCAGAATACATTCTCAGCAGTTGACTCTCATGCAGCGTAGCGAGGGTCAATGTTAAATCACCTGCATTGGAACCTATGCAAACACTAAATTAAAAGCAGTTGCTACGTCACACTTTGATTGTGGCCATGTTGCATCCCTCTGCTCTGAGCCCTTTTACGTGTGTGTGTGTGTGTGTGTGGTGTGTGTGTGTGTGTGTGTGTGTGTGTGTGTGTGTGTGTGTGTGTAGGAGGGCTTTGAACATCATTTTTATTTCATTTTTAAGATCCTGAGAGGCATTGCCAGGGTGGATGTGGTGAAGATGTTTCCTCTTGTGGGTGAGTCCAAAGATTGGGGCTACTATTTAAAAAAATAAGAGGTGACTCATATGAGATGGAGATGAGGGGAATTTATTTTCTCTCAGAGATTGAGAGTTTCTGAAACTCTCTTCCTCAAAAGCAGAATCTTTGAAAGTTTTTAAGGCAGAGCTAGACAGGTATAGGTTATCAGGAATGGGCAGGAATGTGGAGTTGAGGTTACAATCAGATTAGCAATGATCTTGTTGAATGGTGGAGCAGGCTTGAGTAGGCTGAGAAGCCTTCCCCTGCTCCTAATTCTTATTTATGTATTATTTTTGTATGTTTGTATTCCATTCTCTTCCTGAATTGCTGGCATGTGGTCATGGACAAGAATCATACAGCGCAGTGCACGGTACCCTGGCAGATGTCATGACGTCCTTTTTTGGGTGCGATCTTACCAACCGTTCACACCACACTGTCACTGTAGTCAGGTTGGAGAACCCAGCCAAATCTCAGTCCAATGCCATGGGATGGAAAAATCCGACCTCTGTCAGTCAACCAATTTGTGATTGAGCCACCTTGGCCAACCAGCTAAACCTTTGAATGGTACCACATGGTAGGTTGTTGCATAAAGTTAAATCTCACGGGATCCAAGATGAGGTATCTAAATGGATACAAAATTGGCTTGTTGACAGAAGCCAGAGGATGGTTGTAGAGAGTTGTTTTTCAAATTGGAGGCCTGTGACCAGTGGTGTGCCTCAGGGACTAGTGCTGGGCCCACTGTTAGTTATATTAATGATTTGGATGAGAATCTAGGAGGTGTAGTTAGTAAGTTTTCAGATAAAACCAAAATTGGTGGCATTGTGGACAGTGAAGAAGGTTGAAACGAAATCTTGATCAATTGGGCCAGTGGGCTGATGAATGGCAGATGGAGTTTAATTTAGGTAAATGCAGGGTGATGCATTTTGGTAGATTGAACCAGGGCAGGATCTACTCAGTTAATGGTAGGGCGTTGGGGAGAGTTACAGAACAAAGAGATCTAGTGTATTTGTTCATAGCTCATTGAAAGTGGACTCACAGGCAGACAGAGTGGTGAAGAAGACATTCGGCATGTTTGGTTTCATCAGTCAGAACATTGAATACAGGAGTTGGGACATCTTGTTGAAGTTATACAAGACATTATAAGGCCACACTTGAAATACTGTGTGCAATTCCGGTCACCCTATTTTAGAAAGGATATTATTAAACTAGAAAGAGTGCAGAAAAGATTTACTAGGATGCTACTGGGACTTGATGGATTGAGTTATAAGGAGAGGCTGAATAGACTGGGACTTTTTTCTCTGGACTGTAGGAGGTTGAGGGACCTTATAGAGGTCTATAAAATAATGAGGGGCATAGACAAGGGTGATAGTCAATATTTTTTCCCAAAGGTGGGGGAGTCTAAAACTAGAGGGCATGGGTTTAAGGTGAGAGGGGAGAGATACAAAAGTATCCAGACGGGTAATTTTTTCACACAGTAAGTGGTGAGTGTCAGGAACAAGTTGCCAGAGAAAGGTATAATTTTATCTTTCTATAAAGAATTTAGATAGTTACAAGGCTACAATGGGTAAGTAGAGATTATGGGCCAAATGTGGGCAATTGGGATTAACTTAGAAGTTTTAAAAAAAAGGGCAGTGTGGACAAATTGGGCTGAAGGGCCTGCTTCCATGCTGTAAACCACTATAAATGCACCAAATCAGCACATCTTTCTGACTAGGAGGAAACTGGAGCACCCAGAGAAAACCCACACAGACAGGGGGAGAACATGCAAACTCCACCCAGACCCAAGCTGGAATTGAACCCAAATCCCTGGCACTGTGAGGCAGCAGTGCTAACCACTGCGCCACCATGCCAAACTGCTGCTTGCTTTGTAGCCAATAAGCGCAGCTTAATCACACATCGTAATCTCAGCTGTTTTTAGGGTGCTATTGCATTTAAACTCTCTAATGTCCCAGAATTTCAAATGATTCTTTAAAAAATAATTGCTGCTAATACAATTTGTTGTGTTTTTTTTAGAATAAAAGAATTTCAAAAGAAGGTGGTAGCGTATGGCAAGGAAGTAGACAGCTTCAGGAAGAAAGAAATTATAACTATTGACGAAATGAGGAACAATGTGGAAAAGCTCAGTGAATTAACTAAAAACCTGGATGCAGCCATGGATGAGGCAGATGTGGGTAACCTTTTACTGCAGCTAATTACATATTATTATGTCCATCATGTTTATTCAGAAGCACATTTTGCAACTTGTTCTAGTGTGGAGAAGCTTTTGGAAGTAACTGAAACCACAATAACCCATTCTCATGTCTTTTGTCATTTGTGCACAGTGAGCTGATTTATTTACAAGACCTACCCAGCTCTGCCCAGCATTGCCAACCATTTAGCTTGCTGTTGCAGAATGTCCATGGCAGAATATCAATCATGTCCTTTTTGAACCAACCATAAAACCCCTACAGTGCGGAAAGAGGAAATGCGGTCCACTGAGTCTGCATCGACTTTCCGAAGGAGCATCCCACCCAAGCCCTCTACTCCGCTCTATCCGTGCAACTTTGTGCATTTGCCCTGGCCAATCCACCTTAACTGCACATCTTTGCACACTAAGGGGCAATTTAGCATGGCCAATCCACCTAAACTACACATCTTGAGACACAATGTGAAAATGTTGGACTGGGGTAAACACAGTAAGAAGTCTCACAACACCAATTGAAGTCCAACAGGTTTATTTGTAGCAAAAGCCACTAGCTTTCAGAATGCTGGCTGCCCCTTCATCAGTTTTAATCACAAACAGGGCATATAAAGACACAAACTCAGTTTATAGAATAATGATTGAAGTGCGATTACAGCTAATCAAGTCTTAAAGATACAGATAATGTGATTGGAGAGAGGATTAAGCACCGGTCAAAGAGATGTGTATTGTCTCCAGACAGAACAGTTAGTGAGATTTTGCTAGTCTAGGCAAGTTGTGGGTGTTGTAGATAGTGCAACATGAACCCAAGATCCTGGTTGAGGCTATCCTCATGTATGCAGAACTTGGCTATCAGTCTCTGCTCAGTGGCTCTGCGCTGTCGTGTGTCATGAAGGCTGCCTTGGAGAACGCTTACCCGAAGATCAGAGGCTGAATGCCCGTGACTGCTGAAGTGTTCCCCAACAGGAAGAGAACAATCTTGCCTGGTGATTGTCGAGCACTGTTCATTCATCTGTTGTTGTAGTGTCTGCATGGTCTCCCCAATGTACCACGCTTTGGGACATCCTTTCCTACAGTGAATCAGGTGGGCAACATTGGCCGAGTTGCAAGAATATATACCGCACACTTGGTGGATGATGTTCTCTTGTGAGATGATAGTATCTGTGTTGATGATCTGGCACATCTTGCAAAGGTTGCTGTGCTAGGGTTGTGTGGTGTTGTGGTTACTGTTCTCCTGAATGCTGGATAGTTTGCTGCGGACAGTGGTCTGTTTGAGGCTGTGCGGCTGTTTGAAGACAAGGAGTGGGGGTGTGGGGATGGCCTTGGCGAGATGTTCGTCTTCATCAATGATATGTTGAAGGCTCCGGAGAAGATGTCATAGCTTCTCTGTGCCAGGAATTACCAGATGACAAAGGGTACTCTGTCCACCGTGTCCCGTGTTTGTCTTCTGAGGAGGTTGGTGCATTTTCTTGCTGTGGTGAACTGTCATGAACTGTCGATGAGTCGAGTGCCATATCCTGTTTTTATGAGGACATCTTTCAGTGTCTGAAGGTGTCTGTTGTGATCCTCCTGATCTGAGCAGATCCTGTGAATGGAGGGCTTGTCTGCAGGGGATGGCTTCTTTAACGTGGTTAGGGTGGAAGTTGGAGAAGTGGAGCATCACGAGGTTTTTCATGGGCTTGCAGTACAGTGAAGTGCTGAGGTGAACATCCTTGATGGAAATGTGTGTATCCAAGAATGGAACCAATTCCAGAGAATAGTCCATGGTGATGTCTGATGTGGATGGAACTTGTTGATGTCATCACATAGTTGTTTCAGTCATTGTTCACATGAGACCAAAGGAAAAAAATGCTATCAATGTATCTAGTGTATAGCATCGGTTGAAGGTTCTGTGCAGTGAAGAAGTCTTGTTCGAAACCGTGCATGAAGATGTTGGCATATTGAGGTGCGAGCATGGTCCCCATGGCTTTATGTGTGTCTGAGTGAAGAACTGGTTGTTGAAGATGAAGACATTGTGGTTCAGGATGAAGCAGACAAATCGTAAAATTGCATCTGGAAACTGTTAGCATTGAATACTGAGACAGTTATAGCAATGCCATTGTCATGGGGGATGCTGGTGTAGAGTGCCAAGACATCGATTGTGACGAGGAGTGCTTCTGGTTCAACTGCTCCATCTGTAGGAAGTCCGTAGTGTGTGACAAAAGCTGGGGGTTCTTTGTACAATAGGTTTCAGGATGCCCTCGACGTAGCTGGAGAGGTTCTCGCACAGGTCGATACGATGGAGTGGCCGGGTGTGTTTGCTTTGTGTATCTTTGGGGAGACAGTAGAGATCTCCAATGGAGGGAGTATATGGGATGAGAGCACGGAGACTGCTCTGAAGGTCCAGATCAAAGATCTTGATCAGAGTGTTGAATTGATGGGTGTGTTCTTTGGTCAGATCTGCGAGTAACTGTCTGTGGTGTTCCCTATTGTTCAGTTATTGGTACACTTCTTTGCAGTAATCCGTTCTGTTCATTACAATGATGGGCCCTCTTTTGCTGGTTTGATGATAATATTGTGATTGGTTTGAGAGCGCGAATGGCGATGCATTGTTCTTGGGTGATATTCAGGACTGTCTTGTGAGTGCAGCTGATGAATTTGGTGCTGACGCACCTCCTGATGGCTTGGGCATACTTTGTCAGGTTGAAGGCAGTGGCCTTCCAGAGGAGTACAATTTGACTCTTTCCTCTTTTGACATTACGGGGCAATTTAGCATGACCAATCTATCTAACCTGCACATCTTGGAGCAATATAGGGTAATTTAGCATGGCCAATCCACCTAACTTGCACATCATGGAATGCTATGGGACAATTTAGCATAACCAATCCACTTAACCTGCACACCTTGGAACAATAAGAGGCAATATAGCATGGCCAATCCACCTATCCTACACATTTTTGGACTGTGTGAAGAAACCTGAGGACCCGGAGAAAATCTGTGCAGACATGGGGAACTCTGCACAGTCAGTGACCCAAGGCTGGAATCGAATCTGGGTGCCTGGACCTGTGAGGCAGCAGTGCTATCCACTGTGCCACCATGCCGCCCATCTCCTTGGAACAAATACTATTAAGTTCAATTTAGTGGCTTGATCCATTTCTTTCCTTTTTTTTTTATCTCCCTCAGGGCCAGTTAGCTCTGTTGGCAGATAGTGTGATGCAGATTGTCCATCCTCAATTGCTCATTGAGAAGGTGGCAGTGAGCTGCTTTCTTGGACTGCTGCAGTCTCTGAGGTGCAGGTACACCTATAGTGCTGTTATGGAGAGAATTAGAATATTTTGATCTAGTGACAGTGAAAGAAGGGCAATAGATTTCCAAATCAGGGTGAGAATTGCTTGGAGGGAACTCCCAGGTGGTGGACTGGCTAAGGTTGTTCTCGAGACTTACCTCCTCACCTTGTCCTTTCATAATATCATGGTATAAGCCATGATTAGGAATCCTGAGTTGACTGCAGCAGAGGGCGAAAATAGAAGAAGTACCCAGTGCTGTGTGCCCATACATCTTGGGTCCTCAGAGAGTGAGGGCCGACAGCATACACTCTTGCCCCACGACAATCAAATTCTTAATGCAGTTTCAGTGTAAAAAGTGTCACCTTCAAAGTCACTTACAATTTGGACAAACTTAAACAACGAGAAGAATATTGCTGCTACTACCTACACTATCCCCAACTGGTATGGTGAAAAGTAAGTGCCTGCATTACAACCTGTTCAGCCACTACATAATATGTGACAATGCCTTGGAATTCCCATTCTTTCCCTATCTGAATTTTCAAGTACTGGAGCGATCAGGAACTTAACCTGTAGAATCATAGAATCTCTACAGTGCAGAAGGAGGTCATTTGGCCCATTGAATCTGCACCAACTCTGACAGAGCATCTTACATAGAACAATACAGCACAAACAGGCCCTTCGGCCCACGAGTTGCGCCAATCACATCTACCAATCCACAGACCTATCTATAACCCCCTATCCTATACTTTTCCATATACTCATCCAGAAGTCTCTTAAGACCCCAGTGAGTTTACCCAGGATTACTCACCCATAACTCCACATATTTAGCCCATAAATCCCCTTAAAGTATACACTTCTATGAGACAATAGGGGAAATTTAGAATGGCCAATTCCCCTAACCTGCATACCATTGGACTGTGGGTGGAAACTGGAGCACCTGGAAGAAACCCACACAGACACGCGAAAATATGCAAACTCTACACAGACACCTAAGACTAGAATTGAACCTGGGTCCCCAGTGCAGCAATGCTAATTACCGTGCCATGCTGTAGATGATCACAAGCATAGCTCAGTGTCTCAGAATTCAACAACATCACACCATGTGTTCTCTTTCATTGGAAAGAAATATTTAATGCTATTTACATGCTCTGCAATCAGCTGGTAGTGTCCTACGTGCTTGGACAAGAAGGCCTGTTCAAGGCTGCTTTCCTTTGATGAGAATTTTCCTAAACTGCATTTCCTTATCCTGTTTGTAAAAGATTGTTGATTTCAATGCAAGCTACTCAAGTGAGTTCACAGTCAAATGTTTTTTGTGAGAACGATTCAATTAACTATTCTAGATAGAGACCATTTATGCAGAATTTTTCTCTTGGAGGTTTAATCGGAAATTTGAAGTCCACAAAGTGGTGTGTTGTTTTTCTACATTCTTAACATTTCTATTATTGGATTTACACTGCTTCAATTCACTTCATCTGGCAGCCTCCAGTCAGCAGAAAAGGATGCTCCATCTTACCGATTGTTCGATTTTAACTAGAGAGAAATCAAATCCGAGCTCCCATTTTGAATATTTTTGTAGGTCTGTGTTTTAACAGCAGTGTAAGGAAACCAATTCTCTCAGTACGAGCACAGAGAGCAGATACACATATGTTACTCCTAAATAATTCTAACTAACATGGTAACATAAAGGCACCTCATATGAAATCAGGTTGAAACTCTGATCTCCAAGATGAACATGTATCTTGTCTTATTGAAACCTATAAGATCCTGAGGGGACTCAGTGGCTTGGATTTTCATCCTTGAGGTGAATAAGGGGAGCTGTAAAAATTCTTGGCAGGGCTTACCTTGAGAGAAATTGCCCAAGGTTTGGCTGAGACACCTAGCAGCTATTAAAATATGAACATCTGCTCCCCAATATTGTTTGATTTACACCTCCTACAATCTGATCTCTATGGTAATTTTCACGTTGTTTGTTTACACAAGTTAAGTGGTTTCAAGGATTTGCGATTTTATAAATTTTGAAGGACCTAGGTGATTGATGCTTTTATTAACTTGTACTTAAGACTTTGTTTCAAGAGGCAAAGTATTTCAATGAATTTTTTTTAGGGTTTTTGTTTACACATCCCACTTTACACTATAGGGTCATTGGTTCTCCAAAGTGTACAATGGGTCAATGAGGGTGGTGGTGCCATCGATTGGAATGGGGGCATGTGGCATCATGGGGTGAGTGGATAGACAGAACTTGGTATGGGGGCATGAAGGGCCATTCGGAGTAAGTGGAAAGGCAAAACTTGGCATGAAAGGATGTAGGAATGGGTAGAACGACAGTTCATTGGGACTGTGAGATGCCTATTGGGGTGTGTGGAAGGGCGGAACCTGGCATAAGGGTCATGGGGAACAGACATAGATGTGTATGGTTGCATCATGTGATATAGCATGAGGGATGTGTTGAAGTGCAAAGCTTGGTGAAGCTGGCATGAGGTGATCCTTTTGAACTTATTTTTTAAAAGGCCTCCTTGTGCAGATTAGGTTTCATTACTCCACTAAAATCAGGGAATGTGGTTTAAGAATAAGAGGACTCACCTTTAAGATGAAGATGGGAAGAAATCTTTTCTCTCAGGAGGTTGTCATTAACCTACAGAATTCTTTTCCTTGGGAAGCAGTGGAGGCTGGATCATTGAAATTATTCAAGGCAGATTTCGGCAGATTTTTGATGAATAGGGAAGTCAAGGGTTATAGGGGGCAGACAGCAAGATGGAGTTGCAACCACAACCAAATGAGCCTTAATCTTATTGAGTGACGTGGCAGACTCAAAGGGCCGAATGATTCCTGCTGTTAAGTCCTATATTCATTATTCCAAGCTGCCATGTGATCCAAATCCATTTCAATCTTCTCTTGACCTCTATGCAGTGTTTTTCATTGCAACTTCTGGATGCTGATCATCTCCTCTAACTCCATTATTTTGTGAATAATTTAAAGATCAAAATCTAATCAATGACGATCTGGTGTCAACCATGCTCTCTCTCTCTCTCTCTCTCTCGAAAGGCTATAAACAAAGAAGAGGAGTTGTTGGAACACAAGATGACCCAGTTCCCTCAGTTACTGGTCACTGTCGGACAAAAGCAGCCTTATGAACAGCTGTGGAACACAGCATATAATTTCTACACAAAGTCAGATATGTGGCTGAACGGTGAGTTTTGACAGATAAAATGGATGACTAACAAAAGGAACATTTCAGTGAAAACTGGTTAAAACATAGGTGGAAAAGTCTCCCTTTTTCAGGACAGTACAAGGGAAAAGGTAAAGCACCATCATTTTAAAGCTGCCATGAAAACACTGGCTTGATTTGATTTATTATTGTCACATGTATTAGCATACAGTGAAAAGTATTGTTTCTTGTGTGCTATACAGACAAAGCATACTATTAATAGAGAATGATGTGGTGATCACGGCGTTGGACTAAGGTGGGCAGAGTAAATCACTGAATTACTGGCCATTCACCTGATGAAGAGGCAGTGCTCTGAGGGCTCATGATACCAAATAAACCTTTTGGACTTTAAGCTGGTGTTGTGAGACTTCTTACTGTGCTCACTGAGAAGGAAAGGAGAGTGCAGAACGTTGTGTTACAGTCATAGCTAGGGTGTAGGGAAAGATCAAGATAGGTCCATTTAAAAGTCTGACAGCAGCAAGGAAGAAGCTGTTCTCAAGTCAGTTAGTATATGACCTCAGACTTTTGTATCTTCTTTCTTATGGAAGAAGGTGGAAGAGAGAATGTCCTGAGTGTGTGGCGTCCTTAATTGTGGTGGCTGCTTTCCCATAGGCAGAGGGAAGTATAGACAGAGTCAATGGATGGGAGGGTGGGTTGTGTGATGGATTGGGCTACCTTCACAAACTTTTGTAGTTTCTAATGGTTGTGAGCAGAACAGGAGCCATACCAAGTTGTGATAATTCCAGAAAGGATGCTTTCTATGCTGCATCTATAGACGTTAGTGAGAGTTGTAGCTAACATGCCAAATTTCCTTAGTCTTCCGAGAAAATAGAGGCATTGGTGGGCTTTTTTAACTATAGTGTCGGCATGGAGGGACCAGGTTAACCAAAACAACCTAAAATCTTGAAGCTCTTGACCATTTCCATTTTGTCTCCATTAATGTAGATATCTTTTCTTATTCAGACATTTTCCTATTAAAAGAAAATCCTGCATAATTTTAAAACAACATGAAATAGGTTATAATGTGGGCAAATGTCGAACTGTCCATTTTGGCAGGAAGAATAGAAGAATGCTTATTATCTGAATGGTGAGAGTTGCAGAGGGATCTGGGTGTCCTTGTGCATGGATCACAGAAAGCTTGTACACAGATACAGCAAGTAATTAGAAAAATCAATAGAATGTTATTGTTTATTGTGAGGGGAATTAAATACAAAGAGTAAGGAGGTTACAGTTGTACAGAGCATGGGTGAGGGCACATTGATTTCCTTATTTAAGGAAAGATATAAGTACATCAGTAGTACATGAGAGATGGTTGACTATATGAAATGCATATTAGATTTACATCTAGCAGAGTTTAGAAGAGTAAGAAGCAATTTTATTAAGAACTATAAGAGCTGAGGGGCATTGAAAAGGTGGATGTGGAGACAATGTTGCCTCTTATTGGATAATTTAGAACTGGGGTCACTGTTTGAAAGAAAGGGGTCACTCATTTAAGATAGGTATGAGGAGATTTTTTTTTTCTCTGAGGGTCATGAATCTCAGGAATTCTCTTGCTCAAAGGCAGTGGAAGCAGAATTTTTAAACATTTTGAAGACACAGCAAGATAGATTCTTGATAAACAAGGGAGCGAGTAGAAATGTGGGCAGGAATGTGAGGTTGAGGTTACAAACAGATCAGCCTCAATCTTATTGAATGGCAAAGCAGCTTGAGCAGGAATGAACAGCTGGTAAGATCACACCCTTAGTGTCCAAAGATGTGTGGGTTAGGTGGATTGGCCTTGGTAAATGTACAGGGTTACAGGGGTAAGTCAGAATAGGACCTGCTTGGGATGCTCTTTCAGATAGTCGCTGCGGACTTGATGGGCTGAATGGCCTCTTCTGAACTGTAGGGATACTATGGTTTAAAAATTTACTGTGAAGCTGGTGAGCTGTACACCACTTTTCCTTCCTGCTCCAGTGAACAAAGATTTGGCTGAATACCAAATTCTCCATTCTTGCTGCAGTGGTGAATGAACAGCTGGTAAGATCACACCCTTAGTGTCCAAAGATGTGTGGGTTAGGTGGATTGGCCTTGGTAAATGTACAGGGTTACAGGGGTAAGTCAGAATAGGACCTGCTTGGGATGCTCTTTCAGATAGTCGCTGCGGACTTGATGGGCTGAATGGCCTCTTCTGAACTGTAGGGATACTATGGTTTAAAAATTTACTGTGAAGCTGGTGAGCTGTACACCACTTTTCCTTCCTGCTCCAGTACCTGGAAGTAAAAGTGGAAAATTGCAACCTATCTGGGGAATAGCAAGGCTTCTGATCTTCTCCTATTTTGTATCTTGGTTGAAATCAAATGTACAAAATTCTACTTACGTTTGAGCAAAGAGGCTTTAAAAATTTTCTTGATCCTGATGAGATGGGAAGGCAGGCAGGACAGTGAAATCAGTGGTTGTTAAGGTATGGCCAGCACTTCCATCCCTTTTATGCCCTTTGCCATTTTTCTTAGGGTGGGGATGGAATGGGATTTGGAATAGACTGGCTGTTATTAACAAGGTATCTAACATTATTTTGGGCTCATTAGAAGCCTGTCCCCAGTATGATTTATAATATTTAGCGAGGTTAGCAAGCTCGATGGAGATGAGGATGGGGTTGACTGTAAGTTTATAACAGAAGATGCAGTTCAAAGGAGCACTGAGAGGCTGAGCCTGTTAAAGGGGAACTAGACTTCCCAATGTCTTCCCAGAATTTGGAAAATTTTATACAAGAAGATGGTGAAAAAACTCAGCTGGTCTGCCAGCATCTATCAGGAAGGAAACAGAGTTATTGGATGGGATTTTACAGACTTGCTTGGGTGAAATTGAAAATTCCTGTGTGAGATCAACAGAGATTTCCATTGTCAGATCCTTGCCCGCTCCAATTGTGTGGTGAGGCAGTAGAGTTCTGGCCAACATTTCAAATCCACAGACTCTGTCAGAACTGTCTATGAACAATGAAGCTTCTATGACTCAAAACATTAATGCTGTTTCTCTCTGATAGATGCTGGAAGACCTGCTGAATCATTCCAGCATCCTCTCTTCTTGTTTCAGACTCAAGCATCCACAGTATTTTGCTTATTATGGTGGGAAATTTTAACTTTGCCTTTAGTCTGTAGTGTGGAGAGGTAAGGCTCGAACTCAGGTCGAACTAACAGAGGTTTATTAACAATAACTATGCACCTTCCAGAGAAAGTGAAAAGATCCTAAACTCCATCGTGTCCAAACTCTGATTGCTGGAAAAAGCCCAGGCAAGTCTGAGTCCCCAGCTCGGTTCCTGATCACACCTGCATCCAGGAATTTTTCTTTGAAGTGCTGGATAGTATGGTAAAGTGGATTGGCCATGCTAAATTGCCCCTCAGTATTCAAAGATGTGCAAGTTAGGTGGATTAGTCCTGGTAAATTCCCTCTGACTGTGGAATTTTCTGACTGTTCACTCGGGGGAATATTCTGGTCCCGCTGCAGTGAACAAAGATTTGGCTGAATACCAAATTCTCCATTCTTGCTGCAGTGGTGAATGAACAGCTGGTAAGATCACACCCTTAGTGTCCAAAGATGTGTGGGTTAGGTGGATTGGCCTTGGTAAATGTACAGGGTTACAGGGGTAAGTCAGAATAGGACCTGCTTGGGATGCTCTTTCAGATAGTCGCTGCGGACTTGATGGGCTGAATGGCCTCTTCTGAACTGTAGGGATACTATGGTTTAAAAATTTACTGTGAAGCTGGTGAGCTGTACACCACTTTTCCTTCCTGCTCCAGTACCTGGAAGTAAAAGTGGAAAATTGCAACCTATCTGGGGAATAGCAAGGCTTCTGATCTTCTGATCCCTCCCTGTAAACAGGATTTCCCATTCTATGCACTTCCTTCCCCAACAGCTGGGAAACCTGCAGCAAAGGTTTGCTGTGGCGGGAATGGAAAATTCTGGCCAATGTATTGGTAAGATCCGAATTTTGAGATGGACTGGAATGCTTGTGGCCTAGCTTTGGATTATGACTGGAATAGTTCTGATCATTTCAATAATTCCTCTGCTGGGATTTCTGTCCCCGTTATTTTATAGGACCATTTCAAGGCCTGGACGCTGAAGAGATCACTAATGACATTTCAGTTATGTGGAGGACAGTGTATAAACTGACCAAGACCTTTGTAGATGTCTCAGGGCCTAAGCGTGTGGCAGAAAATGCAAAACTTAAGATTGAGAAATTTAAACCTCATTTACCTATCATTGCAATCATATGTAATCCTGGCATCAAGGAGAGACACTGGAAAGAGGTAATACTTTTGCAATTGGGAAACCATGGATATCAAAACCATGATGAATGCATGGATCTGTTATCTGACTAAGAATATATAATCATTTTAATAAGATACACAGCCAGAATTTCAGCTTCTATCAGTCATGTAAAGTGAAGTGATTTAGATATAGCTTTTGGGCCAAAGGGATTGAGGAGAAGAGGGAATTTGAATATTGATTTTGATCAGCCATGATAATGGATGGCAGAGCAGGCTTGAAGGACTGAATAGCCTATTTCTGCTTCTAGTTTCTATGTATGTTTTTGTGTAAGCAATTGAAAGCAAAATTCGAGCCTGATCTTGATGGCGTGTGAGTGTAGCTGGCAAGGCCAGCTTTTCTTGTCTATCCCTGATTTCCCTTGAACTGAACGGCTCACAAGGCCATTTCTGAGGGTATTTAAGAGTCAACCACATTGTTGTAGGTCTGAAGTTGCATGTACGTCAGACTGGGTGAGGATGGAAAATTTCCTTACCTTAAAGGAACAGGAATGAAGCAGCTGGGTTTTTACAACAATAGCTTTTCAGTTCCAGATATTTAGTAATTGAATTTAAATTCCACCAGCTGCCATAATGGGATTTGAATCCATGCCCCCAGAGCATTAGTCTGGATCACTAGTCCAGTGACATTTGTACTGTCCACCATCACCCCTAAATGGACCAATAATTCAAGTTGTTGCTGAAAATTAACATGTCCGTATCTGTTTCTCGGTGAATCATGGTTAGACTATCAAATCAGAATTGTGAATCTGTGGAAATCACAACCCCATAGGGAGTAAATATAAGGAGGAGTTAGACAGATTTTTTTATTGGTAATGGGTTGAAGATTATGGGGAGAAGGTAGGAAAATGAGAATGCGAAGCATATCAGCTATGATCGAATGGCAGAGTAGACTTGATGAGTTGAATGGCGGAGTAGATTTGATGGACCGAATGGCCTAATTCTGCTCTTATATCTTAGGAACTTATGAACAAATGCAAACTCCATCTCTGTGGGGATTATAAGCAGTTGCAGTTATCTTTAAGAGTGGGCAAAAGTTTAATGAAGAACAAAATGCAGCATCTAAAGCAATCTATAAGCAACACATTACTTATAACTATATAAAATGCATATCCTGAAGGAACAAATCTCCCCTAGTCAATTCCCTCAGCAGGATAGAGAGGCACGATTGAAAGATAAATGAAAATATCTATAGAATTGGCAGATTTTTCTCATTTAACAAAGAATACAATTTGTATTTGGGCTTACAATCTGTGCTGACCGATGGTTTATTTTCAGATCAGTGAAATTGTTGGATTTGAGGTGAAACCAGATAAAGATACCACCTTGCAACAAATGTTAGAATTTGGACTTGCAAATTTCAGCGAGAGGTGAGCAAATGTGTTTCTCCCACCACTCCCAGGATTAAATTCCTTTGCTATGTTCTGAATACCTGCACAGCACATCAAAAGAAGTTGGATTATCATTCTCCTCCCACATGCCACTGTGCAGATCAGAAAGTAGCCCCAAGACTATTCAAGAGTGACCCTCACTCTCCCTGTGATGTGGAATGGATAACTGTTTACCATCGCCTCCTTATTAAGGTGCTGCTGTTATGATGAGCTCTCCAGTGTGAACAGAGAGCATACGCCTTACCGGGCATCGACTCACAGATTTATGATGGCTCACAAGAAAGCCACTTGGTCCATTGTGTTTGCTGCACTCTCAGACAGTGCATTCCAGATCCTAACCACTCACTGTGTGAATCTGTCTCCACCACACTCTCAGAGCATTCTGGATCCTAATCCCTTGATGTGTGAAAATGTTTCCCTCTGTATCACATTTGCTTCTTTTACAAATTACTTTAAACCTGTGCCCTCTCAATCTTAATCCTTCCACCAATGGGAACAGTTACTCCTGATCTACTCTGTCTAGATCCCTCATGATTTTGGACACCTCTAGCAGTTACACAGACACTATTAGTAAAATTAGGTTTTGTTTCACATTTATTTGTTTAATATGGCACAGTGGAGGGTGGCATAAAGGCACAGTGGTTAGTACTACTGCCTCACAACTCCAGGGACCTAGATTCGATTCATAGCTTGGGTCACTGTCTGTGTGGAGTCTGCATATTCTCTCTGTGTCTGCGTGGGTTTCCTCCCACATTCCAAAGATGTGCAAGTTGAGGTTGATTGGTTATGCTAATTTACCCCTTAGTGTCAGGGGGATTAGTTAGGTAAATATGAGGGTTTATGGGGATAGGGTGGGATTGTTGTCATGACAGACTTGATGGGCTGAATGACCTTCTTCTGTACAGTAAGATTTCTATGGTTCCTATGAATTGAACTGAAATTACATTAATTTGTCTGTGTTGTGTAATTCCTTGTTGGATGGGCATACCTAGGGCAACAAACCCTTTTTCATAAAGAAGCAAAATACTATATATCCTGGAAATTGGGAAGTTCAATGTACAATGTAAAATGTTGCAAATATTCAGCAGGTCAGGCAGACTGAACGGCTGGACCTTTGAAAATGGCACACAGGATCAGATTCCAGGATTTTCAGCCCCATTCCCGGCATCCTGCCACTGGGAATACATAATGAGGCTTGCCTGAGAGCGCAGACATGTGTTAGTTTGTTGAATCAGTTGCACCCAAGGGAAATTGTTGCTTGTGAACAGTTATCTCTTTTAGACGTATTTTCTCAATTATTCAACTTTTATTTATACAAAATAAAGAGGTGTTAAGTGCTTTCAAAATCTGCTATTGATACTTTAAAGGTTAGCTGATTGACACTTTATAGAGCTGGAGTAAAATCGATTTTAATTGAAGTTTTAAACAAATGACTGACTTTTTAAAACTTTTCCATATGTCCTTCATTCATTGGTTCTGTAGAGGATGTTTGGCATGAAAATGCCATGATTGGCATGAAAAGTATGAGCTTTATTGGAACACTATAGCAGGCCAAGGGCAGAAAAGTCAGAATGGGAGCAAAATGGAGAATTGAAAGGACAAGCAAATGGAAGCTCAGGGATATGGTTGCGGACTGCAAGATAGAGTTCTGCTCAAAAGATGCTCCTTAATTTGGAGTATTAGTATTCAAAATAAACCTGAATGCTATTTATTTAAAATAAGAATACAAAAATAATTAAAATGGATGAACATGGTATAAAGATGTCATCTGTTTTTATTACTTTATATTCTTATTTTTATTTTAGTTTTCCAACTTCTCATCCCACTAGAAGCAACTGCCACATTCCTCAGGTTGTTCTTTGACATTCTGCTTCTTTATTCCAACATTCACAATTCCAATCTCTTAATGGATGCTATCAGCACCATTCTCAGCTTTTATCATCGTTATTTACATTCCCTTTGTCTTTTTGTCTGTGCCATTTGTGTCAATTAGAGTCCCCCCAACCCCTACCACTCGCCCTCATCGTATAAATCTTGTCCAATTTTCCTTGTCTTCAGTTCTGACGAATGGTCATCCTGACTCGAAACGTTAGCTCTATTCATTCTCCACGGATGCTGGCAGACCTGCTGAGATTTTCCTGCGTTTTCTGTTTTTGTGTACTTGAATATTCTCGCTTGTTCTGGTGACTCAGACGCAAGGGAGGTATACAGTCGCTGAAGGCAATGCAGAGGAAAGCCACTAAACCAATGCTAAGCAACCTAGGCTAGTGACTGGACTGCGTGAGTGACCCTCCATCATCTCAGTGGGTCGCAAGCTAGAAATACGGCTTGTTCACTAACCATGATCCCATGAAAATGCTTAATGTTTCGTGATTCATTATAAAAAATGGTTAATCGTTCATATAGTATATAGGGGTGGCACAGTGGCACAGTGGTTAGGGCTGCCACCTCACAGTGCCGGGGACCCGGGCTCAATTCCAGCCTGGGAATTTGCTCATTCTCCCTGTGTCTGCAGGGTTTTCTCCAGGTTGCTCTGGTTTTCTCCCACAGTCCATAGATGTGGGATTAGATGGCTTGGCCATGCTAAATTGCCCCTGAGTGTCAGGGAAATTAGCAAGGTAAATGTGTGGTTATGAGGTTAACACCTGAATGGGATTGTTGTTGGTGCAGGCTTGATGGGTCGAATGGCATCCTTCTGAACTGTAGGGATTCTATGATTCTGTGATTAATAGAACTGTCAACAACTTCAAATGGTGAAAGCAAAAGAAGCATTAACCTTTGACTGGATGCAGAGAGAACGTATGGTTCTCATGATTGTGAGCAATTGCTATGCATCTCACTTCACATGTCCTTGCTTTATGTGCTTTTACTTCATACTGGTAGGAAACTATGCGGATGGAAACCAGCAGAATGTGGCAACCTTGTGCATGGGCAGTGGTCAACATAATTCTCATGGGCAACATGCAGAACCCTGATGGACTGCAGGTAGCTCCCAGGTGGCAAAATGCCCAGTGCACTAAACTGACCCCTGAATTCTCAGGTGAATCGGGTACTTCCTTCTATTAGCCGATTCTCAGGCTCATTAGAGGTCAGACTGGCTACCCTTTTTTTCAAAGTGTTACAGAGACATTTGTATTGTGATAGAGTGACATATGAGGGACATTTAAAAATAATTATGGAGATAAGTGAGATTTAAAGACATCATTAATGTAATAAATGGAATTCACTAGCCTGGAAAGGAAAGGATTGGAGGTATGAGTGTGAGTGTGTTTCTCTGTTTCTTTTATCTTTGTATGCATTGAAACAGTTGTGCAAAGTCAAGAAATAACCAAAAAGTAATGAGTTCTACCAGCTATAAAAAATAAAATGAACTGTAAACAACTTCTATTTAGATTGGAAGAGATTGGTGTAGCAGCCAGCAAGGAGTATTCACTGGAGAAAGCACTTGCCAAGATGCAAACAGAGTGGGTTGACTTAGTCTTCAACTTTACCAAATACAGGGACACAGTGAGTACTTTTTAAAGCAAGAGAATTCAGGATGTTATCCATTTCACTTTGTATCGGGCAGCCATTTAAGTTTTGGTTATTAATCCTACACAATTTTCCCAAATACTGAATTATATTGGTGATTGTATTGGCTGAAAAGCCCCCGTCTTGCCTGTCGTGGGAATGGTAGCAGACAAGACTAAAAGGTCAGTGGACTATTTAAAGGTTCATTGAACTCAGATGGGAATTTCCGGTCTTGGAGCACATGCAGTCGAAAACTCCCGTCCATTGAGTCTAGTTGAAAATTTTTGGAAGTGTGAGTGTGTGTGTTTCTCTGTCTCTTTTATCTTTGTAGATAGTGTGTGTTAAAATAATAGTGCAAAGTCAAGAAATAATCAAAATGTAATGAGTTCCACCAGCTATAAATAATAAAACGAACAATAAACAACTTTTTAGGTTAGAAAAGTTTTAGTTGCCCAGTAAGTGCTCCTTTTGGTGAGGCCTAGATTTTGCTCAACTCAGTCACAATTGGACCTGTTGGTGAAATCTTCAGGTCTTTCCCACCCATGGGATCTTGTTATTCTGGTGGCAAACTCCTGTTGCAGGTTCCCCAGCAGAGGGCACAAACAACAGGAAAAGCCGTTGACAATGGTGGGATCTTGTGATCAATGGCAGGCCACACGATGGAGGTTAGATGGAAAGTCCCACCCAAAGTCAGTGGACCTTTCAATTGTCCACCCTGCCTATGACAGTTGCCCATTTACCCCCAAGAATTCTATCATCTCCAGCAATGATCCTGGGCTGGAGTAGTGAAAGCAATGAATCAAGATTCACATTGCTATCTTGTAACTCAAGGGCTTAAAAATAACCATTCACTCTGACGGTTCCACTCTAACTTTCACAGAGGTTTGCCACTAGAATCACCTGTTTGAAATAAGTGCTCAGCAATTTTTACTGTGTAAACCTGCACAGTTAGGACCTTAATTGCAATCTTTAGGAATAAAAGGGCAGAGTTTGTGATTTGCATACTCTGACCACCTGTACTGATTTTCATCTGCAAATGGTCAGGAAAGCTTAAAACTGCTTGACCTTGGTTTTTTGTGTGTATGTGTGTGGAATTAGAAAGGTCAGAAAAACTCCCTCCTTAGTCCACAGAGAAAATGAAACCCCGTGTCTAACATGAGCAGCACTTGGGAACCATGTTTGGTATTCGCAGCTCATATGCAAAATTCAACTGACACCAGGGTCTCAAAGTTACAGCAGCCCCTTCACCCTCTCAAAAGTTGAAGTAGGCCTTATATGTTTGGAGGTTAGGTGAGAACAGAATTAGTACAAATATAGGCTGCCAAAGCTCAGTGTGAAATTTTCCATTGCCTTCAGTGCAATGGGCTTCTCAGCATAAAATGATAAAGAAGAGGGAGGGGGTTGGTGATCTTAAAAAAATTTTCTAAGTGCCAAACAAGCGTGAAAACAGCAGTCTTTCTTTGGATATGTTGAAAATCGAATTTTACTTCACTTTGAAGAAAAAGTGAAGCATGATCTGATCCTGCCACCAGGGAGGGCCAGCAGAAATCAGCAGAGGATGCAATTGTACATGTGCAAATCTCTGTTCTGTGCAAGAACAGAGAATTCTGTCAGTTATTTTCTCCCAGCTACTGCTGGTCTGCCAATCATTCCCCTCCTCACCCCCTACTATTACTGCCCTCTGCATGGTCAACCAGCTCCGAACCACCAGCACCACACTCCCATCCTCTGCCTCCTGCCAGCCCTGCAGGGACCAACCAATCGCCTGTTGCAAACATTTTTCAGTGCTCTCCCCCCCACCCCCGAGATGCCAATTGCAGACTGCATAGCATCCTCACTTTAGATCTCATCCCTTCAGGCTGCTCCCCTCCTAATAGACCTAGCCCTTTCAAGCCATATTCCTTTGGCACTGCCTGGTGCTTGGGCAGTGCCAGGGGATCTAGTGGGTGGTGCCAGGCTGGCACAGCCAGAGTACTAGCCTGAGGGGTATCCCCTGTCCTCAGCTTCCTGGGTGGGCCATGAAGGCCTCTGGTCTGCTGGTTAGCCTATCATAACAGATCCCTGTTGATGTGGACTACACATAATCGTCACTGGTGAGAACCTCCACAAAAACAAGTGAGTCTGGAAAATTGCATCCATGGCTTACTTGTAAATTTAAATTCTATTCTCAGGTGCAAAGCTGACCTCGCTGAAACCCAGTGCCGGTAAGATTGCAAAAGCTGAAAAATCATTTCTCACCTCTCTCGCAATCTTACCAGCTCACCCACTCCATTGACTGCAGGTTGGGGCAAGATTGAGATGGTAAGATTGCCCCATGGTCTGTGGATCCTCTTCTTGAGGGAGGACCTCGAATGGCGAACTTACTGTATATTTTAAAACTCAAACTTTTTTTTAAAACAAAGGTGTTTTCATGACATCATTGTAGATTTAGATTATCAGCGTTACTGTGACTTGAGCTCATGCCTTCAGCTTATGACCTATTTATCACCTTCAAGTGAATGTAGTGGTGGTGTAACTGCACTGAATCTATCACTTACTGAGAAAATGTTGTAATGTAATCTCTCAATGTTTCCAGAATATCAGCATCCTGTCCTCAGTGGATGATATTCAGGTCCTGCTGGATGATCATGTCATTAAAACCCAGACTATGCGTGGATCCCCATTTATCAAACCTATTGAAGAAGAGTGCAAGGTAAGAGCAGAGAGATAGAGAGGAACACACAAATGCTAAATATGAGAACCCAACATGCGCAATGAATGTTTATTTAACTCTACATGAAGATCTCTGAAATAATGCATGTCCTTTTGCTAAAAATAAATCCATATCTGCTGATTAGTTTAATTTCAGATTTGAATTCACAGCATGATTGGAATTGAGTTAGCAACCATTTTAAATACATACAGCTATTAAAAAGATAATTTCAGAAACATATTTTGTTTTTTCTTTTACTTTTGCAACAAACTAGTGATTAAAGTTATTTTTTAATAATTTGCCTGGACAAAACAATCACTTACAAATTTCATTTTGTTGACAAATGTATTCTGTGAAGAATTGGGTTTCCTCCGAATGCTCTGGTTCCCTCCCACAGTGCAAAGATGTACAGGTTAGATGGATTGGACAAGATGTGTTGATTAGATGGATTAGAGTTCCAGGGATTAGGTGGGAGAAAGAGCTTGGGTAAGATGCTCTGTCAGAGAGTCAATGCAGACTCAATGGGCTGAATGATCTCTTCTGTGTGGAGTCCTCACAGTGCAGAAGGAGGGCATTCAACTCATCAAGCCTGCAGCAATAACATTCCCATCCAAGCCCTATTTCCGGAAGGCCACACATTTTCCCTGCTAGTCCCCCTAACAATGCTAAGGGACAATTTAGCCAATCCACCTAATCTGCACATCTTTGGAGTGTGGGAGGAAACTGGAGCACCCGGTGGAAACCCATACAGACACTGGGAGAACATGCAAACTCCACACAGACAGTGACCTAATGCCGGAATTGAATTCAGGTCCCTGGTGCTGTGAGACAGCTGGCATGCAGTATGCCAGCATGTCACCCTGTTGGGATTCTATGATTCTACAAAATCCTAATTCCTATAAGAATAGTGGATGAGACAGAGTCTTGTTCATTACTTAACCGTTCCATTAACTATTCCTAATGATATTTTTTATGTTGTGTCACATTTTCCAGCTATGGGAGGAGAAGTTGGTCCTGATGCAGAGTATTCTAGATGCCTGGTTAAAATGCCAGGCCACCTGGTTGTACCTGGAGCCTATCTTTAGCTCAGAGGATATCATTGCTCAGATGCCAGAGGAGGGTCGGAAATTTGGTATTGTCGATGGCTATTGGAAAGACATTATGTTGGAAGCGGTAAGTAAATCATTCAGTTACTTTAGAAACTTGAGTTTGGACACAAGAAAATTAATGCTGAATTAGGAATTAGACTAGTGACTGGATCTCCAGGTTCTTCTGCATTATAATACAAACTAACAATGGATGCATCTTTTCTCTTGAATCAAGAAACAAACTTTTTCTTGAGGCTGCAAGCCTTTTGCCTCTGGGATCTGGACATCCTGCATGGTCTTGTAAGAGCACCTGGCTGGTCAGGAGCTGGTTTATCCAGTGTCATCATTCAGCAGGTTAGAAGGTCTGGGTGCCATGCATAAACACCACTCATGTCAGTCTCTCCATCACCTGGTCCTCACGAGACTTTGAAGGATGTCTGGATCCCATAGGCAAAAAAGCTCGCAGCCTCTGAAAGAAGTCTGTTCTTTGATTCAACCACTCTTCCCCCAGTCATCGCCTGTGAGGTGCCCTTGCCTCACTCGGACCTCTAAGCGCCAACTCTGAAGTCTCTGTGCATCCCCTTACAGTGAACAATGTGGTATTCCTTTGACCTTCTTGTTTGTAAGCATTTCATGCAACCTTGTTGAGGTCCAACATCCTTCCCTTCAGCTTTCCCTTTGTCTTCTGCAGTTCATTATTATTAGGTCTCAGATCAGAACCCCAAGGGACATTATAAAGCCAGACTAAATCTCAACAAATTTTCATTTTTGGCATAAATACGAGAATAGGATGTTTTTATCAGGAATGATTCCACTGACAAATTTAGGATCTTTTATAGTAAAACATACTTTATTTAATAACACAATTTAAATATAACTGTAACAAATGAAGCAGCTTAATCATTAATGGTTAAATATTTAAAAATGAAAAGAAACAATTTTATTTTCTAATATCACTGTTCCAGTTCTAAATAAGCCCCATTCATACATAGAGGAAAAACAATTTAAAATAACTACAATTAACAAACCAAGGCATATATCCTATAAATTGTGTTAACAGTATTGAAGCTTTCAGAGAGTGATTTTGTGGAGAGAGAGTGAATTCTCAGAAACAGCCTGCACATGTCTCTGACTTCAGCAGACTTCCAATAGCAACTGCTCAGTTTTTCCCTGTTACAGACCTAGCTCCTCCCATTACCACACCTGCATCTGATTGAATGGGTCATCAGTTATCAATCAGCCTAATCAAAAACCTCAGGGGAAATCTCCATCTACAGATAAATAAATATTAGCACTATCCTAAGTAAATACTACATGGTTGAAGTAAATAATTATCCCGTGCTCCCAAAATCTGAGTTGCATTCCTGACATACTGACTGACTGTAAAATAAAGCTGAATTTTAAACATTCCCATTAAACATAAAAATAAATATCATCACAGTCATCCTCATCCATCTCCTGCCCCTTTGCCTGTCCTCTTGTCCTTCTACCCTCCTTTTGCAAAGTGTTCCTTTCACATTGCTTTCTTGTATTCATCAAGCACTCACACCCCATTTCCAGTCGATCTTTGGTCTCCCCAATGGTGTTGTCCTTAAAGACCAGCTTGGCATGGAGTTGGAGAGCATGATCTGTCTGCCCAGGAGAGTGGCATTTAGACATAAAAGAGGGAGCAATGCAATGCTATGGCAAGTAGGTGATGTGAGTTGTGCTCACCTCAAAGTCTCAATGAGCTTTGAGGTCTGTCTTGTGCATGTCACTTTTTTGAATGGGTTTTTCAACATAAGAGCCAGAACTCTACCACCTTGCCTGCCATGGAATCGTCACAGGCGAGGATCTGACATCAGAAACCTCCATTAACCTCAGACAGGAATTTCTAATCTCACCCGAGCGAAGCTGTAAAATCCCACCTATGATCCCCATTGATATGACACAGGATTGGGAGACCTGATGAGATTTTGGCAATCAGCTTTGTTAGTAAGTGTTTGAGATGCAAATGAATACATATGACATCCACGCTACCAAGCTGTGGGCAGACTGACTCACCATTCACCAGCCATTGGATGCATTGCAACCTGTTTGTACTCTGGTGGGATTCCAGCTTTTTTGCTCCCACTGGATTTTCCCCTCCTACCCACCACCAAATCCATCACAGGCAAGGTGGGAGAATTCCACCCATTGTATAAGAGTAAATTCTACTCCTGCACATGTATAACATTTAGGCCGGGATCTTCTGACCTCGCCCGTGGCAGTGAAGGGAGATTTAACTCAGCACTAAATTTTTTGTTCTTGCTGACAGTGATAGTGAGATGTGCGAGACAGCAGAATCCTAGCCTCAATATGTTGACAAAGCACAGTCACACTGCATCTGTTTTATTCCCAGATAAAAGATACCCGAGTTTTAGTGGCCACATCTCAGCCAAATATGTTGGAAAGGTTGCTAGAGGCTAATATTTTGCTGGAGGATATCCAGAAAGGACTTAATTTATATCTGGAGAAGAAAAGACTCTATTTCCCAAGGTAAAAATACACTGATAACAAAATAAATGGCATTTCTAGCAATTTGTGTTTTTATTTAAAATAAGTGGCAGTATGTTAGATATGAAGGAAATTCTTACTGTAATTTTTCCTATACAATACAAACATGCAGATACTTTTTGGATATTTTCTAATCTTTAGGTTGTATCTTAGCAATTATATAAGAATAACGCTCACTTACACAAGAGAGAATTGAAGGATTTTGATACAGTCACTGATTCCTAACTAAGCAGTGTCTAGTGCTCTGTTCTCCTTGTCTCACGGAAGCTCAAATCTGCTGTTAATTATTCTGTTTACTGCTATTCTCTGTTTCTGTAATCCATGCCTCAATTGTTAAAGGCAAGTGCCGTTAACAATCCCATCTGCCTTTTCCACCTCCCTACTAACGTGACCTTCTGTCTTCAGAGATCTGTGGACAAACATGCCAAGGTCCTTTTGTTCCACAGAACTTCCTAATGTCATATCATTCATTGAATACTTCCTTGTCAAGTTATTACCTCATCCTTTTCAGGGTTAAATTCCATCTGTCACTTAATTGCTCATTTGACCATTCCATCTATATCTCCTTGTAGCTCAAGATGCTCAGCCTCACTGTTAACTAATCTTTGTGTTATCCACAAACTTATTTATCTTACCCACTCACATAGACATCAGTGTCATTTATATAAGTAACAGAGATCCCTCTGGTATGCCACTGGACACTGGCTTCCACAGTCATCATCCTCTCTCTCCTACTACTGAACCAATTTTAAATTGACTTTATCAAATTACCCTGTATCCCATGTGCATTTGCTTTCTTTACAAGTCTCCCACGTGAGACTTTGTCAAAAGCTTTGTTGAAATCCATACCAATGACATCAACTGTACTACTCTCATCTCCACACTGGTCATCTCTGCAAAAAATTCAATCAAATTTGTTCGGCATGACCTCCCTCTGATGAAGCTATGCTGACCATTCCTGATCAAGTTTTCCCTCAACAAATGGAGATAGATACACTCCATCAGAATTTTCTCCAACAGATTCCCCTTCACTGATATTAAAGCAGCCAGCTTTCTTGCAAGCTTAGGTCCCACCTCCTCTCCCTGCTGGTGGGAAACAGATTGTGCATCATTTTTGCACAAAGTGCTATAAGATTTGGTCTTGCAAAAAAAATGAATCTGAAACTCTTCTTTTCATGATCATTCAGCATTTAGGATTTTTTTGGGAAGATCACCTCTCAATAACCCACCCAGCCCTCATTTGAAATTTGAACAAGAATTTAAATAAAGGAGGAGCTGAACTTTGCCTCAAATGCCAACTGTCTACTTAAACATTTCATTGTTTTGCTACCTTCTCTTGGATTAGGATTTTCAGGCCGTTAAACTTGATGTGCTTGTGCCTTTGCAAGACTGCAGCATCTGCATTTTTTGTTAAACATTTGAATTAATTACAGTTTTGCTTATCTCAGGAGCCATTATGGCCTCACTCTAGCTTGCCCTACTATAACAATAGTAAGATGTAAATGTATTCTATTGTAATTCATTTGTATCTGCCTCAGAAAAGTTTCATTGTGAGACATTCCCCTGGTAAATATCTCATGGACTTGCTTTGGGTCAGAATTGGGAGTGCTGGGTAGAGTGGGAGAGTTCATTTTTAAAAGTAAGTAGGGAGGTCATCTTTTTGTTAATTTATCAGATTGTCATCAATGGCTGGGTAGGTAAGATGGACAGATGAATGTGTGGACAGACAGATGAATGGACACACAGATGGATGGGTAGATAAATGGGCAGATGGATGGCTGGATGGATAGATGGACAATGGATGGACAAATGGATAGGTAGATAGATGAACAATGGATGAGTGGGTGGGTGGATAGATGGATGGACCAAATTCATCATGGTAGTAGGAGGCAAATCACGATGACAATATGAATGAAACAAATAAAGTATAACTCAGCACATTATAGAGCGTCATTAAAACTAAAGTAGACAATAATAAAAGGATTGCACAATTATCATTTGTTTTGGCATACAAATAATTACAACACATAACAAAATGCAGGTTTCCTTAACTCATAAAATAGAAATGAAAGCTCGATTGCACTCTGCATTTTGTATTAGAGTCCACTGTTCACATCATCAGGGTGAGTTAATTTGCTGGTACACTTTGTCATGCTATTGTTTTTCACTCCAGGTTCTTCTTCTTGTCCAATGATGAGCTGCTGGAAATTCTTTCAGAGACTAAAGACCCACTTCGAGTCCAGCCACATCTGAAGAAGTGCTTTGAAGGGATAGCAAGACTTCAGTTTACTGATCAGCTTCAGATAATGGGAATGATCAGCTCAGAGGATGAGATTGTTCCATTTGTCAAAGCTATCTACCCTGCAAAAGCAAAAGTACATAATTGCTCCCCATGACTCTTTATTGCTGTTCAAGATACACAGCAACCCAAAATATAGACAAAGGTTGCTGTTCTTTACAAAATGGAAGACTAAGGATTAAGACTTAATAATTACCTTTTTAAACAATAACTAAATCAATCTTTAAATATCACTTGATTTTCTCAATGAAAGTATTTGATTAATACTCATTCAATCACACTGTTAATGACAATTTTCAGGCACCTTGCTTTTCCCTCATATCTGCCAAAATAGGGATTTTAAAAACAATTTGAAAAAAAGAAAATGCTGGAAAGAGTCGATAAAATTCTAACAGGGTTAGACAGGGTAGATTCAGAAAGAATGTTCCCAATGGTGAGAGAGTCCAGAACTAGGGGTCATAGCTTGAGGATAGGGGGTAAACCTTTTAGAACTGAGGTGAGGAGAATTTTCTTCACCCAGAGGGTGGTGAATGTGTGGAATTCACTCCCACAGAAAGTAGTTGAAACCAAAACATTGTCAGATTTCAAGAAGAAATTAGTTATAGCTCATGCGGTTAAAGGAATCAAGGGACATGGGGTACGATTGATATGGATGGATATGGGTGAAACACGAGCAATTGGGACTAGCTTAATGGTAAAAACTGGACAAGCTGGACTGAAGGGCCTGTTTCCATGCTGTAAACCCCTGATTCTATATTCAATGGTGGAATAGACTTGAAGGGCCAATTGTCCTACTCCTGCTTCTAATTTCTATATTTCTAAAATCCCAGCAGGTCTGGCAGCATCCACAGAGAGAGAAAGAGTTAATGTTTCAAGTCCCTATGACTCTTCTTGAAGTTTTAACTTGGGAATGGTGGTCCAAATATGGATCCACAAAGAATTAATAGATTATATGTTAGCCAGGCACTGTTCATTTTAAAAAATAAAACAATTAAATTGCTCCTGTGCAAAGGATTGCTTTGAGTTACATAACACCACTTCTGAAATAGACCTGGCCCTTAATTTTTGCAATTTGCAGGAACCAGATTGCAGTTAGTGAGTGACTGGTTATTAATTTGATTTTAACAGTAATTTGCACAATGTTATCCAATTGACTATAAAACATAGAAGATAGAAGCAGTAGTAGGCTATTCAACCCTGCTCCATCAATCATCTAGATCATCGAATTTAATATCCTGATCCTACTTTCCCCCCATATCCCTTTAGCCCCGAGAACTATACCTAATTTTTCTTGAAATGAAGGAGCAGAAAATTCAAGGGTTGATTCTACAAGATTGTGCCTGTGGAGGTCAACCTCACCTGTTGAGAACACAGATTGGAACATTTCAGTGTGTTCCCTGTTAAATTTATTGGTCAGTAAATTGTGGAGACAGTCCCTGTGAATTTCAGACAATCAGTTTTATAAAATCAGTACACACTGAATTACCTCTAATTTCATAAAAATGAAGCTTTTTTTGTGTGCTTTCTTGATTTTAGGGTATGGTAGAAAAATGGCTTTTGCAAGTTGAAGAGATGATGCTTACCAGCATAAAGCATGTCATTCATCAAAGTATTGCCAACTATGTTCAGGTAATAGGACTCAACCATTAATGACTATTAGTCCATTTTGTTTATACAGTTTTGTAAGATTAAGGCACCAAATCTTGCAAACATATTTTTGTTGTATTCATATTAATATGGCAAACTGGCTTTATTTTGCTTTCGATTCTTATTATTTCCATAGAATTTCTGTTATTCCATTTGTTTATCCAGTTTCACTTTTTTTATTATTGATACTGATGATGCACTTGTTTGATCAAAATCATTCACAATAATTCCACTATGAATCTGCAAAATTGAAAAAAAATTGCAAACCTTGCAATCCATGTTGTTGTTCCCTGCTTCTGCCTTTCCCGTACTTGAATTAGCTACACGATTTAAGAACATAGCCGGAGGGGTGATGAACCATCAGTTATTATTTCCCTTGCTACTAAAAAAGGACAAAGAAACAGAAACAGGCTCTTTGGCCCACCAAGCCTGTGCATGACGCCTTTCTAAACAAAGACATTTTACTTCTACGCAGTCCGTATCCCTCTATTCCATATGGTGAATCTTTGGAAATCTCTGCCTATTGAAGTGGTGGAGGTTTCCTCGCTGAATATATTTAAGTCAAGAGTGGACAGATTTTTGATTGACAAGGGAATTAAGGGTTATGGGGTGAAAGCGGGAAAGTGGCACTGAACCACTGCAAATCAGCCATGATCTTATTGAATGGCGGGGCAGGCTTGAGGGGCTGGATGGCCTACTCCTGCTCCTATTTCTTATGTTCTTATTCATATATCTGTCAGGATGTCTCTTAAACATTGCTGTTGTATCTGCTTCTACCACCTCCTCTGGCAGCATTTACTATCCTTGGTGTAAAAAACTTACTCTAAGGAAGCACTATATGTTCCACACTGCATCTTCATAACCTTGTGGCTAAAAACTGGAGCTGGCTAAGAGGTTTCAAAACTGAAACACAGTCTAATGTAATGGTTGCCTTGATTTTGCCCAGATATTTGGTTTTACCAAGAACAAGGCAAATGCTATGTCAGGGGACTTCAAATTGAATCCCATGTCAGCTGCTGATTGGCCATGTTGTACTCTAAATCCAACCCTGCCAATTACTGCCCCAAGAATAAATTCTCAATCATCAGTAAAGTGAACATCAGTAAAGTGATGGAAAGGGTCATTAACAGTGGTTTCAAGTGACATTTACTCAGCAACAACCTGCTCAGTAATATTCAGTTTGAGTTCCACCAGGACCACTCAGCTCCTGACCTCTTTATAGCCTTAGTCCAAACATTGACAAAGAGCTGAACTTCTGAGGTGACTGCCTTTGACATCAATGGTGCATTTGACCAAGTGTGGCACACTAGCAAAATTAAGTCAATCAGAATCAGGGGAATAATGCTCCACTGGTTGAAGTCATATCACAAAGAAAGATAGTTGTGGTTATTGGAGGTCAATCATCTCAGCTCCAGGACATCAATTCAGCAATACTTCAGGGTAATGTCCTAGGCCCAACCATGTTCAGCTGCTTCATCAGTAACCCTTGTTGTCCAAACCTGTATGTTTTAACTTCTACTACTGAATAAAGACAAAATGTCAATTTTAGACATATAAACACAATTTCCTTTACTTTGTTGCTACTTAAAAAAATGATAGATACTTGCAATGCATTAACAAATACTCACAATCTGTTATTTAACTTAAGCTTTTGTTACCATGTCCTGGTTTCTTCCCATTTGGCACTGCACCCCACCTGGCCCCAAAGTTTATGGTCTCTGGGGTATAAAATTACGTAAAGGCAGAGAATCTCTGATGTTCCACCTCTGAACACAGTATCTACTATTTTGGAAGGTGGGGGAGGGGGAGTGGTTCGAGACCACATCTGTGGTTCACAGAGGCAATTTGTTAAAATGAAGTTGTTTAGGCTGATCTTATTTTCATTACTGTGATGTCAAAAATCCAATTTGTGCATTTTAGACATGGTAGTAGAAGGTCTAAAGCTGCCAGAGTATTTTGGAGACTTAAAATACTCTGGCAATTGAGGCAGAAAGTCAGGTGTCCTTTAGGATTCTCAAAATTAGACTAGAATGCGTGTAAAAATTGCTTAAACTCACTGAAGCTGCCAGGGTAAGCGGAACAGTCAAAAAGGAGCTTTGAAAAACTTATTTTTATCCATACAGGCTGTGAGCACTGTAAGGACTGAAGCTCCTCCATTTCTACCTTCTTGATCCCCTTACCTGCCTCTCTTGATGGCATGCCATCCTCTCCCTGCCCACTGATAAAAGGGAACTGACAACCTCCTGGAGCAACATGTCCAAGTAAATTTCCCCTCCCTGATATGTCACAGTATTCACAATTTGCCCCGTGGCTCAAAGGCCCCGAGTCTGAACACCTGAAGATGCAGATAGTTGCTGCAAATATATTTGCTCTGGATCACATTGGCATCCTGGAACTCCCACATCCTACAGTCACTGCACATTACTTGTTGTGCCCTCCTTATTGTTTCTCAATTAATTCACTAATTCATTATTTTCTTAATTCTGAATTGTATTAATTGCCTGTGAAATAATGTTTAGCCTGTGTTGATTTTAAAGTGTTTGTTACAGTCTCAAAATGTGAAATGTTGTCATGTGATCCTTTGAGTTGGTCACTGGGAAATACATCTCTTTTTTAAAGTTATCAGTTATCGAGATTGTAACAGTATTCCCTTATCATTAACTTACTAAATGAGGTTCAACAATGTAACACACACAATGAATCACAGAATTGTTACAGTGCAGAAGAAGGCCATTTGATCCATCGTGTCTGCACTGACTCTCCAATTGAGCATCATGATTCAGTGCTATTCTCCGAATCCCTGCATGTTGTTTCTATTGAAATAATCATCTAATTGTACACCCTCAATTGAACCTGCCTCCACCACACTTCCAGGCAGGTGCATTCCAAACCCCAACCATTTGCTGTGTGAAAAAAGATTTTTGTTACATCATCTTTGCTTCTTTTGCAAATTACTTTAACTCTATGCCCTCTCATTCTTGACCCTTTTATGAACAGAAACAGATTCTCTCTGTTAGTGTCCTGCCTCCAGTGGCCACCTTCTGAACTGTATGATTCTTGATGATTCAGCAAATGAGTGTGAGTGGTGGTACTGGCCATGTGTTATAGAGAGTTACAGTAGCTCCACTGAGTTGGAGTTTGAGAAAAAAATATTGTGTATGTCTGAGAAAATGAGTTTTGGCTAGACTTTGAATTTTGAGATGTGTGCTGTGCATCACAAACATAAATAACACCTCTCACTGGTGATTGAAAATATTTTAAGTGTGTTTTATTTTCTGGATTTGTAGCTGCCTCGTAGAAAATGGGTTCTTCAGTGGCCTGGCCAGGTGGTGATATCAGTGTCCACAATCTACTGGACCAGTGAGGTCTCTGAGGCAATTCGAGATGGAACTTTACCAGTAAGCTGAAGCAAACTCACATTCCTACGTGTGTGTATCTAAAAATACTTGCTGTTTTCCAAAGCACAAATTGCTCCAACTCTGTAGAATTCCTACAGTGCAGAAGGGGGCCATTTGGCCCATTGGGTCTGCACCGACCCTCCTTACAGCACTCTAGCCAGAAGCACTACTCCACTCTACCCTTTAACTCCGTGAAATTATCATGGCTAATCCATCTAACCAACACATATTTGGACACTGAGGGGCAATTTGGCATGGCCAGTTCACTTAATCTGCACTTTTAAACTGTGGAAGGAAACAGAACACCCAGAGGAATCCCACATAGACACGGGGAGAATCTGCAAACTCCACACAGTCGCCAAGGCTGGGATTGAATCTGGGTCCTGGGCACCATGCCACAGCAGTGCTAACCACTCTGACACCATGCAATCCTAGTAGTACAGTGACATTTTTATAATGTGCAAGGAAGCAGGAAAGCTGCAGGGGTAACATTTAGCAAACAATGTGGTAAAGACAGCACCTCCTTGGAATTTCTGTATTGAGAAATATAAAAACAGCGGAACAATCATTTACTTTTCATTTTCCCATTAATAATTCAGCCCCACCCTCATTGGAATATCTGGACTTCATTATTCTCTTCCATGCTTGTCCACTGGCTGAAGACAAACAGCCCTCATAATACCCGTGTCAATTTCCAATTGGAAAAGTTTACACTGATTTTGCCACAGAAGTTTGCAAACTCCTTTGCAAACAGGCAGGAGTTGTGAAGCTGATTTTGTGTTTGAGAAACAGAACCTGGGGATGCAGTATCAGTGCAACACCCAACCTGCTCAATAATCTATGAATGGTAGTCATCATAAACAGGTTTACTGTATCGACAACAAAGCTTTGCGACTATCACAAAATCAACATTTTAATTGGGTACATTCTCACGCATTGTGGATTCAAAATAATCAGAATAATTGATGCCGGACATCTAAATTAGCTTGATTTCAGTGGGTCCTGACTTGACGGTGGAACAAAATTAATTCAGATTTGCTGGAGGGAGGAATCTTTGGAGTCGGTTTGGGCTTTAATACCTGAACCCCAATACACAGATTTATCATTGGTACAAAGTAAAAATTGCTTCATACCAGCTTTAAACATATGATGTAGATATATCTATAAATGGATGGTACAGTGGCACAGTGGTTAGTATTAGTGTCTCACAGTGCCAAGGACCTGGATTCAATTCCCAGCTTGGGTCTTTGTTTGTGTGGAGAATGCATGTTCTCCCTGTGCCAGAATGATTTTCCTCTGGGTGTTCTGGTTTCCTCCCACCGTCCAAAGATATGTGGATTAGGTGGATTGTCCACGGTAAATTGTCCCTTGGTGTCAAGGGGACTAGTAAGAAAAATACTTGGGGTTACAGGAATAGGACTTGGCTGGGATTTTGTCGGTGCAGATTTTATAGGCTGAATGGTCTCTTCTGCACTGTATGATTCTATAAATTCTCTATCCGTAAATAATTGAGACTCTTGGGTATTTTTGACAACAATAATATAGTAAAGTTGGAGGAATCTTGGAAGCAAGAGGCCTGACTTGCTTGAGGTTGTGCTTCTCAGTGCCAAGGATCCAGGCTTAATTCCAGCTTTGGTGTGGAATTTGCAGTTTCACCCCATGTCTGTGTGGGTTTCCTCTGGGTGCTCCAGTTTCCTCCCACAGTCCAAAGACGTGCGAGTTAGGTTGATTGGCTATGCCAAATTGCCCCTTAGTGTCAGGATGATTAGGAAGGTTACTGAGATGGGACCTAGGTGGGATTGTTGGGCTCGATGAGCTAAATGGCCTCTTTCTGCACTATAAATTCTATGAAGTCTATGCAGACTAAGCTATCCTCTTCAGGAAATGAAAGCTGGAGGAATAAAATCATTGAAATTTTGAGTTTATTGTTTAAATCTGCATTTTTTCTCAATTATTATGCCAATAATTGGATCAGAACTTTAAAATATCTTCATTGTTTTGAAGGATTATCTAAATAAAAGCAACGAACAGATCAATGAAATTGTGGAACTTGTGCGAGGAAAGCTATCTAGTGGAGAGCGTATGACTCTGGGAGCACTCACTGTTATTGATGTACATGGTAATTAACTGCTTATGTTCTTTCATATTCATAATAGTGAGTACTTGTTCCAATAATATCACATTATCTTTAAAAAAAGGCCTTGTGTAGTGAAGCAAAATGTGGAATATTGGCTTGGATGCCACCTGACATTTAATTCCATTGACCGTAGCAGAGTTGAATGTCAGGCATTATATAGATCAGAAAACTTATTTTGCAGCTCTGCTTGAAAGGAATTCCTTCTCTAATGTGCTCTTGTGATAGGGGCAACATTGGGAAAACCATATTTATTGCTCTGATTTTGCTGACAACTAGGGCATTGGGAGTCAGCAAAATACTGAGTGGAAGTCTTGTGGCACAATGAGCGGTATCTCTGCCTCTGAGGCAAAACCTCTGGGTTCGAGTTGCACCCCAGGACTTGACGGCCAAGGAAGGTGCATTCATAATGCGGCCAGACAAGTTGAATGTGTCTGCCTTTAAATCCTTCCAAACATGCCAATGATTGGCGGTGAGAACAAGAGAGACTCCTGGTCAGTCACACTTGTAGAGTGAACCTCCTGGTGACAGACTAGCGACCTGTTCCAGGAACAACTAACTATGAAACAGACGGAAGTCTGTCTTAGTGCATCACTAGGTACAGGAACAGAATTAGAACTTACTGGGAATAGATCAAGTTCCCTTGTTTGATGGTAATTATTGAACCAGTTTCAATATGATTTGAGTTTCTAACCTGTGGCTGTTAAGTCCAATGTTATAACCACAACGACACTTACCTGCTACTCTCTGAGCTTGCTTCTTCTGTGAGGCTTGCAACTTTATTGAATTCTTCCAGATATTATGAATATTGATAGCAAGGCCAAGATAGTTACTCATTCCTAATTGCCCTTGAGGTGCCTTCCTGAGCTGAAGTAGTCTATCTGAGTGTAGCAATACCTACAGTGTTGTTAGGGGGAGAGGGGGATTTGGGGAGGGGGGTTCCAAGATTTTGACCCAGCTGTAGTGAAGTAACATGATGAAGTTTTGAATCGGGATAGAGGGGAGCTTGCAGTTGATGGTGTTCCCATGAGTTTGCTGCCAATTACTAATGTTTCATGATTCCTGGATCCTTCACCTCCCTGGATGACAATAAACAGCAATAACCAGCTGCAGTGGATTAGGGAAGCAGAACTGGCCTTTGCCCTGAATGCTTTTCAGCAGTGATGGATAACCTGTAGCTCAGGTGCCACGTGTGGCCCTGGGTTCTAAGAGCGGACTCCGAAACATTTCATTGACTGTTACCCAAAGCGTTGCCACATTCCGCTGATTTCCATCTGCATAGTTTTTTTCCTACCAGTCGGACTGAGATGATGCAGGTCAAGCAAGAACAAGTGAAATGAGGTGCATGCTGATTGCTCACAACATTGACTGTGAGAATCATGTGCTCTCTCTTTGTCCAAACTCCAGCAATGTGGTTGACTTCCAACTACCCTCTGAAATGGCCTGACAAGCCACTCAGTTGTAAAAATCGCTACAAAGTCTCAACAAAGAAATAAAACCAGACAGACCACCTGGCATCCCTAACGTCATTGTGGGTCAACAGCTAGACTGCAGTGATTCAAGAAGACAACTCTCACCGCCACCTTCTCAAGGGCAATTAGGAATGGGCAATAAATGCTGGCCAGCCAGTGACACCAATATCCCAGGAGTAAATATTTATTTTACCATTTGAAGTTGATGAAGCTTGTGCATTCATGGAATCCCAGTGGTACAGAAGGAGGCCTTTCAGCCCATCAGATCTGTACAGCTGTCAGACAAAGCATCTTTCCCAGGTCCTACTTGCATAACCCCCATATACTTACCCCACTAATTTACACCTCTTGGGATACTTGGGCAATTTAGCATGATCAATTAACTAACTTATAAATCTTTGGATTGTAGCAGGAGACTGAAGAACCAGAGGAAACCCACGCAAACATGGGGAGAACTTACAAATTCCACACAGACACCCTAGGCTGGAATTGAACCTGAGTTCCTGGTGCTGTGAGGCAGCAGTGCTAACTACTGTGCCATAGTGACACCTGTTAATCAAAATATTAAGTATTTTTATAACCTGTTATGCAATATTTGGAATGTATTAAATGTTTGCAATCTTTTTTATGGGTTTATGATTAGCGAACAAGCCTGATTGCAATCTTGTGGCCTACTGAGATGAAGGAGGGCCACTTATGTGGCCTACTCAGTAGCCAAGATTGCCAGTATTACTTTACAGGAATTTCTCCTGATAAGCATTAGTATATAATGGCCCAGTGAGGACAGGATTCTGCCTGAATGTACACTCTTATTGAGGCTCCCACTTTGGAAACCATGGGAATAATGTACTGAGGTGTGAGCACTTCCATGGAAATGTCCTGCTGAGTATAACTCCATAAGCTCAGCAGAGGAAAGGAAGGGAGAAAATGAAGCAAAAATCATGTTTAAATGGTGCCCAGCCTATCTCATTGTATGTTCTGTTCCTGCAGCACGTGATGTGGTTTCTGAACTGGCAGATGCTAAAGTGATGGGTCTGAACGATTTCATTTGGATTTCCCAGCTGAGATATTATTGGGAGGAAAATGACGTAATTGTGCGAATGATCACGACAGTTCTGACCTATGGTTATGAATACTTGGGTAATTCTGCGAGACTTGTTATAACACCTCTCACTGATCGATGCTACAGGTACAACAAAGGACACTTTATTCTTCAGAACTAAACAGAAACTTATATTCACATATTAATGCAGAGGAATTTTTGGGCTTCTCATATAGAGACATGAAAATTAATAAATTTCACAAGGTAATTTAATTGGCCCTTAACTTCTGGCGGAGTGGCAATTGAGTTGGATTGCGAAGTGACTCATAACCACGTATTTTGGAATCCAATTATTCCTATCTCGCCCTATCATGGCACGGTGGCACAGTGGTTAGCGCTACTGCCTCACAGCATCAGGTACCTGAGTTTGAATCCTGACTTGGGTCACTGTCTGTGGGGAGTTTGCATGCTCTCCCAGTGTTGCTTGGGTTTTCCCTGGATGTTTCTCCCACAGTCTGAAAGATGTGTTGGTTAGGTGCATTGGCCGTGCTAAATTCTCCCTCCGTGTACATGAACAGGTGCTAGAGTGTAGTGACTGGGGGATTTTCGCAGTAACTTCATTGCAGTGTTAATATAAACATACTTGTGACAATAATAAATAAAGTTAAAAAAAATTTCTGATGTGAGATCTGTGTAGTACAATGACTGTCCATGGCAATAGCTTTGAATATAAGCAGGTTATTTTCCCTTTTTTTACATCACTAACTGATGGTTATGGGGAGGGCAATCAGAGGGGCAGGGGGAGTTCTGTGGAGATTGGGGATGTTTATGGGAGTAGTTCTCTTGGGAGGGGGGGGTTCCATGGGGGCTCACTGGAGAAGGTTATTGTTTAGTTACCAGAGGTGAGGAGTGGTTTTGATTCTTCTGGTAACTATTGTTGTGAGACAGCTGGGGTGATTCAAAGTTACGTTTTAAATCACAATTTCGGATGGTTTCCAGTGTAAGGCAATTACTCAAAGAAAGTTTGAAATTCCCAAGCAATTATCAAGCAGTCCTCACTTGGTAACACTCAGGGTGTGAGGCTGGGGCAGAGGGTGTGTGATTTCCCTGGCACCCTTCAAGTACACTCAGCACCCCTCAGATAGACTGTGTACCTTTCAGATAGACTAAGCACTTCTCAGATACAGTGAGCACCCCTCAGATACACCGTGTATCTCTCAGATAGACAGGGCACCCCTCAGATAGACTGGGTACCCCTCAGATACAATGTCCTGGAGCTCAGATGTTACAGTCTATTGTACCTTCACAAAGTCTGTCATTTAGAAAGATTCACACCACGTGATGTGCAGATATAAAACTGGCTAATCTGCCGATAAGCCCACTTCAGTCCTGTTTAAATAAGGGGTACATCTAACTTTCCTTCTCTTTAAGCGTTAGTTTGACACTAGTGAAGGGAGACCCTCTAAAAATGTCTTTCAGAAATATCAAACCTTTCCAAAATTCATGTAGTTTCATGAAATATGTCAATTGGGTTCAACTCATTTTATTTTGGCTGTGGTTTTAACTCAAAACTAGGCAACCGATGTGGAGATGTTTCATTTCAATATATTCATTAATCATCCGAGAAACTGGAACAATTTCAGCTCTATCAGGGTATGTTGGTCTCCTCCTGATAACAAGTGGCAACTGAACTAATGTCGGCAAGATTCAGTTCAATTCTTGTTGATGCAAATCAACTGGTTAAATTGATTTTTGGCAATCTTTCTGCAATGATTTTGGGTTTTCAGACTGAGGCTAAGGGCAAAGGTGATCGTAGGAACAACACCAATTCCTTCTTTTACTGCATGTGTACTGAGAGATACGTTATGTAGTCATTAATGTTCCTTTCTATACTCTGGGATTTAGTTTCTAATGGCAGCAATTTCTTTTGATTTGATTTATTATTGTCGCACATATTGGGATACTGTGAAAAGTATTGTTTCTTGTGCACTATACAGCCAAAAAATACTATACATAGAGTACATAGGGGAAAAGGAAAGGAGAGAGTGCAGAATACAGTTTAAAAGCAAATTACTGCTGATGCTGGAATCTTTACGAAAGAAAATGCTGGAAAACTTCAGCCAGTCTGGCAGCATCTGTAAGGAGAGAAAAAAGCTGATGTTTCGAGTCCAGATAACACTTTATCAAAGCTAAAAGGCATAAAAAGTGGGAGATATTTATGCTGTGGGGTGAGGGAATGAAAGCTGAGTCATAACCACAGAAACTAGGGGAAAGGCTGTTAATGGCAGTCCACAGAAAGAGAGAAGATGTGAATGGCCAAATGCAGAGAAGCTGAAATCAGAAGGTAAACTGTGACAGATGAACATGTGGGAAGAGCGGGGAGATGGGTGGGAGAGAGGAAAAATTGAGAAAAAGCAGAAAAGGGAAAACAAAGGGCGAGAAAAGGTAAGGAAAGGTGGAATAAAATACAGGGAAAGAGTGGGGGAAAGGGAGAAAAATTAAAAAAAAGACAGTGCAGGATATAGTGTTGCAGTCACAGGTAGGGTGATGAAAAGGATCAGCTTAATATATGAATATAATTAGAAAGTTTAATAATTTCTAATTAATAGCATAGAACAAGAGTAAAGGATGGGATTAGAGGAAATGCTAAGGACATTTCACAAAAAGTGCAGTTGTTTTTCTTTTGCTCTCTGAAGTAGAAAGACCTCCTGGAACAAGGTTTTCTCTCATTACGTCTCACCAACAATGCAGCTGATGACAAATATAAATATCAGAAAAGAATATATGGTATTTGGAGTTTGACAGTCGGTGGCAGAATCTTCTGCATGTGCCAGACATTCAAAACAGCACCATATAAATAGAACAGATTCAGTGTCAATCAGTTACATAATATAAAATTGTATAAATAGAAGCCTATTCTTCCTATACCAATCATTAACAATTTCTTTCTAAAACTGTTACAGCTTGAAGCTTGTGAAATTAAATCTCCTTTAGAATGACGCAGTGTGGGTAATATCAAGCATCACTGAGATTCACATGATGTGGCGATGCTGGCGTTGAACTGGGTTGGGTGCAATAAGAAGTCTCACAACACCAAGTTAAAGTCCACCGGGTTTATTTGGTAGCACAAGCTTTCAGAGCGCTGCTCCTTCATCAGGTGAATGGCTGACAGGCCGCTCACCTGATGAAGGAGCAGCACTCTGAAAGCTCGTGCTACCAAACAAACCTGATGGACTTTAATCTGGTGCTGTGAGAGTCACATATTAAATGATTGTTTGTCACCTGGTTGTACTTTTCTTGTGATACATTCAGGACTTTGATGGGGGCCTTAAAGTTAAACCTTGGAGGAGCACCTGAAGGACCTGCTGGAACGGGCAAAACAGAAACAACAAAAGATTTAGCAAAAGCTGTGGCCAAACAGGTAACAATGACTGTGGGGTGTTACATTGCTGCTTTATGTTTTTATTTTAACCAGTTTTTTTAAAAATTAATGTACGTATTTCTTCTTCTATTTTCATTTGTTTAAACTTTGATCCATTACCCACATCCTCATTTCTATTTTCCATCTGTATTCACATCACTGTCTGTCTATCGTTATATTTTCATAGAATCCTTCAGTGCCATTTGGCCATTAGTCTGCACTGACCCCAATCCCACCCAGGCCTTATCTTCATAACCCCATGCATTTATCCTATCTAGTCCCCCTAACATTAAGGGCAATTTAGCATAGCCAATCCACCTAACCCGCACATCTTTGGACTGTGGAAGAAATGATGTAGAGATGCCAGCGTTGGACTGGGATAAACTCAGTAAGAGGTCAGACCTCTTACTGTGGAAGAAAACCAGAGCACCCAGAGGAAACTCAGGCAGATATAGGGAGAATGTGCAGATTCCAGACAGATAGTGACCTAAGCCGGGAATCGAACCTGGGTCCCTGGTGCTGTGAGGCAGCAGTGCTAACCACTGTGCCACCATGCTGCACATTAATGCTGCAGGCACTCAATGGACGGTATTTTATGGCCTCGCTTGTCTGGGAACCATAAAATCCTGCCTGGGTCCAACAGACTTTTCCATGGTTCACCCCTCGCCCTCTCTGATTTGCTGTGTGGGGCAGTATGTCTTCTTGTTTAGCTCAGAGAATGAGGCCACTCAGGCTGTGGGTTTCTTTACTCCCAGTGTTAATATTGTTTCCTGATCAGGAATGTCTTCTGTTCCGATTGATCTGGCGATCCTTTTGTTTTTTTTTGCAGCTGCAACTCACCCTGCTTCCCATTTCTTGAATGTAGCAGTCACAAACACCATCTTCCCAACCTCTTGCTCTGCTCCAAAGCATCTCCCCCCCACCCCCTGCCCTTCCCCAATACTTCCACCAAAATGTTCCCCCATCAACACATTCCACCCCCCCCCCACCCCACCGCCACCCCAGCATATCCCCTCACCCCATCCGGGTTGCTAATAATTTTAAAGAAACTGCTATCTTAATTGACATGGTTAGTGGAAGAAATGCTCCTATTGAGATGTTGTTAAATGAATCACAATAAGTCTTCACTGTCATTCCATTCTTGAAAATCAGACAAGTGACTTGAAGTAAATCATAAAGTCAGAAGCATTTTCTTTTTGGGCTTTTTTTTTACCTGGAATAACCAATGTATGAGTGGAAATATTAGGAATAAACGACTGTGCAGCACAGGAATAGGCTCTTTGGCCCACCAAGTCTATGCTGACATAACTGCCTCGTTAATTGAATATTTTCTTGCCTCTACGCGGTCCATATCCCTCTATTTCCTGCCTATTCATGTATCTATTCATAGAACATAGAACATTACAGCACAGAACAGGCCCTTCGGCCTTTGATGTTGCGCCGACCAATATAAAAAGCAATGCCCCTCCAAACTAAACCATTCCCTTCTCTTCCATATACTTATCAACTAACCTCTTAAACGCCACCAAACTTGGCGCATCTACAACTGCTGCAGGCAGGGCATTCCACTCCCGAACCACCCTTTGGGTAAAGAACCTACCTCTGATATCCGTCCTATAACTATCACCCCTTAATTTAAAGCTGTGTACCCTCGTGCTAGCTTTTTCCATCCTAGGAAAAAGGCTATCACTGTCCACCCTATCTAAACCTCTCATCATCTTATATGTTTCAATAAGATCTCCTCTTAGCCGCCTCCTTTCTAACGAAAACAACCTCAAATCCCTCAGCCTCTCCTCATAAGACATGCCCTCCATACCAGGCAAACATCCTGGTAAACCTCCTCTGTACCCTCTCCAAAGCCTCCACATCTTTCTTATAATGCGGGGACCAGAACTGCACACAATACTCCAAGTGCGGCCGCACTAGAGTTTTTTACAGTTGCAACATGACGTTGCGGCTCCGAAATTCAATCCCTCTACCAATAAAAGCCAAGACTCCATATGCCTTCCTAACAACCTTCTCGACCTGACTGCCTACTTTCAGGGATCTATGCACATACACACCAGATCCCTCTGTTCATCTAGACTACTAAGAATCCTACCATTTGCCCTATACTCTACACATTTATTATTTCTGCCATAGTGCATTACCTCACACATTTCCACATTAAACTCCATTTGCCACCTCTCGGCCCAGCTCTGCAACTTGTCCAAGTCTCTCTGCAAACCATAACACCCCTCTTCACTATCTACCACTCCACCGACTTTAGTGTCATCTGCAAATTTACTAATTCATCCTTCAATACCCTCATCCAGATCATTTATAAAAATTACAAACAGCAGGGGCCCCAAAACAGACCCCTGAGGTACACCACTTGTCACCGAAATCCAAGATGAATATCTCCCATCAACCACCACCCTCTGTCTTCTATCTGCTAGCCAATTCCTAATCCAATTAGCTAAATCACCCTCTATCCCATCCATCTGCATTTTCTGCAGAAGTCTTCCATGGGCCACCTTATCAAACGCCTTACTAAAGTCCATATATGCCACATCAACCGCCTTACCCCCATCCACCTCTTTAGTCACTTTTTCAAAAAACTCAATGAGGTTAGTAAGGCACGACCTACCCTTCACAAAACCATGCTGACTATCCCAATCAATTCATTTCTCTCTAAATAACTATAAATCCTATCCCTAATAATTCTCTCCAATACTTTGCCCACAACAGAAGTAAGACTCACTGGCCTATAATTCCTGGAAGGTCTCTCTTCCCCTTCTTAAACAATGGGACCACATTCGCTATCCTCCAGTCCTCCGGAACCACACCCGTAACAAACGACGACCTGAAGATCAGAGCCAGAGGCTCTGCAATCTCCTCTCTTGCCTCCCAGAGAATCCTAGGGTAAATCCCGTCCGGCCCAGGGGACTTATCCAACTTCAAACCCTCGAATATCTAGCACATCCTCCCTATCTACTTCGATACTTTCCAGTTTGCAACCCTGTACCTCAGTGTTCTCCATAACTACATTTACATCACCCTGCGTGAATACCGAAGAGAAATATTTATTCAGTGCCTCTCCAATCTCTTCAGGCTCCACGCACAACTTCCCACTGCTGTCTATGACTGGCCCTAATCTTGCCCTAACCAATCTTCTATTCTTAACATATCTAAAGAAAGCTTTAGGATTCTCCTTAATCCTATCAACCAAAGTCTTCTCGTGTCCTCTCTTAGCTCTCCTCAATTCACTCTTTAGCTCCCTCCTGGCTAATCTATAGCTATCCATTGCACTAACCGAGCCTTCAAGCCTCATCCTGACATAAGCCTCCTTTTTCCTTTTAACCAGCAAATCAACTTTTTTCGTACACCAAGGTTCTCTTACTCGACCATTTCCTCCTTGCCTGACAGGGACATACTTATCAAGGACTCGCAGCAGCTGCTCCTTGAATAAGCTCCACATTCCAGATGTTCCCAGTCCCTGTAGTTTCCTAGTCCAATCTATGCACCCTAATTCTCTCCTGATGGCCTCATAATTACCCTTCCCCCAGCTATAACTACTGCCCCCAGCTTCATGCCTATCCCTATCCATCACTAAGGTGAACGTAACCGAATTGTGGTCACTATCACCAAAATGTTCACTAACTTCCAAGCCTAACACCTGGTCTGGCTCATTGCCCAGCACCAAATCCAATGTAGCCTCACCTCTAGTTGGCCTATCTACATCTATTCAGATGTCTCTTGAACATTGTCATAGAATCTCCTTCCTCCACCTCCTCCGACTGCGCGTTCCAAGCATTCACATGCTCTGTGGGAAAATCTTGCTGCTTACAAGTCTTTTAAACTTTCCCCCTCTCACTCCAAAAGACCATAAAACATAGGAGCAGAATTAGGCCACTTGACCCATTGAGTCTGCTCCATCATTCAATCATGGTTGATATTTTTCTCATCCCCATTCTCCCACCATTTCCCCATAACCCCTGATCCCCTTATTAATCAAGAACCTACCTATCTTTATCTTAAAGATACTCAATGACCTGGTCTCTGCAGCCTTTTGCAGCAAAGAGTTGCACAGATTCATTGCTCTTTGGCTGAAGAAATTCCTCCTTATCTCTGTTCTAAAGGATTGTCCTTTTAGCCTGAGGTTGTGCCCTCTGGTTCTAGTTTTTCCTACCAGTGGAAACATCCTCTCCATGTCCACTCTATCCAGGCCTCATAGTATCCTGTAAGTTTCAGTAAGATAGAACAAAGAACAAAGAACAACACAGCACCGGAAACAGGCCCTTCGGCCCGACGAGCCCGCGCTGCCGTCCTAACGTCTTAATGACATATTGGGTAACAAATTGGTCCCTATCAGCCTAAGAGCACATTTTTGGGATGTGGGAGGAAACCGGAGCACCCGGAGAAAACCCACGCAACCACGGGGAGAACGCGCAAACTCCCGCAGACACAGGCCCAAATCCATGTGTCTACACAGCAACAGCGATAGTCCCTGAGCTGTCATGGTGCCCATCAGATCCTCCCTCATCCTTCTAAACTCCAACAAGTACAGACCCAGGGTCCTCAACTGTTCCTCATATGACAAGCTCTTCATTCCAGGGATCATTTTTGTGAACCTCCACGGACGCTTTCAAAGGTGACTACATGCTTATTTAGATACAGGGCCTAAAACTGCTCACAATACTTCAAATAGGGTCTGACCAGAGCCTTACACAGCCTCAAAAGTATATCCCTGCTCTTATATTCTAGCCATCCCGACATGAATGCTAACATTGAATTTGCCTTCCTAACTGCTGACTGAACCTGCATGTTAACCTTAAGAGAATCCTGAACAAGGACTCCCAAATCCCTTTGTGTTTCTGATTTCCTGAGCTTTTCCCTATTTAGAAAATAGTCTATGCCTCCATTTCACCTTGCAAAGTGCATAACCTCAACTTTTCCACATTGTGTTCCATCTGCCACTTCTTTGCCCAGTCTCCTAACCTGTCCAAGTCCTTCTCCAGTGCCCCCCCCTCCGCTTCCTCAATACTATCTGTCCTTCTACATATCTTTGTATCATCTGCAAACTTAGCAACAGTGCCTTCAGTTCCTTGTTTCAAATCGTTAGTGTATATTGTGAAAATATACCCCTGAGTAATTGATCCTTTGACCCTGGGAAAGAGACTCTGACTATTCACTCTATCCGAGCCTCTGTAAGACCCTCTCTCAATTCCCTGCTTATTCCTGTATCTTTCAAAATACCTCTCAAACTTCACCATATATTTGCAGCACTGTGGATTCCTAGCTGAAATCACTTGCAAAATAGAATACATCACTAAATATAAAGGAAATACAACATACAATGTAATGTTAATTGTTTTAAAATGATTACCTCCAGTACAGTACTTTTAGATTGACCAGGCTCCATATAGTGGTAGATGCTGGTAGGTGAGGGAGCAGCTGAAGTCCTGGGACTACCTGCACCGACCAATCTGTGCCACTTGATGGAGCTCTGGAGCTCAGTGTGAGTTCACAACTGAAGTCACGATGTAGAGATGCCGGCGTTGGACTCGGGTGAACTCAGTAAGAATCTGGCAACACATATTTTAAATCCAACCGATTTATTTGATAATAAATCTGCGAGCTTTCGACTTTCGTCTTCATTAGGCAAATGCAGTGTTCTGGTCTGCAATAGCACACATATCAGCACAGTCACAGATTGCTGATTGGAATGCAAATCCTTACACCTAACCTGCTATTCAAGTCTTAAAGTGTCTAACAATGTGAGTGAAGCATTGGTTAGAGAGATGTGTATTGTCTCCAGACAGCACAGTAAGTGAGGTTTTTTGCTAACCCAGGCAAGTCATGGGGGTTACAGTTAGTGTGACATGAAGCCAAGATCCCTGTTAAGACCGTCCTCATGTGTGCGGAACTTGGCTATCAGTCTCTGCTCAGCGACTCTGCGCTGTTATGTGTCATGAAGGCCCCCTTGAAGAACATTTACCCAAAGGTTGGAGGCCGAATGCCCGTGACTGCTGAAGTGTTCGCCCACAGGAAGGGAACTGTTTTGCCTGGTGATTGTTGAGTGATGTTCATTCATCCGCTGTTGTAGTGTCTGCATGGTCTCCCCAATGTACCATGATTCGGGACATCCTTTCTTGCAACGTATTATGTAGACAACGTTGGCTGAGTTGGGACGAACACGGGACACAGTGGACAGAGTACCTTTTGTTGTCCAGTACTTCCCCGGAGCAGAGAAGCTTCGACATCTTCTCCGGAGTCTTCAACGTATCATTGATGACAATGAACATCTCGCTAGGGCCATCCCCACCCCCCCACTTCTTGCTTTCAGACAACCGCGCAACCTCAAACAGATTGTTGTTCGCAGCAAACTACCTAACCTTCAGGAGAACAGTGACCACAATACCCCACAACCCTGCCACAGCAACCTCTGCAAGACATGCTGGATCATAGACATGGACGACATCATCAAACATGAGAATACCATTCACCATGTACACGGTACATACTCTTGCAACTTGGCCAACGTTGTCTACCTAATACTTTGCAAGAAAGGATGTCCCGAAGCATGGTACATTGGGGAGACCATGCAGACACTACGACAGCGGATGAACGAACATCACTCAACAATCACCAGGCAAAACAGTTCCCTTCCTGTGGGCGAACACTTCAGCAGTCACGGGCATTCGGCCTCCAACCTTCAGGTAAATGTTCTTCAAGGGACCTTCATGACACACAACAGCGCAGAGTTGCTGAGCAGAGACTGATAGCCAAGTTCTGCACACATGAGGACGGTCTTAACAGGGATCTTGGCTTCATGTCACACTAACTGTAACCCCCATGACTTGCCTGGGTTAGCAAAAAACCTCACTTACTGTGCTGTCTGGAGACAATACACATCTCTCTAACCAATGCTTCACTCACATTGTTAGCCACTTTAACACTTGAATAGCAGGTTAGGTGTAAGGATTCGCATTCTAATCAGCAATCTGTGACTGTCTGTGCTGATATGTGTGTTATTGCAGACCAGAACACTGCATTTGCCTCACGAAGACGAAAGTCGAAAGCTCGCAGATTTACTATCAAATAAATCGGTTGGATTTAAAATTGGTGTTGCCAGATTCTTAATGAGTTCATAACTGAAGCCAGGAGCCAGAAGAGGAGCAGCTGGAGAATAGATTTCTGGGAGTGAGGTCAAAACAGGGGCTGGGAGGCAAGGAAGGGAGAGGCACTGAGTGCGAGGGCAGAAGCATTACAGGAAAGGTCATGTGAACAGGCAAGCAAACAATGCTGTTGTTAAATGGATGGAATCATAGAATCCCTACACTACAGAAGGCGGCCATTTGGCCCATTGAATCTGCACTGACCAAATCCCACCAAGATCCTTTCCCCATAACCCCATGCATTTACCCTAGCTAGTCCCCTAACACTAAGGGTAAACTTAGCATCGCCAAGCCACCTAACCTGCACATCTTTGATCTGTGGGAGGAAACCGGAGCACCCAGAGGAAACCCATACAGACATGGGGAGAATGTGCAGCCGGTGACCCAGCCAGGATATATTGATACATTGAAATGAAACAACATTAAGTGAGTTGCTGCTAAGTGGGAACTTACTGTAAAAAATGTTTGACAGGTAGGCTGAGTTTGAATAGAAGAATCTAAATGGAGCTGCTCCTCCAATCACAGACCATTTCTTTCCGATGTTCACTACTGACAGGTAGTGAGCCTATCAGCAGCAAATGTGAGAGAAACAATCTGTGATTGGAGGAACAATGGTCACTGGTGGAGATTGGGCTGGGAAATGGAGGCTGGCAGCAAGGCCCAAGGAAGAGAGTGCCATTGTGTTGTGTCAGGGGGATTAGGAAGGTAAATGTGTGGGTTATGGAAATAGGGGCTGGATGGGATTGTGATTGGCACAGACTCGATGGGCTGAATAGCCTCCCTCTGTACTGTTAGGGATTCTATGATCCTCATACACTTGTCCCTTGTGCATTGCCAATTATAATTGCTCCATAACTGGTGGTCATATCTTCAGTTGCTTGGGCACCAAGCCCTGGAATTGCCTCTCTACAGCCCTCTGTTTCAAACTTCCCTTTCTCCTCTCAGATGCTCTATTAAACCTACCTCTTTGACCAAACCTTTGGTCATGGATATATCCTCATGTGGTTTGGTGTTGGTTCCTGTGAAGCACCATGAGATGTTTCATTGTGTTAAAGGTGCTATATAAATGTATATTTATGGTTGTTGTTGACCAACTGGATGGTGGCCTGGAGAAGTTTAAAGAATAAAACGTTCTTGAAAATCCATAAGTTCTAAACAGGCTGGTGATCTGCTCTTGCAGGTAACTGCCCAGGCAATAAAGGCAAACATTTACCCCATGTGCTTAAGTGCAATCTGTATCACAGTAAGATGATTACTAACACAGTGCAAACTACAAACTGACTGGTTTGACAGTCATTCCAAATCTGCAAAACTCATGTGCCTTCAGCTCTGAGAAACACTGGCACATTAGTCAGTGATGAGTAAACCATCTGTCTTCCTATCAAAGAAAAATTTAGGAAAAACAGAATTAAAAATGTAAACTTTCAAAAAAAAGTCCTCTGGGGATTGTTGACATCCAACAGGAGTGAAGTTTTACTATTTCAATTGCTCCTTTTCAGGTCTTGGAACTTTAGAATGGCACAGTGGTTAGCACTGCTGCCTTACAGTGCAAGGGACCAGGTTCCATTCCCGGCTCGGGTCACTGTCTGTATAGAGGCTGCACGTTCTCCCCATGTCTGCGGGGGTTTCCTCTGGGTGCATTGGTTACCTCCTACAGTCCGAAAGACATGCTGGTTAGGTGCGTTGGCAATGCTAAATTTTTCTTCAGTGTATCCGAACAGGCATCGAAGTGTGGCGACTAGGGGATTTTCACAATAACTTCGTTACAGTGTTAGTAGAAACATAGAAAAACGACAGCACAAACAGTATAAGCCTAACTTGTGACACCAATAAATAAACTACTAAAAAAATCTACAATGACACAAGCCTCATTATCCCATCATTGAACAGGAGATCTAATTGTCAGCAATGAATTAAATTTGTTTTTAACAGCATAAAGTTATGGAAAAATTGATAGCAGATGAGTTTAATGGCAGTGGTTCAAATTGTCCAGTAATTTGTAGTGATCTCCAACTTATGCGGTATCTCTGCCTCACCACAAAGTACTATTTGTTTTGACATGCTAATGACAGAGTTTAACTCGCTGTTATTCTTCCAGCAAATTCTGTGCCACTAACTGTAAGTGTGCATTTTATACTGATCTCAATCATAGAGCTCTCCTATTTTGGATATTGTTGTTGAGTTTGATGTTCTACATCACTCACTTTGTTCTGTGTCTTCACAGTGTGTCGTTTTCAACTGCTCTGATGGCCTGGATTACAAAGCCATGGGGAAGTTCTTCAAAGGTCTTGCTCAAGCTGGGGCTTGGGCCTGCTTTGATGAGTTCAACAGAATAGAGGTAATTAAACTTTGGCAGGAAGGATGACACTTGCACCTGTAGATAACAGGAGACACAGTTGTTAGCACTGCTACCCCACAACTCCAGTGACCTGTGTTCAGTTCTGGCGTCAGGTCACTGTTGGTGTGCAATTTGCATATTCTCCTCATGTCTGCACGGATTTCCTCCCACAGTCCAAAGATATTCAGGTTAAATGGTTTGGTAAATGGTAAGTGTGTGGGATTACAGCGATAGAGTGAGTGAGAGGGGCTGGGTGAGATACTCTATCAGAGAGTCGGTGCAGACTCAATAGGCCAAATGGCCTCTTCTGCACTGTGAGGATTCGATGATTACTATACAAATTGTCCGTAATCCTAGGCCAATTCTCTGGGGACACGGGTTCAAATCCCACCACGACCCCTGGGGGAATTTATATTCAATTCATTAATATTTCTGGATTTGAAAGCCAGTCTTAGCAAAGTTGAGCATGAAACTATCTTTGATTGTCACTAAAAATCCATTTGATTCACTAATGTTCTTCAGGGAAGAAAATCTGTTGTCCTTGCCCCAAATCCACAACAATATGGTTGCGTTTTAACAGCTCTAAAGGACAATTAAGGATGGACAAACAATAACCTTACCACCAATGCCCATATCCCACAAGGAAATTGCAAAAGACATATGAAAATAACGGGGTGATTTTGTAAACTCCCCACAAGAGGCCGTGCTGGGACCACTGTCAATGGGATTTCCCACTAACTCACCCCATGTCACTGGGAAATCTGTGGCAGGGTTTCACCATTACAAAATGTAAAGTTTAAATTTAAAATTTACAGTTTGGTAAAATTACACTTAAACTTTATTATTAGTGTCACGATTAACACTGCAATGAAGTCACTGTGAAAGTCTCCTAGTCACCACATTCCACCACCTGTTTGGGTACAGAAAGGGGCAATTTAGCATGGCCAATGCACCTAACCAGCACACCTTTCAGACTCTGGGAGGAAACCAGAGCATCCGGAGGAAACCTGCATAGGTACAGGGAGAATGTGCAAACTCCACATAATGTAGAGATGCCGGCGTTGGACTGGGGTAAACTCAGTAAAGTTTTGCAACACCAATTTAAAATCCAACCAATTTATTTGATAGTAAATCCACGAGCTTTCGACACTATGTTGTGCCTTCGTCAGGCAAATGCAGGGTTCTGATCTGCAGAGGCACTCATATCCACACAGACAGTTACATACTGCTGATTAGAATGCGAATCCTTACATCTAACCTGCTATTCAAGTGTTAAAGTGGCTAACAATGTGTGTGAAGGGAATCCTGAGCATTGGTTAGAGCATTGTGTATTTTCTCCAGACAGCACAGTAAGTGAGGTTTTTTGCTAACCCAGGCAAGTTACGGGGGTTACAGATAGTGTGTCATGAAGCCAATATCCCTGTTAAGACCGTCCTCATGTGTGCGGAGCTTGGCTATCAGTCTCTGCTCAGCGACTCTGCGCTGTCGTGTATCACGAAAGCCCCCTTGAAGAACATTTACCCGCAGGTCGGAGGCCGAATGCCCATGAGTGCTGAAGTGTTCGCCCACAGGAAGGGAACTGTTTTGCCTGGTGATTGTTGAGCGATGCTCATTCATCCGCTGTCGTAGTGACTGCATGGTCTCCCCAATGTACCATGCTTCGGGACATCCTTTCTTGCAACGTATTAGGTAGACAACGTTGGCCGAGTTGCAAGAGTATGTACCGTGTACCTGGTGAATGGTATTCTCACGTTTGATTATGTAGTCCATGTCTATGATCTGGCATGTCTTGCAGAGGTTGCTGTGGCAGGGTTGTGTGGTATTGTGGTCACCGTTCTCCTGAAGGTTGGGTAGTTTGCTGCGAACAATGATATGTTTAAGGTTGTGCGGTTGTCTGAAAGCAAGAAGTGGGGGGGTGGGGATGGCCCTAGCGAGATGTTCATCGTCATCAATGATATGTTGAAGACTCAGGAGAAGATGTCGTAGCTTCTCCGCTCCGGGGAAGTACTGGACAACAAAGGGTACTCTGTCCACCTTGTCCCATGTTCGTCTTCTGAGGAGGTCAGTGCGGTTTATCGCTGTGGCACGTTGGAACTGTCGATTGATGAGTCGAGTCAACATTCAACATCCGGAAACTGACAGTTGTTGGCATTGAGTACTGAGGCAGTTTGCAGCAATACCATCGTCGTGGGGGATGTTGGTGTAGAGTGCCTCAGTTGGTGCAACTGCCTCAGTACTCAATGCCAACAACTGTCAGTTTCCGGATGCAATTTTACAACTCATCCGCTTCATCTTGGACCACAATGTCTTCATCTTCAACAACCAGCTTTTCATCCAGACACATGGAACAGCCATGGGGACCAAATTTACACCTCAGTATGCCAACATCTTCATGCACAGGTTCGAACAAGACTTCTTCACTACACAAGATCTTCAACCAAGGTTATATACTAGATACATTGATGACATCTTATTCCTTTGGACTCATGGTGAACAATCATTGAAACAACTGTATGATGATATCAACAAGTTCCATCCCACCATCAGACTCACCATGGACTATGCTCCAGAATCAGTTGCATTCTTGGACACACGCATCTCCATCAAGGACGGTCACCTCAGCACCTCACTGTACCGAAAACCGACAGACAACCTCACAATGCTCCACTTCTCCAGCTTCCACCCTAGACACGTGAAAGAAGCCATTCCCTATGGACAAGCCCTCTGTATACACAGAATTTGCTCAGATGAGGAGGATCGTGACAGACACCTCCAGACGCTGAAGGATGCCCTCGTGAGAACAGGATATGGCGCTCGACTCATCAATCGACAGTTCCAACGTGCCACAGCGATAAGCCGCACTGACCTCCTCAGAAGACGAACACGGGACAAGGTGGACAGAGTACCCTTTGTTGTCCAGTACTTCCCCGGAGCAGAGAAGCTACGACATCTTCTCCGGAGTCTTCAACAATCAAACAATCAGTTTCCTTCAACATGACGATGAACATCTCGCTAGGGCCATCGCCACCCCCCCACTTCTTGCTTTCAGACAACCGCACAACCTTAAACAGATCATAGTTCGCAGCAAACTACCCAACCTTCAGGAGAACGGTGACCACAATACCACACAACCCTGCCACAACAACCTCTGCAAGACATGCCGGATCATAGACATGGACGACATAATCAAACGTGAGGATACCATTCACCAGATACACGGTACATACTCTTGCAACTCGGCCAACGTTGTCTACTTAATACGTTGCAAGAAAGGATGTCCCGAAGCATGGTATATTGGGGAGACCATGCAAACACTACGACAGCGGATGAATGAGCATCGCTCAACAATCACCAGGCAAAACAGTTCCCTTCCTGTGGGCGAACACTTCAGCAGTCATGGGCATTCGGCCTCCGACTTGCGGGTAAATGTTCTTCAAGGGGGCCTTCGTGACACACGACAGCGCAGAGTTGCTGAGCAGAGACCGATAGCCAAGTTCCGCACACATGAGGACGGTCTTAACAGGGATCTTGGCTTCATGTCACACTATCTGTAACCCCCGTAACTTGCCTGAATTAGCAAAAAGCCTCACTTACTGTGCTGTCTGGAGAAAATACACAATTCTCTAACCAATGCTCAGGATTTCCTTCACACACATTGTTAGCCACTTTAACACTTGAATAGCAGGTTAGATGTAAGGATTCACATTCTAATCAGCAATCTGTAACTGTCTGTGTGGATGTGAGTGCCTCTGCAGATCAGAACACTGCATTTGCCTGACGAAGGCACAACATAGTGTCGAAAGCTCGTGGATTTACTATCAAATAAATTGGTTGGATTTTAAATTGGTGTTGCAAAACTTTACTGAGCAAACTCCACATAGACAGTGACCCAAGCCTGGAATTAAACTCACTGTGTCACCATGCCACCCATTTAGCACTTCAGATATACAAGCTTCAAGTATCGTTTTAAACATTATGTAAGTTCAAAAGTATCCTGTCACTGTGAACAGCTGGAAAATTCTGGCCAATGTCTAGATGTTGTATTTGGATCATTTTCCTTGTTTATCGGGGTTCAGACATTCTCACTGAATTGCAATTTGCAGAGGGTGGAGTTTAAGGTCTTGAATTTCACCTGAATGTTAGCACTTGTGACACTGCTGCACTCTCTCACAACTTCACTTGAGCATCTTTGCTTAACTTATGCAGAAGGCTTTGATTTGGTAACCTTCTGCATTAATAAGTATACATTCACATTGGCTGTGAATCTGGGATGCTGAGGACCTCCAGAGGAGGCCAAAATGAATCATTCATGAAGATTGTTGGAATTCTTCAGCGTTTTCTTTTGCACTGATGTGCTGGATTCCTCCAACATTGAGTTTGGGGATATTTGAGGAGCCTTCTCCTCTTGTTAGTTACTTAATTGTCCATCACCAACCTCTCCTGGAATCATTCCACCATCCCTCACAATTCTCCCACCGATGGGAACAGTTTCTCCTGATTTACTCTATCCTTCATGATTTTGAATACCTCTATCAAACCTAAGGGAACACAAACATTTGATTTAGAACATAGAACATAGAACATTACAGCACAGAACAGGCCCTTCAGCCTTCGATGTTGTGCCGACCAATATAAAAAGTAATGACCCTCCAAACTAAACCATTCCCTTCTCTTCCATATACTTATCAACTAACCTCTTAAACGCCACCAAACTTGGCGCATCTACAACTGCTGCAGGCAGGGCATTCCACTCCCTAACCACCCTTTGGGTAAAGAACCTACCTCTGATATCCGTCCTATAACTATCACCCCTTAATTTAAAGCTGTGTCCCCTCGTGCTAGCTTTCTCCATCCTAGGAAAAAGGCTATCACTGTCCACCCTATCTAAACCTCTAATCATCTTATATGTTTCGATTAGGTCCCCTCTTAGCCGCCTCCTTTCTAACGAAAACAACCTCAAATCCCTCAGCCTCTCTTCATAAGACCTGCCCTCCATACCAGGCAACATCCTGGTAAACCTCCTCTGTACCTCTCCAATGCCTCCACATCTTTCTTATAATGTGGGGACCAGAACTGCACACAATACTCCAAGTGCGGCCGCACTAGAGTTTTGTACAGTTGCAACATGACGTTGCGGCTCCGAAATTCAATCCCCCTACCAATAAAAGCTAAGACTCCATATGCCTTCTTAACAACCTTATCGACTTGACTGCCTACTTTCAGGGATCTATGCACAAATACACCAAGATCCCTCTGTTCATCAACACTATTAAGAATCCTACCATTAGCCCTATACTCTACACATTTATTATTCCTGCCAAAGTGCATTACCTCACACTTTTCCACATTAAACTCCATTTGCCACCTCTCGGCCCAGCTCTGCAACTTGTCCAAGTCCCTCTGCAAACTATAACACCCCTCTTCACTATCTACCACTCCACCGACTTTAGTGTCATCTGCAAATTTACTAATCCATCCTTCAATACCCTCATCCAGATCATTTATAAAAATTACAAACAGCAGGGGCCCCAAAACAGACCCCTGAGGTACACCACTTGTCACCGAACTCCACGATGAATATCTCCCATCAACCACCACCCTCTGTCTTCTATCTGCTAACCAATTCCTAACCCAATTAGCTAAATCACCCTCTATCCCATACATCTGCATTTTCTGCAGAAGTCTTCCATGGGCCACCTTATCAAACGCCTTACTAAAGTCCATATATACCACATCAACCGCCTTACCCCCATCCACCTCCTTAGTCACTTTTTCAAAAAACTCAATGAGGTTAGTAATGCACGACCTACCCTTCACAAAACCATGCTGACTATCCCCAATCAATTCATTTCTCTCTAAATAACTATAAATCCTATCCCTAATAATTCTCTCCAATACTTTGCCCACAACAGAAGTAAGACTCACTGGCCTATAATTCCCTGGAAGGTCTCTCTTCCCCTTCTTGAACAATGGGACCACATTCGCTATCCTCCATCCTCCGGAACCACACCCGTAACCAACGACGACCTGAAGATCAGAGCCAGAGGCTCTGCAATCTCCTCTCTTGCCTCCCAGAGAATCCTAGGGTAAATCCTGTCCAGCCCAGGGGACTTATCCAACTTCAAACCCTCGAGAATATCTAGCACATCCTCCCTATCTACTTCGATACTTTCCAGTTTGCAACCCTGTACCTCAGTGTTCTCCACACTACATTTACATCACCCTGCGTGAATACCGAAGAGAAATATTTATTCAGTGCCTCTCCAATCTCTTCAGGCTCCACGCACAACTTCCCACTGCTGTCTATGACTGGCCCTAATCTTGCCCTAACCAATCTTCTATTCTTAACATATCTAAAGAAAGCTTTAGGATTCTCCTTAATCCTATCAGCCAAAGTCTTCTCGTGTCCCCTCTTAGCTCTCCTCAACTCATTCTTTAGCTCCCTCCTGGCTAATCTATAGCTATCCATTGCACTAACAGAGCCTTCAAGCCTCATCCTGACATAAGCCTCCTTTTTCCTTTTAACCAGCAAATCAACTTTTTTCGTACACCAAGGTTCTCTTACTCGACCATTTCCTCCTTGCCTGACAGGGACATACTTATCAAGGACTCGCAGCAGCTGCTCCTTGAATAAGCTCCACATTCCAGATGTTCCCAGTCCCTGTAGTTTCCTAGTTCAATCTATGCACCCTAATTCTCTCCTGATGGCCTCATAATTACCCTTCCCCCAGCTATAACTACTGCCCCCAGCTTCATGCCTATCCCTATCCATCACTAAGGTGAACGTAACCGAATTGTGGTCACTATCACCAAAATGTTCACTAACTTCCAAGCCTAACACCTGGTCTGGCTCATTGCCCAGCACCAAATCCAATGTAGCCTCACCTCTAGTTGGCCTATCTACATACTGAGTCAAAAAACCTTCCTGCACACTTTGTACGAAAACTGACCCCTCTAACGAGCTAGAGCTATAGCTATTCCAATCAATATTAGTAAAGTTAAAGTCCCCCATAACAATTACCCTATTACTTTCACTCCTGACCAGAATTGACTTTGCAATCCTTTCCTCTACCTCTCTAGAACTTTTAGGAGGTCTATAAAAGACTCCCAACAGGGTGACCTCTCCTCTCCTGTTTCTAACCTCAGCCCATACTACCTCAACAGACAAGTCCTCATCAAACTTCTTTTCTGTCACTGTGATACAGTCTTTGACTAATAATGCCACTCCTCCCCCCCTTCTACCTCCTTCTCTACTCCGACTAAAGCATTTGACCCCTGGAACCTGCAACATCCATTCTTGTCCATGCTCTACCCAAGTCTCTGAAATGGCCACAACATCGAAGTTCCAGGTACCTGAAATGGCCACAACATTGAAGTTCCAGGTACTTATGATTGTCAAATGTATTGAGATACCACGACAAGTATTGTTTCTTGCGTGCAATGCAGATACAGCATACCATTCATAGAGTACACAAGTGAGAAGGAAAGGAGAGGGTGCAGAATATACTGTTACAGTCATAAGCTAGGGTGTAGAAAAAGATCAATTTAATATAAGGTCAGAATATAATATAAGGCCCATTCAGAAGTCTGATGGCAGCAGGGAAGAAGCTGTTCTTTCATTGGTTGGTAGGTGACCTCAGACTTCTATATCTTTTTTCTGACAATATGTGTGTGTTTTTTTAAGTATGTGCTGCACATTTAGAAACTATTTTCCTCGATGACCGACGGAGACATGATGGGCCGAAGGGCCTCTTTCTGTACTATATGACTCTGTGGGCGGGATTTTCCGGCTGTGCTTGCCCCAAGGTTGGAATTCCCTGCCGAGGTCCACAATATTTTCATGGTCTGTCCCCGCCTCCTACGATTCATGTCACGGGTGGGATGGGAAAATTCCGCCCTATGACTATCCTTCCCACTTTTCCCCAATGAATATTTTTTTTTCCTTAGAGCAAAAGATAGCTACAAGCTAAGGCTGAAGTTTAATGTTAAGTATCTTTGATGCGATCTGCCTTCCTTACCTGTTCTGGCCTATATATGACTCTAGAGCCGCAGCAATGTTGTTGACTCTCAACTGCCCTCTGAAATGACCGAGTAATCCACTCAGTCCAAGGGCAACTAAGGATGGGTAATAAATGCTGGCCAGCCAGTGACACCCAGGTCCCATGAATGAATTAAAGATATATGGAGTTTTTTTTTGATGGTGTGTTATTAAAACGATATTAACTTACTACAATATCAGGCAAATTCCAAGTCTGCTCTCTGCTCTTCCTGAACTTGTCATGATCAAAGCAGCATCAGCCTGTTGTAAAACAACATTGTTTGTGTATTTGTGGAGTCATGGGCTGATTGTTACAGACATTCACACCAGCAAGATTTTCCCATCTAGCTGCAGTGAACAGAGGGAGATTTGGCCGAATGCCAAATTCTCCAATCTGGCTGCAGTGGGAACTTGGCTTGAACAGCTGGTAAAATTCTACTCATAGCCTTCTACAGCACAAAAAGAGACCCTTTGGCTCATCATGCCTAGGCCAGTGTTGGATGTCATAAAGCTTTACAGCATTGAAGGAGGCCTTTGGCCCATCGTGTTTGTATCAGCCATTAAGTTCCTATCTATTTTAATCCCTTTTTCCACACTTGACTTATAGCCGTTTATACTATGGCGTATCAAGTGCTCACCTAAATGCTTCTTAAAAATTATGAGGATTCCCGCTCCTACCACCCTTTCAGGCAGTGAGTTCCAGATTCCCAACACTCTCAGTGAAAAAGTCTTTTTTTTCCTCAAATCACATCCAAATCTCCTGCTTCTTACTTTAAATCTGGTTATTAACTTCTTTACTAAGGAGAAAAGTTTCTTTCTATCTACCCAATCTATGTCCCTTGTAGTTTTGTACACCTCTATCAGGTCCATTCTCAGCCTTCTCTATGGAAAACAACCCCAACCTAACCAGTATTTCTTCAAAGCTGAAATATTTCAATATAATGTTTATTATTATCCGTTATGGTCAATCCTCACGATGGATCATAGAAAACCAACAGGACAGAAGGAAGCCATTCGGCCCTTTAAGGCTGTACCAACCACATTCCCATCCAGACCCTATTCCCATACCCTATACATGTACCCTGCTGATCCCCTGACACTAGGGTTAATTTTAGCATATCCTATCAACCTAACCCGTGCATCTTTGGACTGTGGGAGGAAATCGGAATACTCGGAGAAAACCCACACAGACACGGGGAGAACGTGCAAACTCCATACAGACAGTGACACAAGCCGGGAATCAAACCTGGGTCCCTGGAGCTATGAGGCAGCAGAGCTAATCACTGTGCTACCGAGCCACCCAAAACAAAAGGAGTGCAGAGTTTTTAAATCTCACTGATAACAATGTTGAATTGTTATTTTGATTTTCAGGTGGAAGTACTGTCTGTCGTTGCCCAGCAGATTCTCAGTATCCAACAAGCAATCATACGGCAACTGAAAACGTTTTACTTTGAGGGCACGGAAATATCTCTCAACCCAACGTGCGCGGTCTTTATTACCATGAATCCTGGGTACGCAGGTCGAGCTGAACTTCCAGACAATCTTAAGGTACCACTCAAATATGTATTTCTGACTTTATGGGCATCGTGGTGGCACAGTGGTTAGCACTGCTGCCTCACAGCTCCAGGGACATGAGTTCGATTCCAGCCTCAGGTCACTATCTGCATGGAGTTTGCACATTCTCCCCATGTCTGCATGGGTTCCCTTTGGATGCTCCGGTTTCCTCCTGCAGTCCAAAGATGTGCGGGTTAGGTGGATTGGCCATGCTAAATTGCCCCTTATGTCAGGGGGTCCAGCTAGGGTAAATACATGGGGTTATGGGACAGGCCTGGGTGGGATTGTGGTCAGTGCAAACTTGATGGATCAAATGGCCTCCTTCTATATTGTAGGGATTCTATGATTGAACAAATCCTAGTAGCTAACTGAAATGTGCAAATGGTAGCATATAGTATACATAAAAACAAACCCAATAGTGATGTTCAAGAAGTATTTATAAACATTACACTGTACAGATTGATTTTCTAACTGTATTTTTTATGAAAATGTGTTCCTAATTGATTTCAATCCTCAATCATTTTGCGTTTTGTGTGTGTGTGCTTTTTTAAGTAAGATTCTGCGCCGACTCCTCTAAAAATTCAGGTATAAAATTGATAATGCCAAATGTAAAGATATCAATTTGATTGAAGCCATAGAATCCTTACAGTCCGGAAATAGGCCTTTTGACCCATTGATTCTGCACCGACTCCTCTAAAAAGCAACCTGCCCTGACCCTCCTCTCTGCCCCATACACATACTTAAAGTGTGTGCTTTTTTAAGTATGTACCACATTTATAAGTTATTTTCTTTGATGGCCAGTACAGACATGATGGGCCCAAGGGCCTCTTTGCTAAATGAGTCTATGGTGGGATTTTCTGGCTGTGTTTTCCCCAAGGCTAGAAGTCTCTGCCTGAGGTCCATGGATTTTTGCATACTATGATTCCCATCGCAGATGGGATGGGAAAATTCCTCCCTATTACTATCCTTCCCATTTTTCCCCAATGAAGTCGTTTTTTCCTAAGAGCCAAAGATAGCTACAAGCTAAAACTGATGTTTAATGTTAAGTATCTTTGTTGCGATCTCTTTAGAGGTTTTTGGAGTGAGAATTTGCAATAATTAAACAAACTCCATATCCAAGTTGTTTTGTACAAAATACAACAGCACTTTGGATGATCAAACTGAATCTTCCTTGATGATTGAGTTTATTTTCTTCACAGGATATTAATAATTTATCTTACAATTTTTTTTTCTCTAATTCACTTGATGCTCTAATTTCTCCAGGCCTTGTTCCGTACAGTTGCTATGATGGTTCCGGACTACGCTCTGATTGGTGAAATTTCTCTTTATTCAATGGGGTTTATTGACTCAAGAAGGTAAAAGGCAATTTTAATTTTGGCTATTTTAAAATTGTAGCTCTAAATATCCTTTATTGGTATCTGCCCAGCAGTGCTGATCCTGCTGTTGTGAAATGAGTGAGAGGACATCCCACTCACAGGCCCAGGATTCATTGTGCTTTGCCTCATGTAACCCCCATTGTAATTCCAGCAATGCAAACTATCAAGTTCCGACACTGGAACTGTTAAGTTGCCCATCAGCTCTCGAGGGTGAGACTTCTTGCCACTGAGGAACGAATCTTGGCCCTCACTTGCTTAAGGCTGTATTAATGCTGTAGTGTAGCCTTGTTGAGCTTTGAAGCTTATTAGTATCACAAGTAGGCCTATGTTAACACTGCAATGAAATTACTGTGAAAATCCCCACATTCTGGCACCTGTTTGGGTACATTGAGGGAAAATTTAGCATGGCCACTGCATCTAACCTGCACATCTTTAGAGTGTGGGAGAAAACCAGAGTGCCCAGAGGAAACCCACGCAGGCACAGGGAGAACATGCAGACTCCGCACAGACAGTGATCCAAGCCAGAATTCAAACTCAAGTGAGGCAGCAGTGTTAATCATTGGGACTTTAAATAATAGTTTTAAATAAAATGAAGTAGAATTTGCAGCAAAGGTACTGTTACACTCTTCCCTTCACCTTTTTTCCTCACCTTCTAGTCTTTCCCAGAAGATTGTGGCCACCTACCGTCTGTGCTCGGAACAGTTGTCATCGCAGCATCACTATGATTATGGAATGCGCGCAGTGAAGTCAGTTCTGACGGCAGCCGGGAACCTGAAGCTGAATTTCCCAAAAGAAAATGAGAGTGTGCTGCTGTTACGGGCCCTGCTGGATGTGAACTTAGCCAAGTTCTTGGCTCAGGATGTTCCTCTATTTCAGGTATATTTGAAGAAGAGAACTTTGAATCAAAATCCGCCAAAAGGAATCAAGTCTTAGTGTGCCAACTTATTAAATGTGAGCAAAACTCACAAAACTTAAAACTCATTTAACACATAAAAAGAAAATAGTGCAGGCAAATGGAAGTGACAATTTCCAACATTCAGGTATAAAATTGATAATGCCAAATGTAAAGATATCAATTTGATTGAAGCCATAGAATCCTTACAGTCCGGAAATAGGCCTTTTGACCCATTGATTCTGCACCGACTCCTCTAAAAAGCAACCTGCCCTGACCCTCCTCTCTGCCCCATCGCTGTAATCCTGCTCATTTAGCATGGCTGATCCACCTAACCTGCACATCTTTGGACTGCGGGAGCACCCAGAGGAAATCCATGCAGACATGGGGAGAACATGCAAACTCCGCACAAACCGTGATCCGAGGGAGGAATTGAATCTGGGTCCCTGGTGCTGTGAGACAGCAGTGCTAACTATTATGCCACTGTGCCATCCCAAAAACAAATTAGCTTCGTTTTTTTATTCAGGGGATTGGGGGACTGTCTTCTGAAGAAAGATTGGGTGAACTGAGCCTGCATTCTCCAGTCCTTTGAAGAATGAGAGTTGATCTCATTGAAACCTACGAAATACAAAAAGGAATAGACAGGATAAATGCAGATAAGATGTTTCCCTTGGTTGGGGAGTCTAGAACCAGTGAGCACAATTTCAAAATCAGGGAAAACTACTTAGGACAGAGATCAGAGAAATCTCTTTACATAGAGGGTTGTGAATTTCTGGAATTCTCTGCCCCAGAAGGCTCTGGGTGCTCAGTCATTGAGTCTGTTTAAGGTAGAGATTGATAGATTTCTGATTAACAATAACATAAAGAGCTATGGGAATAGTGGGTATAAAAAGAATTGAAGTGTCCAACCAGCCATGACTGTATTGAATGATGGAGCAAGCTTGATGGGCTGAATAGCCTGCTCTTATTCCTGTGTATTAGTTAATTAGCTAATCATTATTTATATTTTCAGCTTTTATCCCAAGCCTAGATGGTAGCATTCTGAGGATAGCATAAAGCCATCAGACTTTTCAATGGTTCTACCTTATATTAAGTTGATCTTTCTCTATACCCTAGCTATGACTGTAGCACCACATTCAACACCCTCTCCTTTCCTTCTCTATGAATGGTATGCTTTGCCTGTATAGCATGCCCGTAATAATACATTTCACATAGAGGGTGGTGAGTATCTGGAACAAGAGGTAGTAGCAGAGGCAGATACTACAATTTTGACTTTTGAAAAGCATTTAGACAGTTACATGGGCAAGATGGCTGTAGAGGGATATGGAACAAACGTGGGCAATTGGGATTAGCTTAATGGTTAAATAAAGGGCAGCATGGACAATTTGGGTCAAAGAGCCTGTTTCCATGCTGTAAATATCTATGACTCAATGTATACTAATACATGTGACAATAACTCAAATCCAATCAAAATTCTAATAAAGCATCCATGCCATCATTGCTAAAACACAATCCCTGTGACTTGTTGTTCTAGGGAATTATATCAGATTTGTTCCCTGGTGTGGAACTACCGACACCAGAACGTGAGGTCTTCCTCGTCGCACTGAACACCAACATCAAGAAAATGAAGCTTCAGCCTGTACCGTGGTTTATTGAGAAGATTATTCAGGTGACTTGGAAATGGTTTTGAACTGTTGTCTGGTTGTTGGTCTGTGCTTTCCAGGAAGGAGAAGTTAGTTTCTGCTGATTTTTTAATGATTATTATCTCCTTTTCCTATTCTAACCCTTCCCTCACCCAAACACTTTCAGATGGTAAAGTAGTTTCTTTTCCCTCCTTTTTAATAAAAGCAGAATAATGCTGGAGATGTGAAATAAAGACAGAAAATACTGGAAAAAAACTCACCAGATCTGGCAGCCAAAACAAGAATTGATATTTTGAGTTGAATGAGTCTTCTTTGGAACTATGGGAGATCGAAATCATAGAATTCCTACAGTGCAGAAAGGGGCCATTTGGCCCATTGAGCCTGCCAGAGTGACAACACTCTCATCCAGGTCCTATCCCTGTAACCCCATGTAACCTTCCTAATCCCCCTAACACTAAAGGGACAATTTAACATGGTCAGTGTAATGGCCTAGGGGTATTATCGCTAAACTATTAAGCCAGAAACTCAGCTAATGTTCTGGGGACCTGGGTTCGAGTCTCGCCACTGTAGGTGGTAGAATTTGAATTCATTAAAAAATTTCTGGAATTAAGAATCTACTGACGACCATGAAACCATTGTTGGAAAAACCTATCTGGTGCACTAATGTCCTTTAGGGAAGGAAATCTGTTGTCCTTATCTGGTCTGGCCTACATGTGACCCCAGAGCCACAGCATTGTGGTTAATGCTCAATTACCATCCAAAAGCAACCAGGGATGGGCAATCAATGCTGGCCAACCAGCGACACCTATGTACCATGAATGAATAAAAAAGATATCCACCTAACCTGCACATTTTTGGACTGTGGGAGGAAACTGGAGCACTCAGAGGAAATCCACACAGACACAGGGAGAATGTGTAGACTCCACATAGACAGTGATCCAAGGCCGGAATTGAACCAGGGTACCTGGTGCTGTGAGGCAGTAGTGCTATCTACTGTGCCACCTTGCCCACCCTCAATACCTGAAAACATTTCATTCCCAAGTCTTACAATGCGGGGTACAATAATTGTACTGCAAATGTATTTTTTTCAATTCAGCAAATATTTGCTCAGCATTACTATAAATAGCATCTCCTGAAAACAATGTTCTAATAAGAGGCTTAACCTTGTGACTGAAATGAAGCGATCTGTTAATTTCTACTTTGCTCCATCAGATTTATGAGATGATGCTGGTGCGTCATGGATTTATGATTGTTGGTGATCCTTTGGGTGGTAAAACCTGTGCCTTCAAAGTGTTAGCAGCAGCACTTGGTGATTTATATGCAGGTAACAATTTACATAGCAAATGACTTGTTAAATACTTGCAAGATAAGATCAGTATATGTCCTACTAACAGTTACATAACTAATATTTTATGTCCCCTTATGTGACAGTTCTTTATAAAATATCTGGAATTAAGGATCTACTGATGACAATGAAACCATTGTCGATTGTCGGAAAAATCCATCTGGTTCACTGATGTCCTTTAGGGAAGGAAATCTGCTGTTTTTATTTGGTCTCTCCTACACATGACTCCAGAGCCACAGGAAAATGTGGCTGAGTTTCAGCTGCCCCCAGGCAACTAGGAATAGGTTATAAATGCTGGCCCAGCCAGCAACACCTGTGACCCATGAATTAATTTTTAAAAACGCACTAGTAATCCACAGTTCTTGGTTTCCATTTGTTCTATATTGCAAGGAACTTTCAGCTTCTTTTGATAAAAGTACAATTGCTGACATTCAAACAGTGTATAAGCTCTATGTAAATCCTCTAAGGCAGAACTAAGCCCTTGGAGTTCCCAGCTACCATTTTGCACATGTTGGCGTCGTCACTAGTATTTTTCTTTGTCCATTCGTAGCATGTGGACATTGCTAGCTAGGCCAGCATTTGTTACCCATCCCTAACTGCCCTTGAGAAGGTGATGGCAAACTGCCTTCTTCAAAGCGCTGCAGTCCATATGGTGTAGTACACACACAGTGCTGTTGGGAAGGCAATCCCAGAATTTTGACCCAGCGACAGTGAAGGAACAGCTGACACATTTCCAAGTCAGGATAGTGAGTGGCTCGGAGGGTAACTTCCTGGTTGTAACGATAGGAGTGTAGAATATTAGAACCACGCTTACAAGTTCAATTTTGCTCAGCACTCTGACAGTGCTGGGGGAGGCAATGGACTAGTAGTGTTATTGCTATACTATTAATCCAGAAAACTCAGCTAATGTTCTGGGGACCGGGTTCAAATCCCACCATGGCAGATGGTGGAATTTCAATTCAATTAAAAAAAAATCTGGCATTAAGATTCTACTGATAACCAATTGTCGATTGTTGGAAAAACCCATGTGGTTCACTAATGTCCTTTAGGGAAGGAAATCTGCCATCCTTACCTGGTCTGGCCTACATGTGACTACAGAGCTAAAGCAATGGGGTTTGCTCTGAACTATCCTCCAAGGACAACTATTGATGGGTAGTAAATGCTTCCCAGCCAATGACACCCATGTCCCTGAATAAAACAAAATTAACTGGTGGTTAAGGAGAGGTTGATGTAAGGGAATGTTTTGGGCCCTTACAGATTGAAATACTTCTATACTTAACCCACTTCTCTATCTCCTGGTGCTCCTTTTTAATGTTTCATAAGATGTGAGTATCGCTGGCAGGCCAGCATTTGTTGCCTATCCATACTAGCTCTTACATCTTTGATTTGTTTTGTTTTTTTAGCTCAATTGATGAATGAGTTTGCTGTTGAATATGCTATTTTAAACCCGAAGGCCGTGACCATGGGCCAGCTATATGGCTGCTTTGATCCTGTGAGCCATGAGTGGACAGATGGGATTCTCGCCACAACCTTTCGCTTGTATGCTACAGCTACCACCAACTCAAGAAAGTGGATTGTGTTTGATGGACCTGTTGATGCTGTTTGGATTGAAAATATGAATACTGTATTGGATGACAACAAGAAAGTAGGTGGATATTTCTGGAAGATTTTGAGAGCTTTTGAATTGCAGAGAAATGTTGTGGTCCATTTTGTTATCTAAAGTTCTAATCTCAGTCCTTCAAAATCAACTTCTTTCAGTTGATTGTTCTGTTCTCAGTTACTATCTTGCAGTGTGTTATATTATGGTCATCCTGCTCAGATGTTTCCCTTCTTTTACTTTCTTCATGTGGTCTGCTCCACCTGATGGTGCTATGAATCCTCCCTTATGGACTCATGGCTGGGCGGCACCATGGCCCAGTGGTCAGCACTGATGCCTCACAGCGCCAGGGGACCCGGGTTCAATTGTGGTCTTGGGTCACTATCTGTGTAGAGTTTGCACGTTCTCCCCATATCTGCATAGCCTTCCTCTGGGTGCCCCAGTTTCCTCGCACAGTCTAAATTTACACAGGAGGTGAATTGGCCATGATAAATTGCCCCATAGTGATAGGGGGATTCGGAGGGTAAATATGTGAGGCTGTGGAAATAGGACCTGGATGGGATTGTTGTTGGTGCAGGCTTAATGGGCCAAATGGCACTTCTGCACTGTGGATTCTATGATTCTATGACTCCTTCTGTACAAGGTTAGAAAAGAATTAGGGGCACACTGTAAGAACTCAATTCCATTATCTTCTTTATCTGCCTTTTCCAGCCAATTAACTTTGGGGTAATTTAAATCCACATGATTAGTATTCAGGGTCAAAGTTTTCCAGCCCTTCCCACGAATAGAATCTTGTGGTCCTGCTGGTGGTGATTCCCTTGCAATGCATTCCCTAGTGATGGAGGGTGAGAGTATGCAGAACCCTATGGACACTGGCGGGACTGGAAGATCAAACTGATGGCAGGCTATCTCCACTGCAGGGATATGGGCCGCAGCTAAGAGCTGGAAAATTCCGCCCTATGTTTTTTACTTAGTTCCCTAATTTGCCCAAATATTTTCAGATGACTTCCTCTCATCTATTAGATGGTCTATGGACTAGCCCTATTCATGGCTTGATCCTTTATCATCTTTTTCTCTATCCACATTAACTCTATTTCTACTACTAATAGTTGCACCATCTGTTTCTACTATTATCATATTATCCCTAATAACCATAACTATTTCACCTCTCTTTTTACCCTTCCTGTCTTATCTAAATATGTTATATCCATGTATCGGTAATCTCTTCACAACTAGTTCTTTGTGTTATTGCCTCCAACTCCAATGTTTCATTAAAGACACTGTATATTGCTATTCAACCAATTTAGCTTATCTTTATTAGCAGTTCCTCACATTGTATTTTTAATTGTCTTTTACACTCTTGTCCCATTGTTCCAGTTATGTCCCCCATCGGCTTATCAGATGCTCCCTATTCCTGTTTTGTTTATTATAGAATTCCTACAGCACAGGAAGAGGCCAATCAGTCCTTCGAGTCAGCACTGACTTTTTTTGACAGAGTACAGTGAAACCCCGATATTACGTGCCCTGCATATGTCTTCTTGACTGTCTTCTCCACCTGCATTGCTACTTTCAGTGATCTGGGTGCACCTGTACACCCAGATCCCTTTGCCTATCAATACTTTTAAGGGTTCTGCCATTCACTATAAATCTCCTATCTGTGTTAGACGTTCCAAATGCATTACTTCACGTTTGTTAGGATTAAATTCCATCTATCATCTCTCTGCCCAAGTCTCCAACCAATCTATATACTATGTATCCTTTGATGGTCCTCATTGCTATCAGCAAATCCGCCAACGTTTGTGTCGTCTGCAAACTTACTAATCAAACCAGTTACATTTTCCTCCAAACCATTTATATGTATACGACAAACAGCAAAGGTTCCAGCACTGATCACTGAGGAATGCCACTTGTCACAACCCTCCATTCAGGAACACATTCTTCCATTACTACCGTCTGTCTTCTCTGACCAAGCCAGTTTTGTATCCACCTTGCCGGTTCATCTCTGCACCTTTTGCACTAGTCTACATGAGGGACCTTATCAAAGGCCTTAGTGAAGCCCGTGTAGACAACATCCACTGTCCTACCTTCAACAATCACCTTCGTCACTCCCTCAAAAAATTTGACCAATTTACTGAGACACGACCCCCGCTTCACAAAACCATGTTGCCTCTTATTAATACATCCACTTATTTCCTGTCTTAAAGAATCCTATCCAATAATTTCCTTACCACTGACGTAATGCTCACTGGCCTATAATTACCTGCATTATTTTTGTTACCCTTTTTAAACAAAGGAACAACATTGGCTATTCTCCAATCCTCTGGGATCTCCCCTGTAGCCAGTGAGGATACAAAGATTTCTCTCAAAGCCCCAGCAATTTCCTCTCTTGCCGCTGTCAGTATTCTGGGGTATATCCCTGGGGACTTGTCTACTTTAATATTTCTCAAGAACGTTTTTGATCTCAACATGATCCAAATTACCTACACACCCTTTCCCAGACTCATCATCCACCAAGTCCTTCTCTCTGATGAATACTGATGCAAAGTTCTCACTTAATACCTCGCCCATTTCCTCTGGCTCCATGCATAGATTCTCTCCCTTGTCCTTCGGTGGACCAGCCCTCTCCCTGACTACCCTCTTGCTCTTTATATAAGTATAAAAAGCAAAGGGATTTTCCTTAATCCTGCTGACCAATGTTTTTTCATGATCCTTTTTAGCCCTCCTTACCCCTTGCTTAAGAAGCTGAATTCATTTCCAGAATTAAAAATGGGAAAATAAGAATACTGGACCAAACTGTTTCTTTTCTTTTAGATTATGTCATTAACTTCCATGGGGTGGTAATGGTCTCATATCATTATTGCTTGACTATTAATCCAGGAACTTAGCTAATGGTCTGGGGACCCAGATTCAAATCTGACCATGACAGATGGTGGAATTTGAATTCAATAAAAAATAAATATCTGGACTTAAGAATCTATTGACGGCCATGAAACCATCTGGTTCTCTAATGCCCTTTAGGGAGCAAAATCTGCTGTCCTTACCTGGTCTGGCCTAATGTGACTCCTGAGCCTACAGCAATGTGGTTGATCCTCAACAGCCTACAGGGCAACTAGGGATGGGCAATAAATGTTGGTCAGCCAGCAATGCCCATGTCCCTTGAGTGAATAAAAAAAATACATCTACCATAAACCAGCCAAGTGCATCACTAAGTGCAAATAATAACCAGAAGCACATCTGGCTGCCTCAGGAACTACACTCGTGTGTGGCTGTCTATAGTTTATCCTACATTTTATCTTCCAGTTGTGTTTGATGAGTGGTGAAATTATCCAGATGAGTCCCAAGATGAATTTGATATTTGAGCCGGCAGATTTGGAGCAGGCCTCTCCAGCGACTGTCAGCAGGTATGATGAGCTGTGAGATTATCAAAGCCTCAGTACTTGGCACAGAATCCCACTACACTTGTCGAGCATTAAAGTGCCATCCTTTTTAACAGGTGTGGCATGATTTACCTGGAGCCTCATCAGCTGGGTTGGACACCACTGAAAGATTCTTACATGGATACTCTACCTCCAACCGTCACCGCTGAACATAAAGAACTGGTAACTCGATATTTTAAAATATCTAAATTTGATGTGATAAATGCCAACAGAATTAGTCCAACTGAATGTTGTCGACAGCAATCAGTGACACCACAAGTAGTAAATCAGTAAATGCTAAATCTCATTCACGTGATGGCACAGTGGTTAGCACTACTGCCTCACAGTGCCAGGGACCTGGGTTCAATTCCTGGCTTGTGTCACTGTCTGTGTGGAGTTTGCACATTCTCTCCATGTCCCCTCCAGGAGCTCTGGTTTCCTCCCAGTCCAAAGACCAATTCATGCTAAATTCTCCTTCAGTGTATCTGAAGAAATGCCAGAGTGTGGCAACTAAAGGATTTTCACAGCAACTTCATTGTAATGTTAATATAAGCCTACTTGTGACTAATAAATAAACTTTTACTTTACCTGTAATTCTTGCATTGTAAATAGGAGCAGGACATGGCCATTTGGCTCTTTGAACCTGCTCTGACATTTAGTATGATCATGGCTGATCATTCAACTCAATAGCCTGATCTCGCCACGTTCCCCAAGCTCCCACCCCCAATATCCTTTGACGCCTTTCGCCTCAAGAACTATACAATCATAGAACCACAGGAAAACTATAGCACAGAGGAGCCAATCCTGCGCATGCCAGCCCATGGACACCCAGGTATCCTTTCTAATCTCACCTTCGTGCAACCAGTTCATAGTTCTGGAGCTTACATCATTTAAGGTTTCTAACTCCTTCTTGAAAACATGTTGGCCTCAACTGCTTTTTTTTGGGAGTGAATTCCATCACTCTCTGGGTGAAGAAATTTCTCCTCATCTCTGTCCTAAAAGATCTCCTTAGATTTTTGAGCCCCCAATGTCAGTTGTAATTCCCCAATTTCTTTCATTTATGCAATTCACTCATTGCTGTTCAGCATCTTCACACAATATATCAAACCTTCAATTACAAAATTCAGTGCAGGTTAATGACTTTGAATTGCATTGTAAACTAGGCAATCCAATTCCCTCTGAAGTTAGTGGATATTCCACATATGGGATCTATATCCAACTTTGGTCACTGTCTGTGCTAAGTCTGCACGTTCTCCCTGTGTCTGCGTGGGTTTTCTCCGGGTGCTCCAGTTTCCTCCCACAGTCCAAAAGGCGTGCTTGTTAGCTGCACTGGCCATGCTAAATTATCTGTCAATGTGCCTGAATAGGGGATTTTCACAGTAACTTCATTGCAGTGTTAATATAAACCTACTTGTTACACTAATAAATAAACTTTAAACTATATTAAACACTTTGGTGTGCAGGGCATAATGTCAAAGTTTGCTGATAATACAAAACTTGGAAGTATCATGAACTGTGAGGAGGTTAATATTAAACTTCAAAAGGACATGGAATCGTAGAATCCCTACAGTGCAGAAGGAGACTGTTTGGCCATCGAGTCTACATCAACCACAATCTCACCCAGACCCTATTCCCATAATCCTACATCTTTAACCTACTAATCCCAACATGAGTGTCACTTTAGCATGGCCATCTTTGGAGTATGGGAGGAAACTGGAGCACCCGGAGGAAACCCATGCAGACACAAGGAAAACATGCAAACTCCACATAGACAGTGACCCAAGCCAAGGATTGTGGTGCAAGCTCTATAAGCCAAATGGCCTTCTTTCTGTACTGTAGGAATTCTATGAGAAGTAAACCATTTGGCCCATCGCGGCAGTTCTGCCAATAAGACCACAGCTGATTTGATTGTGACCATAATGATACTTCCCTTCCTATCTCCATAATCTTGGATTCTCTTGTCAATGAAAATTCTGTCTAACTCAGCCTTGAATAGATTCAGTGACCCACAGTCTCCACTGCTGTCTGTGGAAGAGAATTCCAAAGACTAACCAGCCTCTGAGAGGAGAATTTCTTCCTCATCTTCATCTGAAATGGGAAATTCCATCCATCATGCAAAGATGAATCAGTAGATAAGAAGCTGATCTTTGTGGAGTTATTTTGAAGGTTTTAGAAATATATTCCAGATAAACAGCTGAGATGTTTCATTTTCAGATCAATGACATGTTCCATTGGCTGATCCAGCCTTGTTTAGATTTTACCCGGCTGCGGTGTAAGTTTTTTGTGCAGACATCTCCAATGCACCTTGCCTATACTATGATGAGGCTTTATACATGTTTAATGGGTGAGTGTCCTTATTTAAATCTGATCTTGCTGCATTGCATTAGCACGTACGCATGAATTTCGGTTATCTTCGAAATGCCTTTGTTTTAGAATTTCTCGCTGGTTGCAGTCAGGATATGAGGATAGATTGGAGAGGTTGGGACTGTTCTCCTTGGAGAGAAGAGGAGATTTGAGATTTGATAGAAATGTTCTAAATCGTGAGGGGGCCGAACAGGGTAGATTGGGAGAAACTTCCCACTTGTACAAGGATCGAGAATGAGAGAACACTGAATCAAAATGGTTTGCAAAAGAAGCGAATATGCTGTGAGAAAAAGCTTCTTCACACAGTGAGTGGTTGGGGTCTGGAATGCTCTGCCTGGAAGTGTGGTAGAAGCAGGTTCAATTGAGACATTCAAGACAGCATCAGATGACTATTTGAATAGAAACAATGTGCAGAGTACAGGGAAAAGGAGAATGGCACTGAGTCACAATGCTTATTTGGAGAGCTGGTGCAGACATGATGGGCCAAATGGCCTCCTTCTGCACTGTAACAATTCTGTGAGACAGAAATGTGTTGGTAATAATTGTGTACAAGTATGTTAAGGATTAGTCACTTAATTTTCACAGAGAGTCCAATAAATTTCTGGAACTGTGGAAATTAGGAAGGCAATGATTTTTCCATATGCTAATTTTTAAAACCAAGTATTAATAAAATCATGATATGGGAAATATTGTGTTCACTTTAGTTATTGAGAGCAAGAAAGAAAAACAAAAAAGTATATTTTGTGGTATTGTAAAAGTAATTTTCTTAAATTATTCATAAGCAATTAAGTCCTGGGATAATGGGGAGAGCTGTGGCAGTTTATTAACGTTTATTAGTTAAGAGATATGGTCATCACTGGCCAGCATTTATTGCCCATTCCTAATTGACCTTGGGAAGTGGTGGTGAACTGCCTTCTTGAACCGCTGCAATTCCTGAGGTGTAAGTACACCCACCGTGCTGTTAGGGGGTGGAGGGTTCTATTATTTTGATCCAGTGACAGTGAAGGAACAGCAATGTTTGGATGGGAACCTCCAGGTGGTGGTTTCCCTCTAGATGGAAATGGCCATGGGTTTGGAAGCTGCTGTCTAAGGAACCTTAGTGAGTTCCTACAGTGCATCTTGTAAATGGTACACACTGCTGCCACTGTATGTTTGTGGTGGAGGGAAATGTTTATGGGTGGGGTGCCAGTAAAGTGGGCTGCTTTGTCCAGGATGATTTGTTCTGAATAGATAGGAGAGAGAAGGGGCCAGAAGGAGTCACAATGTTACAGTGCTGACTCTATCTTAAAGTATTGGCAGCCTCCAGTTGCCCCTTTGAGGACTACTGCTGTTGGTCTGGACTCACAAAGTGAAACATGTGAGGTGTACAAGCTATCCAGTAATTGCTGAATTTGGCATTGGAGTCTTACAGGCATCAGTCCTTTGGTTGACATTTCAAGAGGCCTGAAGACTGGTTCAGATGGGCATCTGGCAGTTGGGAGGTGACACCCAGAAATTGTCCAACTCTTTTAATTCAGTTACCTGGTACATTGGAGACTACTGGCTTCCCTTTATGTAAACTGATTTACAATTCATTCCATATTTCCTGGGAATTTTAGAGGTGAAAAATGTTCCAGACTAAATTAATACAAATTATTTCCCGAGTTTAGTGATGATACTGGAATGAGGTTGGAAGATAGCATTTTATACTCAGAAATTTTTAAAATTTGTTCATGGGAATAGAAATGTATTGTCTATTTTCAAATGTACTTGAAAAGGTTGAAGTGAGGAGCCTTCACCAAGGGCAGCCCGGTGGCACAATGGCTAACACTGCTGTGCTAGGAACCTGGGTTCAATTCCCAGCTTGGGTCACTTTTTATGTGGATTCTGCATATTCTCTCCATGTCTGCGTGGGTTTTGCCTACGTGTTCCGGTTTCCTCCCACAGTCCAAAAGACGTGCTGGTTAGATGCATTGGCCATGCTAAATTCTCCCTTAGTGTACCCGAACAGGCAATGGAGTCTGGCGATGAGGGGATTTTCCCTCTTCTTTGCAGTATTAATGTAAGCCTGTTTGTGACACTAATAAATAAATTTAAACTTAAAAACTTTCTGAACCGTGAATGTTAATACAATGACAGTATATCACAGTGCTGCGAGGGAAATGTTTACTGGATTTTGATCCAGCCAAGATAAAAGACCAGAAACACATTTCCGAACATAGTCAGGGTGGTGTGTGACTTGGATGGCATCATATCCTTAATGGTGTTTCCATGTGCCTGCTGCCCTTTTAATTCTATGGGGTGGAAGTTATGTATTTGGAAGGTGCTGCCAAAGAATCTTGATGAGTCTCTGTAATTGATTGTATGGATGGTACACACTACGACTACGAGTGCCAAAGACAGAGATGATTGTTTAACGTGGCCAACAGGGTACCAATAAAGAGGGCTTCTTTGTCCAGGATATGTTGGAGCTGCTGTCATCCAGGCAAGTGGAGAGTATTCAATCACATTTCTGATTTGTGGATTATAAGTGGTAGAAAGACTTTGAGATGTCAATGAGTCACTCTCTGAAGACTCAGCCTTGGACTTGCTCTTGTAGCCACACATATGGCCGATCCAGTTATTTTTCTGGTTGATGATGAAGCTCCCTGGATGCTGACACTAGGAGGTTCAGCAGTAGCAATGCTGTTGATATCTTGCTGGAGATGGTCATTGCCTGACACTTTTATGACACAAATGTTACTTGGCGCGTATCAGCCCAAAGTGAGATCTCGCTAGATACGTGAAAAAACAGGCTTCAGTATCTGAGGAATCACAAATGGAACATTGTGGAGTCATCAGGGAACACTCCCCAGTTCTGACCTTCTGATGGATGGCAGGTCATTGCTGAAGTGGTTGGGCCTAGGACACTATTCAGGTGAATGCTGGCAAAGATGACCAGTGGTCCTTTGTGCTTGCAAATGATTCCAACCAGTGACAGTTTTCACCTTGATGCCTGTTGATTCAATTTACTAGGCTCTTGATGCTACACTCAGTCAATGGTGACCTTGATATCAAGGGAAATCATGGGCTTTGGAATTTAGCTCTTTTGTCCCTCTTTGGATCAAAGCTGCAATGAAATCTGGAATTGAATGATCCTGCCCTGAAGCAAAACAAACCACTGGAGATGTGCCTATTGGTGAGTCATTGTGCTTAACCACACTGTTGACGACACGATCTGTCGCTTTACTGGATTGGATTTGTCCTGCTCTTTGAAGACAGGATTTCGTTGAGTAATTTTCTGCTTTTTCAGATAAATATCTGTATTATGGTTGCAGTTTGGTCAAAGGTGCAGATAATTCTGGAGCACAAGGCAGGATGTGCTTGTGCTAAGCAGTCAGGATGTTATCAGGAGCAATATCCTTGTTGGTACCCAACATGCTCAACTATTTCTTGCTATCACGTGGAGTGAATCCAGTTGGCTGAAGACTGACTCTTGCGTTTTGGGGTTCACAGGAATGAGCTGAGGTTAATTATTCACTTGTCACTACTGGCTGAAGATGTTTCAAAAACTTCTTGATCGGGATTCTCACAAAAAAATTCTTAAGTTCTCAACATGTGTGAAAATAGGAATAAATCCTGCTGGGATTTTAGTGTGATTTTCCAAAATGAAACTCTGAAATTATAGGGGTAGGGCCTTTCCTGCCAGGGAGCAGGCCACTGTGCATGCGCCAATCTGTCAGAGCGGAAGCACGTGTGTTCCTCACCACACCCCCCATTGCCAGCCCCATTCACTGGCCAGCCCTGCAACCCCCCATCACTGATTTTCTGACCACCTCTTCTCACCCCCAATTACTGGCCTCCTGGACCTTCACGAGCCAATCCCTATGTTCCCTATCTGGCCAGCCCCCATCTCTCCAAACTCCCTCACCCCGGTCCCGCTGACCAGCTCTGATGTTTCTCCGCCATCCCCGCCCCTCCTTCCTCACAGCCCCGATTTCCCTCACTCCCTCTCTCTTCCAGTGATCCCAATGCTACTTCCTCCACTCCCCCGCCTTGCCTGCTTGACACTGTCTGATCCCCAGTGGGCTGTACATAGGTGCCTCAATGGCTCAGCTGGGAGTGTTAAGAAGCTCTCAAATTATTTTATTCCAATGCAAGCAAATCATATGTACAACCTTTTCAAACAGCGCAGTGTACTGCAGCGTAATATATCTGGTCCCTGCTTGGCTGGACTGAAATAGGCCTGGTGCTACCCCCGACACAGTAAAGAAGTGGCGAGAGATGGGTGGTTGAGCCAAAGCGAGTCCAACCCCCCCCCCCCCCACCCCCCGCGCTCGCTCCCATACTTGCAGCCGCTAAGACTTGTGACCCGGGTACCTCTGAGCTGTGATCCAGGAAGGGCACAGAGCGTGAACTTTACCACCTGACTCGACATAGGAATCTGAACAGGTACAAAGAGGGGGCGGGGGAACCGTGGATAAGTCCGCGGATCTTGGGCCGGATTCTCCAGTGTCAGGGCTGTAAAATCCGACCTGCCCCGTCTCTCCCAGGGCGTAACCTGCAGCTTGGCGCCCCCGCCAACTGGGTCAAGGCGTGCTATCCGCGGAACGCACCTTCTGCTCAGAAGAGGCAGACTTTCCTCTGCCCCCACCCACCCCCCGGTGCCAACTAGGCTTTTGACCCGAGGTTTAATCAGAAACATGCCCGGGGCAAGGCACTAAAAATGCCAACCTTGGATTGGCACTCACATTTCCAGATACCCTGGCAGTGGTAGGAGGGTGGGGAGAGGGTACAAGAGGGGGGCACCGCAGATCAAAGCGTTTTCCACACTTGTTATTGACGTTGGAACGCTTCCTGTGCACTTTCCCCAAATAATAACGATTCTCCCAGTGACTGGGGAGTTAGGATCCGTGTTTCTTTTTTACGGGAATGGCTGGCTGAGCGCCTTAACTAAATTTGGCCATCTCAGAGAATGGAGGGTCAGCCACATTGCTGTGCAGCTGTGGGAGTCACGTGTAGGCCAGGCCAGGGTAAGGACAGCAGATTTCCTTCCCAAGGACGGATGTCAGAGGCAGGTTCTTCACACAGAGGGTGGTGAGGGCGTGGAATGCCCTGCCTGCAGCAGTTGTGGACTTGCCTACTTTGGGGGCATTCAAATGTTCAGTGGATAGGCATATGGATGATATTGGAATAGTTTAGGTTAGAGGGTCTGCTGGCCGCCGCAACATCGAGGGCCGAAGGGCCTGTACTGCGCTGTAATGTTCTAATGGCCTCTCTTCCCTCTTCTCTTCAACAGGGTCAGGGCACCTCTTCCCCATTAGTGGGGAGCAGAAGTAAACCCTGCTGGAATGATCCATTCCTGGCGAGGGAGGAGATGCTAGTAGGCCTGGAGAATATCGTCCTGGGTCCTCTAATCATATTGAAATAGTGATTTCAAAATAATAACCCTGTGCTGAGTGATTGGCCATCGCGGCCTCTGTGCACAATAGGAAGTTTGCAAAATGGTCTCCACTGATGTCCCTGGCCTGCTGTGCTCCTCGAGCAGTGCGGCAGACTGAGAGAATCGCCCACTCTTGTCTTTTGCACTCGCTCTGCTATCATGGGCTTACTCACCGGAATTTAGAAGAACAAGAGGATATCTAATAGAAACGTAAAAATCCTGATGGGACTGGACAGACCAGACAGGAAGAATGTTCCCAATGTTTGGGAAGTCTAGAACTAGAGATCACAGTCTGAAAATAAGGATGGGTAAGTCATTCAAGACTGGGAAAAGGAAGAACTTCGAAGTGTTGTGAACCTGTGGAATTCTCGACCACAAAAAGCAGCTGGGCCAATTCATTAGATGTATTCAAGAGAGAGCTGGAAGTGGCTCTTGTGGCTGAAGGGACTAAGGGGTATGGAGAGAAAGCGGGAGTGGAATACTGAAAGTGCATGATCAGCTATGATCATATTGAATGGTGATGCAGGCTCAAAGGGCCAAATGGCTTACTCCTGCACCTATTTTCTGTGTTTATATTGAAGATGGGGATGTTCTTGGAGGCGCTGCCACTAAAGCATATAAGATGATTAGAGGTTTAGATAGGGTGGACAGTGATAGCCTTTTTCCTAGGATGGAGAAAGCTAGCACGAGGGGACACAGCTTTAAATTAAGGGGTATGAGTTATAGGACGGATATCAGAGGTAGGTTCTTTACTCAAAGAGTGATTAGGGAGTGGAATGCCCTGCCTGCAGCTGTTGTAGATGCGCCAAGTTTGGTGGCGTTTAAGAGGTTAATTGATAAGTATATGGAAGAGAAGGGAATGGTTTAGTTTGGAGGGGCATTGCTTTTTATTTTGGTCGGCACAACATCGAAGGCCGAAGGGCCTGTTCTGTGCTGTAATGTTCTATGTTCTATGTTCTATGTTCTAAATCACCAAATGCAAAGAAATGAAATACGTTTTATTTTATTCTTTCGTGGAATGTGGGCATCGCTGGCTGGGCCAGCATATGTTATCTATCCCTAACAGCCCTTTAACTGAGTGACATGTTCGGCCATTTCAGATGCCACTTAAGAGTCAGCCATAGGAGTTATATGTAGGCCAGACCAAGTAAGAATGGCAGATTGCCCTCCCTAAAAGACACTAGTGAACCAGATGGGTTTTTACAACACTTGAACAATGGTTTCATGGTCATCATTAGACTTTTAATTCAAATTCCACTATCTGTGGTGGTGGGATTTGAACCTGCTTCCCCAGAGCATAACTCTGGATCTCTGGATGATTCATCCAGTGAGAATACCACTACACCATCACCTCATCTATGGAATCATTGAACTCTGTGGCTCCATCTCTTCTATGAATTGGACATCAGAAACCACTTTCCTCTTCTTCCCTAATTCTTTTGACCTCCAGTTACTGTGCTCTGTGTGTGGTCCACCTAGAATTTTCACTCTCTCTCTCTGCAGGTTCTATGGCTAAACCAAACATCAATTGAGAAATATGTTGCTAACAATTAGTGTACCTTTTTCTCATCTACAGATGAAATAGCTCAATCAGGAAAAGATGACAATGAAGAAATGTCAAGTCAGCAAATCACACTCTGGCTACAGGGCCTTTTTCTCTTTGCTATTGTGTGGGCTATTGGTGCCACCATCACTGGGGAAAGCCGCAAGAAATTTGATGTTTTCTTCCGTAATTTGATTTTGGGAATGGATGACCATAATCCCCGTCCAAAGAGTGTCAAACTGACAAAAAACAACATATTTCCTGAAAGAGGTTAGAATATAAAACTTGTCAAAATGCAGGAATGCTAATTAAAACAGCATGGCTGGGAGGCTAATGGTTTTTATTTCCTTCACAGGGAGCATTTATGATTACTATTTCAAAAAGACTGGCAGCGGGCAGTGGACACTGTGGACTGATTACATCTCAAAAGACCAAGACATTCCTGCTGGAGCCAAGGTTAGATCTTTATGATTTGGAGGATTAATGTTCTTTAAGGAAGAAAATCTACTGTCCTTACCTACTTGTGACTGTGGAGCTGCAGTAATGTGGTTGACTCTCAACTGCTCTTGGACAACTAGGGATGGTCAATAAATGCTGGCCAGCCAGCAATGCCCATATCCCATGAATGAATAAAAAAAAGAAAATAACAATTTAATTGTCTTTTTTCTGAATTGAGATCAGCATAATCCTTGATGGTCTCCATTGCCATAGGATAATTGATTTTTTTTATTGCTCTTTCAGATACTTCTGGCAAAGTTGCCTCATTTATAGTTACACTTATTGTTGGTAAATTTGTGCACCCATATTTAGACTTTCCTTGCAACCTTCTTGAGTTCTTCGTCCAAGGACAGGTCAAACCCACAGCATCACCATCTCCAGCTTGAGTAGGGCAAAGAAGTAGGTCCCAAATCCACCCCAGAAAGAAAAGGGGTCAAACCCTCCAGTGCTTTGTTCACCAACCTGATCCACACTGGCCATGCAGCCAATGGAGCCAAATCTCCCCCACTTCAAGGAGTTGCCATGACAACTACTCTATTAAATGCATCTTGTCGATTGGAGCTGTGGATATTGATCATATTTCTTTCATTCTAATATTTCATTTAGAATCATGAAGTCCTTACAGTGCAGAAGAAGGCCATTTGGCCTGTTGTGCCTGCACTGACAATAATCCCACCCAAGCCCCATTCCCACAACTCCATCATTTACCCTGCTAATCTCCTGACACTAAGGGGCAATTCAGTATGGCTATTCAATCTAACCTGCATATCTTTAAATCTTTCTCTTTCTTTTAATACCTGTCATTGGCATCCATCGGAAGGTTTATAGATTGATACCCAACCTATTTGATTAAGTTAAGAACATACTTTCTGTGACGATCCAGCACTGGAGTGGGACTTGAACCCAGAATTTCTGGCTCAGAGTTAGAAACACCATTTACTGCACTACAGCTCTCCCCTTTCCTTGCTATACCAACTTTTAAAAATATTTTTGACCTTAATAAAGAGTTCTTAAAGAGTTTTAAATCTAGCTGATCTTGAACCTCACTGATCATTGCTGATCCTATATTGTTAAACCTCCAGAAATCTTATTGGATTGTCTCTTTCAACCCATAAGAGGAAACAATTTAGTTTGAAAGCATTTTTGCTTGTGGGTGGTAAGTCTTGTAAAGGTTGGGCCAGTTAGCTGATTCATTGATGTAGCTCCTCAGGTTTTGGCTAATATCGAGGGAAGTTAGGAGAGGGATACAAAGTTTACTAAGAAATATTGGTAGGTTAAGCAAATGGGCAAAAAGTTGGCAAATGGAATTTAACATGGGAAAATATGAAGTTGTTCATTTTGGAAAGGAGAACAAAAGAATAGAATATTACTTAAATGGCGAAAAACTGCAGGAAAGGACTTGGGGGTTATTAGTACATGAAAGATGGAAAGCTAGCACAGGTGCAGCAGGTAATGATGTAGGCTAAGGAATGTTGGCTCTTATTACAAGGAGATTGGAGTATAAAATTAGGGAAGTCTTGCTGCAACTGTACAAGGAATTGGTGAATCCACATCTGGAGCACTGTGAACAGTTTTGGTCTCCTTATTTCAGGAAAGCTATTATTTCATTGGAGGAAGTTCAGATAAGGTTCACTAGGATGATCCGTGGTATGGAGGAATTGTCTTATGAGGAAAGATTAAACAGATTGGGACTCTATTCATTGGAATTTAGAATGAAAGGCAATCTCACTATAACATGTAGGACTCTTAAGCGACTTGCCAGAGTAAATAGTAAGAGGATGTTTCTCCTCATGAGAGAATCTGGGACCACAGGAAACAATCTCAGAATAAAGGGGCGCCAATTTAAAACTTTGATGAGGAGGAATTTCTTTTCTCAGAGAGTTATGAGTTTTGGAATTCTTGCCACAAAGAGCTGTGGGGGCAGAGACCTTGTGTATATTTGAGGCTGGGATAGATTTTTGATCAGTAAGGGAATCAAGGATTGTGGGGAAAGGCAGGAAAATGGATGTGAGGGAATGTTGGATTAGCCACGATCCTATTGAATGGCAGAGCAGGTTTGAGGGGCTGAATGGCCTACTCCTGTTCTATTTCTTGTGGCCTTTGTAGCATTTAAAACTTACAATCGACCTTTACTTGAGATACTCTAAATATTAAAAAAAAACCCAAACATAAAAAATACATTAAAAATTTTGGTTAAATGATGAAATCAAAATGTTATAATATCTTACCTTATTAGAATATAGCTGTAACATTCTAGATTTTTATTTCTTTAATTTCTCTTGGTTTGCAGGTTTCTGATCTTATCATTCCCACTATGGAAACTGCCCGGCAAAGTTTCTTTCTACGCAATTTTATCTCGCACAACGTGCCCTTGTTAATTGTGGGGCCCACTGGCACGGGCAAATCCGTCATTACAAACAACTTCCTCATGCAGCTTCCCAAAGACCATTACATCCCCAACTGTATCAGCTTCTCCGCCAGGACCTCAGCCAACCAAACACAAGATATCATCATGTCCAAACTGGACAGGAGGAGAAAGGGAATTTATGGTCCACCCATTGGAAAACAGTCCATTGTGTTTGTCGGTGAGGGTTTAAATTTTAAGGTTTGGTGCCATAAAAATTTTTCTTTCCATGAGAATCTATCTACTTAGCACTAAGTAGTTTGCTCCATCTACTTTCTGCTTAATAATGGATGGATGAGATTTTTAAAATTACTATTGCTGTCTTTAATATTAATCCTATTATTGAAATGGCCTAGTAAGGTCATTCAGTTCAAAAAGCTGGTACACCACATTAGAGGGAGCCAATGACATAGTGATATTGTCAATGTGCTAGTAATTCAGAGATTCAGGGTAATGCTCTGGGGACCCTCATTGTTATAGGCACAGCATTGTTCATTCTGCAGCACCTTTCAGTAAAGTTCATGTTGGGAGGGCTGGAATACAAGAGCAGGGATGTACTTCCGAGGCTGTGTCAGGCTCTAGTTAGACCCCATTAGGAGTATTGTGAGTGGTTTTGGGCTAGCCTTGGAAAGGGTTCAGAGGAGGTTTGCAAGAATGACCCCTGAAATGAAGATCTTGTCGTATGAGGAAAGCTTGAGGGCTTTGGGTCTGTATTCATTAGAGTTTAGAAGGATGAGGGGGTTCTTATTGAAATTTACAGGATACTCTGAGGCTTGGATAGAATAGTCGTAGAGAGAATGTTTCCACTAGTCGGAAAAAAATAGAACCAGAGGGCACAACCTCAGGCTGAAGGGATGATTCTTTAAAACAGAGATGAGGAGGAATTTTTTCAGCCAGAGAATGGTGAATCTGTGGAACTCTTTGCCACAGAGGCTATTGTTGAGTGTCTTCAAGGTTATTGAGTGTCTTTAGGGTTATTGAGTATCTTTAAGACAGAGATAGATGGATTCTTGATTAATAAGGGAATCAGGGGCTATGGGGAAAAGGCAAGACAATGGGGAACGAGAAAAATATCAGCATCATTGAATGGCAGGCAACTCAATAGGCCGAGTGGCCTAATTCTGCTCCTATGTCTTATGGCCTTATAAAGTGGGTCTAGGTGTCAGGTTAGGGGTGAGCGGTGTAGGATCAGGTGACCCAAAATCATGGATCAGGCCCAGCGATAAGGACTGACTGTAAAGAGCCTACATTTGTTTTTGTCAATCCTTTTCTCAATCATTTTGGTAGCTTATCTCAATTGGTACAGAATTTTCCCCCAGCAAATTAGAACTGTATGTGTTCAACTTCCATTCCGGGAGTGGAGTGTAAACCGGGGTTTCTATGGGAAGTCTGGGAGATGCTGCTTTATCAATAGTGCTATCCTAAATCCTGGTTCGCTCCAATGGATTTTGCAGAGTGTGTTGGAATGTGCTGGGAGATATTGCATGAATACACTTTTTCGCTCTTTTATAAAAGAAAATTGCCATTCACGTATTTCATGTGTTGATTCCAGATGATCTCAACATGCCTGCAAAGGAAATCTATGGAGCCCAGCCACCAATCGAGCTCCTTCGACAATTGATCGATCATGGTCACTGGTATGATAAGAAAGATACATCAAAGCTGACCATTATCAACATCTTGCTTCTGACAGCAATGGGGCCTCCTGGTGGAGGAAGGAATGACATAACAGGTAAGACAATTGTCATGCACATCCTGTATTGGAGGATTATGGCAAATGTTTTGGTTTTAAACAGAATGTAGCATTACTTCCTTGGCTTCTTAATGACAAGATTGAATCATTTTGCAAACTGGATAATATTTGTCAAAGTGCATCTGAACTTCCTCCTGGTTGATTTTGGGAGCAGGTAGATTCTCTTGTCTGAATTCATATATACATGGTTAAAATTGAGATATTTGTTCTGTACACCACAACCACTTAACAAGCAGCAAAGGGAAAAATACTTGAGTTGTTTCAAACCAAATCACAATTTGTGCCCTTATTTAAAGGAAACTTAGTATTTCCTGTGGCTGACTTACACTTTGTGGCGCCCCACAATCATCTTCATTTCTGGAGAACCTCTCCCCATATGTCACACCCTTCCTCCAATGACATTTCAGATACACAATAGTTGTTGGTCTTAATTTAGTCAATGTTTACCCCTGGTGTGAACAAATTATGCCAGAATATCTAAGGAAAATATAGTATATGATCTGGATGAAGATTATTTTTAAGTTTCTAAAAAAGAATCAACATTGATTGAACATGTCACATTTCATTAGTCAGAAAATGCTAGTTTAAAATGATTCTATGATCCCAGCCTACAGTTCTCTGCTAACATGATATTTCCTGATCTTTCAGCATAATTACAACATCAACAGCGATAATATTGTGGGAGTTAGTCTGGTATATCACCAGAAAACATTGAAGTACAGGGTAGCCAATTACTTACTCAGCTTGCCTTAAAAGTAACAAGATTGACACCAAGAGCCCTCTCATGATTATATATAATTAGCTGGTTCTTGCTTCTGTGACACCAACACTAATCCTCAAGAAATACAATGCAGAGAGCTGAGGAACAATAAAATGCTGTTCAATTTCTATCCACCCTTGCACTAAGATGCACTTGAGCATTACAAGTCAATGTAATCTTTAGTCTCTTGCAAATTGAAAGCCAGAACGACCTCCTGGACGATTTCAAACCAGACCACTCTCTACTTTCACCATCAGACTATGAATCTTATATTACCTCACACTTCTCCCTTGTTTAATCATGTTGTTATTCAGATGACGTTGCTGTTGGGTCAGAATTTGGTCTTTTTTTTACATCAATCCAAAACTTGACGCAATGGTTGTACAAAATTTAGACCATAATCAACTGAATTTTTCTACATACTCTCAGTCACTCAATCCGTAAAAAAACTCCATTGACAGTGACATAGGTAAGATGTACAGAAGGATATGGGCCAAATGCAGAAAATTGGGACTAGCTTAGGTATTTCAAAAAAGGATGGCGTGGACAAGTTGGGCGAAGGGTCTGTTTCCATGCTGTAAACCTCTATGACCCTATGACACTTGCACATTCTAATATCTCAAACTCTCCCTCACACACACAATTCTCTCAATCTCTCTTCCTCACTCACATACAGACTCTGTAATACTGACACAGATTCCTCCATCTCTTTCATGCAGTCTCTCTCACACACACCTACACACACAGACACGCATACCTGCCGCCCCCCTCCCCTCCCCCAATCTCCTTCCATCTCCCTTGCACACATTCTCCTCCCAATCTCTGCCCTTACAGACAGTGTGACTCACACATCTTTCTGAATCTCAATCCCTAACTCTCACGCACTTTTTAATTATAAAGTCTCTTGGACATTACTCAATTTGTTTAAAACACTCCAACAAGGCAATTATCCTTAATGAAGTGTAAACACTTGGTTATCAGTTTTCACATGGTTTTCAAGTGGCAAGTTGGATATAGATTGATTCATTTCACTGTAAATTGACACCCCAGTGCCACACTTAGATAAAAACAAATGGAAAACAGAACTGGGAATGCAACACAGTAACTGTCACATTCTTAGGAGAAATGTCATTGTTACATTGATGTGCAGCTCCCAAATTGCGAATAAACATGTTTTCTGTAGCAGACCAAGCTTATCCATCTTCTTCCTCCTCACGGGTTTTATTTCAATCAGAAGGGGCTATATAAGAATATAAATATGAAAATCTCATTTAACATCAGGGCAATTCAGTAAATATTTACAGTAAAAGAAGTATATTTTTCAATTAATGTGATTTAATTCTTACAAACTTTGCTCCGTTACTACTTTCGATCAAGTGAGCTCAGAGCCTCAATTCTTGCTACTTATTGAAATGATCAAATCCCTGCTGTTGTGAGAAACTGAATCAAGTGACTCCAGGCAGCAATCTGGAAATACTGACATGGTATCCTGAAATCAAACTGTAAATAATGATACGATTTCTGGTAACAAGCTCAAAGTTACATATCATAGAGTTATAGAGGTTTACAACATGGAAACGGGACCTTTGGTCCCAACTTGTCCATGCTGCTCTTTTTTTTGAACCTTGAAGCAAGTCCCAATTGCCCGCATTTAGTCCATATCCCTCTATACCCATCATATCCATGTAACTGTCTAAATGCTTTTTAAAAGACAAAATTGTACCTGCCTCTACTACTACCTCTGGCAGCTTGTTCCAGACACTCATCACCCTCTGTGTGAAATAATTGAATAATTGCCCCTCTGGGCACTTTTATATCTCTCCCCTCTCACCTTAAACCTATGCCCCCTGGTTTTAGACTCCCCTACCTTTGGGAAAAGATATTGACTATATAGCTGATCTGTGCCCCTCATTATTTTTATATATCTCTATAAAATCATTCCTCAGCCACTACACTTCAGAGAAAAAAGTCCCAGTCTATTCAGCCTCTCCTTATAACTCAATCTACCAAGTCCCAGTAGCATCCTAATAAATCTTTTCTGCATTCTTTCTAGTTTAATAATATCCTTTCTATAATAGGGTGACCAGAATATCCCAAGACAATTTCAAAGCACTGACACATTCTCCAGAAGGACCAATCTCTAAATAATGAAAAATACCTTGGGGAACAATTTAAGAGCACTGACGCATTCTGTGGGCATAATCTCCTAAGACACATTCTCCAGCGAACAATCTCTGAGCATTGGCACATTCTCTTGGTCAAAAGGTCAAAGTTGTTGCGTATTCCTCTAGCAAAATCCTCTATTTACGGCAAAATATTCCGGGTAACATTCTCGAAATACTGAAAGTTCTTCTGGAAACAATCCTTAAATACTGAAACATTCTCCTGGGGGAGATCATTGCAATTACCATAGGGCAATCTCTTCTACATATTGACAGATCCTCAAGGGATACTTTCCAAACATTGACACACTCTGCTTCAAACAAAATGTAAAGACTGACATATTCTCTGGGAAGAATCTCTAACTACTGACACATTCGCTGGAAATCAAAATCTAAGGCCCAACTCATCCTAAGGGAAGCAACACAGGAAAATAGGAATTAGGAGCAGGAATAGGCAAATTCAGCCCTTTGAGCCTGCTCCACCATTCAGTCAGATCATGGCTAATCTCTGCCTGGTCTCAAATCCATCTCCCCCATTCCCCATATCCCTTTACTATCTCCTTCTTGAAACCATTTAATGATTCACACTCCACTGCACTTTGGGGCAGTGAAAATAATGACATTCTCCTGCAACAAACTACTTGAATGAAGAATGCCTCCAAACCTGACATTCCCTCATGGTACACTTGTAAGGTTCTCACACTGGTTATAAACCACTGTCCTAGATTGCCACTGTCCTGGAAAGCAGCCCTTTCCCAAGTAGTGTTTAAATGCCAGGCACCGATATTCTGAGGAGGGGATTTGGAAGTGGATTCGGTGCTGAGGACAATGTTACAGCGGGACTAGGGCAGTAAGAGCGAGCTGCACACTTGCTCACACACCAGCTGCAGAGCAAGCTTCTTGTTTGCTGTTATGCTGTTTAACCAACAGCCTGCGATCTTCTATCTGCCCAGGCTCAAGTGGCAGGCCCTTTACCTGGGAATGCTGAGAGCTCGTGGGGAGAGGGGCACATGAAGGACATGCTGTGCCCACTCTTCTGCTGCAACTTCTTCATTCTGAGGATTTCCTTAGTAGACTTTCCTCATTTTGTCTTTTTTAAAATACAAAGCCCAGTCTAAACAATTACTTTAGGGATTCAACAGAAATAATACAACTGTTATTTAAAATTGCTGTGGAAAAATATTTATCCTGATCAAAGTCACCTCGGCGAATTTGGATCAACATTTCCAGGTCTAATCAGGGCAGCACAGTGGCACAGTGGTTAAACTCACAGCGCCAAGGGCCCAGGTTCAATTCCAGTCTCAGATCACTGTCTATGTGGAATTTGCATGTTCTCCCTGTGTCTACGTGGGTTTCCTCCAGTGCTCCTGTTTCCTCCCACAGTCCAAAGATGTGTAGGTCAGATTGATTGGCCATGCTAAATCACCTTAGGGGAATTACCAGGGTAAATGTGTGAGTAAGGGGATAGGGCCTGGATGGGAATGTGGTCAATGCAGACTTGATGGGCTGAATGGCCTCCTTCTGCACTGTACGGATTATATGATTGAACCAGTCAGAGCCCAATGTTGCATGGTATTACCTGCTGATAGGCTCAAAATCAGCCTATCAGAACATTCTGAGCTCTCAGGTTCTGATTGGTTCCTCATGGCTAACACAGGACAGCCCCACTGATTGAGGGCCCACTGCTTTGGCACAGTGTGTTTTATTGTATGTCTACCTCTGGGTAGTTCATTGTGTGAAAGCTGTCTGCAATGCAACAAGGGTTAACAGGCCAACAAAAGGTGCATGTTGGTCCCACCTAGAGGAACAAGCATACACTTCCCTTTCTTTTCATTCACTGTCAAAAATTAGTGAAATATGTAGTTAAACTGTCTGATGTAGATACCTTATCAGGCTCAGTGGCATTGATTATCAATGCAATACAGAAGGAGGCCATTTGGCCCATCGACTCTGCACCAACCACAATCCCACTCAGGCCCTATTACCGCAACCCCACACATTTTACTTTGCTAATCCTCCGGACATAAGGGTCAATTTAGCATGGCCAATCAACTTAACTCACACATGTTTGGACTGTGGGAGGAAACCCACACAGACACAAGGAGAATGTACAAATTTCACACAGACTGTGACCAAGGCCGAAATTGAACCTGGGACCCTGGCACTGTTAGGCAGCAGTGCTAACCACTGCGTGACCCCATTTTTGGCAGACTATCGCACAAATTGACTGGACCCGCTCTGTACTGTTTGGGCAGCATCACTGATATTTCAGCTATTGAGACGTATTCTGCCACTGGTAACATCAGCTTGCCTACAAATCCTAGCAATCTAGATCCATTTAACACTCTGAGGGGCAATAAAGACTGAAGAAGGGTTGCCTTCAAAGAGTTGCCAGCCAGTTTGGTCAATAGCTCTGCAGTCCCAGCAACGCCACTGGAATCATGGCCACTGCTGGAGTTACAGGTACCCCCCCCCCCCCCCCCCCCCCCCCCGCATTCCAGGCTTAAAATCAGTGCCTGGAATTTGGCTGTGGTAACCGAAGGAGAGGCTTTGGGTATCGGGGAGCAGTCCGGTTGGAAAGGCCAGGATGGAGAAAGCATTTAGTGTGGAAAGATCTTGGAGGGGAGATGTGGGGGGGAATGCTGATTAGGAAAGGGGGGGCTTATGAAGCTGTTCTCCCCTCCTTCCTTTTCTGCCACAACACAAGCAGCATAATCTGTGGGCTCCCTTGCGCTCCCTACCCCCCCAACGACCTCCTCCTGCCAGCCTCAAAACTGTAACTGGGCAGGAAGCAGCCCCTCATGGTCGATAATTAGCTACTTAACAGGCTTTAATTGGGATCAGGGCAGTCTGGACCCCCTGAGGGGTCCCCCTGAAAAATTCATCTGTCCCCCTGAAAAATTCCAAATGGGTTGGGGATGTGCAAATAGGCAATGGGAAGATCAACCAGGGGATTGTAACCCTGTGAAATTACAGAAAGGGAGTGCAAAATTCTGCCCTGTGTCTTTCACAGAAGTTTCTTCAATCTTTCTAAATGTGGACTGAGCTAATATTAGATGGAGAAAGTTTAAATGGAACTGTAAAATGTAAGCACCGCTAAAGATGACATGACAGAGGCATAGTTATAATTCAAATAAGTTAATGGTATAACACTCCAGAGCCACTCCAGATTAACCCTAACCTTAACCTTCTCTGCATCTCTCAGAGTACAACCCACTTGTCTTAAATTTTTGTGATTGCTGCAATGACAGTGAGTGAGTCTGTCCTTGAACGAAGGACATGCCTGCATTCAGTACACAGCTGTCAACTCCATTGTGCTTCGAATTTAACCCCTTCAATGCAAATTTTAACAGCCCATTTTAAAATAATTCCCATTTTTTAAAAAAAATCTTTATTTTATTGGCATTGCTGGAAGGACTAGCATTTGTTACCCATCCCTATTGTCCCAATGCAGGGAGCAGTTAACAATTGACCACAGTGGGTCCGGAATCACATGTCGAGTAAAGATGACATATATCCTTCCCTAAAGGGACAGTGAACCAAATGGGTTTTTTTACAGCAATCAACAATGGTTGTATTTGACCTTTTTTTTTAATTCCAGATTTTTATTGAATTCAAATTCCACCATGGGTCCCCAGAGCATTACCCTGAGTTTCAGAATTACTATTCCATTACACCTCCATCTCCCCATATATCATAGAATGGAATCATAGAATTCCTACTGTGCCATTTGGCCCATGAGTCTGCACTGTGTCTCAACATAGCATCTCACCCAGGTCCATCTCCCCACTGCACCCGCATAACCCCATATATTTACCTCACTAATGCCCCTAACCTACACACCTTGGACACAAATCAATTTAGCCCAATCAATCCACTATTCTGTGCATCTTTAGACTGTGGGAGGAAACTGTAGCATTCAGAGGTAACCTACACAGACACGGGAAAATGTGCAAACTCCACACGGACAGTCATCTAAGGCTGGAATGAACCTGGGTCTCTGATGCTCTGAGGCAGCAAGTTTTAACTATGTATGTTGATACTTTCCATGGGAAAATAGTAGTAAAATGTGATTGAGGTACTGAAAAATAATAGGTGTACAATATCAGTGGTGGACTTTGACATTAGACTTATAGGTATCGAGTTTCCTACCAATTAAAAGACCATGTTGATATGAACTACAACTCAAAGCAGTATTTCCAAATTAGAAACCATGACATTCAGCTTACTGTCTGCCAATTTCTCCGGACATTTTGAAATCACTCTCTTCTGCTCTACCTGACAGGGCGATTTACTCGCCATCTGAATATCATCTCCATTGATTCATTTGATGATGACACCATGATGAAGATTTTTACTTCCATTTCGGATTGGCATTTTGGAAAAGGATTTGAAAACATCTTTCTACGGTAAGAATCAACAGCGCTCAATGAAGCAAAATGGAATGGGGTCTTCAGCTTTTGCATGTGAGCTGAAGACACTCAACTCTTTAGACCCCTGTCAGTCGCTCCAATGTTCAGACTGAAATCCAATATTGGATAAGTTGCAATTCCATCAGCTAAATATTGACTTTGTTCCTGCCTCTGCTCGTCTGCTGTTGAAGCTTTCATTTATGCCTTGATTGACTCATCCCAACACATTCCTGGCTATTTCTCATCTTCCACCCTCCATAAATGTGAACTATTTCAAGCTCTGCATTCTGTGCCTTAACGTTTTAGTGAGTTTCATTCCCCTATCACCCCTTGTTAACCCGTTCCTGGTCAAGCAAAGTCTTGATTCTCACCTTGTTTTCCAATCTCTTCTTGAACTTGCCTTTCTGTAATCTCTGTGAGTTCCTCCAGTCCCACAGCACTCTGAGGTAACCACATTCCTCTAATCCTGATCTCTTAAGATTCTCTGCTTCTAATCGCTACACTTTTGCTGATTGTACTTTAAATTGCCTAAGCCCCTACACCTCTTTGCCTCTCCACCTTTTCATCTATACAAATGGGACATGAGCATCACTGGCTTGACCAGCATTTATTGCCCATACCTAGTTGCCCTTGAGAAGATGGTGGTGAGTTTCCTTCTTGAATTGTTGTAATGCAACTCCCTTTTCCTTCTCTAAGACACTTGTTAAAATCCCACCTCTTTGACCAGACTTTGGCCATCTGATTTGATATTGCCTTATGTAACTCGGTGTCAAATTTTATTTAAAAGACTCCTGTGAACTGCCTTGGGGCATTATAAGCTTTAAATGTATAATATTTGTTGTTCTTGTTGATATTGACTGGGAGTTTAAAGTCAAATTTTTCTATATTTTAGAATGGGCAAGATGATGGTACAAGCTACCATGGCAGTGTATAAGGCTGCAGTGGCTAATTTTCTTCCCACTCCTTCCAAATCTCATTATGTATTCAACCTGCGAGATTTCTCTCGAGTGATGAAAGGAGTGCTGTTGTGTCCAAGCACTCATCTGAAGGTGGGTGATGAAACTTTTCTACAGTTTTTGAATGCCAAGCACATTGTCAAACTTGAATTGGATTTGAGGCAAGTCATTATTAGGTAAAGTAAAAGACAACTCCACAGTTTACAAAAATACACTAGCCACCTACAGAATTACAATTAAAAATGTCATAGAGTCACAGGGTGAGATTTTACAGCCTCTCTCAATCCAAAATCGTAAAATCCCATCTGTGTCAACACACTTTTCCATGATTTGCCTTCCCCCCACCTGCTATGATTCCTGTGGTAGGCAGTATGAGAAAATTCCCCCCATAGAATTTACAGCACAGAAAGAGATTCTTTGGCCCATCGTGCCAGTACTAAAAAGATCCTAATCAAAAGAGAACAGTACCATATTTGGGAGGCAGGATTACTTAATTATAGGTTGAAGTGACATAAAAGGTGATACAACCATAACAAATTCTTTTTTTGCTTAGCAGGCCAAAACCCAGAGGGAAATCGGTCTTGCTAACCATAACCTCTTTTTGTATTCTAAATATGAAGAAAAACCTACAGATCCCAGAAGCATAGAATTCCAGTAACGTTTTTAGGGTTTTAAAAATTAAAGGATTGAATAACAAGAAGAAAATAAAACTTATGCACTCAAGGTTAAAGTTACACAGTTAAAATAGCCTTATGAAATTGCCCCTATAAAACCTACTTGGTCAGAACACACAAGTAATCACCTTCTTGGCAACACACCCTTATAGTTCTTTCTCTCTAAAATTTCAGTAATATTATCCAAGGCAAAACTGTTGTCACTTTAGTAAAGCTACACCACAGTACTTTTCACTCACTTCTACTCTGTTGTGGAAATCCAAGAAAATTCAGAAGCAAGAATGTATTCTGAAACAAAGACTTCTCTGGTTTCTGGATGGTTAACACAGATTCCCCACCTTCCCTCATCAGAACTCAGCTCAATATCTTTCCTTAAATATTGTTTTCTCTTTTATCTCCAATCCTATTGTCCTTAGCACCTCGTTGAACTCAACTTTTCTAAAATATAAAATATGTCATGTTTTTCCAATGCCTCCCTCTTTTGGTCAAATAAAATGTAATAAACTTTCCTTGTTTACTTATAAAATCTTCATAAATTGTAAAATTCCCTTACCATCCTTTGAAATTTAACAGCTGAGAACCAAGTCTCTATCTATTTCCTAATGCACATTTCTAAGCCTAACTTGTTTATTTATAAATCTACTTCACCATGGCTTCTTATTACAAATGCATGTATTTAGTGCCTTTTATCTTCCAACTCTCCAAGACAAGTTGCCTCAATAAACCTTTCTCCCCAACTTAATTAACCCATTTATAAACACACAGCCTTGTTTGCCATTTCTCCCCCTAAATATTTTTTAAATCCTCACAAAAGTATTGTGCCACATGCTGAAGTTTTTACCTAGATAGAATAAATTAAAGTGCTTTGAAACAAAATGGAAGATCCTGACCTGGTCTCAAATAAAAGGTACTTGCTTGGGCAAAGTGTAGACTGCCCTCAGAAAGTGTCAATGTTGATTTTTTTGTAGAGTAGGCCTGGTACTTGGCACAGCTTCAGATAAGCTTTTTTACATAGGTATATGCAGCAAGGACTTTATTTAATATATATATATGTAATATATCATATATAATGTTTATATAGCTCTTTGCACGACCACTGGGTGGATGTCTCCTACAAACAAATCTGTGATAATGACCAGATAATATGTTTTTGTGATGTTGGTTGAGGAAGTGCCATAGGATCTTTTAAATTCACTCTGTTGGCAGATGGTTTGAAGCAGATTTAATTTCTTGTGCGAAAACTGGCACTTTAGGTACCGCAGCTGTATTCCCTGAGTACTATACTGGAGCGTCTGGGTGAAAAAGATCTTCCTCACATTCCCTCCTGTTCCTTACCTTATATTTATGTCTCCTGGTCATTGATTCCTCCGCTAAGGGGAAAAGTTTCTTCCTGTCTACTCAATCCCACCCCAGCTCCAAGGGAAACAACCCCAGTCTATCCAGTGTCTCTTCATAACCGAATCTCTCCAACTCAGGCAACATCCTCGTAAATCTCATCTGCACCTTTTCCAGTGCTTGCACATCCCTCCTATAATGTGGATTTAATGAACTATTCTAATTAAATGCTGTAAATAATTTCCTTTTCCAGGAGGGAGAAAAACTGATTCGTCTCTGGATTCATGAAGTTTACAGGGTGTTTTATGACAGGTTGATAGCAGATGATGATAGGCGGACATTCTTCAAAATAATTAAAGAAACCACATCAAATTTCTTCAAACAGTCTGTCGATAAGGTAACTGCAAATGCTTCTTATGATTTTGTTTCATAGGTGTTGAAAATTGCACTAGTGTTACTGGAGTGGCACAGTGGTTAGCATGGCTGCCTCACAGTGCCATGGACTCAGGTTCAATTCTGCCTTGGGTGACTGTGCAGAGTTTGCATGTTCTCCCTGTGTCTATGTAGGTTTCCTCTGGGATGTCTGGTTTCCTCCCATACTCCAAAAATGTGCAGGTTTGGTGGATTGGCTATGTTAAGTTACCGGTTGGTGTCTGAGGATGTGTAGGTTAGATGGATTTGCCATGATAAATGTGTGGGGTTCCAAGGATAGGGTGGGAGAAGAGGGCCTCTGTCAGAGTTGGTGCAGACTTGATGGGCTGAATAGTCTCCTTCTGCACTGTAGGGATTCTGTGATTCTATTTGGGGAAACTAAAACAAAGAACAGGTATGTGAACTTCACCACAAATGTCTGCTTGCTCCTTACCCCCTAATCTCATCAACTAAATCTTTAAATCTGTTCCGCTGTGAAGGACATTTGGATTGCACTTTGCTTCACAGCTCACTCCAACATTGCCAACATGGATGGCTGTATGAGGAACGAACAGCTCCCAATGGCATTGCTGGAGGAATTGTCGGAGTGCACAAGTCTTTCTGCCATGCCAGCGTGATGATCCATAGAACAATGAAACGTAAATTGGCATTGAGAGAGAAGGATGCTGCCCTGGTTGTAGCCAATTTCCCCAAAGTTATCCAGCAATTGTGACACAAGCTCATTTAACCAGTATATTATTAATTGTTTTAAAGTTTAGCCTTCAATGTAAGGTAGGGCTGCCATTCTCCGATCCCACCGCACTCATTTGTTAACGCAGTGTACCAGGAGATTCTTGTCGGCTGATTGCAAGATTCACCCATGTGTTCCTGCCACAATAGCATTTCCCAGCACCGGATTTCCGGCGGCATCAGCTCCGCACCGGAAATCGAAGAGAAGATGTGGAAAACATTTACATATTCATTTGAATTTCATTTAAATCTGATTAGTGGGCCCAGGATTGAAATCTCTGGGCCCGCTGGCAACTCCACCTTCTCCCTGCACCCTCCCCCTTCCTAGTTCACTCCAGCAGGGTTTATGGTTAATGCCCTATGTTCAAGGAACCTGACCCCCTGGAGTGAAGGGTGCGTAGTAATTGGGGCCCCCAGCGTGTTGGGTGGTGGGGAGGATGGATGGCCTCTGGCATTGCCCAAGAGATATAATGAAAATGCCAAGGAGACACCTTGGCATTGTTCATTCGACATGGGGCAGGTCCAAGGGAGCGGGGCCTAATGGGGATGGAGCCTGATGGGATGGGACTCGTGGTAATCGGTGGTGGGGGGGAGACCTGTTCCACTCTGCTGACAGGATTGGTGGAGGAAGGAGGGTGGCCAGCAATCTGGGGTGGGAATGCAGTTGGAGGGGTGGGAGGGTCAGCCTGCTGGGGGGTCAGTACCGCATGGGGGTATAACTGTCAGAAGAGGGCAAGGGCTGGAGATCGCAGCAGACTGGGAGGGGGGGTTTCAGGCCTGGGAATGGTCAGGGGCCCATGATCAGGCCGTGGGAGGGGGCTCGGAAAGCTGAATATACGGTGGAGTCACAGATCTGGCCAGCGATTAAGCTGGCTAGAAATCAGGAGTCTGGCAGTATGGGGACACTGCACATATCGGTGCTGACAGGTTGTCACATGCGCAGTGGCTCACTCAGCACTATGCTGCTGGCCTCTCCGGTGGGAATAAGCTTGCCCACAGCTTTATAATGATATTCATGCTGGCAACCTCTGCAGTGCACAAAGTGTGGGAGCTTCTTCCCTGAACTCACACTGAAAAAGCTATGTGAATTACTCCAGTTTTCACATGAATTCAACATTTAGAATCTTTTTGGGAAGAATTCCAGCCTAGGTTCCTATTAGGGATAGTGGGTGTAAAAGATATTGGAGTGTCGGGTGAGCCATGATTGTATTAAATGGCAGTACAATAATGTGGTTAATCCCTCAAAGCCCTTCAAAAAGGCATAGAAAGCAGTCCAGTTCCAGAGCAATTGTTTGGTTTGATTGTTTTCTTTTCTTTTAAAATTACAGCAGGCCCTTTGATCCTCCAAGCCTGCTTTGACCATGCTGCCCAACTGAACTAAAACCCTCCAACCTTCCAGGGACCATATCCCTCTATTCCCATCCTATTCATGTATTTGTCCTTAAAAGTCACTATTGTATCTGCTTCCGCTACCTCCCCCAGCAGCGAGTTCTAGGAACCCATCACCCTCTATGTAAATAACTTGCCTCGTACACCTCCTTTAAGCCTTGCCCCTGGCACCTTTGTTTTATAAGTGTACTGTGAAAATAATCCAAATGAAAAACACAACCAAACCCTAATGCAATCTGTCTCTATCCATCTCCTTTAGGTTTTGAGCCATTTAACTCCATCGGGAAAAGTTACTGATGACAATATCCGCAGTCTGTTTTTTGGAGATTATCTAAAGCCAGATGCCAGTATAAAGGCTTATGATGAGATTATAGATTTAAAACAACTTACATCAGTCATGGAGTACTACCTGTCAGAGTACAACAATGTCAGTAAGACTCCGATGTCCCTGGTTATGTTCCGCTTTGCTATAGAACATGTCTCCAGAATATGCAGAGTACTAAAGCAGGACAATGGCCACTTGCTCCTGGTTGGTATTGGTGGTAGTGGCAGACAGAGTGCTACCAAACTGTCCACATACATGAATGAATTTAACCTCTTCCAAATTGAAATTACAAAGAGTTATGGCAAAGGTGAATGGAGGGATGACGTTAAAAAGATCATGATCAAGACTGGAGTTGATGGCAAACAGACTGTCTTTATGTTCAGTGACAGCCAAATTAAAGATGAGTCATTTGTGGAAGACATCAACATGTTGTTGAACACAGGAGATGTACCTAATATCTTCCCAGCAGACGAGAAAGCTGAACTCCTTGAGAAGATGCAAAGTGTGGCTCGGGCGGATGGGAAGAGAATCGAAGCCACTCCACTTTCATTGTATAATTACTTTATTGAAAAAGTAAAAGCTAACCTGCACACTGTATTAGGTAAGATCTCATGTTCTTACATTATTACAGTGACTACACTTCACTGGGCGGCACGGTGGCACAGTGATTAGCACTGCTGCCTCACAGTGCCAGGAACGCAGGTTTGATTCCCGCCTTGGGTCACTGTCTGTGTGGAGTTTGTACATTCTCCCTGTGTCAGTGTGGATTTTCTCCAGGTGCTCCAGTTTCCTTCCACAGTCCAAAAGATATGCAACTTAGGTGAATTGGCCACACTAAATTCTCTCTGTGAGCCCAAACAGGCGCTGGAGAGTGGTGACTGGGGGATTTTCATAGTAACTTCATTGCAGTGTGAATGTAAGCCTATTTGTGACTAATAAATAAATAAAATAAAAAATAATAGCATCTCTACAGTGCAGAAGACTTGACCCATTGAGTCTGCACAGACTCTTCGAAAGAGCACCCTTCCCAGACCAAATGCCCTGACCTTGTAACCCTGATGTGGAGATGCCGGCATTGGACTGGGATAAACACAGTAAAAAGTCTCACAACACCAGGTTAAAGTCCAACCAGTTTATTTGATAATAATCCCACAAGTGTGTTTCAGAAGCTTGTGAGGTTACTATCAAATAAACTTTAACTAATAGACTTTAACCTGGTGTTGTGAAACTTGTAGTCCTGCACAGTGATCATGGCTAATTCATCTAACCTACACATCTTGGGTCTGTGGGGGGTGGGGGGAAACCGGAGCACTGGAGAAAACCCACACAGACACAGGGAGAACATGCAAACTCCACACAGTCACCAAGGCTAGAATTGAATCTGGGTTGCAGGTGCTGTGGGGCAACAGTGCTAACTACTGTGCCACCCCAAAAGTGCCAAATATGTGTAATCTTTCTATCTACCCATCAATATCTCTCTCAGTTTAGAGTGTTCTAAATGTTAATTCAGTTATGATATACAATGTGGTTACAATGATAGCTTCAATTGGATCCAAATTAAAACTGCTAGTATCACAAGAGCGGATCCAGTTCCAATTTATTGGATCAACCTAAGGTAATTTGGCAGGACCTATTTATTGGAATGAGCAGCCTGCTGATTCCAATAATTGATAGCCTATTTCACTCTTCCTTTTGTTAAAGACAAGCAGTCTTCCACAAACCTAAGTACCAATGGCGATAAAGCACCATACAATTAAAATGTACTACATAGAACATAGAACACTACAGCACAAACAGGCCCTTCGGCTCACAAGTTGTGCCGAACACATAAAAACCTACCCAGCCATAGACCTATCTATAACCCCCAATCCCATTGGATCCCATATACTCATCCAGAAGTCTTTCAAAAGACCCCAGCGAGTTCGCCTCGACCACCACCGACGGCAGCCGATTCCATTCACTCACCACCCTCTGAGTGAAAAACTTTCCCCTAGCATCCCCTCTGTACTTGCTTCCCTGCACCTTAAATCTGTGCCCTCTCGTCGCGACCATTTCAGCCCTGGGAAATAGTCTCTGAGAGTCCACCCTATCTATTCCTCTCAACATCTTGTAAACCTCTATCAGGTCGCCTCTCAACCTTCGTCTCTCCAGGGAGAACAGTCCCAGCTCCCTCAACCTGTCTTCATAAGGCATGCCTCCCAATCCAGGCAACATCCTTGTAAATCTCCTCTGCACCCTTTCAATAGCTTCCACGTCCTTCCTATAGTGAGGCGACCAGAACTGCGCACAGTACTCCAAGTGTGGTCTGACAAGGGTCCTATAAAGCTGCAGCATTACCTCCTGACTCCTGAACTCAATCCCTCGATGAATGAAGGCCAGTACACCGTAAGCTTTCTTAACCACATCCTCCACCTGGGAGGCCGATTTGAGAGTCTTATGGACCCGGACCCCAAGATCCCTCTGCTCTTCCACACAGCTAAGACTCCTACCTTTGATAGTGTACTCATTCATCCCGTTGGATCTGCCAAAATGGACCACAACACATTTATCCGCGTTGAAGTCCATCTGCCACTTCTCCGCCCAGTCTTGCATCCTGTCGATGTCATGCTGCAACTTCTGACATCCCTCCAGACCATCCACAACACCACCGACCTTCGTGTCATCGGCGAACTTACTCACCCATCCCTCCACTTCCTCATCCAGGTCATTTATGAAAATGACAAACAGCAAGGGTCCTAGAACAGATCCCTGGGGCACTCCACTGGTGACCGACCTCCATGCAGAAAAAGAGCCATCCACAACCACCCTCTGCCTTCTGCAGGCAAGCCAGTTCTGGATCCACAAGGCCAAAGCCCCTTGGATCCCATGGCCTCTCACCTTCTCAAGAAGTCTTGCATGTGGGACCTTGTCAAATGCCTTGCTGAAGTCCATGTACACCACGTCCACTGCTCTTCCTTCGTCAATGTGTTCAGTCACATTTTCGAAGAACTCAATTAAGCTTGTAAGGCATGACCTGCCTTTTACAAAACCATGCTGACTATTTCTAATCAACCTAAACTTCTCCAAATGCTCGTAAATCTTGTCCCTCAGAAGCCTCTCCATCAGCTTACCAACCACTGAGGTCAGACTCACCGGTCGGTAATTTCCAGGACTATCCCTGTTCCCTTTCTTGAAAATAGGGACCACATCCGCAATCCTCCAATCCTCCGGAACCTCTCCCGTCTCCATCGACGACGCAAAGATCATCGCCAGGGGCTCTGCAACGACATCCCTCACCTCCCACAATAACCTGGGGTAATCTGGTCCCGGAGACTTGTCTATCTTGATAGCATTTAAAAGTTCTAACACATCCGGTTCCTTAATATCTACATACTCAATCTTTTCAGTCTGCTGCAAACTTGTAGTGCATCCTCCCAGATCATTTTCCACCGTGAATACTGAGGCAAAGTACTCATTAAGCACCTCTGCCATTTCTTCTGGTTCTATACAGACTTTTCCCCCTTCATCTTTTATAGGTCCTATCCCTTCTCTTCTCATCCTTTTACTTTTCACATATTTGTAGAAGGCCTTGGGATTCTCCTTAATCCTACCAGCCAAGGCCTTCTCATGACCCCTTCTGGCTCTCCTAATTTCCTTTTTAAGCTCTCTTCTATAAGCCTTATACTTCTCTAGATCCCCAACATCTCCTAGCTCTTTGAACCTTTTATACACCTTTCTTCCTGACTATGTTCACCACAGCCTTCGTGCACCACGGTTCCCGCGTCCTACCAAAACCTCCTTGTCTCACTGGAATGTTGTCGTGCAAAGCTCCAGACAAGCATTCCTTGAATATCTGCCACCTTCCTTCTGTGCTTTTCCCCAAGAACACCTCCTTCCAGTTTATTCGCCCCAACATCTGCCTGATGTCTTCATATTTCCCCTTATTCCAGACAAACACCTTCCTAGCCTGCCTGATCCTATCCTTTTCCAATGCAAGGGTGAAGGAGATAGAATTATGATCTCCATCCCCAAGATGCTCTCCTACCGAGAGATCCATCACCTGTCCTGGTTCATTAGCTAGTATCAGGTCCAGTACAGCCTCTCCTCTCGTAGGCTTGTCCACGTGCTGTGTCAGGAAACCCTCCTGAACACACCTAACAAACTCCTCCCCATCCAAACCCCTTACCCTTGGGATATTCCAGTCGATGTTTGGGAAATTGAAGTCTCCCATCACAACAACTCTGTTATTTCTACATCTCTCCAGTATCTGTTTCCCTATCTGCACCTCAACTTCTCTGTCACTATTGGGCGGCCTATAGAATACACCCAGCAACGTCACCGACCCTTTGCTATTCCTAACTTCCACCCACTGTTGGATTTCATTCTAATACCTAATTTGACCAAGGATCATGACTTAAATAAATCGATTTAATTCAATGATCTGATGAGTGAGTAGAAAATCCTTCATAAAAACAGAAGCTGCAGGAAACAACCAGCAGCTCTGGTAGCATCTATGGAGAGCAAAATAGAGCTGATGGGGGGATTTTGCAGCTGCGCTCACCCAGAAACCAGAAAATTTCACCCGAGGTCAACAGATTGTTGCTTGTCCATTCTCCCACCCACTACGATTCCTGTGGCTGGTGGAAGGGATTGAATCTAACATAATTCCTCTCTGTATCTGTATTGAACATTCTGTCTGTGTGGAGTTTGCACATTCTCCCCATGTCTTCATGAGTTTCCACTGAGTACTTCAGTTTCCTCCCACGTGCTGATTAGGTTCATTGGCCCAAACAGCCACTGGACTGTGGCAACTAGGGGAATTTCACAGTAACTTCATTACAGCATTAATGTAAGCCTTACTTGTGATAAGAAATAAACTTTAGAACAAAGAACAAACAACAAAACAGCACGGGAAACAGGCCCTTCGGCCCAACGAGCCCGCGCCGACACCCCGATGTTCCCACCTCTACCCGCGATCCCTGTCCATGTTTATAGATCTATGGATTAAAAATCAAATTTGAGACAATTTAGGGAGAATTTGTTTTGCCAATTAGCCTAAGAGCACATCTTTGGGATGTGGGAGGAAACCGGAGCATCCGGAGAAAACCCACGCAAGCACGGGGAGAATGCGCAAACTCCCACAGACACAGGCCCAAATCCATGTATCTGCACAGCACAGCGATAGTCACTGAGCTGTCGTGTTGCCCATCAAATGGTCCAGGTCAAGCATACACTAACGAAGTGAAGCACTAGGATGCTCTCGAAAAAGATCCAAAAGCAGCCCTCTCACGACCCATCGTGTGTATGCCCCTCGTTAGACAACAAGGTGGACCAAAGCACCTGTAGGATAAAAACAAGTACATCAATATCATCATCTATTTACACACTTCCCAGGGACTCCCAAGGCTCATGATCCCTATTTTAAATCAGTTTTCTATACCCCTCCATTCCCATTCTGTTCATGTGCCCATCTAAGTATTTCTTAAATAACTCCAGAGTACCTGCCTCCACCACTTTACCTGGCAGCGCATTCCATACCCCAACATCCTCTGTGTGAAAAAACTCCCTCTAGCATCCAAATTATACCTTATCCCCCTCGCCCTAAGCCTGTGACCCCTCGTGCTATTCGAGTCCATCCTAGGAAAAAGTTTAACCCTGTTTACTCTATCTATCCCCTTCATAATCTTGTACACCTCTATCAGATCTCCTCTAAGTCTATGTCTTTTTAAGGAAAACAGTCCCAATTTGCCTAATCTCTCTTCGTAACTCAGACCTTCCATACCAGGCAGCATCCTGGTAAACCTCCTCTGCGCTCTCTCCAGAGTCTCCATGTCCTTCCGGTAGTAAGGCGACCAGAACTTTACTTTTACTTTACTTTATATTCTTACTCTGCTTGTTTAAAACTGATGCTTGTCCTGTCAGAATAAATCTCTTACGTTTCAGCTATGGATTTAACAATGTAGGGAAATTAGTATTCGGATTCAAAATAAGTTATTTTCATACCATTAGGTCTGGAATTCTCCAACCTCACCCGTGGCTGGGATTCTCCAGTCCTGCTGTCGTGAATGAAGTTTTGGCTGAGCGCTAAATTCTCCGCACTCACTGGTGGGGCAAATGAGATCAAAGAATTCTAATCAAGATCTCAGTCCATCATATTTTTGTTCTTGCTCTGCTTTTCCTGAAATGTCTTATGGGAATTTTTTTTTTTGCAGTCATGAGTCCAATTGGAGATGCCTTTCGGAATCGTCTGCGAATGTTCCCATCACTTATAAATTGCTGTACCATTGATTGGTTCAAAGTTTGGCCTAGTGATGCTTTAGAAATGGTGGCACACAAATTCTTGGAGGATGTAGAATTGGAGTATGAAGTCAGGAAAGAGTAAGTCAGCAGGTGACATTTAATTTCATTGCAGCAGCACATTTCTATACAGCGGCATTTTCATTTATCCATCCATGTAGCATTTGTACTAAGTCATAGCGAATGCTGCACAATGCACAGCTGACAATTTATACCAAAAATTCATTGATAGTGGAAAGCAAACAAAAAAAGTATGAGGTCAATGAAGAGATGGTGGTTTTGTAATGGCCACCTATGGCATGTTCTGCATCATATTCTCCATTAAGACTGAAAGGATAACACAGAAATAAGTTACAATATAGATGGACACAGTAAGAAGTCTCACAACACCAGGTTAAAATCCAAAAGGTTTATTTGGAATCACGAGCTTTCTGACGAAGGAGCAGCACTCCGAAATGCCAGCACCTGTACCAATACAGATGGAAGTATTGCATGGTTGATTATGAAGTTCTGCTTGCAAAAGTTATAGCAAGTTTTTTAGCTTTTAAAAAGAACTTATGGCATATGGGGAAAACTGCAGTGTGGATGTCACTTATCATTGTGCAGTACACAGATATCTCTACACCCATTGGCATTTTTCACACATGTTTGAAGTTAGTCTATATGCAAAGAAATTGACTTCTCTGCCTTAAAGTGTTTCACTTGATGTCAGAAGTTAAATTTCTGCTGAGTTAATACATAATGCTCCATACTTTTGCCATAGTTCAACCCACAGTTTCCAGAATAAACCTATTTCATGAAGATCTCGCACAATTTTCTGTTGTGTAATCATTTGTAGCTTTTTTAAAAATGTGCCATCCCGTCAGAAAGAAATGTAAAGGCTACTTTAGAAAGATTTTTAAAATTGTGATTGATCAACATTTGATCAATCAAATGTCATTGATTATTATATTAGTAATATGATAATCAATTTATAAATCTGTGCATAAAATATCATTTGTAAGTACATGTGATGTGAAACAGAGAAAAATACACTGTAAACATAAATCTTGAAGATGCCTGTGTTTTTTGCAGAGTTGTTGGACTATGCAAGTATTTCCAAGAGAGTGCAAGAAACCTTTCGGCTAAATATTTCTCAACGTTGAGGAGACATAATTATGTGACACCCACTTCCTACCTGGAATTAATCCTGACCTTCAAAGTTCTGCTTAATAAAAAGAGGCAGGAAGTTGATCTGATGAGAAATCGTTATCTTGTTGGTCTAGAGAAACTAGATTTTGCATCTTCACAGGTGAGTTTACACACGATTCATTCCATTTCTCGTTCCATTTCTGATTATTTTGCCAGTGTCACTTGAAATGATTGATTTTATTTTCTGTAGACAAGGACTTGAGAAGAACATTCAAAATGCAGAGAAAAAAAATTACTGAATTTAATCCTGGCACATGAAGGATGTACTTTACAGTGATGCGAAAATAGGAGTGTAATTAAGGAACCTAGGTTTAGCAGTGATATATAATTCTAGTGCGGCATTGGGCCTGATTAATAAGGAAATAAGGGGATGTCAGTATTGATAAAAAGTGCCATTTAGAGCACTGGTGAGGAATAAGATTGTTGAGGGGGTCAACAATAAATATTTATTTGGTTAGAATAAAGAACAGTTGGGAAGCTGTTGGGTGTTTGGATGGTACTACATATTGTGAAAAAACTAGTGGAACAATTTTTAGGCAAATTGCAGAAAAATATGAAAACTAGTGATAATCAGTTATCCTAATATGGACTGGGTTAGTAACAGCACTGCTCCTGGACATGAATATTGTGTTGCCAGCCCAACAATGAAGAAAGGTCAACACTAGATTACTAGCATTATATAGTATATATTAAGGATTTAATTAAAATCTGGAATTAAAAATTCTGAGGAGTATAAAATGCAGGAGTAAATTTGCCTAAAAATTGTTCCACTATTTTTTTCACAATATCTAGTACCATCCAAACACCCCTCAGAATTTTTAATTCCAGATTTTAATTAAATTCAAATTTCACAGTCGACTGGAGTGGAATTTGAACCTGGGTCTCTCAGTTATTTAACCAGGGACCACCAACTGCCCAGTGGGAGTGTTGGTTTAGATCAATTAGATGGACAGCTGGCTTGTGATGCGAAGCAACGCCAACAGAGTGGGTTCAATTCCCGTACCAGCTGAGATTATTCATGAAAGCCCCACCTTCTGAACCTTATCCCTCGTCTGAGGTGTGGTGATCCTCAGGTTAAATCCCCACCAGTAAGCACTCCCCCTCCAAAACAGGAGAGCAGCCTATGGTCATCTGGGACTTATGGTAACTTTACCTTTAAATTACCGTTAAGAAGGGATGAAAGCAAATTACTGCAGATGCTGGAATCTGAATCCAAAAGGGAGAATGCTGAAAAATCTCAGCAGGTCTGGAAGCCTCTATAAGGAGAGAAAAGAGCTGATGTTTCAAATCCAGCTGACCCTTTGTCAAAGCTGACAATATGGACTCCAAACATCACCTTTAAGAAAGGACTGGTTAATTATTTTCTCATCATACTGGGTCAACGTACTGCGTAATGTTTCATGTACAATGGTATATGATCTTGTGAACATTTAACATAGTTATTTCTAGTTGTCACCTTTGATTAGAAATCAGTAACGCAGAGAGAATTGTGACCCACCATTAGGTGTCTGTGATGCAAAAGGAATTGACAGACCTGCAGCCAGAGTTGATCAAGACTTCCGCCGAAACTGACAAGATGATGGTAAAAATTGAAGAGGAAACAATTGAAGTTGATGCTGCAAGGGAGTTGGTCGCAGCAGATGAAGCAGTGGCGAATGAGGCTGCTGCTGCCGCACAGGAAATTAAGGTGTGACACAGCCAGCCTTCCTGTTATTAATCAATACTAATCTTCACTTAAGGCTTATCTTAACTGGGATTTTCCAAGTTACCTTTTAGAATGTTGCTATAGTCATAAAAAATTGTCATTAAATGCAAATGGTTTTTGTGACGTCACTTAAATTTGTGATTTAGCTCAGGACATTAAATGGAATTGTCAATTTTTTTTAATTCATTTGTGGGACATGGGCATTGCCAGTCTTTATTGTCCGTCCCTAATTGCAATTGAGACTCAACCACATTGCCGTGGTCCTGGAGTCACATGTAGGCCAGACCAGGTAAGGACAGCAGATTTCCTTCCTTAAAGGGACATTAGTGAACCAGATAAGTTTTTTTCTGACAATCGACAATGGGTCATCAGTAGATTTTTAATTCCAGATATTTTTTATTGAATTCATATCCCACCATCTGCTGTGGTGGGATTCAAACCTGGGTCCTCAGAATATTAGCTGAATTTTGGGGTTAATAAGTCTGTAATAATACCACTAACCATTGCCTTCGCTAAGGATGTGCCCATTATATTTAAAGGTAAATTAATGGGTAAGCAGCTAACTTAATCAATCAGTTATTAAAATAAAATGGTAAATTATGCTTAAGTTAAGGAATCATTGATTAATTTACTTTGTTTAGTGATACTAAGTATTTTGCAGACTTAATTGAATGGGATTAATACATTATTGTAATGTAGGAAGCAAATTGGGGACTGGAATTATGTTATAAGAAATGAACTGCTGATGAGAAGGATTTGCTGATGTTTCTCTGTTCATTGTGGCAACACAGTGGTTAGCACTGCTGCCTCACAGCACTGGAGATCCAGGTTTGATCCCTGGCTTGGATCACTGCCTGTGTGAAGTTTGTATTTTCTCCTGGCTGCTCCTGTTTCCTCCCACAGTCCAAAGATGTGTAGATCAGGTGGATTGATAAATTGTCCCTTAGTGTCAAGGGAACCAGCTATGGTAAATGCATATTATTATGGGAATGGAGCCTGTGTGGGTTTGTATTCATTGCAGACTCGATGGGCTAAATGGCCTTCTTCTGCACTGTAGGGATTGTAATGGAGCTTGTCTTTTTCTCTAAAGCACAGGGTATTTAAGACATCACCAGCAAGATATTCTTCACTTGAATATAATGTTTTACTTTATCTCTTTTGGAATGCCCTTGCAGGATGAATGTGAGGGAGATCTTGCAGAAGCCATGCCAGCACTGGAGGCTGCTGTATCTGCCCTCGATACTTTGAAGCCTGCTGATATCACAGTTGTGAAGACTATGCAAAATCCACCGGGTCCCATAAAGCTGGTGATGGAAAGTATCTGTGTGATCAAAGGGATAAAGCCAGAACGAAAACCGGATCCAAGTGGATCAGGTATTGGATTTACTTCATCACAACATTAATTTACCCTTCTCATTGCAACTGTTTTACATTAATGTAATGATATTTGGAGACAGGGAAGGAATTCTGTCCCGGAAGATCTGATTTGAATCCATTGAACCAGCTCTTGAAACTGGATGGCAACATCCTTGGCTAAATTCTCTGGCCATTCATGCCAGCAGGATTCTCCAATCCCACAGCAGGACCGGAGAATCTTACTACCCACAAATGGCGCACCATCTCCAATAGCTGAGAAACATGCAGCTGGGAAGTAGGAGAATTCCACCCCTTGTCTAGAGTGATGATGGCCCAGCATGTGTTGTTCTATACTGGGGAACAGAAGGTTTGCATTTATATAGTGCCTTTCAACAACACTGAATGCAGCAAAGCATTTTACAGTCCCTAGTTGTCTTTGAGAAGGTGGTGGTGAACTGCCTTCTTGAATCACTGCAGTCTATGTTCTGTGGATTGACCCACAATGCCATTAGGGAGGAAATTCCAAGATTTTGACCCAGCAACTGCATAGGAAAGTGATACATTTCCAAATCTGAGTGGCTTTGATAGGAACTTGCAGGTAGTAGTGTTTCCAAGTATCTGCTGCCCTTGTCTTTCTAGATTGAAGTGGTTGTGAGTTTGGAAGATGCTGCCTAAGAATCTTTGGTGAGTTGCTGCAGTGCATCTTGTAGACAGTACACACTGCTGTTATTGAGCATCGGTGGTGGAGGGATTCAATGTTTGTGGATGGGGTGCTGATCAAGCGGGCTGTTTTTGCCCTGGATGGTGTCAAGCTTCCTGAGTGTTGTTGGAGCTGCACTCATCCAGGCAAGTGGGGAGTATTCCATCACACTCCTGACTTGTGTCTTGTGGATGGTGGAAAGGCTTTGGGCAGTCAGGAGTTACTCGCCGCAGTATTCCTAGCCTCTACCTGCTCTTGCAGCCACTGTGTTTGCGTTGATGCAGATTAAGGTTTTGATTATTGTAGTTTAAGTGATTCCGCAAGTTGGAACGAGTTGAAATTATTACAAAATACGAAGACAAAAAATAATTGAGAGTATGATTCTTAGCTTTTGATTATTTCTTTCTAATTTCCACACAGGCAAAATGATTGAGGATTATTGGGGCCCATCTAAGAAACTTCTAGGTGATCTTAAATTCCTTGAAAGCCTGAAGACATTTGACAAGGACAACATTCCGCCTCTGATCATGAAGAGAATCAGAGAAAGATTTATCGACCATCCGGACTTTCAGCCGTCCGTCATAAAGAACGTATCATCAGCTTGTGAAGGTTTGTGTAAATGGGTTCGAGCCATGGAGGTGTATGAACGAGTCATAAAGGTGGTTGCTCCAAAGCGAGAGCGACTGAGGATAGCTGAGGAGGAATTTGCTGTGCAAATGGAGATGTTGAACGTTAAACGTGGAGAGTTGAAAGCTTTGGAGGACAAACTGCAAGCACTGAATGATGACTTTGAAATTATGAACAATCGAAAGAAGGATCTGGAAGATAACATAGAGCTGTGCTCACAGAAGCTTGTGCGTGCGGAGAAACTGATCGGTGGGCTGGGTGGAGAGAAAGACAGATGGACCGAAGCTGCTCGACTTTTGGGAATAAAGTACAAAGATCTGACTGGTGATGTCCTCCTGTCATCAGGTACTGTCGCCTATCTAGGGGCTTTCACTGTTGATTACCGTCACGAATGCCAAAGTGAGTGGCAGTTCCTGTGCAAGGAGAAGTTAATCCCTTGTTCTGATTATTTCTCCCTGAATGCCATACTGGGAGATCCTGTAAAAATCCGTGCTTGGCAAATTGCCGGGCTCCCGGTTGATGCTTTTTCCATTGACAATGGGATAATCACTTCCAACTCACGAAGGTGGCCCCTAATGATTGACCCTCAAGGTCAAGCTAACAAATGGGTCAAGAATATGGAAAAAAACAACAGACTTGGAGTGATAAAACTGTCAGACACCAACTATGTAAGGATTTTAGAGAATGCCATCCAATTTGGCACCCCACTATTACTAGAAAATATTGGTGAGGAACTGGATCCCATGCTTGAGCCAGTACTGCTGAAACAAACCTATAAGCAACATGGAGTAGAGGTCATGAAGCTGGGGGAAAATGTAATTGAGTATTCGTCTGATTTCAAATTCTACATTACCACGCGCCTAAGAAACCCACATTACCTCCCAGAGATAGCAGTAAAGGTTTGTCTTTTAAACTTCATGATTACCCCCCTGGGCCTGGAAGATCAGTTGTTGGGCATAGTGGCTGCAAAAGAGAAGCCTGAGTTGGAAGAAAAGAAGAACCTGTTGATCTTGGAGAGCGCGCAAAATAAAAAACAACTCAAGGAGATAGAGGACAAAATTCTTGAGGTCTTGTCCTCGTCACAGGGAAACATCTTGGAAGATGAAACTGCCATTAAAGTGTTATCTTCCTCCAAGTTGCTCTCGGAGGAAATATCTGAAAAGCAACAAATTGCAACTGCGACAGAGAAAGAAATCGATATCACACGAATGGGCTACAAGCCTGTCGCAGTCCACTCATCCATTATCTTTTTCTGTATCTCTGACTTGGCTCACATCGAACCAATGTATCAGTACTCATTAACCTGGTTCATTAACCTGTACGTGCAGTCAATTGCAAACAGTCCAAAGAGTGAAAATGTGGATCAGAGAATCTTGGCTATAATAGAACACTTCACACTGAGCATCTACAACAATATTTGTCGCTCGCTGTTTGAAAAGGACAAGTTGCTCTTTTCTCTGCTCCTTAATGTGGGGATCATGAAAGGGAAGGGGGAAGTGGACGAAGAGGTATGGCGCTTTCTGCTGACTGGCGGTGTTGCCCTTGACAATCCATACTCTAACCCAGCTCCTGAGTGGCTGTCTGAAAAATGCTGGTCAGAGATTGTCCGAGCGTCCAGTCTGCCAAACCTGAATGGTCTAATGGATCACGTGGTTCTCAATATAGAAAAGTGGAAGGAGATTTATGATTCTGCCAAACCTCATGAAGAAGCCCTTCCAGATGAATGGAGTTCCCTGGAAGGAATGGATCATTTGGTTGTTATCCGATGCTTCAGACCAGACAAGATCATTCCAGCGGTGCAGCAGTTTATTACCAATACGATGGGAAAGACATTTGTTGAACCTCCAACGTTTGATCTTGGCGGCAGTTACAATGATTCCCATTGCTGTGCACCTCTGATATTCATTCTTTCACCTGGAGCTGATCCCATGGCAGGTAATCTAGTTAATTTAATCATTCATCCATTAACTGTTACACTTCTGGGGAAACAATTTCATTGGATTCAAAGGAAAATTTAATTCTTGTCTTTTAATCCAATCAGAGTAATTTTTTTTTACACTGGTGAGTAATATTGAAAAACTTTATGGTTTAGTGGTATGGTTGCAGCACTAGTAATCCTGACTCTAAATCCCGCCATGGCAGATAGTGAAATTTAAATTCAATAAAAAGACTACTAATGACCATAAAATCATTGTCGATTGTCTTAAAACCCATCGGGTTCCTTTAGGGAAGGAAATCTGCCGTTCTTACCTGGTCTGACCCACACACAGCAATATGGTTGACTCTTAAATGTCCTTACAGAAATGAGCCAGCGACTGCAACCCCCTCCCCCGCCCCCCACATTTCCCATTCCAAGATTGTTTTTTAATTCAATGTAAATAGCAAACTAACAGAGGTTAACATTGCTGCCTCACAGTGCCAGGGACCTAGGTTCAATTCCTAGCATGGGTCACTGTCTGTGCAGAGTCTGCGTGTTCTTCCCATGTCTGCATGGATTTCCTCCAGGTGCTCTGGTTTCCTCCTACAGTCCAAAAGACGTGCTGATTAGGCGAATTGGCTGTGTTAATTCTCCTTCAATGTACCCGAACAGACACCGGGGTGTGGCGACCAGGAGATTTTCACAGAAACTTAATTGCAGTATTAATATAAGTCTACTTGTAACACTAATAAATAAACTTAAACTGTAATATTGTGCTCATTTACAAATTATATAGGTTTCCATGTAGTGTATTGGTTTTAAGTTTCCCCTGTTTCGCTTTGAGTGATAACTTCCATCTCTGATCATTCTGGGATTGAATTTCCTCAGTGCTTCTGCAGTTTTTTTGGATCAGAATACTATAGAAACTCCAGAGAAACTATATAAAGATTTTACGCCATCTCTTGAGATTTCCATGACACTCCCAGAAAACTTGTACAAATGGAAGGATCCTGGTGGAAGTTCATCCCTCTTATTTATTCTACCCATGTTCTAATGTCATCAATGCGCATGTTCCACAGTTGAGAAAAAAAGTATTCATTTTTGAAATGACTTCAATCAGGCCATTGAGTTCAGCCTAATGGAATATGAGCTTCCTGATTAAGGAGTCAATTGATGGGCCAATCAGGGAGTTTATTCCTTGTACTTAACCGGGAGTGTCAGTTCTCCTGGCATTCCTGAACGTAGACTGCTGACTGATAGCACTCTGTGTATGGCTGTTGGAATTGTCAATAAAGGGATTTTGTGGAAGGGACTATTGCCTCCAAACACTTAATACAATTTTCAAACTTATAAAAATTTGGTGGCGTGGTGGTTCGCATTGCTGCCTCATTGCACCAGTTCTGACCTCGGGTGACTGTCTGTGTGGAGTTTGCACGTTCTCCCTGTGTCTGTGTGAGCTTCCTCCAGGTGCCCCGATTTCCTCCCACAATCCAAAGCTATGCTGATTAGGGCTGATTGGCCATGTTAAATTGCCTCTTGGTGTCCTGGGATACATAGGTTAAAGGGTTTAGTGAGGTAAATATGTGGGGTTACGGACATAGGGCCTGGATGGGATTGATTGTTGGTGCAGACTTGATAGGACGAATGGCCTTCTTCTGCACTATAGGGATTCTATGATTCTATGTATGTTAGTGATATACAGGGTACAATTTCTCGCCATTATGTTCATCAGTGTTTTATTGCATGCTCACAGGCTTGCTTAAGTTTGCAGATGATATTGGCATGGGTGGAGAAAACACTCAGACAATATCACTGGGCCAGGGCCAAGGACCTATTGCTGCACAAATGATAGAAGGTGCTCTGGAGAGTGGATCCTGGGTCGTGTTACAGAACTGCCACCTTGCAACTAGCTGGATGCCAATCTTGGAGAAAATCTGTGAGGAGGTGATAATACCAGAAAAAACCAACAAAAACTTCAGGTCCAAATGTTTCTCCTTCTCTTGAGCCTTCATAATTTAATATTGGTTATTACTTTCATAAATGTGAATGCTCTCTCCTGTAAAGTATTGAGCTACCCTGGTACTTAGAAAGATTTTTATTGCGCTTTGAGATTAGATTTAGGAAGACTGAACAGTGCTAGCTGAGGGGAGGTAGAAACGTGACATGGAGATATAGAATAACTGTATGTTTTTCAAAAAACAAATTGCAAAGGAAGACCTTGCTTTCATTTGAAGAAATGCAAATATGAGGAATTGATAATTAGATTTTTATCAGAACATTGCAGATTATCATTAAGCCTGTTCCGCCATTTCATAAGATTGTAGCTAATCTAACACATACTTATCTCTGTAACCCTCAATTCTCCGACTGATTAAAAATCAGCCTTGGAAATGTTCAAGGACTGGGCCTTCACAGCTTCCTGGAGTGAAGAATTCCAAAGATCCATAGCTCTTTGAGCGAACAAATTCTTCCTCAAATCCATACTACATGTTAGGAATGGGTTAATAGTTACCGTCCACTTAAGTCCTAAATTGGATGTTAATCATTTAACAGAAGTCATTAAGATATATAAAGAGGTTACAGGTGGGCACTGGATGTTGGAGATGTGTATGTGGAATTGAATCAGAAAATAAAGTGAGTTTATGAAGAAACAAAACTTGCATTTCCTTTATTGGACTGCAATTGAGAGGCTCAAATATTCCATGAGTACCCCCTTATTCCAAAACTGTGCCGTCTGGTCCTACACTCTCCCATGACTGGAAACATTCTTCCAACATTTACCCAGTCTAACCCTCTAAGAATCTTATATACTTCAATCATATCACTGCTCATTCTTCTGGACTTCAAGGAGTACAGATCCAACCTGTTTACTCTTTCCTTGTAAGACACTCCTTCCATTCCTGGGATCATCCCAATAAACCTCTTCTGTGCTGCCTCCAATAATAATATCTTTCCTTAAATAAAAGGACCAAATCTGTATTTTAAATGTGGCCTCACCAGTACCTTGTACAGGTACAGCTCAAAGAGATACAGTAATAGTGGGGCAGGGTAAATAGGATCAATCTGTTTCAATTTGTTGAAAGTTCCGATAGTCCAGGTTCATTGAAGCTTTCCATTTTATGGTTTCAGTGACCACCTGTTTGCTTGATCTTCCAGAGCTCAGGAAACATTCCTGTAATCTTACACATTTTGTTTTTGATAGCATTATTGAATGGTGAACTTGCCTTAAAGATATCCTGAGTATAATTACATTGGCCATACTCAGAGCAGATATAATCTACTTGAATGGTTGGATCAGGCTTGAAGTGGCCTATTTCTGTTCAGAGAAATGTGTCCATTATTAAATGCATGTGATGTTCGGCTTTTTGGAATGCCATATGTATATAATTTCCCCAAAAGCTGTCATTTCAAAAAAAGGGCGGCATGCTGGCACAGTGGTTGGGATGCTGTGCCAGGGACCTGGCTTTGATTCCCGGCTTAGATTACTGTCTGTGTGGAGTCTGCATGTTGTCCCCGTGAGTTTCCTCTGGGTGCTGTGGTTTCCTCCCACAGTCCAAAGTTGTGCGGGTTAGGTGCCAAATTCTCTCTCAGTGTGCTCGAACAGGTGCTGGAGTGTAGCGACTGGGGGTTTTTGCAGTAATTTAACTCCAATATTACTGTAAGCCTACTTGTGACTCTAATAAATAAACTTTGAAAAGTCATTTTTTGGCAGAGTGGTAAGTTTTATGCCAGTTTTAAGAGGGGCAGGACCTCAATACGCTTGTGAACCTGGCTGCAAAGTGATCAGGGACTTTTGGAAGGGCACTCTGATCTCACAGTGCACAAAAAATCCTTTCCTTCCCCCCCTCACAGATATTGGGAACCCCCCCCCCCCATCCATATCAACAACATATTTCTCTAGCCCCACTCCAACATGGAGTGCTGGCATTGGGCTCTCCCAAAGGATCCGTCTTTATGAACCCTCCGGCATGCCCTCCCATTCTGCTCATGCCTTCATGATCTCACCATCATGACCCCTACTCAGGCCCCACCTCCTTGACAGGCATCCCCCACCACCCTGGCATTGTCCATCTGGCACTGTCAAGGTGGGCAATGCCTAGCCATGTCCTCAGTCATTTGTGGCTTCAGTGGCCTCTGAGCACCCCCCATGCATGGCTATCATATATGCCTGTGCTTGTATCTGTTAGCGGGGCCTGGAATGGAATGTCAAAAATAAATCACACAGCCTTTTAGGCAGACAGATAGCAGAATAATCAGTGCGACATTAGTGGGATTTGAACTTGACCTCATATGAAATCCCTCAAAGATCTTCTGTCAGGCAGAGAGAATGTCCCCCACGCTAACCCCAACTGAGTGGTGAATCCTGACCTGAGGACCTCTGACCAAGCCCGACACCCACCCGTCCACAAGCCCTTGCAACCATGAAGGCCCCCAACCCACCCCACGGCAGTGGCTGACTTGCCCTTTTGCACCCGGTGGTACTTGTCTCCTTGCTCATGTCCTCACACTCCATGACAATCCTGAGCCATGCTTCAAGGGACCAATAGTGATTCATGCCCATGTGACGTTTTGCTGGGGAGATGGGAGCATTCCGAAAGGGGAGAGGAGGGGGGATGATCATGTATTGGTTAACAATAATAATTATTATTAATCAAGGTTCGTGATAAATAGGGGGATCAGGAATTAAGGGGAAAAGTTCAGGAGAATGGGGGTGAGAGAAATATCAGCTATGACTGAATGGTGGAGCAGACTTGATGGGCCGAGTAGCCTCATTCTGCTCATATGTTTGATGGTCTTGTGTGTTAAACTTGCTAATCAGCCCTGCAGCCTTTCTGGGTGAGATCAGGTTTGGGCCAGGAAGGGACTGGGATGATTGCAAACTCTTAAAACCGGTTTTAAGCCCACGGGCAATTTTCTGGGATTGGTGCAATGTGCACCCGGCATTGTGAGGCTGGAAAATCATGGTCGTGAATTCTAAAGATGTGGGTTATTATGCATTTATTGTGTGAATAATTCAAAATATTTTATGATACATGCACCAATTAACAAGACTTATCTTTTTAGATTGTGGTTGACCAGTTACCCGTCAAACAAATTTCCTGTCAGTATTCTTCAGAATGGGGTGAAGATGACAAATGAGCCTCCAAAGGGCCTGAGGGCAAACATGCTGCGTTCATACCTCAATGATCCAATCTCAGATACCACCTTCTTCAGCAATTGTGACAAACCTGAAATCTGGGAAAAACTGCTCTTTGGGCTTTGCTTTTTTCATGCTCTGGTTCAAGAGAGAAGGAACTTTGGTCCTTTAGGTGAGTCTCCACTATTACAGAAATAGATAGTTAAAATATCTTCATATTTTTATATGTATATATATAAATGTGCTGTATTCTGGGAATTTGTTGTGTATCGTAATGAATATAAAATTGAAAATCATTAGTAAAAGCATTTTAAAAAATATCTCCAAAGGATAACATAATTTGTATATCTGGCAAATATGTCTTTCCCCAAGATTAATATATTAGCATGTTTTAGGTTCCAGTACTCCAATTTCCTCCCAAAGTTCAAAGATGCGTGGGTTAGGTGGATTGGCCGTGCTAAATTGCCCCTTCATGTCCCAGGATGCATAGGTTAGAGAGATTAGCAGGGTAAATATGTGGGGAAAGGGCTTAGGTGGAATTGTGGTCAGTGCAGATCCGATGGGCCAAATAGCCTCCTTCTGCCTTGTAGGATTTCTATGATTCTATGAATAAACTGTATAATTGTCCATTTTCTACACAATACTCAAACTAAATGTAAAGGAGCTAATACTTTACATTTACATCTTTAGAGTGAATGATGATTTCAGTCTTCACCACAACAGATATCTTGTTGCTTTGCAATATAATTTCTTAACAGGTTGGAATATCCCTTATGAATTTAATGAGTCTGATCTACGCATAAGCATGAGACAGATCCAAATGTTTCTGAACGAATATGAAGAAACACCATTAGAAGCTCTCACATATTTAACAGGTACACAATTACAACAGATAATTTGCCTCCTTCACTGATATTCATTCAAGCATTCATGGTTGAAAGTCTATTTTAAATTAATTAATAGAGGCTGGTGACGTTATTTCATTTCACAAATTTCATCAATGTTTGTGCATTCCTCAACTTCTAAAGGTGAATGTAACTATGGAGGTAGAGTTACAGATGACAAAGACAGACGCTTGCTTTTGTCCCTTCTGTCCATTATCTACAATAAAGACATAATATCCGAAGACAAATATAAGCTTGCACCGGGTGAGATTTACTATGTCCCACCACATGGTTCATATCAGGTAAGCAATCCACTGAAAGAATTTTCTTATCTACTCAAACTTGGGGCAAACACTTGGGAGAAGTGTCAATTACAAGGGGGGGGCACATGTTCAAGGTGAGAGGGGAAAGTTTAAGATGTGTGTGGGAATGTTTTTCATGCAGAGAATAGTGGATGCCTGGAACGTGCTGCCAGAGGAGGAGGTGGAAGCAGTTCCCTAACCCTGGCTCTAACCCTACTAGCCCTAATGCACATTAGCAACATGTAAGAGACATCCTGATGTGTACAACAGGGAGGGAATAGAGACATATGGAGTAAGGGCAGTAGGTTTTTTTTTAGTTTAATTAGGACATCATGATCAGCACGGGCTTGGATGGCTAATGGGCCTGTTCCTGTGTTGTACTTTTTTTTGGTCTTTGTTATTTCTTACTTACACATCATAAATTTACCATGCAATATCCCTGGCTCTCCTTCCTCTAATGAGAAAATGGTGTAGATAGCGCTATTCTGTTCTTTTCCTTGTCCTGTAAGAGAATTGAGAAGAAAAGGGTCGGCAAGTGAGGACTGCCACAAATACCTCCTTAGGATAAACGGAATCATTCACTGCCCTGGTTGCTCTGAACTTTATGGGACTTGATATATTGCACTACTGCATGGTAGCAAAACCTCGGGATGTAAAGAAAGAATGAATTTACAATCATATAATACCTTTGGTATCTCAAACGTGCTTTACAACTGGTGATGTATGTGTTGTACTTACTGTGTAATATAGAAAATGTAACAATAGCATCTCCTTATGATATGAACTTGCATCTTCCAAGTGTACTTCCCTTCAATCTCCAGGTAGTCAGCACAGGTTCATAGAGTCATTGAGGTAGACAGCACAAAAAAAGGCATTTCGGCCCCATCACTTTTGCACTGGTCAAAGACAAACCACCCAATTATTTTAATCCCATTTTCCAGCACTTGTGTGCCTTAGCATTATAGTTGCACATCTAAATGCTTGCTAAATGTTATGAGGGTCTCCACCATTCTTTCAGACTGTGAGTTCCAGGTTGAGAGAGCAGTCAATAAAGTATACAGTGTCTCACCCTTATCAATAGGGACATAGAGCACACGGATATAAGGGATTTGTGTTAAAACTGCCTCCAGTAGAAGATTCCTTTAGGAAGGATGTGAAGGCATTAGAGATGATGCCAAAAGATTCATAAGAATGGTTCCAGGATACGGAAATTAGAGAAATTAGAACTGTTCTCCTAGGAGAAGAGGCAGCTAGAAGGTTTCATAGAATTACTCAAATCAGGAAGGGTCTGGACAGAGCAGATCGGGAGAGATTGTTCCCAGTGGCAGAAAGTTCTAGAAATAGAGGGTACTGATTTAAGATAATTAATAAAAGAAGTAATGCTGAGATGAAGAAAGACTTTTCCAGGCAAAGGGTGGTTAGGATCTGAATATACTGCCTGCGCACAGCAGAGGCAGGGTCAACTAAAGTTTTAAAAAATAAATCGGATTATCTGAAAAAGAAAAAGTCACAGGACAATGAGTAGAAGAAAGGGGAGCGATGTTCAGTGCACTGCTTTTTCAGAGAGCCAACACAGATGTGATGGGCTGAATAGCCGCCTTTTGTGCTGTAATCATTCTACAATTCTATGCAATTATCATTTTGAATTATTAGTACTGTTGTCCAGTTGATCCACACATTTAATATTATAATTTGCAATTAAAGGGTTTTAATAAAACATATGTCACAAGTGGAGAAAGATGGAGGTTTTTAAGTCCTAGCCTGATTAGTTCAGATCTTAGCTCTATTTGGAGGCACTGAACTCCAGGCAGCTCTGTGCAGAGCACGAGAAAAATTGGAGGAGGGATTCTCTCTCCCACATTTTCTCTTGGTTCTGATAGTGTTTGTGGAACAGACCATTTGTGCAAGCCTTAGGTCAAATAAACAAAAGATAGAGGACTATGATGCTACAAGAAAGAACAATATCCCATAAAATAATGTATGAAAACACAAAAGTTTGCAAACCGTGAATGTAAGAAATTGTAAAATCCCAAGTCAAGACTCCTTGGCAGACCAGTAAGCAAAATCCACTGCCTGGGACTTTAAAGTGGCTGTCAAGACCATCAAAAATGGGAAACTATATAGAGGGGGAGTGAATATTAGAAGATCACATAATTAAGGCCATAAGATATAGGATCAGAATTAGACTATTTGGCCATCGAGCCTGGTCTGGTTGTTAATGACATGAAGATGAGTGGAAAAGTGAATTGCGTGGAGGACACGGAAAGTCTGCAGAGAGATCTGGATAGGCTGAGTGAATGGGCGGGGACCTGGCAGATGGAGTATAATGTTAGCAAATGTGAGGTTATCCACTTTGAAAGAAATAATAGTAGGATGGAATATTATTTAAATGGTGAAAAGTTGCAGCATGCTACTGTGCAGAAGGACCTGGGGAGTCCTTGTGCATGAATCGCAAAAACTCAGTCTGCAGGTGTAGCAGGTGATCAAGAAGGCGAATGGAATATTGGCCTTTATCGCGAAGGGGATAGAATATAAAAGCAGGGAGGTCTTGCTGCAACTGTACAAGATACTGGTGAGACCGCAGCTGGAGTACTGTGTGCAGTTTTGGTCCCCTTATTTGTGAAAGGATATATTGGCCTTGGGGGAGTACAGAGAAGGTTAACCAGGCTGATACCAGAGTTGAGGGGGTTAGCTTATGAGGAGAAATTAAATAGGCTGGGTCTGTACTCGTTGAAGTTTAGAAGGCTGAGGGGGAATCTTATAGAGACTTACAAGATAACGTAGGGACTAGGTAGAGTAGAGGTAGAGAGATTCTTTCTGCTTAGAAAAGAAACCAGAACTAGAGGGCACAGCCTCAAAATATGACGGGGAGGAACAGTTTAGAACAGAGTTGAGGAGGAGCTTCTTCACTCAGGGGGTTGTGAATCTCTGGGAATTCTCTGCCCATTGAAGTGGTGGAGGCTACCTCGTTGAATATGTTTAAATAGATTTTTGATAGACAAGGGAATTAAGAGTTCCGGGAAACGGGTGGGAAAGTGGAACTGATCCATTTCAGATCAGCCATAATCTTATTAAATGGCAGGGCAGGCTCGAGGGGCTGGATGGCCTACTCCTGCTCCTATTTCTTATGTTCTTATGTCTGCCATTCAATCATGACTGATACGATTCTCATCCCCATTCTCCTGCCTTCTTCCCATAACCCTTGATCCTCTTATTGATCAAAAATCTATCTATTGCCATTTACCTGGTCCTACGCTCAACCCTGAAACATCTAGATAACAAAAACCCTTATGCCAGACTCCTATTCATGGACTACAGCTCAGCCTTTAACACCATTATTTCTACGAGACTCATTCCAAACTTTGTGGCCTGAGGCTTGGCTCCTCCTTCTGCAATTGGATCCTAGACTTCCAAACCCACAGACCACAATAAGTAAGGATGGGCAACAATATCTCCTTTACGATCTCCTCAACACTGGTGCCCCATAAGGCTGTTCCCTCAGTGCCTTATTATACTCATTATACACCTCTGATTGTGTGGCCAAATTCCCCTCCAACTCGATTTTCAAGTTTGCTGATGACACTACCGTAGCGGGTCAGACCCCAAACAGTACAGGAAAGAGAGAATTGGGTGAAATGGTACGATGACAATAATCTCTCCCTCAATTCAAACAAAACAAAGGAGACAGTTGTTTCAGTTACACATAACTGCACTGAGTAAAATGTTTTTCATCATTTTATTTTAGATGGCCATGTGTACCTCCAGTTCGATGCTTTTAATGATTTGCTTTGTTTCTGATTTTCAGTCGTACATTGATTACTTACGAAATCTACCAACCATAACTCATCCGGAGGTCTTTGGACTTCATGAGAACGCTGATATCACTAAAGATAACCAGGAAACAAATCAGCTTTTTGAAGGGGTGTTGCTCACTCTCCCCAGACAAGGAGGTGGAGCTGGTAAATCTCCTCAAGTAAGACAATCAAATTAGAAGCTGCACAATCAAAGATTTAATGTTTTTAAGTTTTAAAACATATTTGGTTTTAATTGTATATAATTAAAATATATTTACTAACCAGTTAATGGCTTGTAAATGGACACTGCAAAAGTTTGAATTTACTGGGTGGCACAAATTAGCATCGCTGCCTCACAGTGTCAAGGGCTGGGTTCCATTCTGGCTTTGGTTCACTGTCTGTGTGGAGTTTGCACATTCTCCCCATATCTGCATGGTTTCGTTTGGGTGTTCCGGTTTCCTCCTACAGTCCAAAGATGTGCGGGTTAGGTTGATTGGTCATGTTAAATTGCCCCTTGGTGTCAGGGGGACTAGAGGGGTAAATATGTGGGGCTACGGGGATAGGGCCTGGGTGGAATTATTGTCAGTGCAGACTTGATAGTTGAATAACCTCCTGCTGCACTGTAGGGATTCTATGAGATGGAGTCACCAAGTTCTCCGGTTTCCTCCCACAGTCTGAAAGACATGCTGGTTAGGTGCATTGGCCATGCTAAATTCTCCCTCAGTGTACCCGAACAGGTGCTGGAGTGTAGCAATTAGGGGATTTTCACAGTAACTTCATTGCAGTGTTAATGTAAGCTTATTTGTGACATTAATAAATAGTTTACAGGGACATCATTAAGTGGATCAGTGAGGCTGTTTTTACTGTTGATCACAAAATCAGCAGTGGCCTAGTTTCTTTCTCAAACACTAATGCCTGCAACCGAATTATAATTCCTCACGTTAGTAACAAAGTTCTCTTACTCCCTAATTTAAAAGCAAAATACTATGGATGCTGAAAATCTGAATTTAAACAGGAAGTACTGGAAAAGCTAAAGAGATCTGGTTATGGTCTATGGAGAGAGACTTAAAATTAATGTTTCAGTCTGATATATCTCCTCTTCAGAACCGAAGAGACGTGTCTTGCTCTCAGTTCTAAATGGATTGCATCTCTGATGCTTTGTTTTAGACCTCTCAATTATCAAAAACAGTCTGCTTTTATCTCTCCAACCCTTTCATAATTTTAAACATTTATTCACTGCTCTATAATCAGTGTTGTTCTCAAGAAGCAAGCACTAGCTTTTAAAAAGTTTTAATATGTGTATTTCTATCTATTAGTCAGAATCCTAGTGAAATTTGTGTTAAAGTTTCTCCAGAGCCAGGATATTCTCCCTAGGATGAGGGCCAATTTTGAGACTCAATTAGGGAATTATACATAGTTGTTATCACCTGTTGGTTTTATTCCCCATACCTTGTGATTAAAATGTACAAATCTGTTAGTTTTATAAAATATGGCCTTTCCATCTCAAGGTGCCAGCTTTATTATCTAGTGAACTATAGTTCCCAAATTCCACTGCTTTTCCCAGCCCAAGCTCAGATCTGTTTAGTTAGATTGGTTCTAAACATTGCATCCATGATTAACTTGACTTATCCTTATAGCCCAGCTATGCCAATTTTTAAAAAAAACTGTAATATTTTTATGTCAATTGGTGCAGTTTGTTCATTGTGGATGAATAAATAATACAAAGGAGACAAAAGAAAATGACTAAACTTAAAAACATAAAGACTATAAAAAGTAAAATAAAAGTAAAATCTATTCCGACTCAAGAACAGCTTCTTTCCTGCTGCTGTTAGGCTTCTGAATGGATCTACCTTGCATTAAATTGATCTTTCTCTACACCCTAGCCACGACTGTAACACTAGATTCTGCACTCTCTCCCTTCCTTCTCTATGAATGGTATGCTTTGTCTGTACAGCGCACAACGAACAATACTTTTCACCATATGTTAATACATGTGACAATAATAAGTCAAATCAAATTAGTGTCACAAGTAGGCCTACATTAACACTGCAATGAAGTTACTGTGAAAATCCTTTAGTTGCCACACTCCGGTGCTTGTTTGGGTATACTGAGGGTGAATTTAGCATGACCAATGCACCCAACCAGCACATTTTTGGACTGTGGGAGGAAACCAGAGGATCTGGAAAAAACCCACGCAGACCCAGGAAGAATGTGCAGACTCCACGGTCACCTGAGGCCAGAATTGAACCCAGGTCCCTGACACTGTGCCAATACTCCGAATGGAATATATTGTAGAAAAATGAAATGAAATCAAAATATTGGTTGGACTTCTCCAACCTTTCACGCCCTGACACTGCTGTCAGCGAGGATGGAGAATTTGGCACTCAGCCAAATCTTCAGTCACTGCAGCAAGACCACCAATGGGGATGGCAGGAATATTCCACCCAATGTCTACAATTTCCATTATTACAAATAAAACAATAGTTCTTGTCTCTCAAACACCTTGAGCTATAATCTTTAGGAATACAAGTTCTTTCTTCGGAGTACTAAGTACTTATTGTACTTAGGAGTACAATATCAAGGATAGGAGTCTTAGCTGTGTTGTAGAGCAGAAGGATCTTGGGGTCCGGGTCCATAGGACTCTTAAATCGGCCTCGGAGGTGGAGGAAGTGGTCAAGAAGGCGTATGGTGTACTGGCCTTCATTAATCGAGGAATTGAGTTTAGGAGTCAGGAGGTAATGATGCAGCTTTATAGGACCCTTGTCAGACCCCACTTGGAGTACTGTGCGCAGTTCTGGTCACCTCACTATCAGAAGGATGTGGAAGCTACTGAAAGAGTGCAGAGGAGATTTACAAGGATGCAGAGGAGATTTACAAGGATGCTCCCTGGATTGGGAGGCAGGCCTTATGAAGATAGGTTGAGGGAGCTGGGACTCTTCTCCCTGGAGAGACGTAGGTTGAGAGGCGACCTGATAGAAGTTTATAAAATGTTGAGAGGAATAGATGGGGTGGATTCTCAGAGGCTATTTCCCCGAGCTGAAATGGTCAATACGAGAGGACATAGATTTAAGGTGCATGGAAGCAAATACAGAGGGGATGTTAGGGGTAAATTTTTCACTCAGAGGGTGGTGAGTGAATGGAATCGGCTGCTGTCGGAGGTGGTAGAGGCGAACTCGCTGGAGTCTTTTAAAAGACTTCTGGATGAGTATATGGGAACTAATGGGATAGGGGGTTATAGATAAGTCTGTGGCTTGGTAGGTATAGATGTGATCAGTGCAACTCATGGGCCGAAGGGCCTGTTTGTGCTGTAGTGTTCTATGTTCTATGTTCTATGTTCTCCAGTTTTTGACTATCTTATAGTGTATTTTACTGTAGTAAGTCTATTTTTAACAGTCAAGTAGCTTTATTTTGTATTTTTTGGGTTACAATATGCAAATTATAAAATGTTTGAACAAATGATCTGAAGACATACCAAATTTAATATCAAAAATATGTTTTTTTAAACCTGCTACAATGTCATACTGGCATTGAAACGTTTTAAAAATCTTCTAACGTACTGTAATTTCAGGAAGTTGTTGAAGATCTTGCTGCAGACATTATGTCCAAACTTCCTGATGAGTTTAATTTGGAAGATGTGATGAATAAATATCCAGTGGTGTATGAGGAGTCCATGAACACGGTACTCAGACAAGAACTTATTAGATTCAACAGGTGCGCAATAAAAATAAACATTTAAACATTTATCCCTTTCCCCTGTTATCAGCATTCACAAAAAGAAAACACTTGCTTTAAGAAAATTGTATGTGTATATTTCTTTCTATCAGGCAGAATCCAAGTGAATCTGTGTTAAAGTCTTTCCAGAGCCAGGATACGCTCTCTCGTATGGGGGCTGACATTGAGATCCAATTAGAGATTTATATTATCAGCTGTTGGTTTTATTTCCGACGCCTTGTGATTGAAATGTACAAATCTGTTAGTCTTATTAATATGGCCTTTTCATCTCAAGGTGGCTGCTTTATTATCCAGCTGACTGTAATCCCAAATTCTTTTTGTGTAGAAATATGACATTCAGAACAAAGGAACTAATGCACTTAATTGGAACATTATATCAAGGTGATGGTTTATCACTTATGAGTAAAATGTGGTGTGCCGCAGGGCTCGGTACTGGGACCTCTTCTATTTGTAAATGACTTGGAAGAGGGAGTAAGTGGAGTGATCAGCAAGTTTGCAGACAATACAAAGATGGCTGGACTTGCGGATAAGTGAGGAGCATTGTCAGGCGATGCAGCAGGACATAGGCTGGTAGCTTGGGCAGACAGATGCAGATGGAATTCAATCCTGATAAATGTGAGGTGATGCATTTCGGGAGAAAGAATGTAGGGGGGAGGTGTATGATAAACGGTAGATCTATTAAGAGTATAGAAATGCAGAGGGACCTGGGGGTGCAGGTGAACAAGACTCTGAAGGTGGCAGAGCAAGTGGAGAAGGTTGTGAAGAAAGCATATAGTATGTTAGCCTTTATAGAAAGGGATATAGAGTACAAGAGCTGGCCTTTAATGTTGCAGTTGTATAAAACGCTGGTTAGACCTCATTTGGAATACTGCGTCCAGTTCTGGTCGCCTTACTACCGGAAGGACGTGGAGAGTCTGGAGAGAGTGCAGAGGAGGTTTACCAGGATGCTGCCTGGTATGGAAGGTTTGAGTTACGAGGAGAGGTTAGGCAAATTGGGACTGTTTTCCTAGGAAAGGCGTAGACTTAGAGGAGATCTAATAGAGGTGTACAAGATTATGAGGGGTATAAATAGAGTAAACAGGGTTAAGCTTTTTCCTAGGATGGACTCGAATAGCACGAGGGGTCACGGGCTTAGGGTGAAGGGGGTAAGGTATAATTTGGATGCTAGAGGGAGTTTTTTCACACAGAGGGTGGTGGGGGTATGGAATGCGCTGCCAAGTAAAGTGGTGGAGGCAGGTACTCTGGAGTTATTTAAGAAATACTTAGATGGGCAAATGAACAGAATGGGAATGGAGGGGTATAGAAAACTGATGTAAAATAGGGATCATGAGCCTTGGGAGTCCCTGGGAAGTGTGTAAATAGATGATGATATTGATGTACTTGTTTTTATCCTACAGGTGCTTTGGTCCACCTTGTTGTCTAACGAGGGGCATACACGCGATGGGTCGTGAGAGGGCTGCTCTTGGATTTTTTCGAGAGTATCCTAGTGCTTCACGTCGTTAGTGTACGCTTGACCTGGACCATTTGATGGGCAACACGACAGCTCGGTGACTATCGCTGTGCTGTGCAGATACATGGATTTGGGCCTGTGTCTGTGGGAGTTTGCGCATTCTCCCCGTGCTTGCGTGGGTTTTCTCTGGGAGCTCCAGTTTCCTCCCACATCCCAAGATGTGCTCTTAGGCTAATTGGCAAAACAAATTCTCCCTAAATTGTCTCAAATTTGGTTTTTTATCCATAGATCTATAAACATGGACAGGGATCGCGGGTAGAGGTGGGAACATCGAGGTGGCGGCGCGGGCTCGTTGGGCTGAAGGGCCTGTTTCCCATGCTGTTTTGTTCTTTGTTCTTTATCAATCCAAACCAGTTTGAGAGATTTTGTTTGAAATTCATTCTTTATTGCTTTGCAATATAACACATTTGTGTAAATACTATGAACAAATGTTAAACTATGAATTAGTACACAACAGTTTGGAATGTAGGCTGATATTTGAGGGATTTGAATGGGATGGGGAAACCATCCAGTGAGTTAATTTCCCATCCCGCATTGGCAATGGAAGGTTGTTGGCAATTTTAAATGATAATCCACTTGCTGCTCGGTGTAGAGTGTCGAGAAAAGAGGGGCTTTTCATCTTTGAAGACAGGCCAGATTTGGTCAACCACTTACTTGCAGGTTATTGACTGTGCAGGGATTTCAGGTGCATTCTACAACAGGGAAGGAGGAGCATCCTGGCTCTCTTTTGGCTCAATAACCTTTCTGATAGATCTGTTTCACTGTATATGGGAGGTGACTATTGCTGATTGGACCAGCATTTGTTGCCATCCTTAATTGTCCCTGAACTGAGTGGTTTGCTCGATCATCTCAGAAGGCATTGAAAAGTCAACCACCTACTCTATCTAACATGGTCAAAAAAATTAGAAGCATTGGAGACTGAGGAGGACGGTATAGAACTTCTAAAGGATGGACAAGTTGATGGAGTGGGCAAATGGTGGCAGATGAAGTTCAATGTGGAGAAGCAAAAGGTCATGCATTTTGATAGGAAGAACATGGCCAGACAATATAAATTTAAAGAGTAAAATTCTTAAGGGGGAGTGCAGGAGTGAGGGCATGAGATATGTGAGCATCATTGAAGGTAACAGGACAGGTGGAGAGTGCAGTTAATAACATGTCATAGCAGCTTGATACCCAAGACTGAATTAAACTGCAACTAAGAACCTATTGTGAAATACGACCCTGATTATAAATAAACGAATCCTCTTTCCACTTTGAATGAGTGCATTAATTACCAGAGAGAATCTGAAGTTAAGATTACAAACAGCAGGGTCATGGTATCATTATGGTGCACAAGCAGGCCATTTAGACCACTGTGCTTATATTGACTCTCCAAATCAGTATTGTGACTCAAAGCTATTCTCCTTTCCGCTGTATCCTGAACATTGCTTCTAATCAAATAATCAACTAATGCCTCTTCAATGTCTCCATTGAACCTGTTTCCACCACACTTCCAGGTAGAACATTTTAGACCAAACCACTCATTGTGTGGAAAGAAAATTATCAACATTTGTTCCTTTTGCAAATCACTTTAAATCCGTGCTCTTGTTCTGGAGTCTTACGAGGTAGAACAGTTTCTTCCCTTCTACTCTATACAACCCTCTCATGAAGGTTCTCATGAATTCTCATGAATTTAAACATCATTATCAAATCTCCTCCAAGGAGTTTTTTTTATACAGAGGGAGGTGGAATATTGTGTACAGTTCTGGACACCCCACTATAGAAAAGATGTAAATGCATTGGACAGAGTACAGAAGAAGTTACAAGAATGGTTCCAGGGATGAGAAACTTCAGTTAAGAGGATAGATTGGAAAGGGTGGGGCTGTTCTCAAAGAATAAAGAAAATTATAGCACAGGAACAGGCCCTTCAGCCCTCCAAGCCTGCACTGACCATGCTGCCAAACTCAAGTAAAACTACACAGAGCTTGCTGCTGGGGGAGTAGTGAAAGCAGAAATGATAATGACTTTTAAGGGGTGTCTTGATAAATACATGACTAGAATGGGAATAGAGGGATATGGTCCACGGAAGACTAGGGGGTTTTAGTTACTCTGTCCAATGCATTTACATCCTTTCTATAGTGGGGTGTCCAGAACTGTACACAATATTCCAGCTGAAGCCTAACTAGTGTCTTGTATAAGTTCAGCATAATCTTTTTGTTCTTGTACTCTATACCCCATTAATAGAGTCCAAGATACAGTATGTTATTAACTGCTCTCTCCGCTGTCTGCTACTTTCAATGATGCATATACATCTCCAGGCCCCTCTCTCCTGCACTCCCCCTTAAGAATTTTACTCCTTAAATTTATATTGTCTGCCATGTTCTTCCTACCAAAATGCATCATCTCTTGCTTCTCCACTTTGAACTTCATCTGCCATCTATTTGCCTACTCCACCAACTTGCCTGTTCTTTAGAAGTTCTACACCGTCCTCCTCAGTCTCCAATGCTTCTAATTTTTGTGACATCCACAAATTTTGAAATTGCGTCCTTCACACCAAGATCTAGATTGATTGTAGCAGGAAAATTGTCCAAATACTGACTTCTAGGGAACTCCAATACAAACCTTCCTCTAGCCTAAAAAATATCCATTGACCATTACTCTGTTTCCTATTAGTCAGCCAATTTTATGTCAATGTTGCTATTGACCCTTTTATTTGATAAGCTAGAGCTTTTCTGTGTGGTACTGTGCCGAATACCTTTTGAAAGTCTGTGTACACCACTGCCTCCTTAGTAGCACCACTGTTGGCCTCAGATTGTAAGAAGTCTCACAACACCAGGTTAAAGTCCAACCAGTTCGTTTGATAATAATCCCACAAGTTTTTGGAAATGGTTTCTGTTTCTGGAATACCGTTTCCGAAAGCTTATGGGATTACTATCAAAATAAATGGATTTTAACCTGGTGTTGTGAGACTTCTTACTGTGTTTACCCCAATCCAGCACCGGCATCTCTACATCATAACGGCCTTAGATTGGCCAGCACCTCTTGGCAGGTGAGACTTCCACCCTGGAGGTCCTTGATTGCAGGGAAGCTGTGCCTAGTCCTGTTCAGTGCCTGAGTGGCATGATGTAGTTGGCCTTCCCAAAAAGAGGTGGAGCAGGGCTCTTGCCAGCAGGTGAGTCTACAGGCACTATTAAATCCAGCCCCATGTCTTTTTCTGGTAATCTAGATGATTTGGGTGAAAAAGATGGTTTTATACTGCCTGCTATTCGATTAGTAAAATGGTCACTGTACTATTAATAGTTCTTAGCTGCGCTGGCTGATTGTAATACCTTCAAAATAGTGTGCCAGTCACCCAAAGAAAATAAACACTGACACTGAAAGATAGGTTTTTCTTCTATTATCCTGAGGAATGTGGTTCCATGGACAAAAAGGAAAGAAGAATGCGGAGAAAGTCCATCATATCATGCAGGATCTGAAATGGATGTTAAGAAATTTATGAAGTTCTGCTAAGAATGAATTAAATATCTGTCATGAAAGTTTGATAAGAATATTCAACATTTGAGCTGAAATATTTTATGAAAATATTTTACTAACTGCAGTATCTTCCTTTTCAGGCTTACTAAGGTTGTACACAGCAGTCTTATAAACATACGCAAAGCCATTAAAGGTCTTGTGGTAATGTCTGCTGAACTGGAGAATGTGTTTGACAGCATGCTGATAGGCAAAGTTCCAGCCATGTGGGCAGCTAAATCCTATCCATCTCTGAAACCCCTTGGCAGTTATGTGGTCGATCTTCTTGCAAGGTTACATTTCCTCCAGGTATGATATATTTACTTAAAATTAGAGCAGAATATCTCACTTAAGTGAATGACCCCTATCTTCATATTGAGATAGATTTAAATAATCGTGTCACATCACTAGCTGAGGTAAAAAAAACTGCCCTCATAAGCACAAATCCATTAACAGAAATTGTCTATGCATTGTATATTTTAATATAAATGTACAATTTACTCTAAAATGTATAGATATAGTATGAATCATAGAACTCATAGAATTCCCACAGTACAGAAGGAAGCCATTCAGCCTATCAAGTCAGCATTGACCACAATCCCACCCAGGCCCTACTCCCGCAACTCTTCACATTTACCCTGTTCATCCCCCTGACACTAGGGTCACCTTAGCATAGTGAATTAACTAACATGCACATCTGTGGAGTGTGGGAGGAAACCCAAGCAGACACAGAGAGAATGTGCGAACTCCACACAGACAGTGACCAGTGATCCAAACCAGGAATCGAATCCGTGTTCCTGGCACTATGAGGCAGCAATGTTAATTACTGTGTCACCATTCCCCACACCCCACCATTTGCTTCAAACATAATGTTAGTATTAGAACATAATTTTGCTGCCCTGCCAAGCACAATAAATCCTTTGTATAAAACATTGAATATTTATTGCAAATTAAGAAACAGATCAAGATTTCTAATGAGGATTTGTGAGATACACAACTAAAGGTATTAAAAATGACTACTTTTTATCCATTGTGTATTTTGGTTGTCCGCTGTGGAGATGAGAAAAAAGGCAGCAATCATAGTCTAACTTCTTTTCAACCTGAAATGCATGGATTTCCATGATTACTGAGAACTTAGGAATAGAGAGAAATACTCTCACCAAGGCTCTTTTAAAAAAATTCAAATAAAGTTAAATTAATAGAATTGGTTTTGTTTTCTGTATATATGTAAATATTTTGAATAAATTTGTTTGGGTAGAAGATAATAGTAGTGGAATAGGGTTTGGAATAATGACTGGAATTAAGTTCAAGAAGCTGAATTCATATAATCGCTGAAAGAGCCAGGGTAAATGAGAACAACTGTATTATGTTAATGTAATTTCAATTCTGCAGCATGCAACATTTAATAGCATTCCTTTGAAGAAATAATACCTTTCTCCATGAAGACCTACTTCTTAATGTAGCTCAATATGGCTGAATGAAATTTAAAAAACCAGGGAGAAAATGTTTGACAAGTTTGTTCGAATTCTGAGGATGTAACATAGAGAATAGAGGGGAACCTGTAGGCATAGTGTAATTAGATTTTCAAAAAGCATTTGACGTGGTGCTGCATAAGAGGCTGGTAAGGTAAAATCCCAAAGAATTGGAGGAAGCGTGTTAGCATGGATTGAAAACTGACATATAGTAGAAATAAACAGTATCTTTTCAGAGTGGAAAGATGTAACAAGTGGAATACTGCAGGAATCAGTTCTTGACCTGCAACTGTTCACTGTGAATGACCTGGAGAAAGGAGCAGAATGTAAGGTTTCCAAATTTGCCAGTGATACAATGAGAGGTGGAAGGACAGGTTGTGATGAGGATATTGTGATTCTGCAATAGGATATAGATAGATTTGGTAACTGGGTGAAAACCTGGCAAATGGAGTTTAATGTGGGGAAGTGTGAGATCATACATTGGTAGGAGGAATCAAAAGATAGATTATCTAAATGGAAAGTGATTGTAGGTAAGTGAAGTACAGAGGGATCTAGTTGTTCTAGTGCATGAATGACATAAAGCTAGCAAGCAGGTCCAACAAATAGTTAAAAAGGTAAACAGCATTTTTTTTTATATTGCAAAAAATTTGGAATTTAAAAGTAGGGAAGTTTTGTTGCAATTGTACAGAGTTTTTTGGTGAGGCCTCACCTGGAATACTGCATATAGTTTGATCCTCTTACCTTAAAAAAGATATAGAACATTGGAGGCAGTCCAATGGAGATTCCCTAGGCTAATTCCTGGGATGAGAGAGTTGTCCCATCAAGAGACTAAATAGCCTCGATCTATATTCCTTGGAGTTTAGTGAAGTGAGGGGTGACCTTATTCAAACATACAAGATCTGAAGGGACTTGACAGGATAGATGGTGAGATGTTTTATGAGTGGTAGAATCTTGAACAAGGGGACATAGCTACAAGATAAAGGGCCTGTCATTTAAAACTGAGGTCATAGAAATTTCTTCTCACAGATGATGGTGAATTTCCAGAATTCTTAACCCCCCGCAAGGGTGGTGGAGGCTGGATCAATGGTAGTATTTAAAGTGGAAAAATATTTGACAGATTGAGGGACAGAGGGCTATGGGAAATTGGCACAGAAAAGGAGCTGAGACCAGCATAAATCAACCACGATCATATTGAATGATGGGGCAGGCTTGAAAGGCCTGGTGGCCCACTCTTGTTTGTGTTCTTGTTTCCTTAGTGCATGTATATTCTAGCATGTGAAGTAGTAAAAATGTTTTTGTGGAAAAGCCTCATTTTGTCATTTTATATAAATGTAACAATAATGCCATTTTGTTAAATCTTTTGTCTATAGGAATGGATCAATCGAGGACCGCCCAATGTATTTTGGTTATCTGGATTCTATTTCACTCAATCTTTTTTGACTGGTGTCTCACAGAATTATGCAAGAAAATATACCATACCCATTGATCACATTGGATTTGAATTTGAGGTAAGAAAAGTATTCTACATGTTTGAGGATTTTCCCCTCCAGTCCCTGTACTCTTTCCTCAACCCACAGCTCCAAGATATCATGATTCTTTACTTGAGTATGCTTCTGCTGGAGTCACTTGTCAGTAAGAGTCTAATTGTGAATAAGAATAGGATATTTGATCATTTGCAGTCTTGATAGCATGTCTATATTTAAAACCTGTGCCCTTATTCAAAACATGTTTTTAAATTGAAGTGTTCAGTGATCCTGTTTTTTTTAAACTCTGAAGTTTTCCTATTCTGACATAAGATGTTGTTCTTGGCATGCAGCCAGAATAATTTGTTTCTGCAGAAGTGAATTACAGTAAGAAGTCTCACAACACCAGGTTAAAGTCCAACAGCTTTATTTGGTTTATTTATTAGCTTTCAGGGTTTTGCCCCTTTGTCAGGTGAGTGGGGAGTTCTGATCACAGACCCTATAAAGGCACACTCAGTTTACAGAATACTGATTAGAATGTGAGTCTTTGTAGCTAATCAAGTCTTAAAGGTGCAGACACTGTACGTGAAGATAGCGTTAAGCATAGGTTAAAGAAATGTGTATTGTCTCCAGACAACAGTGAGATGTTGCAAGCCCAGGCAAGTCATGGGGCTTACAAATAGTGTGACGTGAACCCAAGATCCCGGTTTAGGCCGTCCTCATGTGCATGGAATTTGGTTTCTGCGCAGCGACTATGCTGTCTTATATCGTGAAGGCCGCCTTGGAGAACATTTACCCGAATATCAGAGGCTGAATGCCCGTGACCACTGAAGTGTTCGCCAATAGGAAGAGAACAGTCTTGCTTGGTGATTGTCGAGCAGTGTTCATTCATCCATTGTTGTAGCATCTGCACAGTCTCCCCAATGTACCATGCCTCAAGATATTCTAATCAGTATTCTGTAAACTGCGTATGTGCCTTTATAAGCTCTGTTTGTGATCAGAACTGCCCACTCACCTGACGAAGGGGCAAAATCCCGAAAGCTAGTGGTGTTTGCTACCAAATAAACTCTGTTAGATTTTAACCTGGTGTTGTGAGATTTCTTACCGAGTTTACCCTAGTCCAATGCTGGCATCTCCACATCATGAAGTAGATTACCCCAGACTTGTTTCCTTTATATTTTCTAGGTCATGAAGGAAGAAAATGATATGGTCAAAAAACCAGCAGATGGAGCCTATATTAAGGGTCTGTTTTTGGAAGGTGCACGCTGGGATAGAGAAAATATGGTTATTGGGGAATCACTTCCCAAAATTTTGTTTGATCCTCTGCCCATTATCTGGCTTAAACCAGGAGTCAGTGCAACATTTCTGCATCTAAAAATCTATTACTGTCCAGTCTATAAAACCAGTGCTCGCAGAGGTATCTTATCCACAACTGGTCACTCAACAAATTACGTTCTTTCAATAGAGATTTCGTCTGATAAACCAGAACGGCACTGGATAAATCGTGGTGTGGCAGCTCTTTGTCAGTTGGATGACTAGAATGTCTTGCTAATCTTTGAATGTCCAAATTTGAGAAATGATTATGTATATGCATCTTGGAAATTAGGAAGAAGTAAATAATTTTATGTCAAAGTATTTTTTTGCACACAGTTCATTTACTCAGATACAAAGCAACAATGATTTATCTTTGATAACAAAATATTAAAATGATTAATGTTTGACAGAAGTCATGAGAAAGAGATGATATATGACAAAATTCTGAAGACCACAATAATGGATTGGGTGGAATTTAGCTTGTGCAATGCTTCTCCTGTCCCCTCCCTGAGTTGGAGAAACAGTGGAGCTCTGAAATGCTTCTCTCTGAAAGGCCCAACACTATTTAAGTGCAATCAAGCACTTAACTGGACAGTCTCAAGTCTCCCAACAATCAAGTTCCTAGTTGGGCAGATATCCCACCAGCAGCTCTCCATTGCTGGCACCACAACAGGGAGTGATGGCAACTGCTGGTAGTGCTCTAAGGCCTTCAGCACCTCACAGCATTGTGGGTGCACCTTAACCACCAAGTCTGTGACCAATCAATCTGCAACTGCTTGAACAGAAGGCCATCCATCACATTCTGAAGGTCAACCAAGGATGGAAATAAATGCTGGTACTACCAACGATGCTAGCTCCCTGAAAGTGAATAAAAATAAGGCAAGAAGGGAAGGAAAACCAAAGTCAGGCAAATACTATATTGTGATGCAATATGCACTTTTAAAGAATATTTTGCACAAAAATTTAACCTTAAAGAGGTTGACCCACAAACATTGCGAAAATTCTCAGTGCCATCTGAATTTTGCCACTGTATTATTACATAACATAACAGGAATATAACAAACCCAGAGATGCTGAGGCAAAGCCCATAGTATAGCACAGGAATGTGATATTTGGCTCATTTTTCAAAATGTTTTTGGTATTGAAAATATTCTGCAATAAACTATGTTCAAATAATTCTCTCCCAGGATAGTCTTATAATGTATGAACTTCCTAATTCAAACAGTTTGCTGGAAGTTGTTTACTTTTTCTAAGAAAAATACAATGTGAACCATTTAAATAACAACTTGTGTTTACGTGATCAAAGAAAATAGTGTTAAGGGTTTTTGACCATAGTTGTCATTACATCTCTTCATGTGATTGTAGATATACCGGTTTGGCAATTTTTCTCAGTTTTTCTTGCTTTCTAAACTTGCGTCCTTTTTTATCAGCAAGCCCCATTGGAGGTAAATGAATCTGTAGATAATATGGAGCAAGTTAAAGGTATATTGAGATAAAACTATATTTCAGAAAGTAGATCATATTCACAATAATCTTGTCCATTTTATGTACTATACAGCTGCATGTTTTTCAATTCAGCATTTTGACTGATACATCTGGCACATAAGCACATGGAATTAAGGAATAATAGTACATCCAGTGTTCCCTTATTCAACAGGGGCAAAAGGTCAAAAAATTGAGGTTACAGTGTTATAGCTCATTTCTGACCCATACTCTATTAAAACACAGTTTCTTCCTTCTGAGAGCACAAGATCAGCAAATTTAATCAAAAATATATTCCAATTTTTGCAGCTCTCTTCAATCCTGCATTTGATAAAATATTTTTCATTTTATTTCAAATCACCATTTCCTTATCATTGCACAAGCCTGAAGAGAAAAGGATGGCATTCTGATTCAGTGTGTTTGATTATCAGTCAATGTCAGCACTTAAGTCAGTGTTCTTGAAACAACAGTATAGCTGTAAAACAACAATCCTAATGAACTGAATTTCTGTGCTGGGAATTGAACCTATGACAACAAAAATCTGAGGTAACCTTAAACATTACTATAAGCCTTTAGGATCATATGTAGAACTTAATGAGGTAAGTGATTTGTTGTGACAATTGTTTTTTTTCTGCTCAGATGTGCACCTTTATTGCCTTAGGGTTCTTATGCAAATTTGTATACGGAAAGCAAATTGTTCAAGTGCAGAGATTTTCAGGACAATGCTCTAATTGATGTATATTGTATACGATAAAAACACATTGCACTACAATCCTACCCATATCATTATTTATAAATTTGTGACAAAGGAACGAAAGTATACGCTTAGAAGGAGATTCAGAGGCTTAGCACCAACACATACCAGTATTGACATCACTGTGTTCAACAAGTGGAGGTAGAGTGGGACTTATGAAGATATGGTGACTAGCACTGCTGCCTCACAGCATCAGGGACCTGGGTTTGATTCTTGGCTTGGGTAACTGTTTGTGAGGTGTTTGCACGGATCTCCTCCAGGTGCTTCGATTTCCTCCCACAGTGTAGAAGATATGCTGGTTAGATGCATTGACCTCAACAGGCGCCAGACTGTGGCGACGAGATGAATTTCACAGTAATTTCACTGCAGTGTTAATGAAAGCTTACTTGTGACTAATAAATTAATTTTAGGCTTCAACATTGATTTGCTAACTAACTGCACAGCAAATAAAATCGACTTGCTCAGAGTGTATTTAAATGGCACATTATACAGTGAATTTCAAAGGACTTTCTTGGAAATACGGAACTTACAAGAAAAACTACAGCAATTTGTGCCACCTCTATTTGTCCTGATAGAAGCAGCTTCTCCATCAAAATGCATTCAGTGGAGGATAGTTACATACTATATTGCAAATGGATTGTTTCTCCATTAAATTGCAGTGTTCAAGATAATTAGATACCAATTGTGTGTAAAAACAATCCTGGTCAATTCTAGTTGTAATCGACAGATGTTTTTCTTTATTTCTAACTGCAAGGTTAGCAAAGAAAACTCCAAAGACAATGCTTAGTTATTTAGTGGCTCATACTAAATGTTCAGCAAAGTGATAATTAACTTCATTGACCTATTTAACAAACCAGTTTTACAACATAAATAAAAAAAACAGAAAATGCTTCAAAGTCTCAGCAGGCCTGCAGCATCTGTGAAGACAAAAATGTTTTGTGTCCATACAAATTTTCCTCAGAGTTAATGTAATGGTTTTTCTGCAGTATGAGAGGGATGGGGCAAAGTAGAATGACAGTGTGAACTAAAGACCTGACAAAGCTGCTTAGGGCACAAGACAAAGGAAGCGTTAAGGCAGTGTTAAGGTACTGATATTGGCATGAAGGTAAGATAGTAGGATATGTTAATAGGAGACAGGTCAGTGCTCAATGAAAGCAAAACTTAAGAGCAAACATTTTACAACATGTTTATAATATAAAGGTGGTAACTTACTGGTCTTGGGTAAGGAATTTTGTAATGTAGTCCTGCAAAAGCAATAACCAATTTAAAAACCAAATGTTATACCCGTTAAGAAATTACAGTAAAACACTGATAGAGTTTTAGAATTCTTACCCATTTCTATCCTTGCTTGGCATTCTTGTATGCACATTTTAATTGCTTCTACATCTGTTAACTACAAAATAAGTTTATTAATACCACAGATAATGAGTAAAAACGAAAGCATATATGTTACCACAAAAGAAAATTCTAGAAGTAATTAGGTAGGTCAGAGGGATGTTATAATCCCAGTTGATGTTACTAGTGGACAGGAAGGTCCTAGAATGGAACCCTGACTCAGAACATATAAAGGTTTTATTTAAGAGGAGGAAGAGAGTCACAGGACTGTAATTAGTTTTTAACAACAAGAAAAAACATTTATTAAACATAAAAAGTTTGATTATAATACAAGAAGACTCCTTTACTACCCCCAAACTGGTTCACAAATGTATACCAGTTTTCAAAAATAACACCTCACTATGAAACCAAATGGCTGATACCATTTAACCGATCTTCTCACAATCCTTCCAGATGATTGTCACACAAGTGTTTCCAAACACCACTCCCCAAAAAAACATGCATTAAAATCTTCCTTCATTAAGGATCCAGCTCCAGATTCCCAACTATCCTTTCAAACAAAGCTTTCGCTCCACTGTTTTGATAAGGAATTGAGCTCTAGGTTTTCAACCTTTCCTTCAAGGCTTTCTTTGTCTTAAATGCTTTACATACATAAATATTTAGATTCAGCCACCGATTTCCACCATTTTGTTTCAAATATCTCTCAAACCATAGTAATATATCACAAATCTTAGAACCACTTTTGATATATTTTTGGCTTCTGAATAGGCAACTCCTTTTCAGCTTTATTTGTGGCTTTACTGAACAGTACCCTGCCTCATTTTACTACATACTTCCTGAAAACTTCATTTCTCTAGTTTCCTTAACCAGTCATCCTTTAGACTTCTGGACTCGTTTCCTTAACCATTACTCCATGGTACAGCTTTTCTTCGAGCAAAGCTGAGAGAGCTTCCCATAACCAACTGCTATGAATTCAGCTAAAAGTACATTTAGAAGGTGTTCCTGCCCTAAAGATATCCTTGGTTGCGAAGAAATGGCTCATTATTTCTCTAACCTCATGTTTACTTTTCATGCTATAAACTTTTCGAAGCACAGCAGAAGCAGAATTTGAATGAATCAAAATCTAACACATACAAAAAATATCTTTGTCTAACATAAATGCAGGATCACTTCTAACATTTAAGAAAAACTTGGACAGGTTCATGGATGAGAGAGGTGTGGAGGGATATGGTCCAAGTGCAGGTCAGTGGGACTAGGCAAAAAATGGTTTGGCACTGACAAGAAGGGCCAAAAGACCTGTTTCTGAACTGTAATTTTCTATGATTTTCTATGCATGAAACAAGATTTTTGGGGTGATACACAAAGGACATGCCCCCCTTTTCACTCTGCCACTTTTCATTTGGCTCACATCTAACCTTTGTTACCAATACAAGGGCAAGGCCTTGCCCTTATATTGTCACTTGTTGAATTCTTGTTCCCTGGAACTTTTTCATTTTTATTCACGTTAGTCTTTTTTTGTATGGAGTGGTGGACAAGAGTGTATTTGTGTGGTCAGAGAAAAAAAACGGAAAGAGGAGTTGAGAAACTTGGAGGTAAAAAGGGGGCCTGAGAGGTGGGGGCTCGTGTACTGCATTCGGTAGAATTCCTACATATTCTGTAAATGCCTAGCTTGGTAATGGTTAACAAGGGACTTGTTAAGAGACTTGGACAAGTTGCAGAGCTGGGCCGAGAGGTGGTAAATGGAGTTTAATGTGGAAAAGTGTGAGGTAATTCACTTTGGCAGGAATAACAAATGTGTAGAGTATAGGGCTAATGGTAGGACTCTTAATAGTGTTGATGAACAGAGGGATCTTGGTGTACGTGTGCACAGATCCCTGAAAGTTGGCAATCAAGTCATAAGGTTGTTAAGAAGGCATACGGAGTCTTAGCTTTTATTGGTAGGGGATTGAATTTCGGAGCCGCAACGTCATGTTGCAACTGTACAAAACTCTAGTGCGGCCGCACTTGGAGTATTGTGTACAGTTCTGGTCCCCGCATTATAAGAAAGATGTGGAGGCATTGGAGAGGCTACAGAGGAGGTTTACCAGGATGTTGCCAGGTATGGAGGGCAGGTCTTATGAGGGAGGCTGAGGGATTTGAGGTTGTTTTCGTTAGAAAGAAGGCGGCTAAGAGGAGACCTTATTGAAACATATAAGATGATTAGAGGTTTAGATAGGGTGGACAGTGATAGCCTTTTTCCTAGGATGGAGAAAGCTAGCACGAGGGGACATAGCTTTAAATTAAGGGGTGGTGGTTTTAGGACAGATGTCGAGATAGGTTCTTTACCCAGAGGGTGGTAAGGGTATGGAATGCCTTGCCTGCGTCAGTTGTAGATGCGCCAAGTTTGGTGGCATTTAAGAGGTTAGTAGATAAGTTTATGGATGAAAAGGGAATGGTTTAGGTTAGAGGGTCACTGCTTGTTCCTAATTGGTCGGCGCAACATCAAGGGCCGAAGGCCCTGTTCTGTGCTGAAATGTTCTATGTTCTAAGGGAGATGTTCAGGTCCTTTGGGACTTGGAGGGGGGAGGTTATTCGTGTGTGAGAGACCACCAAGTATTGAGGGTGATGCATAAGTACTTCTCTTTTGGATTTTCCTCAGGGAGATGGTGAGGTGTATAAGACTTTGAGGCCCGGATATGGCGAGTACAGAGCAGTTGTTTTCCTTCACTGGGGAGTCCATCCTGGGAGGGCATTGCTTTAGGATAAGGGTCAGTAGATTCAGAAGGGATTTAAGAAAAGGCTTTTTTTATTCAGAGAGTGGTGGTTTTCTGGAATGCACTGCTTGGGAAGATTGATTAGACCTCATTTGGAATACGGCGTCCAGTTCTGATTGCCTTACTACTGGAAGGATATGGACACTCTGGAGAGAGTGCAGAGGAGTATAGATAGAGTAAACAGGGTTAAGCTTTTTCCTAGGATGGACTCGAATAGCACGAAGGGTCACGGGCTTAGGGTAAGGGGGGTAAGGTATAATTTGGATGCTAGAGGGAGTTCTTTCCCACAGAGGGTGGTGGGGTATGGAATGCGGTGCCCAGTAAAGTGGTGGAGGCAGGCATTCTGGAGTTATTTAAGAAATACTTAGATGGGCACATGAACAAAATGGGAATGGAGGGGTATAGAAAACTGATTTAAAATAGGGATCATGAGCCTTGGGAGTCCCTGGGAAGTGTAAATAGATGATGATATTGATGTACTTGTTTTTATCCTACAGGTGCTTTGGTCCACCTTGTTGTCTAACGAGGGGAATACACACGATGGGTCGTGAGAGGGCTGCTCTTGGATTTTTTTTGAAAGTATCCTAGTGCTTCACGTTGTTAGTGTACGCTTGACCTGGACCATTTGATGGGCAACACAACAGCTCAGTGACTATCGCTGTGCTGTGCAGATACATGGATTTGGGCCTGTGTCTGTGGGAGTTTGCGCATTCTCCCCGTGCTTGCGTGGGTTTTCTCCGGGTGCTCCGGTTTCCTCCCACATCCCAAAGATGTGCTCTTAGGCTAATTGGCAAAACAAATTCTCCCTAAATTGTCTCAAATTTGGTTTTTAATCCATAGATCTATAAACATAGACAAGGATCACGGGTAGAGGTGGGAACATTGGGGTGGCGGCGCGGGCTCGTTGGGCCAAAGGGCCTGTTTCCCATGTTGTTTTGTTCTTTTGTCTTTATAAGTGAAGCCTAAAGTCTTACTACTTTTCAGGTTATATTTAGGTGATCATTTGAGATGTCTTAACATTCTGTATTCTGGAACTCCTGTAAGAAAATGGGGTTAACCCATCTGTAGTGCTAGTTGTTGGTGGAGCAGATTCAGTAAGCTGAATCTAACTAGAGTTACTCTTCTTACACAGAATCACTAAGTTAAACCCACTTAAATCCATACCTTATTTCTATTGATGCCATTTATATCCAAGTCCAGAATATTTAATATATCAAAAAGGGCATCTTTACTAATACTGATCCCTCAGGAATACAAATGTGTATAGATCTCCCTTCAGTCTGAGAAATGATTCACTACTTCACATTGGCCAATTTGTACTCATGCTGCTACAGTCCCTTTAATTCACGGGCATTACGTTTTTCTAATAAGTCCGTTGTATGATGATTTTCATTTATTACCTTATACTTTCCAATTCTATCCCAGATTATCTTTAAAAGTTTCCATATCACCAACATTAAACTCTTGGATCCATCCATCAACTGTTGACCATTCTTCTCTTTTCTAAAGCAGGGGTGTACTATTTGCAACAAGTTAGTTCTCTGCCATGATCTCCGTACCCAAGGAGCACTGGAAGATTGTAGCCAGTCTCCACAATTTCTCACCTTTACTTCCCTTAGTAATCCAGAAGATATCACATCCGAACCTGGTGACTTTTCTACTCTGAGGATCGCCAACATTTGAAGTACGTCCTTTTTATCCTCGTTATTATCGCTACTGCCTCTAGGGTGCCACAGTGGTTAGCATTGCTGCCTCACAATGCCAGGGACCTGGGTTCATTTCCGCCCTTGGGTCACTATTTGGGGTTTGCACATTCTCCTTGTGTCTGCGTGGGTTTCTTCCAGGGGCTCTGGTTTTCTCCCACAGTCCAAAGATGTGCAAGTTAGGTGGACTGGCTGTGCTAAATTGTCCCCTAGTGTCAGGAGACTTGCAGACTAAATAAAAGAGACTTGCAGGATTGAGAGGCCAGATGACCTACTCCTGCTCCTGGTTTTTATTAACTGGAGTTATGTGGATAGGGCATGGATGGGATTGTGGTCGATGCAGACTTGATGGGCCAAACGGTCTCCTTCTGCACTGCAGGGATTCTATGATTCTTCCTTTACTACAGCATTCACTTTTCTAGTGAAGACAGATGCAACGGCTCATTTAGTACATTGACTTTATTGTTAAAAAAAAATAAAAGTTCCAGAGATAAAATTTTAAAACGACTGTCCTATGTCAGTACAGCAATACTTGCCAGTTCAAACTGACATTCAAGCAAAATACCATAGACTCTGGAAATCCAAAATAAAAACAGAGGATGCTGGAAATATTCAGCAGGTTAGGCAGCATCTGTTGACAGAGAACAGAGTTAATGACTGGAATTCTCCAGTTAAGCACACCCTGCTACTGCTGTCAACGGGAAGGGAGAACTTGACACTCAGCCATATCTCCATTCACTGCAGGTAACTGGAGAATCAGAGCAAGGGAGGTCAGAGAATTCTGGCCAATGTATTGGTCAATGATGTTTCATCAATAAAAAGCAGAGACCAAGGGATGGGTGGGACAAGTAACAAAACAAAGATCTGTGGAAAACAGGATAGATTAAATGATAAAAAGCCTAAATGGGGCATTGGTTGAAATATCTTGATCAAAACCTATTACACCTCTAATGCAAAGTCATTAGCCTGAAATGTTAACTGTCAACAGATACTGTCTGACCTGAGTATTTACAGCGACTTATTAAATTTCAAATCTGGATCATTGCATTTAGCAATTTATATTAATGTAATCACAACAGTTCTGAAGCCATCATGTCAGAACTGCCTTTAAAAAGGAATGGTGAGACTAAATATGAAATTAAAATCTGTGACAGAAGTAACACTTTGTGACTAGGTTAAATAACTTCTTCCAACTAACTCCACTGATTTTTGTCAGCATTTTGGTTTAAAACAAAATATATCTCAATAAATAGAAACTGAAGACTGAACAAGGTGATGCTTCCTTTGATTTTGTCTGAAGAAGCACCAATGGCAACATTATCTGTTAAGTTGCTAATAAATATCTTGATTACATATTCTCCCCACAAAAATGCAATAAATTTGTCATAAATTAAAACATTGTGACTTGCATTTTTATTTTTTCTGAACAACGTTCTGGCTTCTGTAATAATGTAGTCCTTTTCTTTCAAAGTGTCCTCTGTTACGTCTGACAGTGACTGCCATGTCCTTGCTATTCTGAAGATTCTTCGATAAAGACCAAGCACCTCACATCTTGTCGCCACTGTCATCTATTGAAATGAAAAGACAATCAGTGAAGCTGCAATAATAATTTCAGAGATTATGCTGAAAGTTAGATGAAAAGGGGAAGGCCAAAGTTCAGACAGGCACGTAACCAATTGTGCTAACTGATCTATATCAGTGGTTATACTCTATGTAATAGAGTATAACTTTGTCAGACCACACTAGTTACATTCCATTATCATCAAATAAACATACAATATTTAAGCTCAAAATAAGTGGGGGATAGTTTAGGTCGGGGTTGAGGAGGAACTTCTTCACTCAGAGGGTGGTGAGTCTCTGGAATTCTCTGCCCATTGAAGTGGTGGAGGCTACCTCGCTGAATATATTAAAGTCACGGGTAGATAGGTTTCTGACAGACAAGGGAATTAAGAGTTATGGGGAAAAGGGGAAAAAGCAGGAAATGATCCACTTCAGATCAGCCATGATCTTGTTGAATGGCGAGGCAGACTCGAAGGGCTAGATGGCCTATTCCTGCTCCTATTTCTTATGTAAGCTAAAATATTTCATGGTTGCAGGAAACAGGAAAACAAAAACTGAATTTTGAAAATGGCTGCTGAATGTCATTATTCATGTTAGAATTATAAAACTAGAAGTAAATTCTTTGGAATATAATTGTTTATCCTTCATCCAAGAAATTTTGCCTGTTATCTAGGATACACTTCCTTCCAACCACTTCTGACATTTTACGTAAACACAATATGCTACTAACACCCAGTTCCCACGTCTCCATATTGATCCCATAACTGTCTTTGACTGTCAACGATTCTTTCAGTAAAGCATGAATCACAGAAACACTACAGTGCAGAAAGAGGACGTTTGGCCCATCGAGTCTGAAATGTCCGCAATACCACCAGACTCTACCCCATATCTCTACATATTTACCCACTAATCCCTCTAACCTATGGATTTCAGGACTCTAAGGAGCAATTTAGCATGGCCATTTAACCTAACCCACACATCTCTGGACTATGGGAAGAAACCTCAGCACCCAGAGGAAATCCATGCAGACACGAGGAGAATGTGCAAACTCCAGACAGTGACCCAAGCCAAGAATCAAACCCAGGTCCCTGGGGCTGTGAAGCAACAATATTAACCACTGTGCTACCGTGCCACCCACAAGCTTCCTTATCATTGATTCCATCATTCCCATAACTTTGTCTAGTCAAAACTTTGTTTATCCAAGGCTTGAATTCTGGCCTATCATCCACCAAAATGTCCCAATTTCAAATCTGCCACACATTTCCTGTTCTTTATAAAATCCTGCTCACCCACCAACTCCACCTGAAATTGGAAGTTTATATGAACCACTCCATGCTTCCTTATTCTATCCCTGCTGCTTTATGCTCCCCTCATAAAATATAAGCCAATCACTGCGGATGCTGGAATTTGAAACCAAAAAACAAAACCCTGGAAAATCACAGGAGCTCTGGCACCGTCCATAAGGAGAGAAAAGAGCTGAAGTTTCAAGTCCAGATGATCTTTTGTCAAAGCTGTGACAAAGTGTCTTCTGAATGCGAAACATCAGTTCTTTTCTCTCCTTACAAATGCTGTCAGACCTGCTGTGCTTCTCCAGTGTTTCCTCTTTTGGTTATGCTTCCCTCATGCTGACTGGCTCTGTGATGCAATCATTTTCTCCATTTATGTCCCGTACTCAATCGCAGTGATGATCCATGTTAATTTACCTCTTTGCATTTCTTCCACATCTATCTATCATTAAAAGTCATTACAAATTTCACCCTTTGAAGACTTGACATCTGTTTCTGTCTTGCATGGAGACATTTCTTTTGTTAAAAATGCCATACAATTGCAAATCATTGCTGATCAACCAAAAATGGCCATATCTGGTTCTTTCAAATTTATCAAGTTTACTGGCTCAAGAGGAACAATGAAGCCATTGTCAAAAATGTTAATCATCTCCCATGTAATTAGCAGTACATTGTAGTCTTAAAAACATGATGTTGTAGCTTTAACAGAAAACTTGCTCAAAGAATGGATGTTAAATATCGCAGGATATAAGAGCCAGAATTCTCCTGTCTCACCTGTTGTGGGAATCATAACAAGCGAGACAGAGAATTTGGCAGACTATTTAAAGGCCTGTTGAGCTCAGGTGGGAATTTCTGATCTTGGGGCACATGTGGCTGGAGAATCCTACCAAAGGTGTTCATGAAGAAAAGAAAGGAAGCAAAGGTGGCTGATGGTATTGACAAAGGAGGATATCGTGGTGCTGGAACAAAAGGATGTCCCAGACGGATCATGAACAGAATCTATTTGGTGACAGATCAGGAATAAAAAAGGTGGAATTCCATTGTTCAGTATAATCCATAGATCAGCTAGTGATAAGAATGGAGAGGAACAAATTTGCAGAGAAGTACATAATTTATACAGTATTTATAATGGGGGGGGGGCTTCAGTTACCAAATATAGACTGGGATAATTTAATTAGATTTTTGTCACGTATTAGAATACAGTGAAAAGTATTGATTCTTGCACACTACACAGACTATGTAGGGAAGGAGTGCAGAATGTGGTGTTACAATCGTAGCTAGAGTGTAGAGAAATATCAATTTAATGCGAGGTAGGGCCATTGAAAAGTCTGATGGCAGCAGGAAAGAAGCTGTTCTTGACTGGTAAGCGTACTCAAGTTCTTGTATGTTTTTCCTGATGAAAGAAAGTAAAAGAGCATTAGTTTGGAATGCAGAGAGTCCTTGATTATGCAGGCTGCTTTTTCGAGGCAGCAGGAAGTGTAGTAAAGTCAATGGATGGAAGGCTGGTTTGAATGATGCACTGACTTTTGTTCACAACCTTTTGTCGTTCATTGCGCTTTCGAATAGAGCAGCAGCCATACCAAGCTGTGATACAACTGGAAAGAATGCTTTCTGCAGTGCACTTGTAGAAGTTGGTGAGAACTGTAATGAATATGCAAAAATTTCCTTAGTCTCTGAGAAAATAGAGGCATCGATGGGTTTTCATAACTACAGTGTCTGCACAGACAGACCAGAACAGGTTGTTCATGATCTGGACACCCAAAATCTTGAAGCTCCAACCATTTCTACTTCATTCTCAAACTTAGATGGGCATACCCTCCACTACACTTCCTAAGGTCAATGACCATCTCCTTTGTTGGCATTGAGGAAGAGATTATTGTCATTGCATCAGTCCACCAGAGTTTCAATCTCTTCCCAATACTGTGCCTCGTCAATGTTTGAGATCTGACCCACAACAGTGGTGTTATCAGCAAACGTGAAAATCAAGTTGGAGGGAAATTTGGCCATACAGTCAGAGGTGTATTAGGATAAGGGGCTGAGGACGCAGCCTTGCGGAGCACCTGGTGTTGAGGACGATTGTGGAGGAGGATTGTGTTGTCGCTTATCCGTACTGACCGCAATCTGAGAGTTAAGAAGTTCAGGATATAGCCCCGGACCACAAAGTTTGGAAATGAGTTTCATATGAATAATGGTGTTATAGGCTGAGCTGTAGTCCATCAATGGGGAGTCTGACATAACTGTCTTTGTTACCTAGGTGTTCCAGATTTGAGCATAGGGCAAGGGAGTTGGTGTCTGCTGGGGACCTGTTGCATTGATAGGCAAACTACAGTGGATCAGACAGTCTGGGAGGCAGGAATTGATTTGTGTGATGAGTAGCCTTTCAAAGCACTTCATAATGATGGATGTCAGAGCCACCATACGATAGTCACTAAGACATGCTGCCTAGTTTTCCTTTGGTACCAGGATGATCCTCCTCCTCTTGAAACAGGTAGGGACCTCAGACTGATGTAAAAAGAAGTTGAAGCAGAACATAGAACACTACAGCACAAACAGGCCCTTCAGCCCACAAGTTGCACTGATCATATCCCTACCTACTAGGCCTATCTATAACCCTCAATCCCATTAAATTCCATGTACTCATCCAGAAGTCTCTTAAAAGACCCCAATGCCTCCACCACCACCACTGGCAGCCAATTCCACTCACTCACCACCCTCTGAGTGAAAAACTTATCCCTGACATCTCCTCTGCTAATACCCCTGCTAGCTGATCCACGCAGGATCTGAGTGCTCATCTGGGTTCCCTAACTGGGTGAGTCGCTGAGTTGACTTTTGAGAAGGCTGTGACATCAGCAATGGTGATCTCAGATACAGATTGATACGAGGCCTCTGAAATGAAGGGCTTCCTTCTGCTGATTTCTTGATCAGAAAGGGCATAAAATACATTGAGATCAGGGGTAGGAGTGCACTGGAGTCAGCGATTTTGCCTATCTTCATCTTGTAGCCTGCTATGTCTTGCAGACCTTGCCGCAGTCGACCACAGACTTCACTAATTGTACTGCAGAGAGGGACAAGGGTTCCTAGAGTTCAGGAAAGTTTTCTTCAGCTGTATGTTTCCATTCCAATGAGAAAAGAGGCACTGATTGACACTGGGTTTTGGAAATGATTTGGCCAAGTAGATCAAATGCCAATAAGCAAATACTTATGGTAGTGATCATTGTATCACATGTTTTAGGTGAACAATGGGAAAGAACACCCAGAGTAAGAATAATTAACTGGGAGAAAGCCAACTTCAATAGGGTAAGAATGGATCTAGGTTGAGTAAATTGGAGTCAAAGGTTGGGAGGAAAACAGTAGCTGATCTGTGGACAACTGTCAAAGAAGAGATGGTTTGGACACAGGCAAGATATACTCCCTCGAAAGGGAAAGATGGGGTAAACAAATTCTGGATGAAGGAAAAGATAGAACTTAAAATCATGAAGCAAAAGTGCTAATGATAAACGTCAGGTAGAAAACACAATTGAAAATCAAGCTGAATAAAAAAGGTTAAAAAGCAAATAAGAGAAACAAAGACAGAATATGATAAGAGATTAGGAGCTAGCAGCAAAGTAAAACCAAAGTCTACTACAGACACGTAAGTAGTAAAAGGGTGGTAAAAGCAGATTAGGGATGGGAGACATGGGGGCAGAAAGCACAGCTGAGGAACTAAATTAATGCTTTTTCTTTCATATGGATGTCGCCAGCTGGCCAGCATTTATTGCCCATCCCTGGTTACCCTTGGAAAGCAGTTGAGAGTCAACCACATGTAGTCTGACCAGGTAAGGACAGCAGATTTCCTTCCCGGGTCCTTAGAATATTCGCTGAGTTTCTAAATTAATAGTCTAGCAATAATATCACTAGGCCATCACCTTCCGCTTTGCATCTATCTTTATGAAGGAAGATGAAACTATCTTGGCCGTGATAAAAGACAAAGCAAATCAGACAATAGATGGGCTTAAAATTGAAAAGACCCTGGCACTGAATAGGCTAAATGTGCTTAAAAGTTGATCAGGCACTTAGACTGAATGATGCATCCAAAGAAGTGAGAATGAAAATTGAAGAGGTACAGGTCATGGTCCTGGAGAACTGCAAACATTACATCCTTCTTCAAAAAAGGGAATAAATATAAGCCCAACAATTACTGACCAGTTAGTTAAACTTCAGTGATGGGGAAAATTCTAGAAAGAATAATTTGGGAAAAAAAGGACATGGGCAATGCAGGTTAATTAAGTAAAGCCAGCACAAATTTATTTAGGGAAAATCACGTCTAACCAACTAGCTGGAATTTTTTTGAAAAGGTAACAGAGAAAGTTGGTGATTGCAATACTGTTGATGTGGGTGTACATGGAAAAGGCATTTGATAAAATACTACACAGACTTGAGCAAAATTACTGTTCATAAAATAAAAGGGACAGAGCAACATGGATATGGAGTTGACTTGAGTGATAGGAAACAGAGGATAGTAGCTAATGGATGCTTTTCGTGTTTGAGTAAGGTTTTCAGTAATGTTTCTCAGGAATATATATTAATAACAAGGTCTTTGGGACCGGGCACAATTTTAATGTTTGCACATGAAATAAAACTTGGAAGCATTGTGAACCATGAGGGCAGCAACATAGAACTTCAAAAGGGCAAACACGTTGGTGAAATGGGTGAACAGATGATAGTTGAAGTGCTCTTATGCTTTTAGATTCGTAGATGTTTACAGCACAGCAGGAGCCCATTCGGCCAATCATGTCCATAGCAGTCAAAGATCTGACTAATCACAATTTTCCATCGTGTGGCCTAAATGGAGGCTATGGCAGTGCAAGCAAATATCTAAATACTTAAGATTTACAAGAGCTTCTGACTCAACTGCCCTTTTAGGCAGTGAGCTTCAGAGTCCCAACACCATGTGAGAGAAAACATTTTTTCTCAATACCCATCTTAGCCTACACACCTTACCATAAATCTATGCTCCCTGGTTACTGACCCTTCTAATAATAAAGGATTTCCTACTCACCCTAAGCCCCTCATAACCAAGTTTCTTTCAGACCCCCTCTCAACCTTTATTGCTCCAAGGAAAACAGCCCCAGCCTATCAAATTATTTTAGCTCAGACCCTCCAACTCAGACAGCATTCTAGTAAATCTCCTTTGCATCCTTCTGATAACCAGAGCTACACATGGTACTCCAGCTGTAACCCCCTCCTATACTTTCCTGCTCTTGTAGTCTACATCTCAGCTAATAAAGGCAAGAACCCCATATGCCTTCTTAACCACCTTAAATACCACCTTCAGGGATGTGTGAATAAACTCCCCAAGGTCCCTATGATCTTGGGTGTAATCAAACAATCCATATAGTGCAGGAACCACCCATCTGATTCACATCAACTCTCTGATAGAGCAATTTTTTAGTGATGTGGCAGTGAGTGCTGCTACCTTGCAGCACCAGGGAACTGGGTTCAATTCCCAGCTTGGGTCACCATATGTGGACTTTGCACACTCTTTCCAAGTCTGCATGGGTTTCCTCCAGGTGCTCCAGTTTCCCCCTACATTCCAAAGACGTGCAGGCAAGGTGGATTGACGATGCTGAATTCTTCTTTTATGTGCCCGAACAGGCACTCGAGTGTGGTGACTTGGAGATTTTCTCAGTAACTTCATTGCAGTGTTAACGTAAGCCTACATGTGACTAGTAAATAAACTTCTGCTTTAACTACTTTTCCAGGCCTACTTCCGACTCTATCCCACCCATCCAGCTAACCGACACATCTTTGGACACTACACATAAATATAGCATAGCCAATGTATCTAACCAGCACATCTTTCGGACTATGGGGGCGAACCCACACAGGCACAAGGAAAACGTGCAAACTCTATACAGTGACCTGAGGCTGGAATCAAACCCACGTCCATGGCACCGTGAGAGAACAGTGCTAATACTGCCCCACCCATTACCTTTACTTTATTCGTCTCCAAGAGTATCAGAGTTAAGGGTGTGGTTAACTGATTCTTTCTCCACCAAAATGCTGTCTGACTTGCTGAGCTTTTGCAGCATTTTATTCATGAATCATGATTTAAACACTGGGTGTGGGTTGTTTTAGCCTCATTCAGGCCCGAGTACAGCCAGGTAGATCCTAGGGCGGGGGGTGGTTAAACCCTGAATTTAAAGACACACTCCGCTTTATCAGCGGTGTCGAAAACAGAAGCCACAACACTTGCGTTCGCTCCTCCCGCAGCCTGGCCTTTCAGATGAAGCATTAGTCGCTGTCCAGGCATCCAGCCGCGCTTCATTCAATTTAAATAAACAATGAGATTAACCTGCCAGGTTGCCGGTCGCGCCCCAGGGCCCGCGGATGTAGAAACAAGCCGAATATGTTGAACCGAGGCGGCGATTTGCTCTCAGCCTGAAGGGAGAAGTCAACGGACAACAGCCCGGCCGGCCGCCGCGCACGCGCAAATCCCTCCCCTCCCTAGCACTATTCCAGCGCGCGCAGATTTGAACGGCGCGCACGCGCATCTCTCCCGCCCGTTCCTATCTCAGTGCGCACGCGCACCTCTTCTCTCCCGCCCATTCGTATCTCAGTGCGCACGCGCACCTTACCCCATGCCTATCTCAGTGCGCACGCGCACCTCTCCTCCTCGCCGTGGCTCCAGATTCTAGTGCGCACACTCCACAGATCCAATTGCGCAGGCGAATCTTACGTTTCTCCCCTCCCGCCACAATTATTGCTGTTAAAAACAAAATACTGCGGATGCTGAGATATTAAACAAGAAAACAGGAAAATCTCAGCAGCCCTGACAGCATCTGTGGGGAGAGAATAGAGTAAGAAGTCTGACAACACCAAGAAAGAATAGAACCAACCCTTCCAATCTGGACGACCCTCCGTCAGAGATGCAATTATTGGCGGCTCGGGGTGTCTGCTGCGCACGCGCATCTCACTCTCCAGCCGAGAGGTCGCATTGCGCACGCCCACCTCGGATTTCTCGCACCCGCCGCCGCCGTTGGCGACTCGACTAATGCGCACGCGCGCACCACACGTCCCGCGCAGAGGGAGTTCGGAAGTCTTGACGCCGGCACTCACCGCGCACGCGCACCTCCGTCGAAGATGACGACCCTTCTGCTGGGGGGGAGGGAGGCCGGGTTGGGCGCATGCGCCGCTCCGGCGTTCCGCCCCGCAGTGGGTGGAGGCCGCTGAGTGAGGCGGGGGGAGGAGGGTGTGTGTGAGTGAGTAAGGGAGGGAGGTGTTTTCACTTTCCCTTCCCCGGGAACAAGCGCCGGCGCCGCCTTGTGCGTCACTGTTGTCTGACCGCCAGGTTTGATGAGGTAATGCGCAGGCGAAAAGCTGGGTGGCCGGCCGGCGCAGTAGGAAGTGATGAGGGGAAGTTTCTGTCTCCTTAAATTATCCGCGGAACGGCGCTGGGGCTTTTTATCGTCCGTGCGTTTCTGGAGATCAGTCGTCGCGTTACTGTCGGTTGGTGGCCGTGCGGACGGCATGTCGCTGAAGGGATCGGGTCTATGGGCCGTGATGTCGTAAAGAAGGCCTAGGCCGCCTGCCTGCCTTTCCTCTCCAGGGGCGAAGGGAAGCCTGTCGTTGTTTCGGTGCCTGCGCACCAACCCTCCTTATTCTGAACCCTCAACACAATTAAAACCTCAGCAGCATCGGCCTTTCGCTCGCTCTCCCAGCAAACAGGATGATGCCTTGATTACGCTCACGTTATTTGTAAGTTTCCTGCTTTTCCAGGATTTTAATGTCCACTTAGATTATTGCATGGGTAGCGATGACAATTGTTTTTCTCCCCCCTCTCTCAGCAATTAATGCCAGCCTGGCTCAAAAATGAGCCCCCTTAAACGTGGCACATTTTTAATCTATTTGTGTGATTTGTCAACTTTTCTCTCGCTCCTGGGCATCGAATTACGGTCTGTGTGCTAAATGTTGGCCTAATTTTTTAGTGTTTTATCTGAAATCGGGGAGATTAATTTTTTCTTTCAATGAAAAAGGAACGGCACCGAGAAGTAACATCAGAAATTGCACCTTTTTCTAAGGTGTGGATCTTGAAGATTCTTCAGTTGGAAAAAATATATAGAGAAGTATAAAAGCTTCCAAGATTGATCATTTGGTGGGTTATCTTTCATGACTGCAATCGATTTCAGACATAAACAATGGTCCTACACACCAACATTAGAAAATGAAGATGGAAGTTTGGGGGGAAGGGAGTGGAGAGCAAACAATGTTGAGCATTTAATTTCAAGTTGTATAATATCCTGGCCACAGCTATGCCACAGATGAGAATTTTATACTTCTGAGATTATTGATCCCTGTCATTCATACTGCCATCAGGTGATAATGTAATTCACATTGCAAATATTCTGCATACAGCGTGTTGCTGAAGCTTCAAAATTGTATTTTAAAAGTAGTTCAAATCATGCAGATTATAAATGTGTGCCATAGATATTGCTGAAAATAAGAGGTTATGGAAATGCAAACTTTTCACAACTTCAGGGTGCCCAAAGCAAATTTACAAGCAATGCAGTATTTTTAAAGTGCATTTTTGTAATGCAGTAGATTCGGTGTCCAATTTGCATACAGCAAGGTCCCATCATCAGAAGCGTGTTAAGGACTAGATGATCTGTTTAAGTGGTATGTTGGTAGAGGGATAAATAGTAGCCTGAACAGCAGGTGAATTTCCTAAGCCCTTGTGGCATATTTGGATTTTCTTGTTTGATAAGTATCACGTGTTAGAGTTGCATAAGATAAATGCTTATAGGGTTGGTGGAATGTATTAGAACATTACCTGTTTATTTTTATTGTGTTTGTTGCCGCTTAATCGATCTGTAATTTTCAGAATATTGCTCCAGAAAGCCCACAATGATAATTGCTACGGCCGGTTCCTTATGGTTTGAGTGTAATCTATTCTGTTTTGTTGACAGTATAGAGCTAGGTGGGAAAGTAAACAGTGAAGAGGACAGAGTCTATAAAGGTTTAGCTAAGTGAGTGGGAAAGAAGATGGGGGATGGTGTATAATAATTGGAAGTTATTCACTTTGATAGGAAGAAAATCCAAAGGATTTTTTCAAATGATAGCCTATTAAACATTGTTCAGAGGGACGTGTGTGCCATTGTACAACAACTACATTGTTAACATACAGGTACAACAAGCAATTATGAAGCTTAATTGTGTTGACAATTTTTTGTAAGGATATTAAACTACAAAAACATTTAAGTTAGGAACAGCAGTAGGACACTTGGCTCCTCAAGCCTGTTCCATTGTTCAATAAGATCTAATTTTAACCATACCTTCATATTCTTGCCTATCTATAATATCCTCTCACACTTTTGCTATCAAGAATCTATCTACTTCTGTCAAAGTGCTTTAGAGCTATTATAAGACTTTGCCTCAACCACCTTTTGAGGAAGAGAATTCTAAAGTGTCTCAACCATCTCAGAATTTTTTTCCTTCCTCTGTTTTAAATGGGTGACCTTTTATTTTTAAACAGTGGTCCTTAGTTTTAGAAACAGCACAAGTGGAAACATTTTTTCCAATCCATTCTGTCAAAGTTTGTTCAGGATCTCGTTTTTCAATCAAATTGCCTCTTAATTTTCTAAACTCCAGCAGACACAAGCCTGACCTGTCCACCCTTTTCCTTTAGGACAATCCAACCATTCCAAGTACAATCTAGTAAATTTTCTCTGAACTGCTTCCAATGCATTAACAGCTTTCCTTAAATAAGGAGACTAATACTGCACACAGTACTCCAGTTGTGGTCTTCTTATTCATGTGCTATATAATTTCCCTTCTCTTATATCTAATTCTCTTTACAATAATATTCTGTTAGCTTTGCTAATTAGATGCTGCACTTACTTACCAGCATTTTGTGATAGATGCACCTAGATCCTTCTGCATCTCAGAGCTCTGCAATCTTTCACCATGTAGAAAATATATTTTTTTATTTATCCTGTCAAAAAGGACAGTCTTATATTTTCCCACATCATACTCCATTTGTCAGATCTTTGCCCACTCGCTTAACTTATCTATATACTTTTCTAACCTCCTTTACCCTCATCTGCAATTCTACCGACTACGTCATCAGATAATTTGGCAATCATATCACGGACCCTTCATCCAAATCGTTGCATAAATTGTAATGCGTTGAGGCCACAGCATTGATTCTTGTGGCACACTATTCTCCACAACTTGTCAAATAGAAAATGATCCATTTATGCCTATTTCTGTCAGCTAACCAATCTTTTATCCATACAAAACCATGTTGACTGTGCCTGATTACCTTGAAATTGAGTGCCTTCTTATAACATCTTTCGTAACAACTTCCAGCATTATCTCTATGACATAGAAAGTCAAGGCAGCTCTGGGCCATTTGGCACTTCGATTCTGGCCTCACCCCACCCCTCCATATTCTTTGATCCCTTTAGCCCTAAGAGTTCTATTTAATTCCTTTTTGAAATCACAATGTATTCGCCTGAACTACTTTCTGTGTTAGTGAATTCCACACATTCACCACCTTCTGGATGAAGAAATTTCTCCTCACCTCAGTCTGAAAAGGTTTATCCCTTATCCTCAAACTATGATCTTAGTTCTGGACTCCCCTACCATTGTGAGCATTCTTTCTGATTCTACCTTGTCTAATCCTGTTAGAATTTTATAAGTTGCCATGAGATTCCCCCCTCACTCTTCTAAACTCCAGTGAATATAATCCTAACAGACGTAGTCTCTCCTCATATGACAGATCTGCAATCCCAGGAATCAGCCTAGTAAACTTTTGCTGTACTCCCCCTATAGCAAGGACATGCTTCCTCAGATAGGACACCAAAACTGTGCACAATACTCCAGATGTTGCCTCACCAATATCCTGTACAATTGCAGTAAAACATCTCTATTCCTGTATCAAATTCTCTTAATATGAAGGCCAATATACCATTTGTCTTCTTTACTGTCTGCTGTACCTTCGTGCTTACTTTCAGCGAATGATGCACGAGGACTCAAATGTTTCACTGAATATCCTCCTCTCTCAATTTCCACCCATTCAAATAATCTACCTTCCTATTTTTGCTACTGAAGTGGATAACGTCTCATTTATCCAAATTATACTGGATCTGCCATCCATATTCCACTCACTCAGCCTATTCAAATCACATTAAAGCATCTCTGCATTCTCTTCACAACTCACCCATCCAACTTTGTATCACCTGCAAATTTGGAGATAATACATTCAGTTACCTTTTCCAAATCATTAATATATAATATGAACTGTTGGGGTCCTAGCACAGATCCCTACGGAAACCCTCTAGTTGCTGCCTGCCAATTGGAAAAATACTCTTTGCTTCCTACGTGCTAAGCGGCTTTTGATCCATCTCAAGACACTATCTGCAATCTGCTTTAACTTTACAATTTTAAGTGACAGATGTTAAGCCAATTGGCCTATAGTTTCCTGCTTTCCCTTCCTTTTTGATTAAAGGAGTTACTTGGGCTATTTCCTGATCTCATGGAGTTCTCCCAAAGATCTGTGGGTTAGGTTGATTGGCCATGCTAAATTGACCCTAGTGTCGGGATTAGCGGGGTAAATATTGGGATTACGGGATAGGGCCCAGGTGGGTTTGTTGTCTGTGCAGACTCGATGGGCTGAAAGGCCTCTTCCTGCACTGTAGGGATTTTATGATTTCTCAAACCTAAGGAATTTTGGAAAATTAAAACCAACAATCTCGCTAACACCACTTTTAAGATTTGCAACTTCAACAATTTGCCAAATACTATTTCTCTGGTGATTGTAATTTCTTGTTTCTCTTTCACTTCTCATTCTTGATTTAACAATCATTTCTGGGATGTTACTTGTGTCCAAAATGTGAAAAACCAGTAAAATATCTATTCAATTCATCTGCCATTTCCTTGTTTTCTATTAACTCCCCAGACCTGATTTCCGTAGGATCACTGCTCATTTTAACTTTTTTTTCTGGTTTTACAAATCTGCAGAAACTCTTACTGTGTTTCTTTGTTTCTGGCTACCTTTCTCTTGCACTCTTAATTTTTCCCCTCCATATTTGTGTCCTAGTCATTCTTCGTTTTTTTTACACTGTCCAATTTTCTTGCTACAATTGGTGACTTTGGTGAGAGTTCACTTGGAATACTTTATATGGTTCTGATCTCTTGCCTTAGCAAAGGTACATTGATAGTTCATTAGATTGATTCATGGGATGAGAGAGTTGTTCTAATGAAGAGTGATTTGAATAGATTAGGCTTTACCCTCTGGACCTTTCTATCACGCAAACCAGCCTCCCATCCATTGACTGTGTCTACACTTCTCGCTGCCTTGGCAGCAAAGCAGCCAGCATAATTAAGGACTCCACCCACCCCAGGCATTCTCTCCTCCACCACCTTCTGTCAGGAAAAAGATACAAAAGTTTGAGGTCACGTACCAACCGTCTCAAGAACAGCTTCTTCCCTGCTGCTGTCAGACTTTTGAACTGATTTATCTTGCATTAAATTGATCTTTCTCTATACCCTAGCTACGACTAGGGTCTGGCTATGATTTGGGCGGCACGATAGCACAGTGGTTAGCACTGCTGCTTCACAGCTCTAGGGATCTGGGTTCGATTCCTGGCTTGGGTCACTGTCTGTGTGGAGTTTGCACATTCTCCTTGTGCCTGTGTGGGTTTTCTCTGGGTGCTCCGGTTACCTCCCAAAGTCCAAAGATGTGTGGGTTAGGTTGACTGGCCATGTGAAAAATTGTCCCTTAGTGTCCTGAGATGCATAGGTTAGAGGGAATATGTAGGGATATGGGAGTAGGGCCTGAGTGGGATTATGGTCGGTGTGGACTCAATGCCAAATGGCCTCTTTTTGCTCTGTAGGGATTCTGTCAGTCTATTCTATAACTGTAACACTACATTCCACATTCCTTTCTTTCCTTCTCGATGAATGTCTATGTCTATACGGTGTGCAAGAAACAATACTCTATAACTACATCCTGATACATGTGACAATAATAAATTGTCAAATCAAAAAGCTCAGAAGTGAAAGATGATCTCATTGAAATATGTGAGAGTGTGCCAGTGTTTGATATAGAACATAGAACATTACAGCGCAGTACAGGCCCTTCGGCCCTCGATGTTGCGCCGGCCAGTGGACCCTCTAACCTAAACTATTCCAATATCATCCGTATGCCTATCCACCGAACATTTGAATGCCCCCAAAGTAGACGAGTCCACAACTGCTGCAGGCAGGGCATTCCACGCCCTCACCACCCTCTGTGTGAAGAACCTGCCTCTGACATCCGTCCTAAAGCTACCACCTCTTAATTTAAAGTTATGTCCCCTCGTGTTGGTCATCACCATCCGAGGAAAAAGGCTCTCACTATCCACCCTACCAAATCCCTTGATCATCTTATACGTCTCAATTAGGTCACCGCGTAACCTTCTCTCTAATGAAAATAACCTCAGGTCCCTCAGCCTTTCCTCATAAAGCCTTCCCACCATACCAGGCAACATCCTGGTAAACCTCCTCTGCACCCTTTCCAATGCTTCCACATCTTTCTTATAAAAAATGGTAGAGGCTGTTTCTCAAGATGAGTGTTTAGAATTGTGGAGCATGAAGTAAGGACAAACTTCTTCACTGAGTTTGCGAATTTTTGAAATTCTCTATCCCAGAGAACTTTGAATGTTTGGTTGTTAAATATATTTAATGTTGAAATGTATAGAACTTTGAACTTATAATGAATTTAAGGGTGTTGGATGGGGATGTAGGGTTTAGATCAAGAATTAGTTATGCTGTCAAATAATATATATGTGTCAGTGCTACCATTGATTATCAGTAAAGTGTACGTGGTATGATAAATTCATTTTGTGGCTTCTAAAATATCTTTCCAATGAAGTGTTAAATGTGCTAAAATATTTTATGCAGTAGAATCAAATTTAATAAAATCTTCTGGATTCTTCTGGGAATTAATATATTGTGATGATGCTTCTCATAATTATTGAACATATATAAATAAATAAAAGTTTGCATTTTGGAAATTAGCCATAGGGTTTTACAGGACAGAAACAGACTCTTCAGCCCATAGTGCCTGTGCCCACTATGAAGCACCTATCTATTTTAATCCCATTTTCTAGCACTTGATCTGTGGCCTTGTATGTTGTAGCATTTCAAGTGCTTGTCGAAATACTTAGATATTATGAAGATACCCGTCTCTGCCACTCTTCTGGGCAGTGAGTTCCGGTTTCTCACTACCCTCTGATGAAAAAGGTTTTTGACCCCTCTGCTTAGGGGAAACATTCTTTCCTATTCACCCTATCTATGCCCCTCATTTTCTATACCCCTCATAATATTATATACCTTGCCTCCTCTGCTGCAAAGAAAACAATCCCAGCCTAGCCAGTCTCACTTGATAGCTAAAATGCTCCATCCTAGGCAGCACTCTGAATCTTTTCTGCACACAGTACTCCAGCTGTGGTCTAACCAATGTTTTATGCAGCTCCATCATAACCTCGCTGCTCTTGTATTTAATGTCTGAATTAATAAAGGCCAGTATCCCAATTGCCTTTTTGACCACCTTTATCTACACATCCTCCTGTCGTCGGAGATCTGTGAACGTGCACGCCAAATTCCCTCTGATCCTCTGTATATCCTCTGACCATTCATTGATTATTCCCTTTCAAGTTCTCCCAAAATACATTACCTCACACTGTTCATAGAGTGCGCAGTTGATGCTAGGGTATTAAATTAAACCCGAAGCTCAATTGGCTTCAATGTCTCAAACTTTTGAGCTATGTTTTTATGCCCTTGGACAATTAATAAGATAAACTGAAGACATCCTTGAAGCGCTTCCAGGGGATGTTGAAGAAATGGATGTGAATGTAGATTGTGGTTACTTTTATGAGTGGGGACTAGGGAACAATGTATTTGTAAATCATTCTATTCTTGGGTATCTGGGTTTGAATATACCTTTGAACAGTGGGATGTTAAGTAATTGAATGTTAATCTTAAAACTCCTGGATTCAAGTTCATTGATCTAAGCCTATGATTGAGTGGCACTTTTACTGAGACTCCCAAGCGTGATAGATATGGAAAGGGAAAACTCGTTTTACAGTTGGGAGTTATTTAGATTGGGGCTAAGGGACTGGGGAGCAAAACTTTATTCTGACCCATCTATCCCATGCTTTTCTTAACCTGGGATTGCTCGATGTAGCAGCAAATACTCAAAGTGAAAATTGCCACGACTCACTTTTGAGCACTAATTAAAAAAAAATCTGTAGCAAAAAAGCAAACCAATTTCTCCATTTATTATGCTATATAGTAATTGTAATTGTTTTGTTTGTTCAGAGGCTAATTGTGATGCGTTAAACAGTAATGTAAGAATGAATACAAAACAAAAGTTCATTCAGGAAAGTGAAAGACTGGAATTTGTCTTGAGATTTCCCAGGAGTGCAAGAAGAAATTAAATGCTATAAATGAGCAAACAATACTGAGAATACTTGTTTCTGTTAAACTGATGAACAAAGAACAATACAGGAACAGGCCTTTTGGCTCACCAATCTTTGTCAACACAGATATCCCTCTAATTTTAATATTTTCTAAACTCTACATGGTCCATATCTCTTTATTCCCTGCTGGTTTGTGTATTTACAGTAAGTAGTCTTACAACACCAGGTTAAACTCCAGCAGGTTTATTTGGTAGCAAAAGCCACTACTTTCAGGCCACTAATCCTTCATCAGGTGAGTGGAGAGTTCTGATCACAACAGGGGATGTAAAGACACACACTCAGTTTACAGAATACTGATTAGAATGCAAGTTTTACAGCTAATCGAGTCTTAAAAGTGCAGACAATGTGAGGGAAGATAGCATTAAACATAATGTTAGAGATGTGTATTGTCTCCAGACAGGACAGTAAGTGAGATTTTGCAAGCCCAGGCAAGTCATGGGGGTTACAGATAGTGTGACACAAATCCAAGATCCCGGTTAAGGCTGTCCTCATGTGCGGAATTGTCTATCAGTTTCTGCTCAGCGACTCTGCGCTGTCATATGTTGTGAAGGCCGCCTTGGAGAACGCTGTTTCTGTATCTATCCAGATGCTTTTTGAATGTTGTTATAGAATCTGTTCCACCAGCAGTGGGTTCCAGGCATTCACTGCCGTCTGTGGAAAAAAATTGCCCCTTACATCTCTTTTTAAACTGTCCCCCTCTTAGTTTCAACCTGTGCCCCCGAGTAATTTATCCTTCAACACTGAGGAAAAGACTCTGACTATCCACTCTATCCAAGCCTGACATAATCTTGTAAACCTCATCTTCAATGTCCCAACGAAAACAATCGAAGTTTGTTCAGCCTTTCTTCATAGTCCCTCTCTGCCAAACCAGGCAACATCCTGGTCAATCTCTTCTGCACTCTTTGTAATACATCATCATCCTTCTGGTAGTGTGGTGACCAGAATTGTACACAACACTCCAAAGCTGCAATGTGATTTTCCAATTCCTATACTCAATACCCCAACTGATGAAGGTCAGCATGCCTTACGCCTCCTTGACTACCTTGTCTACCCTGAGTTGCCACCTTCAGGGAACTGTGGATCTGCATACCGAGATCGTTCTGCATGCAAATATTTCTAAGGGCTCCATCATTTACTGTATAATTCCTTTCTGCAGTAGTTCTACCACATTGCGTCACCTCAGATTTGTCTGGATTAAATTCAATCTGACGTCTTTTGGTCTAGGTCCCGGTTTATATCCTGTTGTATCTTCTGACAAGCCGCCTCACTATCTACTACTCTGCCCAATTTTTATATTGTCTGCAAATTTACTAATCAGATCACTACACTTTCCTCCAAATCATTTATATACTTTATAAATAACATAAGCTGTAGCACTGATCCTTGTGGAACACCAGTTGTCACACACCTCCAGTTAGCCTTCTGCTTTCTATGCCCAAATGTTGTAGAGATGCTAGCATTGGACTGGGTGAACACAGTAAGAAATCTCACAACGCCAGTTAAAGTCCAACCAGTTTATTTGATAGTAAACCCACAAACTTTCAGGGTTTGCCCCTTTGTCAGGTGAATGGAAAGTTCTGGTCTCAGACAGAGCATGTAGAGGCACACACAGTTTACAGAATACTGATTCTATGCCAAACCAGTTTTGTATCCATCTTAACAGCTCATCTTGGATCTCATGACTTCACCTTCTTATCAGCCTGCCATGAGGGCAAAAAAGGGACACAAGATTGTTTTGGCAGATAAGGCAAATACATAAAGATCAAAGAGTAACTAGAGAGAGAGTAGTGCATCTTAAGGGTCAATAAGGTCATTTATGTGCAAATCCATAAGAGATGGTTGAGATTCTAAATGAATGTTTCTCATCAGTGTTTACTGTTGAGAAAAGCATTTGTGTTAGGTAACCTGGGGAAATAAATAGGAGTGCTTTGAGATTGTACATCTTTATAGAAAAGGCTAGAAGTCTTAAGGTGCATGAAGGTAAATAAATCCTCAGGACCTGATGAAGTGTATCCCAGGGCATGTTGGAGGCTATGGAGGAAATTGTGTGTCCCCTCGCAGAGAATTTGAATCATTAACAATCACGGGTGAGGTGCTGGAAGATATTAGGGTGGCAAATGTTGTGCCTGTGTTTAAGGTCTACAGGGAAAAGCTTGAACTACAGGTCAGTGAGCGTTGTATCTATGGTGGGTAAGTTGTTGGAAGGTATTTTGAGAGACAGGATCTACAGGCATTTAGAGATGCAAGGACTGATTAGGGACAGTCAGTATGGCTTTGCAAGTGGAAAATCATATATCTCAAATTTGAGATTCTTGAAGGGGTAACCAAGAAGATAGTTGAGGGCAGTACAACTGATATTGTCTACATGGACTTTAGCAATGCCTTTGATAAGGTATTGCATTGTAGGATTGTAGGTTGTTGCATAAAGTTAAATCCCACAGGATCCAGGATGAGGTAGCTAAATGGACACAAAATTGGCTTGATGACAGAAGCCAGAGGTAGTTGTAGAAGGTTGTTTTTCAAACTGGAACCCTGTGGCCAGTCTGAGGGATTGGTGCTGGGTCTACTGTTACTTGAAATTTATATTAATGATTTGAATGAGAATGTAGGAGGCATGGTTAGTAAGTTTGCAGATGACACCAAGATTGGTGGCATAGTGTACAGTAAAGGTTACCTCCAATTGCAACGGGATCTTGATCAGTTGGGCCATTTGGCTGATGAATGGCAGATGGAATTTAATTTAGATAAATGTGAGATGATGCATTTTAGTAGATTGATCCAGGGCAGGACTTAGTTAATAGTAGGGCACTGGGGAGAGTTACAGAACAGAGATCTAGGGGTACAGGTTCATAGTTCCTTGAAAGTGGAGTCACAGGTGTATAGAGTGATAGTGAAAGCATTTGGTATGCTTGGTTTCATTGTTCAGAACATTGAATACTGGAGTTGGGACATCTTGTTGAAGTTGTACAAGACGTTTGTAAGGCCACACTTGCAATACTGTGTACAGTTCTGCTCACCCTAGTATAGAAAGGATGTTATTAAACTAGGAAGAGTGCAAAAGAAGTTTACTAGGATGCTACTGGGACTTGATGGTTTCAGTTATAAAGAAAGGCTGGATAGACAGACTTTTTTCTCTGGAGCACAGGAAGCTTATGGGTAATCTTAGAAGTCTTTAAAATAATGAGGGGCGCACATCAGCTAGATAGTCAATATCTTTTCCCAAAAGTAGGGGTGTCTAAAACTAGAAGGCATAGGTTTAAGGTAAGAGAGAGATACAAAAGTGTCCAGAGGGGCAACTTTTTCACCGAGGTTGGTGAGTGTCTGGAATGAGCTACCAGAGGTGGTAGTAGTAAAGGTGGGTATAATTTTGTCTTTTAAAAGACAGTTACATGCATAAGATGGATATAGAGGGATATGGGTCAATCGCGGGCAATTGGGATTAGCTTAGTGATTTAAATAAAAGGGCAACATGGACAAATTGGGCCAAAAGGGCCTGTTTCCCTGCTGTAAATCTGTATGACTTTGAAGAGCCTTATCGAAGGCTTTACTAAAGTCCATGTATACAACATCTAACACCATGCCCTGGTCTATTTTTCTTGTCACTTCCTCAAAGAACTCAATCAAGTTTGAGAGACATGATCTCCCCTTCTCAAAGCCATGCTGCCTATTGCTCATAAGCCTATTCTCTTCCAGATGCAAAGGACTATTTGGAATGTGAAACAGGGGACGGGATTGAAGAAAATGTTTCTAACGTACACCAGACTTTAGTATTAGAACTGCAAATGTTGGATCAACTGAGATCAGTTTACTAATATGCTCTATCTTGACTATTAATATAAAAGTTTAATCTTACTTGTGTGTGTTATGTATGGTATTATTAACTGAAATAAACTTCATAATAATATCATTAAATTTATTTTCAGTGGACTGGCAAACATTTCTCGAGATTGAGAAGTTGTTGTCCTTGTGATACCCCAGTGGGTCAGGTGTCATTTCATTCCATACCTTGCACTAAGTTGATCTTTCTTTAACCCTAGCTATGACTGTAACACTACATTCTGCACTCTCTCCTTTCCTTCTCTATGAATGGTATGCTTTGTATAGCATACAATAAGCAATAATTTTCAATAATATTTATTACCTTTATTTGTTTTTATAAATGACAATAATAAACCAAATCATTCCATTTGCACAGTCAGGCTTAGCTAGGGCAGACATTTGCACCTGCATTACAGAGGAGGCATTTTAATTGGGATTGTATTTTAACGGTGATAAAACCTCCTCCTATCTTGGGGAGGCACAGTAAGAAGTCTCACAACACCAAGTTAAAAGTCCAAAAGATTTATTTGGTACCACAAGCTTTGGGCATGCACTGCTCCTTCATCAAATGACTCGGAGTTCTGTTCACAAACAGGGCATACGTAAACACAAACTCAATGACAAGATAATGGTTGGAATGCGTGTCTTAACAGGTGGAGACAATGCAAGTAGAGAGAGGGATAAGCATAGGTTAGAGGTGTGAATTGTTTCAAGCCAGGACAGTTAGTGAGATTTTACAAGCCCAGGCAAGTCATGGGGGCTACAGATAGTGTGACACGAATCCAAGATCCCAGTTGAGGCCGTTTTTGTGTGTGGAACTTGGTCATCAGTTTCTGCTTGGCGATTCTGCGCTGTTATGTGTCGTGAGAACAGTTTTGGAGAACACTTAACCAAAGATCAGTGGCTGAATGCCCTTGACAGCTGAAGGAAGGGAACATTTCTGCTTGGCGATTGTCGAATGGTGTCCATTCATCTTTTGTCGTAGTGTCTGCATGGTCTTGCTAGTGTACCATGTCTCAGGCTGCAAGAAGGATGTCCTATCAGGTAGACAATACTGGCTGAGTCGCAAGACTATATACCATGTACCTGGTGTTCATGTGAGATGATGGCATCATTGTCAATGATCTGGCATGTCTTGCAGAGATTGCTGTGGCAGGCTTGTGAGGTGTCATGGTCACTGTTCTGAAGACTGGGTAATTTGCTGCATACAGTAGTCTGTTTGAGGTTGTGTAGTTTTTTTGAAGGCAAGAAGTGGCGGTGCGATGATGACTGTGGCAAGATCTTTGTCTTCGTCGATGATATATTGAAGGCTCTGGAGAAGATGTCGTGGCTTCTCTGCTCCAGGGAAGTACTGGACGATGAAGGGTACTCTGTCCACCACGTCCTGTGTTTATCTTCTGAGGATGTCGGTGTTTGGGGAATGCATTCATGGTGGCTGTTTCTTTTTGCTTTCTTGTGTCAGCTCTTTCAACTGCTTTCTCACTGACACACTTTTGTATCTGGTCTCCCATTGCTGGCAGTGAAAAATGTCTACTTGGTTTTAATTGCCTTCCCATGTCTGTAAATTACTGCTGCCTTCCAATCCACCCCTCCCCAGAACACAATCTGTGGCTTGGACTTGCTGCGTACATCCATGATTTGTTGTGCCCCATTGTTGGAAGCCCATGCCTTCAACCAGTTAGCATCCTGAATTCCCTGTTAAGCATTGCCATCCCTGCACCATCTTCTCTTAGAAATTTAGCTTTTTGATCATGCTTTTTGCTCACTGTCTTGACATCTCTGCTTTTGCATCCGTTTTTATCTGATTGCACCTACATGAAATGTGCTGGGACGCTGAAAAGTGTTAAATAAATGCAAGTTGTTTATGTAACTGAGGAGCTTAGGAAATTAACTGTTCCTGATGTGAGAATTACACTCTATTCGTTTACATATTTTGTATTTAAAAATTAACTTTTAATTGAACTTTGTGGCTTCCCTCCCCCCACAAGAGCTCTTTATACATTTAAGAAGCTTGTTGAAGAAATAGAGGTTCTCTAATGATTCTTGGGTCATGCTGTTTTTTAACAAGTCACTTGGTAGTAAAAATCACAGCCCCCATGTAGCCTTTTTAAAAACTGGTCGGTGACAGTAACAGCTTGAGGGAAGATGTGCAAAATGCAAATTGTTACAGGGTTTCAGTTTGACTAAAACAGACTCAATTTATGGATGGTGAATTCTGTGCATAATATTTTAGATCTTTTGACTTCTCAACAGATAGAATCAAAAATTATTCAACTAGCATCAAACTTGTTATGAATCTAATATGAATGAATGTTTTTGGGGCAAGAAAAATAGTGAAAGTATCCAAAAAAATTAGTCTGCTGAAATGTGTTGTTTTTGGAGTCTCATGATTTCCAGTGGGATCGTAACCACATCTTTAATTTGTGCACTGCCTCTTACTGCCGTCCATTATCTGTTGTTGAATTGTGAATTGTAATTGTTGATATCACGTGCAAAGTCACACAGTGGGTGATGGAGTACCAATCACACATGGAATAGAGCTCTCAGTTGAAGCCAGCACATTGAGAATAGTTGGATACAATACAAAAGTGCCATCATGGATATCATTCAAAACATCTGTTAAGTGTTATTTATGAGGAGAATCTTCCTGTAATTAGAAATTATTTATCCATAGCTGCTTTTTTAGTTTACTTTAAAAGGTACAGATTCGATCTCCCACTCCGTTTAGAGGCAAATGGGGGAACACTGCAGTACGGCTGTCAATAGGGAAATTAAATAGAGAAGAATTTAAAATGTGAAATGCATCTCAATGGTTGGTCAGAGGAGTTTAGAAATCTGACATCTAGTTCTGCTAATACAACACCCCTCTGTCCACCTCCAATAGCTCTATCAGGTGACTTGTCCAACAAATACTGAATACGAATTTCTAAACAAGGAGCAGGGGGATGCCCCTTGAGTTTGTTCTGCCATTTAATAAGATCATGGCTGAAATCATAGAATCTCTATAATGCAGAAAGAGGCCATTTGGCTCATCAAGCCTGCACCAATAACAGTCCTACCCAGGTCCTATCCCCATAACCCCATGTATTTATTCTAATAATCTCAAATTTTAGCATTGCCAATCCACCAAACCCACACATCTTTGGATGAGTGGAGATTTTCTCCAGTAAATCTCTTCATAGTTCCTGACAAACTCCACTCCTTAGTTATCCATTCTTCTTTCTGGCAACTGTGTGAGACTGATCTTGATTGTTTTGGTATCTAATTTGACCCCACATATGTCTATTGTTATTAAAAGTTCCTATTTTCACCTCTGTAGCACTGCCTGATTCCAGCCCGGTTCCTCTATTCTACTGCTGGTCCTCACCCAAGCCTCTCTTTCAACTCTGTCCTGACCAGTCTGCTATATTTTACTGCCAATAACCTTGAAATCATCTAATCCTGTGCTATCTATATTGTAAACTTGTGCTGAGGATCTAGGAACATAAGTAGGCTAGTTAATTTATTGAGCTGGATCACTGCTGATCAACAATTTAACTGGATATACCTGCCTTTGCCCAATATCCCACAATAGCTTTGCTTAGAAAAAATATTTCAATCTTAGTTTTAATTTGATTTTTGCAGCCCCATTCACTCAATAACCGTATGCTCGCTGACCATGTTAGTTCCCAGAAATGCCTTGATTTTAACATTCTTAACCCTGTTGTTAAATCCTCTGTGATTTTATCCCTCCCTCTATCTGCTTTTCATCCCTCCAACTATCTGCTCTGGAACTTTGCACTCCTCCAATCTGAACTTCTTGATCTCTGCCAGTGGTGGTCATGGCGTATAATTTATCAGTAAACCTCTTTTTTTTTTTGAAAAAGTGACCAAAGAGGTGGATGGGGGTAAGGCGGTTGATGTGGTATATATGGACTTTAGTAAGGCGTTTGATAAGGTGGCCCATGGAAGACTTCTGCAGAAAATGCAGATGTATGGGATAGAGGGTGATTTAGCTAATTGGGTTAGGAATTGGCTAGCAGATAGAAGACAGAGGGTGGTGGTTGATGGGAGATATTCATCGTGGAGTTCGGTGACAAGTGGTGTACCTCAGGGGTCTGTTTTGGGGCCCCTGCTGTTTGTAATTTTTATAAATGATCTGGATGAGGTATTGAAGGATGGATCAGTAAATTTGCAGATGACACTAAAGTCGGTGGAGTGGTAGATAGTGAAGAGGGGTGTTATAGTTTGCAGAGGGACTTAGACAAGTTGCAGAGCTGGGCCGAGAGGTGGCAAATGGAGTTTAATGTGGAAAAGTGTGAGATAATGCACTATGGCAGGAATAATAAATGTGTAGAGTATAGGGCAAATGATAGGATTCTTAGTAGTCTTGATGAACAGAGGGATCTTGGTGTGTATGTGCATAGATCCCTGAAAGTGAGCAGTCAAGTCGATAAGGTTGTTAAGAAGGCATACGGAGTCTTAGCTTTTATTGGTAGGGGGATTGAATTTTGGAACCGCAACGTCATGTTGCAACTGTACAAAACTCTAGTGCCAGGATGTTGCCTGGTATGGAGGGCAGGTCTTATGAGGAGAGGCTGAGGGATTTGAGGTTGTTTTCGTTAGAGAGGAGGCGGCTAAGAGGAGACCTTATTGAAGCATATAAGATGATTAGAGGTTTAGATACGGTGGACAGTGATAGCCTTTTTCCTAGGATGGAGAAAGCTAGCACGAGGGGACATAGCTTTAAATTAAGGAGTGATAGTTATAGGATGGATATCAGAAGTAGGTTCTTTACCCAGAGGGTGGTTAGGGAGTGGAATGCCCTGCCTGCGGCAGTTGTAGATGCATCAAGTTTGGTGGCGTTTAAGAGGTTAGTTGATAAGTTTATGGAAGAGAAGGGAATGGTTTAGTTTGGAGGGTCGTTGCTTTTTATAATGGTCGGCGCAACATCGAAGGTCGAAGAGCCTGTTCTGCGCTGTTATGTTCTATGTTCTTGGCATTGCTGCTACTTTAAGATACTCTCTTCAGAATTCCTTAGGCTTACTTTAGAAGCTGTCCTCCTTGCACTGTGTGTAAAATGTCATAAAAATTACAAAGATAGCAGAAGTAAAACTGATTTTGTCAAGATAACAGGATGTTTACTTACAACTATCTATTGGTATAAATATTGTACTTCCTTGCTATGAATGTGTTGTGATTACCTCAGTTAGGATTGCACTGATTGCAGTGCAGAAATGAAACTAAATTTACAAGTTTTTATTTTGCAAGACTTAAACAGTGGATGGCATCGAGTGAATTTCTCTAGCACAGACCCAGCGCAGACACAACAGATAAAACAGCGTCATGTCCTTAGCCATCAACATTCTTTTTTGATTTGATTTATTATTGTCGTGTGTATTAGTATACAGTGGAAAGTATTGTTTCATACAGAGGGAAATGAGAGAGTACAGAATGCTGTGTTACAGTCGTAGCTAAGATGTAGAGAAAGATCAACTAAATGCAAGGTCCATTCAAAAGTCTGACAGCTTTATGTATTATATATGTACTCTTAATCTTTGAGTAGTTGACTTAAGTGGAGTTGGTGTACTTGGTGACCGTCTTGGAAACGGTGTGTTTGGCTAACTCGCCTGGTAAAATAAGGCGGACTGTGCTCTGGATCTCCTGTGTCAAGAAGGTATGCTGTTCGTTGTAGTGGATGAGATTGATGCCTCAGAGACGATGTGCTCGAAGATGTTGATCACGAAAGACGCTCATGGCCTTGGATGAGATGCGGGTGGAGAGGTGGACCTGGGTCAGCATCTGGTACATGTAAGTGAAGTAGCTCTGCTTGAGGGCTTTCTTCCGCTTCTTGGATGGCTTTTTAGTGACCTTGGTCAGCGAACAGCTTGGACGCCTTGTGGGACACACTGCCCTTAGCCGCAAGCTTAGGCATCCCAACTCCACTTCATTCCACTCAGGCGGAAAACCCAAAAAGTCTGACAGCAGCAGGGAAGAAGTTGTTCTTGAAGCAGTTGGTACATGACCTCAGACTTTTATATCTTTTCCGAATGGAAGAAGGTGGAAGAGAGAATGTCTGGGGTCCTTAATTATGCTGGTTGCTTTCGGAGTGCTGTTCCTGTTTGTGAATACGACTCCCGCTCACCTGATGAAGGAGCAGTGCTCCAAAAGCTTGGCTTGTGCTACCAAATAAATTTGTTGGACTTCTTACTTAGATGCATTGATCCAAACAGGCCCTGGAGTGTGGCGACTAGGGGAATTTCACAGTAACTTAGTTGCAGTGTTAATGTAAGCCTTACTTATGATTAATGGGTGGGTTTCCTCTGAATGTTCCAGTTTCCTCCCACACTACAAAGATTGGGGGGGGGGGGGGGGGGGGGGGGGGGGGGGCGGCGGCGGTGGTGGTGGTTAGGTTAGTTGCCCATGCTACATTGCCCCTTTACTGTCAGGGTAAATGTGTGAAATTATGAGATTAGGGCATGAGAGGATTGTTGTTGGTGCAAACACGATGTGCCGAATGGGTTCTTTCTGCACTGTAGGGATTCTATGACAATAAATCTGCAAAGTAGACAATAACTTGTTTATTGTTTGTAAAAGTGTTAGCATAGAACATAGAACATTACAGCACAGAACAGGCCCTTCAGAAAGTAAAGGAAATAGCATCTATTTCCTTTACTGATATAATATAAGGCTTGGTGCTTTTCTAATCTCCTTAGACTCCAGTCTGTAGTACCAATGGATATAATTTTTGAAGACTAATTTTAAAAAAAGTTTTTCTCCATTCTTAAAATTACAAAGCCAATGCTGTGAATGGAACAGGACAGCCCAAATTCATTTCCTTGCTTGCTGCAAAAATCAAATTCAATTTGAATCCAACTCATGGTCCCCACACAAAAAAACAAACAAGATCCAAGCTGACCAGATAAGCTTTGCTTATCTTGGGCTTGATCCAACGCTTGGATTTAATTTTTTTTTTGTTTACATATCCAATTCAATACAATCAGAGTCTCAGCAAGTGAGACATTCCCGATCCAAACTGACAAGACAGGCCTCCCACTTCCTGTCTGGGGCTTGATCTACATGATCCAAGCTGATTGGAGCAGGCATTGCACACTTTCCAAGGCTTGATCTCATTTGCATCTTAACTAACAGTTCGAGATGCTGCTTTAAAAAATTGCTTCAAGTGAAGCCTCAGTGTAACCTCATGACTTCAAACAAGTGCAGCACATTGATACTACACTTGATCTTAGTTTGGATTTTTGTTTTGTTTTTACTCTCATTCAATCAAATCAAGTCCAATTCAGAGTCTCAACAAGTTGAGACATTCCCGATCCAAGTTGACAAAACAGGGCTCTCACCTCCTGTCTTGGGCTTGATCTACATGATCCAAGCTGATTGGAATAGGCATAGCTCCTCCTCCAAGGCTTGATCTCAATTGCATCTTAGCCAAAAGGCCAAGATGCCACTTTTAAAAATTGCTTCAACTGAAGCTAAAATGTAATCTAATGACTTCAACCAACTTCAGTCAGCATGTTGATACTACACTTGACTTTAGCCAAAAGGCTGAGAGACGATTCTAGCTTAGATTAATTTGTTTCAAGGGAGTGAGCTGGTATATGTCTGCACCTCATTAGTTTCTGAAGCACATTGCTTGAAATATACCTCTTGTGCTCTTTGATGTAAATCTTATCAAACTTGTATGATGGTTGCTTGTCAGACAAGCTTCAATTTGCAAGTGTTACCAAGTCATGAATTAGCAGTTTTCAAGATTAAAGTAAGTCTGTGTTTGTGTTTTTGGTTTGCTTTGAAATCAGCAGTATTTGCATATGAATAATATCTTGCCTTACAAGTGGATATGAAAGGCAAGCATGTCACTGCTGACTGTGTACATTTTAGCTTAGTCACAAGGTAGGTACTTTTTAAAATTGTAGTTCTATATCCATCTTGTAACAAAATACTAAAAATATTGGGTTTACGATTAGGATTTTCCTATTTGCCATTCTCCTCTTGATGGTGTTGCCAGTGAGGTGGGGATATCATGAGCAGAAGGAATAGCATACCTTTTATTTTGTGGTCAGGCTGAATCTTGTTTCATTTTGACTGTTTTGCCTTTTGATCTGGAATTTAGAACAGGAACAGGCTCTTCGGAACAAAATTATGGGCGCCAAATTAAGCTAAACCCTTCTGTTTGCCCTTGGTCCATATCCCTCTATTTCTTGCATATTCATGTGGTTAAACGCCTCATCATATCTGGCAGCACATTCCAGACACCAACTACTGTGTTATTTAAAAAAAACTTGACCCTCCCATCTTTTTTGACCATTTCCCCTCTCTCACTTTAAACACATGTCCCCTAGTATTCAACACTTCAACTCTGTGGAAAAAGATTCTGACTGTCAACCCTATCATAATTTTATAGACTTCTGTCAGGTCTCCCTTCAGCCTCTGTCGCTCCAGGGCAAACAACCCGAGTTTGTCCAGCCTCTCCTCCTAGCTCAAGCCCTCTAATCCAGGCAGCATCCTGGTAAACCTCTTCTGCACCTTCTCCAAATCCTCCACGTTCTTCCTGTAATGTGGCAACCAGAATTGAATGCAATACTCTAAGGCAGCCTAAGAGAGTAAACAAGTTAAAATATTTCACACTTCTGAGGACGAGCAATCTAATTAATGTTAGAAGCATCAAAATGATTCTTAGTTTGACTGCACCCTGTTTAACACCAGTACTGGAAATTGTTTGGAATGCAAACGAGTCAACTCTGAATTCTGTAAATTAGGTTTGGACCTAGAAAATTAGTGTTGTACATCACAAACTAGATCTGTCATATCAATTTGTTAATATTTTTCTTGTGCTTTTATGCTTGTCACAGCAATCTCAATTTTTAGAGCGTCTCATTGCTCTGAAGCATCCCAACCAAGAGAAAATAGCTATTTTCAGAAGATCCTAATCACATTGTAATAGTTGCAGTACTGTTGACAGAATGTTTTCACCAAGTGCTTTTGTGATGTGGAATTGACAAGTGTATCTCTTTTGTGTTTCATGTTACAATATACTTATTTGGGGGAGAATTTAGGGAACACAGACTGCTGAAGTACTCGATGGTTACTCAGGTTTTCTGCTTCTGTTAAAGATAGAACTTGAGGATCCAAATAACTCTGGAATCTCAATATCTCTGGTGCATTGAAACAGCAGTCCTGGCTGAAATGACTGTTGGTGAGTCACATTTGTATTCTGTCTCTGGTGAAGAATCTACTGGTGTTTTCACATGACAATTGAGGTGCCAGTGGGGAATGGTTTCTCTTTGTGCTGTTATCGTATAGATCGAAACCAAAGTTGAGGCTCAAACTGTATCTTGGAACAAAACAGGATGAGATTCCCTGGATGCGAGAGTCTGACTCAGTTTCACATCAGAGTCTGTTCAAACCTTGACTGTCAATTACAGGTTTTGCCTTTGTGAAAAGTGTTGAATGTGTTCCAAGAATGGCAAAAGCGAGAATTTATTTGAATGTTTTTTGCTATATGGAAGCTGTAAAGAGGAACTAATTTTGGATCACTCTGTTTTGGCCTTTTTTTCTAAGTCCCTTAATATTGTGGTACTCTAAAAGTGAGATTAGATCTTACAGTTCGGTAGGTGAGACAAATGAGATCTGCCAGCGCATGCGATATAACTACCAAAGTATACCTGATTCAGAAATACTGGTTTCATGATGTAGCTTGTTCTGATTCATTTTGTTGCTAATCATGTTTCTGTATCTAGTTAATTGCACACTCCCACATTCTATACTGTATCATTATATCAAATTGATAGCAAAGATGTTTGTGAATTTTAGTAGGAAATTATACTGTTTGGGAATAAAGTGTAGTTTCACTTTTTCCTCTTAACTACCCTTAGTGACATGATCGACAGACATAGCATCAGTTTTTCTACATGAATGCTAATGATACCCAGATCTCCATCTCTAAATGCCTCTTGCCTCTTCTGCCGCTACTTTGTTGTCTGTCTGTTTATCTCACAACTCCCATTCACCTGATGAAGTGGCAATGCTGTGAAAGCTTGTGCTAGCAAATAAACTTGTTGGACTTTAACCTGGTGTTGTGAGACTTATTATTTGTCTAACATCCAGCCTTGGATAAGCCATACTTTGCTCCAGCAAAGTAAAACCGGATCCATTGTTTTCAGCCCAGGCCACAAATGCCACATCATAACCTCTAATTCCATCCCCCTCCTTGGCCATTGCCTCAGGGTGAAGCTGACTGACCATTTGTAGCTGTATGCTACAATTTGACCCTGAGCCAAGCTTCTGACCCCATATCCTGTCCAATACAAAGATTGCTTCTCATAGATTTGTCATCTTGACTTGATTATTCTAATTCTGTGCTGGCTGACCTTCTAATCTTGCAGTCTGTAAATATCACCTCATCCAAAACTCCATGTATCTCTGCCCACATCCAGTCCTGATCACCCATTGCTCCTCACTGACCTACAGTCATGAGATGGCTCCAGTTTAACATTCTCACTCATGTCTCAATCCTTGACCTTGCCTTTATCTATCCATGTAAGTGACAGTAGCCCTGAATGCACCAGTTTGCTGAGTCTGGCATCTTGCAAACTACCCCTTTCCCATCACCCAACATTCATTATCTTGTCTATAGCCCGTTGGGCCCCAAACTCTGAAATCTCTCTCCTTCCTTACTTGCCTCCTGTAAGATTTTCCCCACCCCCTTGACCAAGCTTATGGTCACCAGTCCTACTCTTGTTTAATTTGGCATTGAACATTCTGCTTTCATCTTCTTGTACAACGAAAGCTTTTTATCAATCATTGTGCTGTTTCTTGATCCAAAACTGTGTCCTCTTTGTTTGTTTGTTCCTGCATTATTACAGTGTGATAACTACAATTTTAAAAAAAGTAGACACTAGAAATCTGAAAGAAAAACAGGAAATGGTGAAAATACTCAGTAGGTCAGGCAGCATCTGTGGAGAGAGAGAGAGAAACAAGAGTTAATGTTTCAGGTTGATGATCTTCAGAAGTGGTTAGAAATGTAACATGTTGAAGTGAATGCTTCAAAAGGAGAGCAAAAGGGAAGATCTCTGACAACACGAAATGATGTGGAGTTGCTGGCATTGGACTGGAGTAGGCACAGCATGTAGTCTCAACATCAGGTTAAAGTCCAGCAGATTTATTTAGTCGTACCAACTTTTGGAGCGCTGCTCCTTCATCAGGTTAGGGCAGCACTCACCTGATGAAGGGGCAGTGTTCTAAAAGCTTGCGCTACCAAATAAACCTGTTGGTCTTTAACCTGGTGTTGTGAGACTACTTACAATACAAAAATGGAGAGATGAAAAGACGGGCAATGGGACAAGGCAAAAAATATATTTGATGGTTTGTTGTAATGTGGTTTTAGATTGGAAACCTCGCAAGTTGATTATTTCAGACCTAGTGCTGCAGCCACATTGCACTGAACACAGGCTGAATTTAAATAAATGTGTGTAAAGTGCTGTATGATATCACAGCATGCAAGGATCTCAAATTGGTGATTTTAACAGGCTAGGCATGATGATTACAATCCCTATAGAGGAACTGAAAATTAAATTTACCAAAAATATAAATCCCAAATGAAGAAATTGCTAATGATTTTCTTTTGTAATTCTTATGTTACACAAATCAGAACTAACCCTATTCACAATCTCTTCTCTAACCTTAAACCCTGTCTTTGGCTTTCTGTCCTGTAGTACACTGCTTGCAAATATGTTTTCTGTGTTCTTCCCTGTGATGCAGTTCTCCTTTGTGTTTAGCTTTCGTATGTTGACTTCCTCCCTGTTATTGTTTCCAGGTCAAGGGTTGTCAGTTCACTAGTATTATCTGTTGTTCAAAAAAATTACAATTGATTATGTAACAATTGGAGCAAACTCTTACTAGTCCTTTTCAAACATTCTTAAAACTAATTATAGCATGATTAAAAAATAAATTGCAATTTTTACTTTCTGTACTGGTTCTAGGTCAAAGATTGTTGCAGAATTATAAAAAAGAGCTATGTGAAGTCTGAATCCCTGCCTTCTGCTTCTAAAGTTTTTACAAAGCCATGGTCAAATTAGCTGTATATATTACCATGAATCTGTGTCTGCGCTGTTGCACTTGCTTCCGTTATTTGTAGGTATTGGCGGTGTGTTAGTCACAGTTGCTGTGGGCTCTTCTTTTTGTTTCTCATGCATGTCATAGTCAGGAGTTATGGATAGTGATGGTAGCAGCTTCAATATTTTTCTATTATGAGGTTGACCAGAATTCCCTCCCACTCTTGCCATCACCTACATGTAACTGGAGCAAGGGTTTGTGGTGCAGTGGGTGGTATTCCTACCTTGGAGCCAGAAGCTCCAAGTTCCAGTCCCTCCCCAGAATCTGTAAATACTTCCCAACACAAACCAGAAGAGCAGCACACATCTTCTGATTAGGCATGTTACAGCCTTCAGGACTCAACATTGAATTCAACAACTTTAAGCTCTGACTTTCTCCTCCACCTTAACTTTTTTAAATATCACAAACATTTTTGTTTTTCTGTGCAAAAACCCTCTTTCCTCCCCACCCTCCAATTTGTCACTTGTTCTTAAATATTGCTACATCTTTGTTGCAATCTTGCCCAGCTCCCACTAATTGCTGCTCCACTCCCTCTTAAATAATGTATAATCCACCATCTTCTCCCCTCTTTCCTTCTGAAGAAGGATCATGCGGACTCGGAACATCAATTGTTTTCTCTCTCCCTGTGGATATTGCCACTGGTGTCCTTGGTTCAGATTTGCAGCATCTGCAGTATTTTCTGTTTACTCTGCTAAGATTTATATTTTGGTTATGGTTTAGAAGTTCGGTGTATCATTAGGATGTCATTAAACCTTTGTGTTCAACTTGTCAAAAGCTGATGCAGAGTTAATTTGAGAAGTTTTGAACTGATCAGCTACATGTAACTAATTTTATGGCATTCAGCTGTAATAACATTCTCTAAAAATTTGGTGGGGCTAGAACAAGAACACAATGGAACAATTTTCAAAAGGCAAGAGCATTTTTCAACAATAATGGATTTTAATGATGCATCAGGATTACATGCAAAGTAGTAATAGCGTAACGCGACTTACACTAGATGAAGATTAGGGAGAATTAAAGTGATCCAGGAATGAGTTTCAAATGTGAATTTAAAAATACACATATATATTCTTACAAGGGGTGTGGATGTTCCTGGCAGATCCAGCATTTGTTACTCATCCCTAATCATCTTTGAGAAGGTTTACATCATTGCATAATTTTCTAGCACTACTTAGCAAAGACCAATAGCATCTATTTGTTTTGATATACAGTGGTGAATCACGGCCTTCTCCTGAAACATAAATTTCTCTATTCTTACCATCAATACGAGCTGACCTGTGTGTTTCCAGCTTTTGTCGACTTTATTTTTTATATATCTTCATTTGCAAGCATCACAATTGAGACAAAATGTTGCTTTTATCTCAAATCTCAAACAGCCAGGCAGTCTCAACTCAAATATTTTACACTAATGATTAGTGTTAGATTGCAGAAAATGTTATGAGAATCCTTTAATTACCATGATAAGGTCCCTTTGTGCAATTACCCCCATTTAACAAAATATGGTATTGTAGTGGTATCATCCCTGAAATAGTTGGGTGAAACATGTCATTTAAATAGTGATGTTGAATTCAAATATCACTTATTTTTCTGTATGTTTTGCATTGTGCCCAACTTCCAATTTGTGTAGCACTTCTTCAGCTGATTTAGTCAGTGGGCTGATGATGTCTTCAGTTTAAAAAAAACTCCTTTTTTTGCACTAAAGTTTGCATTTTCTCCAGAGTTTGTGCACTGACAGGGATATTTGATTTATTACATGTATTAGCATACAGTGAAAAATATTGTTTCTTGCGTGCTATATAGATAAAGCACACAGTTCATGGAGAAGGAGAGGAGAGTGCAGAATGTACTGAAACATAACAATCATAGTTATAGTGGTATTATCAATAGTAACCAAGAGTTGCCGACTAATGTTCTGGGGATGAGTTCAGATCTCTCTACGGTATCTAGTGGAATTTAAATTTGATTATTAAATCTGGAATTGAGTCACAGGAATAGGATCATTAACGCTTATCAAAAAAACCTAACTGGTTCATTCCATTTGAGAAGGAAATCTGCCGTTCTCACCTAATCTGGTGTATGTGATCCCACATCCAAGGTGGTTGACTGTTAACTGCTCTCCTAAATGGCCTAGCAAGCCAGTCAATTCAAAAGCAATTAGAATTTGGAGGGCAGTTAGGGATGGCCAACAAATGCCAGCAATGCCCAAGTCTCACAAAACAAGTATGTTCCTTTACTGTAGGAGAAATCTCATTTTGTTCCGAACTTTCATCCAGAATGAAGGAAGGCTACATACCATTAACTGAGTCTGATACAGTGGTAGCTTTGGCATTCTGCTGGAGAATGACATTCAAAACAAAGACAATTTCAAACAGCATCTGAATCTTATCTAGATACCCCCCCCCCCCCAAACAGGTGCTTGTGAAAGAAGAAAGCATGACCAACTTTCAAAATTACTAGGTACTGAAGCCTGTTGAAAAGAAAATAATGTGAACAGCTGTTGGATGATAAGTTTTGTTCCTTTTCAAAATAGTTCTGGCTTTGAATTTTAGTTGAGTAAGCAAGGTATTTGGTTCAGATTATAGCAGTGCATTTATTTTTGTTCCAGATTGAACAATTGGATGCAGAAGTTATCCACTGGATTAGGAAATGATGCATAATTTGATCATCAAAATTTAATTTTGCTTGGTTCACCTGATAAATGATTTTTTTGTAGAAAAACACCCCATTGTGGATCATAGCTGTACTTCAGATGCTTACACTGTGCAAATGAGATACAACCAACAATTCACAGTTTATATGGGGAATGTTATAATAAGGATCATTCTCTAATGTAAAAGCCACCCTCCCATCAAAAAAACCCTGGATAAATTATGACTGACTATAACCGATAATTAATTAGCTTATTATTCTGTATAGAAGGCACTTCTCAAGGGAAAACCAGATAAGACAAAAGGCCTAGGAGGTTATGCTGACTGGTTAGATGAAGAAACATGGGAGGAGGCTCATGTGACAGCATGGAACAGTTGGGCTGAATGGCCTCTTTCTGGACTCTTGTGATTCCAACTATTACAGTATTGAAGCCTCAGCATATGATTTTTCATTAGAAAAATAATACTGGAATATTCTATTTATTCCATGAGAAACAATGTGAGCTATTGCTCAGAATAAGTGAGATTAGTCACTGCTGCTGCTTATTCCTTTTGCACAATGAGCAGATGTAGGTGCAGTTTTATTCTTGATTCAATTTTTACTCTACGGTTAAAAGCGCTTGTGTCGTTTGACCTCCTCCCTTGAAGTCGCTGCAGTATTGAAAATCTATTAGTAAAGATGGAGTGTAGCAATTCACATGACTGTGTTTCAGTTCCAAATATGGTTTTCTTAATTGAGTCACAGAGCTAGTCTGACAGAAATCAACCTGTTGCTAAATTTGTCATCAGCTGCTGCAAGGGGGAAAAAAAACATCATTTGAATAATATTTCACCTGCATTAGTCTAAAACATCTGAATAATCCAAATGGCCACAGTTCCTTGGAAGAAAGGAGTGGTTTAACTCTTGTGCTATGGTATAAATGTTGTTAATTTTTTATCATAACATCTTTTTGTGTCAGTTTATGGCAATCATGTGTAAGCTGAACAGCATTTTTAAATTTGTTTTCGTCAGCTAGATCATTTGGAAAAAAGTTATGTAAGAAATCTTTGAATAATGTGCTTAGAAACTATGATAAAACCACAAAATATTGTAAAATCTTCAGAGGTTTTAAAGTGTAATTTATTGGTCCATTGCTGATATTTAGCAATGAATGGTATGTGCAAACAGGAAAATAGTCTTTTGAGTAACCCTTTTGAAATTTTCCCTTCGTAATTTTTCTGTCAATTTCTTTCTTCTGATGGTATTTTGCTTTGATTTATTTTTGTCACATGCATTAGCACACAGTGAAAAATATTGTTTCTTATACCATATACAAAACATACCGTTCATAGAGTATATGGAGAGAAGAAAAGGAGTGCAAAATGTAGTGTTACAGTCACAACTAGGGTGTAGAGAAAGATTAACTTAATATGAGAGGTTCAGTCAAAAGTCTGATGGCAGCAGGGAAGAAGCTGTCCTTGAATGGATTGGTACATGATCTCAGAATTTTTATTTTTTTCCCTGATGGAAGTGTGTGTGTGGTCCTTGATTATACTGATTACTTTTCTGAGGTAGCAGTCCACAAGTTATGGTAGCGTTCTGTTGCTTATCCAAATTTTCTTGCGGCTTTCTTGTCACTTAGTCAGGAGGCTCTTGAGTTGAACCCTAATGTGTGGGTTCAGCACTGCTATTCCAGTGTAGGGAGACATTTAGCTCAGATGGCTGGACGGGTGGTTTATGATGCAGAGCAAGGCTGTGGGTTCAATTCCTGTACTGGTTTTTTTAAGCTGAAGTTTATCAATCACAAGTAGGTTTACATTAACACTACAATAGAGTTACTGTGAAAATCCCCTTGTCGCCGTACTCTGGCACCTGTTTGAGTACACTGAAGGAGAATTTAACACGGCCAGTCCACTAACTTGCACATCTTGAAGTGTGGAAGGAAACCAGAGCACTGAGGGAATCCAAGCAAACACGGGAAGAATTTGCAAACTCCACACAGATAGTGACCCGAACCAGGAAGTGAACGTGGGTCATTGGCACTGAGGCAGCAGTGCTAACCACTCTGCCACCTGAAGTTACTCTTAAAGGCCTCGTCTTCTCAATCTTGCATCATGCCTGAGATGTGATGATCTTCAGGTTAAATCACCACCAGTCGGCCTTCACCTCCCGCTAAAGTACAGCCTAAGATCATCTGGGACTTTGGCAATTCTATCTTTAACTTGTGTTTTAGTACAGTACTAAGGGAATGTTTTGTTCACAGAGGTACCATCATCCTGCTGTAGTCTAAACTGTTGTTGGTTCCAGTGTAAATGTGAAAATTGCAGGGTATTATTTGAAGAGCTAAATTTTGTTGCAGTCCAGTCAATATTCCTTCCTTGATAAACACCACCAATAAGGCAAACACTGATTATTAATCTTGCTTTTATTTGTGGAATGTTGCTGTGTGCAAAGTAAGTTGCTAAACTTGAAGATTATTGTGTATGTGATGTCAGAGAGACTGATCTAACGTTTCAGAGTTGGATTTTTTTTTCAATGTGTAAGCTTAATTCTAATATCAGACTTTTCAATTTCTGGTTGAATCACAATACGCGTTCTCATGATGGGAACTGCTGGCAGATGATCAGGAGCTGAAATTGAGATGTCATCCCTCCCTTTCCTCTGCTGTGAAAAACCAAAGCTTATTTTAATAACAGTGGTGGAAATTGGAGCTGGAAAAAAACCTTAGGGTCTTCTCTGCTGTTCATTATGATCATAGTTCCACTTTCCTGCCTGCTTCTCATATCCCTTGATTCTCTGAAATCTCTTTCTCATGGCCTCAATCCTCTGGCTTAGAGAACTCCAAAGTTTACAAACCTTTTGAGTAAAGAAATTTCTCCTCCTCCAGTCCAAAATGATTAGTCCTCTTGTTCTCAAAGAACAAAAAATTACAACACAGGATCAGGCCCCTCGAACCTCCAAGCCGGCACTGACCATGCTGCCCCACTGAACTAAAACCCCCTATCCTTCCGGGGACCATATCCCTCCATTCCAATCCTATTCATGTATTTGTCAAGACGCCCCTTAAAGGTCACTATTGTATCTGCTTTCGCTACCTTCCCTGGTAGTGAATTCCAGGTACCTGCCATCCCCTGTTTAAAAAAAAAACACTCGCCTTGCACTGTGTTCCCCTTGTTCTCGATTTCCCCCAGCCTGGGGAAACCATGCATCAATATGTACCCTATCAAGCCCTTCCGTTAAAAGAATGTTTCAATCAGATTATTTCTCATTCTTCTAAACTCCAGCCAATATAGAACCAGTTTACCCAATCTCATTAAAGGATAACCTCCTGAGCAGGAGCCAGTCAGGTGAGCCTTTGCTGTACTGAACATAGAACACTACAGCACAAACAGGCCCTTCGGCCCACAAGTTGTGCCGAACACATCAAAACCTACCCAGCCACAGACCTATCTATAACCCCCAATCCCATTGGATCCCATATACTCATCCAGAAGTCTTTTAAAAGACCCCAGCGAGTTCGCCTCGACCACCACCGACGGCAGCCGATTCCATTCAATCACCACCCTCTGAGTGAAAAACTTTCCCCTAGCATCCCCTCTGTACTTGCTTCCCTGCACCTTTAAATCTGTGCCCTCTCGTCGCGACCATTTCAGCCCTGGGAAATAGTCTCTGAGAGTCCACCCTATCTATTCTTCTCAACATCTTGTAAACCTCTATCAGGTTCCAATGCAGGTCTATTTTTCCTTAAATATGGAGACAAAATTTGCGCATTGTATTCCAGGTGTGCTGTCAGAATCATCAAATCCCTGCAGTGCAGAAGGAGGTCATTTGGCCCATCAAATCTGTACTGACCACAATTCCACCCACGCTGTGTTTCCCCTAACCCCGTGTATTTGCCCTGCTAATCCCCATACTAAGGGGAAATTTACCATGGTCAATCCACACTCCTTTGGACTGTGGGAGGAACCGGAGCATCCAGGGGAAACCCACACAGACACAGGAAGAATGTGCAAACTCCACACAGATGGTGACCTGAGGCCGGAATTGAACTTGGATCCCTGGCACTGAGAGGCAGCAGTGTTAACCACTCTGCCACAGTGCCGCCACAGCTCATCAGCTCCTTACAATTGTGGCAAGACTTTTTTATTCTTGTACTTGAATTTCTTTGCAGTGAAGGCCGACATATAGTTTGCTTGCTTAATTGCTTGTTGTGCCTGTGTGCTAACTTTCTGCATTCTTTCACCAAGCACATCCAAGTACCTCTGAACATTCAACATTTACATATTTTGCACCTTTTTTAAAAAAATGCTGTGTTTCTATTCTTAGACCAAATTGAATAACCTCACTCTTCATTATATTCTGTCACTTTGCATCCACTCATTTAACCTGTCTGCATTTCTTTGCAGTCTGCATCCTGCTCCACAGCTTGCATTGCCACATAGTTTTGTATCATCATAATTTTACATATTGTTCTGTCTCCTCACCCAACTCATTAATATAGATTGTAAGCAGCTGAGACACCAGCACTGATCCTGGCAGCATCCACTTTTCACTGCTTGCCATTTTAAAAATGTCCCAGTTATCCTTACTGTGCTTCCTATCAGTTAGCAAATGCTCTATCCAGGCTAATATGTCATCCTAATTCCATAAGTTCCAATCTTGTGTATACTTAAGAACCCCATGCATCCTGCATATTCTCTGTTCCACCTTCTTCTGTTGGGAAGAAAGTACAAAAGTCTGAGGTCATGTCCTGAGTGACTCAAGGACAGCTTCTTCCCCACTGCCATCCAACTTTTGAATGGACCTATCTTGCACTAAGTTGACCTTTTTCTAGGTCCTAGCTATGATTGTAACACTACCTTCTGCATCCTGTCCTTTTCTTCTCTATGAACAGTATGCTTTGTATAGCACACGAGAAACAATATTTTTCACTATTATACATGTGACAAATCACATCAAAAACTTTGTGTTTGTAAGTCTCACTGCTCTCACTGATCTTATAAAAATGGCACAAACCCTTGAGATGCTACTGCCAAATGCTTACCTGTAGTTATATGCTGCTTGTGGAACCCGGAGATATTGTCTAGCTAGAATTTCAGAAATTCTATAAGCTCCAAAAGCTGACACTGCTCTTCTTTTAAAATGAAAATCATAAGGGCAGCATTTACATGGGAACACTACTGCCTGCAAGTTTCCCTCCAAGCCACTCAACGTCCTGACCTGGAAATATATTGCTTCTCCTTTGCAATCACTGGGTCAAAATCCTGGAATTCATAAGAACGAGGAGCAGGAGTCGGTCACCTGGCCCCTTGAGCCTGCTCTGTCATTCAGTAAGATCATGGCTGATCTTTTTGTGGACTCAGCTCCGCTTACCCATCTACTCACCAAAACCCTTAATTCCTTTCTGTTCAAAAATCTATCTATCCTTGCCTTAAAAGCATTCAATGAGATAGCCCCAACTGCTTCACTGGGCAGGGAATTCCACAGATTCACAATCCTTTGGGTGAAGAAGTTCCTCCTCAACTCAGTCCTAAATCTGCTCCCTTATCTTGGGGCCGTGTCCCTTTGTTCTAATTTCACCTGCCAGTGGAAACAACCTCCCTGCTTCTAATATATTCCCTTCATAATCTTATGTTTCTGTAAGATCTCCCCTCGTTGTTCTGAATTTCAATGAATTTAGCTCCTCCCTAATGTTATTGTGGGCCAACCCACAGAACATAGACTGCAGTGATTCAAGAAGGCAGCTCACCGCCACCTTCTCAAGGGCAACTAGAGATGGGGAATAAATGCTGGCCTACGAGTGGCATTCATGTCCCACAAACGAGTAAATGAAAATAAGCAGCTCATTCTGAAACAGTGTTAGCGTTGTTAACTGTGGTACCAACGTTGAACCCTGAATGTATTCACTGGAATCTGTTTACTTTCTATGAATCTCATTTTGGAAATAATTAAGGGAAAGGCATTAACTGAATCAAATGTATTATTTAAAAACTAATGTTAGTGCTTGAATTGATTATTCCAGGAATTGTACATTTTGTGGGAAACCCTGTCACTTAGTATTTTTTTACTTTCTATGTGATACAGGGTTTTCATTTCATAATATAGTTCAAACCTAATTTGGGCAGTATTGCATGCAATGGTGTTAAATGGATTTATGTTGATATCTTCTAGAACTTGAGAGATTTGTAGATGTGACCTACTTTTGATAAATGGATGTCCACCAGTTCGACATAGAGTCATGGAGGTTTATAACATGCAAACAAGCCTTTCAGCCCAACTTGTCCATACCACCCTTTTGTTAATGACTAAACTAGTCCTGATTGCCTGCGTTTGACCCATACCTCCCTCTGTCTGTCTTATCCATGTAATTGTCTAAAAGCTTTTTAAAAGACAAAATTGTACCTGCCTCTACTATTCCTCTGGCAGCTTGTTCCAGACACTCACCACCCTCTATGAAAGAAATTCCCCTCCTGGATCCTTGTGTATCTCTCCTCTCTTACCATAAATGTATGCCTTCTAGTTTTAGACTCCCCTACCTTTGGGAAAAGATGTTGACCATGTAGCTGATTCAAAGGTAGTGGAGTCTAAAACTAGAGGGCATAGGTTAAGGAAGTTAAATGCTCAGTTAAAGAGACTTGAGATTCTGTGTAAACAAAAAAACAGCATGAATACCTGTTGTTTCAGGATGAAAAGCTTGTGTGAAATGATTTGGTTCTATGCTGGAGTTGTACTTTTAACTTAACTCCAATTTCACCTTTATATTGTTCTAACGAAGACATTGACTTCTTGCTGGGACACAGTTCCCTGGGCACTGAACATCATCTGGTACTTGTCCCTTTTCCACCCCAATCATTCTTCATGTGTTGAACCTGGACAGTCAATGTGAGAACACTGTGTAGTTGCAGTGGGAATCACAATGGAGCATTAGCTTGTCCTTGGATAATGTTTCTGACATGTGTACTTCCTGATGTAGAGATGCCAGCATTGGACTGGGGTAAACTCAGTAAGAATCTGGCAACACCAATTTTAAATCCAACCGATTTATTTGATAGTAAATCTGCGAGCTTTCGACTTTTCATCTTCGTCAGGCAAATGCAGTGTTCTGGTCTGCAATAGCACACATATCAGCACAGACAGTCACAGATTGCTAATTAGAATGCGAATCCTTACACCTAACCTGCTATTCAAGCGTTAAAGTGGCTAACAATGTGAGTGAAGCATTGGTTAGATGTGTATTTTCTCCAGACCGCACAGTAAGTGAGATTTTTTGCTAACCCAGGTAAGTCATGGGGGTTACAGATAGTGTGACATGAAGCCAAAATCCCTATTAAAACTGTCCTCATGTGTGCAGAACTTGGCTATCAGTCTCTGCTCAGCAACTCTGCGCTGTCGTGTATCATGAAGGCCCCCTTGAAGAACATTTACCCGAAGGTCGGAGGCCGAATGCCTGTGACTGCTGAAGTGTTTGCCCACAGGAAGGGAACTGTTTTGCCTGGTGATTGTTGAGCGATGTTCATTCATCCACTGTCGTAGTGTCTGCATGGTCTCCCCAATGTACCATGCTTCAAGACATCCTTTCTTGCAATGTGTTAGGTAGACAACGTTGGCCGAGTTGCAAGAGTATGTACCGTGTACATGAAGACGGTCTTAACAGGGATCTTGGCTTCCTATCACACTAACTGTAACCCCCATGACTTGCCTGGGTTAGCGAAAAACCTCACTTACTGTGCTGTCTGGAGAAAATACACACCTCTCTAACCAATGCTTCACTCACATTGTTAGCCACTTTAACACTTGAATAGCAGGTTAGGTGTAAGGATTCACATTCTAATCAGCAATCTGTGACTGTCTGTGCTGATATGTATGCTATTGCAGACTGGAACACTGTATTTGCCTGACGAAGATGAAAAGTCGAAAACTTGCAAATTTTCTATCAAATAAATCGGTTGGATTTAAAATTGGTGTTGCCAGATTCTTGATGTGTACTTCCAGCAGTGGGGATAGGGGTTACTGGTTACCGATTAGGAGTAGAACCATAACTCCATTCCTTCCTGTTTTCCTTCCCAACCCTCTTCCTCAGACTGGCCATGCTGGGCCAATTTTAACTCCCAATATGCTGCTCAGTTGAAATCTGTTTTGGCAGGGAATTGAATGTGTACCTTGCCTAACCAGTAATCCCTGTCTTAACCACCTAGGCTATTGGCAGAGCTGTGGACTTATTACAAATATCAGGAACCTGCGTTAATTAAACTTTCTGTAAGGTTCAGGAGATATTGACATAACTGCCTATACACGGATTGTTGTCCAAAGTAGTTGCAACTAAATGATTCTCAATTGTTACAGCATTAATAGTTTGATAAATGATGAAAGGGGAAAATGAAGATGATGGGTTTTTTTTCAGATGTTTGTGCAGAAGGTTCTGCAGAAGTATTGATTCTGTAACAAAACTAAGATTGAAATATATAAATACACCTCTTTACTGAAATAAGAATGGGGCACTATTTAGTGTTGCATGTGTACTGAAAAGTTTCTTTTTCCACTTGTGTTTTACAGCATTGCATGTGCTGACTTCATAACTTTGTGTTTACAGCGAACCGATATGCTACAGAGACTAGCAGGAACTGCAGCATTTATTTCTGTAAGTACCGTGACATGTCTTCTGTAATCTCCTTTCCAACTGATTTGTCTTGAGCTGCTAATTCTGGTATATCAGTGAGTTTCAGCTAACTAAAGTCATATGGATAAGTTGTTCAGGCAAGCACAAAACTGGTTTGTGTTCCTCTGTGCCAACCCTATGATATTATTCAGGGGTCTGAACTCTCCCCACCCTTCTGCCCCAAATATTCAAACAAATTTCGCAGTTACATATTGAGCAATCAATTCCCCTTTTAGGAATCTATCAATACGTTCAGCAATGTTTTTTGTGACACCTGAATACATATCCAATGGCACAGTACTCTCTCCACACTTAACATAACCTTGGGAAGGCAATGACATCATGGTATTATCACTGGACTGGTAATCCAGAGACTCAGGATAATGGTGTGGGGATCCGGGTTCAAATCCCAACCATGTCAGATAACAAAATTTGAATTCAATAAAAAGTCTAATGACAACCACAAAACTACTGTCATTTAAAAAAATCATCTGGTTCGTTAATGCCCTCTAGGAAAGGAAATCCTTTGTCATCATCAATAAAGACCTGCAAATGGCTCCAGATCTACAGCAAGGTAGTTGATCCTTAAATTGTCTCGGCTGGGTAATAATGCTGGTCTGGCCAGACGTGCCCGCCTCCCATTAAAAATAGGTTCTTGTAACCATGATTGTATATAATTTGGAATAGTCTTTGCCAACAATTGCTTCCTGCACACTAATTTCAGATCACTTGATGGCATTGCTTTAATTATTTCAGTTCAATCTACAGTTTTAAATTCTCTCTTACTGTCGTTCTTTAATGCTTACGGGATTATTCTTTGGTCATTTTTTTTTCCTAAGGATAATTGAGATGCTGTAGTTATCCAAGTCTGTTTAAAGAGCCAACACACAGGCATGGCTTGGTCTTGTTCTCACCAAATCTACCTATTACAGATGTGCCACAGCATTGTGACCATACCTGTCTCCACACTGCAGACGTCCTCCATCACACTGTGTGGCATTACCACCATTAGATTAAGAACCGATCTATCAGCTCAGAACTGAACATCTATGATAAGCTGTCAACTGCCAGCAACATTATACATCACCTCAGTCTTTAAGCTCTTGGTCTAATTACTCTTGCTTCTCCAATGTCAAGGTGGATGACCAACTCTGGTTTAGTTGTTACAGACTCCAGAAGGAAAAAAAGAAATACTTGTCTTTAAAATGGAGTCATGATGTGGAGATGCTGGTGCTAGACTTGGGTAAGCATATTAAGAAGTCTCATAACACCAGGTTAAAGTCTAACAGTTTGTTTGGTAGCAAAAGCTAGTGGCATTTGCTACCAAATAAACCTGTTGGACTTTAACCTGGTGTTGGTTTGAAACTTCTTATTTTAAAATGGAGACCAGGCCTTGGAGACTGGGAAATGTAAGTCCCAATAGTCCTCAGCAATCTCTGCGTGTGCGCCAGCCTGGAAACCTTTGGAGTATGACCACACATGTGCATTTGATAGGGATCCTTGTTGAAAAACCACTAAATGGCTTTGCACATGTTGGCTTGATTTTTTTTCCATTTAAAAAATAACATTTAAAACAAGCTGTAAGCCTGTGCAAGAGGGCAAAAGAATTAAAAGTGAAACACAGCAAAAGATCAGATGACCCAGAAAGAAATGCCTTTTGGCAGAAGGTGCCAGAAGAAGGTAGATGTGAGCAGGACCTGCAAAGAGCAGGTCCTAAACCAAATACAAAATCTCAAAACTAGGGAGAGGGACAGAAAGAAGTTCCATGAAGATCTTCCAGTCAATGAAAAAGTACAGGAATCTAGAAAAAGATTCTGTTAAGTGAAATTAAGGACAAGGTACAAAGGTTCCAAGTTAAAAGACAGGACTGCAGCGGACCTGGAATAACATGGGCTTGTAAACAGCCAGGAAATCCCAGGTGACAGCCAAAGGCTGGTGAATCCTTACTGTGGGCCTGTGAAGCCATGCTTTCTGTTGGCACAGCTGGGTAATAGGGGATTTCGTAAGCAAGGTTTAAATGCACGTGGCACTTCTGGGAGAAGAAACCAGAAGGAGAGGTTGAAACCCTGGAGGTGGATCCTTGGTGAAGACATTTCAGAGAGTGCCATTTAGGAAAAAATTTCAAGGTTTGTTTGATTGGTGAGACCAGTTTGCTCTCGGTATGATAAGCGCTTAGAGGATATGGTGGGAAATCTAAGGAGTTGTTTCAGGTGACATTTTCATTTGGCTTCAGTGTGGGGTGTCTGACCAAAGTGACCTGTTGGTTCATGTGGACTGTGTACTTGCTGTTATCATTGAAGTTTAGATAGATTTTGTAATTGTCTTCCTTTGTAAAAGTATATTTGCAGTGAAGGAGTGTTGTAATTTATCTTGTTGAGTAATTTTATTATTTTATTAAGAGGACATTAGCTGACTCCTGTGACTCTGTTCACTGGCTGCTTTCCATGCTTCTAAACAAAAAATTAGTGAGGCTCTATCGAGCCAGGTTCCAAACTGTGACTTGACTTGTTCAGTAGTAACATCAACTGGGATTGCAACACTGAAATGGGAAGGGGCATTCTGGAGGGCACATTTGGACTTCCTGAAAATGAAATGCCAACGTGGTGAAATTAGAGCACAGGACTGCTTTTGAGCTAACCTGAAAGCAAGTTAAAGCAGGCCAAGCAATTTCACAAATAGCAGATCAGGCCAACGTCCAATTGTGAATAATGAACAAAAGAACAAAGAACAAAACAGCACAGGAAACAGGCCCTTCGGCCCAACGAGCCTGTGCTGCCACCCCAATGTTCCCACCTCTACCCGTGACCCCTGTTTATGTTTATAGATCTATGGATTAAAAAAACAAATTCGAGACAATTTAGCGAGAATTTGTTTTGCCAGTTAGCCTAAGAGCACATTTTTGGGATGTGGGAGGAAACCGGAGCACCTGGAGAAAACCCACGCAAGCACAGGGAGAATGCGCAAACTCCCACAGACACAGGCGCAAATCCATGTATCGGCACAGCACAGCGATAGTCACTGAGCTATCGTGTTGCCCATCAAATGGTCCAGGTCAAGCGTACACTAATGACGTGAAGCACTAGGATACTCAAAAAAAATCCCAAGAGCAGCCCTCTCACGACCCATCGCGTGTATACCCCTCATTAGACAACAAGGTGGACCAAAGCACCTGTAGGATAAAAACAAGTACATCAATATCATCATCTATTTACACACTTCCCAGGGACTCCCAAGGCTCATGATCCTATTTTAAATCAGTTTTCTATACCCCTCCATTCCCATTCTGTTCATGTGCCCATCTAAGTATTTCTTAAATAACTCCAGAGTACCTGCCTCCACACTTTACTTGGCAGCGCATTCCATACCCCCACCACCCTCTGTGTGAAAAAACTTCCTCTAGCATCCAAATTATACCTTATCCCCCTCACCCTAAGCCCGTGACCCCTCGTGCTATTTGAGTCCATCCTAGGAAAGAGCTTAACCCTGTTTACTCTATCTATACCCCTCATAATCTTGTACACCTCTATTAGATCTCCTCTAAGTCTACGTATTTCTAAGGAAAACAGTCCCAATTTGCCTAACCTCTCCTCGTAACTCAGACCTTCCATACCAGGCAGCATCCTGGTAAACCTCCTCTGCACTCTCTCCAGAGTCTCCACATCCTTCCGGTAGTAAGGCGACCAGAACTAGACGCAGTATTCCAAATGAGGTCTAACCAGCGTTTTATACAACTGCAACATTAAAGGCCAGCTCTTGTACTCTATACCCCTTCCTATTAAAGGCTAGCATACTATATGCTTTCTTCACAACCTTCTCCACTTGCTCTGCCACCTTCAGAGACTTGTGCACCTGCACCCCCAGGTCCCTCTGCATATCTATACTCCTAATAGGTCTACCCTTTATCATATACCTCCCCCCTACATTCTTTTTCCTGAAATGCATCACCTCACATTTATCAGGATTGAATTCCATCTGCCATCTGTCTGCCCAAGCTACCAGCCTATCTATGTCCTGCTGCATCACCTGACAATGCTCCTTACTATCCGCAAATCCAGCAATCTTTGTATCGTCTGCAAACTTGCTGATCACTCCACTTACTCCCTCTTCCAAGTCATTTATATATATTACAAATAGAAGAGGTCCCAGTGCCAAGCTCTGTGGCACACCACTAGTGACTGACCTCCAGCTAGAAAAACACCCTTCCACTATTACTGTCTGTCTCCTATTACTAAGCCTTGTTTGGAACAAAGGCTGTGAGAAGGTTGAGAGCTGAATTGTCCAAGCAGAACCCAACTGAGCATCAGCAAGCAAGTTACTGCAGATAAGAGTCGCAGGACAGCACTGTCAACCTCAGCTTTCGTCACTTTGCTGATGATTACGATCATGATCGTGATTACTGATGGGGTAGCAGAGCCAAAGAAGTTTACAGCATGCAAACAGGCCCTTTGGCCCAACTTGTCCATGCCAAACAGTTTAATTTAACTAAATGTGAGGTGATGCATTTTGATAGATTGAATTGCGATAGGATCTACTCAGTCAATAGTAGAGTGTTGGGGAAAGTTACAGAACAAACTAGGAGTACAGATTCATAGGTTCCACATTTAGCCTATAGCCCTCAATTCCCATCTTACCCACATAACTGTGTAAATGTGTTTTAAAGACAAAATTGTATGCACCTCTATTACTGCTTCTGGCAGGTTATTTCAGACATTCACCATCCTCTGAGTGGTAGAAAGTTAATGAACTAACAGATGGAGGAAGCTCCAGGAGCTTTTCCATTTTCAGCCTGAATTACAAAATCTCAACCCAAAGTGTTAAAGAGCTGATCCCCACCTCAGAGATCTTGTCATCACTTTGTGCAATCAGTCTGATGCCCAGAGATCCCAGCCATCATACTCTGCAGTCAATCCGATTCACTCTGTGTCATTGGGAATCCGCTAAGTGCACTGGATACAACAAGGGCAAGAGTCCTGACAACATCCCGGCTGTATTAGTGAAGCTCTAGTGCTCCAAAACTAATCACACTGCTAATCAAGCTATTCTAATACGGCTACGTACCACAAGCAGCAACCTGACAATTTGGAAAATTGCCCAAATATGCTCTATCCACATAAACAGGACAATCATACAGATTGTTAATCCAAGAGCTGACTGCAAGCCATTAGCAAGGCGGTTAAATCTGGAATTCATTGCACCCTTTCTCCACATTCTGACAGTAGCTGATTCCCAGGGATTAGTTATCCCTCTGTGTGGTGTCAGCGAAAGATTTGCCTGACTTTGTTATCAGGAAGGCAAGTGAAGTTGAAATCCATCTTGACTGCTGGAAGAATCTCTCAGCACAGGCTTATGTCTTTTGTAGAACACAGGAAGATTCCAACTGTTTGAGGTCCATTGTCAGCCTGAGAACATTGAGGAGCTTCATAGAATCCTTACAGTGCAGGAGGAGGCCATTCAGCCCATCGGGTTTATACCGACCACAATCCTACCCAGGCCCCGTTCCTGTAATATCAAGTATTTACCCTGCTAATCCCCTGACACTAGGATCATTTTAGCAAGGCCAGTCAACCTAACCCGCGCATCTTTGGACTGTTGGAGGAAACGGGAGCACCTGGAGGAAACTCATGCAGACACAGGGAGAATGTGCAAACTCCACACAGACAGTGACCCAAGGCAGGAATTATATCTCGGTCTCTGGTGCTGTGAGGCAGCAATGCTAATCACTGTGCAACTATGCCGCCTCAAATTTCTCAGGGCAGCATCCTGGGCCTAACTATCTTCAATTCCTTTCATCATAAGATCAGAAGAGTGTTTTTCTAAGGATTGCACTGTTTTTAAACTTTGTGATACTAATAAAGTAAGCTTACATCAACACTGCAATGAAGTTACTATGAAAATCCCCAAGTTGCCATCCTCCAAAAGCTGTTCGAGTACAAGGAGGAAGAACTTAGCATGGCCATTGCACCTAACCAGCATGTCTTTTGGACTGTGGAAGGAAATTGGAGCACCCAGAGGAAATCCTGCAGACATGGGGGGAACGTGCAGACTTCACAGAGACAGTGACCCAACTGGGTCCCTTGTGCTGTGAGGCAGCACCACTGGCCTCTGTGCCACCGTGCTGCCCTTAGTGAAGTGCCCAACTCCTTACACAATTTCTTTGCTTACATGCTGTAAGAAGTCTGATGACACCAGGTTAAAGCCCAGCAGGTTTATTTGGAATCATAAGCTTTCAGAGTGCTGTTCCTTTCTCAGGAGAGTCACCTGATGAAGGAACAACACTCTGAAAGTTCATGATTCCAAATAAACCTGTTAGACTTTAACCTGGTGTTGAGACTTACTGTGCCCACCCCAGTCCAACGCCAGCATCGCCACATCATGACATGCAGTAACACAGCAGCAGCATTTGGACTAGGGCTGGTGTAGGTAAGGAATATTCACATCACAAGTGGAGTCTCCATTTGAAGAGAGATTCTCCATGACACTTGCAATGTCCAGTCCTCCCCCATCCATATCCCAGGGTTACCATTGACCAAAAACACAATTAAATGACCCCCTTAAATGCTGTGGCTGCCAGATCAAGTTAGAAACTGAGTATTCTGCAGCAAGTGACTCTCCTGTAGTCAGCTGTTGTGGATTTACCTGGTTTGGAAAATAAAGGCGTGAGATTTTGGAAAAAGAGGTATCTGATGTTGCAAACCTGCAGTGGAATTTCTGAGAAAGCATTAGCCCATCTGATGGGAGGAGTGAAATTGCACAATAAAACAGAAGATTTGAGGGCTGGATTGAAGAAAATTGATCTGAGTCACAACACAACTTGTATTGAGTAACACCAAGTATTGCCTACGTCATGGCAAAGCTCATGCAGTTGACACTGTAATCAAGTTGGCTGAGAAATAAGAGAATGCTTCTTCATTCCACAAAAGGAAGTTATAAAACTCTAACAGGACTAGACAGGGTAGATGCAGGGAGAATATTCCTGATGTTGGCAAAACCACAGGTCACAGTCTGAAGATTCAGGGTAGACCATTTAGGACAGAGATTAGGAGACATTTCTTCACCCAAAGAGTGGTGAGCTTGTGGAATTCATTACCACAGGAAGTAGTTGATGCTAAAACAATGTATTCAAAAGGATATAGCGCTTGGGGGCGAACAGGTTAAAAGGTAATGGGGAAAAAGCAGGATTAGGCTATTGAGTTGGACGATCAGCCATGATCATGATGAATGGTAGAGTAGGCTCAGAGGGCCAAATGGCCGCCTCCTGTTCCTGTCTTCTATGTTTCTATGCTGCTTTGGCAGCACTTGGAATAACTCATTGGAAGTTGGAGCCTCAGTACTCAGCAAATTCCCTTGATTTAATGGCAATAAAATAAGTCGGATATGTGTTGGCATAGTGGTGTAATTATTAGAATAATAATACAAAGACCTAGATCTGGGGACCAAGGTTCAAATCGAGGTGAAATTTGAATTCAATTAAAAAAAAATCTGCAATTAAAAATGTTTTTCCGTCCTTTCCGGAACGGTAGGAGGTTTTAGTTCAATTGGGCAGCGTGATGCAGGCTTGGAGGGCTAAAAGGCCTGATCCTGTGCTGTAATTTTCTTTGTTCTATATTTTCATAGCACAAGTAGACACACCTTACAATGCAGAGGCCATTTGACCCATTCTTCCTGTGTTAGCATTTAGAAAGAACGGTCATCTTTAATGCCACATCCCCTGCTTTTTGTCTATAACCCTGCATGTTTGTTATTCTTTTCAACTCGGTGTTTTAAAATTATTTCTGGAATTCTTGTCCATCACCTTTTCTGGTAGAACATTCCAGTGCAGGATGAAAAGATTCTCTTCACCTAGGGTAGTCCAGGGACAACCCTAAGAAAGGTTGAGCAGGTTAAACTAATACTCAGTTCAACTCAGAAGAATGACTTTCAAGTCTAAAAGTCAGATCAATGGTGTATATTTTGTAATCTTGTTGCCATTTTAATTACACCTTTAGAAAAATAGAATTGACTGTGGTGAACATACTTGACTGTTTAAATGTGAATAGATGAGTTTTGTCGTAAGTCAGTAGTGTGTCACAGCTTGAATAGAATTTGGAATGAGCTAGGCATGAACATTGAAAGCTAAGGTCTGAATGTGGTGGAAGTTAAGAAGCTGGGAGCTGCATTTGCTATTTGATGGTCAACTTTATCTGAATTGGGCAAAGGAAATAGTTCTTGGACTGTGATTTCAATCTGGTGTGGTATCTAACCTGATCTAGTCAAAACAGAAGACAAGTCCCATCTTGTGAATGTGAAAATTTGTGTTTGTTGTTGTGTTAAAAGAAGTAACACGATATCCGCTTGCTCATTTGTGGTGAAAAAATAAACGAAAGTACACCCAACTCCATCCAAGTGATTAACTGTGCAATCAGTAGTATACTGTTACTAACAAGTTGAGCAGTAGGATTATTGATCTAAAGCTTTAACGTGAGGGAAGGATTATCGCAGGTGTGTTCGTTTTCATTAACTGTTAACTTGCAGGAACTAACTCTGCAGAAAGAAGAAATGTGACAAGACTGCGTGTAAGAGGAGAACTCGAGGGCATAGCCTCAGAGTGAAGGGAGGCTCGTTTAAAACTGAGATGAGGAGGAATTTCATCAGAGAGACTGGTGAATTTGTGGAACTCAATGGGCTGTGGAGGCCAGGTCTTTGAGTATCTTTAATGCAGAGATAGGTTCTTGATAAAAAGGGGATTGAGGGTTACAGGAAGAAGACAAATGAATGGGGATGAGAATCATATCAGCCTTGATTGAGTGGTGGAGCAGACTCTGGGTCAAATGGCCTAATTCTGCTGCTTTCTCTTATGGTCCTCCAGTTTGCCTACAGTGTTCCTACTTGTTTCAGTTGGGACAGCACGGTGGCCCTGGCTGCCTCACTGCGCTAGGGACTGTTCCCCAGGTTCAGTTCCCAACTTGGGTCACTGTCTGTCTATGCAGAGTCTGTACGTACTTCCTGTTAGTGCATGAGTTTTCTCCGGACGCTCTGGTTTCCTCCCACAGTCTGAAAGACGTGCTGATTAGGTACATTGGTTGTGCTAAATTCTCCCTTGGTGTACCTGAACAGGCTCTGGAGTGTGGTGTTGGGGGGATTTTCACAGTAACTTCATTGCAGTGTTAATGTAAACCTACTTGTGACGTTAATAAACTTAATTGACGTTGAAACGGTAGAAATAATCGAAAGTTAGCAGGAAGTTGTATGCATTTTGATAAATATCTTGAGACACAATGACTGACAATTGCTGGTCATTATGTACAGATTATTGATTCACAAGTTGATGTGCATGTATTTGTACATAGATGTTAATGCTAGTGCAGCCTGGCAGCTACACCAAGGTCTACACTTTGTAATGTTACATTCAGCTGTGCGCTTTCAGCTGCAAAGGAAGAGATAGAATAATCAACCTTGAGACAATACTTAGTCACCCTCTTTAAAAACAATCCTTGTGATACATTGATTATCAGTGCCTGGAGCAGCAATCGTTCTACATCAGAATGCAGAAGGAGGCCATTTAGCCCATTGAGTTGGCACCGACCACAATCGCACCCAGGCCCTATTCCTGTAAGCCTACATATTTACCCTTCTGATGCCATCTGACACTAGAGTCAGTTTAGCACAGCCATTCAATCTAAATTGCAAATCTTTGGACTGTGGGAGGAAACCCACGCAGACACAGGAAGAATGTGCAAACTCCATACAAAGTGACGAGGCTGGAATTGAACTCAAGGTCCCTAATGTGAAGCATCAGTGCTAACCACTGTCTCAAGTGTAAAACTCCCAATCTATTGTCAAATAAACTATAATTTAAAAAAAAATTTACTGTTTAATTGAGCTGAAATTTTCACTCTAATCAACATTGGGTATCTTAATTAAGCATTTGCCACATTTAAGCTTCTAGATCTGTTTATTTAGACTAAATAAATTCTGAGATACAGACATTTTTAAGGAAAGAGTTATTTCTGATTTCATGTGGCACAGTGACTGTCACTGCTGCCTCACAGCTCCAGGAATCTGGGTTTGATTCCCGGCTTGGGCCACTGTCTGTGGGGAGTTTGCACGTTCTCCCTGTGTCTGCGTGCATTTCCTCTGGGTGCTCTCGTTTCCTTCCACAATACAAAGATGTGTGGGTTACATGCACTGGCCATGCTAAATTGCCCCTTAATGTCCTGGGACTCATAGGTTAGAGAGATTAGTGGGTTAAATATATGGAGTTACAGAGAGAGACTGGGTAGGATTGTTGTTGGTGCAGACTTGATGGGTTGAATGGCCTCCTCCTGCATTGTAGGGTTTCTATTCATGGAAAATGAACTTGACAAAAATTCAGTAATCCAAGATAAGGTGAGGAAATCTTAGATTTGGGTCTGTGTTTAAAAACTATATTTAAATTGTATCAAACTTTTTATGTTTTTAGCCACATTGTGTTTTAACTGTTTTAATGGTCACTATAAGAGTAAGATGGTAATTCTAGCTGAATAGTGAAATACTAATTAATGTTCATTTTTATTTTCCTCTCCAGTTTCTTCTTAAACAGCATTCCTGATGGCAAGTTGAAGTGTATGGAGCAACAGGAGCAGAGAGGGAGTGTGACAGGAAGGGGACTGCTTTAGAGCTGCAGTTAAGAAACATGGGCCAGTGTGTCACCAAGTGCAAAAACCCCCCTTCTTCTCTGGGTAGTAAAACTGGAGATAAAGAATCTGGTAGCAAATCACACGTTAAAAAAACTGCCAGCCCTGGTGAAGAATTTAGCTCAATGTGTGCAAAAGCTTCTGGCGATATACTTGCCAATGGAACAAAGAAAACTGACGTAGTGGAATCGACTCAACCCCAACTTGCTCACTCTGGAGACAGTAAAAAAGAAGAATCCTTTCCCTATCGCGAGGAATTCTCACTTAAAAGAGTTGAAGAATTGTTTAGCAGGTACAAGGACACACATGAAGATGCCATCTTAGAGGAGGGAATGGAGTGGTTTTGCAATGACCTTTCTGTGGATCCTACTGAATTCATAGTGTTGTTATTAGCGTGGAAATTTCAAGCAGCCACCATGTGCAAGTTTACCAGGTAAGGAGTTCATGTGATAGTTGAAAACAATCACTGCAGCAAGTTTGTTTTTAAGGTTGCATTGATTCCAGTGCAGGCAGTTTACTGTGATGGGATCAGTCTGTTAACTACCTAGACGAGGTGGAATAGTTCCTGGCTGAAAGGTCACTCGCTGTAAGGCCCTCTCTTATTACGTAGAAAATAAGAGAGAGAAATAGGCCATTTGGCCCTATGAGGCTGCTCCACCATTCATAATTATGGCTGATCATCCAACTCAGTAACCTGTTCCAGTCTCCACCCCTCCTATTTCTACTCTCCACCCCATTCCTTGATCCCTTTAGCCCCAGGATCTAAATCTAGTTCTTTCTTGGCCTCAACTGCTTTTCTGTATTTGTGAATTCCACAGGCTTACCACTTTCTAGGTGAAAAAAATTTCCCTCATCTCGGCCCTAAATTGGTTTCCCCTATATTAACTGTGACCCCTGGTTCTGTACGCTCCCACCATCAGGAACATCCTTCCTATATCTATCCTGTCCAATCTTGTTAGAATTTTGTAAGTTCTGTGAGATCCCTCATCATTTTTCTAAACTCCAGCAAATATAATCCTAATGCAACTCAATTTCTCCGCATCCATCAGACATGCCATTCCAGGAATGAGATGGATAAACTTTTGCTGTATCCTCTCTATAGGAAGAACATTCTCCCTCAGAAAAGGAGACCAAAACTGCACACACTATTCCAGGTGTGGCCTCACCAAGGCCCTGTACAATTGCAATAAAACATCCTTATTCTTGTACTTAAATCTTCTTGCTATGAAGGTCAATGTACCATTGCCTTTTTTACTGTCTGCTTATTTTCAATGTCTAATGCACGAGGACACAAAGTCTCACTGAGTATCAACCTCTCGATTTACAGTCATTCAAATAATAACCTATCTTCCTATTTTTGCTTCCTATCCATCAAAGTGGATAACATGTTATACTGCATCTGCCATGCATGTGCCCACTCACCCAGCTAGTCCAAATCATGTTGAAGCATCTGTGTCCTCCTCACAGCTCACCCTTCATCTAACTTTGTATCGTCTGCAGATTGGAAATCATACATTTAGTTCCTTTTCCAAATCATTAATATGTAAAGTGAACAGTTGGGGTCTAGTACAGATCCCTGTAGTACTCCACTAGCCACTGCCTGCCAATCAAAAAAAGACCCATTTATGCCAATTCTTTGCTTCCTATCCGCGAACCAACTTTCTATCCATCTCAAGACAATACCTGCAATGGTGGTATTAGCACTGCTGCCTCACTGCACCAGGGACCTGGTTTCGATTTCCTGCTTGGGTCACTGTCTGTATGGAGTTTGCACATTCTCCCTGTGTCTGCATGGATTTCCTCTGGGTGCTCCAGTTTCCTTCCATGGTCCAAAAGACATGCTGGTTAGGTGCATTGGCCGTGCTAATTCTCTCTGTGTATCTGAACAAGTGCTGATGTGTAGCGACTAGGGGATTTTCACAGTAACTTCATTGCAATGTTAATGTAAGCCAGCTTGTGACTAATAAAAATAATACCTTCACCATGACAGCAATTGGCATCTCACTTCCTGTTTTCTGTCTTCTGGGTTACATTTACTAACCAATTTGATTAACCTTTCCAAAATCTGTAGAATTTTAGGAACTAACGCGTACACATTAGCCACCTGTTTTAAGAGTCTAGGATGAAGTCTATCATGATGTGTCAGCCTGCATACAGTTTGTTCAGTACTGCTTCCTCAATGATTGATTGTAACTTCGCCAAGTTCTCCTCACTCCCTGCATCTTGATTTACAGCTATTATTGCAATGCCTCTTAGATCTTCTGCAGTGAATATAGAAACAAAATATTTGTTCATTTCATCCACCTTTTCTTTATTATCTATTACCTCCCCATTCTCACTCTCCTGAGGACCAACATTCATTTGCTCTCTTCCTGTTTGAATGCCTGTAGAAAACACTTGCAGTTTTCACATCCTGAGCCAGCTTCCCCTCTCAATTTAATTTCTTTCTTCTGATTATCCTTTTAATCATTCTCTGTTCCTTATATTCTGACTTACCACTCATCTTTTGCACAATTACATGTTTTTTCTTAAGTTTGATGCTTTCCTTAAATACAGTTAACTGTGGATAATGGCTCAGGAATATACAATGAGTATATGGTTTTGTGAAGGAGAAGTCATGTCTCGCGAACCTGATTGAGTTTTTCAAGGAAATGATGAAGATGATTGCGGTAGGGTAATGAATGTTGTCTACGTGGACTTCAATAAGGCCTTTGACAAGGTCCCTCATGGCAGACTGGTGCAGAAGATGAAGTTGAGTGGGATCAGAGGTGAGCTGGTAAGATAGATTCAAAACTGGCTCGGTCAAAGAAGAGAGGGTAGCAGTGGAAGCGTGCGTTGCTGAATTGAGGGCTGTGACAAGTGGCGTTCCTCAGGGATCAGTGCTGGGACATTTGCTATTTGTAATCTATATAAATGATTTGGAGGAAGATGTAACTGGATTGATTAGCAAGTTTGCAGATAATATGAAAGTTGGTGGATTTGCAGATAGCAATGAGGACCATCAAAGGATACAGCAGCATATAGATCAGTCAGAGACTTGGGTGGAGAGATGGCAAATGGAGTTTAATCCGGGCAAATGGCAGAACTCTTAAGACTATTGATAGGCAGAGAGATCAGGTACACAAGTCAGTGAAAGTGGCAATGCAGGTAGAGAATGTAGTCAAGAAGGCATACAACAGGTTTGCCTTCATCGGCCAGTTTGGCAAGTCATGTTGCAATTTTATGGATCCTTAGTTAGGCCGCACTTGGAATATAGTATTCAATTCTGGTCGCCACACTACCAGAAAGATGTGGAGTCTTTGGAGAGGGTACAGAAATGATTTACCAGGGTTGTTGCCTGGTATGGAGGGCATTAGCTATGAGGAGAGGCTGCAGAAACTTGATTTGCTCTCACTGGAGTGATGGGCAGTCAGAATGGATAATCAGAAGCTTTTTCCCCAGAATGGAAAGTCAATTATTAAGGGGCATAGGTTTAAGGTGTGAGGGGCAAGTTTTAAAAGAGATGTATGAGGCAGATTTTTTACACAAAGTGGTGGGTGCCTGGAACTGATTGCCAGGGGAGGTAGTGGAAGCGGATACGGTAATGACTCTTAAGGAGCATCTTGACAAGTATATGAATGAGATTGCAATAGAGGGATATGGTCCCCGGAAGTGTAGGGCATTTTAGTTCAGTTGGGCAGCATGGTCTGTGCAGGATTGGAAGGCCACAGGGCCTGTGCTGTAATTTTCTTTGTTCTTTGTATATTCTGAAATGTCCCCTTAAAAGTCTGCCACTGTTTCTTGGTTAATCCATTCTCTAGTCTAGTATCCTAGCTCACTTCACATAGCTCAACTTTCATGTCTACATAATACCCTTATTTAAATTTGAAATACCAATCTTAGACCCATTCTTCCTTTTAATCTGGATGTAAAATTCAATGACATTGGTGGGGTGTGTGAAATTGGTGCTCTATCACTTTGGGCTAAATTCACAAAGCGTGCTTCGTGCAAAGGTTATTGGAAGTCTGGGAACTTTTGAGGCTGGGTTTTAAACCAAGCTGTGGGTTTTAAAACTGAGGCACATTCAGTTAGGAAAGTAAGAAGGGTAGATGGAGTTGAGATTTAGATCAGCCATGATCTAATTGAATGAATGCAGGAATAGGCTTGAGTGTCTGAATGATCCCCCGTTATACGGAAGGTCTGTCCATCCTGTGTGGTTGTTGTGCAAAATCCGAACACTATTCGAAGAAAATCAGAGTATTGAGTGTTTGAAGCATCATTTATCCTTCAATCGATACCTGCAACTAATGTTTCTTTCTCTGCTCTCTTTGTGATCTTGTGCATGTAATTGGTTGCTTACTTTACAAGTGATTATATTTCAGAAGATGCTTCATTAGCCGAACTCCCATAGTTGTGAAGGGTGGCTATATAAATGCAGATTCGATCATGACCCCATCATCACCTATACTGAGATTTGAAGCAAACTTCATTAAGCTCTGCAATCCAGTAACTTGTAAATATCTTCCATCACCATCCGAAGGTGACAGGAGTTCAATTTTTTTTGTGTGGGGCTGGAGGGAGAAGAATGCCATAAAACATAGGAACAGAATTAGGCCATTCGGCCCATTGAGTCTGCTCCTTCATCCAATCGTGGTTGATATGTTTCTCGTCCCCATTCTCCCACCTTTTCCCATTTGATCCCCAAACCAATTAAGAACCTATCTATCTGTGCCTTAAATACACTCAATGATCTGCCTTCTGTGGTGACCCAGTTCATCAAAATAATCAATTGTATAGTGAGACCCAGGAGTGTAATATGGAGAAAAGCTTGCATTGTTTTTGCATAATTCACCAATTTATATTTGCGATTTTTGAATACAGCAGAGAATTATAAAAGCTAGTGAAAGAGGATGAGCAGGTTTTTACATTTCGATTGCCTGTGCTGTAACATCTTTGTTATTACCTTCCACTGCAGGGACAGTTTTATCTGGCACAGCTTCTTAAAAATTGACATTGATCATTCTCGCATTCTGTAATGGTAAAGTTTATTTATTAGTCACAAGTAAGGCTTACATTAACACTGCAATGAAGTTACCATAAAAATCCCATAGTCGCCACATTCCATCGCCTATTTGGGTACACTGAGGGAGAATTTAGCATTGCCAATGCACCTAACCTGCACATTTTTGTACTGCTGGAGGTTACTGGAGGAAGCCCTCACAGACATGGGGACGAAGGGGGAGAACGTGCAAACTTCACTCTGACAGTGACCTAAACTGGGAATCGAATCCAGATCCTTGGAGCTGTGAGGCAGCAGTGCTAACAACTATGTAGAGAGTCCGAGAGAGATAAGATTGGATCTATTTCTGTGTAATCCCAATCTTATTTACCATCCTAGTTGAACTTACATACACAGGTGTGTAGGCATAGACGATGGCCTCGTGATAGTATCACTGGACTATTAATCCAGAATACCAGCTGGGAACCCAGGTTCAAATCCTGCCCAAAGCAGGTGAAGGAATTTGGATTCAATCTTGGAAAAAAAATCTGGAATGAAGAATCTACTGATGACCATAAAACCATTGTCAGTTGTTGGAAAAACCCATCTGGTTTACTAACGTCTTTTTCAAAGAGGAAATCTGCTGTCCTAATTTGCATTGGCCTACATGTTGACTTTCAACTGTCCTCTGAACAAGGGCAACTAGGGATGGGCAATAAATCCTGGCCAGGCAGTGAAGCCCATGTCCCATGAATAAATAAAGTGCGATGGGCATTCCATTGAGTTCAATCGTTAGACCAGCCAGAGCTATATTCAGAGTGCTGAAACTTGCATTCTCGTTGTATTAACAAATTCTTTTATTAGTTTGTTGAAATGCATGTTACTCTGAATATTGGGTTAACAGCATTCTGTTAATTAACTTAATGTGTATACAATGGTTGTCACTTGAGTTAAATGAAAGTGTCATGTCTCTAAATTTCTAAAATAATTGCATCAAAAACATTTTATTTACTTTGTGGTTCAAGCCTTCTGATTTTCTTTTATTCTTGTGCTATAGGAAAGAATTTGTGGAAGGATGTAAGGCATTAAATGCAGACAGTATTGACGGAATCCGTGCCAGATTCCCAAGCCTTATGAATGAAGCCAAAGTTGAAGACAAGTTCAAAGATTTGTATCGATTTACCTTTCAGTTTGGGCTAGATTCTGAGGAAGGCCAACGATCGCTACGGAGGGAAATAGCTGTTGCTCTTTGGAAACTGGTGTTCACACAGAACGTTCCTTTCATATTGGACCAGTGGCTGAGCTTCTTAACTGAGAACCCGCCTGGAATAAAGGGAATCTCTCGGGATACTTGGAACATGTTCTTAAATTTTATTCAGGTGATAGGTCCCGATCTAACAAACTACAGCGAGGATGAGGCTTGGCCGAGTCTGTTTGACACGTTTGTAGAATGGGAAATGGAAAGAAGAAGAAAGGAGGTTCTTGCTGGAGAAGCATTACATTTAGATACCGAGGCTGCTGCAAATGAGGAAACATTAGGACAAATTGCTACAGACTACCAAGTAACAGATAATGAGTAGTGAGCAATAACTGATAATGACAGCATATGTAGTTTACTGCTCCTCACCACCTCCAATTGCCTTGTTGCTAAAAGGGCTCCAAGATGCTGTAATAATTTATAGGCACTTTTTAAGCAATTGGGTAATACTTTTTTTAAGATGCTTGTTCACAGAAGTATGCAGTAATTCACTAGTTGCCCTAATAAAAAGCAGCATCCGTTTCAGCCTTTGAATACTACTAGTGTGAAGTAATCTGACATTGTTATTGCAGAGTTTTGTCTTTGCTATTTTAATTGTGGTGTTATGGAATTCCTTGGTTTAAAAAAGTTGAACAGTGCCCGAGCTCACTTTCAGCAAATTGAACGATGAAAAGGCTGGTGTGTGTGATGCTGCTTATAGCAATGGGAGTCGTATCAAATGAAAGACAGTATTAAACATTTACCGGTTTACTGATCAAGAATTGGAAAAGTGTTGTGATGTTCAAAGTGCAAGACTCCTACAGTTATTCAAGCAGCCACGCGGTCTTTCAGTATAATCTGACTGGTAGTTGTGTTAGCACTGTACTCTTGTACGCTGTACAAGGTTTCAGGGTTTGCAGTACATGTACACACACTTCACGTGTGGCCTCATCTCTGTAAAGTTTGTATCCTTGTGTACGACTAATAAACATATGGGTTATTTTGAATTCCCCTTGATAAAATCACCGGTGATCTGGAATCTCTGTATAAAAACATTGATATGTTTCAACTTGCGACAGTCCATTGTTCCAATTGAAAGTGCACATTGTGACATGATCATATTCATCAAACCCAGTCCACTGGGGCACAAAACGTGCATTGATGTTGATTGCACCTGCAGGTACCATAAAAGCCCCATTGATGATTTTTGCCTCAATTACTAGTGAGTTCAAAGACCTACCTTTTTAGATAAAATCAAATCTTATGGCTGCCTTAGCATTTCACTGGAGGGAGCACCGTCGCTACCGGGGTGTGTCAAGGTGGTCTGCTGACAAAGCTCATTGCACTATATTCAGAGTCTCGGCACAGATTTAACACCAAGAGTATTCGAAAAGCAATAGGCAGCAGGGCATAAAGGAATGGGATCAGTCCTGCAAATACTGTTGCCTTAACTAAAATCAACTGAAATGTGATTTATTTTTTTCTTGAATTTATTACTGAACTACAACTTTTTATTAACCTGATGAGGTTCAGCCCTTTTTCCCTCTGGTGTCCATTCAAGGTTTTGTGAAAATTCAAAAAAAGTCCATTTTACTGTATTTTTGTTACAAAGGAATTTATAGTTGAGTGATATGTGGAAAAGTGTGCTTCTGTCCTCCATCTCATTGCATTCTGCAACTTTTGGTGTGATATGTCGATTTTGTTTTGAACAAATGCATCAGATGAATGATTTCTAGCTTCAAACAGAAAAAAAATGACATTTTTCTAACATTTAATTTTCCCCTCATTTGAAGTTACTCGCAGACTATGAACCTTGCCTCTACTGTCCTTTTGGATTCAAGTTCTTCCTTCCTTCCTTGGATTTTTACACAAAACGACAACCCTGAATTTTCTGTAGCAGGATTGCAAATTTAATTCTTAAAAAAAAACCTCTGATATATAATCTGTGCATTTAGCTTGTGCTACATGTATATTTTATAGAATAAGTTTTGGTGCTTACACTTCTGGGCTGCAATTCAGTGGGGTTGTTGTGAGTCTTGTTAGTTTGTTTAGTTGTGTTATACTTAATTTTCTATCCTTTCCTTACATCACTTGTAGGTAACTTACTGAAATGAACAATGTTCTGCTAATGGTGTTTCTACCAATACACTTGTCTTGTTACCATCAATTGTACATTTTATGTATTCAGATATTGTATAAATAATGGATTTATTTAAAGTTGAAATGCTTTGTATGTTTTACGTACTGATTATTTTCCAATTAAAAGAGTCAATTGCATTCTTTATAGCTTTGATCGTCCATAACTTTTAATTCCACAGTTTTGTTTTGTTTTCTGCAGATAGTTGCTATAGATTTGTTTTTGCCATATGTGTAAAGATTATAGTGGGAATGTTTGCAAGGTTAAAGAAAGACTTGCATTACGTTGGCAGACACTATATCTGCGTGGGTTTCCTCCAAGTGCTCTGGTTTCTTCCCACTCTTCAAAGATGTCTGAGTTAGGTGCATCGGTCATGATAAATTGACCTTAGTGTTGGGGTTAGCAGGGTAAATGAGGGTGACAGGAATAGGGATTATGGTCAGTACAAACCAAATGGCCTCTTCTGGTACTGTAGGGATTCTATGATAGACAACAGCTTTTCTTACCCGCTCCATCAGTGGATTGAGGTGAAAATACCTCACAAAAACAAAATATTCAGAGCTGGTAACATCTGTGGAGTGGGAAGCAGTGTGTGTGTTCTGATCTAAACTTCTTCACAATTTCAGGTTAAAGTCCAACAGGTTACTTGGTAGCACAAGCCACAAGCTTTCAGAGTGCTGCTCCTTCATCATGTGAGTGGGAGTTCTGCTCACAAACAGGGCATATAAAGACACAAACTCAATTTACAAAGTAATGGTTGGAATATGAGTCTTTACAGGTAATCAAGTCTTAAAAGATACAGACAATGTGAGTGGAGAGAGGATTAGGCACAGGTGAAAGAGATGTGTATTGCCTCCAGCCGGGACAGTTAGGGAGATTTTACAAGCCCAGGCATGTCGTGAGCATTACAGATAATTCTGTACACATGAGGACAGCCTCAACCGGGATCTTGGGTTAATCTCACATTATCTGTAACCCCACGACTTGTCTGGGCTTGCAACATCTCACTAACTGCCCTGGCTGAAGACAATACACATCCCTTTAACCAGTGCTTAACCAACTCTCCATTCATATTGTCTGTACCTTTAAGACTCGATTACCTGTAAAAGACTTGCATTCCAAACATTATTTTGTAAATTAAGTTGGTGTCTTTATGTGCCCTGTTTGTGAACAGAATGCTCATTCACCTGATGAAAGGGCAGCGCTCTGAAAGCTTGAGGCTTGTGTTATCAAGTAAACCTGTTGGACTTTAACCTGGTGTTGTGAGACTTCTTGCTTTGCTTACCTCAGTCCACACTGGAATCGCCATACTTAAACTTTTTCATCAGATGTCATGGGATTGGAATGGAAACAAAGGGGAAAGTCTGTGATAGGGTGGAGGGCAGTAAGGGGTGAGGGTGAGAGGCCCATCCTTTGGTGTACTTGTTCCAGTAGCCCTGAAAATCTCTCTTCAGCTGCCTATTCCTTTCTGCCTCCACCCCACACTCAGGCAGTGCAATCAGTTGGACCTCTACCTCCAACTTAGCAATTCTTTAATAAAACTGGAACAGCTCTGTTAGTAGTGGTGTTACTGAGTCACTCTTGTTGATGGACATTGAAGTATCGCCCCACCCTCAGTACATTGTGTCCTTGCTACCCTCAGTGCTTCTTCCTCCCATGTCAAAATTCACTTGGAACAGGTTGAGGAAAGGCGAGAGGTGATAATCAGCAAGTGGTTTCCTTCGCCATGTTAGATCTGATGCTGAGATTTCCTGGGGTCTGTAGTCAATGCTGCCACTTCTGGTTGGTTGTCCTATGATGGTGATGAAGAACTCAGGAACATTGTGAGGTATGATTCTGTAACACTACATGCTGCACTCTTTACTTGCCTTCTCTATGAACGGAATGCTTTGTCTGTATAACGCTCATGACTGTGGGTAAGTGTTTCTCGACCAATTTGTGGGATACCTCTCCATTTTAGAACACCTTGCGTTAGTGAGAAGGACTTTGCAGGATTGTCTCAAATTTGGTTCCAATGCATAGATCTATAAACATAGATAGGGATCATGGGTAGAAGTGGGAACATCGAGGTGGTGGCGCGGGCTGAAGGGCCTGTTTCCCATGCTGTTCTATTCTTTGATTGAATAGGATGAATGTTCCTTTGATCGGATGTCTAGGATGATGCTAGCTGGTCCTTCCTGTTTTATTTAACTTTCCCATAGCAGTTTGACAGCATGGCTAGGCCTTTCCAGAGAGCAGTTAAGAAACAGCTTCAGAGCTGGGAAGCTGGAGTCACATTCTAAATAAGAATGACAGATCTTTTTTCCTTCAAGGGCGTAAGTCACCAGGGGAGGTTTTATGACTGTTAGTTTCACAGTCCGTATTACTGAGACTAGGGGTGAGATTTTTCTAGCTGCACTCACCCCAAAACTGGAACATCCTGCCTGAGATCAACTGACCTCTACATGGTCCACTCCCTACCACTACAATTCCTGTGGCAGGTGGGGCAGGAAAATTTCTTTCTCCCTCTTCACAATTATGAATAAATTCCCCCAGCTCCCATGTTAAATTGTGTATCTCTGAAGCATTAATCCTGGTCTCTGGAGTAGCAACAGAAACATTACTAAGTATGCAATTCATTTCCATTCACCTCCATTCACCTCAAGATTTATTGAGAATCTTTCAGGACAGGATAGGCACTTTACTGTTACCCTGTTGGAAAAACAGCAGACACTTGGTAGGCAGCCAGATAATCTGCTGCAATGATATTGACTGGAAGATAAATTTATTGACCACTTTTGTTTAAGGGCTGCAGGGAAAAGCCTGGGAACAAAGGCTGGTGAGCCTAATGTCTGTATTGGATAAGCTGTTTGGTGATCTGAGAGTTGGGATCTATAGGCATTTAGAGAGGCAAGGACTGATTAGGTTGGGACATGTCTTTGAGTGAAAAATCATGTCTCTAATTTGAGATTTTTGAAGGGGTAACCAAGAAGGTAGATGAGGCAGTGCAGTCAACGTTGTCTACATGGACTTTGACAAGATACCACATAGTAGGTATGAAGTTAAATCTTATAGAATCCAGGGTGAGGTAGCCAATTAGACACAAAATTGGCTTGATGATCAAAGCCAGATGATTGTTTTTCAAACTGGAGGCCTGTGACCAGCAATGTGCCTCAGAGATTGATACTGTGTCTATTGTTATTTGTCATTAATATAAATGATTTGGATGAGAATTTAGGAGGTTTAGTTAGTATGTTTGCAGATGACATTAAGATTAGTGATATAGGGGAAAGTGAAGTTTATCTAGGATTGCAGTGGGTTCTTGATCAATTGTATCTGGGCTGATGAATGGCAGATGGAATTTAGTTTAAATAAATGTGATGCATTTTGGTGGATCAAACCAAGACTTCTTTCATTGTAAGCCATCAGACAGAGTTATAGAACAGAGATCCAGGGGTATGTGTTCATGGCTCCTTGAAAGTGAAGTCACAAGTGGACAGGGTGATAAACGTTTGGTTTAATTGGTCAGAACATTGAATACAGGAGTTTGGATGTCTTGAATTTGCACAAAATATTTGTAAGGCCACTTGTGGAGTAGTGTGTACAGTTCTAGTCATATTATAGAATAATAAAGTAGAAAGAGTGCAGAAAAGATTTATTAGGATGCTACTGAGACGTGATAGTTTGATTTATAAGGAGAGGCTGGATAGACTGGGACTTTTCCCTGCAGTGTAGGCAATTTGGGGGTGATCTATAAAATAGAGGGGCATAGATCAGCTACATAGTCAATATCTTTTTCTAAAAGTAGGGGCAATCTAAAACTAGAGGGTGTAAGTTTAAGGTGAGAGAGGAGAGATACAAAAGTGCCCAGAGGGTCAATTCTTTTCAGTGAGTCATGTGTTTGAAACATGCTGCCAGAGGTAGTAGCAGAAGCAGGTACAATTTGTCTAAATGCTTTTAAAAAGACATCTTACAGGAGTAAGAAGGTTTATAGAGGGATATGAGCCACATGTGCAATTGAAACGAGTTTAATTACAAACAAAGAAGAATGGATAAGTTGAGCTGAAGGACTTTTCTATGCTGTTATCTTCTGACTGGTATGATCTGAAAGAAAAAAATTGGAGCTTGGTTTTTTTCACTTCAGTTCAAAGGATATTGTACCTTTGACAGTGCAGCACTCCGACTACCTGTCTGTAAAAACCTAGATTTTTTTCGTGCTCAAGTTTTGGAGTGGAACTGGAACGCATAATCTACCACAAAGTGTCTACTTAAGCCTGTGTCCTCAGTGTAAATGATGCTGCATGTATCTTAAACAAGTCAGAGCGATAACCACAGCTGTTCAGAACAGAAGTTAGGAAAATGGTGACAAAACAGCAATAGATGTTAATTAAATTGATTGTTTTAAATTCATGGTGCAGATTTTTGCAAGTTGGTATACAGATACGCTGTGATCGCTGGAGGGGTGGGAGAAGATGAGCTTATTCTTGTTTCTTGTATAGAGTGATTTTTTTTCCCCCCTCCTTTGGGATTCTGTGCCAGTGTCTTGTGGAAGAAGGAAGCAAAGACAGCGGGAGCCTGAAGCAGCATCTACATTGGAAGAACCAATCTTTCTCTATATCACAGGGCTTGAAAACAGCAGTGTAGCCCAAAAAGGCTATTAAAAACTAGCTTCCTGATTTAGAACCCCTTGCCTGTGGATGGGAAGATGATGACAGCACTTTCATTCATCTCGATTCTTGCAGTTGTTCAGTCCTGTCAGTTTGCTGTTGCAAGTACCCACCCTGTGCAGGTATACCACCATTTATCCAGTTTTATGTAGAGGAGCTCCCAGCAACTTCAGAGATTACATGTGATTTATATGTTAGAATCTGGACAGGGCAGAAAGAGGCCATTCAGCCCAACAAGTCTGCATCAACTTATCCCACCCAGGCCCTCCCTTCTGCTTTATCCCTGTAATATTGTGTGTTTAACATCACCAATCCACCTAACCTAGATAGGTTTGGGAGGAAACCCATGCAGACACAGGGAGACTACACACTCACTGAATCTGGTGCTGAGGCAGCAGTGCCAAACACTGCCACTGTACTTCGTTAACTAATGACATACATTAAATGCTAACTTAGGGAGGTGTGCAGGCAGGATTGACTGGTTTTCTCCTGCGTTACAACAATTCTGAGATGTAACTCAATATGTGCTACATGGGGAATCTAACTGAGTTTGTTGCTGAGGCAGGCTAGGATACTTATTACAAAGAGGGACTGTCCCAGTGTGAGCAGGAGAGAACAAGATGCAAGAGCACATCTGAAGAAGCAGAGTCCATCGTCACCTTACACAACCATTCAGCCAATTGGAAAATGTTGGGCTATAAACATTAACGCGATATACAAGCTCCCTGAAATGGCAGAGATCCATTCAGTAAACTGCACTAGAATGCAAATCACAGTACATTAACATTTTATTGAAACATAGCAGTAATGCAAAATTGCTGAGATACAGAATCATCAGGAACTACAACACTGCCAATATTTACAAGGCTTTTGCAGATAAATGTACTCATAAAACACATATAAAAATATGCATTACATATATATACAAATGTGCAAAACATACAGCATTTTGAACATGATATGGAATTTCTCACGGTGCAAATCGTTATTACAAAGGCATTATGGCATGATCTACAAGAAACACACATATTACATTTTTCCTGGACCCCCAAAAGGTTATACGAAATATCTAGTGCTAAAATGTACAGGATTTTAATTTTGGAGTTTGTCAACAATTTGATAATAAATTGAGATGCTAAGACATGGCGTGGCTGTGAAAAACATCTTGTAAAAAATGTATTCTTACTATTGAAAAGCAATGTCTAATATTTAATGTACTCCACCGTGAAGGTCTACTTCTAACTTATTTAGGGGTAAAGAATTTTTTTCTTTCTTTGGTAATTGCTTGATTTATGTTCCAGGATCATAGGCAAATCTAATCTAACCACACATTACTCCTGAAACTAACACAATTATATTGGAAAATAGATATTTCATTATATTTACCACATGAAGATTTCACCTTTCATTATTGGTTTCTACTTGGCAAGCTTACATTCTAGCATAGTTCAATGACAGAAGTTGCCTACTTCTCAATAATCAACAATTAGCAATGAGATTTTATTGTTTGGATTCATTTTTGGGTAGATTATGTGGCTGAATGCAACCTTACACTAAATTCTTTGTTCAAATCAAGGAGCCATAATAACTCCTAAATAATACCTCTACTAAGATGATTCTTAATGCCATTGCATTAATCCAACAACAGCTAGAAAATATATTCTGGCACAAAAATATAAATTCCCTTCTTATTTCCTTCCAAAAATATCTATTTTTGTGAGTCTGTGGGAACGGATATGTGAGGGTAAATTTGTAAATATCCGCAATTAATTGTAAATGCAAATGCCAATTAACTGCTCTGAAGTGACGAATTTCCCTCAATCCGTGGAGAGGGATAAAAAAAATTAAAAGTTTATTTATTAGTCACAAATAGGCTTACATTAACATGCAATGAAGTTACTGTGAAATTCCCCTCGTCACCACACTCTGGGTCAATGCACCTAAACAGCACATCTTTTCAAAATGTGGGTTACCCAGAGGAAACCCATGCAGACACGAGGAGAAGGTGCAAACTTCACACAGACAGCAACCCAAGCCGGGAATCGAACCGGGGGGTTCCTAGTGCTGTGAGGCACATGAGGATGCATGTGGGAGGTTAGAGATTTTGATGGAATAATATTGGGCCAGCTCCATGCCATATTCAAACCACCACGAGCTTTTCTCAGAGTTGGACAAGTCATGACAACAGCTCCCTACCCACGCAAGGTACTGGGAGGGTAATCCATCCCTACCTTGGCAACGGGTGGAGATTTCCCTGACCCGCTGTGTCAGAGACCTGGGCAGAGTGGAGGGAGTGGGAGATCAACGCACTACGGTTTTTTTTATTATTAATTTGTTGGCTGGGTTTTCTCCTAGTAGAAAGCCAACCACTGCAACTCTTAACGCTGACGGGTGTCTCTGCTAATCGAGCTCTTGGGACATTGACAGCTGATACACTCAGACTGTAGGAGCCTCCATAACAAAGCTGCCATTCCTGGCCCCATGGTGGAGGAGACCAGAGCCTCTGCCACTGACACGCCTGGCTGGTTCGGGAAGTTGATTGCTGCTCCTAACAGATTGTGTCTGACATCTTGCCATGACCACTTCTGGGGTCATGACCCAAAATTGAGAGCCCTCCTGCACCTCCAACTTTAACAGAACACCAATCTGTGGTTGAAATAGATCGTACTTCTACTGAAGAAACTTCACTCCTGTGACAGGACTGGGACATTGAGAAGCATATGGCTGCTTCAACCCAATGAGACCCCTGTGTGTGGTCTAATTCAGATTATCATAGAAATCATAGAAAACCCACAATGCAGAAGAAGACCATTTGGTTCTTTGACTCTGCACTGACCACAACCCCACCCAACTCCTATCCCCATAGCCCTATTTATTTACCCTGCTAATCCCCGGACACTCAGGGGCAATTTATTGTGGCCAATCCACCTAACCCGCACATCTTTAAACTGTAGGAGGAAACCGGAGCATCCAGAGAAAACCCACACAGACATTGGGAGAAAGTGCAAAACTCCACACTGACAGTGACCAAAGCTGGGAATCGAACGTGAGTCGCTGGCTATGAGCCAGCAGTACCAACCACTACCCACATGCCAATCCCAAAATAATGGCTCTGCCAACACCGCAAGGCTGCAACAATCAAACTGGTCACTTTTTCACAAGGGTGACTGCAGAATCAGTGACTCTGGATTGCTGCTCTATCTACACGGTTTAATACAGCATTGGGAGATACCTCAGTTCCTTCTGTGAAGGGTGTGTGTGTGTCTGAGTGTCCGTGTGTGACTGTTAGCTGGGCACTGAATGCGAAGAGATTTTCCTTCACTACAGTAATATTTTGGTGCTGTTTAGTTGTGGCATTCATTTCTGACATACTGGCATTTATCACGTTACTGAATTTTCAGAAATGATGTAATTAGTGTAACTTTGACATTCTGTGACAGTGAAATGTTTGGCTTTCTGTTTGCTCCTGCCTCTCTGCTGACCCAGATAAACAGGCACAAAAGCAGACTTGTGAAACAATTGGCCTAATCAACAATCCCTCAAAAAGATCATTTCATTGCAGAAAGAATAAAAGCTTTATTATAGGAATTCCCTGCCCACCCACACCCCCCAGAACTAAGTCACTTTAAACAGCAAAAACATTCAAATTCCAAACTTGGTTTTTTAAACTGTGGGTTGCACCACATTTGCGAAGATTAAACAGTCCTGCATTCTCTGAAATTAACCATCTGAATATAAAGCATTACGGAGGACAAGCCAGGGACAGTGACATCAAATACCCGCTCGTTCTGCTGAATCATCTGATGATTTTTGAATACATTCCAGAACTGGTAAAGGCAATGACTTATTTTTGATTTATACGTTTACATTCGCCACACTACATTTAATTCACTTGTAAAATAGACAATTTTATCTCCTCAAAACCCTCAACCCTGCTTTGATTTAAAAAAAATTACGGATCTGCATTAGATTAAAAATCTGCTTTTCTACATCTTACACCGTTTGACTGATAATTGCACCGTAAGGACATTTCATTACATCGCACCATTTCACTCAACTAATTTCATTCATAAAGTGTTTGGCAAATCCTTTTTTCGGGAGAGTGAGAGAACACAGGGCCGTGAAGCAGTTGGGTGGGAACTGTCACACATCAGGAACATGAAGCATTCCAACATCTCAAACACGTCAATGACTGATTAAAGCTCTCCGAATGGATTTTCAAATAGATGACTCCTTCACAGTTTCAAGTCCAAACATTATGCGGGCACTTTGGTAATTATTAAAGAACCCACCACACCAGCACTACTGCATTTATAGAATAAAACCTCTACAGTACAGGGGGCCACCATTCAGCCCATCGAGTCTGCACTGACCAACCAGACCCTATTCCCGTAACTCCACATATTTACCCTGCTAATCAACCTAACTCGCACATCTTTGGACTGTGGGAAGAAATCCGAACACCCGGAGGAAACCCACGCAAACATGGGGAGAATGTGCAAACTTCACACAGACAGTGACCCAAGGTCGGAATCGAACGCGGGTCCCTGATGCTGAGAGACAGCAGCGCTAAGCACTGTGCCACATTCTCTTATAATTACTCTTCAGTTGGAACGGCCTCCAAAAATGATCTGTGAACTCAATTTTATAAAAGAAAATATGCAAGTCATGCATGTAAATATTGCCAAATCCTGGTCGACCATAAGACCCAATTCATATTTAACAAAAAACACAGAGGCTTTAGGAACCTGTTTGGCTTTGGAATAATTCACCCTGTTCATTCTCCTTTTGGAAGTTTGGTTAAATGTTGCAGAGACCTGTCCACCTTTGTATGGTGAAGAAGCTGATTAAATATGAAAATTAACAGGTGGATTGGTAGAGGAAAAGGTACCCCAGGCTTGTTATTATTAATTAGCACTGAAATGTACAGATTCCAATGAAAAATTAATTGCCTGAAGTAAGAGAGACAAGTTTCTGGTCAATACATGGTACTCACATGATTTTGCAGAATTAATAAAGATCCAAGAATTACACCCAATATCTCCAGGCTCAGTACTGATGGGCATTACAAACAGGATGATTTTTCCACACCGCACCCCCCCCCTCCCGAATCTGTGTAATCTTTATGTAGAACATTGTGTAATAAAATGGATGAAAACATTACTGAGAACAACATTAAAACAAAATGTACAAAGTAGGAAAAGATTACCTAGTTCAAAAACATCTCTGCATTCAAAAGATTGGAATACCTCACTCAGACTGATTAAAAACTCACTGAACCAGCCAGTGTAATAAACGTTACTACCATGCACCATGGCTCAGCCATCCCGAAGAACGTTCGTCTGAATGAAGAAGAAATTCTTTACAATTTCAATCTCCACTTTCAATGGAACAGTAATTACCACTGACACCAGAATAAAATGTTACATTACAGTACAGAGCCTTAAAATGGCTGGACTATACACAGGATTGTCAGTTTGCCCTGAATGACTGCTTTTTTTTTGGTCACTGCCCACTCATCAATCTAGAGACAATAAAGTGGAGAGAACCAGAGAATCTCAACTTGGCTTCTTTTGTTACGACATGAGAGTACTAATCATTACTAGACAATTCACACAACACTAAGAAAGCATACTGATGTTGTTCAGGTGCCACGGAGCCCAGTCGGATTACTCCCAATGGAGTTGAAGATCGTGACTATCCAGGAAATCAGTGGAAAACACACTGGGAGCAGCACTGTGAATGGGAGTGAGCCCTGAGCTGGAAACAGGCATCGTCAGATCCAGCCACTCCATACCGTCCAAATTAGTGTCGGCAAGGTCCAAGTTCAGGCAAGAACTTTCTGGAGTGAAATGCATGTCGCTGGTCTCCATCGCAGAATGGTGCTGGTCCAGGATGCTGGGTGTACTCAATAGATCGTTCTGAAGAGCCTCCATTAAGGGAAGTGTATCCGAACTTTCCTGGCCGACTGCCATTTGAGGAATATTGGCACCAGATGACAGCGCACCATCCAGAAAGGCCTCCAATTGGTTTTCCGAACCAATGGTGAGATCGGTAGTCGATTCGAGGGAGAGTGGCGGAGGTGCCATCTGCACTCGGGCTGGTGGACGAGACAATGCCGTGTTGACAGGCAAGGAGGAGATGTTGGCTATAACAGCTCTCATCTTGGTAGCGGGCAACGATTCTTCCTTTACGATGGGTGAAATCTCTGTTGCACGACAGAAGGCGGTAAAGTCAGTGTTGTTAGGTCTGCACTTTCTTAAAAAGTACATTGTAACAATTTTAATCAATAGCAATCGGGAAATAGCTAAATTGGAGTGTTTCACATACGTCACAATATTTAAGGAGTCTTTCAGTTTCCTAACCACAATTGTCTGAATTTAGCAAAATAGGAAGATAAAAAGCTGTAGAAAATGAAGTAAACTCTTCAAAAAGTAACTATTTATATGTTTTATCCTACAGGTACTTTGGTCCACCTTGTTGTCTAACGAGGGGCATACACGCGATGGGTCGTGACAGAGCTGCTCTTGGATTTTTTTCGAGAGTATCCTAGTGCTTCACGTCGTTAGTGTATGCTTGACCTGGACTATTTGATGGGCAACACGAGAGCTCAGTGACTATCGCTGTGCTGTGCAGATACATGGATTTGGGCCTGTGTCTGTGGGAGTTTGCATGTTCTCCCCGTGCTTGCATGGGTTTTTTCCGGGTGTTCCGGTTTCCTCCACATCCCAAAAATGTGCTCTTAGGCTAATTAGCAGAAGAGATTCTCCCTAAATTGTCTCAAATTTGGTTCTAATGCACAGATCTATAAACACGGACAGGGATTACAGGGATCATGGGTAGAAGTGGGAACATTGGGGTGGCGGCGCCGGCTCATTGGGCCAAAGGGCCTATTTCCCGTGCTGTTTTGTTCTTTGTACATGGAGCAGTGGGTTAGTGTCCCTGCCTCTGAGCAGGAAGCTCCAGGTTCAAGTCACATCCCAGAACTTGATGTCCAAGGAAGATGCGTTCAAACAAGTTGAGTGTCAACCTGCAAAATCCTTCCAAATATGCCAATGGCTGGTGTTAAGAGCAGGAGAGACTCCTGGTCAGCCATACTTGATGTGGAGTGGCACCCCTCATGCTATAAGCACCTGGCGACAGACTAGGGATCCGTTCCAGGAATTAAAGGTAAAGTTGCCACACTCCCAGATGACCATAGGTTGTTCTCGCCTTTGAGAGGGAGAGCTGACTGCTGGTGATTTAAATGGGATCATCATACCTCAGGTGAGGATCAAGGTTGAGAAGACATAGAACATAGAACATTACAGCGCAGTACAGGCCCTTCGGCCCTCGATGTTGCGCCTGCCAGTGGACCCTCTAACCTAAACTATTCCAATATCATCCATATGCCTATCCACCGAACATTTGAATGCCCCCAAAGTAGGCGAGTCCACAACTGCTGCAGGCAGGGCATTCCACGCCCTCACCACCCTCTGTGTAAAGAACCTGCCTCTGACATCCGTCCTATAACTACCACCTCTTAATTTAAAGTTATGTCCCCTCGTGTTGGTCATCACCATCCGAGGAAAAAGGCTCTCACTATCCACCCTATCCAGTCCTTTGATCATCTTATACGCCTCAATTAGGTCACCGCGTAACCTTCTTCTCTCTAATGAAAATAACCTCAGGTCCCTCAGCCTTTCCTCATAAGGCCTTCCCACCATACCAGGCAACATCCTGGTAAACCTCCTCTGCACCCTTTCCAATGCTTCCACATCTTTCTTATAATGCGGCGACCAGAACTGTACGCAATACTCCAAGTGCGGCCGCACCAGAGTTTTGTACAGTTGTAACATAACCTCACGGCTCCTAAATTCAATCCCTCTACCAATAAAAGCTAACACACCGTACGCCTTCTTAACAACTTTATCAACCTGGGTGCCAACTTTCAAACAGCTATGTACTTGTACCCCAAGATCCCTCTGCTCGACAACACTATTAAGGGTCCTTCCATTAGCCCTATATTTCATATGCCTGTTATTCCTACCAAAGTGAATCACCTCACACTTATCCGTATTGAATTCCATTTGCCACCTCACGGCCCAGCTCTGCAACCTATCTATGTCCCTCTGCAAACTGTAACATCCATCCTCGCTGTCTACAACTCCCCCCACTTTGGTATCGTCAGCAAATTTACTAATCCAACCCTCTACACCCTCATCTAGGTCATTTATAAAAATGACAAACAGCAGTGGCCCTAAAACAGATCCTTGAGGTACACCACTTGTAACTGCACTCCAGGTTGAATATTTCCCATCAACCACCACCCTCTGTCTTCTATCAGCTAGCCAATTCCTAATCCAAACTGCTAAATCACCTTCAATCCCATGCATCTGCACTTTCTGCAGTAGCCTACCATGGGGAACCTTATCAAACGCTTTGCTAAAATCCATATACACTACATCAACTGCCTTACCCTTATCTACCTCTTTGGTCACCTCCTCAAAAAACTCAATAAGGTTTGTGAGGCACGACCTACCCTTCACAAAACCGTGCTGACTATCCCTAATCAATTTATTTCTCTCTAGATGCTTATAAATCCTATCCCTTATAATTCTTTCCAAGACTTTGCCCACAACAGAAGTCAGGCTCACCGGTCTATAATTTCCAGGATGGTCCCTACTCCCCTTTTTGAACAAAGGGACAACATTTGCCATCCTCCAGTCTTCCGGCACTATACCTGTAGCTAACGACGACATGAAGATCAAAGCCAAAGGCTCTGCAATCTCCTCTCTAGCCTCCCAGAGAATCCTGGGGTAAATCCCATCTGGCCCAGGGGACTTATCAATTTTCATACCCTCAAGATTCGCTAACACCTCCTCCTTATGAACCTCAATCCTGCCCAGTCTACAACCTAGTATCGCAGTATTCTCCCTGACAACATTGTCTTTCTCCTGCGTGAATACTGACGAAAAATACTCATTCAGTGTCTCTCCTATCTCCTCAGGCTCCACGCACAACTTCCCACTGCTATCTCTGACTGGCCCTAATCTTGCCCTAACCAATCTTTTATTACTTATATACCTGTAAAAAGCTTTAGGATTCTCCTTAATCCTATCCGCCAAAGTCTTCTCGTGTCCTCTTCTAGCTCTTCTCAACTCCCTCTTTAGCTCCTTCCTGGCTGATTTATAGCTCTCCATTGCCCTAACTGAGCCTTCACGTCTCATCATTATATAAGCCTCCTTCTTCCTCTTCACCAGAGATTCAACTTCCCTAGTACACCATGGTTCCCTCACTCGACCACTTCCTCCCTGCCTGGCAGGTACATATTCATTAAGGACATGCAGAAGCTGTTCCTTAAATATGCTCCACATTTCAGATGTCCCCAGCCCCTGCAATTTCCTGCTCCACCCTATGCATCCTAAATCTCTCCTAATAGCCTCATAATTACCTTTCCCCCAGCTATAACTACTGTTATTCGGTATGTGCCCATCCCTTTCCATCACTAAGGTAAACGTAACCGAATTGTGGTCACTATCACCAAAGTGCTCACCCACCTCCAAGTCTAACACCTGGTCTGGTTCATTACCCAGTACCAAATCCAATATAGCCTCACCTCTTGTTGGCCTATCTACGTACTGAGTCATGAAACCTTCCTGCACACATTGAACAAAAACTGACCCCTCTAACGTACTTGAACTATAGCTTTTCCAATCGATATTAGAAAAGTTAAAGTCCCCCATTACAACTACCCTGTTACTTTCACACCTATCCAGGATCAACTTTGCAATCCCTTCCTCTACTTCTCTGGAACTTTTTGGAGGCCTATAAAAAACTCCCAACAGTGTGACCTCTCCTTTCTTGTTTCTAATCTCAGCCCACACTACCTCAGCAGACAAGTCCACATCAAACGTCTTTTCTGCCACCGTAATGCTGTCCTTAACTAACAATGCCACTCCTCCCCCTCTTCTACCACCACCTCTGCTCTGACTGAAACATCTGAACCCCGGAACCTGCAACAACCATTCCTGCCCCTGCTCTATCCACGTCTCTGAAATGGCCACAACATCGAAGTCCCAAGCACCAATCCAGGCTGCAAGTTCATCCACCTTATTGCGTATGCTCCTCGCATTAAAGTATACACACTTCAAACCACCCTCCCGTTTGCCACTATACTGCTGCGACTTAGAAACCTTATCCGTGACCTCCCTATTCACATCCTCCTGTATACTGGCACAACAATTCAGGTTCCCATCCCCCCCCGAATCAGTTTAAACCCCCCCGAATAGCACTGGCAAATTTACCCCCCAAGATATTGGTACCTCTCCGGTTCAGGTGCAGACCATCCCTCTTGTAGAGGTCCCACCTTCCCCAGAATGAGCCCCAATTGTCCAAATACCTGAACCCTTCCCTCCTGCACCATCCCTTTAGCCACGAGTTCAAATGTTCTCTCTCCCTATTCTTTTCTATGCCATCCCGCGGCACAGGTAACAAACCAGAGATAACCACTCCGTTAGTTTTAGCCCTAAGTTTCCATCGTAACTCTCTGAATTTCTGCTTTATATCCCCATCCCTTTTCCTACCTACGTCATGGGTACCTACATGCACCACAACTTGGGGTTGGTTCCCCTCCCCCTTAAGGATCCCGAACACTTGGTCAGAGATATCACTGACCCCAGCGCCCGGGAGGCAACATACCAACCGCGAGTCCCGCTCCTTCCCACAGACCCTCCTATCTATCCCTGATATCCATGAAGATGGGGCCTTCATGAATAACCTCATCCCGTACGGGAATTTAACCTACACTATTGGCGTTACTTTGCATCACAAACCAGTTGTCCATCCAACTGAGCTAACAACCCCTTTGGGAATTACTATCTTTGGTGCACCACTAGGTGTGGGGAAGAGAATTGGAATTGGAACAATCCCATATCATGTTGTGTGGTTCCTTCCTAAGTCTGTACTCCAGACCAAATTATATTTCACAATCACAGAATACTACAGTGCAGAAGAGGCCCTTTGGCCCACTGAATCCACACCAATGCCTGAAAGGCCCTGACCTGCCCACCTAATCCCACCTGCTAGCACTTGGCCCATAGCCTTGAATGTTACGTTGTGCCAAGTGCTCATCCAGGTACTTTTTAAAGGGTGTGAGGCATCCTGCCTCCGACACTTTCCCAGTAGCGCATTTCAGACTGTCACCACCCTCACTTGTGTCCTCTTGTAACTGACCCTTCAACTGAAGAGAACAGCTGCTCCCTACCCATTCTGTCCATGTCCCTCAAAATCTTTGCTCCAGAGGAAACAACCTAAGCCTATCCAACCTCTCTTCATAACTTAAATGTTCCACCCCAGCAGAATCCTGGTAAATCTCTTCTGCACCCTCCAGTACATTCACATGTTTCCTATAATGTGGCGACCAGAATTGCACTCAGACTCCAGCTGTGGCCTCACTGTAGTTCTGTACAATTCCATCATGATCTCTCTGTTTTTGTAATCTAAACCCCGATTAATAAAGGCGAGTGTGTCACATGCCTTTTTCACCACTCTATTAATATGTCTTTCCATCTTCAGAGATCTATGGACAAACACGCCAAGGTCCCTTTGTTCTTTGGAATTTCCCAGTGTTAGATCTTTCACACTATACTTCCTTGTCAAATTACTCCTCCCAAAGTGCATCACACTTTTCAGGGTTAAGTTCCATCTGCCACTTATCTGCCCATTTGACCATCTCGTCTATATCTTTCTGTAACCCAAGACACTCCGCCTCACTGTTAACCACCCAGCCAATCTTTGTGTCATCGGCAAACTTACCGAAACTTTCTTAAGGTGACAACAGAAAAATGACAAAGACATTATCTATTTAAAATTCATGACAGAATCTGGGAGACACACAATGGCACAAATCACACTGAACGACATTAGCCTTCCACACATGACATTTCCCATGGCATAAATGATGGAATATTCTATCCCATCACAGCAAAAGGGTTAATAAACAATATTATGTGATTACAGATAATCATGCACATGATACAGCTATACCGTGGCCCTTCCGTTCTTTCAGATACTTCGAAGATTCAAACAGAAAACCTTAATCACCTTTTCTCTCAAATTCCAGCTCAGGTTTTGGGGATCAGTATTCGGTAAAATATCTGTTCAATTGAACATCGTATTCTGGCAAACAGCCTCACTTCTTCATCTTTGACAGAACCAAACATGCATTTCACCAACATAAGTGACCAGTTAAGTTCAGGGAATCAATGTAACAAATTTACCTTACCTCCACTCTCAATTAGGATATCAAAAAGATCATCCATCTGTTGACTGTGGGCGCTGAACACCTACACAAAAATTCATCATTAGGGTTACAAAAAATGCAAGGTGTTCTTACATACAACCTACTGACAGTCTGTGTTTCTCAAATTATTGCTCACTCAGCAGAGTTTCAGATGTACAATGATTATAAAGCAGGGATACAGCATTGCAGTTTAGTAATGGAACAAATACAGAGGGAGAAAGGCTTCTTAGCTGATCCACAGCTGGTAAAAACCCTTTAAGCTTCCCTCAGCACGACATACAAATGGCTCTGAAATAATTCACACATTCTGCTCCACCCAGACGCTCAATGCAAGTGTTGTTTGCTCTTCACACAAGAAGATTTCTAAATTTGCCTTTTGGATAATGTGTTGCTGGAGATGAGGGGGATGGGGATATCTGGGCTGGCGTGATGCTGGTTCGGGGAGTGTCCAGGTCTGTGTTCTGATGGTGTAGGGAGAGTGAGGAAGATCTGGGTCAGAGTGCTGCTGATATGGGGGGCTGGGGGGAGGGGTTCAAACTGGATCCCTTTCCAACATTGTGACCTTGTTCCCATGACAGTTAGTCAAGTACATGTGGGAGGGACAGACAGTGTATGAAGCACTTACATTAATTAGCTGTGACTCAGTTAGTTTCTTTACATCACTGGCTCAGATATCTCTTGTGTCCCACAATCACTGCATTAACAGTACTTTTACCAATACGTCACAGTTTGACTCAGTGCCACCCTGATTTCACTCCTTACCTCCTGGTGTTTTAAGTTGCGAGACTGCTTGACAGCTTCTTCGTATCGAGGGGGATCTTTTGTTTTTGAAGCGGGGTTACTGTATGCTGAGTGCGGCAGCACTAGCTGCTGCTGGGATTGAGGTGGCGAACTGGGAGCTCCAGACTGCAGAGACACGGAGAAAACAATATCATTGCACCGAGAATGGAAATACAATTCTTTCGTAAAACAGCCTTCAGTTAACTGAAATACACTGATAAGGAATGTTCTAAATTTCAGACACAATTATATCATTAACCTTACAATTGAAGTAAAGTAAATGTAAAGTTGCTATTGTCCTAAGATGAGCACGGTGGCACAGTGCCAGGAGCCCAGGTTTCATTCCGGCATGGCCTACCATCTGTGTAGAGTCTGCACATTCTCCCCAAATCTTCCTCCTGGTGCTCTGGTTTCCTCCCAGACTCTGAAGATGCTCGGGGTCCCGCTAAATTGCCCCTTCTTGTCAGGGGGAGTAGCTAGGGTAAATGTATGGGGATAACGGGATAGGACCTGGGTGGGATTGTACACACTCGATGGGCCGAACGGTCTCCTCCTCTGCACTCTAGGATGCAATAACATAGATGGCTCTTTGAGGGCAAAAGCTGACAGATGGAGATTTAATCTGAGGGTCACCTCGGGCAAGAGGCAAGATTGAGAAGGTGGAGTCTTCACGAATAATCTCATTTATATATATATAAATATCAAATAGTGTTAATGTCTGAAAGATAGATCAAACTCATTGCAACAACACATCTACATCCTCTCCATTTACAAGTATGTGGAGTATATTTTCTGTTTAATGACATGTAACAATTAAACTTACAGCTACTTAATTCTTGGAAGATTTTAAAATACGTGCTGAAATCTTGCTGCCATTCATTCTGACTGATCATGCTGACAACGGACCCCCGCTGCGGGTTTCCCAACGGAGAGAGATGCATTCGACTGAAAATTCCATTGACAACAGCATAAGATCCCATCGCCAGCGAGGGACGGACCACCTCCCAATACACTGCTGAATGGGAGAAAATTCCCATCCCTGGTGCGTGTTCTTTAACATCTGGGCAATAAAACCGGCAATTCAATATTCCGAGTAATGTGAAAAAATATCGGTTAAGCGCATTCACCACGCTAAATTGCCCTTTAGTGCCCCAGGATGCGTAGGTTAGGGGGATTAGTGGGGTAAATATGTGGGGTTACAGGGATTAACCGAGTAAATACGCATGGTTACAGAGAAAGGGTGGGATAGTTGTCGATGCAGAGTCATTGGGCCGAATGGCCTCCTTTTGCACCACGGAATCTGTATGATTTCTATGAAAAAACATATAAACATGCTGAATGAAGGATGGGAAAAGATCATTTGGTCCATCAAATTCATCCTGTCTCAACATGATACAGCACTGCATGGCACTAACTGCTTCTCCCACTCCCACCCTACCATAGATAACACTGAGTCCACAGCACAGGAAGAAGCAACTTAACCCAGCTCATCTACATCCATGCTTATATCATAGAATCCTACAGTAAAGAAGGAGACTATTCAGCCCATTGAGACTGTATCGATAACAATTCCATCCTATTAGTTGATAAGTATATGGAAGAGAAGGGAATGGTTTAGTTTGGAGGGGCATTGCTTTTTATATTGGTCGGCGCAACATCGAAGGCCGAAGGGCCTGTTCTGTGCTGTAATGTTCTATGTTCTATCCCTGTAACTATGTGGTTACCCTTCTAATTCCCTCTGACATGAAGGGACAATTCAGCACGGCCAATCAACCAAACCCACACATAGAACATAGAACATAGAACAATACAGCACAGAACAGGCCCTTCGGCCTTCGATGTTGTGCCGACCAAAATAAAAAGCAATGCCCCTCCTAACTAAACCATTCCCTTCTCTTCCATATACTTATCAACTAACCTCTTAAACGCCACCAAACTTGGCGCATCTAAAACAGCTGCAGGCAGGGCATTCCACTCCCTAATCACTCTTTGAGTAAAGAACCTACCTCTGATATCCGTCCTATAACTCATACCCCTTAATTTAAAGCTGTGTCCCTCGTGCTAGCTTTCTCCATCCTAGGAAAAAGGCTATCACTGTCCACCCTATCTAAACCTCTAATCATCTTATATGCTTCAATAAGATCCCGTCTTAGCCGCCTCCTTTCTAACGAAAACAACCTCAAATCCTTCAACCTCTCCTCATAGGACCTGCCCTCCATACCAGGCAACATCCTGGTAAACCTCCTCTGTACCCTCTCCAATGCCTCCACCTCTTTCTTATAATGTGGCGACCAGAACTGCACACAATACTCCAAGTGCGGCCGCACTAGAGTTTTGTACAGCTGCACCATGATGCTGCGGCTCCGAAATTCAATCCCCCTACCAATAAAAGCTAAGACTCCATAAGCCTTCTTAACAACTTTATCCACTTGACTGCCTACTTTCAGGGATCTATTGACACATACACCAAGATCCTTCTGTTCCTCAACACTATTAAGAGCCCTACCATTAGCCCTATACTCTACACATTTATTGTTCCTGCCAAGGTGCATTACCTCACACTTTTCCACATTAAACTCCATTTGCCACCTCTCGGCCCAGCTCTGCAACTTGTCCAAGTCACTCTGTAAACTAAAACCCCCCTCTTCACTATCTACCACACCACCCACTTTAGTATCATCTGCAAATTTACTGATCCATCCCTCAATACCCTCATCCAGATCATTTATGAAAATTACAAACAGCAGGGGCCCCAAAACAGACCCCTGAGGCACACCACTCGTCACCGAACTCCACGATGAATATCTCCCATCAACCAACACCCTCTGTCTTCTATCTGCCAGCCAATTCCTAATCCAATTAGCTAAATCACCCTCTATTCCACACATCTGCATTTTCTGTAGAAGTCCTCCATGGGCCACCTTATCAAACGCCTTACTAAAGTCCATATATACTACATCAACCGCCTGACCCCCATCCACCTCTCTGGTCACTTTCTCAAAAAACTCAATGAGGTTAGTAAGGCATGACCTACCCTTCACGAAACCATGCTGACTATCCCCAATCAATTCATTTCTCTCTAAATCACTATAAATCCTATCCCTAATAATTCTCTCCAATACCTTGCCCCCAACAGAAGTAAGACTCACTGGCCTATAATTCCCTGGAAGGTCTCTCTTCCCCTTCTTAAACAATGGGACCACATTCGCTATCCTCCAGTCCTCTGGAACCACACCCGTAACCAACGAGGACCTGAAGATCAGAGCCAGAGGCTCTGCAATCTCCTCTCTTGCCTCCTAGAGAATCCTAGGGTAAATCCCGTCCGGCCCAGGGGACTTATCCAACTTCAAACCATCGAGAATTTCTAACACATCCTCCCTATCCACTACAATACTCCCCAATTTGCAACCCTGTACCTCAGTGCTCTCCATAGCTACATTTCCAGCACTCTGCGTGAATACCGAAGAGAAATATTTATTCAGATGCCTCACATCTTGGGACTGTGGGAAGAAATGGGGAGCACCCGGAGGAAACCCACACAGATACAGGGAGAAGGTGCAGACTCCGCACAGTTGACCCAAGTTAGGAATGGAACCCAGGTCCCTGGCACTGTGAGGCAGCAGTGCTAACCACTGTGCCACCCCAATACTGCTAAGGAACAGCAAACTATGAAGAAAAGCTGATGGAATTAAAGACTTTCAAACTGATCAAAAGTTAAGGCTGCTGTTTCTCAAGGGAGAAAAGAGACAGGAAGAAGTTTCCATCCATTGTGTTAGTGGCTGAGAGAGGGAGTATCACAAGAAGTGTTTAAAAAGTGGAGGATTATCTTGTCTTGATGTAAAGCACAAAGCCCCAAACAACAAATTCACTTCTCCAATAGGGGTAACTGATAAAATGTTTAAAAATGGAGCCAAAATAAATAAGATAATGAATGCGGTCATTGCTTTCTCTCAGGATTTCCGATTATAAATACCTTGTGTGTAGAGTTGGGTCCATTGAGTAGGGTATTGACACTGCTTATCCTTGAATGATGTACATTAGCTGTTGAAGTATTTAGAAAACAGTGCGGCACTGTTGCTGCTGTTTGAATGTGGTTTGGAAATGCATTGGTTGTTGATGTGGATGTAAAAACCTGTGGATTGACAAGTCTCCATAAAGCTTTTTTTTTGTATAGTCACAGAACAACATATTAATCCCCTAGGGTCAAAACGTAAAACAGAATAAATATTACTTTCTTCTGACAAATCTGGAATATTGTACCTTAGTTCACAACCTGAAATGGCAAAGTTCAGTAAATCATAAAACTATCCCCTTAATATTGCAGCTTATGGATCTAACATTTTATTAAGTTATGACCAATAAAACATTTTTAGCATAATTAAAAGGGAGAAATATTCCAGGATATTTACAATACCCCGTTTTGGAAATTTGTCACTTTAATTGGCTAACATTTGGTTTATTATTGTCACAAGTAGGCTTACATTAACACTGCAATGAAGTTGCTGTGAAAATCCCCTAGTCGTTACACTGGTACCTGTTTGAGTGCACTGAGGGAGAATTTAACACGGCCAATGCACCTAAGCAGCACATCTTTCGGACTGTGGGAGGAAACTGAAGCACCTGGAGGAAACCCACGCAGACACAGTGAGAATGTGCAGACTCTGCACAACAGTGATTAAGCCGGGAATTGAACCCGGGTCCCTGGCGCTGTGAGACAGTAGATAAATCACACCATTTTAGGGGCATATTTCAAGCAGTCCACATAAGATAGCAAAAGAGAAATTCAAAATGGTCCTACACAGGTTCTACAACCAATGCAAGGGCCAAAGAAAAGGCAGAGGTTCTGCAGCAGGTTGCCTGCACAGCCTACGGGGACAGGAAAAAGCACTGGAAGTAAAAAGAAAATACAAACTACAAAAATATCAAGGGTGAAAGCTCTGCCCCCGGCTTCACTGGAAATCATTTAGCAATAGTGTAGGGCTCCTGAAGAGTTCCTGAGAACAGGATTGAATTAACTCCCAGAATAAAGCTTCAGTCATGATTGCTTTATGTTAGGTCTTCATTTCAGAGAACGATGGTTAGCTGTCAGCAATGCAGTACACAGTTCATGTGAAAAATGTACAAATGAAAATGAAGATGCAATCTTGAAAAAAATTTCAAATTTCCAAACAGGTCAGGTTCCCAGTCTCAGTGACACTTGTCTGACGGTGTTATAACAGATGGGACACGTGCTCTGTGAGCCCTTTGCTTATATCTATAATAGTGAGCATTCATCTTATACCATAATGTAAATATTTAATTGTATCTTAATAACCTGAAGTAATGTAGTTATTAAGCACAGCTCGGTGACACACTGGTTAGCACAACTGCCTCACAACGCCAGGGACCCGAGTTCATTCCCAGCTTGGATCACTATATGTGTGGAGTTTGCACATTCTTTCCATGCCTGCGTGGGTTTCCTCTGGGTGCTCCATTTCCTCCCACACTCCAAAGATGTGCAGGTTAGGTGGACTGGCCATGTTAAATTGCATCTTAGATGTCCCTAGATGTGTAGTTAGGGGGATTAGCCATGGGAAATGTGTGGGGTGTCAGGGGTGGGACAGGGGAGAGGATTTGAGTAAGATACTCAGAGTCAGTGCAGACTCATTGGGTTAAATGACCTCTTCTGCACCGTAGGGATACTATGATTCAAATTATAATTTTTCAGTAAAGTCCTGTTAGCCTACTGCTTTAAACATTGATGTAGTGCCATATTACAAAGCATCAAATGACACAGCAACATTCACCCATCTGAAGAATGGTTAAAGACAGAATGCTGAAATGAAATCCCAGAAATACCCATGTATTTAAGAAAACACCCCCATTCACAACCACTCATGCGTATCCACCAACTCACGTGCAGACCCACACACACTCTCCACTGAGCGCAGCTGCACCTACAGTGCTGTTAGGGAGGGAATTCCAGGGTTTTGACACAGTGACAGTGAAGGAACGCTGATATATTTCCAAGTCAGGATGGTGAGTGACTTGGAAAGGAACCTCTAGGTGGTGGTGTTCTGCTGCGGTTCTCTTTCTACATGGCAGTGGTCATGGGCTTTGAAGGTGCTGCCTAAGGAACCTTATTGAGTTCTTGCAGTGCATCTAGTGAATGGTTCACACTGCTACCATTGCGTGTTGGTGGTGGAGGGAATGAATGTCCGTGAATGGAGTAGCAATTGTGTAGGCTGCTTGGTGTAGAGCTTCTAGAGTGTTCTAGACTTCTATCATAGGTAAGATGCTAGAAGAGATCACACCATGTACAACAGTCTGGATAGAGTCAGAGATAGAAGATTCATTTAACATGGCTTCTGGAAAAGAAAAAATGGGTTTGACCAATCTATTCAATCTTTATCAAAGAAATTGTTCCTTGATGCATGACAGTAACCTGATAAACATTGATAGATTTTCAGAAAGCTTTTACTCTGAGATAGAATCTTGGAAATTAATGGAAGTTTGTGAGACTTGATGAAAAATTAATTGCATTTGTATCGGGAAGAAGCAGCTATTAATCAATGTGGATCTGCATGGATCCAGGTTACAACACTATCCTGCAGAGATTGGTGTGTGGGTTGTGACCTTTGTGATCTTCATTAATGACTGACTAATAGGTGTTGGAAAATGGCCTACAAATTTGCAGATGATTGATGCATTGTGTTATGACCATTGATATAAATAAACTGCTGCCTAGCAAATCTTGACATGATGGAAGAATGAAGCTTGTTTTCCAAGTGGCATTTGAGATGATACTGTGCTATAGATATATTTTATATTTAAAGGGACTGTTTCAAAGTTCAGTTTTTTTCTATAGGCAGTCAGTGTGTTTGAAGGGAATATAGCTCAGATGTTGGGAAAGCAGGATAATGACTCGTTTTAGCCATATGGTGTTTAGTCAGGAGAGAGCTAAAGCACTCTTGTTTGTAAATAGAGGTTTCCCATAGGTTTTTTTTAATTAAAGGAATGAAAGTTACAGTTTTTGTTTAGGTATACAGGTGATGATGTGGCTAATGGCAGAACTAGATGTGTAGCGGAGAGAGGAACAGTTTAGTGTTCAGTTTCTGGCTGGGATGGTTTAAAGACAGAAGTCTGCAGGTTGCTCTGAAAATCAAACCTCTCTGAAAGTTTCAAGGCCAAAGTTATACTAAGTATGCTTAGGTTTGCTAACTATAATTAAAGTGGGTTTTCATCTATAGGAAGAATGTTGCTTATTTGGAACTAAAATAGTGATAAGATAGAAATTAGAGATTTTCATCAAGAAAAAGATATAAAGGTCTGGGGTCATGTACCAATCAACTTAAGAACAGCTTCTTCCCTGCTGCCGTCAGACTTTTAAAAGGATCTACCTCGTATTAAGTTGATCTTTCTCAACACCCTAGCTACGTCTGTACACTACATTCTGCACCCTCTTCTTCCCTTCTCTGTGAATAGTATGCTTTGTCTGTATAGCATGCAAGAAACAATACTTATCTCAGTATATTAATACATGTGACAACAATAAATCAAATCAAAGATCTCCAACAGAAAATTCAAATTAAGCTGGTCTCTTCCATCTATGGTCATGTTCATTACAAGCCAGTGAAGCTTAAAATCAGAGGCTGGCTCGACTTTAATACATAGAATCATGCAACTGCAGTTTCATTTTCATTACAAACCTCTATAATCTGTGGATTCTGGGTCAAACTGTGTTGTGGCACAGGATCTTGTGGTTGGGGTGGTTTCTGAGAGACTGGAGGTTGCACTGCAGTAGAGGTCAGGGCAGCTGTTGGTTTCTGCACCTGAGCTTGTGAATGAGACTGCAAAATAAATTATAGAAAATAGCAGATCAGTGCAAAGCACACCACGTAGAGTATAATTGTGTTTGCCTCCCCCCCAATTTAATAGAGCTGTGACAGGAGCAATGTGCTTGTCTCAGTTGGTTATGTTCAACTCATGGGGCTGAATTATGAGAGTTGCTAAATTTCCTGCTGCCCACTGGGGCTAAAATGTTAGGGGGAGAGGGGGGAGGGTGGAAGGGGCACAGAGGGTGGATGAGCCTGCCAAAGCAAACACCAACTGCCCTAAATCACTCAACAGCCAATTGGGCACCAACAGACTGGAGTGGGGTACAGAAGCTGGCAGTTCTTCAGCCGTAGGAGGTTCTGGCGTTGGACTGGGGTAAACACAGTAAGAAGTCTCACTACTTTAACCTGATGTTGTGAGATTAGTTACTGAGCTCTCCAGCACCAGGAGTGTGGCCTGGAATTCTTCATGTTTGGGGTCTCTCTGGCTACTCACTGGTGGGTGGGCTCTATGATAGCATTTGCTGCTGCTATAGAGTTATAGAATCACAGAGATTTAACAGCACAGAAACAGGCTCTTGGGCCCAACTTGTCCATGCTGCCCAATTTTTACCACTAAGCTAGCCCCAATTGCCCGTGTTTGGCCCATATTCCTCTACTACTACTACCTCTGGCTGCTCGTTCCAGACACTTACCACCCTTTGTGAAAAAATTGCCCCTCTGGACCCTTTTGCATCTCTCCCTTCTCACTTTAAACCTATCCCCTCTAGTTTTAGACCTGCTTCCTTTGAGGAAAGAGGAATAGTTGAGATGAGTGTGGGGTGGGAGTGGGACAGTGGGGAAGGGGGTGCAGGATGTGGCAGGCATGTCCCCTGCTGGACATAATAAGTATCTCCCCATTCACCCTCACCACTCTTCCTCATGCCTTCAATCCCACCATGTAGAGATGCCGGCATTGGACTGGGATAAACACAGTAAGAGGATTTAAAATTGATGTTGTCAGGCCTTTTACTGTGTTCAATCCCACTAACAGGGGAGTGTTATGTCCAGCCCATGGTCTCTGAACTACAGTCTACCACTGTAGAAAATGGAACATTGTAACTGAAATGTCAGTAGGTTTTAGAATAGGTACATTCCTACATTAATGAAGAGGCGTATCTGAGATTATACAGGCATTATGTGTGTTATGCAGAAATCCTGGCAAAACACTTTCATATATATTGGAAATTTGACCTTTGGGAACAAGCTGAGTTCTAGTGCTCTGAAGACAGACATGAATTCAACACTTTAACTCTGCTTCTCTCTCCACAGGTATGGACAGCTGACCTATCTGCAGAGCTTTTCCAACATTTTTTGTTTTAATTTCATCTGCAGCATTTTGTTTTTATTTCAGTACCAGTGTGTCTGGAATTATACTTTTCCGATATTAAAGAAGGGGGAGAATTTAATCAAATATATAACTACTGACTCCATTTCGTATCATTTGGCACAGTTTTAGAACCAATCGCTCACCATTCATTGGCCACGGAGCAGCAAACGCACGCACTCACACCCTACCCCATTCCCACACACACACCCAACCCCCCAACATCCCCCCCAAACACACACACCCACCCCCCCACACACATACACAAACAACAAACTCAACACCGTACCTCCACCCCCACCACACACACACACAACCCCCCAACATCTCCCCACACACACACACCACACAAACAACATACTCAACACTGCGCCCCCTTCCCCCACACACACACCCAGCCCCCCAACCCCACCCCCCACTCACACAACGTACTCAACACCCCCTTCCACACACACACACAGGCACACAACACATTTAACACCCACCACCCCCCCGCGCCACCCCCCCACACACACAAAACATACCCACCTCCACTCACACCTCCAACCCAACCCCCCCCACACACACACACACACACAACCCCCCAACGCCCCCCCACACAAAACTCCCCTCCACAGAGACACACCCCTCCCCCTCCCACACACATATACACACAAAACCCCTCCCACGCGCACGCGCACACACACACACACCCACCCACCCTTACAATGAAACCAAACCCAGTAGCACTATACCTGTAATTTAACATTTGCTGCGTGCAAGTTCTTTGGGTCGCTGCAGAGGTTTGTATTCTGCGCTTGGATGGCCAATGGCAGCAGCAGCTGGGTTCCTGTCTGAGTGGTCAGTAAAGCGTGAGGCTGAGCCTGAGCCTGAGCAATAGCTGTGGTCACCGTTTGCCTTGGTGCACTCACATAAAACTGAGAGACTGCATTCTGTTGCTTGGCTGTTGCCAATGGGCTTTCCTGTTTCACAAGCAAAGCGTTTCGCTGCACCGCGTTCTGGCTGCACGTGCCAATGTCAGTGATGGTCGGGGCACCCAAGGGCTGGCTGGGAGCGGTGGTGGGCTGTCTCGAATTAGGACAGTTGGGGAGAGTGTTTTCCTCTTTGACAGGGGCATTCAAGTGCTTCTGATTCACAGACTGTTGGTGCTGGCATCGCTTTTCGATCTCCAACTGGATCTTCAGCTCTTCCACCAACTTCTGCTCTTGCTCCAGTTTTCTCTTGAGGTCGACAATTTGCCGCTCCTTCTCCTGCAGCTTACGGTCCTTCTCGGCAGTATCTACATCCACGCTGGGCAGGCTGGCACCTTGAGGAGTGGTATTACTTGTTGCCCGGCTCGCCCCTGTACTGTCTTCACTCACGGGTGAAGCATGAATCGTCAGCTGAGATGGAGACACCATCGTCACCAGTTCGGTAAACATGTCAGTCAGATTGCTGTCATCGGTGCTCACGTTAGACTGTTCTGAGGGAGCTGGAGAGGTAGGAGAGGGTGAGGCTGTGGTTTCAATGAATTGTAGATTACTCGATGCTGTCGTAACGGCTGCTTCTGTGGTGTTTGCAGCACTACTGACAGCAGCAATGGGGAAGGTTGCTGTGGTCTGACTCCTTGCAGGGTTAGAGGCTGTCACCACAGCTGCACCAACAGCAGTGCTGCTCAGGTCCTGGTATGATTTCAATCTCTCTATCAGGTCCATTTTAGTACCAGATACAGGGAGTCCTCGCAACTTCAGTTCCATCTTCAGTTCTGCCACCTACGCAATATTAAAAGAGGACCATCAGGTTGGACAAATAAATATTTTCAAGTTAAAAACAGGACAGCATCAGTTTTCAGGGGAGTTTTAACTCCTATTTAATGGAATCCTCAGCTAGCCAGATTCATAAATACATCATAAAAATCATAGAATCCCTATGGTACCATTCGGCCCATGAAGCCTGCATTGACCACAATTCCACCCAGGTCCTATGTGCACAGCCCCACACATTTTACCCTGCTAGTCCCCTGAAGCTAATGGACTATTTAGCATAGTCAATCCACCTAACCCACACGTTTTTGGACCGTGGGAGGAAACCAGAGCACTTGGAGGAATCCCACACAGAATGTGCAGACTTCACACAGACAATGACCCGTGGCCAGAATTGAACCTGGGACGCTGGCACTGTGAGGCAGCAGTGCTAACCACTGTGCCACCCATGAATGAGTGTGCAATAATGTCTAGAGAGTTTTGCTGTCTATCTGGCTAGCTTCAATGGGAATGTAAGAAAGTAACTGGTGACAACTTTGTATTGCATATAATGTGACCAATGGGAACGAGTTGTAAGGGTCAGCTGACTCAGTAAACCATGGAATTGATAACAGAGTGATGTAATAGTCAGCTGATTCACTATAAATAAAGAACTGTGTCGAATTGTGGGGAGCTTGGAGTGGCCCAGGGTGAGGCCCCAAGTTTGGAGTAATGCTGTTTCTTTATTAAACCCTTTCTTTGACTTTTAAGTTGGAGTAAGTTTTGTTTATTTTCATAAGCTGCATTTTGAAGAATCCCTTCTAAAGAAACAAACTGTGCCAAATGATCTTTCAGTGCTGCAGGAGTACTTTTCCACCTTTTCTAGAGGATTTTATCCTTTTTCCTCACAGATAGGTTCAGGTTGGGGATAGAAGGTACAGGGGGGTTTGAAGGAAAATTTTTTTATTCAGAGGGTGGTGACAGCCAGGAATGGCAGTCTGAGAGGGTGTGGAGGTGGGTTGCCTCACATCCTTTAAAATGTACGTGGATGAGTACTTGGCACATCATAACATTCAGGGCTATGGGCCAAGTGCCCATCCGAAGGGGCTGGGTGGAAGTTCAGGTGTTTCTAATGTATCGGCATACCTGATGGGCCGAAAGGCCTCTTCCGTGCTGCATGTTTCTATAATAAACAAATTAAGTGAAACCTAGAGGACACATCTGGAAAAAAAAACCACTCATGTACATACTCACACACAATATGAAAAGCATGAACGAAGAAAATTACAGCACAGGAACAGGCCCTTTGGCCCTCCAAGTCTCCACTGACCACTGCCCATTTGAATTAAAACCCCTTATCCTCAGGGGACCATATCCCTCTATTCCCATCCTATTCATGTATTTGTCAAGATGCCCCTTAAACGTCATTATCGATACTATCGAAATACAAAGTATTCGTCCAGTGCCTCAGGCATGTCTTCTCTCTCTATGTATATCTTATTTTTGGTCCCTTCTCTAATCACCTACACTCCTCCAGTTACCATCCTTTTAATATTTATGTACCTTGAGAAGATTTAGAACCATAGAACCATACAGCACAGGAACAAACTCTTTCACCCTTCTTGGCTCCGCTGAACCATTTTTCTGTCTAGTCTCACTGACTTGCACCTGGACCATATCCCTTCACACTCCTCTCATCCATGTATCTGTGCAAGTTTTTCTTAAATGTTAAAAGTGAGCCTGCATTTACCACTCCATTTGGCAGCTCACTCCACACTCCCACCATGCTCTGTGTGAAGAAGCCCCCCAATATTCCTCTTAAACTTTTCCCCCTTCACTCTTAACCCATGTCCTCTAGTTTTCTTCTCCCCTAGCATCAGTGGAAAAAGGCTGCTTGCATTTTCTTTCTCTATTCCCATCATAATTTTATGCACCTTTATCAAATCTCTCCTCATTCTTCTACGCTCCAATGAACAAAGTCCTAATCTTTCAACCTTTCTCTATAACTCAGTTTCTCAAGTCCTGGCAAAATCCTTGTAAACCTTCTCTGTACTCTTTCAACCTTATTAATATCCTTCCTCTTTTGGATTTCTGGTCATGTTAGCTTCTTTCTTTGCTTCTCTTATTTATTTTTCACCTCCTTTCTGATCTTTTTAGAATAAGCCTGGATCTCACTTGTTTTATCAATCAAATATCTGTCATATACATCTTTAGTTTGCTTTATCTTATTCCCTTTTTCACTATCCAGGGAGCTCTACCTTTCCACTTTGTGGGAATGTACCTCAATGTACCTTAACTGGGCAGCACAGTGGTTAGCACTGCTGCCTCACAACGCCAGGGACCTAGGTTCGATTCCAGCCTTGCGTGACTGTGTGTGGAGTTTATACATTCTCTCCACTTCTGGATTTCCTCTGGGTGCTCCGGTTTCCTTCCATAGTTCAAAGATGTGCAGGTTAGATGGACTGGTCATGGTAAATGTGTGGGGTTACAGGGATAGGCTGTGGGGAGGTGGGCCTGGGTAAAATGCTCTTTTGGAAAGACAGTGCAGACCTGATGGCCTGAATGGCCTCCTGCTGCACTGGAGGGATTCCATGGCTTCTGGGCACTTGAATCATCTCCTCCTTAAAGGAAAGCCACTGTCTTATCTTTCACAAATATTTTTTCAATTTCTCAGCTAGTGGACTGAGCTAATGCCAGGTTCAACATGGCTTTGTATGAATTGTTATTCTGCTTTAATACAAAATTTGGTGAACATATAGAGCGACAGTTATAATCTGATTTACAAAGAACAAAGAACAAAACAGCATGGGAAACAGGCCCCTTCAGCCCAACGAGCCCGCGCCGCCACCCCGATGTTCCCACCTCTACCCATGATCCCTGTCTATGTTTATAGATCTATGGATTAAAAACCAAATTTGAGACAATTTAGGGAGAATTTGTTTTGCCAATTAGCCTAAGAGCACATTTTTGGGATGCCTTGTTGGGATGCAACACTTCACAAACATAAAATTAATGACCCACTGTGCAGCTTCACTTTAGTGGATCATTTTAATTAAGGATATCCAACAGCCCAGGGCAGAATCTCCACTCCCTGGATTCTCCTGCTTGTATGATGTCCTGTTACCCTAAAAACATTTCTCTCCATGTTATACTTCTCTCTTCACAGACACTTCACAAATCTGGTGTAGTGGTATTTCACTGGATTAGCAATCAAAAGGCCCAGGCTAATGCTCTGGGGACACGGGTTCAAATCACACCACGGCAGCTGGTGGAATTTAAAATTCAATTAATAAAATCTGTAGTATAAAGTCATTTTCTGTAACGGTGACTATGACAACGATCATAGATTGTCGTAGAAACTCATCTGATTCACCAATGCCCTACTTATGCTGTCCTACCAAGACTGGCCTAGATGCGACTTCAGACCAACAGCAATGCAGCTGACTCTTAACTACCTTTTGGAATAGCCTAGCAGCTAATACCTATATCCCATGAAAAGATTAAATTTAAAAACGTGAGATGCATTTCTCAATGACCACTTGTTTAGCATCTAATATCAGTTTTTGTCAAGCCGCTCTTTTCTACACTGGTGACCACACATCTGTGTTAAAAGATACCCCATTTCTGTGAGAAGGTAGTGAAACATCCAGAGGTGTGTATAGGTAGTATATTGCTCTAGTTTTAGATACACATTTGTTAATGCTTAGGGTTTTGAAAATGGTGTGTGGGTAGGATAAACAGACTCTGCAAATAAGTAAATTATTGAAACAAATGCTTTAAATTTGAACAGATAAAGCAACAGGCTGCATTTAAATGAAGGCACCATTTTGTTGGGACTAGAATTGCAGAATTACTACAGTGCAGAAGGAGGCCATTTGGCCCATCGCATATCTTTGGGCTCTGGGAGCACGCAGGGGAAACCCACGCAGACACAGGGAGAATGTGCAGACTCCACATTGACATTCCTGAAATAAATGTATAACTTATTCAATTTGTGCAAATCAAATTTAAAACAATCAGGTCCCAAAATATTACTGGTCACAGTAGTAGTGTTTTGATATGTCTATGATAGACATTCTGCACTGTAGGGAACCTATGAGGAATCTTTGTTCCATCTGCCATGCCCAATGTCAGAGGAGGTACCCTAATTTAGAGTTTTCTGGCTGGTAGTATAAGTGGCACAGACATTGGAAAAGTCAAATACAGCAATTGATGGTCTGTATGGTCTTTGTGAATGGATAAATTAAGATGGATCAAGCGGCCTCCCACTTCAGTATCACTACAATATTATCAAAATCATACCTATTTACATTAAATTTGAGTAATCGTCCCAACATATATCTCAAATGCACAACTTCATTGGGGTTTACCTATAAAATCTGTAATAAATCTCAAAGACACAGTGAAAACATTAGCATTTGAAAAAAGAAAACTAAAACAAGTAAATTAAACAGAAATCTATTGACTAAAAGCATACAGGAGGTGGCAGTACTACACTGTTGTACATGTGCCATTGCAGTTCAGTAATCTGCTTCCCCAAAGTCATAATCGTGTAGCAACAAAAGCAACAGTTGTTAATCAAACATGCATGCAACGGGAAACAGATGTCAAAGTTAAGAGAGCAGCTGACAACTCTACTCGGAGGCAGATTTTGTGTAGCTTCATTTACACTGCAGCGGTTAATCTTTGGCTAAGTGTGGTCCTCCATCAAAACAGTGCAAGTTAACTATCATGAGAAAACGGCAATTATCTGAGTTGATGACATTGGAGAATTTTCATCTCTCATGGCAGAATACTGGTTTTTTTTCATTTCAGATGTCAATGTTTAAATTTGACACAAGCTCTGTTAGCCCATTTACCCTGAAGATGCGGATGGTAGCAGTAGAACATAGAACACTACAGCACAAACAGGCCCTTCGGCCCACAAGTTGTGCCGAACACATCAAAACCTACCCAGCCATAAACCTATCTATAACCGCCAATCCCATTGGATCCCATATACTCATCCAGAAGTCTTTTAAAAGACCCCAGCGAGTTCGCCTCGACCACCACCGACGGCAGCCGATTCCATTCACTCACTACCCTCTGAGTGAAAAACTTTCCCCTAGCATCCCCTCTGTACTTGCTTCCCTGCACCTTAAATCTGTGCCCTCTCGTCGTGACCATTTCAGCCCTGGGAAATAGTCTCTGAGAGTCCACCCTATCTATTCCTCTCAACATCTTGTAAACCTCTATCAGGTCGCCTCTCAACCTTCGTCTCTCCAGGGAGAACAGTCCCAGCTCCCTCAACCTGTCTTCATAAGGCATGCCTCCCAATCCAGGCAACATCCTTGTAAATCTCCTCTGCACCCTTTCAATAGCTTCCACGTCCTTCCTATAGTGAGGCGACCAGAACTGCGCACAGTACTCCAAGTGTGGTCTGACAAGGGTCCTATAAAGCTGCAGCATTACCTCCTGACTCCTGAACTCAATCCCTCGATGAATGAAGGCCAGTACACCGTAAGCTTTCTTAACCACATCCTCCACCTGGGAGGCCGATTTGAGAGTCTTATGGACCCGGACCCCAAGATCCCTCTGCTCTTCCACACAGCTAAGACTCCTACCTTTGATAGTGTACTCATTCATCCCGTTGGATCTGCCAAAATGGACCACAACACATTTATCCGCGTTGAAGTCCATCTGCCACTTCTCCGCCCAGTCTTGCATCCTGTCGATGTCATGCTGCAACTTCTGACATCCCTCCAGACCATCCACAACACCACCGACCTTCGTGTCATCGGCGAACTTACTCACCCATCCCTCCACTTCCTCATCCAGGTCATTTATGAAAATGACAAACAGCAAGGGTCCTAGAACAGATCCCTGGGGCACTCCACTGGTGACCGACCTCCATGCAGAAAAAGAGCCATCCACAACCACCCTCTGCCTTCTGCAGGCAGCCAGTTCTGGATCCACAAGGCCAAAGCCCCTTGGATCCCATGCCCTCTCACCTTCTCAAGAAGTCTTGCATGTGGGACCTTGTCAAATGCCTTGCTGAAGTCCATGTACACCACGTCCACTGCTCTTCTTTCGTCAATGTGTTCAGTCACATTTTCGAAGAACTCAATTAAGCTCGTAAGGCACAACCTGCCTTTTACAAAACCATGTTGACTATTTCTAATCAACCTAAACTTCTCCAAATGCTCGTAAATCTTGTCCCTCAGAAGCCTCTCCATCAGCTTACCAACCACTGAGGTCAGACTCACCGGTTGGTAATTTCCAGGACTATCCCTGTTCCCTCTCTTGAAAATAGGGACCACATCCGCAATCCTCCAATCCTCCGGAACCTCTCCCGTCTCCATCGACGACGCAAAGATCATCGCCAGGGACTCTGCAATGACATCCCTCACCTCCCACAATAACCTGGGGTACATCCCATCTGGTCCCGGAGACTTGTCTACAAAGTTAAGTTTTAAAGTTTATTTATTAGTATCACAAGTGGGCTTACATTAACACTACAATGAAGTTACTGTGAAAATCCCCTAGTCGCCACATTCTGGCGCCTGTTCGGGTACAGTGAGGGTGAATTTAGCATGGCCAATGCACCCTAACCAACATGTGTTTCAGACTGTGGGAGGAAACTGGAGCACCCGGAGGAAACCCATGCAGACACTGGGAAAACTTGCAAATTTTACGCAGTAACCCAAGCCGGGAATTGAAACCGGGTTCCTGGCATTAAGAGGCAGCATTGCTAACCACTGTGCCACCGTGCTGCTCTCATTGTGCTGCCTGCTGCCGGCTGTCTGGGTCCTAAAAGATGTGAATGATTCTGGTTCTTTCTGATGAGCAAATCAATGTCACGTGACGTCTACTGGACTCTGAATGCGCAGTGATCAGCTGACTCATTACCTGAGAGTTGCTGCCATTAATGGACACCGACCTCCACCATTTATTGCTCACCACCCCTCCCTTTTGTCTATGTAGTGTTTTCTCCAATGGTTTGATGGAGAACTGATGGAGTTGTACTAAACCAAATCAGTTCTTGAGTAGTCTTGGGATTGGAATAAGCTGCTAGGATGGAGAAAATCCAAATGCTACTTTATGAAATGAATTGTGGTCCCTAACACTACAGGAAAAAGATACAGAAGTCTGAAGTAACATACCAACCTATTTCTTCCCTGCTGCCATCAGGCTTTTTAATAGACCTACTATATATTAAGTTGATCTTTCCTTACATTCTAGCTGTGACAATAGCATTATATACTGCACTCTCTTCTTCTCCCCTTTACACTCTATGAATGGTATGTAGGACAGTAAGGTGGCACAGTGGTTAGCATTGCTGTCTCACAGTGTTAGGAATCCGGGTTCAATTTCCAGCTTGGGTCATTGTCTGTATGGAGTCTGCACATTTTCCCCATGTCTGCGTGGGTTTCCTCCAGGTGCTCCGGTTTCCTCCCACAGTCCAAAAGACATCCTGGTTAAATGGATTGGCTATTCTAAATTCTCCCTCAGTGTACCTGAACAGGAGCCAGAATGTGGTGACTAGGGGATTTTCACAGTAATTTCATTGCAGTGTTAATATAAGCTGACTTATGACAAAAATAAATAAATTTAAAACTTTAAAACTGTTTTTCTTTATAGTGTGCAAGAAACAATACTTTTTCACTGTATCCCAACATAGGAGACAATAATAAATCAGATCAAAATAATTAGAAACTTGCTTTATAGACAGACACTGGCAAAAACAAAATACACAACTGTATTTTTCACTAGAATGTTTTACAAAGAGATAAACATATCCATTGCATTTTTAAATAAAACATACATCTACCTTCATGTCATCCAGGTTAGAGGGGAGGGTTCCCAGCTTCCTGCTGGATGTATTGTGCCGTGTGGCGAAAGATGATGATGATAATGTTGGTGTGCAGTTAGCCAGAGTAGTGGATGTGGTTATGCTGCTAGTGGTTTGGTTATCATCAGATGACCTAGGAATAAAAGGCACAACAACTGATGTTAAGTAATACTCCTGTTAACTCAGAAGTCTACTTCTGCATCACACAACCAACATTTATCATGCAATCACCCTGAAGCTGTTTATTTGTTTTGCTGCATCTTTGGCACTATAAAAATTACATTTGTCAATTAAATACAAGCATTTCTTTTAAAAAAAGGTGAGTGTACATTTATTTTGATGTTTTCATTGTGGAAGATAAAAAGCTTGCATCTTCATTTGGCCTTAGTGACCCTGGGCTGGAGGAAAATGTCGTCTAAGAATCCCACCTCAATGTCATATACAGAGCAAATGGCACAGGGTGGCACAGTCGTTAGCATTGCAGCTTTACACGCCAGGGACCTCGGTTCAATTCCTGGCTTGGGCCACTGTCTGCGTGGAGTCTGTATGTTATCCCCCATCTCTGCATTTGTTTCCTCTGGGTGCTCCGATTTCCTCTCACAATCCAAAGATATGCTGGTTAGGTGCATTAGCTAAATTGCCCCTCAAGTGACCTAAGATCTACAGGTTAGGAGGCTTCGTAGGATAAACTACATGGAGTCTGCACATTCTCCCTGTCTCTGTGTGCGTTTCCTCCGGGTGATCCAGTTTCCTCCCACAGTCTGAAAGATGTGCTGGGTAGGTGCACTGGCCATGCTAAATTCTCCCTCAGTGAACCTGAATGGATGCTGGAAGGTGGCGACTATGAGATTTTCACAGTAACTTCATTGCAGTGTTAATGTAAACATACTTGTGACACTAATAAATAAACTTTAAATGCATGGGGTTATGGGGATAGTGGGGGTGGGGTAAGCCTGGTTAAGACACACTCTTTGGAGATTTGATTCAGACTCCATGGGCTGAATGGCCTCGTTCTGCACATTGGAGATTCTATGATTCCTGTTGCAGGAGTTCACATGTGGAAAATGAGCAAGAACTGGGGTAGGGGTCTGGCTATTACACCTTTCACAACTGCAGCTCTCTAAACTTATGTATATATAGAAAGCAGTCACTCGGGCAACGTAGCAGAGAATCTGTTGCAGTCTGTGCAACTATAATCTACCAACTGTCTGTCCAGTCAATATAACTACAGCCCAGTAAAAATCAGCACTATCATTAGACAAAAGATGAAAATGGTAAAAAGAACTTTGGGCCGTCAAGTGTCAAGAAGTACTTGTCAGTCCTACACATCTTCTTGGGGGCTGAGGGCAGTCATGTGCTGAAGTATATTATAACAATGTTCAGCAGCAATGAAAAAGAAACATGCAATTGCTTTCTTCTGGAAACAAACTTTGATTTCTGCAGATTCAACTTCAGGATGCAAGCAGGGTTCTTGTTTATCTTGGCTCAATGAGAGCAAAAACATTTGGAGCCAAGTATAAACTCCAAAGTGAACAGGAAAAACATGCAGGGGTTAGATGCTGCAGGAACAAAGCAAGGCCAAAACTGTACAGAGATTTGAAAGGGAATCACCTGGATGGCACGTACTTTGGTGGTGCTGGGAGAATCGCCGGATAGTTGTAGTGTTGCTGTTGTTGACTCAGAATCTGCAGCTGCAGGAAAAGCTGCTGTTGCTGTAGGAGGCGGGAATAGTTTGTGTCCATGGGAAGTTCGATTTTCTCATGCTTCTTGTCTGGTGGAACGTACTGGTGGTACTTCAGCTGCTTCACTCTGGGTTTCGTATCCTTGTTTTTCTTGCTCCGATTCTTATCATTTGCACTTTTGGGTTGGCTTTGCTGGTGTGAAAGTGATTCCAAATTAGTGCATAAGCATTCACAAATAAATCTTGATCTTAACTCTCACATATACTTATCACAATCCCAGAATCACAGAATTGTCACAGTGCAGAACACGGCACAGGACTCTGCGCATTCATCCATTTCAGATAACAGTCTAATTCTTGTTTGAATGCCTCGATTGAACCTGACTCCACCACACACTCAGCCAGTGCATTCTAGACCTTAAGAACATAAGAAATAGGAGGAGTAGGCTATTCAGCCTTTTGAACTCACTCCACCTACTTCCAACACCATTCTCCTGCACTTGGATGTTTATAACATGTAGAAATCTATATTGATCAATCTTGAACATCACTACAGCTCTCTACAACATTCACTACAGCTCTCCGAGGCAGGGAATTCCACTATCCTTTGAGTGAGGAAATTTCTCCTCATCTCAGTCAAAAATGGCCCGCCCTTTATTCTGAGGCTGTGCTACGGGTTCTAGATTCAGCAGCCAAGGGAAACATTCTTCCTGCATCTACCCTGTTGAGCCTTGTAAGAATTTTGTTTGTTTGAACGAGATCCCATCTCATTCTTCTAAACTCCAGAGATTAAAGGTCCAGTCTATTTAATCTTTCCCCAGAGGACAATCTCTCCGTCCCATGTACTAATTTATGGACCTTCACTGCATTCCATCTGTGGGAAGTACATCTTTCCTTAGGTAAGACAAAAACTCTCTTGAAATAAAGGCCAACAGTGCCAGTTGCTTCGTTAACGCTTGCTGTGTCCGCATGTTAGCTTTCAGTGACTCATAAGCAAAGACATTCGGGTCCCTTTGAAGTTCAGCACTTCCCAACCTCTCATTTTTTTAAGATATTCTATGCATTTTGTTCCTCCTACCGAAGAGGATAACCTGACATTTCTCTATGTTGTGTTACATCTGTCAGAGTTTTGCCTACTCACTCAACCTCCCCAAATCCCTTGAGGCCTCTTTACTTCCTCCTCACAACTCACACTTTCACCTAGTTTCGGCTCATTTGCAAACTTGAAAGTATTACATTTAATCCCCATATCCAAATCGATACAGTTTGTGAATAGCTGGGGCTGAAGCACCAATCTTTATGGTCCTCCACCCAGTCACAGCCTACCAACCTGAAAATGATCTATTTATTCTTACTGTCTGTTACCCAGTTCTCAATCCATGCCAGTACGTAAGCTCCAGTTCCATGTCCTCCACGTCCTCCAACTACCTTGTGCTGGACCTTGTCAGAAGCTTTCTGAAAATCTAAATATATCATGTCTACTGGCTCTCCTTGATCGATGTAAATAGTTATGTATTGTTAGCCTGTTTATCTTATATGTTATACAATGGTCTGTACATAACTTCCTAATGTGCACTTTGTCACATCTCATGCCAATGGAAGTGCCAACTAAACAGGGAAGATACAGGCTAAATGATCACGTGAAGACAAGGCTACATAAGAGGTGGTGTGTCAGGAGCACATGAGGGTAGGCAGAGTAGAAGTATGAAGTAGCTATTAAGCTACTTATAATTCTGCTACGAGTCCTTCTTGATTGTGATTCAGGAACCCAACACATTTACAGGACTGTTACTAACTTTTTCATGAAAATTATCAATAACACAATTTCACTCCCATTGTGTGACAGTAGGAATGCCATTCATTAAAAATGCTGGCCTCAAAGAACAGTTCAGCACAGTAATAGGCCCTTCGACCCTGCAAATTCTGTGCTGACACAGATGCCTCTCTAATCTAATATTTTCTTGTCTCCAGGTGGTCCATATCCCTCTATTCACTGCCTATTCATGTATAATCTGTTTCCACACCTCCTCCAGCTGCGCGTTCTAGACATTCACCACCCACTGTGTGAAAAACTTGCCCCTTGCATCTCTTTTAAACTTTTCCCCTCTCACTTTCAACCTTTTCAAGCTGAGCATTCATGTATATGTCACACACTCAAAAGCAGAATTCCTATGTTTAGAAAAATGCAGTTTTTTTTAGCTCAATTATTATTTTAATTATATAATTGGATATCTGAAAATGATCAAAGGTTGATATTTTGGGATATATAGAGACACTACTGCTGGCTGTGAATATTTGAAAACACGTACTAGAACTGTACATAATTGAGCAGGAAGTGAAGTGTGTCATGTTTTTTCAAATACAGTGTCCCTAGAATCATGCTACAGAAATGAGGTCACTGGTTGTGCTAGTTTTCCCATCTATTAATGTTTAAGGATATGCTGTCATACCCATGTGGTGGCCATTACAGGTACAGGGTTGAGGGAGGGACAGGATTGTCAGCTCAACATTCCAGGATATAGAATCTTTAGCAAAGACAGGGGACGAGGTAAAAGAGGAGGAGGCGATACACTATTAGTTAAGGAGTCTATTACAGCAGTAAGGAGAGATGAGATCTTGGAGGTGGCATCGAGAGAAGCCTTGTGGGTAGAGCTTAGGAATAAAAAAGGGCAGCCACATTGTTAGAGATTTATTACAGATCCGAAGATAGCGGGAAATTGAGGAACAAATTTTGTTGGGTGACACTGGCACAGTAGCTAGTACTGCTGCCTCATAGCTCTGGGGATCTGGATTCTATTCTGTCTTTGGTGGATGCTGTCTTTCTCCCTGTGTTGGCGCAGGTTTCCTCTGGGAGCTCTGGTTTCCTTCCATAGCCTAAAGGTGTGCAGCTTAAATGGATTGGCCATGCCAAATTGCCCCTTAGTGTCTCAAAATGGGGGAAGTAGCTATGGTAAATGCATGGGGTGACAGGAATAGGGCCAGGGAGAGGGCCTGGGTAAGATACTCTGTCAGTGAGTCACTGATAACTCAATGGACCAAATGGTCTTTTCTGCACTATAAAGCTTGTATGAAATCTTGAAAGTGCAGCAGATTACTAACATGTCAGTCCTCCAACTGCTTCCAAGAAATGGTATTATATCTATTATTCTGTGTGTCAGTCTAACTGCAGCTGGCACTTATAAACTGCTTTTGTAACATTATCTACTGTACCATTGCTTCCTTTTCTTGTGATCAAAATAATTCACTGGACAGAAAGGGGGAAAAAAACGCAACTGCAGAACATTAGATTCACATAGTATCTTTTATGCGGTAAATCACCTTAAAGAGCATCACAGAGATGAGCCATGCAAGGAGATGATGTACAAGTGTGCCTGAGGCAAGTGGGAGCTGTGTAAGCTCTGCATAGCAGAGCAACCAGTCAGCATACCTTAAAAATCCAAACGCAAATGAAGTAGAGAAAATACACAAATGATGCAGATACTATTTAATAGAGAAAATGCAAGTGATCGCGTGCACCAAAGGAACTTACTTTAATTAGGGTTGGACCAGGTTTCGCTGAGACGGTTGTATTTGTAGACAGTGTGCTGCTTATTGAACGTATACCTTGCTGGTCGGGTAAAGGGGCAGGTTTCAGGAAGTCAGGCATTGGCTGTGGGTGGTACTAGAACAAAAGGGAAAACCAGAAGTCAAATTCACCAATTTGAGAGAGAAAAGAGGAAATTTGTATGAACCAAGAGCAACTGTGAGCCAATTAAAACTTACTCCAGATAGTATTAAAGAAATGGCAAGTTGGAGTAACTTTTCATTTTAACTTTATGGTTCAAAAGTCATTTTGGAAAAGGAACCTTCTTTTAAATGATAGTAAAATAAAATCACCCTCAAAATTCAGCAGCTTGTCTGATGAAAATTCTTATGTATGAAGATTTGCATCTTTAAAATGCATTTTGTGATTTGACACCAGTACAAAGCTCCACGTAGCATCCTACAATGTAGAAAGAGGCCATTTGGTCCATCACAACTGCACCAACCACAATCCCACCCAGGCCTTATTCCCATAACCCCAAGCATTTATCCTAGCTAGACCCCCTGACACCAAGAGTAAATTTAGCATGGCCAATTCACTTAACCCACACATCTTTGGGAGGAAACTGGAGCATCCTGAGGAAACGCACGCAGACACAGGGAGAATGTACAGACTCCACACAGACAGTGACCCAAGCTGGGAATCGAACCCGGGACCCTGGTGCTGTAAGGCAGAAGGGCTGTGCCACCATGCAGCCCACATCATCCCTTGTTTTCTCATTCTTCCATTGTTCAAAATGAACATTTTTTTTCACATTCTGTCCCGTTTTCCAAGGGTTTACATTTCAAAAGAGATTGATAAGAGACGATTTTGAGCTTTGATTAAAACTTTCAGACAGTACATTTCAAAATAATTCTAATTTCTGCAGCCTTTTTGTCAAATTAACTTTTCACCCAAATGAAAGTGTTCTGAAAACAAAACACATGTACTACATTACATTTTGCTTTCAATTAAAATCAATTCTAAATATTCTTCTGTAACACCCCAGGATCAGTGCCCACCCAGACTGAAGACTAACAGTTTGGTTTCGGGGGACAACAGGACCCCACTTGCCCCAAAAACCAGAAAATCCTGCCCGGGGTCAATGGATCGTTGCATGGTTCGTTCCCTACTCGCTATGATTCCCGTGGTGGGCGGGATGGGAAAATTCCTTCTCCCCAGGTAATAATCCTTTGCCTCTTAAGTTTGTAAATTTAATCAATCAACTAAATCCAATTCAGTCCAGCAAATTAGTCAGTATTCCTCAACCAAGCCATGGAATCCTCAGAATCGATGAGTAACCAATCTAACAGCACCCAACTTCCTCATTTATATCAAACCACAAAGTGATGTTTTGTGAGCAACAATTACTAATATTGGCATTTTTAACTTCTTTGGAAGCCTCCTTCCTCTCCTAGGGTGTTCTGGCCTCTCTGGGGCTACACCCTGCCAGGGAACGACAAGTCAGCAAGCAGCACAGCTGGTGGCTGCTCCGAGAGGCCAGAACACGAAAGTTGTCCCTGGAAATTCTAGCGTCCTACTCCCCTTTACTGGGATGATCCAAGATTATCCAGGAACCCTGGATTAAACCTGCATCCCACCAATTTATGACACAGCATGCTGGTATTCTTGAGTACTTACAATTACTGCCCATCATGGGACCTGCAATTTAATTTATGCCCAGTCACAGGTTATACTTCCCCATACTGTTTAATGACACCAGGAACATGTTTTCCACCCTTGTTAACATGTAATTGTGCAGATCTATGCAACTTATCAAGATGCTTTTAAACCTCAGGTGGAACTTTATATTTTGGCACTGGGGGTATATTAGCCCTCCAGCTGAGTGTCTATTACTTTGGAAGTAGCAGATTAATTGTGAGGGAATAAAACCAGCTCATATAAAAAGGACAAAAGTGCAGATCTCCAGTGCTGCAGCTACCAATTGCACCTACTATTCCTTAAACAAAAAGACTTAAAATCATTATGGAATCAGATGCCTGCACTACCTTAGATCTGGCAACTGGAAAGACTGAACTAATACAAAACAGATGATAGGACATCAAGCAAAAAAAACACTTGAGACTTGAAGCACTGCTTTAATCATAGCTACAATTCAGAAACCTATGGTTTTACATTACTGGTCACTAAATTTCTGAACAGGTCTTAATTACATGCACATTACAATGTGTTTTTTATTTCCCAGCAGATCTGGCAGTTCTCCATTGTTCAAAGCAGAGACTTAGTAGAAATGCAGTTTTCAATGATCATTACATTTTATTGCATTAACTAGACAATTTTACACAAAATGTATTCTGTGATGGAAAACTTTTCATAAATTGCAAAACATCTTCCACTGTTAACAATTCTGTACTGCATTAACAAATGCTGATGCTCTGAGTTTGTCTTGTCCACAATATAGGACTGATTTCAGTGCCCTGGAAGGAGAACCACATTGAGAATTTTCAGCCCATGCTTACCACAAAGTCAGAAGTCTGTCTGCACTTTTGTACAATCACCCACAATCCATTAAAGCGCGAACATATAATAAAATACATCAAGTAGAGAAGTCATAGAATGCCCAGACACTGCATTAATAATCAAGTAAACCATATCACAATAAAACAAAGTGATCCAGCAGCTGTATGCAGCTAGTCTATATTACGGTTTCCTTTATTAGGGACACTATGTTTGACAGGGGTCACTGGGTAGAGGTCATGCTGCTCATTACTCAATCCTTGGCTGGAAATAACAAATGGACGAACAGGAGCATACAGGCACACTTGCTCAAAAATTGGAATGAAGTAAAAGCGAGATTCACATTTCTTCTTTGTAATCCTGCTGAAAGAGCAGTAGCCTGGATAGAGCGTCAGCTTCAGAAGCACAAGGAAAACACTGGTCTTGCACTAGAAATGAAAGCTATGGGAGACTTCTATGCCTTATTTTGTTTATGAGCCTTTGTGAACAATGACTTTGATTTTACCAATAACCCCCCCATGTAGACTTCAACTTTTTGCACACTGTTTTCAATACAAAAGGTACTGAAAATGCCTTGCTGAATATGTGTAACTGAGTTTTTAAACAGCATACTTGGTGATAACTCCTCATGAACAACCTCTGTGACCCTGAACAACCTCTGTGGCCCTGAAAGTTTAATTTTAGCAGTTATGAGCATTATTGTCTATTTTCAAAATTCATGATTTACAAATGAATGAAAATTACTCTGTTAATTATATTTGAGCTTTTACATTAATATTATGTGCATGCCCCAATCTTTATTTCAATCTCTGTAAAATGATTAAAAAGACAAAGGTGATCACTGCTTTTTACTTCCCAATTTGCTGACTGTGTGAACTCTCAATCTGGTTGTTCAGGCTGCCTGATGACTTCAATTTCCAGGATGCCAGATATCATAGAATCCTCAAATTCCTGCAATGCAGAAGGAGGCCATTTGGCCCATCGGCCCATCGAGTCTGTGCCAACAACAATCCTACCCAGGCCATATCCCTACAGCCCCACATATTTACTCTGCTAATTCTCCAGATACCAAGAAGCAATTTAGCATGGCCAATCCATCTAACCAATACATGCTAGCACGAGGGGACACAGCTTTAAATTAAGGGGTATGAGTTATAGGACGGATATCAGAGGTAGGTTCTTTACTCAAAGAGTGATTAGGGAGTGGAATGCCCTGCCTGCAGCTGTTGTAGATGCGCCAAGTTTGGTGGCGTTTAAGAGGTTAGTTGATAAGTATATGGAAGAGAAGGGAATGATTTAGTTAGGAGGGGCATTGCTTTTTTATTTTGGTCGGCACAACATCGAAGGCCGAAGGGCCTGTTCTGTGCTGTATTGTTCTATGTTCTATGTTCTATCTCTGGAGTGTGGGAGGAAACCAGGGCACCCGGATGAAACCCACGCTGATATGGGGAGGAAGTGCAAACTCCACACAGACAATTCCACCGAAGGCCCGAATTGAACCCGAATCCCTGCGCTGTGAGGCAGCAGTGCTAACCACTGTGTCACTGTGCTGCCAATCTCATTCACCTGGCATCATTCTGACAGTGATGCCATCAAAGGAGAAATAAATAATAGAGCTCACCAGACCTCAATGGAAAGCTCTCAGTCAGGTGAGTGGTGAACACAGTTCCTTCACTGCTGACTGCAAAATCCAGGCCAATGTTGGAAATCACTTGGAAGCAAAAAGAACAGTTACACAAAATGCTCATCTATTATACGGATTCCATACCATTGAGAGTGGGCATATCCATGTGAGCAAATATAATCTGACTGCTATTTGTGATGGTCATTATAAGGGTTTGTTAGGGCCCTGCACCAGAACGAGGTATATTGTGAAGCCAGACACGGCCCCCAACTATTTTTCTATTTTGGCGTAAGTGTTAGGAAAGGATCCTTCCACTCCAAAGATGTGCCATTAGGTGGATTGCCTTACTAAGTTGCTCTTTAGTGTCCCAAATCCTTTTAGATTAGGGGCTATGGGGACTGAGTGGGCATGTAGACTTTATGGGCTGAATGGCCTCTTTTTATACTGTAGGGAATCCATGAATGATTCCACTGACAAATTAGGGATCTTTTATCATAGAACAAACTATATTTAATAACACATGAAATTTAAATATAGAATCATAGAATCCTACAGTGCAGAAGAAGCCAACTGGCCTATTGAGTGTATGCCGACCTCAATCCCATGCAGGCCCTATCCTGTAACTCCATGCATTTACCTTCACTAGTCTCCCTGACACTAAGAGGCAATTTAGCACAGCCAATCCACCAACTGTGGGAGGAAACTGGAGCACCCAGAGGAAACCCATGCGGATACTGGGAGAATGTGCAAACTCCACACAATCAGTGACCCAAGTCAGGAATCAGATTCAGGTCTCTGGTGCTATGAGATAGCAGTGCTAACCCCTGTGCCATAAAATATAACATACTGTGTTTAAATGTAACTATTTATATAATATAAATGTGAAGCAGCTTAACTGTTAATAGTTGAACATTTACAATTGTAAGAAAGCAATTTATGTGGTTTCAGTTCCAAATAAACCACATTCCTCTTAGAGACTTAAATGCTACTTTAAATACAATTAGCAACCATAAATATACTTGCTATAAATTGTGTTAACAATCTTGAAACCTTCAGGGAGAAAATGAGTTTTCAGAATTCTTTTAAAAAAAATGATTCATGGGACATGTGCATCATTGCTGGGGCAGCATTATTGCCCATCCCTAATTGCCCTTGAAGGACAATTGAGAGTCAACCACATTGCTGTGGCTTGGCATCACATGTAGGCTAGGCTAATTAGGATGGCAGATTTCCTTTTCTAAAGGGCATTAGTGATCTAGAAGGGTTTTTTCGACAATGGACAATGTTCAATGGTTTCATAGTCATCAGTAAATTCTTAATTCCAGATTTTTTTTTATTGAATTCATATCCCACCATCTGCCGTGGCGGGATTCGAACCTGGGTCACCAAAACGTTAGCTGAAGTTTTGGATTAATAGTCCATTGATCACCACCTGCCCATCAGTCCATCCCCATCTCACCCTAGGGCACACCTCCCATTTCCCTCTGTCTTCAGTAGACTCCGAGCTAGAACAGCAACTCAAACCGCAAACGCTCTTTACAGTTTGCTACAGATTCAGTTTATCACATGACCCTGTCAATTCACTTTAATCAAAAATCCCAGGGGAACTTCTTGTGCAAACAAAAATCTATCCAAGTAACAAATCTCGACATAGCCAACATTAAGAGGAAAGGTTTGGTATTGCCTGATACAATTAAAGTTATGTGCACTTTATGAAAGAAAAAAAAAAGTGCATTTTTAAAATGTACAGTAAATCCTGTTCAGATTGCAAATGTAGCAGCAATATTGAAGCTTGCCTGACCAGTATTGTGAGGGATGGCTGTTCTGTAAAAATGGATAGCCGGAAAAGAAGTTTGTAAACCACTGCTTTAAGGCAGCAAGACAGTTGGATAAAGTGGTTAAGAAGGCAGATGGTATACTTGCCTTTATTAGCCAAGAAGTAAAGTTTTAAAGCAGGGAGGTTATGTTGGAACTATCTAAAACATTGGTTAGGCCACAGCCAGAATATTGTGTGCAGTTCTGGAATTTACATTATATGAGGGATGTGCTGGGCTGAAAAGGGGGTAGAGGAGATTGACCAAGATGCTGTTTGGGCTGGAGAGTTCTAGTTATAAAGAGAGATTGAATAGACTGAGGTTGTTTTCCTTGAAGCAGAGCAGGATCATGATTGAGACGTATAAGATTATCAGGGGCATAGATACAAAGGAAGAAACTTTTCCCCTTGGTGGAGCGATCAATGACCAGAATCCTGAGATTTAAGGTTGCAGGAGGTTTGCAGGAGATGTGGATGGGAGTCTGGAATTCACTGACCTGAAAGAGTGCTGTAAGCAGAGACGCTCATAATATTTACGATTTTGATGTGCTTTGGCAATGCCAAGGCATACAAGGCCATGGACCAAATGCTGGAAAATGGGATTGGAATGAAGGGTGGTTTGTCTTTGACCGGCACAGACATGATGGGCTGAAGGGTCTTTATCTATGCTGTGAATGTCTCTAAGTATTGGGATTGATTTCAATCACACCTCCCCCTCCACACTGCTGCTGATGGAAGTTTAGATCAGCAGAGGTTTCAGAACAGTTAGAAAGCGCTGACCAATTTTAACACAAAGATCAAATTTAGGGGATTAGAATAATTGATTAACAAGATGTGCACTAGGAAGTAGCCACAGCTGTTTGAGCCCAAGATAAACAGAGCACTTCAGACATTTTAGAGACATCTCATAAATTAACATTAGTGTTAGTGAATAATATTTATTGCTTTTTGGCTGAGGGAAGCAAATACCCTTTCTAAAGGCTTGAAGTTTCAAGTGGTAAAGATTGTATTTAAAAATTTGTATGGTGGCAGCATTCCCAAGGTTGACACACTAAATGTAATGTGACAGGACATTACATGATAAGTCTCTTTAGAAATGGTTGAAATGGAACCATGCAGGACGGCGGGCCGGTGGGGGAAAGCTGCTTAAAAGGATGCTGCAGAAAAAAAAAACTAAAACCACTTGAAAAAAAAATATTTGAACTGGTAAAAGAATGATTAGATTAATTTTAGGAATGTTCTGAAAGTTAATGATAGCCAGCTGCCTTCAAAAATGAGAATAATGTGAATTATGTAAAAAAGGAAGCCATAGCAGTTTAGGTTTGATGATGGGCAAACTGTTCTTAATCCTACTGTGTACCCAGGGAGTGAAGAAACTGAACATTGTGAAATATTAACCATATTGGTAATGGTGACACCCACCAACAAGCAGGTCTTGTACAGCTAAGGTAATACATGCCAAGAAAGACAAAAACAGAACCTGCAATTGTATACGGCGCTGGTGAGGCTATACCTGGAGTACTGTGTGCAGTTTTGGTATCTTTATCCGAGGAAGAATGTCTTTGCTATAGAGGGAGAGAGGGCACAACCTCAGGCTAAAGGATGACCCTTTAGAACAGAGATAAGAAGGAATTTTTTCAGCCAGAGTGTGGTGAATCTGTGGAACTCTTTGCCACAGAAGGCTGTGGAGACCATATCATTGAGTGTCTTTAAGACAGAAATAGGTTCTTGATTAATATGGGGATCATGGGTTATGGGGAAAAGGCAGGAGAATGGGGATGGGAAAAACATCAGCCATGATTGAATGGTGGAGCAGACTTGATGGGCTGAATGGCCTAATTCCGCTCCTATGTCTTATGAACTTATGGAGTACAGCAAAGGTTTATCAGGCTAATTCCTGGAATAGCATGTCACATGAGGACAGATGAAGTTGGTTAGGATTGTATTCTTTGGAATTTAGAAGAGTGAGAGGAAAATCTCATTGAATATTATAAAATTCTAATAGGATTAGATAGGGTAGATTCAGAAAGAATGTTCCCAATGGTGGGGGAGTCCAGAAGCAGGGTCATAGCTTGAAGATAAGAAGTAAATCTTTTAGAATTGAAGTGAGGAGAAATTTCTTCAGAGCGGTGAGGACAATAATTTCAGACCACTAATCAATTTTTTCAGATAGCAATTGTTAGTGATGCTTTTACTATTCCCATTTACACTTGTCCTGACCAGCTTTTTGTTTCTTTCTATGTCTCATTACCATTTCCTGGTGCCCTTTGGCATTTCATTTCTCAAGGCTCCCACACTATTCCTTTCACTGTTTCACTTCACCCCATTTTGTACTTGCTTAAAACCTATTACACCTCTAACTTTCTGCAGTTCTAACAAAATGCCATCGGCCTGAAACTAACTCAGTTTCTCCTCCCACAGATGCACTCTGACCTACTGGGTAATTAACAGTGTTTTCTGTTTTATGTCAGTACCCAGCATCTGCAGTAACTTGCATTTTATTTCTGTGTCATTAAGACCAGACACAAAATTATCAGGACTTTCCTGCCTTCAACCTTAGTAAATCTCAAAAACGTTACTTCTCTGTCATTGTCAAGATCCAGATATTAGGTGCCTATTGGCAATGAAAGATCAGCTTCTGCGAAGAGAAAGGCATCTCTGTTTAAATCACAGCTGTTTAAAAGTAAGATCTAAAACAAAGACAGCATTTTCCTACTGCAACTCTGTCATTTTTATGTTGTGATTGCTAACCCTTCTCCTCAATTCCCAATGAGGGGCTGGTTCAGTCTCACAACACTCACCTGAATAATGGTGTTGGGCACAGGTGATGATGAGGAGGATGATGACTCTGTTACTTTGGCTTCTCCTGGAGAAGGAGTTGAGCTTTGTGATTCTTGGCTCCCGGGCTGCTCTGGAGACAAGGCATCACTGCTGTCTTCGTCAAATGAGAATGTGTCTAAGGTTTTGGGGTAATGGACCTGGCCAACTACAAAAAGAGTTACACGTCAGTACAATGTCTGTGCAACATGCTTCTTGCAATGAATCTAAGAAAGCAGGAAATGCTTGTCATTTTACTAGCTGCATAAATTTTTGAAGAAGAACATTCCAGTGCAAAAACACTAAGATAATTTTGTTTATCCACAACTATTTCAAAACCATTTCAGAAATGATCAATTTTGCCCAGCTTCTGTTATCTTGCTTTGCATCCGATTGCAACAGTGAAGCAAATATCTCTCCCTAGACCCCATCCAACTGGCTAATAAATGATAAAATGCTGGAAAATCTCAGCAAGTCTGACAGCATCTGCAGAGAATGAGAGAGTAGAGCTAATGTTTCAAATCTGGATGACCTTACGCCAAGGCACAGTGATTCTTATTGAATGCGTGCATGTGCAGATCTTCCAAGAGAAGATCACACTTGGCTGTGCTGCTCTTCAATGGATGAACAGACTGACGCTATTTACCATCTAGTTATGCTACGACCTTATACTTGAAAATGGCCACTTGAATGAGACTGCCGAGGGACACAGGAGTCATTGTCTTCAGAGTGGCAGGTGGGGTGTGGGACAATTGGGACAACTGAGCAATCTATCTCAAAACTGAATGAACTTTAGAAAATTAAGACTTGGATAAATCCAGTGGGGAGGCAGTGATAGAATGATACTCTCACTGGACTAGTAACCCAGAGATTTGGGGACCTGGGTTCAAATCCCACCATAGCAGATGGCAACATTTGAATCCAATAAATGTCCGGAATGACGATCATGAAAACATCAACAAATATTGTAAAAGCCCATCTGTTTATAGACAGGAGGAAGGAAATTTGCCATCCTTAACCAGTCTGGCTGACATGTGACACAGCAAAGTAGTTGGCTCTTAATTGCCCTCTGAAATGGTAAGCCACACAATAGATGAACAATTAGGCATGGGCAATAAATATTGGCCAGCCAGCAATGCCACATCTCATGGATGAATAAAAAAAAAACTACATATGCATCATTTTATTATCTGTAGGGGCAGCATGGTGACACAGTGGTTAACGCTGCTGTCTCAGAATGCCAGGGACCCAGGTTCGATTCCCGGCTTGGGTCACTGTCTGTGTGGAGTTTGCACATTCTCCCCATGTCTGCGTGGGTTTCCGCCGGATGCTCCAGTTTCCTCCCACAGTTTGAAAGATGTGCTGGTTAGATGCATTGACCTGGAGTGTGTCGACTAGGGGAATTTCACAGTAACTTCATTGCAGTGTTTTTGTAAGCCTTATTTGTGACTAATAAACAAACTTTTTTTTGATCAATTTAGGTTCATTTTGCTATTGTTTTGTTAGAAAGATTTGGAAAACCTTTGTATGACCTTCGGAGTACAGGAGTTAATCTTGAACTGTTGATGCTTTAAGGGCCAGTTCTGAAAGTGCCATAATTTCATTGGCCAGGTCTTGTTAGTGTACACAACATTCTTACATTAAAATTGTAAGTAACTGTTACATATTTACTTATGCTAACCAGATTTTATCATTGTTATTTTACATTAAGTCAAGAACTGTAAAATTTGAATCAGATGTAAACACTCCAAATTCAACTGACATTATAACTACACACATTTACACAGTTAAGTAGTTTTGCCAGCCGTCATATAAAATAGACTGAAGTAGCTGATTTTGATGAACAGTGAAATTATATTAAATTCAAAAACAAGTCAGTACAGGCATGCACACATTTAGACAAAATTGGTTTCCTATTTTCAAGTGTTTCATAGTTTTTTTAAGAGGAGTGGGGGGGGGGGAACGGCGATATATTAATGTGGATAGAGAATTCACTCAAAGACAGGAAGCAGAGTAAGAATAAATGGGACATCTTTAAGTTGTCAGGTTTGTCCACCATAGAATCATAGAACCCTACAGTAGAGAAAGAGGCCCAACGAGCCTGCACTGACCCACAATCCCACCCAGGCCACAGCTCCATATCCCTACATATTTTATTCACTAATCCCTCTAACCTAAGCATCCTAGGACACTAAGGGGCAATTTTAGTATGGCCAATCAATCTAATCCGCACATCTTTCAACTGTGGGTGGAAACTGGAGCACCCAGAGGAAACCCATGCAGACACGAGGAGAATGTGCAAACTCCACATAGACAGTGGCCCGAGTCTAGTGGAGTGCCACAAGGATCAGAACTGGTGCCTCAGTTATTTACAATCAACACTGATGACTTTGATAAAGAGAGAGTAATTCAGTCCAAGTTTGCTGATGGTACATTGCTAGGTGGGAAGTAAGCTGGTGGGAGAGCACAGAGGCTGCAAACAGATATAGTCAGATTATTCTGGGATTGTTCTCCCTGGAAAGACAGAGGCTGAGGGGCGATCTGATAGAAGTTTATAAAACTATGAGGGGTATGGATACAGTGAACAGTTGGAAGCTTTTTCCCAGGGCAGAAATGACAATTACAGAGAAGCATAAGTTTAAGATAAGCAGTACAGAAAACAGGAGGGTAACAGACCTCCCTCTGTATCAGGAGTGAAACTACAGTGAAGGGACACAAGAGGGAACAACGGGATAAAACAAAATGTTAGAGGCTGCCAGAGACTTTCCTTGACCCTGGGAACTCTCAGCGATAGCAGTTTCCATGCGAGACTGTAGTTGTGGGCAAACCAATGCCTACCATTGGCCACAGGCTTCATTTTAACCAAATAAATATCAGATGTAATCGAAATGTAAAGCCACTGAGACCTCCCACTGTGCACTTGCTTCCTGTTAGCTGATAGTGCAGAGACCCCAGTGCCTTTGGGAAAAATTAAACTTTTGGGGAAAATTATTCTTAATGACCTCTTCAACTACCTTAATCAGCTTCCTGCTGTTCCGTGAAATTTGCTCTGGGAAAATCACCAGAAGATAGAACTCCAAGAGCTGACCAGCCACATTTATTTGTACAATTTTACCAGCATCCACCTCTGCCCACTGACAGGCACTGGGAAAATTCTTTCCACTTTCTGAAATTCATTCTCGTCTCAATATCTAGGTGTCCAGATAGGCAGGGAATGGGCTCCCCAAGTAGGACCTGAGCCAAAGCTGAGGTCTGAATGGAATGGGGTGGTCCATCATGACAATGGTTTAATTGGGGGGTGAGGGAGGGGATGTGGAGGATGGGGTGAAGAGAGGAGACTCGGGTTCAATTCCCGGGTCACTGTCTGTGTGGCGTTTGCATGTTTTCCTCATGTCTGGGTGGGTTTTCTCTGGATGCTCTGGCTTCCTTCCACAGTCCAAAGATATGCGGGTTAGGTTGACTGGCCATGCTAAATCACCCCTTAGTGTCAGGGGGATTAGCTAGGGTAAATGCAAGAGCTTATGAGGATACGGCCTGGGTGGGATTGTGGTCAGTGCAGACTCAATGGGCCAAATGGCCTCCTTCTGCACTGTACATAGAACATAGAACATTACAGCGCAGAACAGGCCCTTCGGTCTTTGATGTTGCGCCGACTAATTAGGAACAAGCAGTGACCCTCTAACCTAAACCATTCCCCTTTCATCCATAAACTTATCTACTAACCTCTTAAACGCCACCAAACTTGGCGCATCTACAACTGACGCAGGCAAGGCATTCCATACCCTTACCACCCTCTGGGTAAAGAACCTACTTCTGACATCTGTCCTAAAACCACCACCCCTTAATTTAAAGCTATGTCCCCTCGTGCTAGCTTTCTCCATCCTAGGAAAATGGCTATCACTGTCCACCCTATCTAAACCTCTAATCATCTTATATGTTTCAATAAGGTCTCCTCTTAGCCGCCTCCTTTCTAACGAAAACAACCTCAAATCCCTCAGCCTCTCTTCATAAGACATGCCCTCCATACCAGGCAACATCCTGGTAAACCTCCTCTGTACCCTCTCCAATGCCTCCACATCTTTCTTATAATGTGGGGACCAGAACTGCACACAATACTCCAAGTGCGGCCGCACTAGAGTTTTGTACAGTTGCAACATGATGTTGCGGCTCCGAAATTCAATCCCCCTACCAATAAAAGCTAAGACTCCATATGCCTTCTTAACAACCTTATCGACTTGATTGCCAACTTTCAGGGATCTATGCACACATACACCAAGATCCCTCTGTTCATCAACACTATTAAGAGTCCTACCATTAGCCCTATACTCTACACATTTGTTATTCCTGCCAAAGTGAATTACCTCATACTTTTCCACATTAAACTCCATTTGCCACCTCTCGGCCCAGCTCTGCAACTTGTCCAAGTCTCTCTGCAAACTAGAACACCCTCTTCACTATCTACCACTCCTCCGACTTTAGTGTCATCTGCAAATTTACTAATCCATCCTTCAATACCCTCATCCAGATCATTTATAAAAATTACAAACAGCAGGGGCCCCAAAACAGACCCCTGAGGTACACCACTAGTCACCGAACTCCACGATGAATATCTCCCATCAACCACCACCCTCTGTCTTCTATCTGCTAGCCAATTCCTAATCCAATTAGCTAAATCACCCTCAATCCCATACATCTGCATTTTCTGCAGAAGCCTTCCATGTGCCACCTTATCGAATGCCTTACTAAAGTCCATATATACCACATCAACTGCCTTACCCCCATCCACCTCTTTGGTCACTTTTTCAAAAAACTCAATAAGGTTAGTAAGGCACGACCTACCCTTCACAAAACCATGCTGACTATCCCCAATCAATTCATTTCTCTCTAAATAACTATAAATCCTATCCCTAATAATTCTCTCCAATACTTTGCCCACAACAGAAGTAAGGCTCACCGGCCTATAATTCCCCGGAAAGTCTCTCTTCCCCTTCTTGAACAATGGGACCACATTCGCTATCCTCCAGTCTTCCGGCACTATACCCGTAACCAACGACGACCTGAAGATCAGAGCCACAGGCTCTGTAATCTCCTCTCGCCTCCCAGAGAATCCTAGGGTAAATCCCGTCCGGCCCAAGGGACTTATCTAACTTCAAACCCTCAAGAATATCTAGCACATCCTCCTTATCTACTTCAATACTTTCCAGTTTGCAACCCTGTATCCCAGTGTTCTCTACAACTACATTTACATCACCCTGCGTGAATACCAAAGAGAAATATTTGTTCAGTGCCTCTCCAATCTCTTCAGGCTCCACGCACAACTTCCCACTGCTGTCCATAACTGGCCCTAACCTTGCCCTAATGAATCTTCTATTCTTAACATATCTAAAGAAAGCTTTAGGATTCTCCTTGATCCTACCAGCCAAAGTCTTCTCTTGTCCCCTTTTAGCCCTCCTCAACTCACTCTTTAGCTCACCTCTAGCTAATCTATAGCTATCCATTGCACTAACTGAACCTTCAAGCCTCATCCTGACATAAGCCTCTTTTTTCCTTTCAACCAGCGAATTAACTTTTTTAGTACACCATGGTTCCCTTACTCGACCATTTCCTCCTTGCCTGACAGGGACATACTTATCAAGGACTCGCAGTAGCTGCTCCTTGAATAAGCTCCACTGTGGGGATTCTGTGGTTCTATGGATCAGTTAAAATCAGGAATGGAGGTATGTTGGGGTGGAGCTGGAGGCAGTTTGGTTGGGGCAAATTTTTCTGATTTCAATGATATCCTCACCATCTCTCTTCCCCTCCCATCACCCAACCCAAACTTGCCCCTTTTTTTAGGTCTCAGCCACAAAAGCCTTTAAATTGCCTTTCATCTGGCATTTCACTGTAACCGACATTGCCAACTTTACCAACTCCATATGGTGCAGGATGTTAACAACGTAGAACTGTGTTCCAGAAATCAACTTAGAGAGGTTAATTTTTCAGCATTATATGCTGTTCTGGGTGAGTGACAAATGATAAGCGGGAACAGCCCCACTCTGGTTTTAGGTTATTTCTGGCTAGAAGTTTCACTTTATAATTAGTAACATGACTGTAGGAAAGTTTTTTCCAGCAGCATGTCAGCAGGAATTGTCTTTACTTAAATATATCGCAGCTGACCCACATTGATTGCTGTCATAAACTCTGTAAGCTCCACACTGCAAAACAACCCATCTAATTCCACTGCACGAACGGTCAACAATCCTGGTATTCTTCATAGGTAATGGGTAAATGTGGCCAAATGTTAGTTCCGCACAGGCAATCAGAATGGCCATGTTGATTTAATTCCTGCGAAATACATTACAACCTGCCATGTGCACCGGGCAGACATGTTACTTACTTTGCACAGTGCCAAGGATTTTAAGAACTATGCACACATGTCGATACCAGTACTGGAAGGAGATAGAGAATCTGGTGAACTGATGCAACAATAATGTCGTCCCCAATGTCAATAAAACGCAAAAGATAATCACCAACTTCAGGAAGCATAGCGGAGGGCATACCCCTGTCTACATCAATGGAGACGAAATAAAAATGGTTTTTAGTGTCCATTGGTGAACTGAATGGTGTTCAGTTGCCAACAACTGGTCCTGGTCCCCCCATACTGACACTACAGTTAAGAAAGCCCATCAATATTCCTACTTTCTCATAAGGCTAAGGAAATTCAGCATGTCAGTTACAACTGTCACCAACTTTTACAGATGTACCATAGAAAGCATTCTTTCTGGTTGTATCACACCTGGTATGGCTTCTGCTCTATCCAAGACCGCAAGAAACTAGAAAGAGTTGTCAATGATGCCCAATCCATCACACAAACCAGCCTCCCATCCATTGACTCTGTCTACACTTGCTGCTGCCGCCTCGGGAAAGCAGCATAATCAAGGATCCCACACGCACCAGACATACTCTCTTCCAGCTTCTTCCATCAGAAAAGATACAAAAGTCTGAGGTCACGTACCAGATGACCCAAGAACAGTTTCTTCCCTGCTGCCATCAGACTTTTGAAAGGTCTTACATTATATTAAGTTGATCTTTCTCTACACCCTAGCTATGGCTGTAACACTGTATTCTGTATCCTCTCCTTTCCTTCTCCCCTATATACCCTATGAACGCTATGTCTTATCTGTATAATATCTAACAAACAATACTTTTCACTGCATTCTAACACATGTGACAATAATAAATCAAATCAAACAGTCCTTTCAGAGGTGCCCTTACCCAGACAATCTACTCCCCTCCCCCAAAGATGATCAGAGGATTAGATAAGGTGGACAGTGAGAGCCTTTTTCCTCGGATGGAGATGGCTAGCACGAGGGGACATAGCTTTAAATTGAGGGATGATAGATATAGGACAGGTGTCAGAGGTAAGTTCTTTACTCAGAGAGTAGTAAGGACATGGAATGCCCTGCCTGCAACAGTAGTGGACTCACCAACATTAAGGGCATTTAAATAGTGATTGGATAAACAGATAGATGATATTGGAATAGTGTAGGTTAGATAAACTTCAGATTGGTTTCACAGGTCGGCACAACATTGAGGGTCAAAGGGCCTGTACTGTGCTGTTACGTTCTATGTTCCAAATCTCTTGTGGAGTTGTCCTTCCCCGTTCACGCCATTCCCTTCTAGAGTTGCTTTTACTCAGATCTCCCCGATCTTGGTTTTGGCCTCCTGGTTCCCAGCCCCCTCACACTGCTATCTCCCACCCCCCAACCCCCACCTTTAGTCATGTGTCCCAAACTCTCCTTTCACAAAGGAGAGCTTCTCACAAAGAAGTCCTTTGTTCTTTGTGACTGGACAGTAGAGTTCACAGAAAAATCTCCTTTTTCTGCACTGAGAAAATTATACGTGCTTTTGCTCCATTAAGCAATTGCAATGCAACACTGGTGACTACAATGGGAGGCAAAGTAGCACAGTGGTTAGCACTGCTGCTTCATAGCTTCAGGGACCTGGGTTTGATTCCCACTCAGGTCACTGCCTGTGTGGAGTCTGCACATTCTCTTCGTGAATGTGTGGGTTTCCTCCGGTGCTCCAATTTCCTCCAACTGTCTAAAGATGCGTGGGTTAGGTTGATTGGCCATGGTAAATTGCCCCTTAGTGTCCTGGATGCATAGGTTAGAGGGATTAATGGGTAAAATATTTGGGAATGTGGGGATAGGGCCTGCGTGGGATTGTGATCAGTGCAGACTTGATGGACTGAATGGCCTTTTTCTGAACTATAGAGTTCTATGATTCTCCCAGCTCTTTCATAACAGCATAAGAACTAAGAGCAGGAGTAGGTCATCTGGCCTTTCCAGTTTGCTCCGTCATTCAATAAGATCGTGGCTGATTTTTTCATGGACTCAGCTCCACTTACCCGCCCACTCACCATAATCCTTAATTCCTTTACTAATCAAAAATCTGTCTATCTTTGTCTTAAAAGCTCCCTTTGAGGTCGCATCAACTGCTTCACTGGGCAGGGAATTCCTGCATATTACATACCAACTGCCTCAAAAACAAATTCTTCCCTATTGCCATCAGACTTTTGAATGGACCTATCTCATTTTCAATTGATCTTCCTCTACACCTTAACTATGACTAATACTACATTCTCTCCTTTCCTTCTCCATGTACAGTATGTTTTGTATAGAGTGAAGAAACAATATTTTCACTGTATACTAATACATTGAGTCATAGAAACATGGAAACAGGCCCTTTGGCCCAACTTATCCATGCCACCCCTTTTTTTAATCACTAAATTGGTCCCAGTTGCCCATGTTTGGCCCATGTCTCTCTATTCCCATCTTACCCATGTAACTGTCTAAATACTTTTTAAAAGACAAAACTGTACTGGCCTTCAAGACACATCTGGCAGCTTGTTCCAGTCACTCAGCACTCTGTGTGAGAAAATGTTGCCTTTCTGGGCCTTTTTGTATCTTTCTTCACTTACCCTAAACCTATGCCCTCTAGTTTTAGACTCCTCTACCTTTGGGAAAAGATATTGATTATCTACCTGATCTACGCCTCTCATTATTTTATAGACCTCTATATGATCTCTCCTAAGCCAGCTGCACTCCAGAGAAAAATGTCTGAGTCTATCCAGTTCTCCTTGTAACTTTAACCATCAAATCCTGGCAGCATCTTAGTAAATCTTTCCTGCAGTCTTTCCAGTTTAATAATTTTTTATATAATACATGTGACAATAATAAATCAAATCAAATATTCCTAATACTTACCAAGGTTCCAACAAATTATAATGACATTTATCACTTGCTGATTATGTTTCAGAGCTGTTCATTGCCAATGGTGGAGGCATTGTGGTATTGCCACTGGACTAGAATCCAGAGGCCAAGGGTAATTCACTGAATATTCAGGGTTTGAATCCCACCACGGCAGATGGTAAAATTTAAATTCAATATAAAAAGAAAAAATTTGTAATGCAAAGTCTAAAGATGAATTGATTTATTATTGACCATGAAACCATTATCAATTGTTGGAAAAACTCATCTGGTTCACTAACGTCCTTTAGCGAGTGGTTGACTTTCAAATGCCCTCTGAAATGGAGGGCAGTTAGGAATAGATAAGAAATGTTGGCCCAGCCAGCGACACCTACATCCTGTGAAAAGAACTAAATAAAAAGCATTCTATAATAAATGCAATCTTTAGCTCAGTCTAACTGCCAAAGTTACAGCCCAAATCCTTTTCTTGTAAAACATAGATGAACAAACTGCATTTTCTTTTGGCAAAGGGGCGTTATCTTCCGTTGAGCATTCACACCATTTATCCAAACTTTTTTCTTTCCAGTTTGGAAGCAACCTGTAAACGAACAGGAGGTTCAAGGGTTTGATTGCTGTATGTGTGGAGCTGCCTGATCTCAGTTGGTGCAGCAGTGAATCCTATAATTAACCTCAGCAGCACGGCTGATGAAATAAAAACTGAATGATTGCCCTGGTCTTGATTACAGTGCTATGATTTCACCTGAAAAATATTTGTATGCACGAGTGTCTAATGAGGACAAGATGGAGCTTACAGAGAGCTTTACAGCTCTCTCAGATCCACGAGATAGATGCTATTTATTAGAGGCAGAATGCATCTGCATCTAACCATTGAAGCAAACCAGCCTATGGACTGGTTTTCAGGAAAAAAGGATTAAAAAAGCATTCAGAAACAGTATAAATATTTCAATTGCAAGATGTTTAAGGTAAATGGTAATTCCTTTACTGCTATGTAATCTCACCTTATAGTTTACATTTGATATCAGGAATATGGGTTTTTAAACCTATAATCTTCCCCACCAATCATTCAGAGACATAGAATCGCTACAATGCAGAAGGAAGCCACTTGGCCCATCCAGTCTGCACCAACTCTTCCGAAAGAGCATCTTACCTAGGTCACCCTCTGCGCTCTCTGAAGAACCCCACACAGTTAACTTGGCTAATCCTCCTAACCTACACGTCTTTGGACACTAAAGTGCAATTTAGTATGGCTAATCCACAACTTTGGACTGTGGAAGGAATCTGGAGTACCTGAAAGAAACCTACACAGATGCAGGTTACAAGTACACGCAATGGCACTCTCCTTATTGATGCAAACCAGCCTAATAGATAATTAGTGGGATTAGTGAGTATCTAAAAGATAATCACTCCTTTAAACACCCCCCATTGGCTCCCACCAATTCATGGCTTCACACATATTATTGAGCAACACAAAAATCAAACAAAAAAGAGGATAAGGGAGAGGAGCACAAATTAATAAACATACATTTACTACACAAGTACTTCTACTAAATAACACAGACTTAGTTACATGATTTGTAACTAAGGAAAATTTGTCAGGAAAATTTGTTAAATTGGAATGTTTTCCGTTGGTTGCATAAATTTAAAAATTATTGGAATATGGAAGCTGCCTAAAGGAAGGGCTAGTATGGTTGTTAATGCAACTAGTGCTTTTAATATACGGTGAACCTAGCAACAATGCAAACAGATGTTTACCTAAGGCAAACTGGTAACAATGGGGAATAGAACAGAGGTTTGAATATAGTGTTAGAGAATCAAAGAAAGACACTTTATCAACTTTGCATTTACATTCTGAAAGGCTGACTTCAGAAATGGAGGCAATTAAGTTTGACTTCTGAAGAGGTCAGTTCAGATAAAGGAAGGTCAAAAAGGAAAAAATGATATCAAGAGCATTAACAGCAGGCAGATATTTCAACTCCCAGCAAGCCATGTCTGAGAAAAGCCTGCCATGAAAAACCAATTGTTTTGCTCTACATCAGAAACAACCACAAAGAGATTTAACTGCCTGGTGTGGTAACAGTTACTGAATAGTGTTCATTATTTTCAAAAATTTATATGATGTTGTTGTGCAAATCTGGAGAGAACTGGCTTTGAAGTTAGTGAGATAAAGTAAAAGTAAAGCTTATTTATTAGTCATAAGTAGGCTTACATTTACACTGTGAAAACCTCCTAATCGTCATACTCCGGCACCTGTTCGGGTACACTGAGGAAGAATTTAACATGGTCATTGCACTTAACTGGTATAGGTAAAGTTAGTGAAACTGTATATCTATTGTTTTAAAGTTAAGGTTTATTTATTAGTCATAAGTAAGGCTTACATTAACACTGCAATGAAGTTACTGCAAAATTCCCCTAGTTACAAAGAACAAAGAACAAAGAGCAACACAGCACGGGAAACAGGCCCTTCGGCCCAACGAGCCCACGCCGCCGTCCTAACATCTTAATGACATATCCTTGACTTTAGGCTATGCCTATTGTTGAAGATTCCCATATAGGGACCAATATAGGGACAATTTGATACCCAATCAGCCTAAGAGCACATTTTTGGGATGTGGGAGGAAACCACACCCGGAGGAAACCCACGCAACCACGGGGAGAACGCGCAAACTCCCGCAGACACAGGCCCAAATCCATGTGTCAGCACAGCAACAGCGATAGTCTCTGAGCTGTCATGTTGCCCATCAGATGGTCCAGTTTAAGCATACACTGACGACGTGAAGCACTAGGCAACTCCTGAAGCAACCTCCAAGAGCAGCTCTCGCACGACATGCCGCATGCATGCCCCTTGTTGGTCAACAAGGTGGACCGAATTGCCTGCGGAAACAAATAAGACTTAATTAAACATGCTAAAAAAAACTAAGACATTCCCGAGACGAAACTAAAAGATAGTCTACTACTATTTGGTCCTCCCGATATTCAAACAGTCCTGCTATATCCCTCTATCTGCAGACCACTCATGTGGCTGTCCAAGAGACCCTTAAACAACCCTAGCGTGCCTGCTCCCACCACCTTACTCGGCAGTGCATTCCACACCCCCACTACCCTTTGTGTGAAAAACTGGCCTCTAATATTCGTCTTACACATAGCCCCCCTCACCCTGAGCCCGTGACCCCTCGTTCTATCCATTTCTAATGGTGGAAAAAGCTTACTACCATTTACTCTATCTATACCCCTCATAATCTTATATACCTCTAAAAGATCCCCTCTCAGCCGAGAGTTGCCACATCTGATGCCTATTTGGGTCAATGCACCTAACCAGCACATCTTTCTGTATGTAAGAAGAAACTGGAGCACTCCAAGGAAACCCACATAGACACAGGGAGAACGTGCAAACTCCATACAGCAGTGACCCAAGGCCGGGAACTGAAACCGAGTCCCTGGTGCTGTGAGACAGCAATGCTAACCATGTGCCACTGTGCCGACCCCTAATGCATTTAGTTCAATGTATTTTGAGTTGACTTCATACTTCTTTAATTTATTGTTTGATAACATTTATTTTATTTGAAACCATCGCTAAGTGCTTGGTTCACCATTGCCTAGATTTGAAATCTGTCCTCACATTATATCAAATTGCAACCCACATTTGAGCGCAGTTATTTCAAGTTCCCCCTCTGAGATTAGGAACAGGCCTGCATTTACCAACAGCCATGTCCTTAACACAATCCAAACTAATCCCTATCTTGCTCAAGCACCGTACAGAGCCGAGAGTCAGCTTCCTTGATAAAAACAGAGTAAATACTTATTGAACATTCTACTCATTCCTTCGTTCACAGGAACAAGATAAGCATTAAAAATCTCTCTTTTTGAATGATAATTGTTTGTTTTGGCCCATTTACTAAGGATTGTTAATGTTGTAAACCACTCTAAACAAAATCTCATCCTTCATTTCTTTGTCACTATTTGATAGTCTTTGACTTAGATGCATTACAGTGGATATATTATTTATTAATCCAACAATCTGCATCTGAATGCCACAATCAATAAGAATGTTTCTTCCCGTACAGCAATCATTTCCTTAATAAATTAACCCTTTTTTTTTGTTAATTCTCTCGCTCCTAAAAGATTATGGGGGTGACCATACAATTGTGCCACACCAGCTGAGGGGCAGGGCGAGCTGGTAAGATTGCAAGAGAGCTAAGAAATCAGCTTCATGCCTGATTTTGCATCTCTTGAAATCTTACCGGCACCCAATATCCGGCACATTCAACCTCCTGCCCATTTCCGGCTGGAGGCTGAATAAATTTAAATTCAATTTAAATGTCATTTGAATGGAATTAGTGAACCCAGGACATTATCCTCTGGGCTCACTAGCCTGTGTGGCTTCGCTGGGAAAGATTCTCTCCAGCGAAGATTAGGTATGGTCCCAAAGCAATGTTGTCCAGTCATGGTGGCCTTGCCAGTGGAACTGGAAGCCATTGAGGCCCTCTGGGAAGGCAGGGGGCATGGTGAGGTACCCCCACTGCCACTCTGCAAGCAATCGGTGTAAGAGGGAGGGTGCCCGCTGCCACTCTGTGGGGAGGGAGAATAATTGGTCTGGGGGCTGGGTGATATTTCTGGATGATGTGGAACTGGCAACCAACTGTGGCAGCAGAGGCCTGACAAGAGGTCTCTCTCTCTCAAATCTGTCAGGTTGCCATTGTGCACGTATAGACACAGAGGTCCACACATGCGCAATGGTGCCATTCGCTGCTACAGCAGGTTGGCTAGCAAATTAAGCCCTGCCCCTGTAGACAAGGAATGGTTTAGCCCATTTCTTCCTGCACTGAGTGCATACGATACTGGACTTGAACTCTCCCTAAAAACGAGTGAGGAACGCTCCTATTTTCCGCCCAGCTGGACTTGGAACTTTTTTGGTAAGGTTCCCCCTGTGTCTGGGAAACTGTCATCCCCTATCTTATCCAAGTTGAAATCAAGACCCTAATATTAGTAAGGAGCTGGGAGGACACATTGGAGTGGATAATAATGGTAACAAACCTGACAAGAGAAGCTGGCCTTTACACAGGGCCTCATTGGAATATTGTCAGGCAGTCTCCTATCCTGCAGCAAGCCACACTGACAGACTGGCCAGAGAAAGCGTGGACAAAGTAGAGGCAGGAGGTCATAGCTGGTAACTCCTAGAGATGATTTCCAGCACTCAGAAGGGAGGGTCCCAGCTTTATGATCAGAAAGACTATGGTTGGGTGGAGCAGATTGGTAATTAGGAAGACAGCTGGGGAAAACCAGATGAAGATTTGCGATTGGGGGGAGGAGGGGGTTGGTGGGATAAGAAGGATAGTCGGTCCAAGGCCTTCTTGTGTGACCAAGAGGAGCAGTCCTGCCCCACTAGTAAAACCTTTATCGTAATTGCTGGACATCTTCTGACCCAGGATCTGTCTCAAATCTCTCTCCATACCCCACCCACTTTCACCACCCCATCTGCTCTCTCAGAACATAAAAGATCCCATGGCAAGAACAGCAAGGGAGTTCAGTGCCCTTCCCAAAATTTAACTCTCAACTAGCACCACTGAAGCGGATTATCTGGTATAACATTGTTGTCTGTGAGCTTGCTCTGCACAAATTGAGCAATGTTTCCTACTCCACAACAAAGACTTCACTCCAAAAAGTGCTGAATTGGCAAAGCCCATTGGAACACCCTGTAGTTCTGAAAGATATCATATAAACCCAACTCTTTCTCTTCATTCTTTTTCATTACACTTACTTCTAACCCTTCTCCACACAACATCTATTAGTTGCTCCTCATCCTCTCATCAGTCTCAGTAAGCCAAAGTTAAACAAACTGTGAAATGATTTGCCACTTGCCTTTAATTGCTTCTTTCAAGCTGGAATCTACAGGAAGAATGTTCTTTTCCACAAGTTCCATCGGGCCTGGTCTCTGAGCGATCTTTTCATTTAGATCGTCTGCCAGTCTGGCTCTTTTTAGCTTCATCTGAGTGGCCTGCAGCGAAGGCTCTGCCAAGGTCTCTGCAGATTTCATGCCAATATTTAATGGGAAGAAATTTGCAACACAAAACATGTTGTTTTTAGAAATGCTTCATGGATTATGTAATTGTAAACTTGGTAAGAATGTTTTGCTTCAGAGTTCAGATCTTTTCTTACCCTCTAATATGTGCATCCTGACCAATTCGGACCTCTCCGGCCTACTTCGTATCTTGTGTTTCAGGTAGTCCTCAGTCTGAAAGAGTACAAATTTGGAAGTTCTATTTAAAGTTCTGGTTAGTTACAGATATTTTTCTGGTAATAAAAGGGAAAGCTGTTTTGTAATCACAGAAAAACAACACCTCAAACGTGCTCCTCCCTTAAATAAAAGCAAAAATAGAGTTAATGTTTTGTGGCCAATATAATTCTTCTTCAGAATTCTTCTGCTTATCCTCTTCCTCTGCTCATGTTATTCAATAATTATTCAAGAAATGGAGTATTGGCAGAAAGGTCAGCTGAACGTCAATAAAGTTCTTCCTGTTAGAAATGGAGTCGATTGAATATTGTCTTCCCAATAAGACATCTGAACGTTCAAATCCTAGATTTAATAATCTCCAAAGCTCACCCAGCTTCTGGAACAATCATAATTTTTTTGTGAGAGAAGAAATTTAGCACACTGCTGCCTGACTGTCACATATGCCTGCCATGGGAATCATAGACATTTACAGCAGGGAAGGAGGTCATTCAACCCATCATTGCTGGCCTGACAATAGGTGGTTATCTGGTCTAGGTCCACTTTCCAGATTTTATTGCTATATATTTAATGTGCCATTACCTAAGTACTTTTTGCATGTTGTGAGCGTTTTCAGCTCTACAACCCTTTTAGGCACAGGAGCAGGAGAAAGCCATTCAGGCTCATTGGGCCTGTGCCTCCACTCATTGCTATCATGGCTGATCATTCCCAAATCAGCCCCATAATCCTGGAAGTTATTTTGATCAGAAATCTATCAATCTCTATCTTAAACAGGCTCAATCACTGAGCTTCCACAGCCCTCTGGGGTACAGAATTCCAAAGGTTCACAACCGTCTGGAATTGAGGAGAAACTGTTTTTACTCGAAGATTCACAATCTTCTAAATAAAACCATTTCTTCTCATTTCAGCCCTAACTGGCATTCCACTTATTTTAAAATTCTTCTCCTTGGTTCTAGACTCCCAACTAGGGGGAACATCTTGCCTGCATCTATCTGTTAGTCCTTTAAGAATTTTGCAGGTTTCAATGAGATCAGATTTCTCTTGATCCTTTAAATTTTCTTTTACTATCACCTCTTATTCATCAAAATGCCATAGAATACAGGTTCAGTTTGCTCAATCTCTCTTCAGAAGACAATCCCACCATCCCTGGAACAAGTCTGATAAACTTCTGTTGCAATCCCTCTATGGCAGTTCTTAGATAAGAGAATCAAAACTGCACATACTACTTCATATGCAGTCTTCATTACTCCTGTACCTAAGTCCTCTTGTGATAAAGGCTAACATTAGCCTTCTAATAGCTTGCTGCACCTGCATGTTAGCTTTCAATGACTTATTGATGAGGATACTTTGGTCCCTTTGTACATCTACACTTTCTAATTTCTTACCATTTAAGAAATACTCCATACATTGCTTCCCTTAAACTGGATAATCTTTAATGTTTTCACCTTATATTCAATCTGCCATGCTCTTGCTTACTCATTAAATCTGTCCAAATCGTCCTGTTGCTGCTTTACAGCTTCCTCAACATACATTCCTACCCAGCTCTGCGCCGTTTGAATTTGGAAATATTACAGTAGGCACCCACATCCAAATCATTGTGATTATGATCTAAATATTGTGAAAAACTGGAGCCCCCAGTACCAGTACCCTATTAGTCACAGCCCGCCATTGCAAAAATGGCCTGTTTAATTCCTACTTTGTTGCCTGCCTGTTAACCAGTCTTTAATCTATCCCAGTATATTACTTCCTATATTCAATTTTGCTTAATTTTGCTAACTAACCTCCTGTACAGGACTCTAGCAGGTGGTGAGATCTAGATCCCCTGACAATTTAAGTGAAAAATATGCCCTTGAATCTCCTCTAAATTCCTACCCATTATTGACCCATCGACCAAGGAGAATGGGGCTTCCTATCAGGCCAATTTAAACACCTCATAATTTTATAGATTTCAGTTAAGTTTATCCCCTACCTCCTCTACTCTATAAAGAGATCAACCTGAGCCTATCCAATTTTTATTCATATCTACAATTCTCCAGTCCAGGTAACATCTTCATAAATCTCTTCTGTATCCCCCCTGGTGCAATCACATCTTCACTATAGTGACCAGCTGCTGCCTAAGTAATGTTGTATCCAGTTCCAGCATGATTTCTTATTTCTTATATTCTATACATCATCTAATGAAGCCAAGTATCCTGGATGCCTTCATAATCACTTTCACTGCCTGCCCATGCAAAGAACAAAGAACAAAACAGCACGGGAAACAGGCCCTTTGGCCCAACAAGCCCACGCCGCCACCTCGATGTTCCCACTTCTACCCGCAATCCCTGTCCAAGTTTATATATGCATCTTAAGGGATCTTTGGAAATGCACATTTAAGGTTCCACTGTTCCTCTAACTTCTCAGTATATTACTATTTATTATGTATTCCCTTGCCTTGTTAGCCCTCCTCAAGTGCATTAGTTCAAAACTTTCCAGATTGAACTTGGCTGTTTGCCATTATTCCAACCATCTGACTGGTCTAGTCATGTCTTCACCCTGTCAGCAGCTTTGGTCTTCATTGTCCATCACATGGCCAATTTTTATGCTATCTGCAATTTTTGTATTATCTTTTTAATTATATTTCTGCATTAAAGTCAAAATCATTGACATAGATCATGAAAAGCAAGGGGCCCAATATTGAGTCCTGTGGAATCCCACTAGAAACAGCTTTTCAGTCAGGAAGCGCCCACTGGCCATTACACTTTGCTTCCTGCTTCTGAACCAATTTAAGACCTAACTGGCCATTTTACCTTGGATTGCTTAGGCTTTTGTTTTTGTGACCACTGACCATACGAAATTTTATCAACACTCTTGCTAAAATCTACATAGCTACAGCAAACATACTCCTTACATTGATCCTTTTCATTACCTCAAAGGTTCTGTCAATGTTAGTCAGACCTGAATAGCCCTTAACAGAACTGCATTGACTGTTTTTGATTAATCAGCTTTTTTTTCAAATGAAGACCTATCCTGTTCCATAGAATTTATTTCTCATAATCTTTCCAGTGTCAAGATTCTGTTGAGTGACTTGCAATTAGTCAGACCATTCCCTACTCCCTCGTTAAACAATGCTACAATACCAACTGTCCTTCAGTCCTACAACTGCAGTCAGAGTGGAGAATTAAACAATGTTCAGAGATGCCAACATTTCTTCTCTTACTTTTTTTTTGAAAAGAATCCAAGATAAATTTCACTAGGGCCTGGGGATTTATGCACTTTCATGAATGCTAATACCTCCTCTTTCACTGTGTTAACTTCAAATAATATTTCATACTTTTTCTCCCTCCCCGATTGCAATGTCTGCATCATCCCTCTCTTTTTCAAAAACAAATGCTAAGAACAGGATTTTCCAGTCCTTCCTGCAGGTGGAATTATCCAGCCCTGCTGAAGATCACCCCTGCTGCAGGTTACTCGGTGGCGGGACGGGCGAACTATGAAAAATGCTGTGGGCCTTGGCGGGAAGATTCCACCAGAGACCAATGGTGAACCATCTCTATCACAGGGAAAACCTACCACTGGGGAGAGTAGCAGCTGGAAAATTCCCTTCAGGGTGTGGGGATGTCCATGCAGAACTCAGGCTGGATGTTTAAGGTAGTTATGCTAAAGTTAGAAGTGGTTTTATTACTGCTAACTCAGAGTAACCATTACTGTAACACCAGCAGAACCACCTGAAGTTCGTGATTTAAATTGCTTTGTTGGATAGTTTCCAGCAAGATGTTATTGTCCGGGGGGAAGTTAGCACTTCTGGACAATTGTTGTGTAAATCCTTATCCTGGGAAGTTCCCAGGAGTCCCTAACATATCTTTGAAGTACCCCCAAATCCAACGCGAGAAAGCCAGATTGACACACAGGAGGATGATATTATGGCCCATATATCATACTGTCAATCGATGGTCTCAGCAAGTTTGCTTTATTGTCCAGACTTCTGGCATTTAACATTGCCAAACTCTTCTTTTGTCTAGTTTCTAGCTTTTGTTTCCTCTGTCTTCCAAACAAGCTGATTAATTTTGTGTCTTCCATTCCCAATTTTTTTCTTCTCCTTTCTGAATCGATCTTCATATTAACGTCCCTCTGCCAAGTTAGTTTAAACACTTCTCTACAATGCCAGCAAAATCCATGAGGACACTGGCTCCAGAGGTACATTCCATCTGTCTTATCCAGGTAGACTTTTCCTTGGAAGTGATCCCAATACCTCAGGGATCTAAAGTCTCTTCTTCTGAATCACTGTGTCAACCATGCATTCATCAGTTTTATCTATGTATTTTTGTACTCACTTATAAATGGAACTGAGTCATCAGGAGATTACTCCCTTTGAGGTCTTGCTTTTCAATATTTCTCCTAGCTTTCTAAACTTGTATTCAGGATTTCATCCCTCATTTCTGCCAATGTCATTGGTATTGACATGGATCGTGATCTGGCTGCTTACCATCCACACACCATCCCAAAGTCAAAGGCCTTTCTGTTCCCCTCACTATTAAATCCCCAACCACTACTGCCTTTCTAATCATCTTTCTCCCTGGTTTTGCTTACATTCCCCACAAGTAGCGGAATATGGAGCAGCACTGAGACTGTACTGCTTGATGGCAGAATGCATGACTGCAAGGCATGAGGCAACTCATGGTAAATATAAGGAGAAGAATAAGAATAGCTAGAGCTGGATATTGAGAAATGTACACAACAAATTTGGGAGGAAAGCTACAATGGACATTTTGTCAAGTTTATCCATATATTTGAGAAGTGCAATGGTTTGTTCTTGCTTTCACAATATTTTCAGTTAGAATCTGCAGCAGACCAATGAAGATACCATACTTTTAGACATTTTCTCATGAACTTAATGCAGGTGTTGCCTAGTTAAACTTATCCATTACGGGAAGCACGATTGAGATACTTACCCTTGCTCGTTCCAAACTCTTCCTCTGTTCATGGAATGCAGCTGGGCTCTTCAATGCTGTGAACAGGTGACAGGGAGGAATTTAAACCAACAGGAAACATCTCACAGAGGAAATGCGGTAACACTTTCACAATGAACAACAGTCAGGGAAACAGCATGCAACTAATAATACACCATCTTAGAACTACTCATCTGAGTCATCAATTCTACCAAATAAATGAACGAATTAACAACATACAGGGGTTGTAAGTGATTGGAATACTTAACAATCATTATTCTGCAGCTAAGACTTATCAATTGTGGTAACTGATTTAATGATTATTAGAAAACACTACTGTAACATTTAGCAATTTGGAATAGCATTTGTGCTACGTATTAAGGATGAAAGCAATCAAGTAAGGTAGTTAGAAGAAATTTGTATCATTTCCAGTCCATGCCTTTGTTACCTCTAACTCAACTATTCCAACACCCTCTTGGCTGGTCTTCAATCCTCCCTAACCATGACATCATCCAAAACATATTGTCCATGTCTTAACTAATTCAAAGACCTATTCCCTGTCAGTCCTGGGCTTGCTGACTGCAATACGCTCTTGGTCAAACAATGATGTGATTTTAAAATTCTTATCCTTGTTTTCTGATCCCTTCATGGCCTCTCCCCTCATTGTCTATAATCTTCTTCAACCCTAATCTTCTCAGATATCTGGGCTCATCTAATTCTGCCTCTTCAGCATCTCTGATTTTAATCATTCCACACAACTGGTAACCGTGCCTTGAGCTACCTTATCTCTATACAGTAGAATGCTCTTTGTCACAAAACTCTACCTCATTTTCTTTTTTCAAGATGCTTCAGAAAACCTATCTCTTTGACCAAGCTTTTGTCCATCTGCCTTCATTTGAGTCCATGTCAAATTTTAGAACCATAGAAGAGCTGAAGAGACCCTTCAGCCCATCGAGTCTGCAGCAGCAGCACACAAGAACCACCTGACCTTCCACCTAATCCCTTGGCCCTGGATGTTATGACGTGCTAACTGCTTCCCTAAGTGAAGGAATCTGCCTCCACCACCCTCCAGGCAGCACATTCCAGACCATCACCATCTTCTGGGTTGAAAAAGTTTTCCTCACATCCTCCCTAAACCTCCTGCTCCTCACCTTGAACCTAAATTTTGTAACTATTCTATAAAGTGGTGTGGCACATTTTATTCCATTAAGATATTAATTTGTTACTGTTTATAATTGGAGGATAAATGTTTGGAAAAATGAGAATGCGTTAATATCTTTCTGCGAACCATGATAGATGATCAAAGAATACAGGCAGTGACTGCTCTAATTTATGCCTGCCGATTTCAGTGATCAATAGTTTTGATAGTCTCTCTTGGATTTCCAATTGGTGCTTCTACCTTGTTTAACTTTATTGCTTTCTTGTTCTCTTCTTATGTTTGAAGAATTTTATCATTTCATCTTTCCTTGTTCCAACCTATCACACACCTTCCTTCGCATTCTATTTCTTACCTTCCCTGGCCTCTTTCACTTCTCAAAAC